>OY288255.1:21431614-23831614 GCA_958450325.1 Agrostemma githago | reverse complement strand
TTAGTATCCTAGTGCTTTTGAGGCACTAGGAAGGGAGAGTAACACACAAGAAGAAGAACGGAGGTACACAAGGAGAAGAGAACACAAAAGTCAAGAACAAAGTCCAAAACTAAGCACACAAAAGTCTAAACTACGCCGTCCCCGGCAACGGCGCCAATTTGATGGGTGGGATTTGTCGTGAATCCCAACCGTCAAACAAAACCGGCTAAACCTAGTGGGTAGCTAGGGTAAGTCGGGTCGAATCCACAGGGACGGGAGGATGGACTAAGGTATGCTACGGTCAAGGACTAGGTTCGAGACAAGCTAGTCTAAGGGGGATGGCTATGGACTAATCTAAGGTCTAAACAAAGGAAACAAACAAAGGAGAACGGGCTAGGATTAGGCCGGGGTCAAAGGGGTAACGGAATGGTCGAGGGAGAACTAGAGGTGAAGGAGGAAGTAGGGTAATCTAGGTAATGCCCGGGCTCTCGCAACTTAGACCCACCTAGAGGTTCCACTTAAAACCCAACTCGGCGACACAACACAAACGGAGTACTAGCATGCTATAGGCCTAGGTCGAATCCGAGCTCTCGCAACTTAGACCGACCTAGGGGTCGTCCTCACCGGGCTCTCGCAACTTAATGAGGGGACCGGACCCACAAACAACTATCACCCACTAAAGAAAAGCAAGAAAAACAAGCATTCGTACATACTTAGTCAATCAAGTATTTCAACAAACATGTGATGTGCATCATACAAGAGGAAACCCAAATCTTCCACCAACATCTCCAACAATCCCTTAATCATCCAATTAACACCCTAATCGCCTTACTAACCCTAGCAAGATACTACTCTAACACATCTAATCTAAAACTAACACTAACAAGATGAATCAACAAAAACAACAAAACTAACATAATGAAACAAGTCTAACAATGAACTATGAACAATAACAAGAACTAAAGATTCAAACTTGATTAATAAAACAAAGATTAAAAGAAAGGAAAAGAGATAATACCAAACTAGAAGATGAAGAGAAGAAGAAAACTTGCATAAATGGAAGAACCCAAAACAAACATCCAAGTTTGTCAAGCTTGGTGAAGATCTTGAGGAATTCCCAAATTACAAGCACTAATCTAAGATTAACGATAATCTAAAGACTAATCTACACTAATCTATGCTAAAACTATCTAGGGTTTTGTCTATAATGAAAGGCATAACATAAGATAGTCCCTTAATACAAGAGGGGGGGGGGGGGGGGGTATATATATAGGGTTACAAGTGGAAAGGAGAAGAAAGGAAACAATGCGGGCTGTAACTGACCCTTCCCGGTCGGGAAGGCTTGGTCCCGATTGGGATGGGCCATCCTTCCCGGTCAGGAAGGACCTTTCCGATCGGGATGGGCTCACAGTGGCCATGCTTCATGTTCCCTTCATCCCGAACGGGATGGGTCTTTGTAGGCCTCCCTTAAGAGCTCTTTGGTCCCTCCTTGCCTCTCATGGGCTTCTCGTCGATTCTCGGGACTCGGGATCGGGTCTCGGAGGCTCGGGATTGGATCCCGAAGTCTCGGGGTCGATTCCAAGGCATCGAGTCATCGTTCCTTAGCTTCGTTGGCTCTAAAATGTGTATGTATCGAGTCGGAATCGCTCCAACTCTTCCAAATCGGTCTCGGGAACCTGAAATGAACTAAGGGAAGCATAAGAAGCCCCTAAACCGCTCCCAAGGAGCGATTTTACAAGGAAAATGGGACCAAAACACAACAAAATAGGCACTACAAACCACACTTATCAAAAGTGCATCTGCAAACTGATTTTCTTCCCGAGGCAGGTAGATATATTCTACTTTCTGGAATTGTTTCTCTAGAACCCTTACTCGTGCTTGGTAAGCCACGAGGTTGGCGTTCCGAGTTCTCCATTTTTGGAGTGCTTGATTGATGACCAGTGATGAATCACCGTGGACCCGGAGGTTTGTTACCCCTAAATCAGCGGCGGCTTGCAGCCCGTGAATGCATGCTTCGTATTCGGCTGCGTTGTTGGTCACGTCGAAGTCCAACTTGATGGATAAGGGAGTGTGTTCCCCTCGGGGTGAGATTAACAGAATTCCGACCCCAAATCCTCGGAAGTTGGATGCTCCATCAAAATACAAATCCCATGTCTCGGTATCGGTATGGAATATGTCTTCATCAGGAAAGGCCCATGTATCAGTGTGGCCCTCTTCGGATATTGGGCTGTCAGCGAGGAACTCGGCAACTACCCGGCCTTTGATGGCTTTTAATGGTACAAACTTGAGGTCGAACTCGGATAACATTAAAGTCCATCTTGACATCCTGCCGTTGAGGATGGGCTTCTCGAATAAGTACTTGATTGGATCCATTTTGGATAAAACATGTACCTCGTGGCTAAGCATGTAGTGTCGGAGCTTTTTAGTGGCCCAAACCAAAGCTAGGCACGTTTTCTCAAGCATTGTGTACTTGCATTCATACTCGAGGAACTTCTTACTGATGTAGTAAATAGCCCGTTCTTCCGAATCGACTGTCTGGGCCAGCATAGCCCCCATGGCTGTCTCGGTCGTCGTTAGGTATAACGACAAAGGCAGACCGTGTTGAGGTGGCATTAGTACCGGCGGAGCAGACAGAATCTCCTTGATTTTGTCAAAAGCCATTTGACATTTGTCGTCCCATAGCACCCGTTCTCCGATTTTTAGCTTTTTGAAGATGGGTTCACATACCATGGTTAACTTTGAAATAAACCGGCTGATGTATTGAACTTTCTCGAGAAACCCCCTTATTTCTTTTTCGGTCTTGGGTGGTTGCATCTCGGTGATGGCCTTGATTTTAGTTGGGTCGACCTCGATGCCGCGTTGGCTAACGATATGGCCCAGCAATTTGCCCGACGTTACCCCAAAAATGCATTTTTGTGGGTTCAGTCTCACGTTGTATTTACGTAGCCGGGTGAAGAACTTTCTTAGGGCCGGAATGTATCCACTTCGGTCCTTGGATTTGACGATCATATCGTCCACATAGACTTCCACCTCCTTATGCATCATGTCGTGTAATAAGGTAGTGGCGGTTCGTTGATAAGTGGCTCCAGCGTTGATAAGCCCAAATGGCATGACGGTGTAACAGTAAGTACCCCAAGGTGTAATGAAGGTGGTCTTACCCATATCCTCCTCTGCCATTTTAATTTGATTGTATCCGGCATACCCATCCACGAATGATAGAAGGGCTTGATCGGCCGTGTTATCCACCAATATGTCAATGTGTGGTAACGGAAAATCATCTTTTGGGCTGGCCTTGTTTAGGTCCCGGAAGTCCACGCATACTCGCACCTTGCCGTCCTCCTTGGGTACTGGCACGATGTTTGCAACCCAGTCTGGATATTCAGACACTTGTATAAAGCCCGCTTTGAATTGTTTATCGACCTTTTCCTTGACTTTAAGAGACCATTCGGGCTTCATTCTTCTGAGCTTCTGTTTTACCGGTTTGCACCCATCTTTGATGGGTATTCGGTGTTCTGCTATTTCTCGATCTATTCCCAGCATGTCCTTGTAGGACCATGCAAAGACGTCTTTAAATTCTAGAAGGAGGTCTGTGAACTGTTGTCTCTCTTCTGGATCTAAAGATAGGCCCAACTTAAGCATTTGGAGCTCTAAAGCGGTTCCCACGTTGATGGACTCGATTTCTTCGATTACCGGATCTTGGGATTCCCTTTGCTCGAGCTGTTCGACCAGATGTGGAGGTAGAGGTACCTGTTCGTCAGGTTTCTCAATGTCATTGCATATAAAATTTTGAAATTGGGAAAATTTTGGAAATAAGACAAGTCGTAAGCAGAACGGTGTTCGTTATTATTATTGATGGTAAATTTGGAAAATAGCTCGAATAGAGCTGCCATCTGATCGTTGGTCAGTGGCGGGATAGGGAGAGGTCTTGGGACAGACCCCGAGACCTCAGTGGCTAAGGGAAGAGGGATTACAGGCTCGACTCCAGCACCAGACCCTCTAAACTCGGACTCAGACTCCGACTCTGACTCTGACTCAGACTCGGACTCGGACTCGGTATCTGGCATGTCTCCCTTGCCGGTGGTCAGCTTATAGACCCGTCCTTGATTGTCGGTCCATTTGACGGTCTTCCTCCAAGCCCTTGTCCCTGTGTCAACACCTACTTCGGTGATCAGCTTTGTTGGGTCGAACCGATCGCTGCGGAGGATCAGATTGACCAGGTCATCTTTCGGAGCAGGGATGGTCTTATCTTCTCCAAATAAGATCCCCAGCACGGGCTCGGAGTCGCTTTCACCCTTCTCAGACTCTGCTTGGATGATGGTGAATATATCATCGGGGATATAGTTGCATTCCCGAGCCGTTTTGGTCTCGGGATATGTGATGGTGGGTTGGTAGAGGCCCACTTGAATGGCTCCGAAGAATGGAGTGACAAATTTGATTTCATAGGCCCGGCCCACATTCTCCGAGCTTATAGTATATCCCAATCCAAGTCGGGACTCTGCGTTGTCTAGTACCTTGATGATCTTCCCTGCCGGAAGGTATGGTCTAGAGGTAGCTCCGGGTAGGTAACCCAGATTTTGTAGCATCGTGTCGATGCTAGGGGCGAAGTAGGGTTTGAAGAGATATTCCTCCTCAATCATACCCACGAAGTCGAATCCTCGTGGTTCGGCCCGGTTTGTGGCATTACAGCTAGCCACGGTCATCGGGGTCGCCTCCAGTGTGATGATACCGTCTTTAAGGGGCATCTTGACTTTTCGGTGGAGGATAGATGTCACGGCCTTGACTGTGTGGATCCAAGGCCTTCCTAGCAAGAGGTTAAATGATGAGGTGACATCTATCACCTGGAATTCCAGCTCTTTTTCGATTGGGCCTGTTATGATCTTTAATTTAACGACCCCGGCGACAGGTTTTGGGCTTCCGTCGAAAGCCTGGATTGTCTGGGCTGTTGGGAGGTAGTCGGCATCAGTGATGCCGAGGGCCCTAGCGGTCCTTAGGGGTAGGACTTTCACGGCTGATCCATCGTCTATAAGAGTCATCAGGAGGTACTTTCCCTTGCAGATGACCGTGATGTATAGGGCCAGATTGTGATTGGGCCCAAATGATGGCAGATCCGATTCGGCGAAGGTTATGAGTGGGCCTTCGTTCTTGGACTTGCCCTTGAGGTAGGGCATGATAGTAGCTACCATTTCAGCAGGGGTAGCTTCTGAATCGACCTTGATTTCATCGAGAGCCTTAGTTAGTGCTTCCCGATGAGCTTGTGAGCTAACCAGTAGTTGCCATATAGTTAAATCAGCTCGAACCCTCTTCATTTTTTGGACCAAAGCCGTGTCATTGCTTGGTTCCTCGGGGGTCGGTTCCGTCCTGGCAGGTTCAGTGGCGGATGTTGGAGTGGCGCGCCCAGCAGTGGCGAGGTGGTTGGTGGCCAAGGCTTTGGACTTGGCTTTCCGGACCTCTTCGAGGGTGATGGGGACAACTTCCCCTTTGGCTAAGTATACGTTGTCCTCATCATCAAACCATATCCCGTTGATTTGTGGGATAAACGGGGAAATGAGGTGAGAACAGTCAAGTACCTCTCCTGTAAATTTGGCATGGGCGCTGAACGGGTTTTCTTTGTTGCTCGGCTTGTCTCCGGGCAATGGGACTTTCCCGTTCTCGATGAGATCTTGGATTAGGTGCTTTAGCTTCCAACATTTTTCAGTATCATGTCCGTTACCCCGGTGATACTGACAGTAGGATTGAGCATTATAGTATTTGGACCTCTTCTGTACTGGAGGTTCTGGAGTTGGGCCTATTGGTTGGATCAGACCCTTCGAGAATAGCCTTTGTAAGGCATAAGTATAGGTAGTCCCTATGTCTGTGAATACCCGATTTGGTGTATTCTTTTTGGATGAGGTGTCGAGCAGATTTACCTCGTCAAAGATGCTGCGGGTTGTAGCTGCAGGTGCGGGCTTGTTTGTAGACGAACTAGCCCCTTGATAGCCTTTGGTAGAGGCCTTAATCAGGTTCTCTAGCCTTAGGTCATCCTCGATCCTGGTGCCCATTTCAGTAAGGGCGGCAAAATTGGGGATGATAGCATACCGGAGATGGACCCGGTAGGATGGGAGGAGGTTCTTGACAAAGGCCTCCACCAGCACTTTTTCGCTGGGCTTTTCGACCATCTTCACACTCTCGGCCCTCCATCTTTGCAAATATTTTGTGAACCCCTCTTTGGGCTCTTGGGCCATCACTTCCAGAGTACGCATTGTAGACTGGATTTCAGTATTGTCAGCATAATTCCGAGCAAACTCGGTAGCCACATCGTCCCAAGTTTTGTATTTCTTGGAATCGAGATTGTAGAACCAAGCCTTAGGATGTTTCTCCAAGGAAGAAGGGAACAAGTGCTTGAACATAGTTGACTTCACTCCCTTGACCGCCATGAAGTCTTTAAAAGCCCGGATGTGGTGGACCGGGTCTTCGGTACCCTCAAACATAGGAAGTCCCGTCAAGTTGAGGTTAGCGGGTAGCTCGTTATCCAAAGGTGAATAAGTACGAGCATTTTTGGTGTGGATCGAGTTGTTCGTCGATAGGTGGACCTGTTCTTAAAGCCTACGAACAATACTAACCAGCTCGGCCATGGGCCCGGCGGGCTCACCTCCTTCGATAGGGACCGTCTTCTCTACGGTGCTTAGGCGGGTGGATAAAGTCGCTTGATTGGCCTGGATGGCGGCCAATTGGGTCTCGATCTTGGTCAAAGCATTTTTCAACTCGTCCATTTTGCGTTGATGTCTGGTTTCGGGTGGCCTGTCTGTAAGAACACCACGTAATCAGAAACTGGCCCAAAATCCCGAAATAGAAAGTACATCCTGAACGAGACTAAAAGGGAAAATAACTCGGAAAAGACACCTAGACGGGTGACTTGTGAAATGTGGGTCTTCCTTAGGATTCGGCGGGTGGGCCTAGTCCCGTTCGAAGGAAGGTTCCCGTGAGACATCCCCAGACTTTTGGACTCGATCGTGTTGACGGGCCCTCCTTTGTAGGGGTTTGTCCTACGTAAGTGGGCCTTGCCTTAGTCTAATAAGGCGGACTGGGAAAGGGAAGAAACTCGTGATGTAAGATCGACAGAGTTTCGACGCCACGGACCTTGACAACATAAGACGCGACCCGACACTGCTAAATGCGGGAAGTCCTAGAAGTGGAAGGTTTTGAAAATTGATGATTTTTGAAAAAGGACCGAGAAAACTCGGTGGATGGCCCAAATTTCCGAAAAAAAGGACGAAAAGTCATTGGGCCGCGGGTTTTGAAAGTTCGAAAGTATTTTCGAGTTTTGAATCGGGCAGCATACCGTCTAGAAAATAGGCTATTTTGAGTAAAATCATAAGTCCTAAATTCGGTATGTGTCCCGGGTTTTGAAATTGAATAGTTTGAAAAAGATGCAAATCTTTGAAAAATTGACGGTTTTTCAAAACGACTCGGAAACCAAGTAGCACGTAGTCACACAAGCATTATAACGACGCCATGTATGCTCTATACTAAGTCTCAGTCGGTCTATAGAGGGTCTATACCAGTGTACATAGTCTAGACGTTTATCGGGACGGACTTCCTAAGTCGAGTTGATCTTAGAACATGCCGCGAAACCTACTCGAATCGACTATGTACACCTTTTGACATATCCATATTGGAGTAAATCAACGGTATAGTGGGACGTCGGTCGCGAGTACCGGCCCGGGAAAATATGGGTTATGCATGAACCGTAGAACTAAAACACGTATTATATTTGTCAAACGATTTCTATTCGAGTCTCACCCTGAGGATGCCGATGGTAAGTCACGCATCAGTTAATCCCTAGCGGAGTCGCCAAATTGTGGACATGACGTAGGTCCACCCCGACGCGGCCACGCGCGGGTTTGGGGAGGCGAATGAATCTCTATATGAGAATGGAACGAATTGAAATTTAGGTCTATGTGGAGTCGCCACCGAATTTTGTGGTTATTCGGAACCATTCGAGCCCACTCTATGTCGTAGTGGTCCGTATACAAAATACGGCCCATTTCCGATGTCAGAGTTTATTGGGCTCGTCCCTTTGCATTGCGATACCGATACCGACATTATCGGATATCGTGCATGAATGACTCTCGTGCGCCAACGGTTTCGGGCATCCGGAAACCGAGGTTCTGAGTAAGGAGTGAGGGTACGTGTTGGGAAGCCCACAAAGGACACCCAACCCCGCCCGCACATTAGCGGCCTCTACTAAGAATTCGAATGACATACGATACGCGCGTTAGTAAAACGGGAAAAATGCTTATGCAAACATTGTTTTTCCTAGGCATGTGAATAAAATTGAAAAGTGATTTTCTATGTCAATTTAATGCAATTAATTCTACGTCAAAGTGGAATTTTAGCATGTGGGTTCATTTAGTACAATAAACGCACAATAATTAAATTGACAAAAGAAATAACAAACGCGTTAGTAACGATGTAATAATATAACGAATAATAACGGTTTGTGCAAATATGAGATGAGATGAAAAGATGCAAATATGATGATGTATGGTTTGAAAAGGATAGTATACACGTGATTAATTATGCACGTGTGGACTTAAGTCGCGAAATACTATCGAGTTTGAAAAAATAGAAGAATGTACGACTCACGTTTTAGTCGTTATGAGGCTACTCGATCGAGTGGTCGATGGACTCGATCGAGTAGACCTGTAAAAAGCGATTCTGTTTTGCATTATGGACCATACTCGGCCGAGTTATTGACCAACTCGGTCGAGTACATGGCCACTTGACCGAGTCACTGTGAGACTCGATCGAGTGGGGGTCGTGATAAGCATTCTGACTCGATTTTGTGATGTCACTCGATCGAGTGGCTAAGGCACTCGGTCGAGTGGCATCTGTACGAATTGTAATTCGCTTGCAATTTTATATTGATTTTCGAATTGCTTTAGATTTTTGATTAATCGACGGTTTTACCGAATTGGGCATAAGTATTGCATGACCTATGCTCAATCCGGGTTTTTTTTATAAATCATTGATTTTATTAAACCGAATATAAATATTGTTGAATTTATACCCGATCCTAAATTTGAATACTCATCGTATCCCATACTCGATTATTGAATCGATATGGGATATTAGAGTGAAATATAAAAGAAGATAAGTTAATTTTAGTCGCTTTAAACTAATTATCGTGATATGAACAAATCACGTTAATTAATTCATATGACTTGATTGTTAGATTCGATATCCAATTATGGAATTGGTATCGAATCCAAAATCGACGCTTTACTTGAATAAAAAAACTTGATTCCCTCGACTTCTCCGACATCGAAAAATCCCTAGAGATTGTGATGTCGGATCCGTGTCAACGGGTTTCGACCCTTATTAAAATTGATTTGAAAATTGATGGATGCAAGATGGATGATGATGACTACAAAAAATAAAATCGAATTATTGTTTACGTTGACTTATCTCAATAATCAAATAGTCGGGGTGATGGGATAAGCGACCGACGACGCGTGTGCAGTACACTTGTATATGCGGTTTTCCTTATCCCACCATACTTCTTATTCGACACAAATTGATAAGTATTTTAATATTTTATACTAGTTATTATCAATATTATGATGCGACGAACGGAATAATAGTAAAAGAAAATAATAAAAAAACGAGAAGAAAAGGAAGAAGAAGATGACGAGGTGAAGAGAAGGAGAAGAGAGGGGTTTAGACACCCTCAACCTACATGTTCTTGTCTCGCCGCGGACTCGTAACCGTGGCTTCAACACAAGAGTCTTCGAGGTTTTATGTAGTTTAAGTTGTGGTGGCTCGGGATTGGTTCCTAAAACTAGGTTTTAGGGTTTTTTGCTACTATCGAATTGCTAGGGTTTGCTTAGGGTTTATTAGGGTTTGTAAAGACGTAGTGTGTATGTATGTATGATTGCTCTAGGGTTTCGAAAAAGTTGTTCAAATTTGTTGCACGAGGGTTGCTTATATAGGCAAGGCCAGGGCTCCGGTTTAGGGTTACTCGACCGAGTATGGGGCTAACTCGGTCGAGTGGCCCGTGAAGCCTGCCGCCGGGCTCAAAACAAGCCCACTCGATCGAGTGGGTGGGTCACTCGATCGAGTGGCCCAACTGGATCACGCAGGTCCGTTGACTTCGGACCGTGATTTCGACTTTGATGGACTTTGTGCTTGACTTGGAATTTTGATGGTTGTATGGCTGTTTTTGTGTGTCTCGGAAACGACTTTGACCGGGGTCGACCCAATCGCAAAAAGTCGATTTTAAATCCGGTGTCGGTTTCGGTCCAAATTAGTCTTGTTTGACTCGGAATGATCCACTGGGCCTGGATTTGAGGTCCGTTTGGTGAGATTTGTACTCCGTAAGTGTGTTAGCCAACGATTAATGGATTTGAGCCCGTATCCGAGCGCACAGAGACATGTTAGCGTCCGATCATCATCGGGTGTTTTTTGGAAACTGCCATAGACACCTGGCAATCAAAATGCGGGTGTCTACACTATGCTACGAACACTCGAGTCATCTAGGGTTAGGTCACTACGGTTGGTCCAAGCACGCTACACGGTCAAACACGGCCGCCCCCATTTTCGGACTCACCCTTCCGCATCTCGAGTCCAAGTCACGGTCGTTACTTTGTCTAGGTCAACGTTCAGGTTTCCCGATCCAAGAGTTTTTGTCATCCCGTCCCCCCGGGCAATGTTTAGTTTGACACCTTCTCTTGCACTTGCGCAAGGCCGAGTTTAGGCGAGTTCTAACACCTGTTGTCTCTTCAGATCAGGGACCCTATGAGTGAGGCGCTACCAAACCACAACAAATCCCGCGCCGTCGAGAAAGGGGATATCCAGGAGAGTATGCTTATGCTGTCTTGCTCCATTAACAATATCTTCTCAAAAATCAATACCGCCCTAGATAATCTAAATGCCAGGGTGACCACCATCGAAGAAGACCTTGTAAGAACCCGATCCCGTCTAACAGAGCTAGAGCGGGTAAGGCAGCCAATCACCCAACTGGGCCATTTGAAGGGTGAACATTCTTACGAAACTGTCTGATACCCTCAAGATGGCAAGACCGAGAGAGGTAACCCTCAAGTCACCTCTCCAAAAATCAATAACCAGTCAGAAGTAAGGACATTTACCCACTTGGATATGTCCTACACTGTCGCTTTCCAGAGGTTGGTTTCGAAGGGCCTAATATCACCTATAGGCCCAACAGTCGACCCACTTTCAGAAAGGCGCTCCAAAGCATGGAACGCCGAGCATTACTGCAAATTCCATAGAGGGAGGGGACACGATACAGAGCTGTGCTGGAAACTGAAACACCTTATCCAAGATTCCCTCGATGCCGGGAGGACTCCCGTTTTGGAAACATTATCACTTGCAAAGCCCCTCATGGACTACACAGGGCCCGGTGACCAAAGCATCCAATCTACCTGTAACACCCCCATTTACGTAGAAGCCTTGCCAGACATCCCCAAGTAAATAAGGGTGTTACCATCTCGGTTTCCCAAGGTAGTAGCTCATTACAATAGAACATGGAACGCCAAATTGGCCACAAGATTTAAACATTACAACTCATTAACTATTACAATTCTGGTTAGACAGCGGAAGCTATACAATCTATATAAACAGGAATGTCTATACATTAACCCGTGCTACGACCAGGATCATTATCGCGTTCACCCCAAACCCGTACAAGCATCCCAGCATCCAAACACATCATGATATACCTAGCCTGCCTTACAGACTGCTCCCCAATTGATCGGAAGTATCAATTGGATCATCACAGGCCCCCAATAAAATAGGGTGACAATATAGACAGAGAAAACGGTTAGAACATGCTAACACTATAACACATGTCCGTAATATAAAACATCCCGTCTCAATACCAATCAATAATATCATCTCCACATTCTCGATACCATCACGGTACCAATCAATAATCTCATCTCATCATTCAGTACCATCACGGTACCATATCAATA
This sequence comes from Agrostemma githago, assembly GCA_958450325.1. Lineage (NCBI taxonomy): Eukaryota > Viridiplantae > Streptophyta > Magnoliopsida > Caryophyllales > Caryophyllaceae > Agrostemma > Agrostemma githago. The sequence continues at coordinate 23,819,663 of OY288255.1, read as the reverse complement.
TTCTCATCTCAAACTCTTCTGGCAGGCCCTTTCATTCCGAGTGTGCACACCCCCCGCAGGTTCAACAACCCGCGAGGAGAAATCAGGGAGGGGACCGTGATCAAAGGTCCCGGCTAGGTCTAAAGCTAGCCTCACCAACTTCAATATATCATATTCATCAATCATCCACCATCATTATTCAACATCCTTCTCATTAGCACGATATCTCATCGTACTCGTAACTCATAACTCATACATGCATCGTAATATAATATTAACATATTCTAAGTAAGGAAAACCTTACCTAATTAGCAGGTCACCACCGCATCGGTAATACAGATCACCACAGAACTCTACTGAATCTGATCCTAGTAAAATATGATATATATAAATTATTATCGATACTAATCATAGGTATATAATAAAATAAAACTCGACCCGACTCAACCCAATTATAAAATGAGATTGACCCGACTTAAACAAATTATAAAAATTAGATCGATTCCGCTCTAATTAAACGACATTATCCTAGCTACAACATCAGCTAACCTAATTGCATCACTCAAGAGCATTAGCACGGGTCCCTCTCCTACGACACTACACCACTAATAATAACACGATACCGCCAACACAGCACTATGACAACATCAACGACAACATCCAGCAACATGGGTAAACCGCCATAATACCAACTAATAACCACCACGACAACCGCCCTAACCCGACAACAGAACCCTACACCGACAGCAACAATAGCCCAACAATGACAACATCACATTAAAATAACAACAACAAAGCATGACAACGCCACTACCCGATACCCGACACAACAATCTCATGACAACAACCACCAACACGACCTCGAAAACGATGCTCAAATAAGAAAAGACATTGCAAGGTACCTATAGTTGCAAGGGTGTGAATCGAAGGCCTGACTCGGTTTCCTTCTTCCTTTCTGTATGCCGGGTGTGTGTTTGTGCGTGGTAGACGAGGGATTGTTGTTAGGGTTTATGCCATGAGTGTTTGTGGTAAATTAGCAGGGAGTGCGGCTGAAAGAATTAAAGTGAGGGAGTTTACGTAAGAATTAACAAGTGGGGGGTGGGAGTTATATATTTAATTAACCTACTTTGGTTTTATTATAAGCTTGGCCCGAAAATGGGTTGTAAGTTAAAAGGGTATCAACAATGGTTAACGAAATGTGTCATATCATATAAAATACGAAACTTCATATATAATACGGAGTATAATATAATAAGACCTAGACTAAATATAAAATACGACAATTATATATAATACATGTATTATAAATGGGTTAAAAGCAACGGTTATAAATTAAACGGGTTTAACAAGATGGGTTGATCTAAATGGGTCAACAACTTATATATCACTATCCATTAAAAAGGCCGAATTAAATAGAAAGTACGAGTAATACCAGACGGGTATTACAATCTATCCTCCTTATAAGGAACTTCGTCTCGAAGTTCATTTTTCACTACGGAACGACTAACTATACCAACCAGACAGACTTGTATTACAATCTACCCTTCTTATAGGGAACTTCGTCCCGAAGTTCACCACTCACCTAACGTAAGCAAGCACACCCAAGCTCGTCATGAATGATCACCTCTGCTAATATGATCTTCGTAACTAACATCACCGAGAGTAAGCGGAACAAGTATTACAATATGCCGTCCTTATAAGAAATTCGCCCCCGAAGTTCAGGACTCGAATCAATACGACACCTCTCGAGTAATTGACACCTCGGACTGTGATATGCAACCTTAAACGAATACATCACATGACTCATCATATAACTACTCTATATTTGCATCACGTACTACTACTAACTAATTATTCACGCACTTATGACTAAGTAATGACAACTATTCCACCCTATTACGCGACAAATGACATGTTCGTTAAGCAGTTAAGTACACATATCATAGAAAACACGGGGTATGACGTCCTACCCTCCTTATAAGGAACTTCGCCCCGAAGTTCACTGATCTCATATTGATGCTACCCAACACATCTTATATATGACGACACTATCTTGACATTAACGAGATTACAGTTTTCTCGACTCTCTTATATAACACACAATTCAATTATCAAAGGACATCACAGTAAGCTTTTCAAACGAATATACTTGTAAGCCCTGACCAGGGGTGAGTAAGTTGGTAATAATCATAACCAATTTGCACGTTCTTCTCACAACGGTTTTCAACGCTTTTCTCATGCGCATAACATCTCTTGGTCATTTCAGGACCTCCAACTCTTTTGGCGTCATGCCTAATAGAACAGTTCATTATGTCTCATCTAGATTTTCTAACTTACTCAACCGTCAACTGGTCGCGAGGGGTTTTGTCCCCGCATTCATCCACATTTTACAACATAAATCTTCTTTTCTCTTACTAACATACAACTAATAGGATGTTCTCATGGTTTGACGTAAGTACCAATAGACTAATTGCATACTCATTCTCATATGTCATACTTCACATAGTTTAACATAAATGGACCGCTTATTAGTATCACCGTGTTTACCCACATTATAATTGTCATGATTCACTTGACAAGTTGGCATGCCATATCTATCATACTTGTAACTTTACGTAGTTACGTGAACCCTTACTCTGAGACAGTCTTACATATATAGACACCACAACCATCATGCAGGTAATTTAACGACATCCAATTGTCATGACACCTCTTTAATATGTCGCATGACTCTGTTTTATCATTAAGACACGTACACTCAATATGTCTGATGATAACTCGGTGACACAGTTGCATATATAACAGTTTCAGACTTAAAAGTGTACATACATGCGGGGAAAATATTTAAGCAAGTAATATAACTATCACGACAAAGCAGTAAAACAACTAAACACTTTTAGATGACCACGTTAATATATAATTTCAGATGTTGAGACAAGTGAAAGGTGACATATATTTATCAGAGATTCAATAATTGATCAAGTAGTTCATCATGTCTTATGCAACGCAAAACTAATAATCACTCCACAGAAATCACTCCTCGTCTTAGTATATAAGGACGCAAGCTCATCACAGATATACAGGAGCAGTTCAGATTGAAAATTGATTGGTTTACCAAACATGTCCAAATTATTTACATCCAGTACGACCAAAATCTGGAAATGGTGTCAGGTTAACGGTACATAGGTTGAGTACTCGTTTCGTTGTCGGATGACTTAACCTTTCCAGACCTTCCATTGGGACGACTCCCATTTATTGAATGCATGTAATGATGTTCTTTATCACATAAGTGACTTATGACCATGACAAATTTATTAGAGAACAACACATCTGATATGTAAAATCCACGTCAAGGCAATTATGCATGAACCAGTAAGACCTCTCGTGACCCGAATTTACTCTGAAATCATCATTAACATATAAGTTTGACTCTATTACACCATATGATAAGGTAGACACTTTAACATTAGTGCATTTCACTTGAAAAAAAAAGATCATTCAGTGGATTTGGACATGTTTTCAGAACGTTGCATTTATGATAGAAAAATCACAATTAAATAATCGTACTCAAAACGGTGTAAAATCAGTGGGGTAGATTCAGATGACAACCATATACAACTTTCTAGTTAAAACTACCTTCAAAATTCAAACGTAACGGTGATTTGCAAAATCATGTTCATGAACTGGCAGATTTTGACCTTAAAAAAAAACAATTCGATTGGTAAAACGAGTTTCAAATCAATTTGCAAAACCAGGTTCCAGCATTATCTAAACTCTTCAAAATGACCTCGATAAAAGTTCCCAATGATAATTTAATCTCTAATTAAGTAAGGTTTATAATTGAAAACTTGACTGCGAGCAAATTACAAACAGAGTTGACCCTTGTTCACAGTTAATATGTTCAGAATGAAGGACATGGAATTAAATCACGAAATTTTTCCGTGGCCAATAACTAAACTTAAAATAAATATGACTATCTTCTCAAACTTTTGTGAAATAGGTGTTGTAAATAGGTGAAACAATTCAGCAGGCACATTGTTCAGTTTAACAAAGACGCGGTACATCGTTTTGACATTATCTCGACATGGTTAGCAAACAGGTTTGTGTAGTCCATAAAAAAAAAAGACTTAGTAAACCATTGTTCAGGTTCAATGAAGTGCTATAAATGTATATGTCATTAACTCTACATATTTATTTTAAAAAAAATACTCATTTAAACCATAAGAATAGAAATCAACAAGGTACGATTCGGAACCTATCCAATTGACAAGGAATCATATAAACTCGAATCGAAACAAAAATGTTCAAGTGTCTTGGACCGAAATTCACGTTAATGAATACGACACGACAAATATATCATTTTAATAACACGTTGAACTCAAATTCAGTTAATAAACAGAATTCAGTTTCACACTTTATCTTTTCAATCACATTGTATCAATCAGGGTGAAATAGAAATGACCTATTTATATATACATTATTGCTCCCTATAATATAAACAGACCGACATACTTTCATATACCACACACGCTTTCAAGAACCGATTAATAGACAAGTTCATCTACACCATTACGAGAGAAGGATGATGGCCAATAAGGAATACTCAGATCGATATAAAGCAAGTATGTCACATAAACTCAAAACGGACTTCAAGTATTCTTACATTGTTCGACTATTAGTCTTATTAACTTCCTTGATTCACATGAGACAAAGCTCCATTAACCCGTCACGACACCATTAAACTTCTAGATACCGATCCTAGTTAACATGAAGGCGATTTATACATTACATTGGCAATGAAACATATAATACTCGAAACAGAATGCAAGTATCCAAGTACTTTTGAATAACATTCACATTACGACACACTTAAACCACGCAAGTTATCCGTCCTTTTAACATCTGACGATACTCATACCACATTGGTCATCGGGTCCTTCAAATAATGTGAAACTGTACTAGTACACTACATACACGAGATAATACCCAGAGTACCCCTATCGACACCCCGTTCACGTTACACAAAGGTGGTACTACCTTACTACATTGTCAAGACCAACACTGGGTATCATAAAGTCAACTAATCGAGATCCTCTATCGCATACAACACTACCACGTACAAACAACTTGACATTGAACCTAACTTTATTACCAACCCTGACTATGACCTGTCTCCCACCCAACGATGATCTACTCCTACAGTGAACTTACGTACTTAACATATAACTCATATGACATCGTACTAAATACTTATACCATGATAATAATGTAACTACGCATTATCACACATCATCTCATGCAATCCACTATATTATATGCGTCAAACAGTGCAGCTAATTATCACAAGAAATCATCACCACATTCATAGCATCACAACGTATCCCACCTATTGTACCCCATCTCATTTCTCACACGCTGTTACCGGATCAGATCAAGAAGGCCGGGGGTTGGTATAAGGACGTCTCCTCAACCAGATATTTTAATGGGCTCCAAATCATTTATCATCGGGGTTCATTTTATTTTCCTAGGTTCATTTATTTTTAGGGTCCAGGATCATTCGCTCTGATACCACTTTGTAACACCCCCATTTACGTAGGAGCCTTACCAGACATCCCCAAGTAAATAAGGGTGTTACCATCTCGGTTTCCCGAGGTAGTAGCTCATTACAATACAACATGGAACGCCAAATTGGCCACAAGATTTAAACATTACAACTCATTAACTATTACAACTCTGGTTACACAGCGGAAGCTATACAATCTATATAAACAGGAATGTCTATACATTAACCCGTGCTACGACCAGGATCATTATCGCGTTCACCCCAAACCCGTACAAACATCCCAGCATCCAAACACATCATGATATACCTAGCCTGCCTTACAGACTGCTCCCCAATTGATCGGAAGTATCAATTGGATCATCATAGGCCCCCAATAAAATAGGGTGACAATATAGACAGAGAAAACGGTTAGAACATGCTAACACTATAACACATGTCCGTAATATAAAACATCCAGTCTCAATACCAATCAATAATATCATCTCCACATTCTCGATACCATCACGGTACCAATCAATAATCTCATCTCATCATTTAGTACCATCACGGTACCATATCAATATTCTCATCTCAAACTCTTCTGGCAGGCCCTTTCATTCCGAGTGTGCACACCCCCCGCAGGTTCAACAACCTGCGAGGAGAAATCAGGGAGGGGACCGTGATCAAAGGTCCCGGCTAGGTCTAAAGCTAGCCTCACCAACTTCAATATATCATATTCATCAATCATCCACCATCATTATTCAACATCCTTCTCATTAGCACGATATCTCATCGTACTCGTAACTCATAACTCATACACGCATCGTAATATAATATTAACATATTCTAAGTAAGGAAAACCTTACCTAATTAGCAGGTCACCACCGCATCGGTAATACAGATCACCACAGAACCTACTGAATCTGATCCTAGTAAAATATGATATATATAAATTATTATCGATACTAATCATAGGTATATAATAAAATAAAACTCGACCCGACTCAACCCAATTATAAAATGAGATTGACCCGACTTAAACAAATTATAAAAATTAGATCAATTCCGCTCTAATTAAACGACATTATCCTAGCTACAACATCAGCTAACCTAATTGCATCACTCAAGAGCATTAGCACGAGTCCCTCTCCTACGACACTACACCACTAATAATAACACGATACCGCCAACACAGCACTATGACAACATCAAGGACAACATCCAGCAACATGGGTAAACCGCCATAATACCAACTAATAATCACCACGACAACCGCCCTAACCCGACAACAGAACCCTACACCGACAGCAACAATAGCCCAACAATGACAACATCACAATAAAATAACAACAACAAAGCATGACAACGCCACTACCCGATACCCGACACAACAATCTCATGACAACAGCCACCAACACGACCTCAAAAACGACGCTCAAATAAGAAAAGACATTGCAAGGTACCTATAGTTGCAAGGGTGTGAATCGAAGGCCTGACTCGGTTTCCTTCTTCCTTTCTGTATGCCGGGTGTGTGTTTGTGCGTGGTAGACGAGGGATTGTTGTTAGGGTTTATGCCATGAGTGTTTGTGGTAAATTAGCAGGGAGTGCGGCTGAAAGAATTAAAGTGAGGGAGTTTACGTAAGAATTAACAAGTGGGGGGTGGGAGTTATATATTTAATTAACCTACTTTGGTTTTATTATAAGCTTGGCCCGAAAATGGGTTGTAAGTTAAAAGGGTATCAACAATGGTTAACGAAATGTGTCATATCATATAAAATACGAAACTTCATATATAATACGGAGTATAATATAATAAGACCTAGACTAAATATAAAATACGACAATTATATATAATACATGTATTATAAATGGGTTAAAAGCAACGGTTATAAATTAAACGGGTTTAACAAGATGGGTTGATCTAAATGGGTCAACAACTTATATATCACTATCCATTAAAAAGGCCGAATTAAATAGAAAGTACGAGTAATACCAGACGGGTATTACAATCTATCCTCCTTATAAGGAACTTCGTCCCGAAGTTCATTTTTCACTACGGAACGACTAACTATACCAACCAGACAGACTTGTATTACAATCTACCCTTCTTATAGGGAACTTCGTCCCGAAGTTCACCACTCACCTAACGTAAGCAAGCACACCCAAGCTCGTCATGAATGATCACCTCTGCTAATATGATCTTTGTAACTAACATCACCGAGAGTAAGCGGAACAAGTATTACAATATGCCGTCCTTATAAGAAATTCGCCCCCGAAGTTCAGGACTCGAATCAATACGACACCTCTCGAGTAATTGACACCTCGGACTGTGATATGCAACCTTAAACGAATACATCACATGACTCATCATATAACTACTCTATATTTGCATCACGTACTACTACTAACTAATTATTCACGCACTTATGACTAAGTAATGACAACTATTCCACCCTATTACGCGACAAATGACATGTTCGTTAAGCAGTTAAGTACACATATCATAGAAAACACGGGGTATGACGTCCTACCCTCCTTATAAGGAACTTCGCCCCGAAGTTCACTGATCTCATATTGATGCTACCCAACACATCTTATATATGACGACACTATCTTGACATTAACGAGATTACAGTTTTCTCAACTCTCTTATATAACACACAATTCAATTATCAAAGGACATCACAGTAAGCTTTTCAAACGAATATACTTGTAAGCCCTGACCAGGGGTGAGTAAGTTGGTAATAATCATAACCAATTTGCACGTTCTTCTCACAACGGTTTTCAACGCTGTTCTCATGCGCATAACATCTCTTGGTCATTTCAGGACCTCCAACTCTTTTGGCGTCATGCCTAATAGAACAGTTCATTATGTCTCATCTAGATTTTCTAACTTACTCAACCGTCAACTGGTCGCGAGGGGTTTTGTCCCCGCATTCATCCACATTTTACAACATAAATCTTCTTTTCTCTTACTAACATACAACTAATAGGATGTTCTCATGGTTTGACGTAAGTACCAATAGACTAATTGCATACTCATTCTCATATGTCATACTTCACATAGTTTAACATAAATGGACCGCTTATTAGTATCACCGTGTTTACCCACATTATAATTGTCATGATTCACTTGACAAGTTGGCATGCCATATCTATCATACTTGTAACTTTACGTAGTTACGTGAACCCTTACTCTGAGACAGTCTTACATATATAGACACCACAACCATCATGCAGGTAATTTAACGACATCCAATTGTCATGACACCTCTTTAATATGTCGCATGACTCTGTTTTATCATTAAGACACGTACACTCAATATGTCTGATGATAACTCGGTGACACAGTTGCATATATAACAGTTTCAGACATAAAAGTGTACATACATGCGGGGAAAATAATTAAGCAAGTAATATAACTATCACGACAAAGCAGTAAAACAACTAAACACTTTTAGATGACCACGTTAATATATAATTTCAGATGTTGAGACAAGTGAAAGGTGACATATATTTATCAGAGATTCAATAATTGATCAAGTAGTTCATCATGTCTTATGCAACGCAAAACTAATAATCACTCCACAGAAATCACTCCTCGTCTTAGTATATAAGGACGCAAGCTCATCACAGATATACAGGAGCAGTTCAGATTGAAAATTGATTGGTTTACCAAACATGTCCAAATTATTTACATCCAGTACGACCAAAATCTGGAAATGGTGTCAGGTTAACGGTACATAGGTTGAGTACTCGTTTCGTTGTCGGATGACTTAACCTTTCCAGACCTTCCATTGGGACGACTCCCATTTATTGAATGCATGTAATGATGTTCTTTATCACATAAGTGACTTATGACCATGACAAATTTATTAGAGAACAACACATCTGATATGTAAAATCCACGTCAAGGCAATTATGCATGAACCAGTAAGACCTCTCGTGACCCGAATTTACTCTGAAATCGTCATTAACATATAAGTTTGACTCTATTACACCATATGATAAGGTAGACACTTTAACATTAGTGCATTTCACTTGAAAAAAAAAGATCATTCAGTGGATTTGGACATGTTTTCAGAACGTTGCATTTATGATAGAAAAATCACAATTAAATAATCGTACTCAAAACGGTGTAAAATCAGTGGGGTAGATTCAGATGACAACCATATACAACTTTCTAGTTAAAACTACCTTCAAAATTCAAACGTAACGGTGATTTGCAAAATCATGTTCATGAACTGGCAGATTTTGACCTTAAAAAAAAACAATTCGATTGGTAAAACGAGTTTCAAATCAATTTGCAAAACCAGGTTCCAGCATTATCTAAACTCTTCAAAATGACCTCGATAAAAGTTCCCAATGATAATTTAATCTCTAATTAATTAAGGTTTATAATTGAAAACTTGACTGCGAGCAAATTACAAACAGAGTTGACCCTTGTTCACAGTTAATATGTTCAGAATGAAGGACATGGAATTAAATCACGAAATTTTTCCGTGGCCAATAACTAAACTTAAAATAAATATGACTATCTTCTCAAACTTTTGTGAAATAGGTGTTGTAAATAGGTGAAACAATTCAGCAGGCACATTGTTCAGTTTAACAAAGACGCGGTACATCGTTTTGACATTATCTCGACATGGTTAGCAAACAGGTTTGTGTAGTCCATAAAAAAAAAAGACTTAGTAAACCATTATTCAGGTTCAATGAAGTGCTATAAATGTATATGTCATTAACTCTACATATTTATTTTAAAAAAAATACTCATTTAAACCATAAGAATAGAAATCAACAAGGTACGATTCGGAACCTATCCAATTGACAAGGAATCATATAAACTCGAATCGAAACAAAAATGTTCAAGTGTCTTGGACCGAAATTCACGTTAATGAATACGACACGACAAATATATCATTTTAATAACACGTTGAACTCAAATTCAGTTAATAAACAGAATTCAGTTTCACACTTTATCTTTTCAATCACATTGTATCAATCAGGGTGAAATAGAAATGACCTATTTATATATACATTATTGCTCCCTATAATATAAACAGACCGACATACTTTCATATACCACACACACTTTCAAGAACCGATTAATAGACAAGTTCATCTACACCATTACGAGAGAAGGATGATGGCCAATAAGGAATACTCAGATCGATATAAAGCAAGTATGTCACATAAACTCAAAACGGACTTCAAGTATTCTTACATTGTTCGACTATTAGTCTTATTAACTTCCTTGATTCACATGAGACAAAGCTCCATTAACACGTCACGACACCATTAAACTTCTAGATACCGATCCTAGTTAACATGAAGGCGATTTATACATTACATTGGCAATGAAACATATAATACTCGAAACAGAATGCAAGTATCCAAGTACTTTTGAATAACATTCACATTACGACACACTTAAACCACGCAAGTTATCCGTCCTTTTAACATCTGACGATACTCATACCACATTGGTCATCGGGTCCTTCAAATAATGTGAAACTGTACTAGTACACTACATACACGAGATAATACCCAGAGTACCCCTATCGACACCCCGTTCACGTTACACAAAGGTGGTACTACCTTACTACATTGTCAAGACCAACACTGGGTATCATAAAGTCAACTAATCGAGATCCTCTATCGCATACAACACTACCACGTACAAACAACTTGACATTGAACCTAACTTTATTACCAACCCTGACTATGACCTGTCTCCCACCCAACGATGATCTACTCCTACAGTGAACTTACGTACTTAACATATAACTCATATGACATCGTACTAAATACTTATACCATGATAATAATGTAACTACGCATTATCACACATCATCTCATGCAATCCACTATATTATATGCGTCAAACAGTGCAGCTAATTATCACAAGAAATCATCACCACATTCATAGCATCACAACGTATCCCACCTATTGTACCCCATCTCATTTCTCACACGCTGTTACCGGATCAGATCAAGAAGGCCGGGGGTTGGTATAAGGACGTCTCCTCAACCAGATATTTTAATGGGCTCCAAATCATCTATCATCGGGGTTCATTTTATTTTCCTAGGTTCATTTATTTTTAGGGTCCAGGATCATTCGCTCTGATACCACTTTGTAACACCCCCATTTACGTAGGAGCCTTACCAGACATCCCCAAGTAAATAAGGGTGTTACCATCTCGGTTTCCCGAGGTAGTAGCTCATTACAATACAACATGGAACGCCAAATTGGCCACAAGATTTAAACATTACAACTCATTAACTATTACAACTCTGGTTACACAGCGGAAGCTATACAATCTATATAAACAGGAATGTCTATACATTAACCCGTGCTACGACCAGGATCATTATCGCGTTCACCCCAAACCCGTACAAGCATCCCAGCATCCAAACACATCATGATATACCTAGCCTGCCTTACAGACTGCTCCCCAATTGATCGGAAGTATCAATTGGATCATCATAGGCCCCCAATAAAATAGGGTGACAATATAGACAGAGAAAACGGTTAGAACATGCTAACACTATAACACATGTCCGTAATATAAAACATCCAGTCTCAATACCAATCAATAATATAATCTCCACATTCTCGATACCATCACGGTACCAATCAATAATCTCATCTCATCATTCAGTACCATCACGGTACCATATCAATATTCTCATCTCAAACTCTTCTGGCAGGCCCTTTCATTCCGAGTGTGCACACCCCCCGCAGGTTCAACAACCCGCGAGGAGAAATCAGGGAGGGGACCGTGATCAAAGGTCCCGGCTAGGTCTAAAGCTAGCCTCACCAACTTCAATATATCATATTCATCAATCATCCACCATCATTATTCAACATCCTTCTCATTAGCACGATATCTCATCGTACTCGTAACTCATAACTCATACATGCATCGTAATATAATATTAACATATTCTAAGTAAGGAAAACCTTACCTAATTAGCAGGTCACCACCGCATCGGTAATACAGATCACCACAGAACCTACTGAATCTGATCCTAGTAAAATATGATATATATAAATTATTATCGATACTAATCATAGGTATATAATAAAATAAAACTCGACCCGACTCAACCCAATTATAAAATGAGATTGACCCGACTTAAACAAATTATAAAAATTAGATCAATTCCGCTCTAATTAAACGACATTATCCTAGCTACAACAGCAGCTAACCTAATTGCATCACTCAAGAGCATTAGCACGGGTCCCTCTCCTACGACACTACACCACTAATAATAACACGATACCGCCAACACAGCACTATGACAACATCAAGGACAACATCCAGCAACATGGGTAAACCGCCATAATACCAACTAATAACCACCACGACAACCGCCCTAACCCGACAACAGAACCCTACACCGACAGCAACAATAGCCCAACAATGACAACATCACAATAAAATAACAACAACAAAGCATGACAACGCCACTACCCGATACCCGACACAACAATCTCATGACAACAGCCACCAACACGACCTCAAAAACGACGCTCAAATAAGAAAAGACATTGCAAGGTACCTATAGTTGCAAGGGTGTGAATCGAAGGCCTGACTCGGTTTCCTTCTTCCTTTCTGTATGCCGGGTGTGTGTTTGTGCGTGGTAGACGAGGGATTGTTGTTAGGGTTTATGCCATGAGTGTTTGTGGTAAATTAGCAGGGAGTGCGGCTGAAAGAATTAAAGTGAGGGAGTTTACGTAAGAATTAACAAGTGGGGGGTGGGAGTTATATATTTAATTAACCTACTTTGGTTTTATTATAAGCTTGGCCCGAAAATGGGTTGTAAGTTAAAAGGGTATCAACAATGGTTAACGAAATGTGTCATATCATATAAAATACGAAACTTCATATATAATACGGAGTATAATATAATAAGACCTAGACTAAATATAAAATACGACAATTATATATAATACATGTATTATAAATGGGTTAAAAGCAACGGTTATAAATTAAACGGGTTTAACAAGATGGGTTGATCTAAATGGGTCAACAACTTATATATCACTATCCATTAAAAAGGCCGAATTAAATAGAAAGTACGAGTAATACCAGACGGGTATTACAATCTATCCTCCTTATAAGGAACTTCGTCCCGAAGTTCATTTTTCACTACGGAACGACTAACTATACCAACCAGACAGACTTGTATTACAATCTACCCTTCTTATAGGGAACTTCGTCCCGAAGTTCACCACTCACCTAACGTAAGCAAGCACACCCAAGCTCGTCATGAATGATCACCTCTGCTAATATGATCTTTGTAACTAACATCACCGAGAGTAAGCGGAACAAGTATTACAATATGCCGTCCTTATAAGAAATTCGCCCCCGAAGTTCAGGACTCGAATCAATACGACACCTCTCGAGTAATTGACACCTCGGACTGTGATATGCAACCTTAAACGAATACATCACATGACTCATCATATAACTACTCTATATTTGCATCACGTACTACTACTAACTAATTATTCACGCACTTATGACTAAGTAATGACAACTATTCCACCCTATTACGCGACAAATGACATGTTCGTTAAGCAGTTAAGTACACATATCATAGAAAACACGGGGTATGACGTCCTACCCTCCTTATAAGGAACTTCGCCCCGAAGTTCACTGATCTCATATTGATGCTACCCAACACATCTTATATATGACGACACTATCTTGACATTAACGAGATTACAGTTTTCTCAACTCTCTTATATAACACACAATTCAATTATCAAAGGACATCACAGTAAGCTTTTCAAACGAATATACTTGTAAGCCCTGACCAGGGGTGAGTAAGTTGGTAATAATCATAACCAATTTGCACGTTCTTCTCACAACGGTTTTCAACGCTTTTCTCATGCGCATAACATCTCTTGGTCATTTCAGGACCTCCAACTCTTTTGGCGTCATGCCTAATAGAACAGTTCATTATGTCTCATCTAGATTTTCTAACTTACTCAACCGTCAACTGGTCGCGAGGGGTTTTGTCCCCGCATTCATCCACATTTTACAACATAAATCTTCTTTTCTCTTACTAACATACAACTAATAGGATGTTCTCATGGTTTGACGTAAGTACCAATAGACTAATTGCATACTCATTCTCATATGTCATACTTCACATAGTTTAACATAAATGGACCGCTTATTAGTATCACCGTGTTTACCCACATTATAATTGTCATGATTCACTTGACAAGTTGGCATGCCATATCTATCATACTTGTAACTTTACGTAGTTACGTGAACCCTTACTCTGAGACAGTCTTACATATATAGACACCACAACCATCATGCAGGTAATTTAACGACATCCAATTGTCATGACACCTCTTTAATATGTCGCATGACTCTGTTTTATCATTAAGACACGTACACTCAATATGTCTGATGATAACTCGGTGACACAGTTGCATATATAACAGTTTCAGACTTAAAAGTGTACATACATGCGGGGAAAATAATTAAGCAAGTAATATAACTATCACGACAAAGCAGTAAAACAACTAAACACTTTTAGATGACCACGTTAATATATAATTTCAGATGTTGAGACAAGTGAAAGGTGACATATATTTATCAGAGATTCAATAATTGATCAAGTAGTTCATCATGTCTTATGCAACGCAAAACTAATAATCACTCCACAGAAATCACTCCTCGTCTTAGTATATAAGGACGCAAGCTCATCACAGATATACAGGAGCAGTTCAGATTGAAAATTGATTGGTTTACCAAACATGTCCAAATTATTTACATCCAGTACGACCAAAATCTGGAAATGGTGTCAGGTTAACGGTACATAGGTTGAGTACTCGTTTCGTTGTCGGATGACTTAACCTTTCCAGACCTTCCATTGGGACGACTCCCATTTATTGAATGCATGTAATGATGTTCTTTATCACATAAGTGACTTATGACCATGACAAATTTATTAGAGAACAACACATCTGATATGTAAAATCCACGTCAAGGCAATTATGCATGAACCAGTAAGACCTCTCGTGACCCGAATTTACTCTGAAATCGTCATTAACATATAAGTTTGACTCTATTACACCATATGATAAGGTAGACACTTTAACATTAGTGCATTTCACTTGAAAAAAAAAGATCATTCAGTGGATTTGGACATGTTTTCAGAACGTTGCATTTATGATAGAAAAATCACAATTAAATAATCGTACTCAAAACGGTGTAAAATCAGTGGGGTAGATTCAGATGACAACCATATACAACTTTCTAGTTAAAACTACCTTCAAAATTCAAACGTAACGGTGATTTGCAAAATCATGTTCATGAACTGGCAGATTTTGACCTTAAAAAAAAACAATTCGATTGGTAAAACGAGTTTCAAATCAATTTGCAAAACCAGGTTCCAGCATTATCTAAACTCTTCAAAATGACCTCGATAAAAGTTCCCAATGATAATTTAATCTCTAATTAATTAAGGTTTATAATTGAAAACTTGACTGCGAGCAAATTACAAACAGAGTTGACCCTTGTTCACAGTTAATATGTTCAGAATGAAGGACATGGAATTAAATCACGAAATTTTTCCGTGGCCAATAACTAAACTTAAAATAAATATGACTATCTTCTCAAACTTTTGTGAAATAGGTGTTGTAAATAGGTGAAACAATTCAGCAGGCACATTGTTC
This sequence comes from Agrostemma githago, assembly GCA_958450325.1. Lineage (NCBI taxonomy): Eukaryota > Viridiplantae > Streptophyta > Magnoliopsida > Caryophyllales > Caryophyllaceae > Agrostemma > Agrostemma githago. Next base: position 23,803,437 of record OY288255.1, on the reverse strand, counting down.
AGTTTAACAAAGACGCGGTACATCGTTTTGACATTATCTCGACATGGTTAGCAAACAGGTTTGTGTAGTCCATAAAAAAAAAAGACTTAGTAAACCATTATTCAGGTTCAATGAAGTGCTATAAATGTATATGTCATTAACTCTACATATTTATTTTAAAAAAAATACTCATTTAAACCATAAGAATAGAAATCAACAAGGTACGATTCGGAACCTATCCAATTGACAAGGAATCATATAAACTCGAATCGAAACAAAAATGTTCAAGTGTCTTGGACCGAAATTCACGTTAATGAATACGACACGACAAATATATCATTTTAATAACACGTTGAACTCAAATTCAGTTAATAAACAGAATTCAGTTTCACACTTTATCTTTTCAATCACATTGTATCAATCAGGGTGAAATAGAAATGACCTATTTATATATACATTATTGCTCCCTATAATATAAACAGACCGACATACTTTCATATACCACACACACTTTCAAGAACCGATTAATAGACAAGTTCATCTACACCATTACGAGAGAAGGATGATGGCCAATAAGGAATACTCAGATCGATATAAAGCAAGTATGTCACATAAACTCAAAACGGACTTCAAGTATTCTTACATTGTTCGACTATTAGTCTTATTAACTTCCTTGATTCACATGAGACAAAGCTCCATTAACACGTCACGACACCATTAAACTTCTAGATACCGATCCTAGTTAACATGAAGGCGATTTATACATTACATTGGCAATGAAACATATAATACTCGAAACAGAATGCAAGTATCCAAGTACTTTTGAATAACATTCACATTACGACACACTTAAACCACGCAAGTTATCCGTCCTTTTAACATCTGACGATACTCATACCACATTGGTCATCGGGTCCTTCAAATAATGTGAAACTGTACTAGTACACTACATACACGAGATAATACCCAGAGTACCCCTATCGACACCCCGTTCACGTTACACAAAGGTGGTACTACCTTACTACATTGTCAAGACCAACACTGGGTATCATAAAGTCAACTAATCGAGATCCTCTATCGCATACAACACTACCACGTACAAACAACTTGACATTGAACCTAACTTTATTACCAACCCTGACTATGACCTGTCTCCCACCCAACGATGATCTACTCCTACAGTGAACTTACGTACTTAACATATAACTCATATGACATCGTACTAAATACTTATACCATGATAATAATGTAACTACGCATTATCACACATCATCTCATGCAATCCACTATATTATATGCGTCAAACAGTGCAGCTAATTATCACAAGAAATCATCACCACATTCATAGCATCACAACGTATCCCACCTATTGTACCCCATCTCATTTCTCACACGCTGTTACCGGATCAGATCAAGAAGGCCGGGGGTTGGTATAAGGACGTCTCCTCAACCAGATATTTTAATGGGCTCCAAATCATCTATCATCGGGGTTCATTTTATTTTCCTAGGTTCATTTATTTTTAGGGTCCAGGATCATTCGCTCTGATACCACTTTGTAACACCCCCATTTACGTAGGAGCCTTACCAGACATCCCCAAGTAAATAAGGGTGTTACCATCTCGGTTTCCCGAGGTAGTAGCTCATTACAATACAACATGGAACGCCAAATTGGCCACAAGATTTAAACATTACAACTCATTAACTATTACAACTCTGGTTACACAGCGGAAGCTATACAATCTATATAAACAGGAATGTCTATACATTAACCCGTGCTACGACCAGGATCATTATCGCGTTCACCCCAAACCCGTACAAGCATCCCAGCATCCAAACACATCATGATATACCTAGCCTGCCTTACAGACTGCTCCCCAATTGATCGGAAGTATCAATTGGATCATCATAGGCCCCCAATAAAATAGGGTGACAATATAGACAGAGAAAACGGTTAGAACATGCTAACACTATAACACATGTCCGTAATATAAAACATCCAGTCTCAATACCAATCAATAATATAATCTCCACATTCTCGATACCATCACGGTACCAATCAATAATCTCATCTCATCATTCAGTACCATCACGGTACCATATCAATATTCTCATCTCAAACTCTTCTGGCAGGCCCTTTCATTCCGAGTGTGCACACCCCCCGCAGGTTCAACAACCCGCGAGGAGAAATCAGGGAGGGGACCGTGATCAAAGGTCCCGGCTAGGTCTAAAGCTAGCCTCACCAACTTCAATATATCATATTCATCAATCATCCACCATCATTATTCAACATCCTTCTCATTAGCACGATATCTCATCGTACTCGTAACTCATAACTCATACATGCATCGTAATATAATATTAACATATTCTAAGTAAGGAAAACCTTACCTAATTAGCAGGTCACCACCGCATCGGTAATACAGATCACCACAGAACCTACTGAATCTGATCCTAGTAAAATATGATATATATAAATTATTATCGATACTAATCATAGGTATATAATAAAATAAAACTCGACCCGACTCAACCCAATTATAAAATGAGATTGACCCGACTTAAACAAATTATAAAAATTAGATCAATTCCGCTCTAATTAAACGACATTATCCTAGCTACAACAGCAGCTAACCTAATTGCATCACTCAAGAGCATTAGCACGGGTCCCTCTCCTACGACACTACACCACTAATAATAACACGATACCGCCAACACAGCACTATGACAACATCAAGGACAACATCCAGCAACATGGGTAAACCGCCATAATACCAACTAATAACCACCACGACAACCGCCCTAACCCGACAACAGAACCCTACACCGACAGCAACAATAGCCCAACAATGACAACATCACAATAAAATAACAACAACAAAGCATGACAACGCCACTACCCGATACCCGACACAACAATCTCATGACAACAGCCACCAACACGACCTCAAAAACGACGCTCAAATAAGAAAAGACATTGCAAGGTACCTATAGTTGCAAGGGTGTGAATCGAAGGCCTGACTCGGTTTTCTTCTTCCTTTCTGTATGCCGGGTGTGTGTTTGTGCGTGGTAGACGAGGGATTGTTGTTAGGGTTTATGCCATGAGTGTTTGTGGTAAATTAGCAGGGAGTGCGGCTGAAAGAATTAAAGTGAGGGAGTTTACGTAAGAATTAACAAGTGGGGGGTGGGAGTTATATATTTAATTAACCTACTTTGGTTTTATTATAAGCTTGGCCCAAAAATGGGTTGTAAGTTAAACGGGTATCAACAATGGTTAACGAAATGTGTCATATCATATAAAATACGAAACTTCATATATAATACGGAGTATAATATAATAAGACCTAGACTAAATATAAAATACGACAATTATATATAATACATGTATTATAAATGGGTTAAAAGCAATGGTTATAAATTAAACGGGTTTAACAGGATGGGTTGATCTAAATGGGTCAACAACTTATATATCACAATCCATTAAAAAGGCCGAATTAAATAGAAAGTACGAGTAATACCAGACGGGTATTACACTACCTCCCATGCATCCAAGAGTCCGGATTCGATTTAAGTCCGAGTCTGAGTCCGAGTCTAGGATATATTATTTATTCCAAAGTCAGAGTCAGAGTCAATTGTATTCTGTCATCTTTCCAAAATTCAATAAAATCAACTTTTCTATTTTCTCATATATACTTTCCTTATGTGTTTCCGAGAACATGATGAACACCGTCATACACTGTGAGCACATGCACGTGACTATAGACACATCTATAACGACTGCAGGAAACCGAGCCCGTGTTTTCCTTTTACCTATTCCATGTCCGGTATAGAAAAGCCACATGACTACCCGTAGCAGGAGCGGTATCGAATCCTATGACAAATCTAGGTAGTCTCCTAGTTTGGGTTCAAGACGGGAGGCAAACTCATTTCCCATAATAAATACCCATCCAACAAGATCAACCAATCCCTACCTCATGTGTTAGTTTGACAAAAAAAAAAAAAAACTGGACGAAAAAAAATCAAAAGTCCAAGAAATAAAAGAAAAACTGGACGAAAAGAAATTAGAAGTCCAAGAAAGAAGCAAAAGGCCAAAACAAAAAAAAATAGGCCGTTATCAAAAAAAAGAGAGGCACCCATGACCGAGGTTAAGCGGTCAATCCAAATCAAAAATCCATGACCAGGGCTAAGAGGTCAACCAACATTCAAAAAAATCCCGTGACCGAGGCTAAGAGGTCAACCAAAAAAAAAATATTCAAAAACCCATGACCGTAGTTAAACTCAAGTGAAACGGTCAATTCAAAAATTATCAATGCCCATACCATCAAATGGGAACTGACAATCAAGCTGGTCAGCTAACATCACACTCAGCCTTCCCACATTACAACCCTCAAGACCTTCCCGAGACCCAGGCCAGAGACAGCCCGAAATTTTGAGGATTCAAGCTCCATAGGATATCCCTAACCATTAGGGCCAGACATGGAAATCAGATCCCGCATTATCAAAACCTATCCCAATCAAAATTCGAGCCATTTTACTCGACTTCCCCTTTACATAACAGAATTCACAATCACCATACGCAAACCCGAGAGCAAAACTCGTTAAAATCTCCGAGAGCAAAACTCGTTAAAATCCCTGAGAGCAAAACTCGTTAAAATCCCCGAGAGCAGAACTCGTTAAAATCCCATCCCAATTCTTCTCATTCAAACCAGTTACCAACCCCAAATACGGGAACTCAACTTGCAGTCGGCATAGAACATGCCCAAATAGTTCACACCACCTCTGGGGGCTACCCCGGAGAATGCTCACAGTCACAGGATCAACATCCTAACTATTCTAGTCCTTTGATCAAGACATCATTGGGAACACACCTAGCCTAACTATCGCTATGGCTAGTTACACACCAAGCCCTAATAGACTAGGCACCATAACATATATTCCAATTCACTGAACTATGACATGATTTGATTTCACTACACGTGAATACGTAGGCAGCCTTTCAACGGAGGCACAACCACCTAGATTGACACAAATTCAAAAAGCATCGTCATTCCGATCACGACACTGTCATGTTCTCAGCAGCTAGCTTTGTCATCCTGGGGGCTTCTCCTAGGCAGAAGTTCTCCATCCACTCACATAATCCAAATAACTTTCAAATTTAGCCTCCTTTCTATAGTGTGTCCTAGTACTCGGCCCAGTCGAAGACAAGAATCTGTCAGAGACTCGAGACAACACCTACTTTGGGAATATACCCCGAAACTGAAAAAATCCAAAAGAACACAAGTCTACTACTAAGTTCTGTCGTACAAGAACAGTCTCATTACAGACTAATGCAACCCCGTATAGCATATCTATCCCATTTCGACGTTCGACCATGTTTCCACTCGTCTAGGCTACGGAATAGCGCAACTTAAGAGTCTTGTCATCTTAGGTGGCCCATCCCCTACCGAGTCACGGTCTAACCCTTAGAGAGTCAAAGTCGTGTCTGTCAACTCGTCCTCTCACGTCCAGAGTCGAGTCTGTCGGTATATCTCTCTCTTCAAATTCTCATTTTAAAATTTGCAAAACTTAGCCATTAGAGAAAATCCCTTTCCTAGTCACCACGGGAATAGAAATTTTTATCATACTCCCTACTTCATCTAGGCATACAGGCCTAACCGGAGGATTTTAGGAGTCCGTGTCAGAATCTGATCAAGAATCAAGTTATCCGAAGCATTCATATTTCTAGAAATTTTCAAAAAAAAATTTCCAGCATTTTCTTTCCAAAAATCAATCAAAAATCATTTCTTCCCCAGCGTGAGTCGGTGTTTGCCTAGATATTACATGCAATCTGTTATGTATCAGCATACAGGTACACCCAAGACTCCCGAAGAATTCTCAAAGACTCCCTAGTGGAAACTCAAGCAACATTTTTATCAGAATGTATCTACAGGCAGATACACCCAGAGCTTACAGGCAAGCTCCCACGTGATTCCAAGACAGGATGTATCTACAAGCAGATGCACCCCAGAGCTTACAAGGCAAGCTCCCACACAACTTCAAAACGGGATATGTCTGTAAACAGACACACCCAGACTTTTCAGGCAAAGCCCCCGCGACATTATTGACATCTACCCAGGTATGATTTCTATCTTATGGCTGGCGAGCCCTTCATGCAAGTCTAATGGACTCTAAACGACCCGATCGGAAGTCTGCCGGGTTTTAATCCTCGATTGGCCTGGTAGCTACTCTGACTTTTGCCTTGTCCAAGCCTCAGTCAGAGTGGGGGCTCTGTAGACACCCACATTTTGACCACCAGGTGTCTATAGTAGTTCCCGCCAAACACCTGATGATGATCGGACGCAAACGTGCTTTGACGGACTCGGACATGGGCTCGAAATCATGGACATTTGGCTTGGGCTTATTACGGAGTACAAATATTACAAAACCAACCTCAAATCCAGGTCCAGTGGGTCGTTTCGAGTCAAATAAGACTAATTTGGGTCGAATCCGGCACCAGGGGCAAAACCGTCTTTTAGCGACCGGGTCAAACCCGGTCAAAGATATTTTTTCCCGAGTCACACGAACCAGCTGTGACACCACACGTCCGGTTTGGACTCAAATACTACAAAAAATCAGCTTCAGAAAATATTAAACAAATCCGTTTAAGGATAGAATTCGATCTCAAGTAGGAACTCTATCCGAAAACCGAATCAGATACTCTACCAAGCATGAGCTCGGCCGAAATACTCCACCAACCAGCCGAGATTCGCTGCTTCTTCACCAAGCAACGGAATTTACGTTCCTCTCGACTTCCTACATTTCCTATCCTAAGCGGTAGTTCCAATCCAACTACTCCTCCTAGCCAAGGTCGGGAATACTCCTATAAATAGCCCCTTGCACAACACAAAATTAACACATGAAATACACATCAACAATTCATAATCATACACCTTCGTTACACATCTAATCCCATAACATCCATACATCCAAAAGAAGCATCGAAATACCGTCAAAATCAGCCCGACGAATCCGACCAAGAAGCCGGCCAAAACCGACCCCCCACACGACCAAACCGACACCCAAACTCATCCCACATCATCTCGACGCTCCCGTGTTTAAGCCACTTTCCGACGAGCTCTATTCCGAGAAAACAAAGCATGTAGGTTGAGGGTGTAAAATCAAACCCGACTCCTCCTTTCTCTTCCTTTCTCCACGTTTTTTTTTTCTCGTTTTTTTCTCTTGCGTCGTTCATCGTTTTTTATTATTACGGGTCGTTCCTCACAAATTTTTTATATTTCTAGTATCGATATTAAAAAAATATTTTCGTAAAAAAAACGTTCTTAAAATACGATATCGATTCTCTAATCAAATATCGTATTTAAACAAGAACTAAATTAAATCTCGTTGATGCTAAAAATCGTTACATCTTTTTTTAAAACAAAATTCGACGATTTTTTACGCGGAGAGAATTAACATGTTTTTTCTTCTTTTCGTTCATATTCCTTTTTTTTTTTCTCTTTTCGTTCAAAACAAACTTTTTTTCAAAACCTTTTCTAAAAACATTCCGACTATTTGATATCGATTTCATAATCGAATATCGAATACGACGAATATCGAAAATATGAATCGAGTATAAATTAATCCATATTTGTACGCGATTTATAAAAATTAACGATTTTCGACAAACAAAAAAAATCGGGCAGACCCACACGCGAGTCGCGCGCCTGTCAGGCGACTCGCGCGGAGGCCTGGATGGCCGACCCCTCTTTTTTCCTTTTTCTCGTTTTTTTTTTTATTCTTTTCGATTCTTACATAAAAAGCGACTTTCGCGACATATTTTCAGATTTCGATAAAAACTTTTTCGACCTTGGTCAACACGTGCTAAATCACGTGTCATAAAGCTTTTTCAAAATCATGCATATTATCATATCTACATCTTTATTCGATTTATTCAACCGTTACTAACTCGTTTTCTCGTGTTTGTAGCAATTTATTCATCTTTTGTTTTATTAGACTAAAACGAATTTCACATGCTAAAATAACTTAGTCATTATTAGTTTAATATGCATTAAACGACTTAGCAACCCATTTATTTTTCTCTCACATGCTTAGGGAAAATAATCTTTGCATATCATTCAACCGTCGAACTAACGCGTGTACACCAAAAAAGAAGGATATCTTAGTAAAGGCCGCTAAGTGCGGGCGGGGTTGGGTGTTCTTGGTGAACTTCCCAACACGTACCCTCACCCCTTACTCAGAACCATGGTTTCCGGATGTCCGAATCCATTGGCAACGAGAGTCATTCAATACACGATATCCGATAATGTCGGTATCGGTATCATAATGCAAGATGAACCCAATAAGCTCTGACATCGGAAATGGGCCGTATTTTGTACACGGCCCACTACGACATAGAGTGGGTTCGAATGGGCCTGAACTCCCACAAAGTTTGGTGGCGACTCCTACTTCGATTTAAATTTCAATTTGACCATCTCATATGGAGATTCATTCGCCTCCCCAAACCCGCGCGTGGCCGCGTCGGGGTGGACCTATGTCATGTCCACAAGTATTGATCAAGAAATATTTTTATTTTAATAAAAACCATTTCCCAAAACTATCACACATTTGGTTGAAAAGCTTTTTACAAATTATCAAAAGGTGACTTCTTTCTTTCCCAAGTAAGTCATTGCCCCAAAAATTGGTATTTGTCCCTTCTTTCTTATTTCAACCTCAAATATGATTTCACTCTTATTTTTGGAAAAGGGTTATTTAACAACAATAATACCAACTATAGGGCGTCTTCCAAAAATAATATCAATTTTAATAAATCTGAGAATAATACGTATTATTGAAGTAGTTAAACGAGAGTAGTATGGGTGACCGGTTACCTGTAGAACCCTTCCACCTTCCTTTTCACCTTTAATTTTATTTAACGACAATAATACCAACTATAGAGCGTCTTCCGAAAATAATTAATTTTAATAAATCTGAGAATAATACATATTTTTGGAGTAATTAAATCAGAGTAGTATAGATGACCAGTTAACGATAGAACTCGTTCACCTTGCTTTTTCGCCTTTAATTTGTTTAATGTTCACTCTTTTTCACTTACTCAGTATACGAGACATTAAACGTCATTAACGTCTTCGGTTTTCCTCTTCCTTCAACCTCACCAAATCTGACTAATAGAAGACCAGTTAACGATAGAACTCGTTCACCTTGCTTTTTCGCCTTTAATTTGTTTAATGTTCTCTCTTTTTCACTTATTCAGTATACGAGACATTAAACGTCATTAACGTCTTCGGTTTTCCTCTTCCTTCAACCTCACCAAATCTGACTAACAACACAATCCAACACCAAAATCAACACGTTAATCTAAACGAAACTTATAGAAAAAAAACGAAAGAAGGATGAAGGGTAATGGAGAGAGAGGATGAAGGAGAAGAGTAAGGAGGAGTAGACTTGAGAAAACTGACCCGACCCGAATAAGCCAAACTGAAACCGACCCGACACCCGAACCGAAGCATGATTTTGACCCGAGCTAACACGAAACTGACTCGACTATTATTATAGAAAACTAGTCGATATCTGATGGGAGGGATTTGTCGTGGAACCCCAACCGTCAATAAAATAACCGGCTATTCCTAACTAGGGTAGATAGGGCAAGTCGGGTCGAATCCACGGGGACGGTAAGAGGCGTCTAGACTAGGTCGCCCAAATACTAGACTAAGTCAACGAGCTAAACTAGATAATAATGAGAAGGGAGGAGGCTAGACTATGACTAAGGTAACAACTAAGGAAAACGGGCTAGGATTAGGTCGGGGTCAAAGGGGTAACGGAATGGTCAAGGGAGGACTAGAGTGAAGGAGGTAGTAGGGTAATCTAGGTTGGTCCGGGCTCTCGCGTCTTAGACTCACCTAGAGGTTCCACCTAGAACCCATCTCGGCGACACTCAACACACTCGGGGTTCTAGCGCGCTATGGTCCTAGGTCGAATCCGGGCTCTCGCAACTTAGACCGGCCTAGGGGTCGTCCTCACCGGGCTCTCGCAACTTAGTGAGGGGACCGAACCCACAACAAACTAACACCCACAAAGAAAGGCAAGAAAACAAGCATTCGTACATACTTAGTCATTCAAGCAATTCAACAAACATGCGATGTGCATCAAATAAGAGGAAACCCAAATCTTCCACCAACATCTCTAACCAACCCCTTAATCACCCAATTAACATCCTAATCGCCTTACTAACCCTAGCAAGACATTACTCTAACATATCTAAAGGAAAACTAACACTAACAACATGAAACAACATAATAATCAAAACAAACATGAACAAACTAGTGAAAATGATGAACTAAGAACAAAAGATGCAAACTTTAATGAACAAACAAGATTAAGAGTAAAAAGATGAGAAGATTATACCATACTACAAAGGAAATGGAAAAGGAGAACACTTGTATATAAGAAAACCCAAATAATTCCACCAAGGTTGTCAATCTTGGATGGATTCTTCAAGAGATCCAATATTACAAGCTTAAACTAAGATTAACTACTAATTATCGACTAATCTACACTAATCTAATCTAATCTAACCTAAAGTAGTCTAGGGTTTAGTGGATATAAGAGTGCATAACATCACATTACAAGAGGAAGGGTATATATAGGGTTTAAGAATGAAAGGAGAAGAAAGGAATTGAAGGCGGGTGAGCTGGGGCATTTCCCGGTCGGGAAGATAATTCCCGATCGGGATTGTGGGGATTCCCGATCGGGATTTCCTGTTCCCGATCCGGAACACCCTCCAGTAGCTGCTCTTCGTTCCTCCTTCATCCCGGACGGGATGAGGCCATACCCGTCCGGGATGAGTCTTGTAGGCCTCCAATATGAACTTTTTGGCCCCTCCTTGGTTCTCATGGGCTTCCCATCGATTCTCGGGACTCGCGATCGGATCTCGGAGGCTCGGGATTGGGTCCCAAGGTCTCGGGGTCGATTCCAAGGCATCGAGTCATCGTTCCTTAGCTTCGTTGGCTCCAAAATGTGTATGTATCGAGTCGGAATCGCTCCAACTCTTCCAATTCGGTCTCGGGAACCTGAAACGAACTAAAGGAAGCATAAGAAGCCCCTAGACCGCTCCCAAAAAGCGATTCTACAAGGAAAATGGGACCAAAACACTACGAAATAGGCACTACAAATGACACTTATCAACTCCCCCACACTTAACCCTTACTCGCCCTCGAGTAAGCACATACTACTACTAAACTATCCGAGTGGGTATTAGCGCACCCTACGCCCCTTCAACTCACGCGAGTGCACTTAGAGGACAAGTGCACTCCGCAAGGCAAGTTGGGTCTTGCGACAAAACTGTGGATGCAACCGGACACAAAACACATAAACAAACAAACACACACACAAACACATAATCGGTTGCACCCAAAACAAAAGAAATACCGCTTCCCTCTAAAAGCGGTGAATGAAACACCGGTTTAGGACTCGAGGTAAGCAACAACGTTCCCAAGCTAGAAATACAAACCAAGGTGGACTAAACCCTAATAGTATGACGATAAAGCAACAAAAACGTTGGTAACTTACCTAGGTCCTCCTAACTTTCTAAAAACGTACTACGGGACGATCGGCGGAGATGGAAAGTGAAGAACCACGGTGTTTGTCGACACTGTAGGTAAGTGAGACCCCGCCCCCTTTAGCGTGAGCCAAGAGGGTCGTCCCGTGTCCAAGAGCGCCGAACTAGTCCAAGTAAAAAGGTGGAAATATGCAAAATGAGGGAAGACGACTAATGCCGCTATCATCCTTCCTCGGGACTCGGTCCTTTGGTAGGCTCTTCACGGCAAAAGTCGGAAAAAGGCTTATTTTTGTGGGGATTTCTTTTTGTGAGACGGGTTTTCTTTTGGCATTTTCTCTTTTCTTTGCATTTTTGCTTTGTTTTGCCATGCCATTCTTTTTCTTCTTTTCTATTTTCTTTTTGGCTTTTGTGCCTTTTCTTTTTCTTCATTCTTTTCTTTCTTTCATTCTTTTCTTTCTTTTTCTTTTTCTTTGCCCTTTTGGCAAGATTTGGCATTTTTTTGGCACTTTCATTGAATAACAAGAAAGGGAGAATCAACAATTTGCATTTTATTGTGTGGATATGTGTAGGAGGTAGGGAAATGAGTGAGTCGAGGGTCGCGATCCCTCTTCAAACCCACAAAAAGTGGATAACTTGGACTAATCAAACAATCCTAAACACGGTCACCTAGGGGACGAGACTCGGTAACCAAGGCCTTTTCACACCGTGGGTGGTCATAATGGTCAAAAGTGCAAATCCCGTAGTAAATTCCTAGTAACCTAGGTGGACTCGAGATAAAGGACCAACGAACTCATTGATTTAGGGTCATTCTACTAGATTAAAGCCCAAGACTCGATTTATACTACTAGGAAGGGAAAAATAGACACTCACACCCTAGCCTCTAAACCGGGTTTTCGAAAACATTTACACACAAGACACACAACACACAAAAATGAAGACACGACGAAAACAAACGAAAGAAAAAGAAACAAAAGTAAGAAACAAACACAAAACAAAACAAACACATACACAACACAAACACCACCCCTAACTTCCAAATGAGCAACCAATCATCCACAAACTTTACAAAGCTCCACCCGAGCACACCACAACACATATCTCCTCCAAACTTCACAAGAAAAAAGAGGAAAAAGGGTTGAAAAGATGTTACCGGGTGTCTTGAAAGCTCTCCAAGGCTAGCGGTGATTAAGCGACCTATGAGGAAAAAGGGAGGCAAAACACGCACACAAACAAATATACGACACAAAGACACAAAATGAAAACACACAAAAGAAAAATCTTTTTGATTTTTGTGAAATTTTTTCAAATTTTTAGGGTTTTTAAGATTTTTTTCGGAAAAACTACGAAAATAAAACTAACTATACTAGAATATCGCTCCCCCACACTTAAATCGAGCCATGTCCTCATGCTCGATCGTAGGGTGCGGAGAGACAAAAGAAAAAGAAAAGAAACTACGAAAATAAAGCTAAAAATCAAAAATAAAGTGAAGAAAAGGGTAGAAGGTGTCCGGCCGGGGTGTAGTCAAGTCACCATGGGCCGAGACAAGAAAAAGATATGGATGGGGGAAGAAAATAAAAAGAAGGAAATAAAAGGAAATGGGAGGGGAGGGCTAGGTGTAATCAAGTCACCTAGCCCGGATTCCGCCTAAATCCGACTAAATCCTCAAAAAAGAAAAAGTGAAAAACTTGTAAAAATTTGGATTTTGGAATGACTCTCGATGTAGTCACGTCATCGAGAGTCGGGAGCAACATATACCAAGGCCTTGAAGGCCACCATGACCCAAATGATAAGAGAAGGGGAGTAAACAAAGGAAAACAAGCAATAAAAGACGGAAAAGTAAGGATAGTTACCAAAACCAATCGGCTAGTAACTCACTCGCTCCATCGTCTCATAGATCAATATATGCACTTGCTTGTCTTCATCATTGCTATCCCTCTTCATTCTCGATACAATCGCATGGTAGAGGTGGTAAAGGTGCGAGGGGGTGGGAATTGATGTGGATCTCGGTGTAAGGTGAGGTGTACAGGTCATATGATAGGAGTAAGGAGGAGTAGGGAGGTTGGGAGGGGGTATAATGGATGGGTGGAGTCAAGCGCCTAATAAAAGGCTCAAAAGGGGGAAAGGGGACCATCCCGGTCGGGATGGATGGTCCCGATCGGGTTGATAAACCCTTCCCGATCGGGAAGCCCTCGTCCCGGTCGGGAACGCACTCCAGTGAATCCGATTTTCAGCACCTTCATCCCGATCGGGATGGCTCCTTCCCGGTCGGGAAGCCCTCTTCCCGGTCGGGATGAGTCATCTTTGCTTCCCCAAGCCCAAAAGCTTATCATAAGCTTCAAAAACCGACTTCCTCGCTCGCAAACCAAACTCCATCATCAACTACTCCTTTCTAGGAGTCACCTTCACTTCACCTAACATAATAAACTCAGAGTACTCATCAAATTCACTCCCTCACATCGCTCATCAAAATACCAAATCAATCACAAGAATCCCACAAAAACAAAGGAAGTCCTAGAAACAAAAAAAACACAAATACAAGCACAAGAATTCTAAAGAAGAGAGGATGGGAATATACAACATGACGGTTCTTTTAGGAACTCCGTCAAACCTAGGATGGTGGGCTCCATTCTTCAACCATAGCCCTCAAGTGCATGGAGGAGCAAGTCGAACACGCTACCGACATCATAGTGAAGGCCCAAGAAGCGCTCGAGCTTAACCGACCTCCACGGCCTCCAAGGAGGAGGCAAGAAGTAGGAATCCCAAGACCCGACATCATCTTCATAGTAGTCTCCGGGGTCTCTCCATCCTACGAGCTCAACCGATCTATTCTTCCCTAAGCATTGCCTCCAATCACAAGCAAGCTTCATCTCCAAGAAACAAGGCACAAAAAGCGTTTTTGGCCCCATCTCTTCATTGCACACCCCCACACTTTCCTCAAGTTGTGGCTCCCCATCTTCATCACTCGGCCCCACATCATCTTGGAGGATAGGATCGAAACTTCTACCGGCTATTTCAATCTCCTCCAAGTCATTGCTTGGCTCACTTTCTAGGGGCTCTTGATGCTTATCCACATTCTCGGACAAGGGCAACTCGAGGCTCACAATTTCACCCAACAATTCTACAAACTCCACCAAACCATCCCACTCACTATCCTCCTCCAATTCTTCACCAATGTTGCCTTCACCAAGAGTCACATCCTCATTCGTCTCTTTTTGGGTAGACGATTGAACTTCTTCAATTTCCCTTTGGAGCTTGGCCAAGAGTTCATAATTCTTTTTCGTTTGGATGGCCATTTCTTGTCGGTCTTTTTGCATTTGAAGAATCGATTGATGCAACTCCAAGTTTAGCGATTGGTGGTCATTGGAGTCTTGTAAAGCTCCTTGAAAATCCTGATGATACCCATGGGGTGGGGCATCATATTGTTGGTAGCAAGGTTGGGGTGGTTGGTAGTATTGTGGGTCATAGGGTTCATATTGTGGTTGGGGTGGAGGGTAATATTGTGGGTCTTGAGGGTATTGGCTTCCATAAGGTGGATCTTGATTGAACATGGTGGGTTCACAATCATAGCTTGAGTAATAGCCACCATGATCGTAGGAGTTATAATCGTCCACTTGTTGGTAGCCGTTTTCATAATCTTGAGGATCATACCCATCTTGATTACCCCAAGAAGCTTGATAGTGGTAGGGGGACGTCATGTCATACCCTTGGTTCATGGAAGAAGAGTGGTAGCTCATATCGGCTCCCGAGTGTGTGGAGTTTAGATCAAACCCCATGCTTGCTCAAAAATCGTAGTCCATACCCGGTTGGAAACCACTCATTCTAGCAACCGTCCGTTTAAGCGGCTCTGAGTTGCAAGAAGAAGATAATTACCGCCTTTAAGCACAAACTGTAGACTAAGAACAAACATGAGAAGTCTAATGCTTTTTGGGCACTAGACAAGCGAGAAATAAACCGCACACACGCAAGAAGCAAAGTAACCAAAAGAAAAAAAAGAAAACACAAACACAAAGACTTAGTCAAGCGAATAGGAAAACAAAGTCCAAACTAGCACCGTCCCCGGCAACGGCGCCAAATTGATGGGAGGGATTTGTCGTGGAACCCCAACCGTCAATAAAATAACCGGCTATTCCTAACTAGGGTAGATAGGGCAAGTCGGGTCGAATCCACGGGGACGGTAAGAGGCGTCTAGACTAGGTCGGCCAAATACTAGACTAAGTCAACGAGCTAAACTAGATAATAATGAGAAGGGAGGAGGCTAGACTATGACTAAGGTAACAACTAAGGAAAACGGGCTAGGATTAGGTCGGGGTCAAAGGGGTAACGGAATGGTCAAGGGAGGACTAGAGTGAAGGAGGTAGTAGGGTAATCTAGGTTGGTCCGGGCTCTCGCGTCTTAGACTCACCTAGAGGTTCCACCTAGAACCCATCTCGGCGACACTTAACACACTCGGGGTTCTAGCGCGCTATGGTCCTAGGTCGAATCCGGGCTCTCGCAACTTAGACCGGCCTAGGGGTCGTCCTCACCGGGCTCTCGCAACTTAGTGAGGGGACCGAACCCACAAAAAACTAACACCCACAAAGAAAGGCAAGAAAACAAGCATTCGTACATACTTAGTCATTCAAGCAATTCAACAAACATGCGATCTGCATCAAACAAGAGGAAACCCAAATCTTCCACCAACATCTCTAACCAACCCCTTAATCACCCAATTAACATCCTAATCGCCTTACTAACCCTAGCAAGACATTACTCTAACATATCTAAAGGAAAACTAACACTAACAACATGAAACAACATAATAATCAAAACAAACATGAACAAACTAGTGAAAATGATGAACTAAGAACAAAAGATGCAAACTTTAATGAACAAACAAGATTAAGAGTAAAAAGATGAGAAGATTATACCATACTACAAAGGAAATGGAAAAGGAGAACACTTGTATATAAGAAAACCCAAATAATTCCACCAAGGTTGTCAATCTTGGATGGATTCTTCAAGAGATCCAATATTACAAGCTTAAACTAAGATTAACTACTAATTATCGACTAATCTACATTAATCTAATCTAATCTAACCTAAACTAGTCTAGGGTTTAGTGGATATAAGAGTGCATAACATCACATTACAAGAGGAAGGGTATATATAGGGTTTAAGAATGAAAGGAGAAGAAAGGAATTGAAGGCGGGTGAGCTGGGGCATTTCCCGGTCGGGAAGATAATTCCCGATCGGGATTGTGGGGATTCCCGATCGGGATTTCCTGTTCCCGATCCGGAACACCCTCCAGTAGCTGCTCTTCGTTCCTCCTTCATCCCGGACGGGATGAGGCCATACCCGTCCGGGATGAGTCTTGTAGCCCTCCAATATGAACTTTTTGGCCCCTCCTTGGTTCTCATGGGCTTCCCATCGATTTTCGGGACTCGCGATCGGGTCTCGGATGCTCGGGATTGGGTCCCAAGGTCTCGGGGTCGATTCCAAGGCATCGAGTCATCGTTCCTTAGCTTCGTTGGCTCCAAAATGTGTATGTATCGAGTCGGAATCGCTCCAACTCTTCCAATTCGGTCTCGGGAACCTGAAACGAACTAAAGGAAGCATAAGAAGCCCCTAGACCGCTCCCAAAAAGCGATTCTACAAGGAAAATGGGACCAAAACACTACGAAATAGGCACTACAAATGACACTTATCAACTCCCCCACACTTAACCCTTACTCGCCCTCGAGTAAGCACATACTACTACTAAACTATCCGAGTGGGTATTAGCGCACCCTACGCCCCTTCAACTCACGCGAGTGCACTTAGAGGACGAGTGCACTCCGCAAGGCAAGTTGGGTCTTGCGACAAAACTGTGGATGCAACCGGACACAAAACACATAAACAAACAAACACACACACAAACACATAATCGGTTGCACCCAAAACAAAAGAAATACCGCTTCCCTCTAAAAGCGGTGAATGAAACACCGGTTTAGGACTCGAGGTAAGCAACAACGTTCCCAAGCTAGAAATACAAACCAAGGTGGACTAAACCCTAATAGTATGTCGATAAAGCAACAAAAACGTTGGTAACTTACCTAGGTCCTCCTAACTTTCTAAAAACGTACTACGGGACGATCGGCGGAGATGGAAAGTGAAGAACCACGGTGTTTGTCGACACTGTAGGTAAGTGAGACCCCGCCCCCTTTAGCGTGAGCCAAGAGGGTCGTCCCGTGTCCAAGACCGCCTAACTAGTCCAAGTAAAAAGGTGGAAATATGCAAAATGAGGGAAGACGACTAATGCCGCTATCATCCTTCCTCGGGACTCGGTCCTTTGGTAGGCTCTTCACGGCAAAAGTCGGAAAAAGGCTTATTTTTGTGGGGATTTCTTTTTGTGAGACAGGTTTTCTTTTGGCATTTTCTCTTTTCTTTGCATTTTTGCTTTGTTTTGCCATGCCATTCTTTTTCTTCTTTTCTATTTTCTTTTTGGCTTTTGTGCCTTTTCTTTTTCTTCATTCTTTTCTTTCTTTCATTCTTTTCTTTCTTTTTCTTTTTCTTTGCCCTTTTGGCAAGATTTGGCATTTTTTTGGCACTTTCATTGAATAACAAGAAAGGGAGAATCAACAATTTGCATTTTATTGTGTGGCTATGTGTAGGAGGTAGGGAAATGAGTGAGTCGAGGGTCGCGATCCCTCTTCAAACCCACAAAAAGTGGATAACTTGGACTAATCAAACAATCCTAAACACGGTCACCTAGGGGACGAGACTCGGTAACCAAGGCCTTTTCACACCGTGGGTGGTCATAATGGTCAAAAGTGCAAATCCCGTAGTAAATTCCTAGTAAGCTAGGTGGACTCGAGATAAAGGACCAACGAACTCATTGATTTAGGGTCATTCTACTAGATTAAAGCCCAAGACTCGATTTATACTACTAGGAAGGGAAAAATAGACACTCACACCCTAGCCTCTAAACCGGGTTTTCGAAAACATTTACACACAAGACACACAACACACAAAAATGAAGACACGACGAAAACAAACGAATGAAAAAGAAACAAAAGTAAGAAACAAACAAAAAACAAAACAAACACATACACAACACAAACACCACCCCTAACTTCCAAATGAGCAACCAATCATCCACAAACTTTACAAAGCTCCACCCGAGCACACCACAACACATATCTCCTCCAAACTTCACAAGAAAAAAGAGGAAAAAGGGTTGAAAAGATGTTACCGGGTGTCTTGAAAGCTCTCCAAGGCTAGCGGTGATTAAGCGACCTATGAGGAAAAAGGGAGGCAAAACACGCACACAAACAAATATACGACACAAAGACACAAAATGAAAACACACAAAAGAAAAATCTTTTTGATTTTTGTGAAATTTTTTCAAATTTTTAGGGTTTTTAAGATTTTTTTCGGAAAAACTACGAAAATAAAACTAACTATACTAGAATATCGCTCCCCCACACTTAAATCGAGCCATGTCCTCATGCTCGATCGTAGGGTGCGGAGAGACAAAAGAAAAAGAAAAGAAACTACGAAAATAAAGCTAAAAATCAAAAATAAAGTGAAGAAAAGGGTAGAAGGTGTCCGGCCGGGGTGTAGTCAAGTCACCATGGGCCGAGACAAGAAAAAGATATGGATGGGGGAAGAAAATAAAAAGAAGGAAATAAAAGGAAATGGGAGGGGAGGGCTAGGTGTAATCAAGTCACCTAGCCCGGATTCCGCCTAAATCCGACTAAATCCTCAAAAAAGAAAAAGTGAAAAACTTGTAAAAATTTGGATTTTGGAATGACTCTCGATGTAGTCACGTCATCGAGAGTCGGGAGCAACATATACCAAGGCCTTGAAGGCCACCATGACCCAAATGATAAGAGAAGGGGAGTAAACAAAGGAAAACAAGCAATAAAAGACGGAAAAGTAAGGATAGTTACCAAAACCAATCGGCTAGTAACTCACTCGCTCCATCGTCTCATAGATCAATATATGTACTTGCTTGTCTTCATCATTGCTATCCCTCTTCATTCTCGATACAATCGCATGGTAGAGGTGGTAAAGGTGCGAGGGGGTGGGAATTGATGTGGATCTCGGTGTAAGGTGAGGTGTACAGGTCATATGATAGGAGTAAGGAGGAGTAGGGAGGTTGGGAGGGGGTATAATGGATGGGTGGAGTCAAGCGCCTAATAAAAGGCTCAAAAGGGAGAAAGGGGACCATCCCGGTCGGGATGGATGGTCCCGATCGGGTTGATAAACCCTTCCCGATCGGGAAGCCCTCGTCCCGGTCGGGAACGCACTCCAGTGAATCCGATTTTCAGCACCTTCATCCCGATCGGGATGGCTCCTTCCCGGTCGGGATTCCTCATCCTTCCCGGTCGGGAAGCCCTCTTCCCGGTCGGGATGAGTCATCTTTGCTTCCCCAAGCCCAAAAGCTTATCATAAGCTTCAAAAACCGACTTCCTCGCTCGCAAACCAAACTCCATCATCAACTACTCCTTTCTAGGAGTCACCTTCACTTCACCTAACATAATAAACTCAGAGTACTCATCAAATTCACTCCCTCACATCGCTCATCAAAATACCAAATCAATCACAAGAATCCCACAAAAACAAAGGAAGTCCTAGAAACAAAAAAAAACACAAATACAAGCACAAGAATTCTAAAGAAGAGAGGATGGGAATATACAACATGACGGTTCTTTTAGGAACTCCGTCAAACCTAGGATGGTGGGCTCCATTCTTCAACCATAGCCCTCAAGTGCATGGAGGAGCAAGTCGAACGCGCTACCGACATCATAGTGAAGGCCCAAGAAGCGCTCGAGCTTAACCGACCTCCACGGCCTCCAAGGAGGAGGCAAGAAGTAGGAATCCCAAGACCCGACATCATCTTCATAGTAGTCTCCGGGGTCTCTCCATCCTACGAGCTCAACCGATCTATTCTTCCCTAAGCATTGCCTCCAATCACAAGCAAGCTTCATCTCCAAGAAACAAGGCACAAAAAGCGTTTTTGGCCCCATCTCTTCATTGCACACCCCCACACTTTCCTCAAGTTGTGGCTCCCCATCTTCATCACTCGGCCCCACATCATCTTGGAGGATAGGATCGAAACTTCTACCGGCTATTTCAATCTCCTCCAAGTCATTGCTTGGCTCACTTTCTAGGGGCTCTTGATGCTTATCCACATTCTCGGACAAGGGCAACTCGAGGCTCACAATTTCACCCAACAATTCTACAAACTCCACCAAACCATCCCACTCACTATCCTCCTCCAATTCTTCACCAATGTTGCCTTCACCAAGAGTCACATCCTCATTCGTCTCTTTTTGGGTAGACGATTGAACTTCTTCAATTTCCCTTTGGAGCTTGGCCAAGAGTTCATAATTCTTTTTCGTTTGGATGGCCATTTCTTGTCGGTCTTTTTGCATTTGAAGAATCGATTGATGCAACTCCAAGTTTAGCGATTGGTGGTCATTGGAGTCTTGTAAAGCTCCTTGAAAATCTTGATGATACCCATGGGGTGGGGCATCATATTGTTGGTAGCAAGGTTGGGGTGGTTGGTAGTATTGTGGGTCATAGGGTTCATATTGTGGTTGGGGTGGAGGGTAATATTGTGGGTCTTGAGGGTATTGGCTTCCATAAGGTGGATCTTGATTGAACATGGTGGGTTCACAATCATAGCTTGAGTAATAGCCACCATGATCGTAGGAGTTATAATCGTCCACTTGTTGGTAGCCGTTTTCATAATCTTGAGGATCATACCCATCTTGATTACCCCAAGAAGCTTGATAGTGGTAGGGGGACGTCATGTCATACCCTTGGTTCATGGAAGAAGAGTGGTAGCTCATATCGTCTCCCGAGTGTGTGGAGTTTAGATCAAACCCCATGCTTGCTCGAAAATCGTAGTCCATACCCGGTTGGAAACCACTCATTCTAGCAACCGTCCGTTTAAGCGGCTCTGAGTTGCAAGAAGAAGATAATTACCGCCTCTAAGCACAAACTGTAGACTAAGAACAAACATGAGAAGTCTAGTGCTTTTTGGGCACTAGACAAGAGAGAAATAAACCGCACACATACAAGAAGCAAAGTAACCAAAAGAAAAAAAAGAAAACACAAACACAAAGACTTAGTCAAGCGAATAGGAAAACAAAGTCCAAACTAGCACCGTCCCCGGCAACGGCGCCAAATTGATTGGAGGGATTTGTCGTGGAACCCCAACCGTCAATAAAATAGCCGGCTATTCCTAACTAGGGTAGATAGGGCAAGTCGGGTCGAATCCACGGGGACGGTAAGAGGCGTCTAGACTAGGTCGCCCAAATACTAGACTAAGTCAACGAGCTAAACTAGATAATAATGAGAAGGGAGGAGGCTAGACTATGACTAAGGTAACAACTAAGGAAAACGGGCTAGGATTAGGTCGGGGTCAAAGGGGTAACGGAATGGTCAAGGGAGGACTAGAGTGAAGGAGGTAGTAGGGTAATCTAGGTTGGTCCGGGCTCTCGCGTCTTAGACTCACCTAGAGGTTCCACCTAGAACCCATCTCGGCGACACTCAACACACTCGGGGTTCTAGGGCGCTATGGTCCTAGGTCGAATCCGGGCTCTCGCAACTTAGACCGGCCTAGGGGTCGTCCTCACCGGGCTCTCGCAACTTAGTGAGGGGACCGAACCCACAACAAACTAACACCCACAAAGAAAGGCAAGAAAACAAGCATTCGTACATACTTAGTCATTCAAGCAATTCAACAAACATGCGATGTGCATCAAACAAGAGGAAACCCAAATCTTCCACCAACATCTCTAACCAACCCCTTAATCACCCAATTAACATCCTAATCGCCTTACTAACCCTAGAAAGACATTACTCTAACATATCTAAAGGAAAACTAACACTAACAACATGAAACAACATAATAATCAAAACAAACATGAACAAACTAGTGAAAATGATGAACTAAGAACAAAAGATGCAAACTTTAATGAACAAACAAGATTAAGAGTAAAAAGATGAGAAGATTATACCATACTACAAAGGAAATGGAAAAGGAGAACACTTGTATATAAGAAAACCCAAATAATTCCACCAAGGTTGTCAATCTTGGATGGATTCTTCAAGAGATCCAATATTACAAGCTTAAACTAAGATTAACTACTAATTATCGACTAATCTACACTAATCTAATCTAATCTAACCTAAAGTAGTCTAGGGTTTAGTGGATATAAGAGTGCATAACATCACATTACAAGAGGAAGGGTATATATAGGGTTTAAGAATGAAAGGAGAAGAAAGGAATTGAAGGCGGGTGAGCTGGGGCATTTCCCGGTCGGGAAGATAATTCCCGATCGGGATTGTGGGGATTCCCGATCGGGATTTCCTGTTCCCGATCCGGAACACCCTCCAGTAGCTGCTCTTCGTTCCTCCTTCATCCCGGACGGGATGAGGCCATACCCGTCCGGGATGAGTCTTGTAGGCCTCCAATATGAACTTTTTGGCCCCTCCTTGGTTCTCATGGGCTTCCCATCGATTCTCGGGACTCGCGATCGGATCTCGGAGGCTCGGGATTGGGTCCCAAGGTCTCGGGGTCGATTCCAAGGCATCGAGTCATCGTTCCTTAGCTTCGTTGGCTCCAAAATGTGTATGTATCGAGTCGGAATCGCTCCAACTCTTCCAATTCGGTCTTGGGAACCTGAAACGAACTAAAGGAAGCATAAGAAGCCCCTAGACCGCTCCCAAGGAGCGATTCTACAAGGAAAATGGGACCAAAACACTACGAAATAGGCACTACAAATGACACTTATCAATATCCCTAAAAAGGTTGAAAACAGCAAACCCGAGAATGACACGAACCCGAAATTATCCGACCCGACCCGAAGTCAACCCGATTATTATAACCCGAAAGTGACCTGACCCGAAGCTGACCCGACACAGTTCACCCGTTATCCGTCGTCTAAGGAGGAGGATGGAGGATAAGTAGCAGGTTAAATATTAATTAGGTGACCTGATGTAGCAGGTTATAAAGTCACTTATACTATTCTTGTTTAACTACTCCAATAATACATATTATTCTCGGATTTATTGAAATTGGTATTATTTTGGGAAGACGCCCTATAGTTGATATTATTGTTGTTAAATAACCCTTTGGAAAATGATAGAGTTGCTTTCTAGTACCTCTTTTTTTTTTGGTAAAATGTAAGTAATTTCATTCCAACCAAAAGACATACAACTTGGCATCAAGGCCCAAATACATCCAATTTAAGGGGGTCGCCAAACTAAGGTAACACCTAGTTTGCAATTGCATGACCGGGTGCATCCCAAGCAATCTATTCTTAATATCCTTCTTAATACTCTCGACCAACTTCATAGGACTCATAAGAATTAAATCATGCACCTTTTTGTTCCTAGCCCACCAAATATGATATATTGTCGCATTAATTGCTGCTACCCATACCTTCTTATGACTCCTTATCGGATTGCGCTTCTTGACCCGCTATTCCATGTAATTTGTCACTGGTATGCATTGACATAGCCAATCATTTACCCCTGCAAGTACTCTATGACTGTACAGACAACAGAAGAAAAGATGACTGTGTGTTTCATCCTCCATCTCACATAATCCACATTTCCTGTTTGTAGATGTGTACGAATCTGCTACACGAACCCGCGTCATTAGCCTCTCCTTACTCACAAGCCAACACATAAATGAATGTTTAGCGATCGATAACGTAACGAGTCCTAAATCAGAGGGGCAGCCCAGGATTTAGTACCCCTAGGATGTAACCAAGAGTATCCTACCTGCACCGAGTATCTGACCCTCCATTCCTGCTGTTGGAACCCTTGTTGCAGCTTATCTTTCGCCCTGCAAACCTGTTTCCACGAAGAACTACTGGTTATAGGAGCTTGATATTCATCCCACGCCTTCCCCTTCAAGTAAACACTATTAATCCATTTAACCCATAGCAGGTCAGACTTATTATACAGCCAGAAGCGGAATTTTCCCAAGCAAGCTAGGTTCCATTGCATCAAATTCCTTAGTCCAAGTCCACCATTCCTTTTAGGCCTGCAAACCTAGTCCCAAGCAACAGATGGTGCTGTTTTATAATGTTCACTACTACTCCACAAGAAGTTATGACATATTGCCTCGATTTTCTTCACCACAGTTTTCGGAAGTAGAAAGATACGCGCCCAGTAACTATGCATATGACTAAGTACAGACTGGATCAACTCCACCCTACTCGTATAAGATAGATAGCGGGCACCCAAACTCCGAATTCTACCCACAATCTTCTCCGTCAGCAACGCACAGTCAGAGATAGACAATTTCTTAGGAGAAATTGGCACTCCAAGGTATTTAAAAGGCAAGGTTCCTTTCTTCATATTCGTCATATTTAGGATATCCTGCATATCAACTGTTGTTACACCATTCATATACAAGTTCGACTTATCCTTATTCATTCGCAGTCCTGTTGCTTCAGAAAAAGCATAGAATCCATTGAGAAGAAGTTTCAACGATCCTTTATCCCCTCTACAAAACATGATAAGATCATCCGCAAAACATAAATGGGTGAGCTGCATTTGACGGCACAGTGAATGATAATTAAAATCCCAGTCAGATTGCACCACTTGCAAAATTCTACTCAAATACTCCATCCCAATCACAAAAAGAATGGGAGACATAGGATCACCCTGCCTTAATCCTTTCTTACCCTTAAAGAAATCAAACACCTCCCCATTCAAGGACAAGGAAAAGGAAGTGGTACTTACACATTCCATAACAAGCTTAATTATCTGCTGAGGAAAATTCAAAGCAAATAGCATTCTTTCCAAAAACTTCCAAGAGACGGAGTCATAGGCCTTCTTTAAATCCAATTTAAGAAGAGCTCTAAGGGAGCAAGCTTTCCTATCGTACATCTTCACAAGATCTTGACATATCATGATGTTCTCCACAATATCTCATCCCTTAATGAAGGCACTATGAGTATCGCTTAGTATATCAGGCATCACTGCCCCAATTCTTCTCGCCAGTATCTTGGTAATACATTTATACACTGTATTACAGCATGATATAGGTCTAAATTGAGTGACCGAGGTTGGTCTCTCCACTTTAGGAATAAGGGTGATAATGGTGTGGTTAACCTGCTTCGATAACCTTCCATTCCCTAGAAAATCAGCCACTGCTGCTATAACATCCTTTCCCGTAACATCATCCCAAGTATCCTTAAAAAATTTGCTCCCATATCCATCCGGCCTCGGACTTTTATGGTTTGGAATATTGAATAAAGCTTCCTTAATCTATTTTCCCGTAATGGGTGCAAGAAGTATGTCATGATTGTTCCTGTTGTATGACTCTACCCCTCCTGACCGTAGGTACATGGACTGGTGTAACCAATTCTTCCGTACCCAAAAACTCAGTATAGTAATCCACAAAGGTTTTTTTTATATCATTTGGTTCCAATATCATATCACCATCCTTATTTTCAATACATAACACCTTATTCCTAGCACTCTTAGACTTAATAGTACTACGGAAAAACTTTGAGTTACTACTTTCTAGAACCTCATCTTCCTAAGTTTGCTCTTTTATGCAATTCTTGTAAAAACAAACCTTTGATCTCTTTTAAAAGGGTTTGACTTTCTTGAGAGCTAACTTGCTTCAATATAAATAGAGGAGTCCTCCACCTTCATTATTCAAGACTTTTTAGCTCAAAATTTCACATTGCAATTTGTTAACCAAAAGTTCTAAACATAAATTCTTTGCAAAATATTTTCAAAGTCTTCAAATTAAAGTCACAGTCGAACGAACTGCTACATTGAGTCATGAATGCTCCTTTCTAACTTGGTTATATTGTAATCTTGTAACTTTTCAAGTTATTAAGAGTCATAGCCGGAGTAGGCTATTTATTGTCGTGACCGGATTAGGTCATTGGGGAGTTTATAGATGGAGTAGTTTTGTAAACTCTAGAGTCGCAACCGGAGTAGGTTGTTGGTAGCTTTTTATTGTAAGGGTTTAAGTTTTCAAAGTAGATTACTCAATAATAACAATAAAAAGAATATTGGATGTATGTAAGCCTTGAGACAGTTGGCTGAACCAATTCAAAAACGTAATGTGTTCATCTCTTTCGCTTTATTACCGCTGCATCAATTTTGGAACACATGTCGTTTAGCTTTGTGTTCATTTGTTCGTAGATTAATTAACTTTAGTTTTAGTTTTGTTTTTCTTAGTTCGATCATGCAACAGTCAACATACTATAACATTTGTTTATAGTGTCATCTCTTACTAAGACGAATAATAAGCAGTCTGACAACAGTCGTCTATGCTGTGACATTTACTCTGTAGCAACACTCTTAGCTAATGCAAATTTGATACAGTCTGACTATCCATTACATGTTTCTGAAGCATTTCTTTACTTCTCTTAGTCTAGTTCTAGCTAGCTTA
Source organism: Agrostemma githago (assembly GCA_958450325.1). Taxonomy (NCBI): domain Eukaryota; kingdom Viridiplantae; phylum Streptophyta; class Magnoliopsida; order Caryophyllales; family Caryophyllaceae; genus Agrostemma; species Agrostemma githago. The sequence goes on along the minus strand of OY288255.1, from coordinate 23,776,504 downwards.
CTTTAGTTTAAGTTAAATTTTAAAAAGGTACCTAATCCCCTCTTAGGTACTTGGGATCCTTAAATTCTTCAACAACCTATATTTTAGTTATAAAAAACTTTAAATTCTCTTTGTTTAAATATATTTACAATGTTTTTTTTTCTTCGCCGTATCTATGTCCTAAAAAATTTAGAACGTCGTGCCACGTATCGAGTACGTCTCCGTATCCGTGTCCGTATTGGTGCAACCTAACTCCTACATAAGACCCTCCCCATTGCAAAAATAAATAAATAATAGTTCACTTTTAACGCTATAAATTTATTTAACGAAAATTAACGATTTAGGTTTTATCGAAGAAAGTGATGGAAAAAGAAAGTGTGAATTAACAAATCAATTAGTCTTATGTGAGATGGTTTCACACAAAGTGATGGAAATGTTAGTCGCTATAGCTGGTCAGGCTATTTAGCGGTCCCACAAACAAACACGAGTCCTCTCCATCGCATTTTTTCTCACTCATGTGAATCCCGGAAACTTTCCCGACATGTCATCCATCCTAAGATACTCCTAGTCAAGCACGCTTAACTATGGAGTTCTTATCATAAGCAAACCAGAAAAGAATGTGCACTCACGTAAACATAGAATAAACACACGAGTCGTGCCTCCTAGTATCACCGCTACACCCTATTGGCTTGCATCTCACCAATAGAAGTAACTGTGTTACCGACTCGTAGACTTAGCCGATCTTATGAGGTTTACATCTCATCCATAAGGCTCAATTGGGTCGGACTTCTAATATATTTATACGTTTATTCAGACGGGGCTTTGGGCGAACTGAAAGCCGATGATTACATTCTCTGCATCAACAAGAGGGTATCCGCACTTTTCAGAATCTTGTTCTGCCCCCGCTGCCTTGGTGGTAATAGCGATCAAGTACTTTTCTATATATGCGCACATACCTTACATAGACTCTTGGACCGCAACCCTCACTACAGTAGGACGACTACCTTAAACACTAGGTCGACTCTCAGACCGCGGCCTCTGAGTCTGCTTTTCATTACAAGAGCAGTCGAAACACCACAAATGATAGAATCCAACACAAGTTATTCGTCCCAGACTCGCATCATAAACCTTATATAATAGTCGCCCGTGATCAAGTAATATTTTATTGGGTGACCTTTAATAATTGGTCGGACGCATTTGAAACAGTCAAATCCTCAAATTCTTACTTTCGATGTGACAATGTTATACTTTAATCCTCAAATGTCACCCAAAACAATATGTTCCAAATATCGTATAATATTTATTTAAGACAGTACATTATTTCTACATACGTTATTTTGGAAAAAATGCTTATTTATTTCGTTAATTCCTTATATGTCTCGTATTTGTTTATTTTTTTAAATTTAGAAAATATGGATTATTTATAGTAAGGTCCCATGATATGTGACGTCCTAACATTTGTCGATTTCGAAAAATAACTTTTAAACATGTTTTATTTATTTTAAATTTATTTCAAAATCGGAATTCCTTTAAATGAGATTTTATTAAAAATAAGACTAAGATATAATAAAATCTTATTTTAAAACTTAAAGTTTTCTGAAAACTATGGATTAATTCATACATAGTCTATTTTGAAATTTTGACATGAAATAACTTTTAATATTTATGAATGTCGTGTAAAAGTTTCAGAATAAAATAAATTCATTTACTATAGCAAACGTAATTTATAGGTTTATGCCTATTTAAAAGGAAATAAGTGAAGTATGAATAAAATAAGATATTTTGTAGGTTATTAATTTACACTATTGTTCTCATACATAAATAAGCATAAAAACACTAAGGAAATTAAAGTATGAATAAAATCATAAACATAGAAAGTAAATACAAAAACGTAAAGTATATAAAATAAATATATAATACGCATAGTAAATATAAATAAATAAAACGTTAATGATATAAGTAAATTATATTACTTAAAGTTCTTTTACTCATTTAATCAATTTTTCATATAAACAGAAATGTAAAAGTGATAAATAAATTAAACAAGTGATAATTTAGCCAAGGTAAATTTAGTCATAAAAAAAACATAAGGTAACAAAAATATCATTTTATATGCTTAAGTGAATTTAGTCATAAATGAAATATAACAAAATTTGAATAGCATATAACATTTTTATATACATAAGTAATTTAGTCATAAAAATATAAGCCTAAATATTTACCTAAGCAAATAATTAAGTTAGTAACATAATATACTTATATACATAAAATGTTGTTAGAAGAAAAACTTGGTTACTTTAATAACTACTACAGAGTATTTATTAATGTTATTACGAATTAAAGGTTTTCGGGGTCGATAATATCGTCTAGGTTAGGAAAGTTGTTTCGTCCTTTTTCTAACGTGTCACGTTTTAATCTCGCTAGAAATACTAGAGTAAGGTAATAAGTATAGTAAGTGAAGCGGAGTAATAGGATAAAAGACTTAAGGAGTAGTAATTGGACGTAAAGGCGTACGTACTTAAGTAAATAAGTGTAAGTGGTATATATATAGAGGGAGGATCAAGGAAGTTTGGTATGGATTGGGAAGTTGGGAAATTTTGTTTGTGTCCTTTGATATTGTGTTAAATGGATGACTTAGATGGATGGTGTGTTAAAAAAAAGGAGATGTCAGTGAATTGACAGCAGCAGTGGAGAGAGAAGCAACACTCCTCTCAATCAAACTCTCCCTCCTTACAACTTCATGCTCCCTTATCTTCATCTCCATCCATCGAACAAAAAAAAGCATCATCATCTTAAAGATCCATTGATTCATTCAACAAAAAAACATCTTCATCTTCAAAATTCATTCATTGATAGCCGAGATTTGTCGCCAATCTTACTACCAAATAAACCAACTAACCTAAACTAGAATAGCAAGGACAAGTCGGGTCGAATCCTCAGAGAGATCGAGAATGAGTACTAGTTCGGTCTCGGACTATGAATTAGCTACGCGAATCAATTATCAAAGGTGGAATTAGACTAATTAAGCTAACTAAGAAATGCAAAAGTAAACTAAAAATCAAACAAATAACAAGAATGATGATCTAATAATAATTAAAGTCCTAGGGTCCGACTTAACCACCGACATTCATAATCATGAGCAAGAAATACCGATAATGGGTTGCTAGGGATATTAGCATGAGTGGAACGCCTCTAAGGGTCGGCTACCTCCCTCCCGGGTTCGTAGTCCAACAAAGTAAAACTCGATCACCTCCCTCCCGGGCTCGTGAGTCAAATTCCTAGGTCAATCGAGTGAGTCCACTCCCGTGGTACCCAATCCAAGGTCCTATGTCACTAAGTACGCGTCTAATCCTTTCCTTTCTCTCCCCTCTCCCAAGGTGAAGAGTCTAGACCGATAGTTAGGGTACCCTACCTAATTCTCACTCCCGTGCTCAACTAGGCGGGGCAAGGCAAGTCAAGGGGCGAGGTTTACTACCTAGACCTAACTGACTCCCGTCGGTGGGCAAGGGTCAAGGGTTCAAACACAACCTAAAGACAAATCGATTCCCAAATCTCAAACTATCCTCCTCCGTATATCCCAAACAAACCAAATACGGAATTTCATGCCCACAATATAGACATGTCGGGGTCAAATCGTCCCCTAGAAAGGACACTACTCACTAAACATAATTAATACTAATGAAAATACTAATACTAAACTAGACAAAATACACATGCTAAATAAATAGAATAAAATAAATCTAATCTAACAACAATTACTAATTACTCAAGACAAATATAAAACACAAACCTAATATCATATTTCTAAACTTAATAAACAATAAAGATGACAACTTGAAGCTAATTAACAATAAATTAAACATAAAGGATAAATAATAAATAAAAAGAGAGAAGAGAATTGTACCACAAATGGAAGAGAAATTATTTGGATGAGCAACAAATATATAAAGATTAAGCCTTAAATCCAAAAGATTAAATGTCTTAAACTAACTTAAGCAACTAATTAGAATTAAACTAAATACCCTAAAACTAATTGAAGAGGCAAAAATTATGGCTGCTGCCCTCTTCGTCCTACTGCTACACTCTCCTCTCTAATTCTTACTAATCTCTACTCTCCTGCCCCCTTCCTCTCTATTCTCCCCTGCTCAACTCCCTAAAATGAGGGTTTTGTTGTTTTTTCCTTTTATATCTAATAAATACATGAAAAGACTATAATATCCTTCACTTAAAATGGTCTAGTAGAAGTAAAATAGAGGGGCTGAATCGTCATTTGGCTCTTCTTGTTCCGTCTTGACATGTCTCGGTTTGTCTCGGTTTTAAGTCGACCCGATCCTTCCGGTACCTATAATAACAAAATGACTAGAGCAGTACCAAAATCCCGAGAAATCACATAATTTGACACTAATTATACAAGACTCGACTAATAATCTAATTAAACGTAAAATGACTAATTACTAACAAATCGGGTTATAAAATTGATCGAATAAGAGTAGAAGTATGGGGCAAAAACGAGTAAAATCACGAGTTATCAAACTCCCCACACTTAACTCTTACTCGTCCTCGAGTAAGCTCAAAAAAAATAACTACGACCCGTAAATAAAATCACGAAAATTAAAAACACAATATATACAAAAATGAAAATAAGCAAATATAAACAAACGAGTCACAAGTTTCCCAAATCAAAAGTCACGATTCTAAAATCCAACTAAAATATAGAATATGAATTTTAAAATTACTAAATCGGTTGCAAAAATTATTATTACATATTTCTTGGCCTCGGTCCATGCTATGTCGGGATGTGAGGCGGAAATGGAAGGAATTCTCCCATGAGTTAGTGGCAAATGCATACGAGTCTCGACCACTTGAAAAAAAACAAGGGTTAGGGTCGTCCTAATCACCCAAGTGACACAAGAAACGATCCAAAATGTGAAATAAATACTCGGGGAGGAATCGTCTTTCTTTTCTTTTCTTTTTTCTTCTTTTTCATTTTTTTTTTTCATTTTTTCTTCTTCCTTTTTCTCATTTTTTTCTTTTCTTCATCTCCCCTTATTCTATTCTTTTTGAGTTTTTGAGAATTTTCTTTGTTTGCTTGAATGTGATTTTTGAGCTCTTTTTTATGGAATTAATCGCGAAACTCAATACCAACTCTTATTTTGTGGAGTATTTTTGTGAGATATGGATCGAAAAAAAATGATAGATCGTCACTTAGGTAATAGTCACCTAGACAAATATGCAATGCCAAAATCACATCACGGGAGGTGAAAGGTGGAAACAAGTGAGGACACATCCCGAGCGACTTATAGTAGGAGGACAATCAATATATAATACTAAGAAACAACCCATAAGTAATAGAAAAATACATACTCTTTAAAGAAGTTGAAAATGAGAAAAATCACTTTATCAAGGAAAACAAGTGAATCGAAAAACAAAAATCTTTTTGGAGTTTTTCATTTTTTTCAATTTTTAGGCATTTTTCAAAAGAAAGACACAAAAACGACAAAAATCACAAAGATAAGAAAATAAAACAACAAAACAATCGACACAAGCTACAATCCCACAACAACACATATTTACAACACAAAACACCTCCAAGGAATCTCCAACAAGAGTATCAACCACAAACTCCTCAAGCACAACACAACCATCAATCAAGAATCGACCTCCCCAAACTTGAAACGAACATTGTCCTCAATGTTCAAAACTAGGGAGGGAAATAGAGGGTGAGAAGATACCTTTGAAGCGTAATTATTCCCCACACTTGATCAATTTCATGTCTCCTACCCATCTTGCTTTAATGTGGTTTCTTGCTAGAGTTACCTACAAACAAAACACGAACAAACAAAAACATAAATATGTACAACAAACTTGGGATGCCTCCCAAGAAGCGCGGTTTTAAGGACCGCCAAACCTACAATTAAGCTTAAAATCTAGCTGGGATCCCACAATCGGTATCCTAGGCCATTCATGGTTCTAGACTCATCATAGTATCCAACATCCCTAAGATCTCTTCTTTGTTTTTTCACTTCTTTCATAAGAGATAGGCTATAAACCAAATAGAAGACATGATTAGTCTCCTTAACCATCATGTCACTCCTCCAAACGCCTTCTTCCTTGTCCAAAATCACACCACTTCCATGTAAATCTTCAAACATTAATTCATAAGTGGGGGTTAGAAAGTCTTGAGGAAAACAATCAAGATGAAATGAAAATGCATCCTCAAAGACAATGGACTCATAAGAAGGGACATGGAAGTCAAGAGGAAAACAAGTGAGAGGAATAAGAGATTCATCAAGAATGAAAGGGATAGACTCATGAATTTCCTCAAGAAATATCTCAAAAATGGGTTCCTCAAAGAAATCAATTTCAACATCCCATTTATCCTCAAATACCCCCATGCTCTCATCTATCCCTACAACACTCTCACCACAAGTCTCAACATCATCAACAATCCTATCAAGAGAGTAAGAAACCTCTTCATTGCAAGGATTATTAACTAAATCATCAACATCCATAAAGTGAGGCAAGCAAGCATCCTTAAGACTAGGGGAAGAGATTTGAATCTCCATAAGAACACAATTTCCATCCCTCTCCATATCAAAAGCATCATTAAACACACTCATGTACTCATCATATGGCTCATCAATGATCTCAAAAACCTCAAGAAGAGTCTCTTTAATAACATCATCGCCAAAAAATCTCTTATCCTCAAGATTATCATCAAATGAAGGCTTGATATCATCAATAAGAACACAAGACCCAACATAAACGCTACCATGATCATCACATCCCTTAAGGAAGGGAGAACTAATCAAATCACAAATGGTAGGCAAAGTGGTCATGCTAACAAGAGGCTCATCATCCAACTTAGACTCTAAGTCATCAACTAAAGTGGTAGCATCCACATGGAGAGGTAAATAAGTATTCTTATAACTAGTGCTCTCCGATTGCCTAGAATCATTAACCAACTTATTAAGAAGGTCCCATCTTTCACAATATGGCATCGATGTAAACCTACCTTGACAACTTTCTTCAATCATGCCTCTAATGTTATCATGAACACCATCATACACCATATGACAAAATTCCCACATCTCAACATCAAATTCAAGAGTGCAATTCTTAAGTTTATCCCAATAATCATGCAATGTCTCTTTACGTTGTGGAATGTGGTAAATCGTCATAGGAACAAGCATCGAGTAACAAGTAACAAGTGCGTAGTCTAATAAATCTAAAACTAAACTAATATCAATCCGTTGATCTCCCCGGCAACGGCGCCATTTTGATAGCCGAGATTTGTCGCCAATCTTACTACCAAATAAACCAACTAACCTAAACTAGAATAGCAAAGACAAGTCGGGTCGAATCTTCAGAGAGATCGGGAATGAGTACTAGTTCGGTCTCGGACTATGAATTAGCTACGCGAATCAATTATCAAAGGTGGAATTAGACTAATTAAGCTAACTAAGAAATGCAAAAGTAAACTAAAAATCAAACAAATAACAAGAATGATGATCTAATAATAATTAAAGGCCTAGGGTCCGACTTAACCACCGACATTCATAAGCATGAGCAAGGAATACCGATAATGGGTTGCTAGGGATATTAGAATGAGTGGAACGCCTCTAAGGGTCGACTACCTCCCTCCCGGGGTCGTAGTCCAACAAAGTAAAACTCGATCACCTCCCTCCCGGGCTCGTGAGTCGAATTCCTAGGTCAATCGAGTGAGTCCACTCCCGTGGTACCCAATCCAAGTTCCTAGGTCACTAAGTACGCATCTAATCCCGTTCCTTTCTCTCCCCTCTCCCAAGGTGAAGAGTCTAGACCGATAGTTAGGGTACCCTACCTAATTCTCACTTCCGTGCTCAACTAGGCGGGGCAAGGCAAGTCAAGGGGCGAGGTTTACTACCTAGACCTAACCGACTCCCGTCGGTGGACAAGGGTCAAGGGTTCAAACACAACCTAAAGACAAATCGATTCCCAAATCTCAAACTATCCTCCTCCGTATATCCCAAACAAACCAAATACGGAATTTCAAGCCCACAATATAGACATGTCGGGGTCAAATCGTCCCCTAGAAAGGACACTACTCACTAAACATAATTAATACTAATGAAAATACTAATACTAAACTAGACAAAAAACACATGCTAAATAAATAGAATAAAATAAATCTAATCTAACAACAATTACTAATTACTCAAGACAAATATAAAACACAAACCTAATATCATATTTCTAAACTTAATAAACAATAAAGATGACAACTTGAAGCTAATTAATAATAAATTAAACATAAAGGATAAATAATAAATAAAAAGAGAGAAGAGAATTGTACCACAAATGGAAGAGAAATTATTTGGATGAGCAACTAATATATAAAGATTAAGCCTTAAATCCAAAAGATTAAATGTCTTAAACTAACTTAAGCAACTAATTAGAATTAAACTAAATACCCTAAAACTAATTGAAGAGGCAAAAATTATGGCTGCTGCCCTCTTCGTCCTACTGCTACACCCTCCTCTCTAATTCTTACTAATCTCTACTCTCCTGCCCCCTTCCTCTCTATTCTCCCCTGCTCAACTCCCTAAAATGAGGGTTTTGTTGTTTTTTCCTTTTATATCTAATAAATACATGAAAAGACTATAATATCCTTCACTTAAAATGGTCTAGTAGAAGTAAAATAGAGGGACTGAATCGTCATTTGGCTCTTCTTGTTCCATCTTGACATGTCTCGGTTTGTCTCGGTTTTAAGTCGACCCGATCCTTCCGGTACCTATAATAACAAAATGACTAGAGCAGTACCAAAATCCCGAGAAATAACATAATTTGACACTAATTATACAAGACTCGACTAATAATCTAATTAAACGTAAAATGACTAATTACTAACAAATCGGGTTATAAAATTGATCGAATAAGAATAGAAATATGGGGAAAAAACAAGTAAAATCACGAGTTATCATTCATTCAACAAAAAAAAAAAGTTTCTTCATCTTGAAGCTTCATTCATCGAATAAAAAATAAGAACATCTTCAAGCTTGATGAATGACGGAAGTTTGATGAACATCTTCATCTTTATCTTCATCCTATCATCATCTTCAAGATCCATTCATTCATTCAACAAAAAAAAATCCTCATCTTCAAGATTCATTCATTCAAAAAAAAGTTTCTTCATCTTTAAGCTTCATTCATCCAACAAAAAATAAGAGCATCTTCATCTTCAAGCTTGATGAATGACGGAAGTTTGATGAATCAAGCTTCATTCATCCAACTAAAAATAAGAACATCTTAGCTTCATCTTCAAGCTTGATGAATGACGGAAGTTTGTATGCTTAAAATGTAATAACTAATAATTAAAATGAAGTTACATTTTGACATTACGCTTAAAGTGAGTGTGATTCTACGACATAATGAGTGTGACTATACAACATGACGAGTGTGACTATAAAACTTTGTTGTTATAAAGTTCTTTCAAACCTCTGATTCTTGCATTGTCGTATAAAGTCGAAATTTGTTTTTTTTTTCCTGTTTTTTTTTGTTGATGTTTTCTTGTGATGGTTATTTTCATTCAAACCATTTGTGTAAGATGAGTATTGCATTTTGGTTTCTTGTAGTTCTAGTTGTTCCTCGAGTTATTTGGTGTCAGTCTGTTAGCTGTAATAATCACAGTCGTTGTTGAGTAAAGTCACAGTCGTTGTTGAGGAAAGTTACATTTTCATTGAGTTCAAAGTTTAATACGTGTGTTGTTGTTGTGTGCCAAATTTGGACCGTTTTTCCTCCCATTTAGACCCGTTTTTCCTCTGTTTTTGTGAGACTTGAGTGCGATTATCGCCGTATTTTGTGTAATTCTCACATTAGTGTCTCTCTTTTGCATTTTACGTGTTTTTGGTAGTTTTCTGTCTATTTTGATAGGATTTTCGAACGAAAACGTGTTTGAGCTTCTACGAACAAGAGAGAGATACGGTACAAGAGCAAAGCACACAACTAGAAGTTCAAGTAATCCAACTGATCGATAAAGAAAAAAGACCGGAAAAGGGTCAGTGGACCACCGGGTAAAGTTTCGCCCGGTGAGTCACCACCGGGCGAAGTTTCGCCTGGCGACATTTTTCATCCCCCGAAAATTTTCACGGCACGCACGACCGGGCGACGTGACCGGGCAAAATTTCGCCCACCGGGTGAAATTTCGCCCGATGGAGAAACCGTGTCGGAAACGCCAAAAATGAAGAAAATCTCACCGGGTAAAATTTCACCCGGTGGGATTATTATGTCGAGCCGCGGAGCGAAATTTCACCCCATGAAGATGCAAAGGGTGAAGGTCTAGCTAAATGAAGAGAAATCGGATTTGGGCCTTGAAGTTTGTGCAACCCATTAAGAACTCTATAAATACTTAACCTAGGGTTTTGTGCCTCCTTGAGCCTTAAGTGTGCCTCTTAGGAGTAGGGTAGAAAGCTCTCTAGTAGTAATAGTAGTTTGTAGTAAAACTCTCTTAGAAAATTCTCCAAACAATTAGTAAATCTACTTAGTATTAGTATAATTACTCCATAATTAGTAGTAAAGCTTCCATCTTTATTGAAGATTTGGTTTTATTGTTGAAGATTCAAGGGTGTTACAAGGGTTTATGTGACAAAATCCTTGCTTTATTTCTTGAAGATTCATATTTATTCTATTGAAGATTGAAGATTTATGCATGTAGTGACAAATTCTTGTGTATTTCTCCAAGATTCAATCTTTTATATTAATCTTCATTTTCTATCTTAGTTTCCTTCATTGTTGGTAAAATTATTTCCTCTCTCTCTTCTCCATTAGTTAATTAGTTTTGTTATTGTAGTTTTCCATTAGTTAGTTTATGTCTTACTCTCACCATGTTTAGTCTTTCTCCTAGTCTCCTTAATGTTAGTTTTATCATGGGTAGTGGGTAGATCTTAGTTAGGGGGCTAGGGGAGGAGGAATTATAGAAAAAAAATTCATCTTTGTGAGATTATTGCATGTGGATTAATGGATTTGAGCCCGTATCCGAGCGCATGGAAGCATGTTAGCGTTCGATCATCATCGGGTGTTTTTTGGAAACTGCCATAGACACCTGGCAGTCAAAATGCGGTTGTCTACAGAGCCCCCACTCTGACTGAGGCTTGGACAGGGCGAAAGTCAGAGTAGCTACCACGCCCGTTAAGACCTGGTAGACTTCCGTTCGGGTCGTTTATAGTCCATTAGACTCGCGTGAAGGGCTCGCCAGCCATAAGATAGGAATCATACTTGTGCTGATGGTAATACTCCGTGGGGCATTTGGACTTGTCGCATAAACCCTGGGTGCGCCTGTGTGTAGGCCCATCCCGTGAAAATGCTGGGGAGATTTAGAGGGTTGCATGTCCCTGCTTGAGTCATACCTATATAAGTCACCTAAAAATGCATGTAACACGTAGGTAGTAAAATGACTCGTGCTGGGGAAAAAGATTTCTGAAATTTTGAAAACTCAAATTTTTGAAATTTTTGAAATTTTGGAATTTGGAAATTTTGAAAGAATTGACTACTAAAGAAATTAGGAAAGTTCGGGATGAATATTTCTGTGCTAGTATCGGGACTAGGCTTGTGGGTTGATTTCGTTTTGGAATTAGGAAACTTTTCCTAAAAGCGATATGGAAAGAGGCTTGCAATGCTAATGCTATATATAGCCCTCTCTTGCTCTTGATTTCTTCATAATTCCCATCACAAATTAAAAGAAAATCTCTTTATTTCCCTTAAGGCAAAAAGAAAGTCTCTTTATGCTTTTAAGAAATCCAACATGGGAATCGATAGGTTGAGCGCTATGTTGCAGGCATGGTCCCGTCAATTTAGGGATGCTGATAGGGTGGTCTTGAACCAGACGGGTATAACTCAACTGTTCCCGTTCCGTCAGATGGTGGTTGATCGTTATTTCTTGGATGCATGCTTGGCTTACTGGGACGACATATATCATGTCTTTGCCTTTCCTCGGGGCGAAGTCTGCCCTTTATCTGAGGAGATTGCAGCTATAGGAGGATGGAACCCAATGCTCCGCCCTGCTGTCCCGTATTCAGTTTATGACTTGAGGAGGAAGCTTCAAGAGTTCTTGGGCTTCTCCCATAATGAGGTGTCTCGCATGACCCAGGATGACAACACGGTCTCCTTGATTGATCTGGCCGAGAAGTTCATGAATCCACACGATGTCCGGGTGAGATCAGTTCATAGCCGTAGGGCTTTCTCTTTTTGCATGCTCCATGTATACGCCTTTGAGGGTCATATGGACTTATTATCATGTATGGGCCATATTCGTCTATTAACCGTGGTTGACTTAATGGAGACGGAGCATAGCCCAGCCTGGTTGATTACGGGTGAAATAATCCAAGGATTGGACCATCGCAAGAGGGATTCGTCCGTCCGTCTCACGGGAAGCTCCCGTTTGCTGCAAGTAAGTCGGATTTTTTTATTTTTTTGATTTCTCGATTTTTTGAATTTTCGAGAATTTGGCTACTGTAGTGGGCACTCGATCGAGTCACCCTGGCACTCGATCGAGTGCCTTCGTAAAATGGCCTTCTGTTTGCTTCCAGTGACGCCACTCGATCGAGTCACCTTGGCACTCGATCGAGTGTCGTCTGCTTCGTCTCGAGATCTAATGCTTTTGTTTTCTTTTTCAGATTTGGCTTTATGAGAGGCTATCGGTGATAGATCCCCCACTTGATGCTAGTAATTACCGCCTTAACCAAATAATGACGAGGAGGCGGGCCATCGATTTCTCTCGCCTGATTAGCCAGAAATATTGGGACGAGGTGCTATCAATCCACGGTGGTCGGCTAATTCGATGGGTAGTGCCGTGGTGGCCCATCTATGTTCGGACCAGCTTGGATCAAGGGACAGAGCCCGTTATCAAGTAATCTTGTCCTTCAGACAAACGGTTCATCTTTATCCGGATCGCATACTAAGGCAGTACGGACGGGCTCAGCGGATACCAGAAATCGAAGCAGTTGTGAGTGACCCTACCCAACTGACTGATGTGATGTGCGATACTTGGGCGCAAAGATGGTATACCCGACACACTTGGCCCGTTTCCAAATCTCGGCATTCAATCTGGGTTTCAGACTCATATGTGAAGTGGACCAAAGCAGGTGATGGCAAGGCCCGAGCTGCTTTGAAGGTTGATGAAGCCTTCGACCTGCTGAGAAGGGAGCAAGCTAAAGACAACAGGGGGTTCTTTGATGAGGGAGACACTCCAGCTACCCTAGTTCGTCTAATGTCCGGACAAAAGAAGAAGACTAAGACTCAAGCTGAAGGGTCCGGTGCTAAAGGTGCTCGGGGGAAAGTGAGCCCCCAGACGGACTTAGAGAGGAGACTTGGCCCAAGACTGGCCGTGCAGGACCGACTTGGCCCACGAGACAGATTGCCTGAGCATGTGCGGGCCCGACTTGAACCGAAGACTGTGATGAAAGACCCGTCGTCAAAGAAGCGGGTTCGTGCCCCCACCTCGGCGACCTCGGGCTCCACGCGACCCGAAGGACAAGGGAAAGAGGAAGATGCCCGGATATTAGTCTCCTTATTTTATTATTTGAATATTACTATTAATTTTTTGGTGTGATTTTTCTGTATTTTGCCGTTTTGGCGTTTTTTTTTTTTTTTTTTTTTTTTTTTTTTGTAATTCCGGAGTTTATCGAGATATTAATAGAAGACATATTATTGAATACCGTTCCCGTCTTTCTTTATTGCAGTGGTTGTACCCTTTTGAGGGGTTGCCTACGTATCCACAATTAGCGGAATCAAACCAAACGTAGTTCGAAATTTGATTTGATTGATTTTTGTAATTTTCGAAATACATCAAGATTATTAATTCGAGATGTGCGACGGTAGAATAATTAATTCTAACTTATTGACTTGTCTAAAATTTTGAAAATTCATAAAAGACAAGGTTTTATAAATTTTGCAAATGACATTGAGATAAGGGTTTATGGGTAGTAGCGCTTCAACTGGTCCAAGTTGGTCGGATTGACGAATTCGTTGCCGTCCAGGTCCGTTAGCATCACCGCTCCCCCTGATAGGATTTTCTTGACTAAGTATGGCCCAACCCAATTGGGTTTGAACTTTCCCCTTAGGTCAACCGGTATTAAGGCACAGACCGATTTTAGGACCAAATCACCTTCTTTGATTTTCATGGGCCTAACCCTTTTGTTGAAAGCCCGTTGGATTCTCTTTTGATATACTTGAATATTATAGAGGGCCCGGGATCGCCGTTCGTCCAAAAGGACTAGCGAATCGTATCGGGCTTGGACCCAATCTGTTTCGGGCACCTGGCTTTCAAGCAAAATCCTTAGGGATGGTACTTCTAGCTCGACTGGTTGGACTGCTTCCATTCCATATGTCAGGTAATATGGAGTTGCTCCGGTTGCGGTGCGAATCGAAGTTCGGTACCCCCATAAGGCAAAAGGCATCTTGTCGGGCCAGTCCCGATAGTTCTCAGCCATCTTTTTTAGTATGGTGACAATTTTTTTGTTGGCCGCTTCTACCGCTCCATTTGTTTGGTGTCGGTAAGGTGAAGATGTATGCCTCTGAATTTTGTATTTCGCCAGTAATGCAGTGGTTTCAGCCTGGAAATGGGTCCCGTGATCACTGAAAAATTTGTGCGGGATCCCGTATCGGCATATGATCTTATTTTGGATGAATTTGGCCACGTGCTTGGCGTTCAAGACACGATATGACTCAGCTTCGACCCATTTGGTGAAGTAGTCGATGGCCACCAAGATGAAGCAATGTCCTCCCGTCCCGGAAGGGTGCACTTTCCCAATTATGTCAATTTCCCATGTCGAAAATGGCCATGGTGATGTCATAGTATATAATAGGGAAGATGGCATATGCTGTACATTACCGAAGATCTGACAGTTATGGCAGTGCTTGACATATAACTGGCAGTCTGTTTCCATGGTGTTCCAGTAATACTCGAGCCTCATGATTTTGCGGGATAGCATATGGGCGTTCTGATGGTAAGGATTCGTCACGTCCCTAACCGTCAATAAACTACCGATTACACCTAGTGGGTAGCTAGGGTAAGTCGGGATCGTATCCACGAGGACGGTAAGGCGAAGTTTAGACTATGTCTACCTACAAACGAGACTATGCTACCAAACGAACACAAAGAATGCAATAAATGGAAAACTATGGTGGAGGAGAAGTTATGACTAAGCTAATGATGAACTAATAAATAAACTAGAAGAACGATGTCTAACTAAGGAGGTGAACTCAAATATGGATGAAAGTGGGGTAGGTCGGGTTCATAGGAGTAGAAGGGTAATTGGGGTGATCAAGGGTATAGGTGTCTCCTAGTTACTAGAGTCGGTCCGGGCTCTCGCAACTTAGATCCTAGTCCGCGCTCTCGCGACTAAACTATTCTCAACATTTCCGCATCATAGACAAACAATGAGAAGATGAGCACAAGTATGGAAAGCATGGTCACTACAACTCATACAAGCATATCAACAAACACATGGCATGCCCACAATGTGACTAACAACAAAGATGTAACCTTTTCCCCTTAATCAACCCTAATCATCCATAATCTACCCCTAATCCCCCTACTAACCCCACAAGATCACTACTCACTCATTATCATGGTCAAACTAAAAATCATAAGAGAAAACAAGCTCACAAAACAAACATCCATAATGAATAACAAGAATAACAACAATAACAATATGAAAAGATTCAAACTAGATTAAATAAACAAGATTAAGAGTAGAGATGATTATACCAACACTATGAAGATGAAAAGATGCAATCTTGTATAAATAAGAACCCAAATAAAACCCAAGGTTGTCAAGCTTGGAGAATTCTTCAAGTATCCTCTTAATACAAGAACTAATTACAAGAATTAACTAAGGATTAATTAAGATTAAAGGAAGATTAAAACTAATGAGTGAAAGTAAATCTAGGGTTTTAGGGTTTTTGGGAGGCTTAAGAAATGCTAAACTATCATAAGGTGCCTTAACATTGCAAGAAGGGAGTATATATATGGGTACAAGAATGAAGGAGCATGAAATAAAAGAAGGCGTGCAGCAGCATCACGGTCCCGACCGGGACGGCCTGTCATACCGACCGGGACGGGTTGGTCCCAATCGGGAAGGGCTCACAGCAGCACCTTTCAACGTGCACCCCATCCCGAACGGGATGAGGCCATCCCGAACGGGATGGGTCTTGTAGGCCTCCCATAAGAGCTCTTTGGTTCCTCCTTGCCTCTCATGGGCTTCTCGCCGATTCTTGGGACTCGGGATCGGGTCTCGGAGGCTCGGGATTGGGTCCCAAGGTCTCGGGGTCGATTCCAAGGCATCGAGTCATCGTTCCTTTACTCCGTTGGCTCCAAAATGTGTATGTATTGAGTCGGAATCGGTCCAACTCTTCCAATTCGATCTCGGGAACCTGAAACGAACTAAAGGAAGCATAAGAAGCCCATAAATCGCTCCCAAGGAGCGATTCCACAAGGAAAATGGGACCAAAACACAACAAATAGGTACTACAAACTACACTTATCAACTCCCCCAAACTTAACCCTTACTCACCCTCGAGTAAGCACATACTAACTACTATACTAGCCGAATGGGTATTAGCGCACCCAACTCCCTTTCAACTCACGCGAGTGCACTTAGAGGAAAAGTGCACTCCGCAAGGCAAGTGGGGTCTTGCGACAAAACTGTGGATGCAACCGGACACTAAACACATAAACAACAAACACACAAACAAGCAAACAAACAAACACAAGGTTGCACCCAAAGGAAAACAAATATCGCTTCCCTCTAAAAGCGGTGAATGAAACACCGGTTTAGGACTCGAGGTAAGTGACAACGTTCCCAAGCTAGACATACAAACCAAGGTGAACTAAACCCTAATAGTATGACGATAAAGCAACAAAAACGTTGGTAACTTACCTAGGTCCTCCTAACTTTCTAAAAACGTACTACGGGACGATCGGCGGAGTGGAAAAGTGAAGAGCCACGGTGTTAGTCGACACTGTAGGTAAGTGAGACCCCGCCCCCTTTAGCATGAGCCAAGAGGGTCGTCCCGTGTCCAAAACCGCCTAACTAGTCCAAGTAAAAAGATGGAAATATGCAAAATGAGGGAAGACCGACTAATGCCGCTATCATCCTTCCTCGGGACTCGGTCCTTTGGTAGGCTCTTCACGGCAAAAGTCGGAAAAAGGCTTATTTTTGTGGGGATTTCTTTTTGTGAGACGGGTTTTCTTTTGGCATTTTCTTTCTTTTTGACATATTTGCTTTGTTTTGCCATGCCATTCTTTTTCTTCTTTTCTATTTTCTTTTGGCTTTTGTGACTTTTCTTTTTCTTCATTCTTTTCTTTCTTTCATTTTTCTTTCTTTTCTATTATTTGCCCTTTTTTTGGCAAGATTTGGCTTTTTGGCATTTCTCGACAATCAAGAAAGAGAGAATCAACAAATTGCATTTTATTGTGTGTGTATGTGAGGAAGGTAGGGTAATGGGTAAGTCGGGGGTCGCGATTTCCCATCAAACCCACAAAAAGTGGAGAACTTGGACTAATCAAACAATCCTAAACACAGTCACCTTGGGGACGAGACTCGGTAACCAAGGCCTTTTCACACCGTGGGTGGTCATAATGGTCAAAAGTGCAAATCCCGTAGTAAATCCCTAGTAAGCTAGGTGGACTCAAGGTAAAGGATCAACGAACTCATTGATTTAGGGTCATTCTACTAGATTAAAGTCCAAAACTCGATTTATACAACTAGGAAGGGAAAATAGACACTCACACTCTAGCCTCTAAACCGGGTTTTCGAAAACGGTTTACGCACAAGACACACAACACAACACAAAACAAAGACACGACGAAAACGAACGAAAGAAAAAGAAGCAAAAGCAACAAAACAAAAACAAGATGAAACAAACACATGAACAAACAAACACCACCCCAAATTTCCAAACAAGCCACCAAATCAACCACAAGTATGTACAAGCTCCACCCGAGCACACCACATCACAATCTCCTCCAAACTCCGCAAGAGACAAAGAAGGAAAAGGGATAAAAGATGTTACCGAACATCATGAAAGCTCTCCAAAATTAGCGGTGATTCAAGCAACCTATAGGGAAAAGAGGGAAAACACACAACAAAACAAATAACACGACACAAAGACACAAAGACACAAAGGGAAAACACACAAAAGAAAAATCTTTTTGATTTTTGTGAAATTTTTTCAAATTTTTAGGGATTTTTAAGATTTTTTCGAAAAACTAAGAAAATAAAACTAACTATACTAGAATATCGCTCCCCCACACTTAAATCGATCCATGTCTTCATGCTCGATCGTAGGGTGCGGAGAGACAAAAGAAAAAGAAAAGAAACTACGAAAATAAAGCTAAAAGTCAAAAATAAAGTGAAGAAAAGGGTAGAAGGTGTCCGGCCGGGGTGTAGTCAAGTCACCATGGGCCGAGACGAGAAAAAGATATGGAAGGGGGAAGAAATAAAAGAAGGAAATAAAAGGAAATGGGAGGGGAGGGCTAGGTGTAATCAAGTCACCTAGCCCGGATTCCGCCTAAATCCGACTAAATCCTCAAAAAGAAAGAGTGAAAATCTTGTAAAATTGGATTAATCGTTTGACTCTCGACGTAATCACGTCGTCGGGAGTCGGGAGCAACCATACTACGGCCGTGAAGGCCACTACGATACCATGACTCAAGGGAAGGGGGCAAGCAATGAAAAACAAGCGATAAAAAGACGGAAAAGTAAGGATAGTTACCCAAACCTAGCGGTTAGTAACTCACTTGCTCCATCGTCTCGATGATCATTAGAGGTACGGGGCTTGTCTTCTTGGATGCCATCTCGCTTCACACTTGAAGAGAACTCGCGGTAGAGGTAGTAATGGTAAGGGGTGGAATTTGATGTGAGAGTCGGTGTAAAGTGGATAGTAAATGGAGTGAGGTCATGTCAATGAAATAAATGAGGCATATGATAAGGCTAGGATATCTAGGGAGGTTGGGAGGGGGCATAAAACGGTTGGGTGGACTCGATTTGCGAAGAAGAATCACAAAGGGGGAGCAGAGGACCATCCCGGTCGGGAAGATTGATCCCGATCGGGTTACCTCACCCGTCCCGGTCGGGACGCCCTCATCCCGGTCGGGACGGACCCACAGCAAGCTCGAAATCTGGTGCACCCATCCCGATCGGGACGGCACCCTTCCCGGTCGGGATGCCTTACCCCTCCCGGTCGGGACGCCTCATCCCGGTCGGGATGGGCCTTCTTCAACTTCCACAATCCCAAAAGCTCGCTCTAAGCTTCAAAAACCCGATCCTCGTGCTTACAACCCAAGGTATATCATAGCCATTCTTCTCTAGGAGCATTCTCACTTCACCTATCAAGCAATACTCAAACACACATCAAACTCTCTCCCTCACAACGCTCATCAATCAATCCAAATAACAAGAATTCACAAAAATCCAACTAACTACAAGAAAGAGATATATACAATGAGACGGTTCTTGTGGAACTCCGTCAAACAAAGGTGGTGCATTCTTCATTCTTTTTCAACAACCATAACTAGTTCCATCTCCATCAAGAGCACGTAAGAACAAGTCGAAGGCCCTAGCAAAATCTTCAATCAAGCTCGTTATATAACCAACCACAAACCAAGGCTCATCATGACCTTGCATCGACGTTCCCGGGGCATCCCGATCTACTAAGTTCAATGGCTTGAACTTTTACTTGCGATCCTTCGGGATATACCCAAACGTCCAACGATCCTCATATGGCCCCAAGGGAGGCTCATCTTCTTCCTTGTCATTGCACTTGTCATCCAACCCATGATATGGGCTCTCATCCTCCTCCAAATCGGAGTCATCATCATCAAGTACATAGGAGTACTTCTTCAAGCTTTGTCCCGATTTCTCCCCTAGACCGATGTCTTCCGTGGCATGGATCATATTACATGTCTCGGTCATAGGCGAAGTGTTGCCTTGGAGGTCGAACACTAACTCTTCGTCGCCTAGTTGAAAAGTAATCCTACCCTTCTTCACATCGATCACGGCACCGGCGGTGTGTAGAAATGGGCGTCCAAGGATGATGGGAGTGTTATCATCCTCCGGCATGTCAACCACAATGAAGTCGACCGGAATGAAGAATTTCCCTATTCGTACCTGCACATCCTCTAACATTCCCAATGGTCGGTTAAGAGACTTATCGGCCATTTGGAGTGTAATGGAAGTACATTTTAGCTCCGTCATCCCTAATCGCTCACAAATGGTGTAGGGAATAATGCTCACGCTCGCACCCAAATCACACATAGCCCTCTTGATCTTGTAATTGCCGATGGTACATGGGATAGAGAAACTACCCGGGTCCTTCAACTTCGGAAGCGTGGAACCTTGAATAAGCTCGCTCACCACCCTCGTGAACGCTACCGTCTCTTCCTTGTCGATGGACCTCTTCCTAGCCAAGATTTCTTTCATGAATCTACCATATGCCGGGATTTGGGTAAGTAACTCGGTAAACGGGACACTAACATCCAATTTCTTCACAATACTAAGGAACTTGTCGTATTGAGTGTCCACCTTAGTCTTCATTTGCCTTGATGGGTAAGGCAACTTGATTTGGTACTTGTTTTGATCATTAAGGGTGGACTCTTCAAAGGACACTTTCCTTTTTCCCTTGTCTTTCTCTTGAAGAGGGGGAGGGTTGTCTTCTTGGGGTTTTTCAACTTCCCATAAAACTTGCTCCTCAATTGGATTTTCATAGCTTGCATCGTCTTGAGATGGGGGTATGACTTCTTGTCTTGGTTCTTGCTCACTAGGGGAAAAAGGGGGTTCATAGGACGTACCACTCCTCGTAGTAATAGCATTTACATGCTCAAATGTCGGTGTTTCACCTTGAGAAGGTAATTGCCCCTTTTGCCTTGAGGAGCTCCCCGAAGCGAGTTGAGATACTTGAGTCTCAAGTATCTTCATACGGGTATCTCTCATCCCGTTTTCCCCTTGAATATAAGTGAAGAGCTCATGATGGTTTCTTGATATGTCCATTTGACTTTGTTGCATATCTTGATTGCTCCTTTGTATTTCAATCAAAGTCTTTTGAATGTCAAAATCCCGAGGTGGGGATGATGGATTATGTGGAGTATCGGTGATGGCGAGAGGAATGCCATAATCATGAGTAGGAGACCGGCTCCTAGGCTTGCTTTGTTGTTGATTACCTTGTGTAGCTTGTTGTTAACGGTTCCCTTGGAACCCATGAGAATTTCCTTGGTTAAGTCCTCGATTGTTGCAATGGTTGTAGCTTTGATAGTTTCGGTTTCCTTGGAAACCACCATGATTGAAGTTCCCTTGTTGGAACCCTTGCTTGTTGTTGTGGAAGGTACCTTGGTTATTTTGCTTGAAGTTGTTGTAGGGTCTTTGGTTACCCTCATAACCTTGGTAACCTTCATTGTTGTCCCGTAAGGGAGGTGGAACATAGGGACGATGTTGTTGTTGATGTTGAAGTGCTTGTTGTTGAGGGACTTGATTGGAAGCTTGGTATTGATTAGAGTAGGAGGCACCTTGCTTGAACGCTTGAAAGGCGTTCACTTGCTCAATACTCCCTCTACAATTCATAGGGTCATGACCAACGATTCCACAAGTGTCACACATCCCAAAGTAAGGTGTAGGAGGTGCGAACCCCAAAGCATTCACTTCTTGAATCGGTTGATGGTGTGAGGAACTAGTGCCTTGGACTTGGTTGAGGTGGCTTTGGAGCTTCTTGTCAATAGTCTCCATGTATGTCTTCAATTGAGCTCCAAGGTCAATGCTTAATTTGGGGATAGCATCGACCTCATGCATGCCTCCTCGATGTGCCTTCCTAGGCCTAGAGTATTGCGAATTGTGCACTGCCATCTCTTCGATTCTTGCCCAAGTTTGGTCGTCATGACCTCGGTGAACCTACCATTGGAGACCATGTTAAGAATAGCTCTCGAGTCCTCATAAAGACCATTCCAAAATTGTTGTACCAAGAACCATTGCGAGAGTCCATGATGAGGGCACGATCTTACCAAAGACATAAACCGCTCCCAAGCTTCATATAGGCTTTCTTCATCCCTTTGTTGGAACCCGGTGATGGAGGCCCTAAGAAAATCCGTCTTTTCCGGAGGGTAAAACTTTTGGTAGAACGCCAAGGCAAGATTTTTCCAAGTATCGATCCCCATGGTTGCCCTATCGAGACTCTTAATCCATTGCTTCGCTTTTCCAATAAGAGAGAACGGGAAAAGTACCCAACGAATTTGATCTTGAGTAACCTCGGTTCGAGATATAGCGTCACAATAATCGAAGAAAGTCTCCATGTGTTGGTGCGGGTCTTCGGTGGGCAACCCACTAAATTGGTTCCTCTCCACAAGTTGGATAAAATGAGTCTTCGCCACAAAATTCCCGGTATAAGTATCCGGTAATGCACTCGGTCCCGGCAAGACATCCTCGGTGAATGTGGAGTGAGAGGAAAACTTAGGCATTCTTGGATATAAGGGAGAAGATGGTGGTGTAGACGGTGTTGATGTAGATGAAGAGGGGGAACTAGGAGAAGAAGAATCACCAAAAGGATTTACGAAATTTCCTTCGGCCGTCTCTCGATGTGGATTGTTCAAGTCGGCTCCTTGGGCTTGCCCTTGATGAGTATTGCTTGCACTCGGTTGAGAGATCCTAACCCGATTAATCGTCCATTGGCGAAAGGCTCGAAAGAGTCTCTCCGGCTCTGGATTAAAGAGATAGAAGTCGCTTCCCCTCCTAGGCATACACTACACACTAGAACAAACGTGAGAACACCTAGTGCTTTGTGGGCACTAGGCAACGACAATAAACGAACACAAATAGAGACAAAGAGAAAAAGAAGAAATAAAAATAAGGAAAGAAGAAAAATCTAGAGAATATTCACAAGAGAAGATGGGAGAACACAAAGAAGGGTAACTAAGTCTAGAAATAAGCAAACTAAGTCTAAACAATGCACCGTCCCCGACAACGGCGACAAATTGATGGTAAGGATTCGTCACGTCCCTAACCGTCAATAAACTACCGATT
The DNA here is from genome assembly GCA_958450325.1 of Agrostemma githago. NCBI lineage: Eukaryota > Viridiplantae > Streptophyta > Magnoliopsida > Caryophyllales > Caryophyllaceae > Agrostemma > Agrostemma githago. Next base: position 23,753,483 of record OY288255.1, on the reverse strand, counting down.
ACACCTAGTGGGTAGCTAGGGTAAGTCGGGATCGTATCCACGAGGACGGTAAGGCGAAATTTAGACTATGTCTACCTACAAACGAGACTATGCTACCAAACGAACACAAAGAATGCAATAAAGGAAAACTACGGTGGAGGAGAAGTTATGACTAAGCTAATGATGAACTAATAAATAAACTAGAAGAACGATGTCTAACTAAGGAGGTGAACTCAAATATGGAAGAAAGTGGGGTAGGTCGGGTTCATAGGAGTAGAATGGTAATTGGGGTGATCAAGGGTATAGGTGTCTCCTAGTTACTAGAGTCGGTCCGGGCTCTCGCAACTTAGACCGATGTCAAGGTGGGTCCGGGCTCTCGCAACTTAGACCCTAGTCCGCGCTCTCGCGACTAAACTATTCTCAACATTTCCGCATCATAGACAAACAATGAGAAGATGAGCACAAGTATGGGAAGCATGGCCACTACAACTCATACAAGCATATCAACAAACACATGGCATGCCCACAATGTGACTAACAACAAAGATGTAACCTTTTCCCCTTAATCAACCCTAATCATCCATAATGTACCCCTAATCCCCCTACTAACCCCACAAGATCACTACTCACTCATTATCATGGTCAAACTAACAATCATAAGAGAAAACAGAACCCAAATAAAACCCAAGGTTGTCAAGCTTGGAGAATTCTTCAAGTATCCTCGTAATACAAGAACTAATTACAAGAATTAACTAAGGATTAACTAAGATTAAAGGAAGATTAAAACTAATGAGTGAAAGTAAATCTAGGGATTTAGGGTTTTTGGGAGGCTTAAGAAATGCTAAACTATCATAAGGTGCGTTAACATTACAAGAAGGGAGTATATATATATATATGAGTACAAGAATGAAGGAGCATGAAATAAAAGAAGGTGTGCAGCAGCATCACGGTCCCGACCGGGACGGATCATCCCGACCGGGACGGCCTGTCATCCCGATCGAGACGGGTTGGTCCCGATCAGGAAGGGCTCACAGCAGCACCTTTCAACGTGCACCCCATCCCGAACGGGATGAGGCCATCCCGAACGGGATGGGTCTTGTAGGCCTCCCATAAGAGCTCTTTGGTCCCTCCTTGCCTCTCATGGCCTTCTCGCCGATTCTCGGGACTCGGGATCGGGTCTCGGAGGCTCGGGATTGGGTCCCAAGGTCTCGGGGTCGATTCCAAGGCATCGAGTCATCGTTCCTTTACTCTGTTGGCTCCAAAATGTGTATGTATTGAGTCGGAATCGCTCCAACTCTTCCAATTCGATCTCGGGAACCTGAAACGAACTAAAGGAAGCATAAGAAGCCCATAAATCGCTCCCAAGGAGCGATTCCACAAGGAAAATGGGACCAAAACACAACAAATAGGCACTACAAACTACACTTATCACGTTCATATGCGGACCGTTCTCACCGTCGTGGACCTCGGCCATGACCTTTTCGGCCTATATTTTGTCGATGCATAGGAGGAGAGCCCCCTGTTCCGTCTTTTTGTACAATTGCCCGTCATCAGTACGAACAAATTGGGTCGCCAATCTTCGCGAGGCCTTTTTGGCCTGATTTTCAGTTTCCGGGGGATATTCTCCCGTTGTCAGGTAGGTTAGGACGGCTTGATACCAAGGTTCTGGGTCAGTTATCTCGATATCTTGAATGGCATGGATGTAGGCCAGCTCGGACCGCCTTTCGACACAGATCGGCGTGCTGGTCAGGTGATCCGGGATGTTCAGTAAAGATTCTAATTTGGAAAGTGCATCTGCAAACTGATTCTCCTCCCGGGGCAGGTAGATATACTCCACTTTCTGGAATTGTTTCTCTAGAATCCGTACCCGTGCTTGGTAAGCCACGAGATTGGCGTTTCGAGTTTTCCATTTTTGGAGCGCTTGATTAATGACCAGTGATGAATCACCGTGGACCCGGAGGTTTGTTACCCCTAAATCAGCGGCGGCTTGCAACCCGTGAATGCATGCTTCGTATTCGGCTGCGTTGTTGGTCACGTCGAAGTCCAGCTTGATGGATAAGGGAGTGTGTTCCCCTCGGGGTGAGATTAACAAAATTCCGACCCCAAATCCTCGGAAGTTGGATGCCCCGTCAAAATACAAATCCCATGTCTCGGTATCGGTATGGAATATGTCTTCATCAGGAAAGGCCCATGTATCAGTATGGCCTTCTTCGGATATCGGGCTGTCTGCGAGGAACTCGGATACTACCCGGCCCTTGATGGCTTTTAATGGTACAAACTTGAGGTCGAACTCGGATAACATTAAAGTCCATCTTGACATCCAGCCGTTGAGGATGGGCTTCTCGAATAGGTACTTGATAGGATCCATCTTGGATAACACATGTACCTCGTGACTGAGCATGTAGTGTCTGAGCTTTTTAGTGGCCCAAACCAATGCTAGACACGTTTTCTCGAGTGGCTCAACTGGGTCGCGCGGGTCCATTGTTTTGGACCTTGAGTTGGATATTTTGTGGGTTTTGAGTTTGACCTGGACTTATGATGCTTATATGGCTGTTTTGTATGATTCGGAGACGACTTTGACCGGGGTTGACCCAATCGCTAAAAGTCGGTTTTATTTCCGGTGTCGGTTTTGACCCAAATTAGTCTTGTTTGACTAGAAATGACCCAGTGGGTCTTAGTTTGAGGTCAGCTTTGTGAGATTTGTACTTTGTAAGTGCATTAGCCAGCAACTAATGGTTTTGAGCCCATATCCGAGCGCGTAGAAACACGTTAGCGTCCGATCATCATCGGGTGTTTTTTGGAAACTGCCATATACACCTGGCAGTCAAAATGCGGGTGTCTACACCATGAATAAAAATGAACAAAATTTAAAACTGTGGACATGACATAGGTCCACCCCGACGCGGCCACGCGCGGGTTTGGGTAGGCGAATGAATCTCCATATGAGATGGATCGAATTTGAAATTTAGGTCTATGTGGAGTCGCCACCGAATTTTGTGGTTATTCGGAACCATTTGAGCCCACTCTATATCGTAGTGGGCCGTATACAAAATACGGCCCATTTCCGATGTCAGAGTTTATTGGGATCGTCCCTTTTCATTTGATACTGATACCGACATTATCGGATATCGTGTATTGGATGACTCTCGTGCGCCAACGGTTTCGTGCATCCGGAAACCGAGGTTCTGAGTAAGGGGTGAGGGTACGTGTTGGGAAGCCCACAAAGGACACCCAACCCCGCCCGCACATTAGCGACCTCTACTAAGAATTCGAATGACTTTCCAATACGCGCGTTAGTAAAACGGGAGAATGATATGCAACGATTATTTTCCCTAAACATGTGAATGGAATTGAAAAGGGTTTCTATGTAAATTTAATGCAATTAATTCTACGTCAAAGTGGAATTTAGCATGTGGGTTCATTTTAGTACAATAAAATAAACGGTAAAAATTGACGAAGGAAACAACAAACGGTTAGTAACGATATAACGAATAATAACGGTTTGTGCAAATATTGAATTGACTTGAATGATAAACAAGATGATGCATGGTTTGAAAAGATAGTAAATACATGTGATTAATTAAGCACGTGTTGACCTAAGTCGTAAAATACTATCGAATTTAGAAAATAGAAGAATATACGACTCTCGTTTTAGTCGTGATGAGGCCACTCGATCAAGTGGTCGATGGACTCGATCGGGTGGGTTTTAAAAAAAGATTCTGCTTTGCGTTTTGGACCGTACTCGGCCGAGTTATTGACCAACTCGGTCGAGTACATAGCCACTCGACCGAGTCACTGTGAGACTCGATCGAGTGGAGGTCGTAATTGCCATTCTGACTCGATTTTGTGGTGTCACTCGATCGAGTGACTAAGGCACTCGGTCGAGTGGCATCTGTACGAAACGAGTTCGCTTGCAATTTTTTATTGATTTTGAAATTGCTTTTGATTTTTTGATAATTCAACGATTCTACCAAATAGGGGGGTAAATATTGCACAATTTATGTTCGCCTCGGATTTTATAAATTGTCGATTTTGTTGAATCGAATATAAATATTGCGGGATTTATATTCTATTCTAATTTTTGAATACTCGTAGTATCCCATATTCGATTATCGAATCGATATGAAATACTAGAGTGGAAATAAAAGAAAATAAATTAATTTCAGTCGTCTTAAATCAATTAGCGCGATATGGATAAATCGCGTTAATTAATTTATGTGACTAGATTGCTAGATTCGACATCCAATTACGAAATTGGTATCGAATCTAGGGAATCGACTCTTTGCTTGAATTAAAGAACTTGATTCCCTCGACTTTTCCGACATCGAGATAAATCCCAAGGGATTGTGATGTCGGATCCGTGTCAACGGATTTCGACCCTTATTAAAATACAATGTTTGTTTTGAAAATTGATGTAAATATGTGACTCGAATAATGATGAAAACGAAATAAAAAGGATTATTGTTTAAGTTAACTTATTTCAATAATCAAACGATCGGGGTGATGGGATAAGCGACCGACGACGCGTGTGCAGTACACTTGTATATGCGGTTTTCCTTATCCCACCATCACTCACATTCGACACAAATCAATAAGTATTTTAATGTTTTGATATTAATAGTATTATCGATATTATGATGTAATGGACAAAGTAAAAAAAAGAAAAAAAAAAATAAAAAAGAAGAGGACGCGAAGAAGATGAAGACGACGTGAGGAAGAGAAGGAGAAAAGAAAGGGTTTTGACACCCTCAACCTACATGTTGCTTGTCTCGGATCGAACTCGTAACCGTGGCTTTAACACAAGAGTCTTCGAGGTGAATGAAGGTTAAGTTATGGCGGCTCGGGTTTTGATTCCTAAATCTAGGTTTAGGGTTTGCTAATGTGATGCTAGGGTTTGATTAGGGTTGCCGAGTTGTTGTGTGTATGTGGGTGCTTATGGTTCTTGAGGTTGCCAAAAGATGGTTGCATGTGTGTTGCATGGGGTGTATATATAGGAAAAGCAAGGGCACCCGGTTTAGGGTTACTCGACCGAGGAGGTGGCCACCTCGGTTGAGTGGCCCGTTACACGTGCAGGTGGGCTCGAAACAGGCCCACTCGATCGAGTGGGTCGGGCACTCGATCGAGTGGCCCAACTAGGTCGCGTGAGCCCGTTGACTTTGGACCGTGATTTGTGTTTGATGATGGGTTTGTGTTTGACTTGGACTTTTGATGATGTGAGGGGTTGTTTTGTGTGTCTCGGAAACGATTTTGACCGGGGTTGACGCAATCGCAAAAAGTCGGTTTTAAATCCGGTGTCGGTTTTGGCCCAAATTAGTCTTGTTTGACTCAGAATGACCCAATGGGCCTGGATTTGAGGTTTATTTTGTGAGATTTGTACTCTGCAAGTGTGTTAGCCAGCGATTAATGGATTTGAGCCCGTATCCGAGCGCATAGAAGCATGTTAGCGTCCGATCATCATCGGGTGTTTTTTGGAAACTGCCATAGACACCTGGCAGTCAAAATGCCGGTGTCTACAGAGCCCCCACTCTGACTGAGGCTTGGACAGGGCGAAAGTCAGAGTAGCTACCAAGCCCGTTAAGACCTGGTAGACTTCCGTTCGGGTCGTTTATAGTCCATTAGACTCGCGTGAAGGGCTCGCCAGCCATAAGATAGGAATCATACATGTGCTGATGGTAATACTCCGTGGGGCATTTGGACCTGTCGCATAAGCCCTGGGTGCGCCAGTGTGTAGGCCCATCCCGTGAAAATGCTGGGGAGATTTAGAGGGTTGCATGTCCCTGCTTGAGTCATACCTGTATAAGTCACGTAAAAATGCATGTAACACGTAGGTAGTAAAATGACTCGTGCTGGGGAAAAAGATTTTTGAAATTTTGAAAACTCGAATTTTTGAAATTTTTGAAATTTTGGAATTTGGAAATTTTGAAAGAATTGACTCCTAAAGAAATTAGGAAAGTTCGGGATGAATATTTCTGTGCTAGAATCGGTACTAGGCTTGTGGGTTGATTCCGTTTTGGAATTAGGAAACTTTTCCTAAAAGCGATATGGAAAGAGGCTTGCAAAGCTAATGCTATATATAGCCCTCTCTTGCTCTTGATTTCTTCATAATTCCCATCACAAATTAAAAGAAAATCTCTTTATTTCCCTTAAGGTAAAAAGAAAGTCTCTTTATCCTTTTAAGGAATCCAACATGGGAATCGATAGGTTGAGCGCTATGTTGCAGGCATGGTCCCGTCAATTTAGGGATGCTGATAGGGTGGTCTTGAACCAGACGGGTATAACTCAACTGTTCCCGTTCCGTCAGATGGTGGTTGATCGTTATTTCTTGGATGCATGCTTGGCTTACTGGGACGACATATATCATGTCTTTGCCTTTCCTCGGGGCGAAGTCTGCCCTTTACCTGAGGAGATTGCAGCTATAGGAGGATGGAACCCAATGCTCCGCCCTGCCGTCCCGTATTCAGTTTATGACTTGAGGAGGAAGCTTCGAGAGTTCTTTGGCTTCTCCCATAATGAGGTGTCTCGCATGACCCAGGATGACAACACGGTCTCCTTGATTGATCTGGCCGAGAAGTTTATGAATCCACACGATGTCCGGGTGAGATCAGTTCATAGCCGTAGGGCTTTCTCTTTTTCCATGCTCCATGTATACGCCTTTGAGGGTCATATGGACTTATTATCATGTATGGGCCATATTCGTCTATTAACCGTGGTTGACTTAATGGAGACGAAGCATAGCCCAGCCTGGTTGATTACGGGTGAAATAATCCAAGGATTGGACCATCGCAAGATGGATTCGTCCGTCCGTCTCACGGGAAGCTCCCGTTTGCTGCAAGTAAGTCGGATTTTTTATTTTTTTTTATTTCTCGATTTTTTGAATTTTCGAGAATTTGGCTACTGCAGTGGGCACTCGATCGAGTCACCCTGGCACTCGATCGAGTGCCTTGGTAAAATGGCCTTCTGTTTGCTTCCAGTGACGCCACTCGATCGAGTCACCTTGGCACTCGATCGAGTGTCGTCTGCTTCGTCTCGAGATCTAATGCTTTTGTTTTCTTTTTCAGATTTAGCTTTATGAGAGGCTATCGGTGATAGATCCCCCACTTGATGCTAGTAATTACCGCCATAACCAAATAATGAAGAGGAGGCGGGCCATCGATTTCTCTCGCCTGATTAGCCAGAAATATTAGGACGAGGTGCTATCAATCCAGCTTGAGGTGCTATCAATATTGGGACGAGGTGCTAGAAATATTGGGGTTCTTTGATGAGGGAGACACTCCAGGTACCCTAGTTCGTCTAATGTCCGGACAAAAGAAGAAGACTAAGACTCAAGCTGAAGGGTCCGGTGCTAAAGGTGCTCGGGGGAAAGTGAGCCCCTAGACGGACTTAGAGAGGAGACTTGGCCCAAGACTGGCCGTGCAGGACCGACTTGGCCCACGAGACAGATTGCCTGAGCATGTGTGGGCCCGACTTGGACCGAAGACTGTGATTGAAGACCCGTCGTCAAAGAAGCGGGTTCGTGCCCCCACCTCGGCGACCTCGGGCTCCACGCGACCCGAAGGACAAGGGAAAGAGGAAGATGCCCGGATATTAGTCTCCTTATTTTATTATTTGAATATTACTATTGATTTTTTGGTGTGATTTTTCTGTATTTTGTCGTTTTGGCAATTTTTTTTTTTTGTAATTCCCGAGTTTATCGAGATATTAATAGAAGACATATTATTGAATACCGTTCCCGTCTTTTCGTTATTGCAGTGGTTGTACCCTTTTGAGGGGTTCCCTACGTATCCACAATTAGCGGAATCAAACCAAACATAGTTCGAAATTTGATTTGATTGATTTTTGCAATTTTCGAAATACATCAAGATTATTAATTCGAGATGTGCGACGGTAGAATAATTAATTCTTACTTATTGACTTGTCTAAAATTTTGAAAATTCATAAAAAGACAAGGTTTTATAAATTTTGCAAATGACATTGAGATAAGGGTTTATGGGTAGTAGCGCTTCAGCTGGTCCAAGTTGGTCGGATTGACGAATTCGTTGCCGTCCAGGTCCGTTAGCATCACCGCTCCCCCTGATAGGATTTTCTTGACTAAGTATGGCCCAGCCCAATTGGGTTTGAACTTTCCCCTTGGGTCAACCGGTAATAAGGCACGGACCGATTTTAGGACCAAATCACCTTCTTTGATTTTCATGGGCCTAACCCTTTTGTTGAAAGCCCGTTGGATTCTCTTTTGATATACTTGAATATTATTGAGGGTCAGGGATTGCCGTTCGTCCAAAAGGACTAGCGAATCGTATCGGGCTTGGACCCAATCTGCTTCGGGCACCTGACTTTCAAGCAAAATCCTTAGGGATGGTACTTCTAGCTCGACCGGTTAGACTGCTTCCATTCCATATGTCAGGTAATATGGAGTTGCTCCGGTTGCGGTGCGAATCGAAGTTCGGTACCCCCATAAGGCAAAAGGCATCTTGTCGGGCCAGTCCCGATAGTTCTCAGCCATCTTTTTTAGTATGGTGACAATTGTTTTGTTGGCCGCTTCTACCGCTCCATTTGTTTGGGGTCGGTAAGGTGAAGATGTATGCCTCTGAATTTTGTATTTCGCCAGTAATGCAGTGGTTTCAGCCTGGAAATGGGTCCCGTGATCACTGATAAATTCGTGCGGGATCCCGTATCGGCATATGATCTTATTTTGGATGAATTTGGCCACGTGCTTGGCGTTCAAGACACGATATGACTCAGCTTCGACCCATTTGGTGGAGTAGTCGATGGCCACCAAGATGAAGCAATGTCCTCCCGTCCCGGAAGGGTGCACTTTCCCAATTATGTCAACTCCCCATGTCGAAAATGGCCATGGTGATGTCATAGTATATAATAGGGAAGATGGCATATGCTGTACATTACCGAAGATCTGACAGTTATGACAGTGCTTGACATATAACTGGCAGTCTGTTTCCATGGTGTTCCAGTAATACTCGAGCCTCATGATTTTGCGGGATAGGATATGGGCGTTCATATGCGGACCGTTCTCACCGTCGTGGACCTCGGCCATGACCTTTTCGGCCTGTATTTTGGCGATGCATAGGAGGAGAGCCCCCAGTGCCGTCTTTTTGTACAATTGCCCGTCATCAGTATGAACAAATTGGGTCGCCAATCTTCGCAAGGCCTTTTTGGCCCGATTTTCAGCTTCCGGGGGATATTCTCCCGTTGTCAGGTAGGTTAGGATGGCTTGATACCAAGGTTCTGGGTCAATTATCTCGATATCTTGAATGGCATGGATGTAGGCCGGCTCGGACCGCCTTTCGACACATATCGGCATGCTGGTCAGGTGATCCGGGATGTTCAGTAAAGATTCTAATTTGGAAAGTGCATCTGCAAACTGATTCTCCTCCCGGGGCAGGTAGATATACTCCACTTTATGGAATTGTTTCTCTAGAATCCGTACCCGTGCTTGGTAAGCCACGAGATTGGCGTTTTGAGTTTTCCATTTTTGGAGCGCTTGATTAATGACCAGTGATGAATCACCGTGGACCCGGAGGTTTGTTACCCCTAAATCAGCGGCGGCTTGCAACCCATGAATGCATGCTTCGTATTCGGCTGCGTTGTTGGTCACGTCGAAGTCCAGCTTGATGGATAAGGGAGTGTGTTCCCCTCGGGGTGAGATTAACAAAATTCCGACCCCAAATCCTCGGAAGTTGGATGCCCCGTCAAAATACAAATCTCATGTCTCGGTATCGGTATGGAATATGTCTTCATCAAGAAAGGCCCATGTATCAGTATGGCCTTCTTCTGATATCGGGCTGTCAGCGAGGAACTCGGATACTACCCGGCCCTTGATGGCTTTTAATGGTACAAACTTGAGGTCGAACTCGGATAACATTAAAGTCCATCTTGACATCCTGCCGTTGAGGATGGGCTTCTCGAATAGGTACTTGATAGGATCCATCTTGGATAACACATGTACCTCGTGACTGAGCATGTAGTGTCTGAGCTTTTTAGTGTCCCAAACCAATGCTAGACACGTTTTCTCGAGCATTGTGTACTTGCATTCATACTCGAGGAACTTTTTACTGATGTAGTAAATAGCCCGTTCTTCTGATTCGACTGTCTGGGCCAGCATGGCCCCCATGGCTGTCTCGGTCGTCGTTAGGTATAACGACAAAGGCAAACCGTGTTGAGGTGGCATTAGTACCGGCGGAGCAGACGGAATCTCCTTGATTTTATCGAAAGCCGCTTGAAATTTGTCATCCCATAGCACCCGTTCCCCGATCTTCAGTTTCTTGAAAATGGGTTCACATACCATGGTTAACTTTGAAATGAACCGGCTGATGTATTGGACCTTCCCGAGAAACCCCCTTATTTCCTTTTCGGTCTTGGGTGGCTGCATCTCGGTGATGGCTTTAATTTTAGCTGGGTCGACCTCGATGCCGCGTTGGCTAACTATAGGCCCAGTAATATGCCTGGTGTTACCCCGAAACTGCATTTTTGGGGGTTCAGTCTCATGTTGTACTTACGTAGCGGGATAAAGAACTTCCTTAGGGCAAAGATATGGCCGCTTCGGTCCTTGGACTTGACGATCATGTCATCCACATAGACCTCCACTTCCTTATGCATCATGTCATGGAGCAAAGTAGTGGCGGTCCGTTGATAAGTGGCCCCGGCGTTGATAAGCCCAAATGGCATGATGGTGTAACACTAAGTCCCCCAAGGTGTAATGAAGGTGGTCTTACCCATATCCTCTTCTGCTATTTTAATCTGGCTGTATCCGGCATACCCGTCCATGAATGATAGAAGGGCATGATCGGCCGTGTTATCCACTAATATGTCGCTGTGTGGTAATGGAAAGTCGTCTTTTGGACTGGCCTTGTTTAGGTCCCGGAAGTTCACGCGTACCCGCACCTTGCCGTCCTTCTTGGGTACCGGCACGATGTTTGCAACCCAGTCCGGATATTCAGACACTTGTATAAAGCCCGCTTTGAATTGTTTATCGACCTCTTCCTTGACTTTAAGAGACCATTCGGGCTTCATCCTTCTGAGCTTTTGTTTTACCGGTTTGCACCCATCTTTGATGGGTATTCGGTGTTCGGCTATTTCTCGATCTATTCCCGGCATGTCCTTGTAGGACCATGCAAATACGTCTTTAAATTCTAAGAGGAGGTCTGTGAATTGTTTTCTCTCCTCTGCATCTAAAGATAGGCCCAACTTAAGCATCTGGGGCTCTAAAGTGGTTCCTACGTTGATGGACTCGGTGTCTTCAATTACCGGATCTCGGGATTCCCTTTGCTAGAGCTGCTCGATTAGATGCGGAGGCAGAGGTACCTGTTCGTCGGGTTTCTTAATGTCATTGCATATAAAATTTTTGAAATTGAGAAAATTTTGGAAATAAGACAAGTCGCAAGCAGAACGGTGTTCGTTATTATTATTATTGATGGTAAATTTTGAAAATAGCTCGAATAGAGCTGCCATCTGATCGTTGGTCAGTGGCGGGATAGGGAGATGTCTTGGGACAGGCTCCGAGATCTTAGTGGCTAAGGGAAGAGGGGTTACAGACTCGACTCCAGCACCAAACCTTCTAAACCTGGACTTAGACTCCGACTCCGTCTCAGACTCGGTATCTGGCATGTCTCCCTCGCCGGTGGTCAACTTGTAGACCCGTCCTTGACCGTCGGTCCATTTTATGGTCTTCCTTCAAGCCCTCGTCTCGGTGTTGGCACCGTCCTCGGTGATTAGCTTGGTTGGGTCGAACCGATCGCTGCGGAGGATCGAGTTGACCAAGTCATCTTTTGGAGCAGGGATGGTCTTGTCTTCTCCAAATAAGAGCCCCAGCACGGGCTCGGAGTCGCTTTCACCCTTCTCGGATTCTGCTTGGATGATGGTGAATATATCATCGGGGATATAGTTGCATTCCCAAGCCGTTTTGGTCTCGGGATATGTGATGGTGGGTTGGTAAAGGCCCACTTGAATGGCTCCGAAGACTGGAGTAAGAAATTTGATTGCATAGGCCTGGCCCACATTCTCCAAGCTTATATGATGAGTGTAGTTTGTAGTGCCTTTTTGTTGTGTTTTGGTCCCATTTTCCTTGTGGAATCGCTCCTTTGGAGCGATTCATGGGCTTCTTATGCTTCCTTTAGTTCGTTTCAGGTTCCCGAGGCCGAATTGGAAGAGTTGGAGCGATTCCGACTTAATACATACACATTTTGGAGCCAACGAGATAAAGGAGCGATGACTCGAGACCTTAGAATCTACCCCGAGACCTTAGGACTAAATCCCGAGCCTCCGAGACCCGATCCCGAGTCCCGAGAATCGGTGGGAAGCCCATGAGAGGCAAGGAAGGACCAAAGAGTGTTTAAGGAAGGCATACAAGACCCATCCCGTTCGGGATGGCCTCATCCCGTTCGGGATGGGGTGCTACATTAAGAGGGCTGCTGTGAGCCCATCCCGGTCGGGACCATCCCCTCCCGGTCAGGATGACAGGACCGTCCCGATCGGGATGATCCGTCCCGGTCGGGACCGTGATGCTACTGCACGACTCTTTTTCTTTCTTGTCCTTCATTCTTGTACCCATATATATACTCCCTTCTTGTAATTTTAAGACATCTTATCATACCCTACATTAGTTTAAGCCTCCAAAACCCTAGATTTACTCTCACTCATTAGCTTTAATCTTCCCTTAATCTTACTTGATTATTAGTTAATCATTGTAATTAGTTCTTGTATTAAGAGGATACTTGAAGAATTCTCCAAGATTGACAACCTTGGGATTGTATTTGGGTTTCTCATTAATGCAAGTTTTCATCTTTTTTCATCATATTATTGTTGGTATAATCTTCTCTACTCTAATCCTAGTTTATTTAATCTAGTTTCAATCTTTCTATATTGTTAATGTTATTGTTCTCATTGTTCATAATGGATGTTTGGTTTGTGAGTTTGTTTTCTCTTATGATTGTTAGTTTCTCATTGATTATGAGTGAGTAGTTTTCTTGTGGGGTTAGTAGGGGGATTAGGGGTAGATTATGGATGATTAGGGTTGATTAAGGGGAAAAGGTCACATCTTTGTTGTTAGTCACATTGTAGGCACTCTATGTGTTTGTTGATATGCTTGTGTGAGTTGTAGTGGCCATGCTTCCCATACTTGTGTTCATCTTCTCATGGATTGCTTATTTTGTGGAAATATTGAGAATAGTCATAGTCACGAGAGTGCCGACTAGGGTCTAAGTTGCGAGAGCCCGGACCCACCTTGACATCGGTCTAAGTTGCGAGAGCCCGGACCGACTCTAGCGATTAGGAGACACCTATACACTTGATCACCCCAATTATCCTTCTACTCCTATGAACCCGACCTACCTCACTTCTTTCCATATTTGTGTTAATCCTCTTAGTTAGCCTTCGTTCTTTTAGCTTATTTATTAATTCGATCATTAGCTTAGTCATATCTCTTCTCCTCCACCATAGTTTTCCTTTTCATCTTCTTTGTGTTTGTTTGGTAATTTAGTCTCGTTGTAGGCTAACCTAGTCTAAACTTTGATATACCGTCCTCGTGGAATCGATCCCGACTTACCCTAGCTACCCACTAGGTTAGTCGGTGTTATATTGATCGGCTAGGGACGTGACGATTCCCTTACCATCAATTTGGCGCCGTTGCCGGGGACGGTGCATTGTTTAGACTTAGTTTGCTTATTTCTAGACTTAGTTACCCTTCTTTGTGTTCTCCCATCCTCTCTTGTGAATATTCTCTAGATTTTTCTTCTTTCCTTAGTTTTATCTCTTCTTTTTCTCTTTGTCTCTAGTTGTGTTTGCTATTGTCGTTGCCTAGTGCCCATAAAGCACTAGGTGTTCTTACGTTTGTTCTAGCGTGTAGTGTATGCCTAGGAGGGGAGGCGACTTCTATCTCTTTAATCCAGAGCCGGAGAGACTCTTTCGAGCCTTTCGCCAACGGACGATTAATCGGGTTAGGATCTCTCAACCAAGTGCAAGCACCACTCATCAAGGGCAAGCCCAAGGAGCCGACTTGAGCATTTCACCTCGAGAGACGGCCGGAGGGACCTTCATCAATCCCTTCGGTGATTCTTCTCCTAGTTCCCCCTCTTCATCTACATCAAAACTCTCTACACCACCATCTTCTCCCTTACATCCAAGAATGCCTAAGTTTTCCTCTCACTCCACTTTCACGGAAGATGTCTTGCCGGGACCGAGTGCATTACCGGAAGCCTATACCGGGAATTTTGTGGCAAAGACTCAATTTATCCAACTTGTGGAGAGGAGCCCATTTAGTGGTTTGCCCACCGAAGACCCGCACCAAAACATGGAGACCTTCTCCGATTATTGTGACGCTTTATCTCAAACCGGGGTTACTCAAGACCAAATTCGTTGGGTACTATTCCCGTTTTCTCTTATTGGAAAAGCGAAGCAATGGATCAAGAGTCTCGATAGGGCAACCATGGGTATCGACACTTGGAAAAAGCTTGCCTTGGCGTGCTACCAAAAGTTTTACCCTCCGAAAAAGACGAACTTGCTTAGGGCCTCCATCACCGGGTTCCAACAAAGGGATGAAGAGAGCCTATACGAAGCTTGGGAGCGGTTTAAGTCTTTGGTAAGATCGTGCCCTCATCATGGACTCTCACAATGGTTCTTGGTGCAACAATTTTGGAATGGACTTTATGAGGACTCGAGAGCTATTCTTAACATGGGCTCCAACGCCAGGTTCACCGAGGTCGATGACGACCAAACATGGGCGAGAATCGAAGAGATGGCGGTGCATAATTCGCAATACTCTAGGCCTAGGAAGGCACATCGAGGAGGCATACATGAGGTCGATGCTATCACCAAATTAAGCATTGACCTTGGAGCTCAACTTAAAACACACATGAAGACTATTGACAAGAAGCTCCAAAGCCACCTCAACCAAGTCCAAGGCTCTAGTTCCTCCCACCATCAACCGATTCAAGAAGTTAATGCTTTGGAGTTTGCACCTCCTTTGCCATATTTTGGGATCTGTGATACTTGTGGAATCGTTGGTCATGATCCTATGCATTGTAGAGGGAGTATTGAGCAAGTGAACGCCTTTCAAGCGTTCAAGCAAGGTGCCTCCTACTCTAATCAATACCAAGCTTCCAATCAAGTCCCTCAACAACAAGCCTTTCAACATCAACAACAACATCGTCCGTATGTTCCACCTCCTTTAAGGGACAACAATGAAAGTTACCAAGGTTATGTGGGTAACCAAAGACCCTTCAACAATTTCAAGCAAAATAACCAAGGTAACTTCAACAACAAGCAAGGGTTCCAACAAGGGAACTTCAATCATGGTGGTTACCAAGGAAACCAAAATTTCCAAGGAAACCGAAACTTTCAACGATAACAAAACCACAATCAAGGCTATCAACAAGGTAATTCTCATGGGTTCCAAGGGAACCGTCAACAAGCAACTCAAAATCAACAACAACAAAGCAAGCCTAGGAGCCGGTCTCCTACTCATGATTATGGCACTCCTCTCGCCATCACCGACACTCCACATAATCCATCATCCCCACCTCGGGATTTCGACATTCAAAAGACATTGATGGATATGCAACAAGGTCAAATGGAGATGTCAAAAACCCATCAAGAGCTCTTTGCTTATATTCAAGAGGGAAACGCGTCAACAGATGCCCGTATGAAGATGCTTGAAACCCAAGTATCTCAACTTGCTTAAGGGAGCTCCTCAAGGCAAAAGGGGCAACTACCTTCTCAAGGTGAAACACCGATATTTGAGCATGTAAATGCTATCACCACAAGGAGAGGTACATCCTACAACCCCCCTCCGTATCCTATTGAGCAAGAGCCAATGCAAGAACCGACAATGGAGATGGCATCTCCAACTCAAGAAGAATCGAGCTTTGATAATCCAATTGAGGAGCAAGTCTTATGGGAGGCCGAGAAACCCCAAGAAGACACTCCTCCCCCACTTCAAGCACAAGAAAAGGGTAAAGGGAAAGTGTCAAGTGAAGAGTCCACCCCAATTGATCAAAACAAGTACCAAATCAAGTTGCCTTACCCATCAAGGCAAATGAAGACTAAGGTGGACACTCACTACGACAAGTTCCTTAGTATTGTGAAGAAATTGGATGTTAGTGTCCCGTTCACCGAATTACTTACCCAAATCCCGGCATATGGAAGATTTATGAGAGAAATCTTAGCTAGGAAGAGATCCGTCGACAAGGAAGAAATCGTAGCGTTCACGAGGGTGGTGAGCGAGCTTATCCAAGGTTCCACGCTTCCGAAGTTGAAGGATCCGGGTAGTTTTTCGATCCCTTGCATCATAGGCAACTTCTTGATCAAGAATGCGTTATGTGACTTGGGCGCGAGTGTGAGCATCATTCCATATTCTATTTGTTGCCGACTCGGAATGAAGGAGTTGAAATGTACGTCCCTCACCCTCCAAATGGCCGATAAATCATTCAATCGACCATTAGGAATGTTAGAGGACGTACCGGTACGAGTGGGGAAATACTTCATTCCGGTCGACTTCATTGTGCTTCACATGCCGGAGGATGCCAACACTCCCATTATTCTTGGGCGCCCATTTCTACACACCGCGGGTGCCATGATCGATGTGAAGAACGGTAGGATCACATTTGAGTTAGGCGAGGAGAAGATAGTGTTTGACCTCCAAGGCAACACTTCGCCTACTAGCGATGAGACATGAAATATGATCCAAGCCAAGAAAGACATCGATCTAGGGGGTGAACCGGAACAAAGCTTGAAGAAGTACTCTTATGTACTTGAGGATGATGACTCCGAGAGTGAGAAGGATTAGAGCCCATGTCGTGGGCTTGATAACAAGTTGAAGTGCAATGACAAGAAAGAAGATGAGTCTCCCAAGGGGCCGCATGAGGACCGGTGGACGTTTGGGTATGTCCCCAAGGACCAAAAGTACAAGTTCAAGTCGTAGAACTTGGAAGAGCGGGATTCCCCGGGAACGTCAAGGCAAGGCCATGAGGAGCCTTAGGATATGGTTGGTTATATGACATGCCTAATTGAAGACTTCTCTAGGGCCTTCGACTTGTTCTTATGTGCCCTTGATGGAGATGGGACTAGCTTTGGTTGTTGAAAAAGAATGAAGATGCACCACCTTGGTTTGACGGAGTTCCACAAGAACCATCTCATTGTACATATCTCTTTCTTGTAGTTAGTTGGATTTTTGTGAATTCTTGTTATTTGGATTTATTGATGAGCGTTGTGAGGGAGAGAGTTTGATGTGTGTTTGAGTATTGCTTGATTAGGTGAAGTGAGAGCGCTCCTAGAAAGGATTGGCTATGATATACTTTGGGTTGTAGGCACGAGGATCGGGTTTTTGAAGCTTGGAGCAAGCTTTTGGGGATTGTGGAAGTTGAAGAAGACCCATCCCGGCCGGGATGAGGCGTCCCGACCGGGAAGGGTAAGGCATCCCGACCGGGAAGGAGCCGTCCCGATCGGGATGGGTGCGCCATGTTGGAGCTTCCTGTGAGTTCGTCCCGACCGGGATGAGGGCGTCCCGACTGGGACGGGTGTGGCATCCCGACCGGGAAGGAGCCGTCCCGATCGGGATGGGTGTACTAAGATTTGAGCTCACTATGTGTCCGTCCCGACCGGGACGGGTGAGGTAGCCCGATCGGGATCAGTCTTCCCGACCGGGATGGTCCTCTGATCCCCCTTTGTGATTCTTCTTCGCAATCAAGTCCACCCAACCGTTTTATGCCCCCTCCCAACCTTCCTACTCCTCCTTGTCCCTATCATACGACCCATACACCTTACTTTACACCGAGATCCACATAAAATCCCACTCCCTCGCACCTCTACCACCTCTACCATGCGATGTTATCGAGAATGAAGCGGAAAAGCTATGATGAAGACAAGCAAGCGCCTTTATTGATCTATGAGATGATGAAGAGAGTGAGTTGCTAACCTATGGTACGGCAACTATCCTTTCTTTCCCGTTTTTGTTGTTGCTTGTTTTCCGTTGTTTATTCCCTTCCCCTTGTACACTTATGTGTCTTGATGTCATGGTGGCCTTCGAGGCCTTGATAGTGGTTGCTCCCGACTCTCGATGACGTGACTACATCGAGAGTCATTTCAAAATCCAAATTTTTACAAGTTTTTCACTTTCTTTTTTGAGGATTTAGTCGGATTTAGGCGGAATCCGGGCTAGGTGACTTGATTACACCTAGCCCTCCCCTCCCATTTCCTTTTATTTCCTTCTTTTTATTTCTTCCCGCATGCATATCTTTTTCTCGTCTCGGCCTTTTGTGACTTGACTACACCCCGGCCGGACACCTTCTACCTTTTCTTCACTTTATTTTTGATTTTTAGCTTTATTTTCGTAGTTTCTTTTTTTTCTTTCTTTTGTCTCTCCGCACCCTACGATCGAGCATGAGGACATGGCTCGATTTAAGTGTTGGGGAGCGATATTCTATCGTAGTTAGTTTTATTTTCCCTTTTTTCTAAAAAAAAAAATCTTAAAAATCCCTAAAAATTTGAAAAATTTTCACAAAAAAATCAAAAAAGATTTTTCTTTTGTGTGTTTTCCTTTTCTGTCATTGTGTCGTATATTTGTTTTGTGTGCGTGTTCGCCTCCCTTTTTTCTTATAGGTTGCTTAATCGCCGATAGCTTTGGAGAGCTTTCAAGACTTCCGGTAACATCTCTTCACCCCTTTTTCCTCTTTGTTCCTTGTGGAGTTTGGAGGATTTGTGTGTTGTGGTGTGCTCGGGTGGAGCTTTGTAAAGTTTGAAGTTGATTTGGAGACTTGTTTGGATGATAGGGGTGGTGTTTGTTTTGTCTATGTGTTTTGTTTTACCTTGTTTTGTTCTTGTTTTGTTGCTCTTGTTTCTTTTTCTTCTCGTTTTCGTCATGTCTTTAATTTTGTGTTGTGTTGTGTTGTGTGTAAACCGTTTTCGAAAACCCGGTTTAGAGGTCAGTGTGTGAGTGTCTATTTTCCCTTTTTAGTAGTGTAAACCGAGTCTTGGGCTTTAGCCTAGTAGAATGACCTTAAATCAATGAATTCGTTGGTCCTTTACCTTGAGTCCACCTAGCTTACTAGGAATTTACTACGGGATTTGCACTTTTGACCATTATGACCACCCACGGTGTGAAAAGGCCTTGGTTACCGAGTCTCGTCCCCTAGGTGACCGTGTTTAGGATTGTTTGATTAGTCCAAGTTCTCCACTTTTTGTGGGTTTGAAGGGAAATCGCGACCCCCGACTAACCCATTTACCTACATCTCACACATATCCACACAATAACTTGCAAATTGTTGATTCTCTCTTTCTTGTTATACAATGAAAATGCCAAAAATGCCAAATCTTGCCAAAAAAAGGGCAAGGAAAAGAAAAAGAAAGAAAAAAATGAAAGAAAGAAAAGAAATGAAGAAAAAGAAAAGGCACAAAAGCCAAAAAGAAAATAGAAAATAGAAAAAAAGAAAAAGAAATGGCATGGCAACAAACAAATCAAAATGTCGAAAAGAAAGATAATGCCAAAAGAAAACCCGTCTCACAAAAAGAAATCCCCACAAAAATAAGCCTTTTTCCGACTTTTGTCGTGAAGAGCCTACCAAAGGACCGAGTCCCGAGGAAGGATGATAGCGGCATTAGTCGGCCTTCCCTCATTTTGCATATTTCCACCTTTTTACTTGGACTAGTTAGGCGGTCTTGGACACGGGACGACCCTCTTGGCTCACGCTAAAGGGGGCGGGGTCTCACTTACCTACAATGTCGACTAACACCGTGGTCCTCCACTTTTCCACTCCGCCGATCGTCTCGTAGTACGTTTTTAGAAAGTTAGGAGGACCTAGGTAAGTTACCAACGTTTTTATTGCTTGATCGTCATACTATTAGGGTTTAGTCCACCTTGGTTTGTATTGCTAGCTTGGGAACGTTGTCATTTACCTCGAGTCCTAAACCGGTGTTTCATTCACCGCTTTTAGAGGGAAGTGGTATTTCTTTTGTCTTGGGTGCAACCTTGTGTTTGTTTGTTTGTTTGTTTGTTTATGTGCTTGTTTGTTTTTGTGTTTTGTGTCCGGTTGCATCCACAGTTTTGTCGCAAGACCCAACTTGCCTTGCGGAGTGCACTTGTCCTCTAAGTGCACTAGCGTGAGTTGAAGGGGCTTAGGGTGCGCTAATACCCATTCGGCTAGTTTAGTAGTTAGTGTGTGCTTACTCAAGGGCGAGTAAGGGTTAAGTGTGGGGGAGTGGATGAGTGTAGTTTGTAGTGCTTTTTAGTTGTGTTTTGGTCCCATTTTCCTTGTGGAATTGCTCCTTTGGAGCGATTCATGGGTTTCTTATGCTTCCTTTAGTTCGTTTCAGGTTCCCGAGGCCGAATTGGAAGAGTTGGAGCGATTCCGACTCAATACACACACATTTTGGAGCCAACGAGATAAAGGAGCGATGACTCGAGACCTTGGAATCGACCCCGAGACCTTGGGACTAAATCCCGAGCCTCCGAGACCCGATCTCGAGTCCCGAGAATCGGTGGGAAGCCCATGAGAGGCAAGGAAGGACCAAAGAGTGTTTAAGGAAGGCATACAAGACCCATCCCGTTCGGGATGGCCTCATCACGTTCGGGATGCCCTCATCCCGTTCGGGATGGGGTGCTACATTAAGAGGGCTGCTGTGAGCCCATCCCGGTCGGGACCATCCCGTCCCGGTCGGGATGACAGGACCGTCCCGATCGGGATGATCCGTCCCGGTCGGGACCGTGATGCTGCTGCACGACTCTTTCTTCTTTCTTCTCCTTCATTCTTGTACCCATATATATATACTCCCTTCTTGTAATTTTAAGACATCTTATCATACCCTACATTAGTTTAAGCCTCCAAAACCCTAGATTTACTCTCACTCATTAGCTTTAATCTTCCCTTAATCTTAGTTGATTATTAGTTAATCATTGTAATTAGTTCTTGTATTAAGAGGATACTTGAAGAATTCTCCAAGATTGACAACCTTGGGATTGTATTTGGGTTTCTCATTAATGCAAGTTTTCATCTTTTTTCATCATATTATTGTTGGTATAATCTTCTCTACTCTAATCCTGGTTTATTTAATCTAGTTTCAATCTTTCTATATTGTTAATGTTATTGTTCTCATTGTTCATAATGGATGTTTGGTTTGTGAGTTTGTTTTGTCTTATGATTGTTAGTTTCTCATTGATTATGAGTGAGTAGTTTTCTTGTGGGGTTAGTAGGGGGATTAGGGGTAGATTATGGATGATTAGGGTTGATTAAGGGGAAAAGGTCACATCTTTGTTGTTAGTCACATTGTAGGCACTCTATGTGTTTGTTGATATGCTTGTGTGAGTTGTAGTGGCCATGCTTCCCATACTTGTGTTCATCTTCT
Organism: Agrostemma githago; assembly: GCA_958450325.1. Classification (NCBI taxonomy): domain Eukaryota; kingdom Viridiplantae; phylum Streptophyta; class Magnoliopsida; order Caryophyllales; family Caryophyllaceae; genus Agrostemma; species Agrostemma githago. The sequence continues at coordinate 23,732,162 of OY288255.1, read as the reverse complement.
CATGGATTGCCTATTTTGTGGAATTATTGAGAATAGTCATAGTCACGAGAGTGCCGACTAGGGTCTAAGTTGCAAGAGCCCGGACCCACCTTGACATCGGTCTAAGTTGCGAGAGCCCGGACCGACTCTAGCGATTAGGAGACACCTATACACTTGATCACCCCAATTATCCTTCTACTCCTATGAACCCGACCTACCCCACTTCTTTCCATATTTGTGTTAATCCTCTTAGTTAGCCTTCGTTCTTTTAGCTTATTTATTAATTCGATCATTAGCTTAGTCATATCTCTTCTCCTCCACCATAGTTTTCCTTTTCATCTTCTTTGTGTTTGTTTGGTAATTTAGTCTCGTTGTAGGCTAACCTAGTCTAAACTTTGATATACCGTCCTCGTGGAATCGATCCCGACTTACCCTAGCTACCCACTAGGTTAGTCGGTGTTATATTGATCGGCTAGGGACGTGACGATTCCCTTACCATCATTATAGTATATCCCAATCCGAGTCGGGACTCTCCATTGTCTAGGACCTCGATGATCTTCCCTGCCGGAAGGTACGGCCTTGAAGTGGCTCCGGGTAGGTAACCCAGATTTTGTAGCATCGTGTCGATGCTAGGGGCGAAGTAAGGCTTGAAGAGATATTCCTCTTCGATCATACCCACGAAGTCGAATCGTCGTGGTTCGGCCCGGTTTGTGGCATTACAGCTTGCCACGGTCATCGAGGTCGCCTCCAGTGTGATGACACCGTCTTTAAGGGGCATCTTGACTTTTCGGTGGAGGGTAGATGTCACGGCCTTGACTGCGTGGATCCAAGGCCTTCCTAGCAAGAGGTTGAATGATGAGATGACATCTATCACCTGGAATTCCAGCTCCTTTTCTATTGGACTCGTTATGATCTTCAATTTAACGGCTCCGGCGACTGGTTTTGGGCTTCCGTCGAAAGCCTGAATAGTTTGCGCTGTCGGGAGATAGTCGGCATCAGTGATGCCGAGGAATTGATGCCGAGGGCCCTAGCAGTCCTTAGAGGTAGGACGTTCACGGCTGATCCGTCGTCGATAAGGGTCATCGGGAGGTACTTACCCTTGCAGATGACCGTGATGTATAGGGCCAGATTGTGATTGGGCCCAAATGGTGGCAGATCAGATTCGGCGAAGGTTATGAGTGGGCCTTCGTTCTTGGATTTGCCCTTGAGGTAGGGCATGATAGTAGCTACCATTTCAGCGGGGGTAGCTTGCGAGTCGACCTTGATTTCATCGAGAGCCTTAGTCAGCGCTTCTCGATGTGCTTGTGAGCTAACCAATAGTTGCCATATAGTTAGATCAGTTCGAACCCTCTTCAGTTGTTGGACTAGGGTCGTGTCGTTGCTTGGCTCTTCGAGGGTAGACCCCGTCCTGGCAGGTTCAGTGACGGGTGTTGGAGTGGCGCGCCCAGCAGTGGCGAGGTGGTTGGTGGCCAAGGCTTTGGACTTGGCTTCTCGGACCTCTTCGAGGGTGATGGGGACAGCTTCCCCTTTTGTTAGGTATACGTCGTCCTCGTCATCGAACCATATCCCATTGATTTGTGGGATAAATGGAGAAATGAGGTGAGAACAATCGATTACCTCCCCTATGAATATTGCATGGGCGCTGAACGGGTTTTCCTTGTTGCTCGGTTTGTCTCCGGGCAACGGGATCTTCCAGCTCTCGATAAGATCTTGGATCAGATGCTTTAGTCTCCAACATTTTTCAGTGTCATGTCCGTTACCCCGGTGATACTGACAGTAAGCTTGGGCATTATAAGCTTTGGGCCTCTTTTCTACTGGAGGCTCTGCGGTTGGGCCTATCGGTTGGATCAGGCCCTTCGAAGACAGCCTTTGTAAGGCATAAGTATAGGTAGTCCCTATATCTGTGAATACCCGATTTGGTGTATTCTTTTTGGATGAGGTGTCGAGCAGATTTACCTCGTCGAAGATGCTGCGGGCTGCAGCTGCAGGTGCGGGCTTGTTTGTAGACGAACTAGCCCCTTGATAGCCTTTGGTAGAGGCCTTAGTCAGGTTCTCTAACCTTAGGTCATCCTCGATCCTGGTGCCCATTTCAGTAAGGGCGGCAAAATTGGGGATAATAGCATACCAGAGATGGACCCGGTAGGATGGGAGAAGGTTCTTGACAAAGGCCTCCACCAGCACTTTTTCGCTGGGCTTATCGACCAGCTTCACACTCTCGGCCCGCCATCTTTGCAGATACTTGGTGAACCCTTCTTTGGGCTCTTGGGCCATTACTTCCAGAGTGCGCATCGTAGTCTGGATTTCAGTATTGTCGGCGTAATTCCGAGCAAACTCGGTAGCCACATCGTCCCAAGTTTTGTATTTCTTGGAATCGAGCCAGTAGAACCAGGCCTTAGGATGCTTTTCGAGGGAAGTAGGGAATAAGTGTGTAAACATGGTGGACTTCACCCCTTTAACCGCCATGAAATCTTTGAAAGCCCGGATGTGATGGACCGGGTCTTCAGTACCCTCAAACATTGGAATTCCCGTGAGGTTGAGGTTGGCAGGCAGATCGTCGTTCAAAGGCGAGTAAGAACGAGCATTCTCGGTATTGATCGAGTTGTTCGTCGATAGGTGAACTTGTTCTTCAAGCCTACGAAGAACGCTGATCAGTTCAGCTATAGGCCCAGTGGTCCCGGACCCATCGAGGGGAGTCCCCTTCTCCACGGCGCTTACACGGGTGGATAAAGCTGTTTGGTTAGCCTGGATGGAAGTCAGCTGAGTCTCGATCTTGGTTAGTGCCTCTTTCAACTCGTCCATCTTGCGTTGATGTCTTGTCACGGGTGGCCTGTCTGTAAGAACACCACGTAATCAAAAACTAGCCCAAAATCCCGGAATAGAAAGTACATCCCGAACGAGACTAAAAAGGGAAAATGACTCGGAAAAGACACCTAGACGGGTGACTTGTGAAGTGTGGGCCTTCCTTAGGATTCGGCGGGTGGGCCTAGTCCTGTTCGAAGAAAGGTTCACGTGAGACATCCCCAGACTTATGGACTCGATTGTGTTGACGGGCCCTCCTTTGGTAGGGGTTTGTCCTACGTAGGTGGGCCTTGCCTTAGTCTAGTAAGGCGGACTGGGATAGGGAAGAAACTCCTGATGTAAGATCGACAGAGTTTCGATGCTAAAGACCTTGACAACTTAAGACATGACCCGACACTGCTAAATACGGGAAGTCCTAAGGAGAAGGAGGTTTTGAAAATTGATTGTTTTTGAAAGGGGTCCGAGAAAACTCGGTTGAGGGCCCAATTTTTCGAAAAAAACGAAAGTGGTATTGGGCCGCGAGTTTTGAAAGTTCGAAATGATTTTCGAGTTTTGAATCGGGCAGCATACCGTCTAGAAAATAGGCTATTTTGAGTAAAATCATAAGTCCTAAATTCGGTATGTGTCCCGGGTTTTGAAATTGAATAGTTCGAAAAAGATGCCATCTTTGAAAAAAAAAAGACGGTTTTTGAAAACGACTCGGAAACCAAGTAGCACGTAGTCACACAAGCATTATAACGACGCCATGTATGCTCTACACTAAGTCTCGGTCGGTCTATAGAGGGTCTATACCAGTGTACATAGTCTAGACGTTGATCGGGACGGACTTCCTAAGTCGAGTTGATCTTAGAACATGCCGCGAAACCCACTCGAATCGACTATGGACACCTTTTGACATATCCATATTGGAGTACATCAACGGTATAGTGGGACGTCGGTCGCGAGTACCGGCCCGAGAAAATATGGGTTATGCATGAACCGTAAAACTAAAACGCGTATTGTATTCGTCAAACGATTTCTATTCGAGTCTCACCCTGAGGATGCCGATGGTAAGTCACGCATCAGTTAGTCGCCAAATTGTGGACATGACATAGGTCCACCCCGACGCGGCCACGCGCGGGTTTGGGAAGGCGAATGAATCTCCATATGAGAATGGATCGAATTGAAATTTAGGTCGAAGTGGAGTCGCCACCGAATTTTGTGGTTATTCGGAACCATTCGAGCCCACTCTATGTCGTAGTGGGCCGTATACAAAATACGGCCCATTTCCGATGTCAGAGTTTATTGGGCTCGTCCCTTTGCATTTGATACCGATACCGACATTATCGGATATCGTGTATTGGATGACTCTCGTGCGCCAACGGTTTCGGGCATCCGGAAACCGAGGTTCTGAGTAAGGGGTGAGGGTACGTGTTGGGAAGCCCACAAAGGACACCCAACCCCGCCCGCACATTAGCGGCCTCTACTAAGAATTTGAATGACTTTCCAATACGCGCGTTAGTAAAACGGGAAAATGATATGCAACGATTATTTTCCCTAAACATGTGAATGGAATTGAAAAGGCTTTCTATGTCAATTTAATGCAATTAATTCTACGTCAAAGTGGAATTTAGCATGTGTGTTCATTTTAGTACAATAAAATAAACGGTAAAAATTGACAAAGGAAACAACAAACGGTTAGTAACGATATAACTAATAATAACGGTTTATGCAAATATTGAATTGACTTGAATGATAAACAAGATGATGCATGGTTTGAAAAGATAGTAAATACATGTGATTAATTAAGCACGTGTTGACCTAAGTCGTAAAATACTATCGAATTTAGAAAATAGAAGAATATACGACTCTCGTTTTAGTCGTGATGAGGCCACTCGATCGAGTGGTCGATGGACTCGATCGGGTGGGTTTTAAAAAAAGATTCCGCTTTGCATTTCGGACCGTACTCGGTCGAGTTATTGACCAATTCGGTCGAGTACATAGCCACTCGACCGAGTCACTGTGAGACTCGATCGAGTGTAGGTCGTAATTGCCATTCTGACTCGATTTTGTGGTGTCACTTGATCGAGTGACTAAGGCACTCGGTCGAGTGGCATCTGTACGAAACGAGTTCGCTTGCAATTTTTTATTGATTTTGAAATTGCTTTTGATTTTTGATAATTCGACGATTCTACCAAATCGGACGTAAATATTGCACAATTTATGTTCGACTCGGATTTTATAAATTGTCGATTTTGTTGAATCGAATATAAATATTGCGGGATTTATATTCGATTCTAATTTTTGAATACTCGTAGTATCCCATATTCGATTATCGAATCGATATGAAATACTAGAGTGGAAATAAAAGAAAATAAATTAATTTGAGTCGTCTTAAATCAATTAGCGCGATATGGATAAATTGCGTTAATAAATTTATGTGACTAGATTGCTAGATTCGACATCCAATTACGAAATTGGTATCGAATCTAGGGAATCGACTCTTTGCTTGAATTAAAGGACTTGATTCCCACGACTTTTCCGACATCGAGATAAATCCCTAGGGATTGTGATGTCGGATCCGTGTCAACGGGTTTCGACCCTTATTAAAATACAATGTTTATTTTGAAAATTGATGTAAATATGTGACTCGAATAATGATGAAAACGAAATAAAAAGGATTATTGTTTAAGTTAACTTATTTCAATAATCAAACGATCGGGGTGGTGGGATAAGCGACCGACGACGCGTGTGCAATACACTTGTAGATGCGGTTTTCCTTATCCCACCATCACTCACATTCGACACAAATCAATAAGTATTTTAATGTTTTGATATTAATAGTATTATCGATATTATGATGCAATGAACAAAGTAAAAAAAAAAAAAAAAAAAAAGAAGAGGACGCGAAGAAGATGAAGACGACGTGAGGAAGAGAAGGAGAAAAGAAAGGGTTTTGACACCCTCAACCTACATGTTGCTTGTCTCGGATCGAACTCGTAACCGTGGCTTTAACACAAGAGTCTTCGAGGTGAATGAAGGTTAAGTTATGGCGGCTCGGGTTTTGATTCCTAAATTTAGGTTTAGGGTTTGCTAATGTGATGCTAGGGTTTGATTAGGGTTGCCGAGTTGTTGTGTGTATGTGGGTGCTTAGGGTTCTTGAGGTTGCCAAAAGATGGTTGCATGTGTGTTGCATGGGGTGTATATATAGGAAAAGCTAGGGCACCCGGTTTAGGGTTACTCGACCGAGTAGGTGGCCAACTCGGTCGAGTGGCCCGTTACAACGTGCAACCGGGCTCGAAACAGGCCCACTCGATCGAGTGGGTCGGGCACTCGATCGAGTGGCCCAACTGGGTCGCGTGAGTCCGTTGACTTTGGACCGTGATTTGTGTTTGATGATGGGTTTGTGTTTGACTTGGACTTTTGATGATGTGAGGGGTTGTTTTGTGTGTCTCGGAAATGATTTTGACCGGGGTTGACCCAATCACAAAAAGTCGGTTTTAAATCCGGTGTCGGTTTTGGCCCAAATTAGTCTTTTTTGACTCGGAATGATCCACTGGGCCTGGATTTGAGGTTGATTTTGTGAGATTTGTACTCTGCAAGTGTGTTAGCCAGCGATTAATGGATTTGAGCCCGTATCCGAGCGCATAGAAGCATGTTAGCGTCCGATCATCATCGGGTGTTTTTTGGAAACTGCCATAGACATCTGGCAGTCAAAATGCGTGTGTCTACAAAAACAATCCATAAAAGGGGTTTGAACAATCCATAAGACATAATTATTAAAATAAACAAGCAGGATCTACACTGCTTGCTAGCCCACACCCGGAAACACGTATACCTGCCATGTTAAAACATAACAGCCACAATTAGTGGGGAGCAACGTCAACGTTCTCCCAGCCGTATAACAGGATTTTAAAACTGTAATTACTACTATAGAAAAATAGTAAAGATGAAAATCAGTAAAACATTATAAGAAAAATAAGCTTTCAGTGAAAAAATTCACGTAATGAAACAATATAATAAAAATGAGTTTTCCGAAGAAAACATAAATCATTTGCCAACCTGCAACCAAATTATATCGATAATAATAAAAATAGTCAAAATGGCGTTATGGATAGGATCAGTGTATAAGGATAGAATTTCACTAGGAGAATACTAAAACTAGCTTCGAGAACTTAGTTCAAAGAAATCAAACTTCGGTCTCTAACTAGGCTACTCAACCATAATAGGGCGGCGACTTATAAATGCGTGACCCTAGTTTAAGATAGTACACCCCTCCTGGGATTACCTGTCACCCAGTTCAACTTATTACGGCGACTTACTGCGAGGCCTAAGCTTAAGGTCAAAATGTACACAACTCCCGGGATACCTGTCACCCGGTTCAACAACTAGTGTACCGATTCCTGATACACTAACCTTATAGTTGATGGCAAAAAAGTAAACCCCAGAATATATTACTTTAATCTCACACTTGTCATTATTTCATAACTCTAAAACAAAGTCATTATCGATATTCAAAGGATATAATCATTATAATAATAGGAGAACAAAAGAAGCAACCACTACATTCTAAAAGAAGAAACTTTCTATTTTAGGAAACTTCTATTTAAGGAAACTTTACTAAAAATAACATTACATCAAAATAGCGAAAATATTAGTTCATACTAATACAACATTTTTAGTAAACGATATAGATTTATAAAACTAATACTTTCGGCCTTAACGATATTAATTGTTAAAGTGAGAACATTTGGGTTTATGAAATTATTGAAATATCGTACAAGTGTTATAAAATGACTAAAAATGTCTTAAGCATTTTAATACTACTAATCAAGGTGTTTTCAAAATTTACAAAACTAAAATTCCCTAATTATTATTAGTTTCGACAGCACGATTAATAAAAATAGTAATTACCAAACGATTTACGCATTAATATCCAAAAATTAATATTAAAGTTAAAAATCAAGATTTTCTAGAATCTACCAATTTTTCCAGATAAACAAAAGACCAAAAATTCGGAAATTAAAGCGACAAACACGGTTTTAGCGATAAACGATGATTTAAAGTGATTAATTAATTCACCCACTTAATAATTCCGAAAAATTATGAAAAAAATCAAAAAACTCTTTTTCATCAGAACGATTACCCACGTCAAATTTTATATTAAAATTAAATGTTTAAGTACTAGAACTAAAAATCGGCTTTTAATCGTTTTCGTCCGTAAACGGTAATAATTCATTAATCGATAACTAAAATATCAGAAAAATAACAAATGAAATTATTAAAAATTATCAAAAACCTCATTTTTATAGAATATAATCATATATTACAAGTTTAGACCGAATATTACGATTTTACAAATTAATATAACAATTTAATCGTTAATCTCGTAAAAGCGATAAAACTACCGAAACATGCAAATTTTTAACTTTTAAAAACTCTCTAGATTATATGACATACATATATTGTCAAAAATAAAATATAAAAATATACATGCAATTACACAATTAAAATCAAGTAGTACCGACTAACATCGACGTTATCACTAGTCCAAATCGAAATCGATAAATACTCGTCGGCCTCGGGATCGTCCACAAATCCTACCATACACAAAAATCATGGCATAAAAATACCATGAGAAAAACTAATAAAATCAAGGTGAATAACGCTCGAAAATAATTTCGATTATTACCTTAACGATAGAATCGGAATAAGGATTAATTTGACGATAAAGATGAGACGATTATGACTTGAATTGGAGCAAGAATCACCCTATGAAAGGCAGCAGGTACCTCGGCCAAAGGGAGGGAAACAAATGATTTTTTTTGTTTAAGAGTAAAAATGAATGCAAAAAAATGAATGGTTTTCCTTATGCTTGAATGATACTAAAAGTGATGAAAACAAGGTGGGAAATGGGCTAAATGTGCCGGCCAAATCAAGAGGGAAGGAATATGAAAATTTTGTCCATTAATCATCCAATTAAATGGATGTAAAGAATTATCTAATTTCTTAAATTGTTTTTTTTATATAAAATGAAAGGTTATAAAAATGTCATGGGTGTGACACAAGGGGGTGTCGGTCCAAAACATGGGGAAAAGGTCTCAAATGATTTGTAAGTTGATAAAAAGAAGGATCGTAAAATAGTTAAACGTATTTCAAAGCAATTCGAGTAAATCTCGCGATAGAAAACAATTATTTACAAAATTTCGTAATAAAATCGTTAATGACTAAATTTCCGTAAGTAAAAATATTTCTAAGTTAAAAATATTATATAAATATGCTTAGACATTTGTAGGAAAATGAATAACTTAAATCCGAGCTTAAAACGTTAATTCGTAGAGAAATGGAATTTCTCGCGGAAAATAAATAGTTTACGAAGAAAACCTAATAAATAGATTTAAAAGAATTAAAATATTTTAAAATATAAATAAATATTACTAAACTCAAAAATGAAAATAAAGCTTGGAAAAATGAAGAAACATAAGGCCAAAATGTGACAGAGTTATGGCGAAGTCATAACGGAAAGGATAAAAATGCTAGCAAAAATAGCGGGTGTTACACACACTATATGGATATATTCTTCCAAAGGGTAGAAGAGAATCTCAGAATGGTAGGTTGTTGATAAATGGACAAAGGATGCACTTTGCAATGCAAATTCATGGCCCCCGACTGAGATTCACCTAATCGATGAAAAGGCTGTCATAGTCACGAGGCTGTGGTCAGAGTTCTATGAGACCGTTAGTCATCTTAGTAGAATGGGTAAGGACGACGTAAGTAGCTTAGCCGACATTATTCGCAATTTCAGGTCCGATGTGGTGCCCCATGCTGATCCTCGTAGTAAGACACAAGAATTGGAGGAGATCCTTGGTTGTACGAGCGCAATTGAAGTAACGTTATCGCCCCCAAATAAAGCCAAGGACAAGGGTAGTGGGAAGCGGATGCTGTCTTCCAAGGCAAAGGCATTTGCAATTGCAATTGTTGTGAAGCCTAAACGGATGTGTAACAATTGTAAGAGGATGGGCCACCATCACAAGAGGAAATGCCCCAACCCGTTCGCCGAGAGCCCACCTATTGCCGACGTGTCTGTTGATGATGTGGAGGAAGAGGAGGAGGAGGAGGGGGGCGTGGTTGGGGATGTGGATGATTGTTTTTGAATCTCCTCTTTGTGATGTGCATACGCCCAATTTTGGAAACATAAAGAATGTCGACGTTTGAAATGGTCGAGGTCCGTGATATTGTCTTCACCTATAGCGGACCTCAATCATTTCTAATACGACATAATCATAAGGTATTGACTAAATGTTTTTTGGTCGATTGGCTGTAAAAATACAAATCAGCGCCATTAAATATCAATCGTTTGATAAGTAGACTATCAATTCTCAATTGTTGTACAACTGTGTGTTTTTAATCATATAAAATGTGACTTTGAAGGTAAACGGGTGTGACTGTCACAATCGTTTGACATTACGCATGTAATGAGTGCGATTCTACAACATAATGAGTGTGACTGTACGACATAATGAGTGTGACTATACAACTTAAAGTGTGTGACGTTTGAAATTACGCACAAAATGAGTGTCACAATCGTTTGACATTACGCACAAGATGAGTGTGATTATACAACATGGTGAGTGTGACTATACAACTTAAAGTGTGTGATTTTTTAAAAACGATGCTCATACGTCCATTTTATTTTGCTACAAATACAACTCTGCAAGAACTTTACGCACGTAATCGGTATAAAGAATGTTAACGTTTGGAATGGTCAAGGTCCGTAATACTATTTTGGCCTATCGTGTAATATGTCATTTGTAATACGGCACAGAAAGTATGTAATGAATTGTGTTTGGTTGGCTGTAAAAATAAAAAATCGACACCATTAAATATCAATCTTTTGATTTGCAGATTATCATTTTCCAATTGTTACACAACTGCGTGGTTTTAATCGTATAATATGTGACTTTGAAGGTGAAAGGGCGTGACTGTCAATGCAACCTGAGTGACTGAAATATTGTGTATGTCTAACAATTCCAAACGTTACTGTCATCGTAGGATGAGTGATTTTGATGTACACCTCGCGTGATTATGAAACCAAAAAATAGCGATGAAAATATTTGTACATTAGAAAAAGTTCATCCATTACATATCATATAGTACGTCAAACATAAAAACATTCTAACCCACACTGTGTTCTGGTCTTAAAGCAAATATTTTAACCCATAAAAACATTCTTACACCAAACACGCTGGAAAGATTCTTACACCAAAAACATCCATTACATATAATATTTTTGGCTAAATTTTAACCTATCTACTCAACCTCCATTTTTTTGAAGTAACCCCTTCAAATTGACCAAATCACATAGGAAAGATTTCCCAGAGTGGAAACATTCAAGAGCTTTTGCCATCAAGCCTTGGATGTAGTCGTCAAATTGAGCCTCCGTTATTATATCGCCCTCGGATGCCACGAAGTTCCTTGCGTGTATAGCACGAACGACGAGTTGCATGCTGTCAACTCATTGGCTCTAGTCGACGCCACCAAACCATCGTGCTCCATGATTAAACTCTTTACTTTTTCTATGGCACTGGACATTTTCTTGTTAGGTTATAAAGAGGTGAAGATGAATTAGGTTGAATGAGGGGGGGAGGGGGTGGTATTTAAAGGGGAATGGAAGGGAGGACGGATGATTACTTAGTGGTTGGGTGGGTGGGTCTATCTGCCAGGGGAGAAGATAGAAGTGATGGTTTGTGTTCTCTATGTGCATGGAGACACACAAACATCACTTCTTTCTCGATTTGTGTATCTAAGTTAACATACTCGATACTCGATTTGTATAGAATTTTTCAATCGACATTTTTGCAACGATGAATATTTTCGTGAAGTAATCTGTACTTATGCATTTCGATGTTAAATAAATTTATGTATTCCCATATTAACATCAGTCGTTACTTAGAGTAACAGGTACAGTCAATCACTGTAACAGAATGAACAAATTCACAACCAGAAGAAGAAGGTGACATAATTCATAATATTTTATAATCAGAAGAAGGTGACATAATTCATTAGACACATCATTTTTTCCGACCCTTTGTTGGCTTGGTCATGGGACCGTCGATGATCTTTTGTCTCGCGTCCACATACTTGTCTACGTTTTCCAACAACCGCAACAACACCCTGTTCTTGTTCGCGTCCACATACTTGTCTGGTTGTGAAGTTGAAGATGAAGATGAAGGTAGCTTTGCTTGAGTTGAAGATGAGAGGATGATGCACGGGTGTGTTTTGAAAAAAATCAGAAGTTGAGCGATTGTGTTTGGGATGATGAAGGTGAAGGGTGTTAGTTAGGCGGGTGAGTTTGAATGAAAATATTGAATGTGAGGTAATGTGTTTCAATAGTTGGAGAGAATTAAGGGAGGAGAGAATATTTTATTATATTTTTACCAAAATAGGTTAGTTATTGCCTTAATTACTAAACGCAATCACCACCATCCATCCCCTTGTAGATCAATGGTTGTAAATAGGACTCATGGACTCATAATTGAAAAGAGGACTCACTTGATCTTTACTCTATACATATATATATATATATATATATATATATATATAGAGAGAGAGAGAGAGAGAGAGAGAGAGGATCAAGTGAGTCCTCCTATATATATTGAGTCCATGAGTCCAATCTTCAAGTGAGTCCTCCAATATATATTGAGTCCATGAGTCCAATCTTGGACCATTGATCAAGTGGAAGATGGATGGTTGTGATTGCTTGAGGTGAAATAAGGAAATAACTAATAAATCTTGGTAAATATATCATTTTTCTCCATTTCTTAATTATCTCAATACATATCTTCTCTCTCATCTCAATCTTTTAATTGTCTCTTTCTCTCATACAACAAGTTTTTCAAAATTAAGTTTTTTTTTCATCTTCACCAAAAAATCATCATTTTTCTACTGTCATTGTACGTATGTTACTATGTTACTGCCATAATCCATAAACTATGTTACTTTAACTCATACAACGTGTTACTTTAATTCATGAACTGTGTTACTTTAACTCATAAAACTGTGTTACGTTAACTCATAAAATCTGTTACGTTGTATAATAGTCTCTTGCAAAATTTGTTACTTTAACTCATATAATGTGTTACACTAATTCATGAACTGTGTTACTTTATCTCATAAAATCTGTTACGTTGCATAATAGTCTTTTGCAAAAACATGACTTCCAATCAACCAAAAGAATAATGTATGTTTCTATTAAGGATACTCCAAAACAAAAATTATAAAACTCCATTATAATTCCAATGTTTCACACCTGTTACTCTAAGAACTGGATATTAGAAATCAAATTACACTCATAAACTGTGTTACTGTAACTCATTAAGTATGTTACTCTAACGCATAATGTGTGTTATTCTAACTCATTTTACTCCAATAAAGGATGTTACTCAAAGCACTAGATATTGGAAAATCAATCAAACTCATAAACTGTATTATTGTAACTTATTCAGTATGTTACTCTAATGAATAGTGTATGTTACTCTAACAATATATTGTCCTACTCAGAATTGTGCTTCTACTTCTTCATCCTCTTCTTCTTCTTCTTCTTCTTCTTCTTCTTCTTCTTCTTCTTCTTCGTCTTTTTCTTCTTCTTCTTATTCTCATTCTTCATCGTCAAACGATGACTTACATGACGTTTCCTAATGATTCTTTCTTCTTCTTCTTCTTCTTCTTCTTCTTATCATCTACATCTTTGAAGATCTGCTCTATGTATGGAGTGAAACTCTCACCCACATCCTTGCACCATTCCTATGCTTTTACGTCTACTACAAAAACAAGAACAATGTCAATAAACGTGGCGACAAACAAACAATCAGAACTTGAAATATGGCGGTATTCTAACCAAAACATTAATAACTAAATCCGATGACATGTTACTCTAATGCTTCAAACGTGTTATTGTAATACATTAGGTATGAATGAGAGTATGAATGACAGTATACTTGTATACTGCTATGAATAAGAGTATGAATGAGAACGTTATACTTTGATATTGTTTTCTATTTTGATGGCAATCACGTTCCATCATTATAGGAAGCAGTATTTTTTTAATATGGTAGTATTCTAAATCCTTTGTTACTCCAATGCATTACAGTAACAGATGACAAGAATTAAAGTAACAAATGAAGTGCATTAAAGTAACACGAGATTCAATTAACAGAAGATTTCTATACACAGGGTTAGACATTAAAATAACAGATGGTCTATATTAAAGTAACACATTATGTGCATTACAATAACTCCATATATATGTTTGTGCGAAAAAATCATATAATGATCAGATCTTTAAAAAAATCATACTATGAACGTAAAATCTAATATATGGAGCATCTTAATGACTTCCATGGCAATGAAAGCATAACAATTGATGAAGATTATGAAAAACCTAAATAATAATCAGTGAAGATTATGAAAAAAACCTATATAATAAACCTAACAATCTGCAATCTATACTAACACAAGAGCAATGAATCGTTTATATGAATATATGCTGAATGAAATGAATAAAATTGACAAAAAAACATGAAAGTAATATCGAAATTCACCATTGTTGTACTCCACAAGTTGCTTATCAACAGTTGATGATGATCTCGCGATCATTGAATCCATAGTAACGTGATGTTGAGCACAAATTTTGAATGAATGAATGGATGAATGTGATGTTGGAAGCGTTTTTTTTTTTAGGTTTGATGAACGTGGTAACGTGAATGAATGAATGGGTGAATGAATGTGATATTATTATTTCCTAAAACTATGGGAGTTATTTTAGGAAGCAGTATCTCCTTTCTTAACGCACTTATCTAAAATATCACAATTTTCTTATTAATCTAATATACGGAGTATAATCTAATCTATTGATCTAACATAATATTATTAATCATAATTTTCATATTAATGAGATATTTTGATAGTAGTATAATACAAATTATTTAAATATTTATACTATAAAGACACGAGTTTAAAATATCTTGATTATAATATCATTTATTTAAACAACTTAAAACATTTGAAAATATTATAGGTATAAACCTATTGACGATAAATCTTACTATATTAATTACAGTTGATTTTTTTTATACTAATAGTTTAAGATGTCCATATATATTTCGTATTTTTTAAATATAAACAAATATACACGAGTTTAAACAAGTATTATACTCCGTATTGATTAATGAGGGGTGAAAATCTTTCCTTAAATAGAAAGAGGAAAGAAAACAAACTCAGCCCAATAAGGAAAGATGGAAGAAAATAGGCAACCGGGGGTATATACTAAATGTTTGATGACGATAGACTTACATAATACAATCAAGCAATTTCGTATAAATAGAGTTTAAAACCTCATTGGTATAGTTTTTTAGACGGCCATTGTAGACACACATTGCAAATGTACATATCTATAGAAATCCAAAATGTAACTCCAGTTGATTCAAATCCTTCATTTATACTACGGAGTATTACTTACTATAGTATTTCTTTTATACACGAATTTGTTATTACTGATAGGTTAAAAGTTACGCTTTGGTTTTCATTAGGTTTCATTATGAGATCTCTTTTTTAGTCACTATTTCTTGAAATGTTTTTGTGGTGCGATTCTCATATTGTGTTTCCTTATTCCAAGATTAGATTTTAATTTAAAAAAGTATAAGCTAAAATTAAGTTATTTGATGAATGGTTGTATTTCGAGATATAGATACAAACATGGTATCGAATATGTCAACGATTATATTTTGTATATTGATTTTCATGTGTATTCTTCATGTGTATTTCTAATATTGTAGATTGTTCGGCTTAGAGTTTGAACATTTAAATAATATTGAATATCTACATCATTCTTTTACATAATACCCGTGCAACTTTGCACGGGTATTAATCTAGTATATTCATATGATATGACACCACTATCGACTATCGAGGCAATATGATAAGTTTAAATACCATCCTCATAATGCAATGCGACCAAATTTGCGCTTCTTTTTTTTTTGGGGGGGTGTTAGTCAATAATTTTAACTTTTGTTTTTGAGTAAATATATATATATATATATAAGTGGGATCAGGTGAGTCCACTTATATATGTTGAGTCCGTGAGTCCCCATCTTAGCCCTTGATTAAATGTTAGATTAATGGACAAGATTTGATCTCATAATTAAGGAAATAACTAACAAATCTGGTAAATATTTCATTTCTCTCTCTCTCCTCATTAATTATCTCAATGCAAATCTTTTCTCTCTCTTATTTTAAATGTCTCTTTCTCTCACACTAAGTTTTTCTCATCTTCACCAAAAAAAACATCATTTTTCTACTGCCATTGTACGTATGTTACTATGTTACTGCCATAATCCATAAACTATGTTACTTTAACTCATATAACGTGTTACTTTAATTCATGAACTGTGTTACTTTAACTCATAAAATCTGTTACGTTGTTTAATATATTCTCCTGCAAAAACTATTATTCTAACTCATACAATGTGTTACTCTAATTCATGAACTGCGTTACTTTAACTCATAATATCTATTATGTTGCATAATAATCTTTTGCAAAAACAAGACTTTCAATCAACCAAAAGAATAATGTATGTTTCTATTAAGGATACTCCAAAACAAAAATTATAAAACTTCATTATAATTCCAATGTTTCACACCTGTAACTATAAGAACTGGATATTTGAAATCAAATAATAATCATAAAATGTGTTACTGTAACTCATTAAAACTGTGTTACTGTAACTCATTAATTATGTTATTCTAACACATAATGTGTGTTATTCTAACTCATTTTACTCCAATCAAGGATGTTACTCTAACAATATATTGTCCTACTCAGAATTGTGCTTCTTCATCATCTTCTTCTTCTTCTCCCGATTCTTCATCATCAGACGATGATTTACATGACATCTCCTCCTCCTCCTCCTCCTCCTCCTCCTCCTTCTTCTTCTTCTCATCTACATCTTTGAAGATCTGCCCTATGCTTTTGCGATGAAATTCTCACCCACACCCCCACATCATTCATGTGCTTTTGCGTCTACTGAAAAAACAATAACAGTGCCAATAAACGTGGCGAAAAAATAATCAAAACTTGAAATATGGATTAAAGTAACCGATAACAAGAATTAAAGTAACAGATGAAGTGCATTGAAGTAACATTGAATTAATTTAAGAAAGTATGCTTATACACCAGGTATAAAGTAACAGATGTCAGACATTAAAGTAACAAATAGTATGAATAAAAGTAATAGATAATGTTCATTAAAATAACACCATATATAAGTTAGTGCAAAAAATTCATATAAGATAAAAAATGAGAGTATGACGCAGTATCTTACTCTTTGATATTGTTTCCTATTTTGAACCCATCACGTCCCATAATTATTTGAAGCACTATTTTTTTTCTTTTTTTTTATATGGCGTTACTCTTTGATATTGTTTCCTATTTTGGTGGCAATCACATTCCATTATTATAGGAAACAATATCGATTTTTTTTTATTTTTTAATATATGGCAGTTTCCTAAATTCTTAGAACACTCCAATGCACTGCAATAACAAATGAAAAGCACTAAAGTAACGGCTAGAGTGTATAAAAGTAACACGACATATAAAGTAACAGATGGTAGACATTAAAGTAACATATGCTCTACACTAAAGTAACGCAGTATATGAACTACAATAACTCAATATATTGTGCGTGCGCAAATTTCATATGATGAATCAGACATTTAACAGTATGCAGTTTCCCATATTGTAAACATAAAAACTAATAATTGAGTAGCATCTTAATGACTTCCATGGCGATTCGAGTATAAATTTCAAAGCATATACTCACCGTTTGTGTGTTCTACGATTTGCATATGAATCTAAGATGAATGACACGACCATGAAAGCAATATCAACATGAAAATTGACGCAAAACATGAATGACACGACCATGAAAGCAATATCAACATGAAAATTGACGCACAACATGAACGCAAATTGACGCAAAGTAATCAAGATGATGAATGAAAATTGACGCAAAATATGAATCGTTTATATGAATATATGATGAATGAAATGAATAAAATTGACGCAAAACATGAAAGTAATATCAAAACTCACCATTGTTGTACTCCACGAATTGCTTATCAACAGTTGATGATGATCTCGCGATCATTGAATCCATAGTAACGTGATGTCGAGCACAGATTTTGAATGAATGAATGGATGAACGTGATGTTGGAAGCTTCTTTTTTTTAGGTTTGATGAACGTGGTAACGTGAATGAATAAATGGGTGAATGAATGTGATGTTATTGTTTCCTAAAATTATGAGAGTTATTTTAGGAAGCAGTATCTCCCCTTTTTTTTTTTAATGCAAATTGTATAATGAATCATGTCCATCCATCCTCATCTCATCCAATGGATGGGATGAGGACTTATGGACTCATTTATAGAGAAGGACTCATAAGAGCCTTACTTTATATATATATATGTTAGGTAATTAAAGGTTTCCAAAAGATATTCAAGTACCTCTAAAATCATAAGGACCATATATTTTATTACGAGAGTATAATATGCATATCCTTCCTTATATAAAAACAGGGAGGAGGTTTTGCGTAAGGTTTTGAGTAATTTCCACTCTTCCCAAAATGCCCCTTCTCACTCACTTTATTTTTAGCTTCACTACTTTG
The DNA here is from genome assembly GCA_958450325.1 of Agrostemma githago. NCBI lineage: Eukaryota > Viridiplantae > Streptophyta > Magnoliopsida > Caryophyllales > Caryophyllaceae > Agrostemma > Agrostemma githago. Next base: position 23,713,687 of record OY288255.1, on the reverse strand, counting down.
TGTTGTGTTATTACTGTATTAGTGAGTAAAATTTTAATTTTTTTTGTAGTACTACGTATTATTGTGGACATGACGTAGGTCCACCCCGACGCGGCCATGCGCGGGTTTGGGTAGGCGAATGAATCTCGTAGTAAGATTGTTCTCGGGTTCGAAATTTAAGTCAAAATGGAGTCGCCACTGAATTTTGTGGTTATTCGGAACCATTCGAGCTCACTCTATGTCGTCGTGGGCTATACACAAAGTAAGTCCACTTCGATTTCAGAGTTTATGGGGCTCGTCCCTTTGCATTGTTATATCGATACCGTTTACACCGGCTTTCGTATATAAAATGACTCTCGTGCGCCAATGGTTTCGGACATCCGGAAACCAAGGTTCTGAGTAAGGGGTGAGGGTACGTATTGGGAAACCCACTAAGGACACCCAACCCCGCCCGCACAATGGCGGCCTCTACTAAGACATCGTTCGTGTTCGTGTACGCGCGCTAGTAAAATAATTAAATGATATGCAAACAGCGTTTTCGGGCTAAGCATGTGAATTATTGATTTGCTACGTCATTTAATGCATCTTGATTCACGTTAAATTAAAGTGATTTAGCAAACATCGAAAATAGAAAACTCGTAAATAAATTACAAATTACACGGGCGGAATACAACCCGGAATTCACAATACAACGAGCAATAAAATAGAATAATTGAATAAAATAAGAAGAGTGATAAATAAATACGCGACCCGACAAAGACCCGTATATAATAAATGCACACTAGATCGTGAATTAGATAGACGGACGAACCTTAATTAATTACGCATTATATTGCATATTAATCAAAGGACGGGGGTTCGAGACCTAGGTGTGGTGCTAACCCGATCTCGAACCTCGATGCCTTGTCCCGACTTATCACCTCGAGAAATGGAGTCTATATTAATTATGTGTCTGATACGACTAAAGAGTCGTCGACATAAAATTAATAGTGCGAGACCGTCGATCAAAATCGTTTTAGGTGTCGTGATATGCATGAGTTTTGAAAATTAGAATTACGTGATTGATTGTGCACGTGTCGACTAAAAGTCGTAAAAAAATGACGAGGCTCGAATGTTGCATTAGAGCTCTCGGTTTTCTGGGCTACAGGACCCACTCGATCGAGTCGTGGTCTGACTCGGTCGAGTGTGTCCTCAAGCGTAGCTACTGTCCAGATTTCTGGGTGCTACTCGATCGAGTAGCCTACGTACTCGGTCGAGTAGCCCCTGTACGAGTGACAACTCGTGTTGCTTTTTTGGTTAAAATCGATAGTGGGCCAAATTAAATACAAATATTGTACGATTTGCACTTAACTCGGCTTTCGGTGCTATAATCGCATATGCAAGCGATTATAATACCGTCATCGGAATTTTATGAAAATATTATCGTTTAGATTAGAAATTTTGAATTAGTGACGAAATTGTATCTCTCTACGTCACGACATCGAAACTAATCCTTTCGGATTATGTGACGTCGGTTTTCGTGTCAACGGGTTCCGTACTAATTATCGCAATGGGATCAAATACGTTCAACTAGAACCAATCACGATCACATCATGTCCTTGAGTACATTGGGGCGGTGCTCCTCGAAAAGGCACCACCTCCGTCGTTACTCGTAAAGGAATTAGATGGACTTTAGGCGATCGTCATAGTCAAACGTATTCGAAACCGAAATTTTGATATTAGTATGTATATATACACGGTATAATAATGTTAGATGTTAGAATACGGGATTAAAGTGTTAGTATACAAAAATAAAAGTTAGTGTTAGGTTACATAAATAAAATGTTAGTATACAAAATAAATAAAAAGTTAGTATGCACAAAATTAAAGGTTAGTGTTAGCGGTTAGTAATAATAATAATAATAATAATAATAATAATAATAATAATATTAGTAGTAATACATATATAATCGAAAAAAGGGAAAGGAGAAAAAGAAATGGGTTTGATGACACCCTCAACCTACATGCTTGATGGCCTCGGAAACGAACTCGTAGTAGCGGCGTGTGCGCGGGAGTGTCGAGATATGTAGGGAGAGTTAGGGTGTGTTTGGTTAGGGACAGGATGCTCTCGGGTCTTTGGCGAGTTTTGATCTCGAGTTTTGATTGTATGTGTGTATGTGTATCGGTTTTACGAGGGATGCTAACTCGGTTTTTAGCCTAAGGTTGCTTAGGGTTTGTAGTATTGAAGTGATGAAGATGGATTGGGGTAGAAATGTAGGGTCTTTGGCATGGGAAAAAACCTTGTTTGTGAAGAGTATGAGGGTGAATGTTGGTTGAAAAAGCTTGTGAGAGTTGTAAGAGTTGTGTAAATGCATGGGGTTGATGGGGTATTTATAGGTTTTACCCCACGACCTAGGGTCACTCGATCGAGTGGCCCTAGTGCACTCGATCTAGTGCCCTTCCAAACGGGCCAAACCCGGTTTTTGGCGCTCCACTCGACCGAGTGGGTCTATCCACTCGATCAAGTGGATCAAGCAAATCGAGCTATTTTAGGAAGAGGTTGACTTTGTTGATTTGTTTGTTTTTATTTGAATTTAGACTTGGCGCCAGCTTCTAGAAGCTGAATTTGGGTGATTTTTGTGTCGAATTCATCTTTGACCGGGTTTTGACCTGGTCGCCAAAAGACGGTTTTATTTCCGGTGTCGGTTTTGGTCCAAATTAGTCTCATTTTATTGGGAACGACCCACTGAGCCTGGATTTGAGGTCGGTTTTGAGAGATTTGCACTCCGCTAAAAGCCCACGTCGGGTACTATTGATTCCGAGTCCGTATTCGAGCGTATTAAGTCACGTTGACGTCCGATCATCATCGGGTGTTTTGTCGGGAACTGCTATAGACACTAGCAGGCAAAATGCGGGTGTCTACAATTATATAAAGAACTCTGATTTGTAACTACTACCATATGAAACAGGTTATACAAATTATCTGTTGGATTAATATTAAAATATAAGTCTGGGATAGTTTCTTCCTTCTTTTTTTTACCATAGTTTGGGTTAGAAAATATATAAGGTACTTTACCTATAAGTACTTATTTGGTTTCAATATTATTATCATAGTCATTAATTATTTACGGAGTACGGAGTATATAGCTATATAGTTATACTCCGTACTTAAGAAGGTTTATGAGATTTGTTCTTGATTTCGACCTAAATTAGAAATGTGTAACCTAAGAAACACATGAGTAAAAGAGTTCAAATACGAAGTATTAGATATGAACAAATTAATAAATACTACTCCGTACTCTATATTCATACCGGTATATTGTACACTATTTGAGATATGTGAGCCGACATATAAAAAAAAAATTTCAGCTCAATATGTGACTTGTACAAATGTAAGTGTACCAATTTTATACTCCATCTGTCCCACTAGATTGTTTACAATTGCTTTATACACGAATGTGAAGATAAAGAGGAGGAAGAATTGATTTTAATATTTTTAAAAATGAAGTAGAGAGTAAGCCATAAAGTATATCAAACGGAAATGTAAACTATTGAATGGTACACCTAAAAAAGAAAGTGTAAATTATTGACTGAGACGAAGACTCGAAGAGGGTATATTTTAAAACCACGCAACTAAACAAATCTATTTTAACACAAATCAGAAGTCAGGGCCCGAGCATTGCCGGGCCAACCAACTAGTCTTATGCAAAAGGCGGTAAAAATTTAGGTAATTTAATTTAGTTTATTCAGCGTATAATAATTGTCGTGACTATTTAGAATAAACTAATCAAACTAATAGTCAATATATATTTATATGTATTCAACATATTGAGCTTATGAACATTAGGAAAGGACACAATGCATCAAAATAAATAGTAAGATGGTCTTAGATTAAGATGACCTAAGATCCGTTTTAACATCAAATTAAACACACACAAACCTATCTATGATAAAGTTACCAATAGTTAGTTGTTCCTAAATTTAGCTCATTAGCATTAGGAAGGGACAGTACTTCACACTAAATAATTACGGCACCAATTAGGCAACATGCATTATATTTTGGAAAGTAAATAACATAATGACAAAGATCAACTACTTACATTGTTATACGCCAAATTAAAACTACTTTATAACTTACAAGTCCTTCATTAGGAAAGGGAAAAAATATTTCGGAGTACTTTTTATTTGTAGTAAATAATCTACCTACGAAGAAAAAAATTAATTTTCAAAGAAATTTTTATACTCCGTAAGAGTATTTCATGAGAAACTGAAATGTGACTCATTATCACCATACTTGTAGAGAATATAATTATGCTTGTAAATCTTTACTTGATTTAATAAAGATTCAAAGGAAAAATTACATAAATTGAAATATTAAATCATATTTATCCGAAAAGGCTACACTTACACAGCGTGTATGAAAAATTCATACACAGCTAATCAGAAGTCGCCACATGTCATTTGTGAATTAATTAGTTTAAGGTTAGCTTAGTAATTTCACGTGTTTAGTTAATTTCTTACCTTAATATGGTTAGGTTAATTTTAGGAAATTATTTTCGATATTTGTCCTACTGATTTATTTTGAGTAAATATTATTTCTTATTATATTTTCTAAATCTTGATTTTATTTTATTGTTATTTTGCTTTAAGTGATGAATAATCCTAATTATTTTTTCTGTTACTCTATTAATAATTTTTTTCGGTTTTATAATTTTTTATTTAAACATAAAATCAATGACTTTAGTTGTTATAGAAAGTTAGTCATTACTTTATTTTATTTTTATCATTTTTTAGATTTTTTTATTAAAGAGAAATAGTAAATCATCAAAAAAAAATTCTCCTTATATTTTTTTATCATTTGTATTTTTTTCGGTCTTACTTTTTTTTAAACACAAAAAAATGCTTTACTAAAAAAATATACGTAATCATTTTTAACACAAAAATCAACATCTTTTAAAATATTTGGAAATGTTTATTTAGGTGTTATTAAAAAAAACGGAAATAATTAAAAATGATTATTTAAAAAAAATGAATGACCAAATAAAATAAAAAGGGAAAATTTGAAATGTGAAATAATTAAACAAAAATAAAATAAAATAATAAATTAGGGCTATTGTCTCCCTAAACTTTAACCATACTAGTATAGTGGAATCATTTTGTTTCCAGAATTTTAGTTTACATATTTTATACGGAGTACTATAAAAGAGTTTAATCATGTTTTTATTATCATTTAAAACAAAATAGGAAATAATCTTGATTACTTTATTTTATTAATGAAAAGAAAAATAAAAAACAATAAAAGAATTATTAGAATATTTAATTTTAATTTACAAAATAATCTAGTTCTTTAGGTGTTCTTTTCTTATCGGATGAATATAATTAAGCTACCCTTAGTTTCTTAATTCACAAAATATCTAATTTTAATATAGAAATGAAAAAAAAATGTATCCGTAAGTTCGTTACTTTTCTCCTTTTTGGATAAATATATTTAAGTTACCCTTTTTGCGAAAAAAATAACCAAAAAAAATAATTATGAACTACGGAGTAATAATTAAATAAAATAATCAGGATGATTTTCTATTTCTTTTTAAAAATCTAAATAATATTAAATGATAATTATTTAAGTAAACATATAATAAAATAAAGAAGTCTAATAATTTCTCTAATTAAAATAAAAGTTATAATAATAAGTGAAAAGTAATTAAGATGAATAACAAAAATAATAACTTTCTAAAATTAATTAAAGATCTAAAATTACTAAATCTAACCTTAAACTAATCATCTTTGTTTAACTCACATATGACACGTGGCAAACTCTTATTAGTTGTGTATGGAAAATGTTATACACGCTGTGTAAGTGTATCATCTTCCATATTTATCATATCAAAGAAATACTTAATGAATCTTTTTGAATTAAATAATTAGAAAAAAAAGGAAACTGGATTTAGAATATACTATGGTTCAATCACGTCCAACATTGAATGAAACGGAATAGTTTGAATGAGTATAATTAATAACATAGGAAATTATAAGAGACAATTATATATACTCGTGTATGTAAGTGAAGAGGTAGTATTTACCTGAGCTGCTGACCAAAGCAAATGCCAAGAACCTTTTTGTGCAAAGAATCCAATTTACGGAGAAGAGACAAGAGTTTACAAATCCAAAGGTCATTAGAATGAGCATCACTGCAACTTCCAGTAATGACAAAACCATCGTACTCTTCTACTTGCTTTTCATCTGGGAATTCATCTTTTGCTACTCTAAATACCACCCAGGTTTCGCCTTCTTCACTCAACATCTTCACAAATACACCAAAATAACCTCCATATTTCTCCTTTATGTACTCTGACTCATCTGCACAAAGCAATACTCCAAACCTTTTCCCTTTCCCTATCGATTCTCCACCATTCTGAATCAACATGCTTACGTACTATTTTTTGTGTTTAGCAGAAATTAAAAGGTCGGGGAGGGAATGATGGAGAGCTAACTATGACGACGATGCATGTATATATATATATATATATATATATATATATATATATATATATATATATATATATATATATATATATATATATATATATAGAGAGAGAGAGAGAGAGAGAGAGAAAAGGGATCAAATAAGTTCACCACATGCAATTAAGTCTATATTAAAGTTACAGTTGACATACGTTGAAGTTGCATTTGTTCAAGATTGATATGTAACTATAACATTCAGCACTGTTATCACTTCAAGTGATAAAGTGCAACTTTAACATTCATCTCGTGTAACTGTAAGCACTTTTTGTGTAACTTTAACACTGGAACTTATGAACTTATAAGAGTTGTTGGCCTTATGTGAACCTCTCTCTCTCTCTCTCTCTCTCTCTCTCTCTCTCTCTCTCTCTCTCTCTCTCTCTCTCTCTCTCTCTCTCTCTCTCTCTCTCTCTCTCTCTCTCTCTCTCTCTCTCTCTCTCTCTCTCTCTCTCTCTCTCTCTCTCTCTCTCTCTCTCTCTCTCTCTCTCTCTCTCTCTCTCTCTATATATATATATATATATATATATATATATATATATATATTTATATAGTGGAGATTGGAGAAATAAAATTTTTGTTTTTTTTGAGATTCTCAAAATATATTTTTTAGATGCTACCATTGTTTTGGTAAAAATTTACCGGGCTACGATTTAAATGTTGGGTTAAAATGATCGGGCTAACATTTCGCGAAACGACGGAATGAATCGAGTCAACGAATGAACAAACGACGAAAGAAAACAAAAAGACACAAAAATTGGTGACGCAGAAACCCAATGTGGGAAAAACCGCGGGGGGAGTCGGAATCCCGCCAAGTATCTACTATGAATGGAGAAAACGAATAAAGAATACAAGTATCGGTTTCGGATTATCAGGAACTATATTTTGCTAGGACGCTTTGTGTATTAGGGTTGAAGTATGCTCAAGATTAGTTGCCTGATGCCTTTGTTGTTGTTGTACTTATATTCAACCTCTTTCCCTTAGCCGTTGTTTTCCTCTTCTTTCTCCTGATTTCTCTCCTGCTCTGGTGGCACTACCTGGATTCTAGGGAGTGGTTAGTTGACTGGGTCTTTGTTTGGGGTAGGGTTATTTCGGGTGGTTGGGCTGTCTTCGGCCCACTTTGGGGTTTGGCTGTTGCTCGACCCATTGCTGCTGGACTTTATTTGTTGCTTCGTTGACTTTCCTTGTATCGAATTCCCGACTTTTACGACTTTTGAATTTCCGAGTATAACTTCGTGACTTTTCCGCTTTTGATCCTTTGATTTCTTCACTTTGACCTTTGACTCGAAGAATTCCACGTCATATTTAAGGGTGTGAATTTTATCCCAAACAAATGCCCCCAAATTTTCGACTAAGCTCATATTAGGCGGGAATTTCCGTTTGTGATTGGTGCCCATGGGTCTGGTGACAATTTTCTTCCACAGAGTTTGTTTTTTAGTTTGTTTCTTCTCGTTTTTCTAATTGACTCCTCTCCTCCCTCATGATGACTTTATTCATAATGACCCACGCTTCCCTAGACTCCCTTCCCTCTTTACTTCACCTACTCTAACTCCTTCCCATTTACTCTTACTTCCTCTACTTCCCTCATCACCCAAACCCCTCTTTTCAAAATTCAAACCGTTCTTCCTCTCCGCTTTTTGCCGTTCATCGTCGCCGTGCGCCGTGCTTCCCTCTTGCTTAGGTGACTTTTCCTTATCTTTATTTGTTATTTTTCATCTCATCCATGGCTCCTAAATCGAATCGGGGTAAATCGTCGGTTCCCACTTCATCGTCGCCGCCGATGACTTTTTCCCCCTCCAACATGCTTGGCAAAAAACATTCTTGCGACTCCTATTTTGCCGGCGAGGACCTCTCCTTCGTCAGAGAGGTTTTTGGCTTCGATGAAGGGGTTGAGGTTTATCTTCCTTCCTCTGGACAGCAGGCAGACTTCGTCCTACCCGGATGGATCTGCATGTATGCTTACCCGTTCCTCTTAGGTCTTCGTTTTCCCTTTCTCCCACTCGTTCAAGAGCTTCTAACCTATTATAAACTAGCCCCGTGTCAACTGGCTCCTCAGACCTAGAGGGTGCTATTGTCCTTCTGCGTCCTGAACCATCGCCATCAGAAGGACTTCTCGTTGCTCGCTGTCTGTGCCGCGTTCCAGGTAAGACCCCTGGGAAACGGTCAGGTGACGATGCGTGTAAAGGACAAGAATTTCCCCAACATAATCTTCCCCTCCAACCCTCCTGACACGGAATGGTTTAGGAGCTTTATCTTCGTGAAGGCCGATTCTCTTTCTCCCCTTCCCTGTGATTACCTCTTTTCTCAGTGGGGACCCATCACAGGTACTCATCATGTTCTTGGCTTTTTAGTTTTCTCGCACACTTATGGTTCTTATTGGCTGCGTGTTGTAGGTCTTAAGCAGCCGGAAGAGGTAACGCCGATCCTTGATTTCGCTGCCAAGCTTTCCAACTTAAGTTCCGAACAACTCTCCTTCAACAACCTGTTCGTCCCTTCTACCAGCGGCACCTGTCCTCCTCTTGCTGACACAATGTCTTCTGGTGAGAGTCGTTTTGCTGAGTAGATTTATACTTTGCCTTTCTTTTCCAATTTTCCCTTGTGGGGCTTATGCTGTGTACTTATCCCCCTTAGGTAGTGCAAAAGCTCCTATGACCCTAGACCGGATTAGGAGGAAGAGCATGGCCACCCGCTCTTCTTCCAGGAAGGTTTCTGGTTCCTCCCCTACTCCCTCGACCAGCTCGAAAAGGAAGCGTAGTTCCTCCCCTTCGACACGGGTTGACTCTGCAGAGGAGTCGCCTGTGATTCATGTGCCCGATTCTCCACAGCCCTCTACTCCACATTCTGCCAGGTGCGGTTCTAATGATGTCGTGATGACCTTCCCTAGGAACTTCGGGACTATCAGGAATCTGGAGGATCTGTCTGTTCTGGACCAGTTCCTCTTCCCCGGCTCTGAGGTTATAATGGCTAGAGAGCCTCTGATTGAGTCGGCAGCCCACATCGCTGCCCATGGTTTTGAGGTGATTCTGTCTTTCTGGCTTTGAGTTACTTTCAACTTAGATTGTATTGCTGACTGTTGTGGTGCTGTTCAGACTCTCTAGATGGCTATTTATGTGAAAGCTTGGCATATCTCACCTCTAGGAGTCAACTTCAGTCGGACAATGCTCGTCTACTGGAGGAGGTTGACCAAGCCAAAGAGAGGGCCACGAAGCTGGAGAAGGAGGCCAATCTGGCTAAGGAGGAGTCCACAAAGCTGCAGGGGGAGCTGGATCAGGTCAAGAGGCAGCTTGCTGAGGAGATGAAGTAGACGGAGGCCGCTGAGGAGATGAAGGCTGAGCTTGCTAAGGTTCAGGACGCTAACTCCGATCTCCAGGAGAAGGTGACGGCATTGCAGGAGAACATGGTGGGGGCTCTTAGCTGGTCTGCTCCGAGTACCAAAATCCAGATGATCAATGCCTACACCGCGGGGAAGCATGTGGATTGGGACCTGGCCGCCTTGGAGAAGAGGATGAAGGTGGAGTTCCCCAATGGCTTTGATCTAGAGATGCTTGCTAATGGGGAAGAGGAGGTAGTGGAGGAGTCAGTTTCTTCCCCTCCAGCAGTTCAGGAGGCGCCTGGAACTGTGGTGACAACTGCTGATGCTGTGGCGGTGGAGCCCCTCGCCTCTCTCCCTCTTGAGGAAAATATCTAGGCTGCTCAGCCTATTACTTTCGTTGCTCTTGGCCCTGTGTGGCAAAAAATATTTTGTTAAAAAATTTGATATGTTCTGAATTTTCTTTCTACTCAAGGGAGCAGAATACTTGAATCTTTCCTCTGCTCAAGGGAGCAGAGTTGTTTTGAACTTGTTTTTATGGTACTTGTTTGCTTACTCTGTGGTGCTTCTTTGTTCTGCTTGTTTTGTTGTGGTTGCTGTCAACTGTTTGTATGCATGCCTTTGTCTGTATGGTCGACCCATGATGGTTGGTGGCCTGGGGTTTTGTTTGCCCACTCAGTCGGAGGTGCCACGCTTTGCGTGGGTGCTGAGTGGCGCAGGGGACTTGTAATGCCCTGGTTGTAGGCACTCAGCACAAGACGCACGCCTTTTGTGGAAATTATACGCTCCACCAGATCAGTTGTCAATTTTAGCTGAAAAGAATTTTGGCAGAAAATGTCATGTTGCAAAAAATGTTGTGTGAAGGGAAATCACATTTCAGAAAAAGCGTGGAGGGGGAGAGATTTAATTTTAGTGGTACAAAGAGAGGAATAAAATGAAAACATGTGAAAAGAAACTTGAAACAGAATTGAATCTTGAAAAACTATATGGAAAAGGTTTCAAATTTCTAGATTTGAAAATGGCAAAAACCTAATTAACTCTTTGGGTTACACGAAAATCGAATTAAATTTTGAGGTGTAAAAATGAGCTAAGTTTTGGGAGAGTTTGAAAAGGTGGGGAAAATCTTTAAAAACTTTGCAACCAGGAGGTATTTTGAAAGATAGAGTAGATTAAAAAAGACGGAAGATGAGATTGAACCTGGGTTCTGGTGGAGGCGTATCTAGCAGATCGAATGCCTTAGTTCTGGCGACAATGGCCCTTGCTTCTGGTGATTTTTACTTAGAAGAAGTATTTTTTTAAGTGTACTATGTTCCAAGGTTTTTGGATGATTTCTCCTTCCATGGTCATAAGTCGGTATGCTCCATTTTCAACTACTTTCTCCACCTGGTAAGGCCCCTCCCAATATTTAGCGAACTTCCCTGCTTGTTGGTTTCTGGTGTTCTGGAATACTTTCCTGAGGACCTGGTCTCTTTCCTGCAGGATTCTGACTTTGACATTCTTGTTCTAGCTTCTGGCGACTGTCTGCCTGTAGGAAGCCATTCTGATCTGGGCATCAGTTCTGAGTTCGTCTATGGTGTCCAAACTGTTTGCCATTTCAACCTGGTTTCTTTCTTCTGTTACGCAGCCATATCTGTGAGTGGGTACCCTCACCTCTGCAGGAATGACCGCCTCAGCACCGAAGACCAAGCTAAAAGGAGTCTGCCCTGTAGCCACCTTAGGTGTGGTTCTGTCGGACCACAGCACCAAGGGAAGTTCTTCTGCCCATCTGCCCCCTGCTTTTTCCAGCCTTCTCTTCAGGTTGTCCATCACAATTTTGTTGCTGGATTCCGCCTGACCATTGGACTGAGGATTTCTGGGAGTGGATTTGTTTAGAGCGATATTCCACCTGTGCAATAGGCTTCCATTTTATTGCCAATAAACTGGGATCCGTTGTCACAAATGATCTCTGAGGGAACCCCGAACCTGCAGATAATGTTACGTTTAATAAAGGATATAACCTGCTTCTCAGTCACCTGAGGGAACGCTTCTGCTTTTATCCACTTGGAGAAGTAGTCGGTCATTGCAAGCATGAAGACTTTGTATCCTGGTGCTCTTGGCAATTTGCCCACAATATCCATTCCCCACTTCATGAAGGGCCAAGGAGAGATTATTGGATGCAATGGCTCTGCTGGCTGGTGATTGACCGGTGCATGTCTTTGGCAGGCGTCGCATTTTTTTAACATATTCTTTGGCGTCCCTACGCATTGTTGGCCAATAGTAACCTTGGCGAAGTGCTTTGCTGGATAGACTCTTGCCCCCTGCATGATTTCCACATTCTCCGCTGTGGAGATCATGCATTACAATCTCTGCTTCCTCCGGGCTTAGGCACCTTAGGTATGGCCCAGCGGTCGATCTCTTGAATACCACGCCATCAATGAGGGTATACCTGGATGCCTTCATTCTGAAACTTTGGGCTTCTCTTTTGTCTGCTGGTAGGATATCATCTTGCAACCAGTCTTTGTAGGGTTTCCTCCAGTCAGAGATCTCCTCCGGTTCTGCTGTGGTGCTGCAGATCCTTGCTTCCTGAAACCATTGCAGCCCTTGATCTGGTGAATCCCCTTCTGGTGTTCCCTGTTCCTGTGCGCCTCTCCGGATTGCTGGCTCCACCACATGGACTATGGGTATGGTGGATACTTCTACTAGTTTGAAGGTTGCCCCCAGAGTTGCCAAGGCGTCTGCTTCCACGTTTTGCTCCCTCGGAACTTGGTTGATTGAGAACTCTGTGAACCTCAGGGAGAGATCCTTTGCCACTTCAAGGTAAGCCATCATCTTTGAATCCTTCGCCGCATATGAACCGTTCATATGGTTGACTATCAGCTGGGAATCACCATATACTTCCAGTTACTTGATTTTAAGGTCTAGGGATAACTGGAGGCCTAGGATTAAAGCTTCATACTCTGCTTCATTGTTCGTTATTCGGAACTCGCATCGGACTGCTTGGACTATGAGATCTCCCTGAGGTGATCTGAGCACCAATCCTGTTCCAGATCCTCTCATGTTTGAGGCGCCATCTACGTTGAGCTTCCACACTTGTTCGCCCTTGTTTTCTTCCAGAAGGATGATATCTTTCTCTGCTTGTGTCTGCAGCGTTGGGCTGAAGTCGGATGTGAAATCTGCTAATGCTTGGGACTTGATTGCTATTCTGGGGACAAACCTCAAGTCGAAGCCGCTCAAGTGCATAGACCATTTTGCCATCCTACCTGACAACTCAGGTTTTCTCATAATAGTTTTCAGCGGGTAGTTTGTTATTACAAATATAATGTGTGACTCAAAATAAGGATGCAGTTTATATAATGCGGTAACGAGTGCAAGTACAAGTTTTTCAAGGGACGTGTACCTGGACTCTGCAGGAAGCAGAGACTTACTGACATAGTAGACGGGATGTTGTGCTCCTTCATGCTCCCTTACCAATACTGCACTAACCGCCACCTCTGTCACCGATAAATATAGAAAGAGCGGCTCTCCAGGTTCCGGTTTTGACAGGAGTGGTGGGGTACTCAAGTAGTGTTTTAACTCCATGAATGCTTTTTCATGCTCTTCCGTCCAGTCAAATCTTTGGGCGTTCCTCAGGATATCATAGAATAAACGGCACCTGTCCGAGGACCTGGAGATGAACCTGTTCAGGGCGGCAATCCTCCCGGTCAACCGCTGCACATCTTTCGGTTTCTGTGGAGACTCCAACTGCAGGATGGCTTTAATCTGCTCTGTGCTGGCTTCGATTCCCCTCTGGGTGACCATGTACCCCAGAAATTTTCCACAGGATACTCCGAACGTGCACTTCGGAGGATTTAACTTCATCTTGTACTCCCTCAAGGTATTGAAAGCATCTTCCAGGTGTGCCGTGTGCTGTGAGGCTTGCTTGGATTTGACGACCATATCATCAATATACACCTCCATGGTATTGCCAATTTGTTTCTTGAACATCATGTTGACCAGCCTTTGATAGGTGGATCCTGCATTTTTCAGACCAAAAGGCATAACATTGTAACAATAAATACCTCTCTCAGATCTGAACGCAGTTTTCTCCTGATCTGATGGATGCATCTTGATTTGGTTGTATCCGCTCCATGCGTCGAGGAAGGTCAGCATCTCATGGCCTGCTGTGGCATCTACCATGGCATCTATGTGTGGCAGGGAAAATGGGTCCTTCGGGCATGCCTTGTTCAGGTCGGTGAAGTCGACGCACACTCTCCACTTGCCGTTCTTCTTTGGGACTACTACCACGTTGGATAGCCACTCTGGGTACTTAACTTCTCTGATTTTTCCGGCGGCCAGCAGGTTATCTACCTCCTGGTTTATGACTTGGTTCCTCTCTGGAGTGAACTTTCTCCTCTTCTGCTGGATTGGCTTGTAGCTCGGGTCCACGCTTAACCTGTGCGTTATGATACTCGGATCTATTCCTACCATATCATCATGAGACCAAGCAAAACAATCCATGTTAGTTTTCAAAAGCTCAATAAGGTTTTGTCGGATATTACCTGTGCATTCTGAACCAATTAGCACTTTTCGCTCTGGGCGCTGTTTGTCTAAGTTAACTTCATCTATCTCCGCCTGAGGGGGTTCAAGATACTCCTGCAGAGGTAGGTGAAGACTCTGTAGTTGCTATGCAGAAGGACTTGCCGTCTTCTTCAGTGCCACTCTGTAGCAATCTTTGGCTTCCCTCTGATCACCACTGATCTTCTGCACTCCCCAGGGTGTGGGGAACTTCAAGCACTGGTGGTAGGTGGACGTGATGGCCTTCATCTCATGTATCCACGGTCTTCCCAGGATCACGTTGTAGGTGGACGGACCGTCAATAACCAAATACCGTACCTGCTTGTTTACCCCTCCAGCATAGGTGGGGATTGTGATTTCTCCCAGGGAATATTTGGTTTCCCCACTGAACCCTATGAGGGGGACCGCTTTCTTGCTCAGGTCTTCCTCGCTGAATCTCATGTTCTGCAAGGTTTCCAACATGATAAGGTTGACAGAGCTTCCGGTGTCCACCAGTATCTTTCTTACAGTGCAGTTTCCTATGGAGAGCGTGATGATTAGGGCATCATGGTGGGATTCTGGAGATGATTCCGCATCAGATTAATCAAAGGTGACGGCTGGAAGGTCTGGACAGCTGATTCTGCAGGAGTGCTCTGGCTTGTCTCCTCTGGAGTGGGAAGCGTGCCTTTTAGATGCTGAATAAGTTAGACCACTCAATTTTGATCCTCCTGTGATTACGTTGACAATTCTAGTTCACAGTGGAGGGGGCGAAGGAAACACTTGGTCTGCCGCATTTACTCTGCTGGAGCTTCTAGATACCAGGTGATCCAGGTTTCCCTGATCATAATGGTACTTCCCCTTCTTCCTGATGAGGACACATTCTTCGATGTTGTGCCCAATATCATCATGGAATTCACACCTCTTGCTGGCATCCCGACGGTCATTTGTATACCCTTGCCTCCTGGGCCACCTGACTTTGCGCCCCAACTCCTTTAGGGCCCTGAGCAGACCAGCAAGGTTGGTAGAGAACCCGTACTCGCTTATTTTAGGTGGGAGTCCTGGGCTCTCCTTCCAATCTTTTTCTTCAGAGATCTTGTGAACATTTCTGTCGTAGGGCCTGGATCTTTCGCCCCTCTTCTCGGTTGGTGCCTTCCTGGAAACATGCTCAAATCCATAGGTAGCCCTTCTGGGGTCTGAATCTTCCTCTAGCCTGATGGCTGTCAATGCTTTGGTCTGCACATCTTCGAATGTAGCGCAGGGATACTTGGTGAGATCTTTGTAAAGATCTGAATCTTGGAGGAGCCCTTGACGGAAAGCTTCGATGGCGGTGGCCACATCACATCTGGGAATAGTTACTTTCTCCCTGTTGAATCTGTTGAGGAAGTCTCGCGCAGATTCTTCGAATCTCTGCACTACCCGGTATAGATCACTAGTTTGCTTCTCCGGTTTTCTGCTGCTGGCGAATTGTTGGTTGAAGGCATTAATCAGATCAGCAAAGGAGGTGATACTTCTGTTTGGCAGACCAACGAACTAGTGAAGGGCTGCTCCTGAGAGGGTGGAGCCGAACCCTTTGCACATGCAAGCTTCCTTCAGAGGCCCTGTGGCGGTTACCACCATCATTTTCTGCTTGTACTGGTTGATGTGATCCAAGGGATCTGCAGTGCCATCATAGAGCGTCATGGCTGGTGGCACAAAGCCCTTGGGCACAACAACGCAGGCCAGGTCATCGGTGAAGGGCGAGTCTGCATAGCTGTCTCTGGCTGCTCTCTCCAGGGGGCGCGGCCTTACAAGAATTTTGTTGACCAGCTCCTCAGCTCTTTCAGTTCTTGGGACTGCTGGTCTGCAGCACTGTTGGTTCCTGTAAGAGGGTTAGAAGCAGGAGGGAAAAAACTGAAAGGTGTACTTCCTGTTTGGGGTCCTCCAAGGTGTAGATTGTTTGGAGGAGGCGGCGGAGGGAACGCAGCTACTTCAGGTCTGGGTTGCCACTCTGGTGCTTGCTGGAACGAGGCTCTGGATGGCCAAGTTACTCCAGGGAGTGGACTGTTGCCGACAGTCGACGGGTGGACTGGCGCTTCTGGTTGCGATCTTGGCGCCTGTTGGTTGGGAGTAGATGCTGCCCACGCCCCTCCAGAGGGTTGGTTGTTGGACAAGGGGTACATTCCTGGTGATTGCGCTGGTTGCCATCCTGGCGTCTGATGGATTGAGGTACCTGTAAGAGATAATGAGTTAGTCTCTCGGTTTTCAATGCCGGAGAAGAGATTACCTGAGACGTGTGATCTGTCGGGTGTCGGCCCACGGGTCAGATAGTCTAGCCCTTGTGGCGCAATGGTTTGGATGGGTGGTGATAGTTCCAGATCCAGCTTGGTGACCACCTCCTGAGGAATCATCCTGGAGATTTGCCCACTGACGGCGGGTTCTCTGTAGGAGCTCGGTTCTTCTCCAGATACCATAGGCAGGCTCTCTAGCGACGGTTGGACTGGAGCAGGTGGCAGCCTTGATGCCGCCTTTATCTGAGCCCTGATGTCCCGGTTGTCTTTCTGCAAGGTCTTCACCGCTTGCTGCAGAGTGTTGATCCCCTGAAGTATATCCATCACAGGATCTTGGGCTGACGAAATCCTGAGGGCGTCTCCAAACAACCCTCTATGAGCCGGTGTCGTGGATGGCGTACCCTCCTTACTGGTTCTGAAGGGGTTGGGCGTTCTTGATGTCGGAGGCCCTTGAGGTGGTCTGGAGGTTGCCGGTGTAGGTCCTGCCGTCAGACGGACAGGGGTCGCCAGAGTGGATGGTTTGATGGGCTGGCTTGCTGCCCCTGAGGATGGTGTTCCTCCAGCAGGCTGGGTGGAGGCATCTTGGCTACTGAGAAGGTTTTGATCGGATCCAGACATGACGGTAGGTCGCTTTACTGTAGAATCTTGGCTAGCAAACGATCACTTTCTCCCACGGTGGGCGCCAAATTGTTTTGGTAAAAATTTACCGGGTTACGAATTTAATTGTGGGTTAAAATGATCGGGCTAACGTTTCGCGAAACGACGGAATAAATCGAGTCAACGAATGAACAAACGACGAAAGAAAAAAAAAGACACAAAAATTGGTGACGCGGAAACCCAATGTGGGAAAAACCGCGGGGGGATTCGGAATCCCGCCAAGTATCTACTATGAATGGAGAAAACGAATAAAGAATACAAGTATCGGTTTCGGATTATCAGGAACTATATTTTGCTAGGACGCTTTGTGTATTAGGGTTGAAGTATGCTCAAGATTAGTTGCATGATGCCTTTGTTGTTGTTGTACTTATATTCAACCTCTTTCCCTTAGCCGTTGTTTTCCTCTTCTTTCTCCTGATTTCTCTCCTGCTCTGGTGGCACTACCTGGATTCTAGGGAGTGGTTAGTTGGCTAGGTCTTTGTTTGGGATAGGGTTATTTCGGGTGGTTGGGCTGTCTTCGGCCCACTTTGGGTACTTGTTGGTTCGTTGACTTTCCTTGTATTGAATTCCCGACTTTTACGACTTTTGACTTTCCGAGTATAACTTCGTGACTTTTCCGCTTTTGATCCTTTGATTTCTTGACTTTGACCTTTGACTCGAAGAATTCCACGTCATATTTAAGGGTGAGATTTTTATCCCAAACAACCACTACTATTTTGGACAAATAATACTCGATCAGTATATGTATGGAGTATAAATAAATGAAAAATAAAGTGCATGCTCTAGTAGTACCGTAATATTTAGTAACTATGAATATCAACTCCAAAAATCTCAAAACTTTGTCAAGGGAGCGAGTATATTATGTACGAAGGTATATATTAGGCAAATGAACAAAATTATGTATTTTGGAAAGTAAGTAATACGAGTAATTTGTTTTGATTTTAATTACATTAGGATTTAGGATCTTTTTAGCTTCCTTTTTAGTAAGAATACTTTATTTCTTGATACTATCACTGCTTGAATGCCTAGGTACCTACATACCGCTGAAATCGTCTAGAGTCCTTGTTTGGGGTAAATTTTACATCCTCAAGAGATGACGTGGAATACCTACGGTCAACAAGTCAAAAGACTACATACGAAGAAATTACGGAATAACACTCGAAAGTCAAAAGTCAAAGTCGTAAAAGTTGGAAGTCCGACACGAAAGAGAGTCAACGAGGTCATCCGAGAATAGGGCCTAATAATGGTATTGGGCCGAGCAGCAGTTAAATCCAGAGATGGGCCGAAGACAGCCCAACACTAAAAGAAACCCTATCCCAAGCAAAGGACTCAGTCAACCAACAAGTCCCTAAATTCTAGGGATAGTTCCACCCGAGGGGGAGAAGAATCAGGAGAAAAAAGGGGGAGAAGTTAGAGACAACGGCTAAGGGAAAGAGGATAGATATAAGTGCAACAACGACAACAAAAGGATCACTCAATTCATCTTCAGCAGGCTTAAACTCTAAAAATACAAAGCATATTGGCACAATATAGCCTCCGATAATCCGAAATCGATATTTGTATTCTTTATAAATTCTCTTCGTTCATAGTAGATATTTGGCGGGATTCCGACTACCCCCGCGGTTTTTCCACATTGGGTTTTCGCGTCACCAAATTTTGTGTCTCTTTACTTTCTTTCGTCATTCTTTCATTCGTAGATTATTCGATTCGTTTCATTAGTTCGTGAAGCGTTAGTCCGATCACTTTAACCCGCAACTCGAATCATAACCCGGTAAATTTTTACCAAAACAGTCCTGACCAACGTGACCGAGTCAGACACTAACCCATGTCGAACACACGTAAAATCGTTTCGGCCACATATAAAACCGGGTCTGATTTTTTAGTTTACTATGACATGTCTCGAAGACGTTAATGTTCTTTCTTTGACAAATTTTAAACACGTCTTTAAATCGAGAATCGTTATGTAGACACCCGCATTTTGACTGCCAGGTGTCTATGATAGTTTCCAAAAAACACCCGATGATGATCAGACGCTAACGTGCTCTAACGCGCTCGGATACGGGCTCGAAGTTAATAATGTCCGGCATGGGCTTTTAACGGGATACAAACCTCACAAAACCAACCTCAAATTCAGGCCCAGTGGGTCGTTCCGAGCAAAAAAAGACTAATTTGGGTCAAAACCGACACCAAAAATAATTCCCGTCTTTTAGCGACCGGGTCAAAACCCGGTCAAAACGAACTCGACACAAAAAATGACCTGATACATTCTCGAAACTTGCGCCAAATTCAAAAATCAATCAAAATCAAATCAAGGCCAATCACGCCTAAAATTTTGCGGCCTAATTGATCCACTAGGTCGAGTGGAGCCTAAAAAAACCGGTCCGGGTTCATTCGCCAGGGCACTCGACCGAGTGCACTAGGGCCACTCGATCGGGTGCCCCTGTGTCGTGGGTTCCCTATAAATACCCTGTCAATCCTAAGCATTACACAACTTTTTACTTTTACCAAACTTTGAACCCTCAATTTCAGCCAACTTTGCACTCAATTTACACCACATTCCAGCCATAGTTCAACAATTAGGCATCATCATACTTACGCATCTTTCCCGAGAGCACAACTCGTAAAAAACCCACACAAACCGAGCCATAAATACACACCATCAACTCCTCCTACGTACCTCGACGTTCCCGTGCCATTGCCGCCATTTGACGAACCGTATCCCGAGAAGCAAGAACATGTAGGTTGAGGGTGTGACGATTCAACACCGACATCTCCTTCTTCATCTTTTTTCTCGTTCCTTTTTTTATGTACATTTATATTTATGTTTATAGTATTATATTTAGTCGATAGTAACGACATGATTACTAATACTAACATTTTACTTTTTGCATTCAATTATCGTTATTTACATTTTTCATAATATAGTATGTACCGTGTATATATATATATATATATATATATATATATATATATATATATATATATATATAATAATAATTTCAAAACTCGGATCCAAGCACGTTTGACTACGATGGTCATTTTTTTAAGATCCGTTAAATAATGCGATCATGATCATTCGTAGTGGAACGCGTATACATCCATTTCTAAGATTGGTATGGAACCCGTTGACACGAAAACCGACATCACGTAATCCGTAAGGATTAATATTGATGTCGTGACATAGAGGGACGCAATTTCGTCACCAATCAAAATTTCAATCTAACGATAACGTTTTTATAAAATTCCGATAACGGTATTATAATCGTATGCATACACGATTATAGTACCGGAAACCAAGTTAAATACAAATCGTGCGATATTTGTAATTGATTTGGCCAATCATCGATTTTAAACCCAAAAAAAAAACGAGTCACAACTCGTACATGGGGCTACTCGACCGAGCACATAGGCTACTCGATCGAGTAGCACCCAAAAAACTGGGCAGTAACCACGTTTAAAGGCGCACTCGACCGAGTCAGACCACGACTCGGTCGAGTGGGTTCTGTAACCCAGAAAACCGAGAGTCTCGACACACATTTCGAGCCTCGTCTTTTTACGACGCTAGTCATCACGTGTAAAGACAATCACGTGACCCTCCTTTCTTCAAAACTCATGCATGTCACGACACCTAGGACAACTTTGATCGATTTTTCGACGTGATAAGTTGGGACAAGGCAACGAGGCATGGGATCGGGCTAGCATTACGCTCGGGCCCTATGTCTCCGTCCTCCATTTAATGTACAACATAATGTGCATTTAACCGGGGTTCGTCCACCTACACAAACTCACGGTCTAGTTTATACACGGGTCCGTTTGTAATTATTGCTTGTCATTTCGATTATATATATTTTGATTATTATATTTTATTGTTCGTCGTATTGTGAATTCCGGGTTGTATTCCGCCCGTGTAACTTGTAACCGATTTATTGCTTTGCTTTATTTATTTACGTTTTACCATTTTTAAATGAACCCTCGCATGCTAAATCACTTCGACAATAAATTAGATGCATTAAAATGACATAGCTCACGTTTAATTCGCATGTTTAGCCAAAACGCTGTTTGCATATCATTTCACCGAATCACTAACGCGCATATTTGAAAGTCAAACGATGTCTTAGTAGAGGCCGCTATGTGCGGGCGGGGTTGGGTGTCCTTAGTGGGCTTCCCAACACGTACCCTCACCCCTTACTCAGAACCTCGGTTTCCGGATGCCCGAAACCGTTGGCGCACGAGAGTCATTCTTTACACGATTACCGGTATAGATGGTATCGGTATCGCAATGCAAAGGGACGAGTTCAATAAACTCTCAAACCGAAATGGGCCATACTTTGTGTATGGTCCACAGCGATATAGAGTGGGCTCGAACGGTTCCGAATAACCATAAAATTCGGTGGCGACTCCATTTCGACTTAAATTTCAATTCGATCCATTCTCATATGGAGGTGCATTCGCCTACCCAAACCCGCGTGTGGCCGCGTCGGGGTGGACCTACGTCATGTCCACAATTTGGCGACTCCGCTGGGGATTAACCGATGAGTGCCTAACCATCGGCATCCTCAGGGTGAGACTCGAATAGAAATCGTTTGACAAATACAATATGCGTTTTAGTTTTACGGTTCATGCATAACCCCATATTTTCCCGGGCCGGTACTGGTGACCGACGTCCCACTATACCACGATGTATTCCTCCTTGGATACGTTAAAGGTGTTCATAGTCGATTCGTATGGACTTTGCGGCATGTTCTAAGCTCAACTCGACTTAGGAAGTTCGTCCCGTTTCTCGTCTACACTATGAGCACTGGTATAGACCCTCTATAGACCGACCGAGACTTAGTGTAAAGCATACATGGCGTCGTTATAATGCTTGCGTGACTATATGCTGCTTGGTTTCCGTGTCGTTTTCAAAAACCGTCATTTTCAAAAAAATGCGACTTTTCAAAAATATATTCAAATTTCAAAACCCGGAAAGCTACCGAACTTAGGACTTATGATTTTACTCAAAATAGCCCACTTTTTAGTCGGTATGCTGCCCAATTCAAAACTCAAAAATGTTTTCGAACTTTAAAAGCCAAGGCACGATGCCCTTTCCGATTTTCTTGAAAAAATCGAGCCTTTCCCCGAGCTTTCTCGGACTTTCCAAAAAGAATCCCTTTTCAAACTTTCCTCCCCCTTAGGACCTTCCCGTATTTAGCAGTGTCGGGTCATGTCATAAGTAGTCGAGGTCTTTAGCGTCGAAACTCTGTCGATCTTACATCACGAGTTTCTTCCCTATCCCAATCCGCCTTATTAGACTAAGGCAAGGCCCACCGACGTAGGACATACTCCTACAAAGGAGGGCCCGTTTACACATTTGAGTCCAAAGTGTGGGGACGTCTCACATTGACCTTCCTTCAAACAGGATTCGGCCCACCCGTCGAATCCTAAGGAAGGCCCGTCATCCACGAGTCATCCGTCTAAAGGTCTCTTTCAAGTTGTTTTTTAGTCTTTTCCCTGCTCGGGATGTACTATTTTGGTTCCAAGGTCCGGGTTCAATTTCTGATTACGCGGTGTTCTTACAGACAGGCCGCTGGCAACCAGACACACCCGCAGGATGGAAGCTACTTTGAACAGTCTGAAAACCTCCGTGGATACCATGGTCAACAAACAAACCGACATTGAGGCCCAATTGACGGAAATGAGGGCCGGTCAAATTGCCATCGTTGCTCGTTTAGCTGCAGTGGAGCAAAGAACTCCAAATACCGGGGTTACGGAACCTCTAGCTGAACTAGTTAGCTCGGTTCGCCGATTGGAAGAACAAGTTCACTTAGCTGGAAGTAACAATATCCATCGGGAGAATAGTCGGGAGTATTCCCCGGTAAGTGACAAACTGCCCGCAAACCTGAATCTCACGGGCTTACCCATGTTCGAGGGAACTGAAGACCCGTTACTACATGTACGGGCCTTCAAGGAGTTCATGGCTATTAAGGGAGTGGACTCTTCCATGTTCAAAAACCTCTTTGCTGCATCTCTGGAGAAACACCCAAAGGCCTGGTACTACAGGCTAGATCCCAAGAAGTTCTCGACATGGGATGATGTGGCTACGGAATTTGCTCGGAACTATGCTGACAACACCGAGATCCAGACCACAATGCGGTCTCTAGAGGTTATGGCCCAAGAACCTAAGGAGGGCTTTACCAAATACCTCCAACGCTGGAGGGCCGAAAGTGTGAAACTGGTCGATAAGCCCAGTGAAAAGACTTTAGTGGAGGCCTTTGTCAAGAACCTCCTCCCATCCTACCGGGTCCGTCTCCGGTATGCTGTCATACCCAATTTCACCACTCTTACTGAAATGGGCATGAGAATTGAAGATGATCTGAGACTAGAGAGCCTGACTAAGGCCCCTATCAAGGGATACCAAGGGGCTTCCTCCTCCACTACCAAGCCCCCGGCTGCAACCCGAAGCATCTTTGATACGGTTAACCTCTTGGATGCCTCATCCAAAAGAAATACCCCTCCTAGGGTATTCACTGATATAGGGACTACCTATACATATGCCTTACAAAGGCTGTCTTCCAAGGGCCTGGTCCAACTGATAGGCCCAACTCCTGAAGTCCCAGTTGAAAAACGCTCCAAAAGCTACAATGCCCAAGCCTATTGCCAATATCATCAGGGCAATGTGCATGATACCGAGAAATGTTGGAAGCTGAAGCATCTGATTCAGGATTTAATTGAGAGCGGGAAAATACCGTTACCCAGGGAAAGCCAAGCAACAAGGACAACCCCTTTAGCTCTCCTGCTATCTTCACCGGTGAGGTGATCGGCTGTTCTCACCTTATCTCTCCTTTCATCCCACAAATCAATGGAATCTGGTTCGATGATGAGGAAGATGTGTACCTCACCAAAGGGGAGACTGTCCCTATCACTCCCGAAGAAATCCGGAAGGCTAAGTCCAAGGCCTTAGCCAGTAACCACCTCGCCACCGCCGGCCGTCCTTATTCAGCCACTAGGTCCAAGGACATCTCAGTCCCGACAACCGTCACTGAACCTGCCAGGACGGAAGGTGCCATTGAAGAACCGAGCACCGACACGGCTCTTGTCAAACAATTGAAAAGAGCTCGGGTTGACCTCACTATATGGCAACTTTTGGTTAGCTCGCAAGAACATCGAGAGGCACTTACTAAGGCTCTCGATCAGATCAAGGTCGACTCCCAGGTTACCCCTAATGAAATGGTAGCCACCATCCTGCCCTACCTCAAGGGCAAGTCCAAAGAGGAAGGCCCATTAGTCACCTTCTCAGATGCCGACTTACCACCGTTCGGGGCCTCTCACAATCTGGCTCTGTATATCACGGTAATTTGCCGGGGTAAGTATCTCCCAATGACCCTAGTCGACGACGGGTCTGCTGTGAATATCCTCCCTCTAAGGACTGCCAAAGCCCTCGGCATCACCGAGGCCGACTACATGCCAACCGCCCATACTATCCAAGCTTTCGATGGAAGCCCAAAGGCGGTTTCTGGGGCCGTTAAGATGATAATTACAACGGGTCCAATTGAAAAAGAGCTAGAATTCCAGGTGATCGATGTCACCTTCTCTTTCAATCTACTCCTAGGAAGGCTTTGGATTCATGCTGTAAAGGCGGTGTCTTCTACTCTTCACCGGAAGATCAAAATGCCCTTGCAAGACGACATTATCACCCTAGAAGCAACCTCTATGACTGTGGCTAGCTGTAACGCCACAGACCGCACCGACCTGTGGGGATTCGATTTTGTAGGGATGATTGAAGAAGAGTACCTTTTCAGGCCCTATTTCACCACAAGCATCGACACAATGCTGCAAAATTTGGGGTATTTACCGGGGGCTACCTCAAGGCCATATCTTCCAGCTGGGAAGATTATTGAAGTCCTGAACGACGGGGAATCTTACTTCGGCTTAGGGTATGCTGTGACCCCGAGAAATGTGGTCCGAGCGGGCATTGAGAAAGCTTGCAACATCATCAAGGGTACCTACTTGGGCCCTTATAGGCCAAGGTTGGATGACTATTTCGTCACACCGGTATTCGGGGCTATTCAAGTCGGCCTCTATCAACCAACTACCACATATCCCGAGACTGAACTAGCTCGGGAATGCAACTACATTCCGGATGACATATTCGCCCTCATCCAATCTGAATCCAAGGAGGGTACTGACAATGCCGAGCCCGTGCTGGGGCTCTTATTTGGGGAAGACAAAGCTGTTCCAAACCCCAAGGAAGACTTGGTGAACCTGATCCTTCGAAGCAACAGGTTCGATCCTTCAAAGCTGATCTCGGAGGTCGGTGCTGATACAGGGAAAAGAGCCTGGAGGAAGACCATCAAGTGGACCGATGCCCAGGGTCGAGTCTACAAGCTAACCACCGGGGAAGGAGACATGCCAGACACCGATTCCGAGTCTGAGTCTGAGTCTGAGTCTGTATTCAAGGCTAAGAGGTCTGGTGCTAGAGTCCAAGGTGTAATCCCCCTCCCTATAGTCACTACCACCGGAGTCTCGGGGGCTGTCCCGAAAGCGCTCCCAATTCCGCCTCTGACCAGTGATCAGATGGCCGCTCTCTTCGAGCTGTTTCCCAATTTACCATCAATAATAACGAAAACCGTTCCGCTTATGTCTTGTCTTATTTTCAAAATACTTCCAATTTCAAAAATATTTTTTGCAATGACATTGAGAAACCCGAAGAACATGTGTCCTTGCCTCCGCATCTGATCGAGCAGCTAGAACAGAGGAAATCCCGAGACCCGGTAATCGAGGAAACCGAGTCCATCAATATGGGAACAACCTTAAAGCCCCAGATGCTTAAGATAGGGTTATCCTTAAATCCCGAGGAGAGACAACAACTCACAAACCTCCTCCAAGAATTCAAGGATGTCTTCGCATGGTCCTACAAGGATATGCCGGGGATAGATCGGGAAATAGCTGAACACCGCATACCCATCAAAGATGGGTGTAAGCCGGTAAAACAGAAGCTTCGAAGAATGAAGCCCGAGTGGTCTCTCAAAGTCAAAGAAGAAGTAGACAAACAATTCAAAGCGGGCTTTATACAAGTGTCTGAATATCCAGACTGGGTTGCAAACATCGGGCCGGTACCCAAGAAGGACGGCAAGGTGCGGGTATGTGTAGATTTCCGAGACCTTAACAAGGCCAGCCCAAAAGACGATTTTCCTTTGCCACACATCGACATACTTGTGGACAACACGGCTGATCATGCCCTTCTATCATTTATGGACGGGTATGCCGGGTACAACCAAATCAAGATGGCGGAAGAAGATATGGGTAAAACCACTTTCACCATGCCATGGGGTACTTATTGTTATACCGTCATGCCGTTTGGGCTCATTAATGTCGGGGCCACTTATCAACGAACAGCCACGACCTTGTTACATGACATGATGCATAAGGAAGTGGAAGTTTATGTCGATGACATGATCGTTAAGTCTAAAAACCGAGACGGGCATGTTGCTGCCCTAAGAAAATTCTTCACCCGACTGCGTAAGTACAATATGAGGTTGAACCCTCAAAAGTGCAGTTTTGGGGTAACATCAGGCAAATTACTGGGCCATATCGTTAGCCAACGCGGCATCGAGGTCGACCCAACTAAAATCAAAGCCATCACCGAGATGCAACCACCTAAGCCCGAAAAAGAAATAAGGGGGTTTCTCGGAAAGTTCAATACATCAGCCGGTTTATTTCAAAGCTAACCATGGTGTGTGAACCCATTTTCAAGAAACTGAAGATAGGGGAACGGGTACTGTGGGACGATAAATGTCAAACGACTTTTGACAGAATCAAGGAAATCCTGTCTGCTCCGTCGGTATTAATGCCATCTCAACCCGGCCGGTTTGCCTCTTTCGTTATACGTAACAACGACTGAGACAGCCATGGAGGCTATGCTGGCCCAGACAGTCGACTCAGAAGAACGGGCTATTTACTACATTAGTAAAAAGTTCCTAGATTATGAATGCAAGTATACAATGCTCGAGAAACGTGCCTAGCCCTGGTTTGGGCCACTAAAAAGCTCAGACACTATATGCTCAGCCACGAGGTACACGTCCTGTCCAAGATGGACCCAATCAAATACTTGTTCGAGAAGCCCATTCTTAATGGAAGAATGTCCAAATGGACTTTAATGCTAGCCAAGTTCGACCTCAAATTTGTACCATTAAAAGCTGATAAGTGTCATTTGTAGTGCCTATTTTGTAGTATTTTGGTCCCATTTTCCTTGTAGAATCGCTCCTTGGGAGCGGTTTAGGGGCTTCTTATGCTTCCTTTAGTTCGTTTCAGGTTCCCGAGACCGATTTGGAAGAGTTGGGGCGATTCCGACTCGATACATACACATTTTGGAGCCAACGAAGCTAAGGAACGATGACCCGATGCCTTGGAGTCGACCCCGAGACCTTGGGACCCAATCCCGAGCCTCCGAGACCCGATCCC
This sequence comes from Agrostemma githago, assembly GCA_958450325.1. Taxonomy (NCBI): domain Eukaryota; kingdom Viridiplantae; phylum Streptophyta; class Magnoliopsida; order Caryophyllales; family Caryophyllaceae; genus Agrostemma; species Agrostemma githago. The sequence goes on along the minus strand of OY288255.1, from coordinate 23,686,027 downwards.
AAGTCCCGAGAATCGATGGGAAGCCCATGAGAAGCAAGGAGGGACCAAAAAGTTCATATTGGAAGCCTACAAGGCTCATCCCGGACGGGTATGGCCTCATCCCGTCCGGGATGAAGGAGCAAAAAGAGAAGCTGCTGTCTGTGGGCCATCCCGATCGGGAAGGTGGCATCCCGACCGGGACCGACCTCGTCCCGACCGGGACCACCCCGTCTCGGCCGGGATGGGCCACTGCTACTCCGCTTTGTTTCTTTTCTTCTCCCTTTCATTTGTAACCCTATATATACTCTTCCCTTGTTATGTTAAGCTTAGGTTAGACATTAGAGACAAAACCCTAGATAATTTTAGCATAGATTGGCATAGATTAGTGTAGATTAGTCCTTAGATTATCGTTAATCCTAGATTAGTACTTGTAATTTGGGAATTCTTCAAGATCTTCACCAAGCTTGACAAACTTGGATGTTTGTTTTGGGTTCTTCCATTTATGCAAGTTTCTTTCTTCCTTTCTTCTCTAGTATGGTATAATCTCCTCTTCCTTCTTCTTAATCTTGTTTTTATCATTCAAGTTTGATTCTTTAGTTCTTGTTTAGTGTTTTGTTTATTGTTAGATTAGTTTCTTCAGGTTCATTTTGATTGTTGTTTTGATTCCTCTTGTTAGTGTTAATTCTAGATTAGATATGTTAGAGTAGTGTTCTTGCTAGGGTTAGTATGGTGATTAGGGTGTTAATTGGATGATTAAGGGATTGTTGGAGATGTTGGTGGAAGATTTGGGTTTCCTCTTATATGATGCACATCACATGTTTGTTGAAATGCTTGATTGACTAAGTATGTACGAATGCTTGTTTTTCTTGCTTTTCTTTTGTGGGTGATAGTTTTTTGTGGGTTCGGTCCCCTCATTAAGTTGCGAGAGCCCGGTGAGGACGACCCCTAGGTCGGTCTAAGTTGCGAGAGCCCGGATTCGACCTAGGCCTATAGCGTGCTAGTAACCCCGATTGAGTTGTGTATCGCCGAGTTGGGTTTTAGGTGGAACCTCTAGGTGAGTCTAAGTCGCGAGAGCCCGAGCATCACCTAGATTACCCTACTATCTCCTTCACCTCTAGCTCTCCCTCGACCATTCTGTTACCCCTTTGACCCCGACCTAATCCTAGCCCGTTTCTTTTGATAGTTCTCTTGCTTTAGACCTAGATTAGCCTTAGTCTCCCCCTCCTTAGAATAGATTGTCTCGAACATAGTCCTAGACCCGAGCATACCTTAGTCCGACCTCCCGTCCCTGTGGATTCGGCCCGACTTACCCTAGCTACCCTAGTTAGGTTAGTTTGTTTTATTTGACGGTTGGGATTCACGACAAATCCCTCCCATCAAATTGGCGTCGTTGCCGGGGACGGCGTAGTTTAGACTTTTGTTTGCTTAGTTTTGGACTTTGTTCTTGATTTTTGTGTTCTCTTCTCCTTGTGTATCTCTGTTTCTCTTCTTGTGTGTTACTCTCCCTTCCTAGTGCCTCAAAAGCACTAGGCTACTAACGTTTGCTCAAGTGCTTCTAGCTCATCCTAGGTACCAAAGCAACGTTATGGACATGGCTTGTCCAAGCTACCATCAATCATCACGAGACAACTATGGGGCGAATTACCTAAACCCACAACTTTACCAACCATATCAACCTCATCAACAATCTTATGAACCCTCTTCTTATGGTTACCAAGAAAGTTGTCAAGGATCGTTCCCACATCCTAACAACTAACAAACACCCTCACATAACCCACAACCAAATATCCTTGAGACTTGTCAAATGTTGGCCCAAACACAAGGGAGCCAACATGAGATGATGATGTTATTGCAAAAGGGTCAACAATTGTTGTTGACTCAAATACAAGGGGTTAGGGAGGAGTTCAAGGCCCAAATAGAGGTGCAAGATGCTCGCATCAATGCACTCATGGCTCATATCACGATGTCGGCCACTCGAGCTCCGCAACATGTTGAGGAAAGTTCATTTGGGCAAGAAGGTCGGGTGCCTCCACAAGAAAGTCAACCCAACCTTGAAGCTACAAATAAAGAAGAGAGGGTCGAAGAGACCATTGTTGAGTGTTGCTTGGGCGGTGAAGATAGGGGTAGAGTAGAGGAAGTTGAAGCTTCAAGGGTCGACAATGAGGAGGGAGTTTAACATGATTTTCAAGATAGCTCTTGGGGAGCCAATGTATTGGCGATAAAGTTGGATTTGTTTGATTTTCTTGGTGATGAACCGAATGTTGACAATCCAAACACAAGTGAGGAGATGACCCCTCTAGACAAGGTGAGTGAAAAGGAGAGCAATACTTGGGAGAAAGAAGTAGATGCCTTGGTCTTGTGAGACGGTTGGTGAACTTGATGCTTGGGAGATAACTTGATGCTTTCTCCTCCTCTACCGCACTCGATGTCTAGCCCTTTGTCTTGTGAGACGGTTGGTGAAGAGGATCCTTGTCGGGCGGTGGAAAAGAGTTCCACTCTCGACCCCGTAGAAGAAGCGACACCCCTAGGGTGTGATCTCCCACATCATGACACCGAGCACGACTCTAGACCACTATACCTACCGGATGGTCATAAGAGTCGTAGCTATGTAGGTTCCGAAGACCCGGGAGATCACGAGAACCCCGAGCATAATGAAGATGATCGCTTCTTCCCTCCGACTTGGAAACTTTTGGGAGTGGCTAGGCTCGGCCATGTGAGCTTAAATGAAGATGTTGCTAGAGCATTTGACTTACTCCTTCGAGCTCTTGATGGCTATGGAGGTGTAGTTGGTGAGAGTATCTTTTTGTAAATATCTCTTTTTCTTTTCTTTTGTGCTTGTATTTGTGTTTATGTTTGTTTGTATAGTTTGGTTTCTAGGATTTGTTAGCCTTTGTGGAGCTCTTGTTCATTTTGATTTTTGATGAGCGATGTGAGAGAGGGAATTTGATGTTGTATTTGAGCTCATTGTGATAGGTGTGAAGTGAAGATGATTCCTAGAGAGGAATGGTTAATGATAAAGCTTGGATCGTGAGTATGGAAGTCGGTTTTTGAAGCTTCGGTGAAGGTTCTGGGGTTTTAGAGGTCAAGAAGACCCATCCTGGGCGGGAAGGGAGCTTCCCGACCGGGAAGGATGTGCCATCCCGACCGGGAAGAAGCCGTCCCGATCGGGATGGAGGTGAAAAAATTGGAGTTTGCTGGAGTGCCGTCCCGACCGGGAAGGTGGCTTCCCGACCGGGACGAGTGTGTCTTCCCGATCGGGACCATCCATCCCGACCGGGATGGTCTCTTTTCTCCTCTTTTGGCCTCTTCTTCGACATTTGAGCCCACCCAACCATTGTATACCCCCACCCAACCTCCCTACCCATCCTTGCTCATGTCATATGACCATTACACTTCATTTACATACCCTCACCTCATTTCTCTTCCCTTTACACCGAGTTTCACATCGAATCCCACTCCACTCACACCATTACTACCTCTACCATGCGTTTTATCGAGAATGAAGCGGAAAAGCAATGATGAAGACAAGCAAGTGCCTATATTGATCTACGAGACGATGGAGCCAGTGAGTTGCTATCCTATTGGTACGGCAACTATCCTTTCTTTTCCGTCTTTTATTGCTTGTTTTCCTTTGTTTACTCCCCTTCCCTTATCATTTGTGTCATGGTGGCCTTCAAGGCCTTGGTATATGGTTGCTCCCGACTCTCGATGATGTGACTACATCGAGAGTCATTTTCAAAATCCAAATTTTCAAGTTTTTCACCCTTTTTTGTTGGATTTAGTCGGATTTAGGCGGAATCCGGGCTAGGTGACTTGATTACACCTAGCCCTCCCCTCCCATTTCCTTTTATTTCCTTCTTTTTATTTTTCTTCCCCCATCCATATCTCTTTCTTGTCTCGGCCCATGGTGACTTGATTACACCCCGGTCGGACACCTTCTACCCTTTTCTTCACTTTATTTTTGATTTTTAGCTTTATTTTCGTAGTTTCTTTTCTTTTTTTTCTTTTATCTCTCCGCACCCTACGATCGAGCATGAGGACATGGCTCGATTTAAGTGTGGGGGAGCGATATTCTAGTATAGTTTAGTTTATTTTCTTAGTTTTTCCGAAAAAATCTTCAAAAACCCTAAAAATTTGAAAAATTTCACAAAAATCAAAAAGATTTTCTTTTGTGTCTTTTCTTTTTTGTGTCGTTATGTCGCATTTTTGTTTTGTTGTGCGTGTTTTGCCCCCCTTTTTCCTTATAGGTTGCCTAATCGCCGTTAGCTTTGGAAAGCTTGCAAGACTTCCGGTAACATCTCTTCATTCCTTTTTCCTTCTTTGCTTCTTGTGAGTTTGGAGAAGATTTGTGATGATGTATGCTCGGGAGGAGCTTTGTAAAGATTGTGGTGGATTTGGAGACTTGTTTGAAGATCGGGGTGGTGTTTGTTTTGTTTATGTGTTGTTTCTCCTTGTTTTGTTTTGTTTTGTTTTGTCTCTTTTTCTTCCATCTTCGTTGTGTCTTTGTTTTGTGTTTTGTTGTGTGTCATGTGTGTAAACAGTTTTCGAAAACCCGGTTTAGAGGCTAGTGTGCGAGTGTTTACATTCCCTTCCTAGTTGTATAAATCGAGTCTTGGGCTTTAATCTAGTAGAATGACCCTAAATCAATGATTTCGTTGGTCCTTTACCTTGAGTCCACCTAGCTTACTAGGGATTTACTGCGGGATTTGCACTTTTGACCATTATGACCACCCACGGTGTGAAAAGGCCTTGGTTACCGAGTCTCGTCCCTTAGGTGACCGTGTTTGGGATTGTTTGATTAGTCCAAGTTCTCCCCTTTTTGTGAGTATGAAAGAAAGACGTCGTCCCGACATACCCATTTCCTTACTCCGTACACAAATCCACACAATAAAAATGCAATTTGTTGATCTCTCTTTCTTATTACTAAGGAATGCCAAAAAGCCGAATCAAGCCAAAAAGGGCTAAGTAAAGAAAATGAAGGAAAATGAAAGAAAGAAAAGAATGAAGAAAAAGAAAAGGCACAAAAGCCAAAAAGAAAATAGAAAAGAAGAAAAAAGAATGGCATGGCAAAACAAAGGGAAAATGCAAAAGAAGAAAGAAAATGCCAAAAGAAAACCCGTCTCACAAAAAGAAATCCCCACAAAAATAAGCCTTTTTCCGACTTTTGCCGTGAAGAGCCTACCAAAGGACCGAGTCCCGAGGAAGGATGATAGCGGCATTAGTAGGTCTTCCCTCATTTTGCATATTTCCACCTTTTTACTTGGACTAGTTAGGCGGTTTTGGAAATGGGACGACCCTCTTGGCTCACACTAAAGGGGGCGGGGTCTCACTTACCTACAGTGTCGACTAACACCGTGGTTCTTTACTTTTCCACTCCGCCGATCGTCCCTTAGTACGTTATTAGAAAGTTAGGAGGACCTAGGTAAGTCACCAACGTTTTTGTTGCTTTATCGTCATACTATTAGGGTTTAGTTCACCTTGATTTGTATTACTAGCTTGGGAACGTTGTCACTTACCTCGATTCCTAAACCGGTGCTTCTTTCACCGCTTTTAGAGGGAAGCGGTATTTCTTTTGTTTTGGGTACAACCGATTACGTGTTCGTTTATGTGTTTGTTTATTTGTGTGTTTGGTGTCCGGTTGCATCCACAGTTTTGTCGCAAGACCCAACTTGCCTTGCGGGGTGCACTTCTCCTCTAAGTGTACTCGCGTGAGTTGAAGGGGCGTAGGGTGCGTTAATACCCACTCGGATAGTTTAGTAGTAGTATGTGCTTACTCGAGGGCGAGTAAGGGTTAAGTGTGGGGGAGTTGATAAGTGTCATTTGTAGTGCCTATTTTGTAGTGTTTTGGTCCCATTTTCCTTGTAGAATCGCTCCTTGGGAGCGGTTTAGGGGCTTCTTATGCTTCCTTTAGTTCGTTTCAGGTTCCCGAGACCGATTTGGAAGAGTTGGAGCGATTCCGACTCGATACATACACATTTTGGAGCCAACGAAGCTAAGGAACGATGACTCGATGCCTTGGAGTCGACCCCGAGACTTTGGGACCCAATCCCGAGCCTCCAAGACCCGATCCCAAGTCCCGAGAATCGATGGGAAGCCCATGAGAAGCAAGGAGGGACCAAAAAGTTCATATTGGAAGCCTACAAGGCTCATCCCGGACGGGTATGGCCTCATCCCGTCCGGGATGAAGGAACAAAAAGAGAAGCTGCTGTCTGTGGACCATCCCGATCGGGAAGGTGGCATCCCGACCGGGACCGACCTCGTCCCGACCGGGACCACCCCGTCTCGGCCGGGACGGGCCACTGCTACTCCGCTTTGTTTCTTTTCTTCTCCCTTTCATTTGTAACCCTATATATACTCTTCCCTTGTTATGTTAAGCTTAGGTTAGACATTAGAGACAAAACCCTAGATAATTTTAGCATAGATTAGCATAGATTAGTGTAGATTAGTCCTTAGATTATCGTTAATCCTAGATTAGTACTTGTAATTTGGGAATTCTTCAAGATCTTCACAAAGCTTGACAAACTTGGATGTTTGTTTTGGGTTCTTCCATTTATGCAAGTTTCTTTCTTCCTTTTTTCTCTAGTATGGTATAATATCCTCTTCCTTTTTCTTAATCTTGTTTTTATCATTCAAGTTTGATACTTTAGTTCTTGTTTAGTGTTTTGTTCATTGTTAGATTAGTTTCTTCAGGTTCATTTTGATTGTTGTTTTGATTCCTCTTGTTAGTGTTAATTCTAGATTAGATATGTTAGAGTAGTGTTCTTGCTAGGGTTAGTAAGGTGATTAGGGTGTTAATTGGATGATTAAGGGATTGTTGGAGATGTTGGTGGAAGATTTGGGTTTCCTCTTATATGATGCACATCACATGTTTGTTGAAATGCTTGATTGACTAAGTATGTACGAATGCTTGTTCTTCTTGCTTTTCTTTTGTGGGTGATAGTTGTTTGTGGGTTCGGTCCCCTCATTAAGTTGCGAGAGCCCGGTGAGGACGACCCCTAGGTCGGTCTAAGTTGCGAGAGCCCGGATTCGACCTAGGCCTATAGCGTGCTAGTAACCCCGATTGAGTTGTGTATCGCCGAGTTGGGTTTTAGGTGGAACCTCTAGGTGAGTCTAAGTCGCGAGAGCCCGGGCATCACCTAGATTACCCTACTACCTCCTTCACCTCTAGCTCTCCCTCGACCATTCCGTTACCCCTTTGACCCCGACCTAATCCTAGCCCGTTTCCTTTGATAGTTCTCTTGCTTTAGACCTAGATTAGCCTTAGTCTCCCCCTCCTTAGAATAGATTGTCTCGAACATAGTCCTAGACCCGAGCATACCTTAGTCCGACCTCCCGTCCCTGTGGATTCGACCCGACTTACCCTAGCTACCCTAGTTAGGTTAGTTGGTTTAATTTGACGGTTGGGATTCACGACAAATCCCTCCCATCAAAAGCCATCAAAGGCCAGGTTACAAGCAGTTGTTGATTTGGGAATTACAAATCTCCGGGTTCACGGGGACTCGTCCCTAGTCATCAATCAAGCCCTTCAAAAATGGAGAACTCGGAATGCCAATCTCGTGGCTTACCAAGCGCGAGTAAGGGTTCTAGAGAAGCAATTCCAGAAGGTAGAATATATCTACCTCCCACGTGAAGAAAATCAGTTCGCGGATGCACTCTCCAAACTGGCATCCTTACTAAATATCCCGGAGCATATTCCCAGTATGCCAATCTGTGTCGAAAGACGGTCCGAGCCGGCATATGTCAACACCATCCAAGATATTGAGATCACCGATCCTGAACCTTGGTATCAGGCCGTTTTAATTTATTTGACAACGGGAGAATATCCCCCGGGAACTGAAAATCGGGCCAAGAAAGCCCTGCGAAGACTGGCCACCCAATTCATCCGTACGGACGATGGTCAGTTATACAAAAAGACGGCAGAGGGGGCTTTACTCCTATGTATCGACAAAACACAGGCCGAAAAAGTGATGGCCGAAGTGCACGACGGTGAAAATGGTCCGCATATGAACGCCCATATGCTAGCCCGAAAAATCATGAGGCTCGGATACTACTGGAAGAGTATGGAGGCCGACGGTCAATCATATGTCAAACACTGCCATAATTGTCAAATTTTCGGCAATGTTCAACACATGCCACGTCTCTACTATACACCATGACCTCGCCATGGCCGTTTTCGACGTGGGGGATCGACATAATTGGGAAAGTGAACCCTTCCGGGATGGGAGGTCACTGTTTTATTCTGGTGGCTATCGACTATTTCACCAAATGGGTCGAAGCTTAATCATACCGTGTCTTGAACGCCAAGCACGTGGCCAAATTTATTCAAAATAAAATCATATGCCGGTATGGGATCCCACACGAGTTTATCAGTGATCACGGGACCCACTTTCAAGCCGAAACCGCTACTTTGCTAGCAGAATACAAAATCCAGAAGCATACATCTTCGCCCTACCGTCCTCAAACAAATGGGGCAGTAGAAGCTGCTAATAAGACAATTGTCACCATAATTAAAAAGATGGCTGATAATTATCGGGACTGGCCCGACAAAATACCCTTTGCCCTATGGGGGTACCGGACGTCGATCCGAACTGCAACCGGGGCAACTTCATATTATTTAACGTATGGCATGGAAGCGGTCCAGCCAGTCGAATTGGAGATACCATCTCTCAGAATTCTACTAGAAAGCCAAGTGCCCGAAGCGGATTGGGTTCAAGCTCGATATGACTCGTTAATTCTCTTGGACGAACGACGGTCGCGGGCTCTCAATAACATCTGAATATGTCAAAAAAGAATCAAGCGGGCCTTTAACAAAAGAGTTAGGCCCAGGAATATCAAGGAAGGGGATTTGGTCCTAAAATCAGTTCGTGCCTTACTGCCGATTGACCCAAGAGGAAAATTCAAACCCAATTCGGCTGGGCCATACCTAGTCAAGAAGGTTCTATCAGGAGGAGCAGTGATGCTGACGGACCTGGACGGGAATGAATTTGTCAACCCAACCAACCTAGACCAGCTGAAACGCTACTACCCCTAAACCTTATCTAAATGTCATTTGCAAAAATTATTTAAAAACATCTTTTTTCAAAATTTATAAGCAAGTCAGTAAGTTAGGGTTATTTATCCTACTGTCGCACATCTCGAACTCATAGTCTTGATGTATTTCGAAATTGCAAAAAATCAACGCCCGAACTACGTTTGGTTTGATTCCACTAACTGTGGATACATAGGCAGCCCCTCAAAAGGGCACAACCACCGCAATAACGAAAAAGACAGAAACGGTTTCACTAATATAGTACTTTTATTCCAAAAAAAAAAACCGATAAACTCAAAAATTCAAAATTACAACAAACCACAAAAGCCGCGAAAAAAAAACAACACAACAAAAATAGTAATAATATCTAAATAATAATAACGGAGACTAGTATCCGGGCATCTTGCCCTTGCCCTTGTCCTTCGGGTCCCGTGGAGCCCGAGGTCGCCGGGGTGGGGAAGAACGTTCCCGGATGACCACGGGAACCTCCTTGGCTCGAGTCCTCTTCTTTGACAGAGGATCTTCAGCTATTGTCACGGGCCCAAGTCGAGCCCGTATATGCTCCGGTAACCTGTCCTTAGGACCAAGTCGGTCCTGGACTAAAGACATGGCCCCTGGTCTCCTCTCCAAGTTTGTCTGGGGGCTCACTTCCCCCCAAGCACCTTTAGCGTCGGACCCCCTAGCTCGAGTCCTGGCTCCTTTTCTCTGACCCAGCTTTAGACCGGCTATCGGGGCCGGAGTCTCCCTTTCAGCAAAGAAGTCCCTGTTATCCTTGATCTTCTCGCGCCGAAGCAAGTCGAAGGCCTCGTCAATCTTCAGAGCAGCACGAGCTTCGGCAGTCTCGGCTTCGGTCCACCTTTCATAGGAATAAGACACCCAGGTAGAATGGAGCGACTTGGGAACGGACCAAGTAACTCGAGTGTACCACCTCTGAATCCAGGTGTCGCACATAATGTCGGTCAGCTGGGTAGGTGCACTCACAACTGCCTCGTTCTCCGGGATGCGCTGAGTCCACCCATACTGCCTGAGTATGCGGTCAGGATAGAGGTGAACTGTCTGGCTAAAGGACAGAATCACCAGGTAGCGTGCTTTGTCTCCTGACGCCAAACCCGTCCAAGCATAAATAGGCCACCATGGAACCACCCATCGTATCAACGGACCACGATGGAATGTTAATTCCTCCTCCCAATATTTCTGGGTAATAAGGCAGGATGAGTCGGTAGGCCGTCTCCTTGTCATCACCTGGTTGAACCAATATTGACTCGGGTTGGGAGGAGGCTCAATCTTCGACAACCTTTCAAATAGCCAGAGCTGAAAAGAAGAAGCAACGCTCGTAAGGATTCCGGAGCAGCCTAGGCATTCGCCTGAGGGCACTCGATCGAGTGCAGTGTCACTCGATCGAGTGACACCCCAAAAACGAGGTAGTAGACTTCTTCGCTAGGGCACTCGATCGAGTGCAAGGGTGACTCGATCGAGTGCCCCCTGTAGCAGTATATTGCGATCGAAAAAAAAAAAATTGAAAAATCAAGGGAAAAGCGATATACCTGCAGCAGACGGGTGCTCCCAGTGAAACGGGCTGACTCATCCCTTTTTCGGTTGTCCAAGCCCTGAATGATTTCCCCCATGATCAACCATGCGGGACTACACTCCGTCTCCATAAGGTCAGCAATGACGAGAAGACGAACGCTACCCATACAAGACAATAGGTCCATATGGCCTTCAAAGGCATACACGTGCAGCATACAGAAGGCGAACGCCCTACGGCTATGAATGGGCGTAACCCGGATGTCGTACGGGTTCATGAACTTCTCAGCTAAGGCAAGCAGAGAAACGGTATCCCCTTCAAGCATGTGGGATACTTCAGCATGGGAGAGCCCCAAAAACTCCCGTAATTTCCTCCTGGGGTCCCGAACTGAGAAAGGGACAGCAGGACGGAGCAGTGGGTTCCAACCTCCTATGGCAGCAATTTCCTCAGGGAGAGGACAGATTTCACCCCGAGGGAAGGCGAAAACATAGTAAGTGTCATCCCAGAAGGTCAGATAGGCATCAAGAAAATGACGGTCCACGTGCATTTGACGGAACGTGAACAATTGAAATATGCCTGACTGCCTTAAGGCTACCTTGCTCGCATCCCTAAAACGGTGGGCCCAGTCTTGCAGCATGTCAATCAGACGGTCAATGGCCATGATAAAATTTCTTGAAGGAGATAATTTTTTAAGGAGAAGAAGAAGTTTTGAGGGTTGTGACAAAGAAGAAACCAGGGTGATGTATTTATAACATCAAAACCTTGGTGCATCCCCAGCAGCTGTGTCTCCTTGGCCCAAGCAGGCCTAGACATACAGGCCCGACCCATGACCCTTCCCCACAGACACAGGAATTTAGACATCCCGAGAAGTCTGTCAAAATTCAAAAAAAAATATACATCCTAAAATTTTTCAAAAAATTTCAATCATCCAATTTTTTTTGTTCCCCAGCGCGAGTCATTTTACTACCTACGTGTTGCATACATTTTATGTAACTTATACAGGTACGACTCAAACAGGGACATGCAACCCTCTAAATCTCCCCAGCGGAAGCCAAAGGCGGCACTTTCACGGGATGGGCCTACACACAGGCGCACCCAGGACTTACACGACAAGTCCAATTCCCCACAAAGGTACTATCATCAGCTCAGGTATGATTTCTAACTTATGGCTGGCGGGCCCTTCACGCGAGTCTAATGGACTATAAACGACCCGATCGGAAGTCTACCAGGTCTTGATTGACTTGGTAGCTACTCTGACTTTCGCCCAGTCCAAGCCTCAGTCAGATTGGGGGCTCTGTAGACACCCGCATTTTGACTGCCAGGTGTCTATGGTAGTTTCCAAAAAACACCCGATGATGATCGGACGCTAACGTGCTCTAACGCGCTCGGATACGGGCTCGAAGTTAATAATGTCCGGCATGGCCTTTTAACGGGATACAAACCTCACAAAACCAACCTCAAATTCAGGCCCAGTGGGTCGTTCCGAGCAAAATAAGACTAATTTGGGTCAAAACCGACACCAAAAATAATTCCCGTCTTTTAGCGACCGGATCAAAAGCCGGTCAAGACGAACTCGACACAAAAAACGACCTGATACATTCTCGAAACTTGCGCCAAATTCAAAAATCAATCAAAATCAAATCAAGGCCAATCACGCCTAAAATTTTGCGGCCTAATTGATCCACTCGGTCGAGTGGATTGACCCACTCGATCGAGTGGAGCCTCAAAAAACCGGTCTAGGTTCATTCGCCAGGGCACTCGACCGAGTGCACTAGGGCCACTCGATCGAGTGCCCCTGTGTCGTGGGTTCCCTATAAATACCCCGTCAATCCTAAGCATTACACAACTTTTTACTTTTACCAAACTTTCAACCCTCAATTCAGCCAACTTTGCACTCATTTTACACCACATTCCAGCCATAGTTCAACCCTTAGGCATCATCATACTTACGCATCTTTCCCGAGAGCACAAACTCGTAAAATAACCCACACAAACCGAGCCATACATACACACCATCAACTCCTCCTACGTACCTCGACGTTCCCGTGCCATTACCGCCATTTGACGAACCGTATCCCGAGAAGCAAGAACATGTAGGTTGAGGGTGTGACGATTCAACACCGACTTCTCCTTCTTCATCTTTTTTCTCGTTCCTTTTTTTATGTACATTTATATTTATGTTTATAGTATTATATTTAGTCGATAGTAACGACATGATTACTAATACTAACATTTTACTTTTTGCATTCAATTATCGTTATTTACATTTTTCATAATATAGTATGTACCGTGTACATATATATATATATATATATATATATATATATATATATAATAATTTAAAACTCGGATCCAAGCACGTTTGACTACGATGGTCATTTTTTTAAGATCCGTTAAATAATGCGATCATGATCATTCGTAGTGGAACGCGTATACATCCATTTCTATGATTGGTATGGAACCCGTTGACACGAAAACCGACATCACGTAATCCGTAAGGATTAATATTGATGTCTTGACGTAGAGGGACGCAATTTCGTCACCAATCAAAATTTCAATCTAACGATAACGTTTTTATAAAATTCCGATAACGGTATTATAATCGTATGCATACACGATTATAGTACCGGAAACCAAGTTAAATACAAATCGTGCGGTATTTGTAATTGATTTGGCCAATCATCGATTTTAAACCCAAAAAATAAACGAGTCACAACTCGTACATGGGGCTACTCGACCGAGAACATAGGCTACTCGATCGAGTAGCACCCAAAAAACTGGGCAGTAACCACGTTTAAAGACGCACTTGACCGAGTCAGACCACGACTCGGTCGAGTGGGTCCTGTAACCCAGAAAACCGAGAGTCTCGACACACATTTCGAGCCTCGTCTTTTTACGATGCTAGTCATCACGTGTAAAGACAATCACGTGACCCTCCTTTCTTCAAAACTCACGCATGTCACGACACCTAGGACAACTTTGATCGATTTTTCGACGTGATAAGTTGGGACAAGGCAACGAGGCATGGGATCGGGCTAGCATTACGCTCGGGCCCTATGTCTCCGTCCTCCGTTTAATGTACAACATAATGTGCATTTAACCGGGGTTAGTCCACCTACACAAACTCACGGTCTAGTTTATACACGGGTCCGTTTATAATTATTGCTTGTCATTTCGATTATATATATTTTGATTATTATATTTTATTGTTCGTCGTATTGTGAATTCCGGGTTGTATTCCGCCCGTGTAACTTGTAACCGATTTATTGCTTTGCTTTATTTATTTACGTTTTACCGTTTTTAAATGAACCCTCGCATGCTAAATCACTTCGGCAATAAATTAGATGCATTAAAATGACGTAGCTCACGTTTAATTCGCATGCTTAGCCAAAACGCTGTTTGCATATCATTTCACCGAATCACTAACGCGCATATTAGAAAGTCAAACGATGTCTTAGTAGAGGCCGCTATGTGCGGGCGGGGTTGGGTGTCTTTAGTGGGCTTCCCAACACGTACCCTCACCCCTTACTCAGAACCTCGGTTTCCGGATGCCCGAAACCGTTGGCGCACGAGAGTCATTCTTTACACGATTACCGGTGTAGATGGTATCGGTATCGCAATGCAAAGGGACGAGCCCAATAAACTCTAAAACCGAAATGGGCCATACTTTGTGTATGCTCCATAACGATATAGAGTGGGCTCGAACGGTTCAGAATAACCATAAAATTCGGTGGCGACTCCATTTCGACTTAAATTTCAATTCGATCCATTCTCATATGGAGGTGCATTCGCCTACCCAAACCCGCGCGTGGCCGCGTCGGGGTGGACCTATGTCATGTCCACACGTTATTAATGAGTGGCTTTCCGAATATGAACAAAGGACCGTCATATCACGGCCCTTTTAGGGGTGCATCTCCCAAATCTAAGAAATGCAATATTTAATGTTATACTAGATTAAAGTCCGCAAATTACGGAGTAATATTTAATAATACAAATTTAAAGTTTCTCTACTATGGAGATAATAATATAAACTCGTAATAATATCTATATTTAAAACAATACTCGGTAAATATATGGGGTAATACTTGATATCTAAGAACCTATAATGACATCAAGTTATAATCAATCATAGGATCTTCTCCCTATGATAATTCTTCTTTCATTGTGAAATAATTTTACATAATTTTCCGATGTGGGATAATTACTTAAGGTTCAATGTGAGTTTTGGTTGATATAGAATCATCATCTTATTTTAATTTTTTTGATGTGGGATAATTTTAAGTTTGTATTTTTATTAAGAGCTTTTTTAAGACTCGAAATTTTTTTTTTGTCGATTTTTTAAAACAATGACTACTCTTATTTATAATGTAGATTCAATTATTAATATTAAATTTGTGGAGACAGTAATTATATGTAATAATTATATTCAATTATGGAAGAAAAAGGTATTTAAGATTCATAGTAAATTTCTCACAGTGACATTATTCTTTAAATGTGAGACAAATCAGCTACTAAAAAACAGAACATCTTTCAATGATATTATTCTTTCAATGTGAAATAATTTTACTTAATTTTATAGTCTTAAAAACTCTTTATTTTTTTGTTGAGATCTAAGGACGAATGAATAACTATTTTTAATTATATAATGAAATTTTATCGCTTTATTATACTCCCTCCGTATCTATATGTTTGTCGACAAAGTTTAATAAATGGGTGGAGTATTATATTAAAAGTGGACGAACATATAGATACGGAAGGAGTATAATTTTTCGATGTCAAATAATTTCACGTAAGTTAATTATAGTCTTAAGAGATTTTCTAAGACTCAAAAGATATTTGGTTGATATTTATGGACGAATAATTACTCTTATTTATAATATATATACTCAAGTCATCATAATTTTTCGATGTTGGATAATTTTACTCAAGTTTATAGTCTTAAGAACTTTTATTAAGACTCAAAGTGTGTGAAAATTTTACTTAAGTTTATGGTTTTAAGAGCTTTTTTTAAGACTAAAAAAAAGTTTTTTTTCCATCTAAGTTATTAAATACGAATGATTACTCATATTTATATAATAGAATTTCTTCATCACCATATTATAATTTTTCGATGTGGGATAATCTTAGGTAAGTTCTCAAGTGTTTTTTAAGACTCAAAAGATTTTTGATTAATATTTAAGAACGAATGATTAATCTTATCTTATTTATATTACGAAATATATAATTTCATCACCTCATCATATTTTTGAAGTAGGATAATTTCGACTTAAGTTTAGGAGTAGTCTCTGTAAGTTCTTTATATGAATTTATCATGTTCTTAATTAATAAATGAACATAACGATAAACTCAAAAGCGGAAGCTAAATAATAAGATCTAGAAATAACCTCCAGCCATTGCTTATCGGATTCCTGAACAGCTTTATCTACAACCCGGAAATACCGTCCCCGAATACCGTCGACCGTCTTAACTATATATTGTCGGTTCTAAACTCTTTCCTCTCAGATTTAGATGGTGTATAGTTGAATAGAAAAGATGAATCTAGTGACCCTGAATGGTGTTGTATTTATACTAATCTTTCCATCAAAGGTAAAGTTACAACTAGATAAACTTTCTGTATAATGGTTAATGGAATATAGGATTATAGGAGATAAGAGATAGATATCCAATAGAGTTTATGTAGATCACCAAGTGGACCACAATTCAGTAACTCTAAACTGACCAAACAACTTAATCAGTTATTAAGTCTATCATAAATTCTAACATTCTCCGATCCCACTTGGTCCATTTAAACGAGAAACCGCATATATGAATCATAGCGACTAATCCTCTTATTTAAGACGAGAATTAACCTTCCATGTATCACAATATACTCGGTCTTTCACCACTCTCAACTTAATGAATAAACCATATGTTTACTCTAGGTCAAAATAACATGATATTTCTTAATAAATAATGGTAACAAAATACGTACGTGTATAAATTAAAATGAGATAATATCCAACTGAATGAAAGGTTCAAAACAACATAATAAATGTATCACATTTCGGGACCAAGTCCCATACTTACTACATGACCCTTGAAATTCTTAATTTGCACTAGTAGAATAACAGCCTTTCGCACCGGTTGCTAACCCCCCTTTAGCATCGTTTTTCATAGGTGCCCATAGCGTAGGCGTTGTAGATGAGGCACTTTTAACACCGGTTGTGAAACCGGTGCAAAAAAAAAATTTACACCGGGTGCGTATTGTAACCGGTGCTAAAAGGTACCCTTTAACACCGGTTTCGTATTGTTATCGGTACTAAAAGGGATACCCTTTCGCACCGGTTACAATATGAAACCGGTGTCAAAGGTTGACCTTTTGCACCAGCTAAATCTTAAAACCGGTGTGAAAGGGTTACAATTTTTTTCATCAATTTCAATATAAAACCAGTGCTAAAGAGTTATCTTGTCGCATCAAATTCATATTACCATCAATCTTCTTCGTAACTACAAATCAACGCCAATTGCAGGACAACATCACCAGTTAAGTCATAATGCAATATTATCCTTATATAACACAAAAGTGTGTACATATGTTTCCACAACCACAAAAACCGCAGAAATGACGGACAACCATTTTACATAGTTTATGACTTTTAATTGAAGGAAAGAAGTTTGAATAGCCTACATGCATGCTACAATCATTTCATATCAATAACAATTCTTACACAATTTAAACTTCTTGTTGCCAAACATTCTCCTTAAGTAGACTAAATGGCCTCGATACATTTTTGAGCCCAAAATTCCCGAACTAGATCCATATCTTCAACCGTCATTCTTGACTTTGAAACACACTACATAAATAAAAAAATGAATAATAATAATAGTTGATTAGTGATATTGTCTTCAATCAGAGGTAAACCATAAAAAATTATTCGTACAAAGAAAATACCTTCACTAAGCCCTGTTTACTCCAAGAGTAGGATACAGTTATGTCGTACATCCATTTCATGACATAATATCCACATTCAAAACTTCCAGATTGTTGAGGGCACTAGATTTATATAAAGGAATGTGGAGTAAGTAAATCAACTTATGCATTGAAATATATGCTAAAAATTTGGATAACTTTTGTTATTTACCTCTATCACACTCACGACAAGCTCTTTTTTTTTGGTCGGATGGCATCTTCCTGAAACAACCGTGTACATTTTCCAAGTCCTGAAAATATAACCATGAAAAAATTAAGATTACTCTTCATTCCATTCGCAACGAACTTTAATTTAAAATAAGATTATGATAATTAGTATAATCTTAGCTTACAATTTTAGATGATCAGAAATCATCAAACAATGACTATTCTTCTTGTCCGGGTCAAATATATATGCCATATTGTCCCACGGGCAAACGACAATCAACATCCAATTGTTACAACATATATGTCAACTTAAGATTAGTATAACAAGATAACAACACCAAATAGATTAATAATGAACCAAAAGAACTTTAAGAGTCACCTTGCATAAAATGCACCCATCACATATTTCTTATTTTCATGGAATTTCCAGACTTTTTTGACGTAATTTTCCATAGCCCTTGCGTCATTCACGTATGAACTAAGATGGACAGGACACATGAAACCAACGCCATCTTCACTCACTCCAAGTGATCTCCCATGTGCATGTAAGAAACTATATTAACAAAACATTGTGCGATGATTATTCCAAGTGAATATACACACAATACAATGTGATCACTAATCAAAGAGAACAATAAGTTTGTACCTTCCCCAAACTTGAATTATCGTTATGTTTAGTGAATCGTAATTCAACATGTCCTTAATATCCTCTGATATTAAATAAACTGTGACATCGTCCTTGTAGCTGTAAACTGACTCATTGATATCAATAGATAGCGAAAAGATAGAATCGAATTCTAATGAAGTCAACATTCTTTCCAATTGATGACAATAGGGACCAATCGTTCCAACCTCGTTAACCTACAAAGTATAACTTGAATTTCATTTTTGGATATAAACATGAATAATATTTCTAGTAACTAAACTTACCTACAAAGTGTTTACTTACCTTTTCTACACTTTGAAGACTTGTCTCATCCTGGTGTGACATCTTGTTACAAGATTCCTTAGCTTCTTTTAGTGAAGGCTTTTCTTTCATCTTTATATGGTCGACATTCAATGAAGTTTTTAATATACTTCAAACATACACCTCTTTAATTTGGGGGTTAATAAAGCATAAAAACTGACCTCTTTTTTAGTTTTGGGACGAGTTGAACCCTTAGGTTGAACCTTATTTCGAGACTCCTTGGTATCTTTGGATCTTTCTTTCCTTTTCAAGGTCTCATTGGAGCGTAGCTATAACAAGTAAGAAAGGAAATGAAGCTATTATTAACGTTTAAATATATGAATAAAATTAATAAAATATATTGTGTCCGACTAATTATCTAATTATTTCGTGAATATTCACCTCATCTACAACCAACAAAACCCACTTTTTTGGCCATTGAGCAAAACTACCTGCAGCCTCACCAACCGTTTCGAACCTGGACCATGGAACTGGAAGTAGTGCAGTAGAATCTAAACAATTATCGATAGACACATGAACATTAAGTGGGCTCAATGGTTTTTGGTGCACTATTACGTTGTCTCTCCATGGCCAAACCATCCCTTCGGCAACGACGACCAAAGTAGTCCCATCATGAATACCTAACTTACATGGTGTATTATCCTATAGAAATATAAGAAAACAAAGTTAGGTAAATGTTATCATATTTAAAATTATAGATTAAATATGACGGTAATGTTACCTTTAATTCAATAAAAGAATCACTTTGATCAATTGAAGGAGAAGTTGTTTCGTAATCATGTCCGGACGGGGAATGATTTGAAGCTCTCTCATCCTCGACAAAAGCATGAGGTAAAATCAAACCACAAGACTTTGCCATTTCTAAAAACATACTCTTCATCTCCACCCTTGTTTGGTTTTGCATCTCCTCTAACTTTGCATCCATTTCTTCTGCCGTGTACATTTTCTCATGATTACTTCGAATTGGTTGACCAAAAACATTCCGATTACCAACCAAAGTTCCAACTCCTCTTGTCCTTCCAGGATGCTCCTTTTTGCCCGTTGCTTTCACCAATACGTCTACCGATCTCGAAGAAACAAACTCCCCCTTACTCTCCATATCTGACCAATGTTTCTGTTCACATAAAAATGAAATTATGTTACGTAATTTTTTGGAAGTTACAAAAAACTAAATTACATATTTTTAGTTAATATGGTTATGGATAAGATTTACAATGTTGTCGATAAATTCTTGAGTTTCAGGTGTAGGAGCACTTGATGATGGCGTATGTCCTTTAATCCACTTAAAGCTTCTATCTTTAACACGTTTCAAAACAATTTTTTCTATTTCAATAGGATCGGCAGTAGGATTTTTTTTTCTCGGAAGCAATTTCTTCTGCAAACCATTGTTCACTCTTGCCAACATATCCTGCTCTACACATGAAATGTCGAATATTGTTATTGACTTGGGCGGCTCGAGCTTTTTCACTCCTTTCCTGCAAACATGACAACAACACAACCAACAAAAGAAATAGTGAAAACAATTCAAAAACATAATAATGAACACCAAAATAGGTCAAAAACAACACTAAAACATAAAACAACCGGCAAAAAAAACAGCCCCCCCAAAAAAATTAAAAACAGAACAAATGGTTCCAAAACAGCAATATACAACAGGAAAATAGTTGAAAACAGCAGAGTATAGCAGTAAATTGAACTAAACAGCCTAAGAAAACAAAGAAAACAGAATAAATAGTCCCAAAACAACGACATAAAACCGGAAAACAACTGAAACCAGTAGACAATAGAAGTAAATAGGACAAAACAGTCCCCAAAAAAACCGAACAAATAGTCCCGAAACAGCAGTATACAACCAGAAAACCATAAAACAGTCCCAAAAAAACAAAAAAGAAAAAACATAGCCAATCATATGTTCATACCTTATACTTTGGATCCATACGTTGTTTTACAAACTCCTCCCAATCTTCTTCTGCGATCCCAAATTTTGAACAAGGATTGACATCCAAATTTTCTACCTCTAACCCATTTTCATCTAACTCCTCTTCACTTCTTTGTTTCCTTTTTTTGTGAATATATTCCCTTGTTAACCTCGTCCGAAAATATTTGAAACGATTCCCCACAATGCTTAGTGAACATGACGTTTGTCTTCTTTCATGGTGTACTCATCCTACACAAGTAACAGATGAAAATGTAGGTTTATCATAAATTAAAGTAGATTTCTTTACCAATCTAAAAAAAAATTACCTTCAGTTGTAGCCAAATAGTTTGTTTTTTGCCCTCGGGTACATTAGGCCAACTCTTATATGTGATTTTAGTTTCTCGAGATATAACCCCTACCCTTGTCGAAAAGGATTTTTTATGTGGTCCAACTGGGTTATCCACTTCATCAAAGTCTAAAATTTTCGGAACCTTTTTAGTATCTTTCTTTTTCTCCTTCAGGCCAGTTGTCGGGCCTCTAGGTTTATACTTCTTTTTTGTTGTTGGATTTTGGACATCATTATTCATATTGTTAGCTTCCTTCATGATGAAACACCTAAAACATAGGGAAAATATAAGCAAAAAGAATAATAAGAAAAATAAAAAACAAAGAATAAAATATAATATAACAAGCGATATATACATGAACTAATAAAGAATAATAATGAATTGATATACAACCAAATATTACTATACCTTTCCTTATTTACAGCGACATATTATGAATCTAAGACAATGAAACGTGTTTATTGTTTAGGGTTATCAAACCACATTCCCTCGTTATGATCGTCACGTATATATGTTTCATCTCTTATATTTACCATCTGTTGGTTACTGGAAACAGGAGGAAGTTCATCAAACTGGTCATATTCTTCTTCGTCACCAACACCTTCTACACCAAGAATGCGTCGTTTACCCGAACGAACAACCAACAATCTTTTATCAGAAGGGTCTTCTACATAGAAAACCTGTTTACCTTGAGATGCAAGTATAAAAGGCTCTTCTGTATGTCCTACGACGTTGAAATCAACCAAAATGAATCCCATATCATCAACTTTAACACCCTTATCACAATCAACCCATTGACACTTGAATAAGGGCACACTAAATGTCGAATAATTAAGCTCCCAAATGTTTTCAATTACACCCATAGTATGCCCTTGTAATTTCTATTGGTTTCTTACCTCTTCCGACATATGCTTCTGATGATGCAGTAACAGTAACACCACTATTCTGCATTGTACTTCTGCTATCCTGACGACTTGTATAAAAACAAAATCCATTGATATCATACCCATCATAAGAGCTAATAGTTCGATTAGGTCCATGTGCTAACCATCTTATGATTTTACTTAACTTAGCTTGTGTGAGGGATTGGATAACTCATCCATCACCTTATCTTCAAACCACCTGACAAAAGTTCGATCGTGTTCAGCCATCAACCAACCCTCTCGCTTATTTGAATATAGTTGCTTCAACAGAGTAAAGTGTTCTGATAAGTACCGATGGACTTTGGTTATATGTTTTAAAACATACATATGAGCTCGCTGCAAGGTTTGGTTGTCAACTATAATGAACTTCTTCACTAAAACTCCCTTACCTTGTAGTCTTAATTCGTGTCGAGATGTTAGGAGTCCAATAGGTTGCACATTTTCCATATAATCAACACAAAATCCTAGTGCTTCACAAGCAATGGTTGCTTCAACAATACTTCCTTCCGGACGACAACGATTCTTCATTCGGCGCTTATATGTTCTCATTTCTCGTTCCATCGCCCACATATTTCTTTGGAAGACTGGACCACAAATCTTTATCTCTCTCACTAAATGAATGATTAAATGAACCATGATATCGAAAAAAATATCGGGAAGAACATTTCTAATTCACAAAGAGTTTCGATCACATTAGCTTGCAAGAGATCTAAGGTATCTGGTTCAATATCCTTACAATTGATGGAATTGAAGAACAAACATAACTTGGTAATAACTTGTCTAACATGCTTGGGCAATACGGATCGAATTGCCACAGGCAACAGCTGTGTCAACATAACATGACAGTCATGAGATTTGAAACCTACTAGATTCAAATCTTTCATTGAAATAAGTCGGTTTATATTCGAAGAATATCCATGTGGCACCTTAATACCCTTTAAAGACTCACACACCGCAGTCTTCTCATTCTTCGACAAAGTTGTGCTAGTTGGGGGTAAATATATGCGTTTCCCAGTCTCTTTTGGTTGTAACTCAACTCGTCCCCTTGCAGCCATGTCCCTTCTTGCTTTCACCCCATCCTTAGTCTTGTTTGGCATGTTTAACAATGTTCCAATTATACTATCAAAGACATTTTTCTCCACGTGCATAACGTCAATACAATGTCTTACAGACAAGTGCTCCCAATAAGGAAGCTCCCAAAAAATTGACTTCTTTGTGTGATATACCCCATTCGGAGGAGGCCTGTATGGTTTTCCAAACTCAGTCACTATGTTCTTAACTTGACTGTGATACTCCTTCCCACTCAAAATCTTAGGAGGGGGTCGTTGCTCCATTTTCCCGTAAAAAGCTATCCTCTTCTTCCTATATTTATGGCCCTTGGGAAGAAACCGACGATGACCCATGTATGCATATTTACCCGAGTTTTCCAACCAATCTGACTCAGTGTCGTCCCCACAGACAGGGCAACCTTTATCAGTCTTCAACCTATATCTAGAGAGGTTGCCATAGGCAGGGAAATCATTAATTGTGCAATACAACTTTGCATGCATTTGGAATCTCAAGTTTGTGGCAGCATCAAAAACACTAACACCAACATCCCACAACAACTTCAACTCCTCAATAAGTGGAGCCAAATATATGTCGATGTCGTTTCCCGGTTGCTTCGGACTTGATATAAGTAATGTCAACATGATGTATTTGCTCTTTGTAGTAAGCCAAGGTGGGATATTGTATATTATTAACATTACAGGCCAACTACTATGTTGTGTACTCAGTGTTCCAAATGGATTAATTCCATCTGTACATAGTCCTAATCTTAAATTTCTATGCTCTAGACCAAATTCCGGAAAGGTTCTATCAATATTTCGCCATTGGGGAGCGTCGGCCACACGTCTCAATTTTCCATCTTTATTTCTCTCTTCGTGGTGCCACAACATGAGCTTCGCATCTTTTGGATTTGCAAAGAGCCGCTTAAACCTTGGGATTATTGGTAAATACCATAAAGTTTTCACCGGACCTCCTTTCTTGCCTCCTATATTATTCTCTACCAATTTGTACCGTGATTCTCCACATCTTGGACACTCTTCTAAGTCATTGTATTCTTTTCGATACAAGATACAGTCATTTGGACATGCATGAATCTTTTCGTATTTCATAGCCAATGGACATAACATTCTCTTGCATTGGTATGTGGTGGTTGGAAGTTCATGATCCTGTGGCAACAAGCCCGATACATACTCTAACAAAGATGTGAAACTCTTATCACTCCACCCACTCCCAGCTTTTAATGTGTACAATCCCAACACACTTGTTAATCGACTAGATTTACAACCTGGGTATAAAGATTTCTTGGAATCAGCAACCATTCGTTGAAACATTTCCGGACACTGCACAAAATCTTTTTGAAGATCAACCATCATGTCATCTATTTTTCCAGGCTCTTCATTCTCATCTGCGTCAATAGCCTTGTTTATGTCATCTTCATTGTCAAACTCTCCTTGAACCTCAATGTGAGCGAAATCATCATCCACTACATACCTATTAATATCATTTGCATTCTCTCCATGGCATATCCAAACACGGTAATTTGGTTTAAGCCCTTTAATAATCAAATGCTCTCGCAACTCTTCAATAGATTTAACCTTCTTCACATTGTAAACATACATTACGTGGACACCTGATTAGATTACCATCCCCTTCTAGCGTCTGATGTGTAACGGCAGTATTTATAAATTCTTCAAGCCTTCGACTAAATTCAACATCCCGATTTTCATACATCCAACTTCGATACGTAGTCTAATAATTAACACACGCCGATTCAAAATACTTTTTAAGTTAGATTTCATCTATTTGGAGACTATAAAAAGAGGAATAAGCAACACAAGCTAAAGAACGGTGGAGTTGTTTATCTAGAGTACAAGAGTTCGTCTAGAGTACTTGTTTTAATAATGGGACAATACCGTGCAACATTACAATGGGACAACGCATACAGTGAGTTGGATGTTAATTGAGCCTCCAAGTATTCCCTATATGTATATATGTATCTACAACAGCTTTATGGAGAATCTACAACAGCTTAATGAATAACGAAAGATACAAAAAAAAAAAGAATAACGAAAAAAAAGAATCAAAGAATAACGAATAACCCTACATAACTCCCGCAACACGGAAAGAACACAAAATTTTCAAAATATATCATACTTTATGTAATTATGTACCATTGTACCCACTGTTTTATGGGTGCCAACAAAATGCCAAAAACAAAAAAAGAAATTAGACCCTTCCAAAATCTCCCATGATATAGTCACGTACTCTTACTTATCACTTACTGTGTTACTGTTCAAGAGCATGACGATTTATTGAATTGGTTCGATTTAATCTTTACATAAACGGACTTAAACTCGACATTTAAAAATATATATATATATATATATATATATGTGTAATTATATAAAGATTTAGACTACGAATCTGTATTATCAAACCTACTTACCTAGCTACTTGTTAATTAATCGGCTAAATTTTCACATATGGTCCGACCCATCGTGAGCCTGCATATGATCTGATCACGTGAGATTCGTCAAAAAGGAGTCATTCTGTTCATTTTCAAAATGAATTGAATCGGTTTTGTACTGTTATAATCATGTTAGCTTTAATCTCAGTTTCAGTTCTATTTCGATTGGATTCATTTTGATTGGATTCATTCTTTAACCAATTCGAACTCGAGCTCGAGCTCAAAGACAAACCCGACTCAGAAAATGAAGAACCCGAACACGAACCCAAACCCCAAACAACACAAGCACCAACATTATATTGTCCAATACTACTAATTCAATCATCCACTTAAAAAATCGCATATTAACATAAATTAGATGGAATTTAGCTTGAATGCAACATGCTTGAAACAAATTAAAACAACAAGAAAAATTAAAACTGAATCAAAATCAACAGCTAGCCCTACACGTACCAAAATTAACAACCCTAAATCAAAATTGATATTATAATCTGTAAACTCATCAATATAATTTGTAAACTCATCAACAATTGAAAAATAACAGCCCCAAATCGTCGGTTTGCCAAATATAATTAACAAGTTGAAATTTTTTTAAAAAAAACCGTAAATAACATACTTGGTGAATCGTCGGTTTACCAAACTTCGACCACTGGTTAGGGTTTGGTCGTCGTCGGAGGTAGTCGGAGGAGGTCGTTGTCGTCGGAGGAGGACGTTGTCGCCGGAGGAGGTCGGTAATTGGTCGCGTGCGAAGATGGCAAGAAGGGCGGGTTTGGGTTGTGGTGTATTTGCTGATATATACGGAGTACTTACAATTTAAGAATACAATTGGGTTTATGTATGATGTATTGTTGTGTATATTATATGGGTAGCCTTTCCCACCGGTTCCAATGTAAACTGGTGTTATTGGGTACTCTTTCACACCGGTTTCACTTTACAACTGGTGTTAGATGGGTATAATTCTTTTACATGACCCTTTCACACCGGTTTATAATGTACAACCGGTGTGAATGCACTTTTTTTTATTTTTTGTCCACCACTTATAACTTTTTAGCATCGTTTTTCTTACAACCGGTGTCTTATGGTAGATATCGTTGGTACTTATTCTACTAGTGTTGCATGCCTTTTGTCAAGGGATCGGCAATCATAAGATCAGTGCTAATGTGGTCAACAGTCACTTTCTTCTCTTGAACACGTTCTCTAAGGGCTCGATGCTTAATGTCGATGTTCTTACTTGCACCTACACTTTTATTATTCTTAGCCATAGAGACAGCACCTGTATTATCGCAATACATTTGTATCGGCCAACTAATAGAGTCAACAACTCTAAGACCAGATATGAAGCCTTTCAGCCATACACCATGTGAGGTAGCCTCAAAACAAGAAATGAACTCGGCCTCCGTAGAAGAAGTGGCTACCACTGTCTGTTTGGTACTCCTCCAAGAAATAGCCCCGTCAGCTAGCATAAACACATATCCTGAGGTGGATTTTCATGAATCAATGCAGCCACCGTGGTCTGAATCGGAATACCCTACCACTTCAAGACTCTCAGTTCGTCTATACATAAGCATATAATTCTTAGTACCCTGAAGGTATCACAACACTTTTTTTGCAGCTGTCCAGTGATCGATTCCTGGGTTACTCTGATATCTGCCTAATACTCCAACAACATATGCAATGTCGAGTCTGGTACAGACCTGAGCATACATAATGCTACCAACTGCTGAAGCATAGGGAATATTTTTCATTTGTTCCCTCTCAATGTCATTCCCGGGACACTGGTCCAAACTGAACTGGTCACCTTTCACAATGGTGCTACATTTGGTGAACAATCTTTCATTCTGAACCTTTCGAGTACTTTGTTGATATAGGCCTCCTGAGACAAGCCTAAAATTCCTCGGGATCTATCTCTATGGATCTTAATGCCAATGACATAATATGCCTCGCCCATATCTTTCATATCAAAGTTACTTGAAAGAAATTGTTTCACCTCATATAGAAACCCCTTATCCTTGGTTGCTAGCAAAATATCATCTACATACAACAAAAGGAAACAAATCTTACTCCCACTGACCTTAAGGTATATACATTGATCCTTAATATTTTCTTCGAAACCGAATGAAGAAATAACTTCGTGGAAGTTCTTATACCATTGTCAGGAAGCTTGTTTCAAACCGTATATAGACTTATTTAGCTTGCAAACCAAATGCTCACCATCACTAGAGAAGAATCCTTCAGGTTGTTTCATATAAACCTCTTCTTCTGGATCTCCATTGAGAAATGCCGTTTTCACATCCATCTGATGTAACTCGAAATCAAAATGAGCTACTAATGCCATGACAACTCGGAGAGAATCTTTCTTGGATACAGGAGAAAAAGTCTCTGTGTAATCGATTCCTTCCCTTTGATTGAATCCTTTAGCAACGAGTCTTGCCTTATGCCTCTCGATGTTGCCGAGCGAGTCTTTCTTTGTCTTAAAGACCCACTTACATCAAATGGTTTTTGCACCATCAGGCAACTCGACGAGATCCCAGACTCCATTAGATGGCATAGAATTCATCTCATCTTTCATAACATTCATCCATAAGTTTGAATCTGTAGAACTTACGGCTTGTGAAAATGACAAAGGATCATTATCGGCTTCAACACAATAATCCAATTCTTGTAAATACACCATAAAATCACCAGAAATAGCTGTTTTTCTTTCTTGGGTAAATCTTCTTAATGGAGCATGTTCACCCTCGGGTGGACCTTGTTCACCCTCAGGCCGAACCTCCTCAGTCTCTACCACATTTCGATCAGAAATATGTGGAGTTTCTTTATTTGGTCGTTTAACACTCGGTTGGACTTGAGGAGTGTGAATGACGACTAACCGAACACCTGAGTCAGATGGTGGAACCTCATTGTGATCCTTTTCAGGAATAATTTCCCGAAATTGATCACTCCCACTGATCAAGTCATTCTCAAGAAATTTAGCATTTCTTGATTCCACAATTCTATTGCTGTGAGATGGACAATAGAATCTATAACCCTTAGACTTCCCGTCATATCCAATGAAATACCAACTAATAGTCCTTGGATCAAGTTTCTTTTCTTGTGGGTTATAAATTCTCACTTTAGACGGACATCCCCAAATGCGTATATGTTGCAAACTCAGTTTCCAACCTTTGAATAACTCAATACGTGTCTTAGAGACGGCCTTGGTAGAAACCCGGTTTAATATATACGCTACCGTTTTGAGAGCATCAACCCACAAAAACGATGGAAGATTAACATTAATACGCATACTCCGCACCATGTTAATTAATGTCCGATTTCTTCTTTCCGCTACACCATTCTGGTCCGGAGAACCAGGCATGGTGTATTGGGCAACAATCCCATGCTCTTGAATAAATTTAGCAAATGGACCATGTGCTTGTCCATTCTTGGTGTATCTACCATAGTACTCACCACCTCGATCTGATCTTACGATTTTAATGCGCTTATCGAATTGGTTCTCTACTTCAACCTAAACAATTTAAAGGCATCTAAAGCTTCGTCTTTGGAACGAAGTAAGTACAGATTCATATATCGCGAATAATCATCAATGAAGGTGATAAAGTATTTTGGATCATTAGCGTTCATGTCCAGACAACAAATATCCATGTGTATGATTTCTAATAACTCAGAACTCCTCTTAGCACCAGTTTTATGATTATTAGTTTGCTTTCCCTTAATGCAACTAATACAATTTTCGAAATCGGTTAAGTCTAAGGCACTAAGTACACCTTCTTTCACCAACCTCTTAACCCTCTGAATGGAGATGTGTCGCAATCTCCGGTGCCACCACATAGAAGAATTCTCATCCATAATACATCTTTTTAAACAAATATTGACATGCATAGTACTTTCAGTGGTATCATTTTGCAAACTGAGACGATTTAAATTTTCAGACAAAATACCGCAACCAATTATTTCAGAATTCTTAAAAATATTAAAACCGGAGTCCGAAAATTTAAAAGAAAATCCAAAGCGTACAAGTCTGGAAATTGAAATCAAATTCCTAGCAAATTTAGGAACATAAAATGTCTCCGGCAAAACCAAATTAAAACCACTACTAATAATTAAAGTGCATGTCCCGATGGCTTCCACATGTGATCTCATCCGATTTCCTGAATAGATAGAGGCTTCACTGCCCACCGGTTTCCTTAGGTTTGTAATACCCTGCAAGGTATTCGAAACATGGATTGTAGTGCCAGAGTCAATCCACCATGTATTATGATTCAAAACCATATTAGATTCATAACATAAACGTGCTAGAAAATTACCTTTCTTTTTCAGCCAGACTTTGAATTTAGGGCAATATTTCTTCATGTGTCCCTTCTTTTTTTACAGAAGAAACACGAAGACTCCTTCTTTATGACTGACTGCGCTGGAACCTTTTCCTTTTTTTATCTTTAGTGCGATCATCACCCTTCTTTTTAGAAGTGGTAAAGTTCACCTTTTCACCTTCTTCCAGTAGCAATCTACCCTCCTCCTGAACACACATGGTCATAAGCTCATTAATAGACCATTTATCCTTATGTGTGTTGTAGGATATCTTAAATGGGGCATATTGTGAAGGAAGAGTGCATAAAATGAAGTCCACCAGAAAGGAGTCGGACATAGTAAACTCCAAGCCTTTAAGTTGAGCCGCAATGTCCCTCATGCACATAATATACTCATGCACGCCTTTAGTTTGAGTGAGCTTGATGGGAGGGATTTGCCGTGGATCCCTACCAACAAATAATATCCAACTACACCTAACACGTAGATAGGGTAAGTCAGGTCGAGTCCACGGGGACGGTTATGAGGTGTCTAGACTAAGGCGCCCAAAAACAAGACTAGGTCAACAAGGCTAAACTAACTAAAACAATTAAAGGGGGAGGAGACTATGACTAGAACTAGGCTAAATGTGACAACTAGAGCTAAATTCAACCAACTAACTAGAGTAATAATGCCTAAGAAGGAGAAGAAAACAACTAGGAAAAGGGTTAGGATTAGGTCGGGTTCAAGGGTGAGGAAATGATCAAGGAAGAGCAAAGGTGAAGGAGTAGTCGGGTTATCTAGGTATAGTCCGGGCTCTCGCTACTTAAACCGACCTAGAGGTTCCTCGCTCTCGCGCAAGAACCCATCTTAGCGACACACAAGACCGCAAGAAGAAGGCAAGAAAAACAAGCATTCGCAACTACAAGTCATTCAAGCATTTCATCAAAAATGTTCTATGTATATAACCAAGAAGCAACCAAAACTTCCACCAACATCTTAAACAAACCCTTAATCATCCACTAAGACACCAAATTCCCCTACTAATCCTAACAAGAGACTACTCACTCATGTTCAAGATAGTAAACCCAACACCCATAATGAAACAAACATAAACATGAACATTCATAATGGATTATTGAAGATTACTAAACATAAACACAAATGAAAACTAAATAAAAGAGATTTAAGAGAAGAGGAATTATACCAACACTAGAAGAAAGGAAAAGGATTGAATCTTTGCATAAATAAACCCAAAGGAAGATCTCCAATGTTGTCAATAGAGTAGATCAACCCAAAAAGTCTTCAATATTACAAAGATGAAACTAGGATTAAACTAGGATTAAGGAGTAATTAAGACTAATATATATTAATCTAAGCTAATCTAGGCTAAAGTAGTCCAGGGTTTTGTGTCTAATATCTAACATAACATAAGATTACAAGAGGGGGTATATATATAGGGTTACAATGAATAAGGAGAAGAAAAGAAGAGGCGCGGCTACAGCTGGTCCATCCCAGCCGAGATGGTGGTTGATCTCGACCGAGATGGTGGTCCCGACCGGGAAGGAGCTTCTTCTCGGCCGGGATGGGCCATCAGTAGGCTGTTTGCTTTGCTTCATCATCTCGACCGAGATAGCCTTCATCTCAACCGGGATGGGTCTTGTAGGCCTTAATTATGATCTCAAGGGTTCCTCCTTCCTTCTCATGGGCTTCTCATCGATTCTCGGTGATTGGGATCGAGTCTAAGGCACCGAGTGATCGCTCCTTCTCTTCGTTGGCTCCAAATGTATAGGAAACGAGTCGGAATCGTTCCAATTCTCCATAAATGGTCTTGGGAACCTAAAACGAACTAGGAGAAGCATAAGTAGCCCAGAAACCGCTCCAAAGAGCGATTTCACAAGAGAAACCGGGACTAAACATAACAAATAAGCACCACAAAACACACTTATCTACTCCCCCACACTTAACCCTTACTCGCCCTCGAGTAAGCACCAACTAACTAAAAACTAAAAGAAACTAGACTACTAACCGAGCGGGTATTAGCGCACCCTACGCCCTTTCAACTCACGCGAGTACACTTAGAGGAAAAGTGCACTCCGCAAGGCAATTAAGGTCTTGCGACAAAACTGTGGATGCAACCGGACACAAAAACACACAAACAAGCAAATATACAAACAAACAAGCAATCGGTTGCACCCAAGAAGAAATAAATACCGCTTCCCTCTACAAAGCGGTGAAAGAAGCACCGGTTAAGGACTCAAGGCAAGTGACAACGTTCTTAAACTAGTAATACAAACCGATATGAACTAAACCCTAATTGTATGACAACAAAGCAATAAAAACGTTGGTAACTTACCTAGGTTCCTCCTAACCTTTTAAGAACGTACTACGAGACGATCGGGGGGATGGAAAAAGGATGAAACACGGTGTTAGTCGACACTGTAGGTAAGTGAGACCTTGTCCCCTTTAGAGAGGTCGTCCCATGCTCAAAACCGCACAACTAGTCCAAGTAAAAAGGTGGAATATGCTTGCAAAATGAGGGAAGACCGATCATTACCGCTATCATCCTTCCTAGGGACTCGGTCCTTTGGTAGGCTCTTCACGGTAACGATCGGAAAAAGGCTTATTTTTGAGAGGTGAGGATTCTATTTGTGAGATATTTTCTTTGGCATGTTCTTTCTTTTGCATTTTTGCTTTTGTGTTGCTATGCCATTTCTTTTTCTTATTTTATATTTTCTTTTTTATTTGTTGTGCCTTTTCTTTTTCTTCTTTCCTTTGTTTCTTTCATTTTCTTTCTTTTTCTTTTCTTTTTTTGCCCTTTTGGCTAGATTTTTGTGTTGTAGGCACTTCTTTTTGCAACTAAGAAAGAAATTTCAATAATTTGCAACTTATTTGTGGAGATGTGTAGGAGGTAGGGAAATGGGATTGTCGGGACGGGCCCTTCCCTTCAAACCCACAAAAAGGGGAGAAACTTGGACTAGTCAAAGCAATTCCGAACATGTTTACCTAAGGGACGGGACTCGGCAACCAAGGCCTTTTCACACCGTGGGTGGTCAAAGTGGTCAAAATGCAAATCCCGTAGTAAATCCCTACTAAGCTAGGTGGACTCAAGGTAAAGGACCAACGAAACTATTGATTTAGGGTCATTCTACTAGATTAAAGTCCAAGACTCGATTCACATTACTAGGAAGGGAAAGTAAACTCTTGCACACTAGCCTCAAAACCGGGTTTTCGAAAACCTTTTATTACACAAGACACAAACTAAACAAGACACAACAAGGACGAAAGAAAATGAGACACACACAACAAAACAAAACAAAATAAGAGAAAAGAGAACAAACATACAAACAAAACAAACACCACCCTGAAATATCCAAATAAACAACCAAAACAACCACAACTTTCAACAAGCTCCACCCGAGCACACATCATCACAAATCTCCTCCAAACTCCATAAGAGACAAAGAGGAAAAGATGAAGAATGACGTTACCGGATGTCTTAAGCTTTCCGAAACTCATTGCGATCAAGGAACCTACAATGAAATGGGGAGGCAAAACACATACAATACAACAAAAATACGACACAACGACGCAAGGAAAACACACAAAAGAAAATCTTTCTGATTTTTGTGAAAATTTTCAATTTTTAGGAATTTTTAAGATTTTTTCGGAAAAACTACGAAGATAAAACTTTTTCTACACTAGGATATCGCTCCCTTACACTTAAACCGAGCAATGTCCTCATGCTCGATCGATAGTATGTGGAGACACTAAAAAGAAAAGAAACTACGAAAATAAAGCTAAAAATCACAAAGAAAGGTGAAGAAGAGGGAATGTGTCCGGCCGGGGTGTAGTCAAGTCGCCATGGGCCGAGACGAGAAAAGATATGGATGGGGGAAGAAATAAAAAGAAGGAAATAAAAGGAAATGGGATGGGAGGACTAGGTGTAGTCAAGTCACCTAGCCCGGATTCCGCCTAAATCCGACTAAATCCTAACAAACGAAAAAGTGAAAATACTTGCAAATTTGGATTTTGAAATGACTCTCGATGTAGTCACGTCATCGAGAGTCGGGAGCAATGACTACCAAGACCTCGAGGGCCACCATGACACAAAAAAAATGGTAAGGGGAAGGGAACAAACAAAGGGAGACAAGCAATAAAAGACGGAAAAGAAAGGATAGTTGCCGTACCAATCGGTTAGCAACTCACTCACTCCATCGTTTCTATGTTCGATATCGGCACATAGATAGTCTTCGTCATTATTATTCCTCTTTATTCTGGATATGGTCTCATGGTTGAAGTATTAGGCTTGCATTGGTGTAAGTGAGGTGGGATTTGAGATTAAAGTTGGTGTATAGTGAAGAGAGGATGAGATGAATGTATATATATATATATATGAAGTGTAGAGGGTCATATGATAGGTGCAAGGATAGGTAAGGAGGTTGGCAGGGGGTATAAAGTGGTTGGGTGGGCTCAAATGTCGAAGAGGAGGCAAAAGGAGGAGTTGGACACCATCCCGGTCGGGATGGACTTCTTTCCGGTCGGGACGAACTTGATCCCGGTCGGGATGGCACTCCAGAGAACTCATTTTTCAGCACACTCATCCCGATCGGGATGACATCCTTCCCGGTCGGGATGGTTTCTTCTTCCCGGTCGGGACGGTTCCTTCCCGGTCGGGATCAGCTTCTAACCCTTCATATTCTTGATAGCTTCACCCACATGACAGCTAATACATCGGGATCTCGAATCCCGTCCCCAAAAGCTTGTTAAAAGCTTCAAAAACCGACTTCCATGCCAAAAATCCAAGCTCTATCAACAACCACTTCTCTCAAATATTCATCTTCACTACGACCTATCAAATAAGCTCAAAACATCCATCAAAATCCCTCCCTCACATCGCTCATGAAAATACCAAATTACAAGAATTTCACAAAACTCAAAAGAATAAGAAAGAGATATATACAATAAGACGGTTCTTTTGGAACTCCGCCAAACCAAGGATGGTGCTTTCTTCAATCATTTTTCAACAACACTAAGGATAACTCCATAGCCATCATGGGCACGAAATAACAAATCGAAGGCTCTCGAGAAATCTTCGATCAAGCTAGTGGAATACCAATCCACACTCCAAGGTTCTTCGCAACCTTGTCTAGAAGTCCCCGGGGCATCCCGATCTACTAAGTTCAATGACTTGAACTTGTACTTTCGATCCTTCGGTATATACCCAAACGGCCATTCATCTTCACAAGGCCCTAGGGGAGGCTCAACCTTCTTCTTGCTAACCGACTAGTCTTCAATCTCATGATATGGGCATTCATCCGCCCAAAGCTCGGAATCTTCATCTTTAATTCCATACAAGTTGTCTTTCAAGCTTTCACCCGACTCATCCCCTAGATCGATGTCTTTCATGGCGTGGATCATATTACACGATTCATCATTAGTAGGCGAGGTGTTGCCTTGGAGGTCAAACACGAGCTTCTCGTCGCCTAGCTCAAATGTGATCCTACCGTTCTTCACATCAATCATTGCACCGGCGGTATGTAGAAAGGGACGGTCTAGGATAATGGGAGTGATGGTATCCTCCGGCATATCAAGCACAAGGAAATCGACCGGGATGAAGAATTTCCCTATTCGTAGTGGCACATCCTCTAACATTCCAAGCGGTCGATTAAGCGAACAATCGGCCATTTGGAGCGTAATAGACGTACACTTAAGATCTTTCATCCCAAGTCGCTCACAAATGGAGTAAGGAATAATGCTTACACTCGCACCCAAATCACATAATGCCCTTTAAATCTTCATGTTCCCTATGGTGCACGGGATTGAGAAACTACCCGGATCCTTCAACTTAGGAAGTGTAAAGCCTTGAATGAGCTCGCTCACCTCTCTTGTGAACGTTATGGTCTCTTCCTTGTCAACGGATCTCTTCCTAGCCAAGATTTCTTTCATGAATCTTCCATATGCCGGGACTTGGGTAAGTAGCTCGGTAAAAGGGACGCTCACATCCAACGTCTTCACAATATCAAGGAACTTGTCATATTGAACATCCACCTTGGTTTTCATTTGCCTTGTTGGGAATGGCAACTTGATGTGTATCTTGTCTTGCTCATTAGGGTTGGACTTTTCAATTGACATTTTCCTCTTTCCTTTGTCTTTTCCTTGGAGTGGGGGAAGCTTGTCTTCATGCGGTTTCTCAACCTTCCACAAGACTTGCTCCTCCATGAGATTTCCCGAAATTGCATTGTCTTGAGATGGAGATACAATTTCTTTCATTGCTTCTTGCTCATTAGGGAATAAGGGGGAGTCATAAGATGCACTATTCCTCAAGGTAATAGCATTCACATGTTCAAATTTCGCCGGTTCGCCTTGAGGAGGTAGTTGACCCTTTTGCCTTGAAGAACTACCCGAAGCAACTTGAGCTAGTTGGGTTTCGAGCATCTTCATATGTGTATCTCTTGCTATATTCTCCCTTTGAAGATGAACAAAGAATTCTTGTTGGTTCCTTAGCTTCTCCATTTGACTTCTTTGCATTTCTTGATTACTCCTTTGCATATCCAACATTGATTTTTGCATGTCGAAATCCCGAGGGGGAGATTGTTGGTTATGAGGAGTATTGGTGATGGCTAGGGGAATGCCATAATCATGAATTGGAGACCGGCTACTTTGCTTGCTTTCTTGTTGAGTACCTTGAGACCCTTGTTGTTGTTGAAAGTTCCCTTGGAACCCATGAGAATTGCCTTGATTAAGGCCTTGAGAGTTACCATGATTGTGGTTTTGATGTCCTTGAGAGTGTTGGTTTCCTTGGAAACCACCTTGATGATTGAAGTTCCCTTGATTTTGGAACCCTTGATTGTTGCTAAAGACACCTTGGTTATGTTGTTTGAAGTTGTTGAAAGGCCTTTGGTTGCCTACATAACCTTGGTAGCCTTGGTAGTTGTCCCTTAAGGGAGGTGGAACATAGATGGGACGGTGTTGTTGTAGAGACTGTTGTTGGGAAGCTTGATGGGAAGCTTGGAACATGTGAGGATTTGGCACATTTTGCTTGAAGTTAGAGTGTGGGGCACCTTGCTTGAATGCTTGAAAAACATTCACTTCCTCAATACTACCTCGACAATGTTGAGGTTCATGTCCAAATATCCCGCAAATCTCGCATATCCCATTATAAGATGTAGGAGGTACAACTCCCAAAGCATTGACTTGTTGAGTTGAATGTTGGTGGGAGGCACTTATGCTTTGACTTTGGAGCTTCTTGTCAATAGTTTCCATGTGAGTTTTTAATTGTGCTCCAAGATCAATACTGAGTTGTGTAATGGCATCGATCTCGTGCCTTCCCCCTCGATTCGCCTTCCTAGGCCTTGAGTATTGAGAGTTGTGTACCGCCATCTCCTCAATTCTTGACCAAGTTTGGTCATCATCTACCTCGGTAAACCTTCCATTAGATCCCATGTTGATTATGGCCCTTGAATCTTCATATAACCCGTTCCAAAACTGTTGGACAAGGAACCACTGTGATAAACCATGGTGAGGACAAGAACGGATCAAGGCTTTGAACCTTTCCCACGATTCATAGAGGCTTTCTTCATCACATTGTTGAAATCCCGTGATTGAAGCTCTCAATAGATTGGTTTTCTCCGGTGGATAAAATTGTTGGTAGAATGCTAAGGCTAGCTTCTTCCAAGTGTCAATACCGAGAGCCGCCTTGTCTACACCTTTGAACCATTGCTTAGCCTTGCCGATCAAAGAGAAGGGAAATAATACCCACCGGATTTGGTCTTGGGTTATTCCCGGTTGTGAGATAGCATCGCAATAGTCCGAAAAGGTTTCCATGTGTTGATAAGGATCTTCTGTTGGTAACCCACTAAATTGACTTCTTTCGACCAATTGGATAAATGGCGTTTTTGCCACAAAATTGCCGGTATATGCGGCCGGTAAAGCGAGTGGACCGGACAAAATGTCTTCCGTAAAGGTTGAATGAGAAGAGAACTTAGGCATTGTTGGATGTGCTGGAGATGATGGTGTAGATGGTGTTGATGTAGATGTAGAAGGAGAACTAGGTTGAGAGGAGTGACTAGAAGTACCAAAAGGATTGATAAAATTCCCTTCGGCCGTCTCTCTAGGTGTATCGTTCAAGTCAGATCCTTGAGCTTGTTCTTCAATGGTATTGCTAGTACTCGGTTGAGAGGTTCTAACCTGATCAATCATCCATTGGCGAAAGGCTCTAAAGAGTCTTTCCGGCTCTGGATTGAAGAGAAAGAAATCGCCTCTCCTCCTAGGCATGCACTACACACTAGAGCAAACGTGAGAACACCTAGTGCTTTATGGGCACTAGGCAAAGACAATAAACGAGCACAACGGGAGACAAGGAGAGAAGAAAACAATAAAAACAAGAAAAAGCCTACAAAATATGCACAAAGGATAGAAAAAAGAACACAAGAAGGGTAACTAAGTCAAGCTAATAAGTAAACTAAGTCTAAACATGCACCGTCCCCGCCAACGGCGCCAAATTGATGGTAGGGATTTTCCGTTGATCCTTACGAACAAATAATATCGAGCTACACCTAACACGTAGATAGAGTAAGTCGGTTCGAGTCCACGGGGACGATTATGAGGTGTCTAGACTAAGGTCGCCTAAAAACAAGACTAGGTCAACAAGGCTAAACTAACTAAAACAATTAAATGGGGAGGAGACTATGACTAGAACTAGGCTAAATGTGACAACTAGAGCTAAATTCAACCAAAACTAGAGGAATAATGCCTAAGAAGGAGAAGAAAACAACTAGGAAAAGGGCTAAGATTAGGTCGGGTTCAAGGGTGATGAAATGATCAAGGAAGAGCAAAGGTGAAGGGGTAGTCGGGTTATCTAGGTATAGTCCGGGCTCTCGCTACTTAAACCGACCTAGAGGTTCCTCGCTCTCGCGCAAGAACCCATATTAGTGACACACAAGACCGCAAGAAGAAGGCAAGAAAAACAAGCATTTGCAACTACAAGTCATTCAAGCATTTCATCAAACATGTTCTATGTATATAACCAAGAAGCAACCAAAACTTCCACCAACATCTTAAACCAACCCTTAATCACCCACTAAGACACTAAATTCCCCTACTAATCCTAGCAAGAGACTACTCACTCATGTTCAAGATAGTAAACCTAGCACCCATAATGAAACAAACATAAACATGAACATTCATAATGGATTATTGAAGATTACTAAACATAAACACAAATGAAAACTAAATAAAAGAGATTAAAGAGAACAGGAATTATACCAACACTAGAAGAAAGGAAAAAGATTGAATCTTTGCATAAATAAACCCAAAGGAAGATCTCCAATGTCGTCATTAGAGTAGATCAACCCAAAAAGTCTTCAATATTACAAAGATGAAACTAGGATTAAACTAGGATTAAGGAGTAATTAAGACTAATGTATATTAATCTAAGCTAATCTAGGCTAAAGTAGTCTAGGATTTTGTGTCTAATATCTAACATAACATAAGATTACAAGAGGGGGGTATATATATAGGGTTGCAATGAATAAGGAGAAGAAAAGAAGAGGCGCGGCTACAGCTGGTCCATCCCGGCCGAGATGGTGGTTGATCTCGACGGGGATGGTGGTCCCGACCGGGAAGGAGCTTCTTCTCGGCCGGGATGGGCCATCAGTAGGCTGTTAGCTTTGCTTCATCATCCCGACCGAGATAGCCTTCATCCCGACCGGGATGGGTCTTGTAGGCCTCAATTATGATCTCAAGGGTTCCTCCTTGCTTCTCATGGGCTTCTCATCAATTCTCGGTGCTCGGGATCGAGTCTAAGATACCGAGTGATCGTTCCTTCTCTTCGTTGGCTCCAAATGTATAGGAAACGAGTCGGAAAAGTTCCAATTCTCCATGAATGGTCTTGGGAACCTAAAACGAACTAGGAGAAGCATAAGTAGCCCAGAAACCGCTCCAAAGAGCGATTTCACAATAGAAACTGGGACCAAACATAACAAATAAGCACCACAAAACACACTTATCAGCGCTTTAGGGATGAAAATTGCATAATTAAGGTGCTGGCAAGAGATTTGTCTGAAGTCACATACTGCTCATCGATGGCCTTAATTAGGTCTTTAACATTATTATACTTATCAACTGAACCACGAATACTAGCACATAACCTGGTCTTTATGAACATAATAGAGAGACGGTTAGATCTCTCCCACTTTTTATAAAGATCTACCTCATCAGGTTCACTATCGTCCGTTATACTAGGTTGTTCGTCTTTCCTTATTGCATAATCAATATCCATCCATCCTAACTGCAGTAGTACTCTCTCTTTCCGGCCCTTATAATTTTCACCATTTAATTCAGGAATGTCAAATTTGACATCAGAAGAACTACCAGACAAAATAACTGCAAATAAATAAATAACATGCTTATTAATAATTTGAGACATAACTATAATCATGCTTTACCAATGTAAAATCATGCTAATATGAATCTAGTGACATAAAACTTGCCTGTGGGCTAAAGTCCTACTCAAATTAGACTCATAATAATTTAGATTTTAATTAACTCAATGATGAGACTATCAAATTTTTATTTCTTAAGTCCTGTGGGTAGATCAAGAAATATAGTTTAATATTCATCCTAATTAATCATACAAGTATAACAAAATTTCCTGTGGGTATATTTTATTATACTACATACGATTGATTACAATTAATGTTTAATTACTACATGTGATTCCAAAACGAAATTTCAAACAACTAGAGATGTTGTGGCTACTCCCTAACCAATAAAATTTACGAATCACTCAACATTACTTTATTAATCTATATATTTTAGCTTAAGGTATATAGACTGCTCAGAACCGACATAATAATAATACTGAATTTATTATGCAAAACTTAATCTTCAAATGACCCAAAACGTAACTTAATATTCGAATGTCATACGAAAAAATATATATACATGTGAAATTAATCTTGAAAACAACGTACATCAAGACATAATTTAAAAACGTACAGAAGAGTACCCAATAAATCCAAATTTTATACGCATGATACAATGTT
This sequence comes from Agrostemma githago, assembly GCA_958450325.1. NCBI lineage: Eukaryota > Viridiplantae > Streptophyta > Magnoliopsida > Caryophyllales > Caryophyllaceae > Agrostemma > Agrostemma githago. The sequence continues at coordinate 23,645,380 of OY288255.1, read as the reverse complement.
AAAAGATGGATAAAGAAGTTCATAATATATGTACTAATTAATATGTTACTGATAAGTGTCATTTGTAGTGCCTATTTTGTAGTGTTTTGGTCCCATTTTCCTTGTAGAATCGCTCCTTGGGAGCGGTTTAGGGGCTTCTTATGCTTCCTTTAGTTCGTTTCAGGTTCCCGAGACCGATTTGGAAGAGTTGGAGCGATTCCGACTCAATACATACACATTTTGGAGCCAACGGAGTAGAGGAACGATGACTCGATGCCTTGGAATCGACCCCGAGACCTTGGGACCCAATCCCGAGCCTCCGAGACCCGATCCCGAGTCCCGAGAATCGGTGGGAAGCCCATGAGAGGCAAGGAAGGACCAAAGAGCTCTTAAGGGAGGCTTACAAAGACCCATCCCGTTTGGGATGGCCTCATCCCGTCCGGGATGAAGGAGGAACGAAGTGCAGCTACTGGGGGCTGTTCCGGATCGGGAACATAAAATCCCGATCGGGAATTCCCATAATCCCGATCGGGAATTCCCATAATCCGGATCGGGAATTTCGGGAATTTGAAATTTTTTCACAAAAATCAAAAAGACTTTTCTTTGTGTATTTTCCTTTTGTGTCATTGTGTAGTATTTTTGTTTTGTTGTGTGCGTGTTTTGCCTCTCCCTTTCCTTATAGGTCGCTTAATCGCCGCTAGCTTTGGAGAGCTTTCAAGACTCCCGGTAACACCTTATCCCTTCTCTTCTTTACCTCTTGCGGAGTTTGGATAAGTTGTGATGTTGTGTGCTCGGGCGGAGCTTTGTAAAGTCGTGGTGGATTTGGAGACTTGTTTAGATGATCGGGGTGGTGTTTGTGTTGTGTATGTGCTTGTTTTGTTTTGTGTTTGTTTCTTACTTTTGTTTCTTTTTCTTTCGTTTGTTTTCGTCGTGTCTTCATTTTTGTGTGTGTTGTGTGTCTTGTGTGTAAATGTTTTCGAAAACCCGGTTCAGGGACTAGTGTGTGAGTGTGTACTTTCCCTTCCTAGTAGTGTAAATCAAGTCTTGGACTTTAATCTAGTAGAATGACCCTAAATCAATGAGTTCGTTGGTCCTTTACCTTGAGTCCACCTAGCTTACTAGGAATTTACTACGGGATTTGCACTTTTGACCATTACGACCACCCACGGTGTGAAAAGGCCTTGGTTACCGAGTCTCGTCCCCTAGGTGACCGTGCTTAGGATTGTTTGATTAGTCCAAGTTATCCACTTTTTGTGGGTTTGAAGAGGGATCGCGACCCTCGACTCACTCATTTCCCTACCTCCTACACATACCCACACAATAAAATGCAAATTGTTGATTCTCCCTTTCTTGTTATTCAATGAAAGTGCCAAAAAATGCCAAATCTTGCCAAAAGGGCAAAGAAAAAGAAAAAGAAAAAGAAAGAAAAGAACGAAAGAAAGAAAGGAATGAAGAAAAAGATAAGGCACAAAAGCCAAAAAGAAAATAGAAAAGAAGAAAAAGAATGGCATGGCAAAACAAATCAAAAACGTCAAAAGGAAAGAAAATGCCAAAAAGAAAACCCTTCTCACAAAAACATATCCTCTCAAAATAAGCCTTTTTCCGACTTTTGCCGTGAAGAGCCTACCAAAGGACCGAGTCCCGAGGAAGGATGATAGCGGCATTAGTCGGTCTTCCCTCATTTTGCATGTTTTCCACCTTTTTACTTGGATTAGTTAGGCGGTCTTGGACACGGGACGACCCTCTTGGCTCACGCTAAAGGAGGCGGGGTCTCACTTACCTACAGTGTCGACTAACACCGTGGATCATCACTTCCCACTCCGCCGATCGTCCCGTAGTACGTTTTTAGAAAGTTAGGAGGACCTAGGTAAGTTACCAACGTTTTTGTTGCTTTATCGTCATACTATTAGGGTTTAGTCCACCTTGGTTTGTATTGCTAGCTTGGGAACGTTTTCGCTTACCTCGAGTCCTAAACCGGTGTTTCATTCACCGCTTTTAGAGGGAAGCGGTATTTCTTTTGTTTTGGGTGCAACCGATTATGTGTTGTTTGTGTGTTTGTTTGTTTATGTGCTTTGTGTCCGGTTGCATCCACAGTTTTGTCGCAAGACCCAACTTGCCTTGCGGAGTGCACTTGTCCTCTAAGTGCACTCGCGTGAGTTGAAGGGGCGTAGGGTGCGCTAATACCCATTCGGTTAGTGTAGTACTTAGTATGTGCTTACTCGAGGGTGAGTAAGGGTTAAGTGTGGGGGAGTTGATAAGTGTAGTTTGTAGTGCTTAATTGTTGTGTTTCGGTCCCTTTTTCCTTGTGGAATCGCTCCTTTGGAGCGATTCATGGGCTTCTTATGCCTCCTTCAGTTCGTTTCAGGTTCCCGAGGCCGAATTGGAAGAGTTGGAGCGATTCCGACTCAATACATGAACATTTTGGAGCCAACGAGATAAAGGAACGATGACTCGAGACCTCGGAATCGACCCCGAGACCTTGGGACCCAATCCCGAGCCTTCGAGACCCGATCCCGAGTCCCGAGAATCGGTGGGAAGCCCATGAGAGGCAAGGAAGGACCAAGGAGCATTAAAGGATGGCATACAAGACCTTTCCCGGTCGGGATGGTGGCCTTCCCGATCGGGAAGGGATGCACATTTAGGAGCGCTACTGTGGGTCCTTCCCGATCGGGAAGGAAGAACCCTTCCCGATCGGGATTATCTTTCCCGATCGGGAAGGAAGAACCCTTCCCGATCGGGATTATCCTTCCCGATCGGGACGGGCTACAGCTCACCCGCTCCTCTCATTTCTTCTTCCTCATTCTTGTACCCATATATATACTCCCTTCTTGTAATCTTAAGACATCTTATGTTAACCTACCTTAGTTTAAGCCTCTAAACCCTAGATTTACTCTCATTCATTAGTTCTAATCTTTCCTTAATCCCTAGTTAATCATTGTAATTAATCTTGTATTAAGAAGATTCTTGAAGATTACTCCAAGATTGACAACCTTGGAGTTCTATTTGGGTGTCTTATTTATACAAGTTCTCATCTTTTCCTCATCTAGTATTGGTATAATCATCTTTACTCTTGTTCTTAGTTTATTTAATCTAGTTTCAATCTTTTTATATTGTTATTGTTATTGTTCTCATTGTTCATAATGGATGTTTGGTTTGTGAGTTTGTTTTCTCTTATAATTGTTAGTTTCTCTTTGATTATGAGTGAGTAGTTTCTTTGTGGGGTTAGTAGGGGGATTAGGGGTAGATTATGGATGATTAGGGTTGATTAAGGGAAAAGGTTGTATCTTTGTTGTTAGTCACATTGTAGGCACTCTATGTGTTTGTTGATATACTTGTATGAGTTGTAGTGGCCATGCTTCCCATGCTTGTATTCATCTTCTCATTGATTGCTTATTTTGTGGAAATGTTGAGAATAGTCATAGTCACGAGAGTGCCGACTAGAGTCTAAGTTGCGAGAGCCCGGACTCACCTTGACATCGGTCTAAGTTGCGAGAGCCCGGACCGACTCTAGCGATTAGGAGACACCTTTACCCTTGATCACCCCAATTACCCTTCTACCTCTATGAACCCGACCTACCCCACTTCCTTCCATATTTGTGTTAATCTTCCTTAGTTAGACATCGTTCTTCTAGTTTATTCATTAGTTCGATCATTAGTCTAGTTCCCACTTCTCCTCCATCACACTTAGTCATTTAAAGCTTCTTTTGTGTTTGTTTGTGTGACTTAGCCTAGTTTTTAGTGGACTTAGTCTAGACCTTACTCTACCGTCCCCGTGGATATCGACCCTACTTTCCCTAGCTACCCACTAGGAATAGTCGGTTTAATATTGACGGTTAGGACCCACGGCAAATCCTTCCCATCAGTTACAAGACTTAACAATACAACAGTCCGTATACTGAATTAATAAATATTGTAGTACTCCAATACTAAACAGTCCGCACAAATACTATTGTCTATAGCTATTTAACAGGAGATAACTCCAAAACAATATGTCAACTACAAGAGTACACTAAAGCAATAGTAGACTAGTAGGGACTAGCTTTCAAGTGTCATGCTAATGCTAGGTAGATGAAGGTATGAGAATACGTGACTAGCAATGAAAAGGAAGCATGCATAGGACAAAATAATGTAAGAGTTTTCTCTAGGAAAAGTAAACCATCAAAGAGAACTTCAACAATAAGTCACACGAGAAGCAGTGAGGCAACAATTCAACTTTTTCCTCCAATATTACGGTCAAATAATACAACCACCGTCTCAAGAACTCAAACAAGAGAAACCAGTAAAATAAATAAATTCCAGTTTCATCAAGAAATACCGTCAATACTGCAGTAAACGAAAATACGACGGACGAAAATCGATCCACAATAACAAGCAAGACAGAGGTATAAACTAAAGCTCTGATACCAAATGTAAGTTCTTTATATGAATTTATCATGTTCTTAATTAATAAATGAACATAACGATAAACTCAAAAGCGGAAGCTAAATAATAAGATCTAGAAATAACCTCCAGACATTGCTTATCGGATTCCTGAACAGCTTTATCTACAACCCAAAAATACCTTCCCCGAATATTGTCGACCGTCTTAACTATATATTGTCGGTTTTAAATTCTTTCCTCTCAGATTTAGATGGTGTATAGATGAATAGAGAAGATGAATATAGTGACCCTGAATGGTGTTGTATTTATACTAATATTTCCATCAAAGATAAAGTTACAACTAGATAAACTTTCTGTATAGTGGTTAATGGAATATAGGATTATAGGAGATAAGAGATAGATATCCAATAGAGTTTATGTTGATCACCAAATGGACCACAATTCAGTAACTCTAAACTGACCAAACAACTTAATCAGTTATTAAGTCTATCATAAATTCTAACAGTCTCAAGAACTCTTGAGATACTTTTACTTAAGTTAATAGTCTTAAAGTGATTTTTAAAACTCAATAGATTTTTGGGTGATATCTAATGATGAATAATTACTCTTATTTATAATATAAAATTTCTTATTTATAATTTTTCGATGTGAGATAATTTACGGTCTTAAGAGCCCTTTTTAAGACCCAAAAGAAAACATGATTACTCTTATTTATAATAATATAGAATCATCATTTTATTTTAATTTTTAATATAGAATCATCATCTTATTTTATTTTTTTCGATGTGAGATAATTTTATGTTTTTAGTCTTATTAAGAACCTTTTTAAGACTAAAATTTTTTTTGATCGATATTTAAAAACAATGATTACTCTTATTTATAATGAAGAATTCCATAACCATATTATAGATTGTCGATGTTGTTGGATAATCTTACAACTGTTATATGTAATAAATTTAACACATTTTTTTCGAACAAAAATATGAATTCTATACTCTAATGAAAGCACTTTCTAACACGAATCTACTCATTTCAATTTTATAAATTTTTTTACGATAATTTTTTTTTAAAAAATGAACTTTAAAGGTTTTTACTAAATATTTTAAAACATCAAATTAATATAATATACTAGATGGATGCCCGTGCGTTGCATGGTTAATAAAATAATTAGTGATAAATGTATAAATTTTAATGATTGTTACTAATTTGATTGTATATGAAAATAATATTGTATTAATTAAATTAACTATTTGAAATTTCATTAATTATTTAATTAATTATTGTAATTTATTTAAGCATTTGTAACTTTATTAAACTTTTTATTATTCTATAGTAGCGTTCCAAGATTACCATAACATTTTTATATTTCCTAGCACGATTCTAATTATTTCATTTTTTATAATTTCTTTTATGATATATTTTTTTGTTAAACGAAGTTTAAATATTTTTAGATGTAAATTATAAAACATCACATTAATATAATAGATTAAACATATATCCTTACATAATAATAGATCTAGAGAAATCAAATCGTTATCAAACAGAATAGACTACGTATTTCACGTTGTCTTAGTTCAATTTTTGTGATGTTTTAAAGTGATAATTAACTGTTTATATAGTGTTAATTTTTTGAATCGGAGATGTAGTAGGACTTTTCGATGTGGAATTTTTCTACTTCAATTTATAGTCTTAAAAACTCTTTTTAGAACCCAAAAGATTTTCAGTTGATATATAAAGACGAATGATTACTTTTATTTGTATTAATTAATAGAATTTTGTTACTTTATTATAATTTTCTCGATCTGAGATAATTTTACTTCAATTTTTAGCCTTGAATTGTTATAAGACTCAAAAGATATATATTTATATACTTCCTCCCATCCATTCAATTCTTTACTTGAGGAATTTCATAACTTTTAAGAAAAGTGATAAAAGTAATGATATTATTGGTAAATCAAATGGTTTTATGGGTCCACCAAACTTAAAGTAAGGAAAAAGTAGTGACATTTTGTGTAGATAGAGTAAGGATATAAAGATTATAAGGTAAACTGTTTTGCCAAAAGGGACATATAAAGAATTGATTGAATTGTCCATTTATAGTAAGGGTAAAGAATTGAATGGATGAGAGGGAGTATATGATTTTGTTTATCAAAGATGTACAGTAGTATTTATATCTATTCTATTGTTGATACAATAATAAAGATTATTATTTAGGACTTTTTACTTAAATTTATCATAAATTTTTATGATATAAATATTACTATATTTTTATTTAAGTTTATAGTTTTAAGAGCTTTTTAAAAACTCAAAATATTTTATGATTATTCTTATTTATAATATAAAATTTCATCACCCATCATTATTTTTTCGATGTGGGTAATTAATAATTTTAGTTAGGACGAATGACTAATCTTAACTTCTTCCCTCTCATCATAATTGATTGGGATAATTTACTTAAGTTTATAATCTTGGGGCTTTCTATAAGATTCAAAAGATAATTGGTTAATATTTAACCACGAATAATTAGTCAATATTTATAATATAGAATTTTTTCACCTCATCGATCTAGGATAATTTACCTATGTTTATAATCCTAAGAAGTCTTTTTAAGTGATCAACACATTTTATATCTATTTATTTCGTCCCCCGACTGTCGATTTATCGTGTTTTCTTCTCCTGATTATGCCTTAACTGTCGATATTTTCTAGAAAGTCGATACTGTCGTATCTCGGGTTATTTTGCAGGATATGTGTATTTTTGGACGCATTTTTGTCTTGACCAACTAAAAATAATAAGCCGTGGACGAGAATGGGAATCGAGAAGGAACAAAGAAGGAAACAAATGCAAATTGAGAAGAAAGGATGATCGCCTGCACAAGGGTCAACTTCAAACGTCCATATCTTGAGCTCTACCACTTCAATCAGGGTGATTCCAGTGGCGTTGGAAAGGCTCTTTCTCTTATCTTTCTAACGGTATACTAAACGTCCAATTTGAACAAGTAACGAAGAAATAACAGCCTTTTGAAGTCGAGCGCGCGATGTTGTGACCTACAACGATACTCGATCGATTGCCTATATTGCACTCGATTTGCACTCGATCGAGTGCCACTCTGTGAAGCTTCTGGCTTCTGCCCATATTTTTGGGGGTCACTCGATCGAGTACATCCAATCCGGGCCGCACGTCAATTCTTTTTCAACATAGAATTTGGGCCCTGTTTTCGAGTCCAACTGATTCTCTATAAATCAGTTTTCCTGACTCATTTGTCAGACACTTTTTATTACACAATTCACTACTCTTTTTATTTTACTTAGTCTTCAAGTCTTAGGTTACTTTTAGTTTTGGGCAAAATACATTGAACCTTGTTCTTCCGTCTCAGATCTTGAATTCTTGGGTATCGATTTTCTTAATTTCAATTTCAATTTCAGTCTTCTATTTTAACTCTTGTCTTAATTCAATTCTTGTATTCGTAGTAATCATTGTCTCCGTGATTCATATTGGTTATCGTTTTCTAGCGTAGAATTATCATTGCTTTTCGTTGTTTAATTTGATTCAATCTTCATCATGTTTAATTGCATTTCGTCTTTTGCCAGTTTTACTACAATTAATATGAGTAGCTAGATTTTATCTAGGGTTTAGGGGGACCGATGCGTATTATTAGGGTTATAGTCAATTGACCTGTTTCTAATCGTATGAACTATTGCTTGAATATCGTTTAAACTCTGATTAATTGTTTGATGCATAATTCAATTAATTAGTATCGCAAATTAGAACTTTTCGCCGACCGGGTTAAGAACTAATTAGGCCACGATAGTTTGGGTAGACTGACTTAATGCTAGCGACCGCTGGTTAAGTTTAGATCTAAAGGTTGTAGTGTACCGAACGGACCTGCATCTTAAGTAGTTCGATTATTGACCTGTTAGTTGACTCCCTGACCCGAGTAATATTCATTGTGAACCTGAGACCCTAAACTTTTCCGTTATTGATTTATCTATTAGTAATTAGTTATTAGCCTACCAAAACCAACTCAGACCGTGACCCATAACCTATAGTTTAATTCTTAGGAATAGACGACTAAATCCTGTCTCCATGTGTTCGACCCCTGACTTCACTATCTGCATTAGTTGGTGACCTTAGGGTATATTTGATTAGGGATACGACTACCCCTGTCATTAAGATAAAAAAAACATATGATTACTCTTTTTTCATAATGTTGAGTTTCATCACCCTATTATGATTGCTCGATGTGAGATTATTTTACTTAAGCTTGCAGCCTTTTTAAAAGACTCTTTAAGTCTCAAAAGTATTTTTTTTATTGATATCTAAGAATGAATGATTGATTTTTATTATAATATAGATATAGAATTTCATCGTCTCATCACAATTTTTCGATGTGGGATAATTTACTGAAGTTTATAGTCTTCCATCACCTCAACACAATTTTTGCGATGTAAGATAATTTACTTAAGTTTATAGTTTTAAGAGCTCTTTTTAAGAGCCAAAAAAAATACAAGATTACTCTTATTTATAATATAAAATCATTACCTTATTTTGATTTTTTCGATGTAGGATAATTTTAAGTTTTAGTCTTATTAAGAGACTTACTCAAAAAGATTGTTGGTTGATACTTAAATTTATAGTCATAAGAGCTCTTTCTAAGACTCAAAAGATTTTTTGACGAACGATTAATATTATTTATTATATATAATTTCATGAGGTTATTATTATTTTGCAATGTGGATAATTTTACTACTTTTATGTGTAATAAATTTTTCACTTTTTCGAGAAAATAATATGAAATCTTGTTATTTATAATAGGAGTATAGAATTCCATCACATCATAATTTTTGAAGAATGACTACTTTTATTTATAATAGAGAATTTCATCACCTCATCATAAATTTTAGGTTTTTTTAAGACTCAAAAATTTGTTGGTTGATATTTAAGGACGAATGATTACTATTAATATAATATAGAATTCCAGGTCATGACGTTATTTCGATGTGAAATAACTTTACTACTTTTATATGTAATAAATTCATCACTTTTTTCTCGAAAAAATAATATATGAAATTTATATTCTAATTAAAACATTTTCTATCACGATCTTAATTATTTCATTTTTATTAAAACACATTAATATATAATTTTTTTTTTTGCAGAAAAAGGTATCATTTCATTCAATATTGAGTGAAATTACATTTTGGTGCAAAAGAGCTATCACAAGAGGAATGCAAAAGCATTCAAAGTACCCAAATGATCCACTATACGGCTAACCTTAGGACTAGCATTCTTATAAAATTTTAGAGCAACATGAAACTTAACTCTATGTATCAAAGCATCCATATTAGTTGATTGATTTGTGAATATCCTCTTGTTTCTTTCTTTCCATAGAACCGCCACAATAGCTGCTAAACTCGCCTACACCCAAGGCTTCTTCCAGTGCTTCCTTTTCTGAGGAGATAACACCCACTTCACAAGGCTCTTAAGAGTTAAGTCACCAATATGCACTTGCATCCAATTTGCTATCTCATTCCAGACCTGAGCTGAGACTTTACAGGAGAAAAATAAATGTTGATGAGATTCCAAATCAGCCATACATAAAGCACACCGATTAGCCAACTGATATCCCCTTTTCGCCAACTGATCAATAGTTGCAAGTTGATGTTGTAGAGCCATGGAGAGTAAGACCTTGTGGCTAGGTATAATACTAGCATCCAGAACTTTAGTCCTTCTGTACTTCTTCCAGTTCAGGAATAATTTGTATGCTTTAGATATTTGAAATTTAGCACCAGAGCATTCAACAAGATTAGACTGAGCTTGGATTAAAGAACCTGAGAGCCTTATAAGTCTGTCCCTCACACCTAAAATCCCTTTGATTCCATTTGAGAGATGATCCTTACGTATAGCAGTCCAGCAAGAACTCTTATCAAATACATAGGAGTTGCACCATCTGCTCCAAATATTGCTATTACTAGACAATTGCCCCAGCCATTTTGACAGAAGTGCAACATTCCAGGCCTCTATATATATTCTTGATGTTGAACCCTCCTGCTTCCCATGGTAAACATATCTCTGACCATTTCTTAAAAACTAATTTTCTTTCCTTATCCTTGATACCCCAAAAGAAATCCTTACACAGTTTATTGATCTTATGAACAACTCCCTTAGGCAGTAAAACCCCAGAGCACCAAAAGTTCTCCAGCCCAAAGATGACTGAGTTGATCAATTGTATTTTACCAGCATAAGACAAAAATCTGGTAGACCAGTGCTTAATGTGATGTTGTACTTTGAGAATCAGATCATCAAACATCTCAACTGTCAATCTACCCTCAGAAAGAGGAATCCCCAAATACCTGAAGGGGAATTTGCCTAAAATGAACCCTGTTGCAGTAGTAATAGCACTCTGCACAGGAAGACTAACCCCACCAAAATAAACATTGGTTTTATCAATATTTGCATAGAGACCAGACAAGAGAGCAAAAGAATCCAAGGCCTTTTCACAGCTAACACAGAAGGGACATCTCCTCTAATGAAGACCATCAAGTCATCAGCAAAAACTGAATGAGTAAGATTAATCTTACAACACTTAGGATGATATGAAACTTGATCTTGAGTGCAAAGAGAACGCAAAGATTTAGACAGAATCTCCATGCTCATAACAAATAGGTAGGGTGAAAGAGGATCACCCTACCTAATTCCACTTTTGCCTTGCAAAAAACCTGAAGTTTCCCCATTAACTTTGAAAGTATACCAAGGAGTGGATATACACCCCATGATCCAGTCAACAAAAACATCAGGTAAGCCATAATACTTCAGCAAACTTTTAACAAAGTCCCAATTTAAAGAGTCAAAAGCCTTCCTAATATCAACTTTCACCAAACATTCTGCTGTACCCTTTAACTAGAGCTACTCCCTCTGTTTCTTTGATATCTTCCACATTTCCTTTTTCAACCATTTCTTTGATTTCTTCCGCTTTCCTTTTTTCTATCACACTTCTTTCTTATCTAGGTGGCCCACTTACTTTACTCCCTCTCTACTTTTACTTATTTTATTATTTTTCTTAAGAAATGTGTCACTTTTAAAGTGGAAGAAATCATAGAATTGGAGGGAGTAAAACACATTAATATAATATTTTAAATATATATTATACGGAAAAATAATTAAAAGATTATGTACTTCAAAAGATTTTTGGTTGATCTAAAGAAGAATGATTTCTCTTATTCATAATATATAATTTTCATCACCTCATCATAACTTGGTGTGTGATAATTCTAATTTAATTTACAGTCTTAAGAACACCTTTTAAGACTCAAAAGATTTCAGGTTGATGTCTAAAAATGAAGAATTACTTTTATTTATAAAATAGAATTTCATCACCTTATTATACTTTTTCGTTGTGAGATAATTTTACTGAAATTTATCGTCGTAAGAACTGTATGTTATAAGACTCAAAATATTTTCGGTTGATATATGAAAACGAATGATTACGTTTATTAAAATATCTATTCATCTAAGATGTACTAATTTATGTCCATTCTATTGTTGATACAATAATAAAGCTTGTTATTTTGACTTTTTACTTAAATTTATCATAAATATTTAATATTTTCAATTAAGGCCAGCTTTTTAATGACTCAAAAGATTTTATGATTACTATTATTTATAATATAAAATTTTTGATCACTCTATCATAATTTTTCGATGTGGTATAATTAATAATTTTAGTTTGGACAAATGACTACTTTTATTTATAATAGAGAACTTCATCCCCTCATCATAAATTTTTGATGCTTGAGTTTATAATCTTGTGAACTCTCTTTAAGACCCAAAAGATTGTTGATTGATATTTAAGGATAAATAAAAGTATTATTTAGTATAATATAGAATTCCATGAGGTTATTATAATTTTTTGATGTCGGATAACTTTACTATCTTTATACGTAATAAATTTATCACATTTTTCCAAAAATATAATATGAAAATTATATTCTAATAAAAACATTTTCTAGCACGATTCAAATTATTTCATTTTTATATTTTCTTTTATGATATATTTATTTGTTAAACGAAGTTTAAAGATTTTTAGATGTAAATTATAAAATATTACATTAATATAATAGATTATATATATATATATATATATATATATATATATATATATATATATATATATATATATATATATATATCCGTACATAATAATAAACTAGATTAAAGCCCGTGCGCTGCATGGGTTAGTTGGCTTAATTATATTAATGATGTTCCTTCGTAAATAAGAAACTTAATAAAACAATGTCATTAAAATAAATAAAATGATCACATGATATTAGTAATCAAACTTAATGTCAGCTGAGTTCATAGTCTTAAGAGCCTCGATGTGAGATTATTTTTACTTAAGTTTGTAGTCTGTCTTAAGAGCCTCGATGTGAGATTATTTTTATTTAAGTTTGTAGTCTGTCTTAAGAGACTTTTTAAAACTCAAATGTTTTTTTGATTGATATTTAATTAAGAACGAATAAATTTTTTGATTGATATCTAAGAACGAAAGATTAATCTTATTTATTGACTCATTTAAAAAAAAAAAATTGGTGCATGCTCGTTTTAATTTTTCGATATAGGATAATTACTCAAGGTTTATTGTTTTAAGATCTGCTTTAAGACCCAGAAAAACGCACGATTACTCTTATTTATAATATAGAATCATCACCTTATTTTAATTTTTTTCGATGTGGGATAATTTTAGGTTTTTAGTCTTTTTAAAAGTTTTTTAAGACTCAATAGATTTACTCATTTATGATATAAAATTTCATCACCTCATCATAATTTTTCGATGTGGTATGAATGTATGATTTACTTAATTAACTTTATAGTTTTAAGAGCTATTTTTAAGACTTAAAAGAGTTTGTTTTTATATCTAAGTTAAAAGATAAACGATTACTCTTTATTTATATAATTGAATTTGATCATCTTATTGAAGTATATATTTTTAATGAATGATTAATCTTATTATAATTTTTCGATGTGGAATAATTTTACTTATATTTATTTAAGTTTAGATATAGTCTAATTAAAAACTTTTATTCATAGACGAATGGTTACTCTTATTTATAATATATAGAATTCCATCACTCCCATCATCTTAATTTTTCGATGCGGGTTAATTATATTTAAACTATGTACTCTTAAGAACTTTTTTTTTAAGTCTCAAAAGATTGTTGTTTAATATATAAGGACGAAAGTTTGCGTAAAATTCTATAACTTCATTATAATTTTTCGATATGTGTAATTTTAAATTAACTTTATTTGTAGTCTTAATTATTAAGAACTTTTTTTTAAGACTAAAAACTTTTTTTGTTGAAATATAAGGATGAATTATTAGTCTTATTTATAATATAGAATTTCATTATCTCATCATAGTTTGGAGAGTATAATTTTTCGATGTGCGATAATTTATAGTATGAGTATATAGTCTTAAGAGTTTTTAAGAATCAAAAGATTTTGATTAATATCATATCTAAGAACAAATAAATAGTCTTATTTATAATATAGAAATTCATCACCTTATTATAGCGATGTGGGATAATTTAACTAAAATTTGTTGCCTTATTTATAATATAGAATCATCACCGTACCTTATTTTAATTGTTTCGATGTGGGATAATTTTAACTTTGTAGTCTTATTAAGACCTTTTTTAAACTCAAAATATTATTCGTTGATATTTAAAAACAATGATTACTCTTATTTAGTAGAAATTCATAACCTCATCATAATTTTTCAATGTGGGAGAATTACTTAAGTTGTTTGATGTCTAAGGAAAAATTATTATTAGTCTATTTATAATATAAAATTTCATCACCTTATTATATATTTTTATTTAAGCGTATAGTCTTAAGAACTTTTTTTAGGACTCAAAAGATTTTTGTTTGATAAAACTTTATAATTTTTCGAATGTGGGATAGTTTTACTTAGTTTATAGTCTTAATATATTTTTAAGAGTCAAAAGAATTTTGGTTAATATCTAAGAGACCATGATTATCTTATTTATAATATAAAGTTTCATCACCTTATTATAATTATTTGATGTGAGATTATTTTCACTTAAGTTTGCAGTTTAAAAACGAATGATTAGTCTTATTTATAATATAGTCAATTTATCGTAATTTTTTGATGTGAGATAATTGCTTAAGCTTATAGTCTTAAGAGCTCTTTATAAAACGAAAAAAAAACATCATACTCCGACATTACTCTTGATTATAATATAAAATTTCATCACCTCACTATAATTTTTCAATGTGGGATGATTTTAAGTTTGTAGTTTTATATATTAAAAGCTTTTTTAATACTCAAAAGTTTTTTTGTTGATATTTAAGCTCGAATGATTACTCTTATTTATAATATAAAGTTTTATCATCTTATTATAATTTTTCGATGTGAGATTATTTTTACTTAAGTTTGTAGTCTTATTAACAAACTTTTAAAGACTTAAATATTTTTTTATTGATATTTAAGAACGAATGATTAGTCTTATTTATAATATAGAATTCATTAACTTATCATAACTTTTCGATGTGAGATAATTTATTTAAATTTATAATCTTCCATCAGCTCGTCAAATTTGTCAATTTTTTTCGATATGAAATAATTTACTTAAACTTATAGTCTTTAAAGTTCTTTTTATAACTAAAAAAAATACATCATACTACTCTTGATTATAATACGAAATATATTATTTCATCACCTCACTATAATTTTCGATGTGAGATGATTTTATGTTTGTAGCCTTATATATTAAAAGCTTTTTTAAGACTCAAAAGTTTTTGTCGATATTTAAAATCAAATTATAACTATTATTTATAATATAATATTCCATCACCCCATCATAATATTTCGATGTGGGATAATTTTATTTTTTTTCTTGGTCGATATTTAAAACTGAATGATTACTCTTATTTATAATATAAAATTTCATCACCTTATCATAATTTTTTGATGTAGGATAATTAGTTAAAGTTTATAGTCTTAAGAATAACTCTTATTTAGTTAAGGTGAGTCTTAGTTAAAGACTCACCTTAGATGATGTATATTCGCTAATTTCAATCTATGTTTTTTTTTGGTGAAATGTAAGTATATATTAATCAAATAATCAATTTACACAAGAATATGACTACGTCAAATTACGTAGCCATCTAGCGTCTTTAGACCTTAATGGATATCTGATCTTAAACATTATTCTATTGCGCACATCCATCTTAATCAGCTTCACAACATATTCCGGTTGTTGGACCATTCCCTCAATTCTGCACAAATTCCTTTGTCTCCACACATAATAAATGGTGGCCGTGATCACAGCCCGTAACACATTGCATTGCAACTTAGTTCCTCTTATTTTGGTCGCCCAAGTCAGCCCATCACTTTTCGGAATGCTTCTCTTTACAACCACAAAGTATGTCAACCATCCGAGAACTCCAGCAGCACCCAAAAAACAGATGCCCTACGGTCTCAATCTGTGATTCACATAAATAACACAGGTCTGAGTCTGCCACACCAAACCTCAGTAATTTATTCCGGGTGTTTAGAGCGCCCCGATAGACCAGCCAAGAAATAAAACTATGTCTGGGGACACTCCATCCATTCCACACCAGCCTTGCCCACTCCACTCGCGGTTTTCGATTCCGGAGATCGTCGTAGGCCCTAGCTATCGAGTACACCGGGAGCGAACCATGCCACAGCCCATTCTCGAACATATGCTTAATCTTGTCTTTAGCCTGACACACCTTCCTCCAAGCCCAGGTGACATCAGTGTTAGGCCGATACTCACCCCAATCAACTCCCTTCAGATAAATACAATTAACCCACCTGACCCACAGTCTATCAGGCTGATCAAACACCCACGAGGCCAACTTCGCCACCGCTACCTCATTCCAAGTGATTAAATCCCTGAGACCAAGCCCGCCTTCATCCTTGGGGTAGCGAATTTTCTCCCAACCTACAAGAGCTCGACTAGGTCCTTCAGTACCACCATCCCAAAGGAAATTGCGACACAAAGAGCCAATGCGAGCAATCACATATTTAGGAATAATGAAAATCATGGCCCAATAATTATGCAGCTGGGACAGCACAGACTGAACCAACGTCAGCCTACCTGCGTAGGACAGACGTCGTGCGCCAATGCTCGAAATACGAGCCACAATCCGCGCTAACAGTTTCTCACAGTCTCCTCGACCAATTCGGGTACATTGAATGGGCACTCCAAGGTATCGAAAAGGTATAGAACCCTCAACACAGCCAGAAAATTGCAATATCTCGGCCTTCCTGTCATCATCAACACCTGCAAAATAGGCGTGAGACTTACCCACACTGATTGTCAAGCCCGAAGCGCGGCTGAACTTTGCGAACGCTCTCCACAAGTATTTCATCGAATCGATATCCCCTTTACAAAACAGTAGCAAGTCATCTGCAAACATTAGGTGCGTAAGCTTCATTGGAGCACACCGCGGATGATACCTAAACTTCTTATCAACCGTGCCATTATCCAAAATGCGTGAAAAATATTCCATGCAAATCGTGAATAACAACGGCGACATTGGATCCCCTTGTCTCAAACCCCTTTTTGCACGAAAGAAACCAAAATTGTCTCCATTCGCACAAAGTGTGAACGAGACCGATTGCACACATTCCATAATCAGCCTGCGGAAATGCGGAGCGAAATCCAAAGCCTGCAACATCTGATCCACAAAACTCCACTCCACACTATCATAAGCCTTGTGGATGTCCACCTTAAATAATCAACGAGGCGAGATATGGCTTCGTGTATACATTTTAATCAAGTCTTGGCAGATTAAAACATTCTCAACAATGCTCCTTCCCTCAATAAAACCTCCTTGAGTAGGAGATATTATGTCAGGCAAAACCCCTGCTAGTCTCGTACAAATAATTTTGGCAATACATTTATATAAGACATTGCAACAAGCGATCGACCTGAATTCTTTCACATTATTCGGACTGTCAACTTTCGGGATCAAAGAAATATTAGCACAGTTTATCTGTTTCAGCAATTTACCTGAAATGAAGAAATCTTTGACAGCTGCCACGACATCTTTCCCGACAATCTCCCAAGCATCAATAAAAAATTGACTTGAGAAACCATCCGGTCCCGGAGCCTTATCACGAGGAATACTGAAGATCGCGTGCTTAACCTCGTCCTCAGTAACAGACGCGCTCAGCCACGCCTTATGCTGCTCCGAACATGTCTTGCCTCGACGCACAATACCCATGTTAATCGGCTCCACCACACAAGATTCACCGAGGAGAGCCGAGTAGTACCTGAGAAACGCATCCTCAATCGACGCTTTGTCCCTACACGGACGTCCGTCAACATCACAAATGCTCGTAATAGCATTACGAGCTCTGCGAGCCCTCAATAAACCATGAAAATAAGCGGAATTCACATCTCCATCTCTAACCCATTTCTGCTTTGCCTTCTGGCTCCAAAACTCCTCCCGGGGAGCCTGCAACACACGAACTGTGTCGTTCAGCTCGGTCTCCTCCTGAAGAATAGCAGGCGTACGATCAGCTCTAATCCGGTTTTGCACGTTAGCAAGCTTCAGCTCAGCCTGCACACATTTGTTCTCAATATCTGCAAAACAACTCGAATTTAAATCTTTAAGCGGTTTCTTAAGATTCTTAAGTCTCCTCACCACCCGGTACATTGGCGTCCCAATTACCGATTCACCCCACACCGTTTTCACACAAGCCTCGAACTCCTTAGCCTTGCTCCACATATTCATGTTTTTGAAAGACCGGTTCTTTCTCGCCGGTGGGTTTTCTAATTGCACCACACAAGGACAATGATCGAACGTGCCCTCCGTCAAGAAATTCGCAAAACTCTCCGGGAATAGTCTCACAAAATCATCATTAACCAAACACCTATCAATGCGACTGAAAACTCTGGTTTCTGCATTCTTGTGCTTGTTATTCCAAGTAAACCACGAGCCACACGCCCGGATATCACTTACCTCACATTTCGCTATACAATCTCGAAACTGGATCATCTCCTCATCCGAGGAAATGCCCCCCAGCCTCTCTCGAGCTTCTATCACACAATTGAAGTCACCCATAATAATCCAAGGACCCATCGCGCCGTAGGATTCTAACTTTCACCACAGTTCGGTTCGCTCAGCCACACCATTAAAAGCATAAACTAAAGTAAGAAAGTATTCCTTACCCGAGTTCGACTTCACCTTCACATGGATGCTCTGATTACTGTATTCCAGGATCGGTAAGTTGACTCTTGAATGTTTCCACAAAAGCCAAACACGGCCCCCTTCATGGCAATGATTATTCGTCGTTATGCTCCATTCATAGAACATGTTCTGATGAACTTTCGCATAAGCTTTATTCTTTATTTTAGTCTCAAGAAGACCACACACATCAACATCTTGCTTCCTAATGAACTCGCTAATTGTACGTTGCTTATTTATGTTACACATGCCCCGTACATTCCACGCCCCGAAATTATGCACTTCCATGAATAACAATTTCCATCCCAACTCCTTCCTTTTCTCCACCCTCCTCGTTCTCGTATTGCCCCCCGCTATCTCCGCAAAGGTAGCCCCTTTGTTCCCACTCGCATAGGTTCTCGTGGCCAACCTAGTTGTACCCGCCTTAGACAGTTGCGGTTCCGAACCAGTCCCCTTTGCAGCCTTACCCGAATGTTGCAGCTAGCCAGCAGTGACCTGTTTCTGCAGTTGCTGGTGGGGCTGTTTACTCGCAGTACGAGCTGCCATACGAGTCTCAGGCTGCTTTGGTTTAACCAATAATCTCGTTTTCTTAAGTTCATCTTTCCTACATTCAGAAACCTCATGCCCGTAGCCCCTACATTTGGAATAGCACACCGGTTTCCATTCATATTTCACACTAATTTCAATCAAGTTCCCCTTCTCATCTAGAAACTTAATCACATTCTTGAATTTTTGGCCTATTTTAGCCACAATCATAACTCTAGCATAACCCAATCTAGTCCGTTCTTCCGTAGCTAAATCAGATTTGACATACTGCCCGACCAAACTAGCTAATCTCGGCAAGCAACGACCTCAGAATTTGAGAGGTAGGTCATGCAACTATACCCAAATCGGAACCTCAAGCACATCATTTTTATCTAACTTCGCATCAGGGGTCCATTCCTTCACTATTAATGGTTTATTATCAAACATGAAACAGCCATAGTCAAGAACCTTTACCTTAGCAGCACTATCCTTGAACCGAACTATGAAGATTCCGTTTGGCATAAACGAAATTTTGTCTATTCCATGTTCCTTCCAGATTCTTCGCACAAACCCTTCAACGACTTCCCAAGGAGGATTTGCACCCAAAATGAAACAATACACGACATTGCTCCAATACTCGATTTCTTCATCTACGCCCTCATCCAAGAAACGTAACAATTCCTCTTCTTCTTCCAACTCAATCGTTTTTTTCCCTTCCTTCTGTTGCCATCCACCGGAATTAGCCAATTCTAGGTTACCGGATTCCGGTATATAATCCGGCACGTCATCATCATCGGAATCTGAGGCATACACCATCCCCGGGATTTCCCTCGGCGCGTCCGTGGATGGGTTCGATGATCTAGTGCTCGATTATGTCGAGTTGTCATCCAATTTTGCATTCATAAAAGCTTTACGTAACAATTCCTCTTTTGCCTTACGAGTAACTGGTTTCATCGGTCTAGGGCCCTTTTGCACTGCCTTCTGCCTCATCGTGACATACGGACCAGACGATCGACGGCCAGCGTTGCTGACGACGCACGCCTCACACAAACTTACGCCGGAAATCGTGCAGTTTGCCGGAAATCACTAGAGTTTTGATAGGGTTTTTTGATAGAACTTCGATTTTGATTTTGATTTTGAAGGTTACCCAACCCAAGCAACAGAGTCCACGTCCCACAACCCCCATGCCCCCACACGGGTTACAAGCTAATGTTACTTAGCTCGGTTGTTACTTAAGTCTTTTATGTATTAAAGTTGAAGAATTTAAAGCCACCATATTTACCCACCTCAGCACATGACGTGGCAATGATATGGTGCATATGTGGCATGCTTTACTTTTTTTGGTAATTAAATTAAGAAATAGTGAATAAAACCGTCAGTAACAGTTAGCCGGTTATTAAAATTAAAGAAAATGGAAAACATGGCATTGTAAACTGCTCCAAAAGAACCGCTTACCCCATTACTGGAAAAACCTCCTGAATTCATTTCCATCATTTTTGTTCCTCAATTGATTTTCCCTCGATTACTCTCTAAAATCAATCATTACTCATCAAATTCTCACAATCTCTCTCCAAAAAATATAGGATATTGTTTCAAGGTTTAGGTTCTAATCTCCCCAAAAAAGAGGAGATTTATTTCTAGGTTTTAGTTCTTAATCAGTAGTTGGCGAAAGCGATGAAGTTGGTGAGGAGGTAGTCGTCGTCCACTTTGGCCCAGGAGACGTAGACGGTTCGGTGTGACCAGGATGGTTGGCTAAAACTTTTGCGAAACGTTTCTGAGGGAGAGTGTACTGTGTACACATGTTTTTTTTAGTAATTTATTTTAAGTGCTTTTGTTGATTCATTATTTCAATTTATAATTTTGGTTTATGTTTATTATTGATTCATGTAGTATATGATTGAATTATTGATTCTTTATCTAATTTCCCCGTATCTTATAGGGGGAGTGTACACATCTAATTATGATATATTGATTCATTATCGATTCATATATGCACTTATCTAATGTCCATGATTGTTTCTTTGTGTGTTAAAGGTTAGATGAAGATACAAACCTAGATGATATCTATCACCATTCTAATACTCGGGTTTCACTTCCTTTCATTTTCGTTGTATTATTGACTTTTAGTTCTATTTCAAGGAGTATTTTTGATTCATCTTTGTTGTGTTTTCACGAATGATGATAAATTAAAAATAGCAAACTTATTTTACAGATCAAGTTTATCATTTAGATCTCAAACAATCTCATTCCATTTGTACAACAAGTGGTAGTTGGACGTAGGCCACATCCGACATTTCGACGGTGTCTAGATTGATTATAAGACTAAAGACGACATTGATGTTCGTTTTTTCTAATTCGTTAACGACGGTAGCTAGCTGAATTCACTATTTTTTTGTCTGTGTAGCGAAGATGTGCTGAGGAATACAAGGAGTTTATGTTTAGATGACGTTGATTCGAGGAGCTTTACTAAGTGTGCATCAGTTGATTATTCCCATGGAGGTATACTTTTCGCGTTTGCATTCTGTTGATTGTATGACATGTTATTATTAGATATATATATGCTGATTATGTTGGATTTGAGAAGTTGTTTAAAATTCCTGCTACGAAAAAAAAAATTCTAAAGCACAATACAAAGAAGATAACTTTGAAGGCTCATTTTTAAATTTCTTACTGTATATGTCATATATTTTTGAATGTTATGTGTAATGTTTATTTCAAACACATTACACCTAACTACACCTGTCAAACGGGTTGGGTCTCGAGTCGAATGAGAATATGGGTCGAGTTAGAGTCACAATATGGGTGAGAACTCATAAATAGTTTTGAACGTTTGGGAGTTATTTTACACATAACTAAGCCTGAACGTCTCAGGAGAGAGTGTTAGGGTCACATTACACGTAACTGGACTTACCAGAAATAGTTTCGAAAACAAAACAGTTCATGTGTCATAATATCATATACTCATGTACATATACATTTGATAATATTTGATGAATCCTTGCTTTTGATGTGACAACATGAGCTCTAATAATTATTTATGTCGAGTGAAAATGTGTATGCAATGAAAATTAAGTACGAAGTACAATATCTATGATGTGCAACTCTGTTAAACATGGTAAGGATTGATTAGGATGACCAGAATTCCACACCACGGGCAGAGAGGCACTAAGATTTGTTCACACAAATAAGTGTTCAGAGAGGCACTAAGATATATTCGTCGATCAACGTCGCAGAACCTCGACCACCCCTACAATAACTCTGACAAATGGTGTTATCCCTAGCTATTAAGTAAGCGACCAATTCTCACGTGAAACCGTCTCACTGTAACTTATTGTGGCACACTAATTGAAAATAAAAAATTATAACAATGAATTAAAAAAATATATTTCATTGATTAACAAATTAAGGTCCACAATTGAAGTCGCAAGAGAAATTCAATTAACTTTTAGAGAAAAATAGAGAGATATCTCCCCATCAATATTCTCCCTTTCAATGTGCGCATTTTTTTTATTATTAGTATATTTTAGATGTGGTGTTTCTTCTCATCTTTATTTAGTATGTCTTGCTATGCGATAAAAATACAAAGTAAGTTGTCCAATGTGCAGGGAAAGATTTAGCAATAGAAAGTCCAATAGAAAATCAGCATTAATCACCAGGGGATTTGATTCGAGTCCATTCCCGAGTCTAAACACAATGAAATCGGGGTGAATGAGGAAGACACCACGAATTCTAACAAGGTAAAACGGTTTTCCCTCGATTTTCCTATCCCTTAGAACTACAAACGGTCTTCATTCTAGAATGAGTATATGATATGTATTGCAGAAATCGGTAACGAGGGGAAAATATGGGAGCAAATTCACGATGTACGAACAATAATCGGGTACAAGACCGCTCCACATGCGTCATATGCATGCATGGATGAACTCGAGCCGTTTGACATGTTCACGGGAATCGAGCTACCTGTGTCATCTACGGAGGCTTCATCCGACTCTTTGGCATGACATACTGATTGTGCTTCATAAGAACTCGATAGATCGTATATTGATGTTGATTATTGATTGATTAAGCTTTGATTTCATATTGATTTTTTTTGTTCGCAGGAATCGATTCTCATATCATCATGTAAGACTCTACTTTTCAGCTTAAATTTTTAATTCACTTCAGTCAGTTCTATCAGCCCAGTTGAGTTCAACATTTTGTCACTGTCAATTCATCCCACTTAGACACAGTTCAATTTAGTTTAGATAATTTTAATTCTGCACTTGGTTTACGTAATCAATTTCGGACAAATGAATAAAAGTATCATTTCCTGTATCAGAATTTGTTTTGTATTTATCATATACGTAAGATGTCTGAGCTATGACATTAAATGGATTCGGGTTTTGGTGGATGGAACAGTAATCAGAGAGTTCAGGAACATGGAATCAATTGGATTGCATTCCCTAAGAATCAGGCGAGCAAGGTATACTCAGGCCTGTGGGATGCTGAAGACTGGGCGACACAGGGGGGCGAGTAACGATAGATTGTAGCAAGGCTCCATTTATAGCTGCATACCGGAACTACAATGTTGACGCATGTGTTTGGGCCTACGTCAAGTCTTCCTGTTGTGGTTCGACATGATGAACTAACTGCGTGATGCGAGAGTGGAGCCTTCTCTCATATAGTAAAACCAAGAGAAGCAAGGGGTGGGTTCATTACAAATCCTACTGCCGTTAGGGACTTAGGCAAATGTGGTTAAATATGAAAATGAAGAGGGTTTTTATATAACTACCGCTACCATTTCCTCTTTTATCATTAGTCGCCTAATGATAACTACTGCTATTTCTTCAAACTACACTATAATATCTTCCTTTTTTTTGTAGACGATTTCATTCGCATTTGTTTATTAGATTATTCGTCAGCAAATATTATTTTCTTCTTTTGTATGGAATTTTTGAACCCATACGGATGACCATTAGTAATATTTGGGCAAGGATGGATTGATAAATTTTGTGTATATAAGAATATTAAAATTAATTTTGACGTTTAAACAAATTTGTTCCATTTCAAATTTTCTCAACTTTGTGAGAAAAATTAATATATGTAGACGTTTTTTTACTTTGTAGAATAACACTATTTTTTAGAGGAGTTCTCATGTGCAACAGTTTTACATGATAATTTGTACGGAGTACAATTTTTTAAGAAACAGCCGCGCAATTTGCGCGGGGCTAAAACTAGTTGGTTTTAAAACCGAATGAAATTACTAATATTTATAATATAAAATTCCATCACTCCTCATAATTTTTCGATGTGGGATAATTTAAAAGTTTTTCTTGGTCGATATTTATAACCGAATGATTACTTTTATTTATAATCTAAAATTTCATCACCTCATCATAATTTTTAATATAGGATAATTAATTGAGGTTTATAGTCTTAAGAACTCTTTTTTAGATTCGAAAGACTTTTGATAGATATCGAAGAACGAATAATTACGCTTATTTATAATATAGAATTTCATCATCATATTAAAATTTGTCGATGTGGGATAATTTTTTTGCAACTGTTATATGTAATAAATTCATCACATAATGTGAAACAAATAATATGAAATTTATACTCTAATGAAAGCATTTTTTACCACGAATCTAACTATCTCATTTTTATAATTTATTTTACGATAATATTTTTAACAAATGAACTCTAAAGGTTTTTAGCTCATAATTGTAAAACATCACATTAATATAATAAATTAAATATATATTATAATAATTAAAAGATTATCTAATTGATTTGTTTTATTATTTATGATACTTTCCTAATTTGTTTTATTATTTATGATACTTTACTAATTTGAGGTTTGATGGAACGGACCAATGAGATCACTCGAAAAAAGCCTAATTTAGAGAAATCAAATCGTTATCAAACATAATAGATTTTCCTATAGTTGACAGTTTATATAGTGTTAATTTTTTGGGTCAGAGACGTAGTAGTGTGAACATGACATAGGTCCACCCCGACGCGGCCACGCGCGGGTTTGGGGAGGCGAATGAATCTCCATATGAGAATGGATCGAATTGAAATTTAAATCGAAGTGGAGTCGCCACCGAACTTTGTGGGAGTTCGGGCCCATTCGAACCCACTCTATGTCGTAGTGGGCCGTGTACAAAATAAGGCCCATTTTCGATGTCAGAGTTTATTGGGCTTGTCCCTTTGCATTTGATACCGATACCGACATTATCGGATATCGTGTATCGAATGACTCTCGTGCGCCAACGGTTTCGGGCATCCGGAAACCGAGGTTTTGAGTAAGGGGCGAGGTTACGTGTTGGGAAGTTAACAAAGAACACCCAAACCCGCCCGCACTTAGCGGCCTCTACTAGGATATCGAGTGACTTTCTAATACGCGTGCTAGTAGTTCGGTTAAATGATATGCAAACGTTGTTTTCCCTAAGCATATGAGAAATTGAACGGGTTTCTAGGTCGATTTAATGCAACTAATTCTAACGTCGAAGTTAAATTTAGCACGCTGGTTTATTTTAGTACAATAAAATAAACAAAATAAATCGACAAGAAGAATAACAAACTTGTTGGTAACGGTATAACGATAATAATGGTTTGGAATAATATAATATGGAAAGACGTAAATAGGATGATGCATGGTTTTGGAAAAGTGATATCTCACGTGATAGATTTGACACGTGTTGACCTAAATCATAAGAAAATATTATCGAGACTAGAAAAGCGATGTGGGACTCACGGTATTTGTCGTGATAAGGCCACTCGATCGAGACATATGAGGACTCGACCGAGTGGTCCTTGAAAGCAGCTTCTGTCCCATTTTCTTAGACGCTACTCGATCGAGTTATTGACGAACTTGACCGAGTACGCTGCCACTCGACCGAGTCATCGCGAGACTCGACCGAGTGGAGGTCAAAAAACCTTTCTGTCTCGGTTTTTGGGGTGCCACTCGACCGAGTGGGCTAGGCACTCGGTCGAGTGCCCCCTGTACGAACTAGGGTTCGTTTGCAATTTTATTATCGATTTCGAAATTGCTTTTGCTTTTGCTAATTTGATGATTCTGCCGAATCGGGCATAAATATTGTATAATTTATGCTCGATTCGGATTTTGATAAATCGTTGATTGTGTCGAATCAGGCATAAATATTGTATAATTTATGCTCGATTCGCGTGTATGATACTCGTCGTATGCAACGTGCGATTATTGAATCGACATCAGATATTAGAGCGAGATAAAAAAAAAAAAAGAGTTGTTATAAGTCGTTTTAAATTGACCAAAACGATATAAGTTCCCTCCGCGTTTATAGTGTCGTATTAATTCTTGCGAATTGTTTGAGATCTATTTTAGCATCAATGAGAAATCGTGTTAGTTAACTTATTTGACTAAATCGTTAGATTCGACATCCAACTATTGAGTTGGTATCGAATCTAGTAGATTGACACTTCTTAATTACGACGGACTCGACTTGATTCCCTCGGCTTCCCGACATCGTAATAAATCCCTAGGGATTATGTGATGTCGGATCCGCTCAACGGGTTTCGACCCTTAATTAAAAAAATAATTGTTTTGAAAAAAGGTTTTAAAATTGATGAAATATGCGATTAATGATGATGCGAAAAATAGGAAAATTATGGTTGATATTAACTCGTCTCAACAATCAAGCGATCGGGGTGTCGGGATAAGCGACCGGTAACGTTGGGTGCAATACCCTTGTATATTCGGGTTTTCTTATCCCGTCATCACTCACGCTCGACACAAATTGACGAGTATTTTAGTATTTTATACTAGTAATTATTAACGATATTAGGATGCGATAATGACGATAAAAAAAGTAAAAAAAAAAAACGGGACAACAACACGGACGACGCGCGAAGAAGAAGAGAAGGGAAAGAAAGGGGTTTTTTGCACCCTCAACCTACATGCTCTTGTCTCGGACGGGACTCGTTAATTGCGGCTTGCACGTGAGTATCGAGATGTAAGTGGAGTTATGGTGATTAGGGTTTGGATCCTAGATGCTAGGGTTAGGGTTTGAGATGGGATTAGTGTAGACTAATGATGAATTAGGGTTGCCAAAAGATATGTAAAAGTTGCATGCATGAGGTGTATATATAGGCAAAGCTATGTACCTCCGATTAGAATTACTCGACCGAGTGGCCCAGTCAAAACGCAGTCGGGCTCGTTACGGGGCCCACTCGATCGAGTGGTGCAGCCGCCGTGCAAGGGTTCGTTTTTTTTTTACTGTGGTTTGGATATTTTGCGGGTTTTGTATTTGGACTGGGCTTATGACATTTGAATGGCTGTTTTGTATGTCTCGGAACGGCTTTGACCGGGGTTTGACCCAATCGCTAAAAGTCGGTTTTATTTCTGGTGTCGGTGTTGACCCAAATTAGTCTTTTTTGTTTGAAACGACCCAGTGGGCCTGAATTTGAGGTTGGTTTTGTGAGATTTGTACTCCGTAAATGCTTAAGCCAACAACTAATAGTTTGGAGCCCATATCCGAGCGCGTAGAAACACGTTTGCATCCGATCATCATCGGGTGTTTTTTGGAAACTGCTATAGACACCTGGCGGTCAAAATGTGAGTGTCTACAAGTAGATTATTTTTTATTATACAAATCTAATATCGCTTGACTTAGGTGTAGATGAATTGTTTTTTTCCTATACAAAGTTTTGTATTATTTATTTAAATTAAAAATATATATATTAAAAGTGTTAATTAATATCACTTGATTTAATATATATACTTTTCCTATTCCGGTTAAGATTGAAGAGCTATTTACTTTTTTTCATGGAGTGTTTTAAAAAAATTGGATTCTCTCACGTCGTTCGAAAAAAGCTTCAAATATATATTTTTATATATAATTAAATATGTATTATAATAATTAAAAGATTCTCTAGTTGATTTTTTATATTATTTATAATACTTTCCTAATTTGAGTTTTGATGAAACGGACCAATGAGATCGCTCAAAAAAAGCTTCAAATATATATATCAGGGGAGTTAGTAACTCTTGGAGAGTTGCTTAGTGTTGATCCCCTCCATCCATTCATCCTAAGATGGATGGTGGATGGATGGGGTTCAATTATAAAAAAAAGACAATAAACTGACACAACAGCAGTGGAGAGAGGGAAACATCCCCTCACCCAAATCAATCCCTACATTACTTCCCTCATACACTTCCCAATCCCCTCATTTTCAATTCATTTCTCAACTCAATTTATCTCTCTCTAACAAAACCCCAACAAATAATCACCATTAATAACTCCGACCATACTCCGTCAACTACTCCGACCATACTCCGTCAACTACTCCGACCATACTGTATTTTTAACACAACATACTCCGTCAGTAACTTCGATCATCATACGAAGGTATGTTCATCTTCATCTTCATCATCTTCATCATCTTCATCTTCATCTTCATCTTCATTTTCATGCTTCTTTTTATCTTCATCTTCATCTTCATGCTTCTTTTTATTTTTCATATCTTTTTTTTTGTATTTATAAAATTATTCATCTTTATTATCCACAAAAAAAGAAGAACAACTTCATCTTTAAGATGAAGTTTGAAGATGAAGTTGTTCTTTT
Source organism: Agrostemma githago (assembly GCA_958450325.1). NCBI lineage: Eukaryota > Viridiplantae > Streptophyta > Magnoliopsida > Caryophyllales > Caryophyllaceae > Agrostemma > Agrostemma githago. The sequence goes on along the minus strand of OY288255.1, from coordinate 23,616,668 downwards.
TTTGTGGGATGAATGAATGATGAAGATGAAGATCAACAAGTTATTTAGTGCGTAATGTTCTTACAGAATTGCAAGACCACACACTTTCAGTTGTATAGTCACACTCATTATGTTGTAGAATCACGTAGCTGTACACTCATTGTAGTCACATATTCAGTTGTAAAGTCACACTCATTACGCTGTATAGTCACACACTTTATGTTGTAGAATCACTCAGCTGTAGAATACCTTGGGATTAAGGTATCATGCGTTTAATCATCTTCATCTTCATGTTTGTTTTACTTTTCATACCTTTTTTTTTGTATTTATAAAATTATTCATCTTCATTATCCAAAAAAAAAATGAAGATTAAATATGGATTAAAATGAAGGTTGAATATGAATGAATGAAGGTTGAATATTTAATGAATGTTATAATTTAGCTGTATAGTCACAGAGATTATGTTGTACAGTCACACAGTTGAAGTTGTATAGTTATACTCGTTATGTTGTAGGATCACAGTCATTATGTTGTAGGATCACACCGTTTATGTTGTATAGTCACACAGTTAAAGTTGTACAGTCACACTCATTATGCTGTACAATCATGCAGTTGTACAGTCATTGTAGTCACATATTCAGTTGTATGTGTGATTTAGATTGATTGTGTGTTTTGTTGCAGCGAAATGATTGGTGGAAAGAGGAATGTTGGTAAAAGGGGCGGTGGGAAGAAGAAGGTCGTGGAAGATACAGCGATCGACCACGTAATTGGACAATGTATTGTTGCGAAGATTAAAATGAAGGTTGAATATGAATGAATGATGGTTGAATATTTAATGAATGTTTAAATAATTTGTTCTGAATCGTATGTATAATCATCTTTCTAATTATGAATGTGACTTTGCTAATGATGATTGAAGAATAATTGACTGTATGGCTTTTATTTTCCATTTTACGGTTTCAGTTTTGTAGTCACACACTTTAGGTTGTATAGTCACACTCATTATATTGTATAGTCACACTCATTATATTGTAGAATCACACAAATTCTTGCAGTGATTAGTGTATGTAATCATCTTTGCTAATGATGATTGAAGTATAAATAAGTACGAGTATAATTTAGTTGTATAGTCACAGAGATTATGTTGTATAGTCACACAGTTGAAGTTGTATAGTCATACTCGTTATGTTGTAGGATCACAGTCATTATGTTGTAGGATCACACAGTTTATGTTGTATAGTCACACAGTTAAAGTTGTATAGTCACACTCATTATGTTGTACAATCATGCAGTTGTAGAGTCATTGTAGTTACATATTCAGTTGTGTTGTGTGATTTAGATTGATTATGTATTTTGTTGCAGCGAAATAGTTGTTGGAAAGAGGAATGTTGGTAAAAGGGGCAGTGGGAAAAAGAAGGTCGTGGAAGATACAGCGACCGACCACGTAATTGGACAATGTATTGTTGCGCACGTACCGGAGACCATCGTTAAGCTCTTGTGTGTTTATGTGAGATAAAATGTTTGCTTTAGGATGAACGTACTATGTGTAAATGATGTTTGGTGGGTTAGAATGTTTTTATGTTTTACGTACTATATGTAAAGGATGGACTTTGTCCAATGTAAATATATTTTCATCGCTATTTTCTGGTTTCATAATTAATCACGCGAGGTCTATAGCAAAATCACTTATCCTTCCACCTTTAAAAATTAAAACCACGCAGCTGTGCACCCATTGGTTTGTAGCCAAAAGTGGTCGTATTTGTATAGTCACATTTGCCTTGTTGTATAGTCACACTCGCTATGTTGTATAGTCACACTCATAATATTGTATAACCAGGACAAATTTTAGTTTTTCTTTTTGTATAGTCACACTTGTCATGCAATAGAATCACACTCATTATGTTGTAAAATCATACTCATTATGTTGTAGAATTTTGTGCGTAATGTCAAACGTCAACATAAAGAGTGTGACTATACAACATAAAAAGTGTGACTATACAACTGAAAGTGTGTGACCTTACAATTTGGAAAGAACATTACGCACAAAATGAGTTGTTATTTTTTTTAATTAAAATGTTCTTACAGTCAATCAAAATAATATTTCTAACTAGAACATATATTAATTTTCCGAATTTTTAAATGCGTCTTACAAACATGAAATCAACTATAAAAAACCAACATGAATGGAGGTTGAATATTTAATGAATGTTTAAATACTTTTGTATGTGATTAATACTTTCGTTGTTTTAGAATGTCGTTACTGAGGAAAGTCACAGTCGTCCATTCATCCATATTCAACTTTCTTTTTTTTTTGGATAATGAAGATGAATAATTTTATAAATACCGAACAAAAAGAAGGTATGAAAAATAAAACAAGCATGAAGATGAAAATGATTAAACGAATGTTACCTTACTCCTAAGGTATTCTACAACTGCGTGATTCTACAACTTAGCGAGTGTGACTATACAACATAATGAGTGTGACTATACAACTGAATATGTGACTACAATGAGTGTACAGCTGCGTGATTCTACAACATAATGAGTGTGACTATATAGCATATTGAGTGTGACTATAAAACTGAAAGTGTTTGACCTTGCAATTTTACAAGAACATTACGCATTATGAAGATGATGATATGATGAAGATGAAGATGTTCATCAAACTTCCGTCATTCATCAAGCTTGAAGATGAAGATGTTCTTATTTTTTGTTCGATAAATGAAGTTTGAAGATGAAGCTAAGAAACTTTTTTTTGTAGAATGAATGAATTTTGAAGATGAAGATGTTTTCTTTTTGTTGATGAATGAATGGATCTTGAAGATGACGATGCTTTTTTTTATTGATGAAGATGAAGATGGGAGAGCATCAAGTTGAAGATGATGATGCTTTTTTTTGTTTGATTAAATGAAGATGAAGATGAGAGAGCTTTTTTTGTTCGATTAAATGAAGATGAAGATGAGAGAGCATCAAATGATAAGGAGTGAGAATAATTGTAAGACGTGAGAGTTTGATTGAGGGGAGGTTTGCTTTTCTCTCTCCACTGCTGTGTCACTCCTTTTCTCTATTTTTTTTTACATCATCCATCTAAGTCATCCATTCAACCCAAGATCAAGGGCCAACAACAGAACTTCCCAACTTCCCAATCCTCACCTAACTCTCTTTATCCCATTTCTATATATATATATATATATATATATATAGGCTTAATAATAGAAGTATGTGTTTAGAATAGTGCATATACTCCATATTTCACTTAAGATTTAAAATAATAAATTTGTTATAATGTAATATATTGTGTTCCGGTCACGGAAACAATCAACCCGATTACGAGTTCGGGTTTTCGTATTTGAATGCTGCTCGATTGAGTTAACGGCTCTCTCCTTCTTCCTACTCCTCGGGTCGGACTTTCCCCGGCGAAGCTGGCCTGCTCCCTGCACAATGAACGCACAGGGCCCCGGAGGTTGTCCGAGGGAACCCTCTCCGATGCCTAAGTCAGTCCGTGAAAGCCTTGATGAACCTAGCTCGTGAGGAACTAGGCGGCGTTTTTTAGGTGTAAGAGTCTAGAGAGAGAAAATCCCACCCCCTCTAAGTGGGAAATGGGTGGGTATTTATACCTTCCCACAAGAGAGAGAGGAGGAGAGGGAAAAGAGCGGGATAATGGGTGGACATGAGGACGACACGTGGCCTCGCCTCATCCACCCACTTTCCCTTACCTGAGGCAGAATGACGGATGGGCCCTCGGTTTCCCCTACCCGTGCTGGGGGGTTTGGGCACCCTGGAAACCAGCACGTAGGGGACTTGGTGGCCCTGCTCGGCTGACAGCAGGACCCTGCCGAGCAGGCGCAAGCCTTGGAGTGCTTTCAGTAGTCCTTTGCAGGGCGGGACTACTGGACGATCCTTAGTTCGCCCTGGGGGCGAGTCATTCCTGGGTGCCGCAGGCGGGCGGCCCGTGGCACTAGGTCAACTCCCATCAATTGGCCCACGCCGGCCAGAGGGAGGCAGGGTCTTCCTTCTGGCAGGCGTCTCTTGAGATGGGGTGCAGTTGACTTTTGGACTCCCTTGCATTTAATGCGTTGCTCGTTCCCGAGGTCGGAATGTTCTTTAGTAATGATTGCTTCCCATACCCAGTGGATTTTTGGGCAGCGTGCCTATGCGCTGATTGGCCGTGTCCCTTGTCAAAGTAGTTGGGGCGCCATTTAATGTCTTGGCCTCCTTTTTCGTATAAATTGCACTTCCTTCGCCATTTTCACGACCCATCTTCAACCTTCTTTTCTTCTTCTTTCAAAAGAAATGTCGTGGATTACCAAAGTGCTTTTTTTCCAAGGGGTCCGCGTGGTGACCCGTCGCTTTAGGGGGCGTTGGAAGCTAAGGTACCCCAGGGCGTCCTTTCTCATTGTGCGCCGTAGCCGGCGGCCCTGCGCTCGACTTCACAGGAAGCCCAGGAGGACTCTTGTCAAGGCGGGCAAGCGCCCTCGGAGGGCTTCTCCAGCCGCTCCAAAATACAGACGCTGCCTCCAGGGAGGGGGTTGTTTCGACAGGGGGTGCCATGAGTGTTTTCCATGGCTGCACCCTGAGCAGTTCGACCCCGACTGCTCAGAGTTGGCTTCTTCTCCTGAGTCGGGCCCTTCTTCTCCCTTGAGGAGGAAAGTGGGCTGCGGCTCCTGTGACGATACTGAAACAGTCCCTTATGGTAGGGACTGGGATGTTAGCAGCTGAGATTCCGGCGATAGTGACAGCCAGGGTTACTCCTCTGGTCGGGGTGACGATGATGACTCAGCGGATCCTTTCAAGGATTCTGATGACTGGGACTGGGGATCCGATGCAGGGGGGCGCCACAGCCCTGGGGACTATTCCCCAGGTTTTGATGATGATTAGGCCTGCCCGAGGGGTGCAGGCGTGGTGAGTCAGAAACAGGGGCTCTTTTTGTACTTCTTGCCTGTATGAGATGTAACTTGCCCGTTTTTCGGGTTTTCTTTATCTTAATGAAAAAATCAGGCAGCTTGTTTATACGTGGCATTTTTATTATTTGTTATTATTTGTTATTTGTTTTTATTATTATTACTTGAATGGAGGGAGAATGACATCATTGAGAGGGTGAATCTTCCTGACGCCTATTTGCCTTCTCGAGGCTCTTCTTGGGAAGAGGAGGTTGGTTGTTAGAAACGTGACACGTGGGGGGTAATTTATGGGGAGAGTTTTGCAGAGAGAGGTGACCCTTCGACTGCCCAGACCTATATAAGCCCATTCTCCTTCCCCTAATTCCCTTTTTAGCACTTTAGAAACTCAAACCTCCGCTTCTTCCTCACTCTCTGTGCTTGCTGAGAACTCTTTCAAGATTTCGAGGAACGCCTAACTTCGGATTTTTTCAGCGACAGTCATCTTTCTAGGTTAGAATCTTGATTCCAACTCTTCGTTTTTCTTCCTTTTTTCTCATACTCCTTCGCGAAATAGAATGTCTCGCGCTCGCGCTCTTACTTTTAGTCCGTCGTCCGGAGGGACGGAGGGTAGGAGAGGAGGGAGATCCGACCTAGCCTCTTCCTCTGGAGTCAGACCCGGTGGGGGAAACCGCCCCGAGGAAGATGGGGGTGCCAACTCACCCGAACCCGCTCCTTTTGACGTTGTCGACTCCGACGACGGTGCATTGGAGATAGACCCCACTACCATTGCCGGCCTTGCTCCCAGGGAGAAAGGAAAAAAGTATTTCTTGGATAAACACAAATACCTGGTTCCCTTGAGAACCTACCCTGAAACCACGAATCGAGACCTGATTCTGGAGAGCAACGCTGCCGGGGAGATTGAGAAATTTTATCACTTTGGGGAGCGATACACCGTCATAATTCCCGGGGAGAGAGACACGGTGTGCTGCCCTCCTGACGGCTGTGTGGCAGTTTACCACAAGAGCCTGGAATTTGGCCTACGATTCCCTCTACACCCCTTCTTGGAGGAGGTTTTTAGGAGGATGAACGTGGCCATTGCTCAGCTGACTGCCTCGGCGATCACGACCTTGGTGGCCTACACCTGGACTTGCCTCTTTCATGGGGAAGGGCCCTCTATTGATGCCCTGCGCGCCATGACTTGGCTTCAAATGGTGTCTTCATCAAGGGGGGATGACTCCCCTGGGTACTGGTCCATTTTGAACGAAGAAATATGCTTTGGTCTGGCCGGCTTTGAACAGCCTGAAAGACTGGAAGGACAATTTTCTGTATGTCCATAGCGCTTCAGGGTGGCGGATCCCTAGGCACTTTAGGAATCACGTGCATACCCGTATGGAAACCCGTGAAGAATACCACCCGGGCGTCGGGGGAAAAGATCTGAAGGTGAAGCTGAGCCGAGCAGACGAGAGCTTGGTTGAGAAGTTTAAGGTTACTGAGGGGCCTCCCCCTAATGAGCCTGCTTTCTGGCTTCCCCACGCAGACCTCATCACCACTGATGAATATCTGACCCCGCTGGGCCTGATTTCCGGCCTTGAAGGTAGTTTAGGGGCTTCAATTGGCCTGATTTCTCTCGAGGTTCCCATCCATGTTTCCTTAACTGGCTTTTTACCCGTCTTGCAGGTGCTGCTTCTCGTCTTTGGACAAGGAAGCAGGTGAGGAGGCTAGGCCTGTCTGAGGAATTTGTTGTTGCTCAAAAGTGCCCCTCTCTTCCCTCCAGCTTCAAGAAAGGAGAGAAGAACTTAATGAGGTTTGTGAAGGAATTCGCCTCTGGCAGACGACTCCCCTTCCCTCCACGGCTAAAGCCGGCGGCTCCTTCCCCCAATGCTCAGGGTGGGGAAGCTGAGGTTACTTCTGTGGCGACCCCTTCCCATGCTTATCGGCAGGGTGATTCTCCTGCCGGGACTCACATTTCGCAGGGGTCCCACCCTGCGGACTCTGAGCAGACTGGGGAGAGTGCTCCCTTGGTCCACAGGAGAAAGAGGAATAGGGAGACTCTAGGGACTGTGCGTATGGTTGACTTGGAGGGTGAAGTGGAGACCCCGGAGGTGAAGCGCCCTGCTCATGACGTCCCGGGCACTTCTCTTTTGGAGGAAAATGTAGAGTTCCATTGTACCGCAGGCGACAGTGTTGATGTGTCAGGCCTGCTCTCGGACTCTGGTACTGTCTTGGCGGACCGCCTTACCAAGTCTATAACCACTACCTCCAACCAGGTGATCCAATACATACAGCGCACTTCCAAGGTGCTGCAGGCCTCTGCCGAGCTGGCGGCCCTCAGCCGCCTGAGTGATGAGGAGCTGACTGTCACCCCTGGGGCCCCTCCTCCTGATCGCCTAGCCATGGTTGAAAGGGATGTGACCCTGATCACTGGCTTGAGGGACAAGCTGACAAAGCAGGAGAGCGAGTTGGAGGAAGCGAAAGGGCAGGCCATTCAGTGGAAACTCCAAGGGGAGAAGGCTGTAAGGGAGGCGTCCAAGCTGGAGGTGGAACTGCAGGACAGCCGCCTGGCAGTGGAGCGTGCTACAACGTCCCTGGCCGAGATGGAGCATTTCAAGAAGAAAGAAGCTGATTTGGAGGAGGAACTGTCCAAGGTCAACTCACATTTCAAACAGGCTCAGACCGGGTGGCAAGATGAGAAAGATGCCATCCTGAAGGAGGCTGAAGCTGCCACGGACTTGAGTTTTGAAAATGGGGCTACTTCCTCCTTGGAGCTTGTTATGGAGGTAATCAAGGAAATGTTTCCTGTCTTTGACGAGGATGCATTTCGAAACCTTTATGCTGCCAAGGCTCTGGCGGCCGGAGCCCCTAAGGAGCCTGCTGGTCCCAGCCATGATGTGCCTGATGCTTAGGCTTTTTCTTTGACAATAACTCTTCTGTGCTGAGCCTTAGTATGGCCAGATTGTCTGTAATGTTCTGACCTTTTCGGATCTTTATTTTGGGTTTTGTTTTAACAATATTACTCTTTCTTGGATTGATTTTCGAATATTTGCCCTCTATTTCTGCTTTCTTTGCTTTCCATAGAGTATGGCCTGCCCCCTGCCTGCCCGGAGGTAAGCAGGGTGACAATTTGCGATTTTTATGCAAGGTTGGGGGGCCTGCCCCCAGTCCTTGTTCATTTGGCCTGTCCCTGGCCTTTGATCAAAGTCCAGGGGGCCTGCCCCCTGCCTGCCCAGAGGTAAGCAGGGTGACATTGCGTTTTTTATACAAGGTTGGGGGGCCTGCCCCCAGTCCTTGTTCATTAGGCCTGTCCCTGGCTTTTGATCAAAGTCCAGGGGGCCTGCCCCCTGCCTGCCCAGAGGTAAGCAGGGTGACATTGCGTTTTTTATACAAGGTTGGGGGGCCTGCCCCCAGTCCTTGTTCATTTGGCCTGTCCCTGGCTTTTGATCAAAGTCTAGGGGGCCTGCCCCCTACCTGCCCAGAGGTAAACAGGGTGACATTGCGTTTTTTATACAAGGTTGGGGGGCCTGCCCCCAGTCCTTGTTCATTTGGCCTGTCTCTGGCTTTTGATCAAAGTCCAGGGGGCCTGCCCCCTGCCTGCCCAGAGGTAAGCAGGGTGACATTGCGTTTTTTATACAAGGTTGGGGGGCCTGCCCCCAGTCCTTGTTCATTTGGCCTGTCCCTGGCTTTTGATCAAAGTCCAGGGGGCCTGCCCCCTGCCTGCCCAGAGGTAAGCAAGGAGGCGTTGAATTTTTTTTTTTTTTTTGTTGTTGGGGGAGACATTTTCCTTAGTTCTGGCAACAGGGGGGCCTCCCCCTATTGCCCCCTGCTCGTTTGTGTGTGAAAACGCAAGTTTGAACAGGCAACGAGTATAGACTTGAAGTTCTTTCATTTCTTTGTAAAAATTTAACACAAGGGTGGTCGGAGCCGTCGACATTCTTTGACCGTTCTCCGCCAATTTTTAGGAAACGAAGACTATTTTAAGATTCTGCTTAGACATAATATTTCTTCAGGATGTCTGCGTTCCAGTGAGCACTCAACTCTTGGCCCTCTAGATTGGCGATTTTATACGTGCCTGGCCCTAAGATTTGAGTTACTTGGTACGGACCTTCCCAGTTAGCGCTGAGTTTTCCGTGCTCTTTCGATTTTCCCACAGCCTGTGTTTTTCTGAGGACTAGATCACCCATCTGAAAATTTCGCTGATGCACTCTCTTATAGTACGCCTTCCTCATTCGTTGCTGGTAGGCGACGATATTGGCACTGGCTTCCTCCCTCACCTCACTGACCAGATCTAAGGCCTCAGCCATTGCTACTTCATTCGCAACCTGGTCGTATTGTAGGGAGCACAGGGAAGGGATCCTGGCCTCGATTGGTAACAGAGCCTCTACACCATATACCAGGCCGAACGGGGTCTGGCCCGTAGATTTCTTTCTGGTGGTCCTAATTGACCAGAGTATGCTGGGGAGCTCATCGGCCCACCTGCCCTTAAGGTTATCTACCATTTTCTTAAGGCCATTCAGGATCTGCTTGTTGGCTGCCTCTGCATGTCCGTTGGTTTGAGGGTGGCAGACGGCAGAGTAAGCAACTGCGACGCCATGGCCCTCCAGCCAAATTCTCAGGGGGTCATTATCGAATTGCCTTCCATGATCAAACACTAGCATCTTTGGCAGGCCGAATCTAGTGATAATGTTTCGCCATATCACCTTCATGACCGCAGGCTCGGTTATGTTAGGCACTGCCTCAGCTTCCACCCACTTGGTGAAGTAGTCGATAGCTACGATCAAGAATTTTCTCCCCCCGGTGGCCACCGCAAAAGGTTCTAGTATGTCCATCCCCCACTGAGCGAAGGGGATGGGGGACAGGATTGGCCTGAGTTCTTGGGCCGGGGCATGGATGGATGGGGCGAAAAGCTGACATTTTCTGCACTTTTGAGTCAAGTCTTTGGCATCGGTCAGCAGGGTCGGCCAGTAGTATCCGGCTCTCAAGGCCTTGTGTGCCAGCGACTTTCCTCCTATGTGATGGCCACATATGCCAGAGTGGATGTCATCCAAAACTTCCGCTGCCTGCTCTGCCCCCAGGCACCTGAGCAGGGGGGACGAGAAAGATTTCTTGTACAAGTCCTCTCCTATAATGATGAACCATGCATCCCTTGCCGGCATTTTTCTTTTTTGTACGGGGTCAGTCGGTAAGAGTCCATGCTTTTTGAACAGGATGATGGGGGTTCTCCAATCTTCAGGCCCTGCCTCTTCCACCGCACCGACGGTCTGGCTGGGGATGGTAGATTTTTCCTGGATGACGTCCACCCATACCGACCTCCTTATATCCTGCAGGCTGGAGCTAGCCAGTTTTGACAGGGCGTCCGGCCGGTTGTTCTGGGATCGAGGGATCTGTCTGATTTCATATGATTTTAGGCTGGACAATTCCCTCTTCACCATTTCCAGGTACGCGGCCATTGTTTGATCCCTAGCCTCATACTCTCCATTGATTTGGTTGGCGATGAGTTGGGAGTCTGTTGCCAGGACAATCCGCTCCGCGCCTGCGGCTTTGGCTAGATTGACGCCTGCGAGCACTGCTTCGTACTCAGCTTCATTGTTTGACGCGGGAAAGACAAATCTGTGAGCATGCTCAAAGTCGGTCCCCTCTGGGCTGGTCAATACTACTCCAGCCCCTGCTCCATTAGCCGTGGAGGACCCATCGGTGTATACTATCCACTCGCCGGGGGTTGGGCTATCCTCCTCAGAGTGGGAACATTCTGCCAGAAAGCCGGCCAAGGCTTGGGCCTTGATGGCCGTTCTTGATTGGTATGTTATCCTTAGTCCACTCAACTCGATAGCCCACTTTAGCAGCCTGCCTGACTTTTCAAATTTTTCCAGCACTTTCTCTAGGGGCTGGTCTGTCAGCACTACGACAGGGTGTGCGTCGAAGTATGGCCTCAATTTTCTGGCCGCTAGAACAACCGCGTAGGCCGCTTTCTCGACCATAGGATAATTTTTCTCTGCTGCCCCCAGGGCGTGACTTACAAAGTATATGGGCTGTTGAGCGCCTGCTTCCTCCCTCAAGATGACTGCGCTGACTGTCACATTGGTTACAGCAATGTAGAGGAAGAGTTTTTCCCCTGCCACTGGTCTCGCCAGGGTGAGGAGTTTCTTTAAATGCTCCTTCAACTGCCCGAATGCTTCTTTTTGCTCGTCCTCCCATTTGAATTGCTTGTTGCCTTTCAGTACTTTGAAGAATGGGGTTGATTTGTCTGCTGACCTGGCGATGAATCGTGCCAGGGCGGCCATGCGGCCTGTCAGACGTTGGATGTCCCTGATGGTCTTTGGCTCAGGAAGGTCCAGAACAGCCTGAACTTTCTCGGGGTTAGCGTCTATCCCTCGAGAGCTGACCAAAAAACCCAAGAATTTTCCAGAGCGAACCCCAAATGTACACTTCTTGGGATTGAGTTTCATTTTGTAGGCGCGCAGGGAGGAGAAAGTCTCCCGCAGGTCTGCCAGGTGCTCTTTGTCTCCTTTGCTCTTCACAATGGCGTCATCGACATAGGCTTCTATGTTCCTGCCTTTTTGACTTTCGAACACCTTGTCGACCAGGCGTTGGTACGTGGCTCCTGCGTTTTTCAGCCCGAATGGCATCATCTTGTACATGTAGGTGCCTGAACTAGTGATGAATGCACACTTAACTCTGTCCGGCTGCCATAAGTACACCTGATGATACCCTGAGAAGGCATCCAGGAAGCTTAGCACAGTATACCCACTGGTAGCGTCCACCAGTTGGTCGATTCTGGGGAGCGGGTAGCAGTCTTTCGGGCAGGCTTTGTTGAGGTTCGTAAAGTCCACGCACATTCTCCACGCGCCTGACGATTTTTTGACCATAACTACATTCGCCAACCACTCAGGGTAGTCACAAACTTCTATAAAGTCTGCCTTCAAAAGTTTTTCAATTTCTTCCTTGATTGCCAAGTCTTTTTCTGCGGACATGTTCCGCCTTTTCTGCTTCACAGGGCGGGCGTCCGCGCTTACGTTCAGCCTGTGAACGATACACGCTGGATCGACCCCTGGCATCTCATCCGCCGAGTAGGCGAATACATCCTTGTTTTCTTTCAGGAGCTCGACCAGTTCAGCCTGGTAGGACTCTTCCAGGTCGGCCCCTATAAGGACTTGCCTCCCTGGCTCCAGGTCCACCAGCATGCTTTCTCCCCCAGGTTCCAGGTGGTTTGGTGCCTGATTACCGGATGGAATCTCGCCTTCCCTGCTGGGGGAACTGTCGGCTTTTCTTTTTCCTTTTCTTTCGCTTTCGTGAGCCTGCAGGGCCACGGAGTAGCACTGTCTGGCCGACTCCTGATCTCCGCGCACTTTTCCTTCTAGGCCGAAATCAGTAACATAGGCTATAGTGAGAGCCCTGATTGATATGGCCGCTTCAATCTCGTCCAGGGTGGCTCTGCCGATCAGGGCGTTGTAAGCAGACCTCGCATCCACTACAACGAATGATGCCCTGACATTTCTGGCAGTAGCTCCCTCCCCAAATGTTACAGGTAGGTCTATGATCCCCATGGGCAATACGCCTGCTCCGCTGAACCCATATAATGACCCAGGGGCAGGTCGTAGGTGCCTTTTCTCCAGACCCATTTTGTCGAAGGCGTCTTTGTACAGCAAATTCGTGTAGGCACCGGTATCCACCATGCACCTCCGAACAATGTGGTTGCTGATTACCAAGGATAGTACCAGGGGATCGCTGTGAGGGTACACCACCCGCCCCGCATCTTCGGAGGTGATGCTTAGCGTTACTCCTTTCGGGCTTCCTGCTCTTTCAGCGTAGCAGATTTGGTTCCTTAGCTCACGAATTTGCCTTTTCTGCCCCCTTCGGCTGACTAGGCCTTCCGCATCCCCTAATACCACATGGATTACCAGGCGGTTCTGTACCGAGCCTTCGGGCTTTTCAGGTGCTTCTTTCTGAGATTTATTCCTGGCTTAGTTGGCCAACCAGCCATTCTTGATCAGCTTCTCAATTTCGTCTTTCAGGTGGCGACACTCCTCGGTGGTGTGGCCTACACAGTCGTGGAAAGTGCAGAATTTCTTGGGGTCCCCTTTTGGACTGCACGGCTTGCTCGGGCGATTCCATTTAGTAGTTTCCTTTTCCAGCTCGAAGATTTCCGCCCTGGATTTGTTAAGGGCTGTGTAACTGTCGAACCTGGGCTGGTAGACAGTGCGCTCCTTTTTAGGGGTATCCCCTTCCTCAGTTCTATGCCTTCCGGATTCGTTTCTACCGCGTCCACCCTGCGGTCCCCCCTGCTGCCTGGTAGGGCCTGCGGGGGTCTCCGGCAGGCTGTGGAACTCTTCCTGCAGTATAAACCCCTCTGCAATCTTTCTGGCTTTGGCCAGGGTTTCCGGCTGGGCCCTGATCATTAGGTTTTTTATCTCGCCGGGGAGCAGGGAGTTGGTTAGTGCATACGCTGCTGTTGGGTCGTCAATTTCTTTCACCTGCTAGAATGATAGGTCGAATCTCTTTAGATATTCCCTGACAGTTTCGCCCTTCTTTTGCCTGAGGGTCATCAGGTCGAAACGGGTGAGACGCCGTCTTTTGTTTCCAGCATACTGGTCCAGGAACATCTCTGCCAGCTCACTGAAGAAAGAGATTGACCCATGCGGGAGGTCCCTGAACCAACCCTGGGCTAGGCCCACCAGGGTGGTGGGGAAGATCTTGCACCAGACTGCGTCGTCGGCGTCGTACATGCCCATGTGACTTTCGTGCGCAGCCAGGTGATCTTAAAATACCAACTATAAGGGGACTTCTTAAAATAATCCCAACTATACATAATCTCATTATAATATGAACTATGCATTCATTCATCTCATTTCGCTATGGACAAAATTATGACCTGCTATTACCGGTAATAGTGACCGGTTGTGACTTTCTAGGGTCCTTGAGTGTTCCGTCGTCGTTCATAAAAGTCAAAACAACAAGAAAATTAAATCATTTTTTTCATGGCTTCTATAATACTAACCGGGAAAAAAAATGTAAGATGAAATTTGGAAAGATTCAAAAAAAACATAACAAATAGTCGAAACTGAAGATGAAGGTTCAACCAGTTTTCCAGGTAACCGGTCACCTATATCAATGAGAGATTAATGAAGACATAGTTTATATTAAAACGAGATTACGTATAGTTGGGATTAATCTAAGAAGCCCCCTTATAGTTGGTATTATTGTCATGAAATAACCCTTAAATAAAAGGTCAAGATTAAATCCTTTCCCAAACCCTTACTCTACCAATAAAAAGAAAACCTAAACTCAACCTAATTCCCACACTAACAAAATAAACCCTTTAATCCATCAAAATAATTCCCACAACAGTAACGTTAACAGCAATTTCGTTCCAAACACTCTACTTTCTGCGTTGAGTGTAACGTTAACAGCAATTAACCCTTCTAGCAAAAGCAACCCTTTACTCCGTCAATTTAATTTTGTATTGTTATTGTTAGTGATTAAGAAATTGTTCTATTTTTTGATTAATTTTTAGGGCTTGTACATTACTTCACATGTTTTGATATATTATTTGAGTATTTTTTATAATTTTGGTTACAAGATTGAAAATCGAAATTATGAATATTGCAATTGATTATATGTTTTGAATTTCCCAGAATTTTAGGGTTTCCGATTGCGTTCTGATATACCCTAGAATTTCAAAATTCTGGGGTTATGATGTATAGTAATTTTTTTTCGATTTTTACATATATCTTGTTAATTTTGATATTGTTATTGTTAGATATCTAGTTTAATCACATTTGTTTTTTTGAGTGATGTAGGGTTTGTGTGTTATTTTAGATGTTTTGATACATTATTTGAATAATTTCTATATTTTTGCTTACATGATTGAAAGTCGAAATTATGAATATTGCAATACTTTAATATGAGCAATAAAATACTTGAATATGAATATTGAAATAATTACATATTATTTCAGAGTAGAAATAACTGCGTTACCTCAATGATATATTATTTATGAATATATAAATCAATTCAATTTTTCTGATTTTATTCAATATTTTGTGTATTGGTATTCGTCTCAATCAAAATAAGATAAACCCTTTTGTAATGTTTTGATTTCGTGACAGCAAGAAATTCCATCAATTTCGTGACTGTTGTTTTAATATGATCAATTTACGGATTTTTGGTTACAATATTCAAAATTGAAATTATGAATATTGCAATATTTGAATATGAATAATGAAATACTTGAATATGAACATTGAAATAACTACATATTATTTCATAGCATGAATTTCTTGTTTTGGTACATTATTATTACTATGAAATACCCAATTATTTTATTATGTTATTCTGATTATTCTATACTATTGTTGTGGTTATTCTATATTATTTTTGAAGTTATTTCATTATATTAGTTACTATGTTTTATTGCCAGGGTTATTTTGTAGTGTTTTTATAGTTATTCTATAGCACATATGTGATTATTGTACTTTAATTTTTTGTTGTAATGTAATTAACCCCACTTTGTTTCTGTCTTTCAGTGAAGTTTCTTTTAATGGGTGCACTCTCAATGATATGCAAGATGTTTCATTCATCCCAATACAATAGCACGAGTTATTCATTACAATAACTGATTTTTTACATTGGACTAATAACTATGTAAAATCAGATAACATTATTTTAAAAATGATTATATTTGAGTGTCGGCCCAATATATATATAATAACATAAGTTATTCGTTACAATAACTGAGTTTCTACTTTAAAATAACGACGTAAAATCATTTAACATTATTATAAAGTTGATTATATTTGAATTTCATTTCAATACAATAACGCAAGTTATAATAATTGAGTTTCTACGTTGAAATAACTACGTAACATCAGATAACATTATTCTAAAATTTATATTTGACTTTATCTCAATACAATAACACAAGTTATTCAATACAATAATTGACTTTTTACATTGAAATCATTACGTATCTACATTGAAATAACCTTACAACATTATTCTCAGTAAATAATTGAGTTAACTATAAAATAACTATGCTTCTTCATTAAAATAATCAGGTTTGTACATTGAAATAACTATAAAAATATAGGGAAAAAATGCTTTGGGAATTTAGTGAGCTTTAATCTCAGCTCTTGATCATGTGAGATCTAATGGTCACAATTAAGAGGTAAATTGTACCAAATATGACAAATGTACCAGATCTTGTCTCTCTATATATATACACTCAAATATTTATTATGTATACCTGTTAATCAACAATGGAACATATATCAAAATAACTGTTATATACACTAAAAAACTCATTATATATGTTATTAAACTCACTACATATATACACTTAAGAACTCAATATATACAATAAAATAATTGTTATATACACCCAAATATTTACTATGTACACCAATTAATCAACAATGGAAAATACATCTGTAGACACCCGCATTTTGCCTGCTAGTGTCTATAGCGGTTCCCGACAAAACACCCGATGATGATCGGATGTAAACGTGTCTTAATACGCTCGAATACGTACTCAGAATTAATAGTATCCGACGTGGGCATTTAGCGGAGTGCAAATCTCTCAAAATCGACCTCAAATCCAGGCCCAGTTGGCCGTTTCCAATAAAATGAGACTAATTTGGGTCAAAACCGTCACCGGAAATAAAACCGTCTTTTAGCGACCGAGTCAAAACCCGGTCAAAGACGAATCCGACACAAAAAACAGCCAAGTGAGCTTCTAGAAGATTGCGCTCAACCACCTAATTCAAAAATTCAAAAAGGTCAACCCTTGCCTAAAATAGCTCACCAACTTGATCCACTCGATCGAGTGGCTTGACCACACTCGATCGAGTGCGGCTTCAAAAACCTGATCAGGCACCTTTATTGGGCTACTCGGTCGAGTGCACTAGGGCCACTCGATCGAGTGACCCTAGGTCGGGGGACGTTCTCTATATATACTCCCCCATGCTCTTCACAAATCAGAACTTTTACACAACATTTTACAAAAACCCTAAGCAATACATTCAGCCAACTTATCAATCTCTACACATTACCACCTTTCAACCATCACCATACACACACATACAAAAGTCCCGAGATCAAAACTCGTCAAAGACCCGAGAGCAACCTCTCCCAAACCAATTACACCATAACTTCTCCTACATTCTCGACACTCCCGCGCACACGCCGCTACGTTACGAGTTCGTTTCCGAGATTAAGCGTGTAGGTTGAGGGTGTAATTCAAATCCCGGCATATCTTTCTCCTTTCTCTTTTCTTTTTGATTATATATGTATGTATGTATGTATGTATGTATGTATGTATGTATGTATGTATGTATGTATTATTATTATTATTATTATTATTATTATTATTATTATTATTATTATTATTATATGTATTATTAACATTATCATTATTATTATTATTTTTTATATGTATTATTATCATTATTATTATTATTATTATTATTACTAACCGCTAACACTAACATTTTAATTTCGTGTATACTAACTCTCAAATCTAACACTTTTATTTATCGCAATCTAACATTTTTTATTTATTGTATCTAAAACCTAACATTTTAATTATCGCTCATTAACATTTCGTTAAATTAATAGTACCGTGTGTATATATATGTATGTATGTACATATATGTATGTATGTACATATATGTATGTATGTACATATATGTATGTATATATATATATATATATATATAATAATAATAAAACTTTGGATCCTAACCCGTTTGACTATGACGACCATCCAAAGTCCGTTTAACCCCTTTACGAGCAACGACGGAGGTGGCACCCTTTCGAGGAGCGCCGCCCCAATGTACTCAAGGGCAAAACGAGATCGTGGTCGCTCATAGTTGAACGCGTAGGACTCCATTTCTACGATTAGTGCGAGATCCATTGATGCGAAAACCGACATCACATAATCCGATAGGATTAGTATCGATGTCGTGATGCGAAGGACTACAATTTCGTCACTAACTAATTCTTTTCAATCTCATAACATCATTTTCATAAAATTCCGATAACGGTATTATAGTCGTATAAGTACACGATTAAAACACCGGAAGCCGAGTTAAATTTAAATCATGCAATATTTTTTATCTAACTCGGCCAACTATCGATTTTTTAAACATAAAAAACGAAACTAGCCATGCCTCGTACAGGGGGCACTCGACCGAGTGCCATGGGCCACTCGATCGAGTAGCACCCAAAAAATCGGGCAGTAGCCACCTGGGCACACTCGACCGAGTCCATGCCATGACTCGATCGAGTGGGTCCTATAGCCCAAGAAAACCAAGAGCTTTAATGCATATTTCGAGCCTCGTGTTTTTACGACTTTTAGTCGACACGTGTAAAGTCAATCATGTGATCTCCTTTTTCAAAACTCATGCATATCACTCCACATAAACGACTTTGATCGACGGTCTCGCACTATTAATCTTGTGTCGACGACTCTTTAATCGTATCCGACACATGATTAATTTAGACTCTATTTCTCGATGTGATAAGTCGGGACAAGGCATCGGGATTCGGGATCGGGCTAGCACCATGCCTAGGTTCCATATCTCGGTCCTTCGCACCACGCCTAAGTTTGTCCATTTGCACAACTTACGGTCTAGTTTATATTTATTATATACGGGTCCGTTTCTAGTTAAGATTTGCTGCTTATAATTCAATTATTCTATTTTATTGCTCGTTGTATTGTGAATTCCGGGTTGTATTCCGCCCGTGTAATTTGTAATTTATTTACGAGTTTTCTATTTTCGATGTTTGCCATTTATTTATTTAAATGAACATCACATGCAAAACTACTCCGACAATGACTAGATGCATTAAATGACGTAGTTAACCAATAACTCACATGCTTAGCCTGAAAACGCTGTTTGCATATCATTTAGTCATTTTACTAGCGAGCGTACACGAACACGAACGATGTCTTAGTAGAGGCCGCCATGTGCGGGCGGGGTTGGGTGTCCTTAGTGGGCTTCCCAACACGTACCCTCACCCCTTACTCAGAACCTCGGTTTCCGGATGCCCGAAACCGTTGGCGCACGAGAGTCATTCTATACACGATTACCGGTGCAGATGATATCGGTATTGTAATGCAAAGGGACGAGCCCCATAAGCTCTGAAATCGAAATGGGCCGTACTTTGTGTACGATCCATGACGACATAGAGTGGGCTCGAATGGTTCCGAATTACCCCAAATTCGGTGGCGACTCCATCTTTGACTTAAATTTCGAACCCGAGAACAATCTTACCACGAGATTCATTCGCCTACCCAAACCTGCGCGTGGCCGCATCGGGGTGGACCTACGTCATGTCCACAATTTGGCGACTCCGCTGGGGATACCTGATGTACCACATGTCATCGGGGTTCCTAGGGTGAGACTCGAAGAGAAATCGTTCGTATATTAGTGTGCGCGCATTAGTTTAATGATTCATGCATAACCCATTTTTGCCCGGACCGGTTACTTGTGACCGACGTCCCACTATACCGCAGTGCATTCCTAAATGGGTGCGCTAAAGACTTCTATGGCCGAACTCGTATGGGTTTTGCGGCATGTCCTAAGACCAACTCGGCTTATGGAGTCTGTCCTGATTTACCAGAGAGCCGTAGTTGTTGGTATAGACCCTATTTCGACCGACCGAGACTTAGCATAATGCATACATAAGCGTCGTTATAATGCATGTTTGACTACATGCTACTTGGTTTCCGTGTCATTTTTTCAAAAATCGTCATTTCAAAAAATGCATCTTTCCAAAAACACCAAATTTTGAAAAACCCGAAATACCGTCCGTTTCGGGACTCATCTTTTCAAAATATTCAAATTCAAAAACTCGGAATGCTGCCAAATTTTAGACTTACGATTTGACTCAGAATAGCCTATTTTTAGCCGGCATGCTTCCCATTACAAATTTCGAATTTTCGATTCCCGTTCGATTTTCGAATTTTTAAAATTCAATTTCAATCTTCAAATCCTCGTGATGCCATTCGCGATTTTCAAATCTTCGAGATTCCATTCTCGATTTTCAAATCTCCAAGATGCCGTTTTCGATTTTCAAATCTTCGGGATCTTATTTTCGATTCTCAAATTTTCGGAAATTTATTTTCGATATTCAAATTTTCAAAATTCCAAAAATTCAACTTTTCAAAAAAAAATTGGTCCTGTCGGCATGCTGCCAAGACGGGACCGTCTCCAAATTTTTCAAAATGCGAATTTACTCGCAACCATTCCAACATTTCAAAATGCCCGGTCCTATTGGCCAACTACCAATTTCAGGACCGTCCTCTCAATTTTCAAAATTCAATCATTTTTCAAAATCCTTCCTTATTATAGAACCTACCGTTATCCGTGTGTCGGGTCTTTTCATAATACGTTGAAGGTCTATAGCGTCGAAACTCCGTCGATCCTACATCACAGGTTTCTTCCCCATCCTAGTCCACCTTATCCTAAAGGCATAACCAACCAACACGAGTCATACACTCGTAAATGGAAGGTTCGTAAACACGCGAGTCCTAATTAGAAAGTCACACGCGATCTTTCCCACCGACAGAACGGTCCCCACGACCTTTCCTAAGGGAATTTTGCCCGTCTTTCAATCCGTTAGTCGAGTCATCCCAATTCAAGTCCTTTAACTCAAGGGTCTACCCTAATCACAGGGTCTATCCTTATTCAAGTCAAGTCAAGGGTCTCTAGCGTCGAAACTCTGCCGATCTTACATCGCAAGTTTCTTCCCTTACCCCGTCTGCCTTTCCTCGAGGCCGAGTTCAACCTTTTACAAGGCATAGCCCTGTAGATAAAGGTTCTTGATCCTTACATCTAAGGGTCACTTGTCCAACACTCGAGTCTTACCAAAACCTTCAATCACACTCGGGGGCTACCCTTCAGCAGAGCGATCAATCGGTTGCTCTAAGGGTCATGTCTTACATGTGTTGGCACACGTACCCCACTTTTGAGCCACTTAGATGCCACATCATCTGGTCCTATAAGAGTCCTTAATCTCACTTGGGGGCTATTCTCCGACGGGGTGATTAATCACAGTCGCTTCGAGAATCGCACCTTACAATTTTTTTAGGAGAGTCTAACCCGAGTCAAACCCGAGTTGTCTTTCCTCCCGCGCTATTTCCTATGCCTTGGCGTGTTTGGGTTCCGAAGCAACATTTCTGATTACGTGGGTATTCTCGCAGAGTATGGCATCCACAACCGGGAATAGGGACATGGAAAACACCATCAATGAAATGAAGGCTTTGCTGGAAACAATGGTTAGTAGGCAGGCCATAACTGAAACCCATATAGGGTTCCTGAAAACCGACCAAGAGGCCATGAATGCTCGTTTAACTGTCGTTGAACAACGACACCTCGATTCTGGGTCGGTAAGTACTGGGCCAATTGCCAAACTGATCAGCACGGTGCGCGAGCTCGAACAAAAGTTCCACGCCCTTCAAGGGAACAACATTCATATTGAAAACTCCCGAGACTATACACCCATCAGTGAGAAACTACTAACAGATCTCAATCTAGAAGGGTTACCCATATTCGAAGGGACAGAGGATCCATTACTACACCTCCGAGCCATCAAAGCATTTATGGCGATCAAGGGGGTCAAATCCGACATGTTCATCAATTTGTTCGGCGCATCCCTCGGGAAATATCCAAAGGCCTGGTTCTATAGGCTTAATACCAAAAGATTCCCCACTTGAGAAGATGTGGCTACCGAGTTCACTAAAAGCTATTCTGATAATACTGAACTTCAGACTACCATGCGGACTTTAGAAGTCATGGCCCAAGATCCAACAGAGGGTTTCACCAAATACCTTCAACGTTGGCGGGCTGAGAGTGTTAAGCTAGTAGACAAGCCCAGCGAGAAGACACTGGTGGAGGCGTTCATCAACGACCTCCTACCCTCCTACCGCGTCCATCTAAGGTATGCCGGCATTTCAAACTTTGTCGTGCTTACCGAAATGGGAACTAGGATTGAAGACGATCTTCGACATAACGAAGATCTGGGTGAAGCTTCTACCGAAGGCTATACTGGACATCCACTTGAGTCCTTAGAAGCCGAAGACTAATAACAACCTCGTCCAAGAGTCTAGATTTGATTTGAGTCCGAGTCTGAGTCCGAGTTTAGGATACCCTACATCCTAATTTCCAAGTCAGAGTCAGAGTCAACTGTATTCTGTCATCTTTTCAAAATCCAATAAAATCAGCTTTTCTATTTCTCATATATGCTTCCTTATGTGTTTCCGAGAACATGATGAACACCATCATACACCGTGAGCACATGCACATGACTATTATAGGCACATCTATAATGACTGTAGGACTGAGACCCGTGTTTTCCCTTACCTGTTCCATGTCTGGCATAGACAGCCACATAACTACCCTTAGCAGGAGCGGTATCGAATCCTATGACAAATCTAGGTAGTCTCCTAGTTTGGGTTAAGGACGGGAGGCAAGCCCATTTCCCACAATAAACACCCCTCCAATAAGAATAACCAATCCCTATCTTAGGCGTTAGTCTGACTTGATGCCAAAAATACCCAACTCGGGACGATGCTCCCACTAAGCCTGCTCGGAATTATGATGACAATACCGAGATCCAAATCACCATGCCTACCGTAGAGTACTCCACCGTGAGTTGTACTCACACAAACACCAACTAGGCTTACACCTTACAAGGGTTTAGCTCCACAAGCCTAATCCAACCGATGGACCCACCCCCATATCCACCCGCAACACCATAGGGGGATAGTCGTGAAAAAAAGAAAAGAAAAAAAAAGCTGGACAAAAAAAATCAAAAGGCCAAAACAAAAGAGCTGGCCATGATCAACATCCCTCGACCAGATACGGTCAATCCCTTTACCGGGGCACGGTCAACTCAAATGAAGAATCCCACGACCGGGGCTAAGAGGTCAACCCAAAAACAAAAAAAAAATCAAATACCCATGACCGTGGTCAACGGTCAACTCAAGTGAAAGTCCCTTGACCGGGATACGGTCAATTCAAAATTATCGATACCCATACCATCAAATAGGGGAGAGACAATCAAGCTGGTTAGCTAACACCACATTTAGCCTCCCCATATTACAACCCTCAAGACCTTCCCGAGACCTAGGCTAAGAGACGGCCCAGAATTTTGAGGATTCTAGCTCCATAGGATACACCCTAACCATTAGGGCCAGACATGGAAACCAGATCCCGCATCATCAAACCTGCCCAATCGAAGTCCGAGTCATTTTTACTCGACCTCCTCCTTTCCTACCACATTACAATACCTTACCCTCGAAGCCTTAGCTCCACAAAATCGAGCTCCAGATTTTGAAACATCAAAGCCATTTTCGACCTAGCTCCAAATGTCTAAAAACATCCAAACCAGTTACCAACCCCAAATACGGGAACTCGACCTGCGGTCGGCATGAAACATGCCCAAATAGTTCACACCACCTCTGGGGGCTACCTCGGAAAACGCTTACGGTCACAGGATCAACATCCTAGCTGTTCCAGCCCTTTGATCAAGACATCATTGGGAACACACCTAGCCTACACCATCGCTATGACTAGTCACACACAAAGCCCTAATAAACTAGGCACCATAATAATATCTTCCAATCCACTGAACTACGGCTTGGTTTGATTTCACTACACGTGAATACGTAGGCAGCATTTCAACAAAGGCACAACCACCCACATTGACACAAATTTTAAAAGCACCGTCATTCCTATCACGACACTGTCATGTTCTCAGCAGCTAGCTTTGTCGTCCTGGGGGCTTCTATTAGACAGAAGTTCTCCGTCCACTCACAAATCCAAGTGACTTTCAAAAACTAGCCTCCTTTCTATAGAGTGTCCTAGTACTCGGCTCTGTCGAAGACGAGAATCTGTTAGGGACTCGAAGCAACACCCACTTTGGGGATGCATCCCAAAACCAAACAAAATTCAAAAGAGCACTAGGCTGCAGCATTGCTACTACTAAATCCTGTCATGCAGAAATAGTCTCATTACAGACTACTGCCATTCCCCTATAACAGATCGTTCCCATTTCGACTTCGACCATGTTGCCACTCGCCTAGGCTATGGAATAGCGCAACTTAAGAGTCTTGTCATCTTAGGTAGCCCACCCCCCTACCGAGTCACAGTTCAACCCCTTCGAGATTCCAAGTCGTGTGTGTCAACTCGTCCGATCACGTCCAGAGTCAAGTCTGTCGGTAGGCCTCTCTCCTCAAATTCTCATTTTAAAATTTGCAAAACCTAGCCATTTGAGAAAATCCTTTTCGACAAGGTCAAATTTCAGTCTATTTAAACTGCAAAATTCTTTTCTACCCCTTTCAATTTTGAAAACCTATCTCCTAGCACGTGAGTTGCTTTCAGGACTTCGATTTCAAAATGAAGCAAAAATCATTTTCCCCAGCGCAAACTAGTCTATAGATGCTAACTGCATTTCCTATGTGCTATCTTGTTATATACTATGCCTGCTATTTCTGCCTATGTATCTAACATTTCAGGTACCAGCTAGTGCTTCCCAACGGAACATCAAAGGCGGTGTTTCTCCTGAAATGTTACATGCAAGTTGTCATGTGTCAGCATACGGGTACACCCAAGACTTCAGAAGCAAGTCCCTGCGCAGCTACTTTACTTCCCAACATGAGTAGGTGTCTCTCCTGGAATGCTACATCCAAGATGTGATGTGTCGGCATACGGGTACACCTATGACTCCAAAGGCAAGTTCGACTCCCCACGGAGCTATCATCATCAGGACAGGTATGACCCTTTTCTTATGGCTGGCGAGCCTTTCACGTAAGTCTAATGGACTATAAACGTCCCGACCAGAAGGCTGCCAGGTCGTAATCCTCGATTGGCCTGGTAGCTACTCTGACTTTCGCCTTGTCCAAGCCTCAGTCAGAGTGGGGACTCTGTAGACACCCGTATTTTGCCTGCTAGTGTCTATAGCGGTTCCCGACAAAATACCCGATGATGATCGGACGTAAACGTGTCTTAATACGCTCGAATACGGACTCGAAATTAATAGTATCCGACGTGGGCATTTAGCGGAGTGCAAATCTCTCAAAACCGACCTCAAATCCAGGCCCAGTGGGCCGTTTCCAATAAAATGAGACTAATTTGGGTCAAAACCATCACCGGAAATAAAACCGTCTTTTAGCGACCGAGTCAAAACCCGGTCAAAGACGAATCCGACACAAAAAACAGCCAAGTGAGCTTCTAGAAGATTGCGCTCAACCACCTAATTCAAAAATTCAAAAAGGTCAACCCTTGCCTAAAATAGCTCACCAACTTGATCCACTCGATCGAGTGGCTTGACCACACTCGATCGAGTGCAGCTTCAAAAACCCGATCAGACACCTTTATTGGGCTACTAGTTCGAGTGCACTAGGGCCACTCGATCGAGTGACCCTAGGTCGGGGGACGTTCTCTATATATACTCCCCCATGCTCTTCACAAATCAGAACTTTTACACAACATTTTACAAAAATCCTAAGCAATACATTCAGCCAACTTATCAATCTCTACACATTACCACCTTTCAACCATCACCATATACACACATACAAAAGTCCCGAGAGCAAAACTCGTCAAAGACCCGAGAGCAACCTCTCCCAAACCAATCACACCATAACTCCTCCTACATTTTCGACACTCCCGCGCACACGCCGCTACGTTCCGAGTTCATTTCCGAGATTAAGCATGTAGGTTGAGGGTGTAATTCAAATCCCGGCATCTCTTTCTCCTTTCTCTTTTCTTTTTGATTATATATATATATATATATATATGTATGTATTATTATTATTATTATTATTATTATATGTATTATTATTATTATTATTATTATTACTACTAACAGCTAACACTAACATTTTAATTTCGTGTATACTAACTCTTTAATCTAACACTTTTATTTATCGCAATCTAACATTTTTTATTTATTGTATCTAACACCTAACATTTTAATTATCGCTCATTTACATTTCGTTATATTAATAGTAACGTGTATATATATATATATATGTATATAATAATAAAACATCGGATCCTAACCCGTTTGACTATGACGACCATCCAAAGTCCATTTAACCCATTTACGAGCAACGACGGAGGTGACACCCTTTCGAGGAGCGCCGCCCCAATGTACTCAAGAGCGTAACGAGATCGTGGTCGCTCATAGTTGAACGCGTAGGACTCCATTTCTACGATTAGTGCGAGATCCATTGATGCGAAAACCGACATCACATAATCCGCTAGGCTTAGTATCGATGTCGTGATGCGGAGGACTAAAATTTCGTCACTAATTAATTCTTTTCAATCTCATAACATCATTTTCATAAAATTCCGATAACGGTATTATAGTCGTATAAGTACACGATTAAAACACCGGAAGCCGAGTTAAATTTAAATCATGCAATATTTTTTATTTAACTCGGCCAACTATCGATTTTTTAAACATACAAAACGAAACGAGCCATGCCTCGTACAGGGGGCACTGGACCGAGTGCCATGGGCCACTTGATCGAGTAGCACCCAAAAAATCGGGCAGTAGCCACCTTAAGGGCACACTCGACCGAGTCCATGCCATGACTCGATCGAGTGGGTCCTATAGCCCAAGAAAACCGAGAGCTTTAAATGCATATTTCGAGCCTCGTCTTTTTACGACTTTTAGTCGACACGTGTAAAGTCAATCATGTGATCTCCTTTTTCAAAACTCATGCATATCACTCCACATAAACGACTTTGATCGACGGTCTCGCACTATTAATCTTGTGTCGACGACTCTTTAGTCGTATCCGACACATGATTAATTTAGACTCTATTCCTCGATGTGATAAGTCGGGACAAGGCATCGGGATTCGGGATCGGGCTAGCACCACGCCTAGGTTCCATATTTCCGTCCTTCGCTTAATCCGCAATATAATGCGTAATTAATCGAAGTTCGTCCATTTGCACAACTTACGGTCTAGTTTATATTTATTATATACGGGTCCGTTTCTAGTTAACATTTGCTGCTTATAATTCAATTATTCTATTTTATTGCTCGTTGTATTGTGAATTCCGGGTTGTATTCCGCCCGTGTAATTTGTAATTTATTTACGAGTTTTCTATTTTCGATGTTTGCCATTTATTTATTTAAATGAACATCACATGCTAAACTACTCCGACAATGACTAGATGCATTAAATGACGTAGTTAACCAATAACTCACATGCTTAGCCTGAAAACGTTGTTTGCATATCATTTAGTCGTTTTACTAGCGCGCGTACACGAACACGAACGATGTCTTAGTAGAGGCCGCCATGTGCGGGCGGGGTTGGGTGTCCTTAGTGGGCTTCCCAACACGTACCCTCACCCCTTACTCAGAACCTCGGTTTCCGGATGCCCGAAACCGTTGGCGTACGAGAGTCATTCTATACACGATTACCGGTGCAGATGGTATCGGTATTGTAATGCAAAGGGACGATCCCCATAAGCTCTGAAATCGAAATGACCCGTACTTTGTGTACGATACATGACGACATAGAGTAGGCTC
Source organism: Agrostemma githago (assembly GCA_958450325.1). Classification (NCBI taxonomy): domain Eukaryota; kingdom Viridiplantae; phylum Streptophyta; class Magnoliopsida; order Caryophyllales; family Caryophyllaceae; genus Agrostemma; species Agrostemma githago. The sequence goes on along the minus strand of OY288255.1, from coordinate 23,589,264 downwards.
GAATGGTTCCGAATTACCACAAATTCGGTGGCGACTCCATCTTTGACTTAAATTTCGAACCCGAGAACAATCTTACCACGAGATTCATTCGCCTACCCAAACCCGTGCGTGGCCGCTTCGGGGTAGACCTACGTCATGTCCACAACATCCAAATAACTTTTATATACACTAAAAACTCATTATATACGTTATTAAACTCACTATATATATATATATACACACACACACACACACACACACACACACACACACACACACACACACACACTTAAGAACTCAATATATACACTCAAATGATTATTATGTACACCAATTAATCAACATATATAAGTATACACCGGAATAACCTAAAACAATGGAACATACATCAAAATATCTGTTATATATACACTAAAAAACTCATTATATACGCTATTAAACTCATTATATATATACATTTAAGAACTCAATATATACAGTAGAATAGTTATTGTTATATACACTCAAATGGTTACTATGTACACCAATTAATGAACATATATACACCAAAATAATTGTCATATGTACTTAATTATTTGATATAATACAATTGTTATATATATATACCCTAAAACAGTTATTATGTACACTGAAATTGTTTTTATATACACCAATTTTATTTTAATATTAAAAAAATTGATTTTTTTTTGATATTTTTTCTTTTGGAAAAAAAAAATGTGTTTATTTTTTAAGAAGAAATTTTCGGGAGAAAATTATTATTTTTCGGAAAAAAATCATTTTTTTTTCTGAAAAAAAAAATTCCAAAAAAAATAATGTTTTTTCCGGAATTTTTTTATTTTTTTTTCCCGGAAAAATTTGGGGAAAAAAAATTTATGTATGAGTTTTTGTTTTAATCTTAGCCTTTTATTTGATTTTAATCTAATGGTTGAGATTTGGTCTCAATGGGTGCGGCGAGTTGAACTGCCTCAAAGGATCCTAGATCTATAAATATATATATAAGATCAAAACAAAAACTCATATATAAAAATATTTTCCCCAATTTTTTTTCCCGGGGAAAAAAAACAATATTTTTCAGAAAAAAAAAATTGGAACATTTTTTTTTTCGGAAAAAAAAAACACATTTTTTTTTCCCGAAAAAGTAAACACATTTTTTGCCAGATATTTTTTATCCCAAAAGAAAAAAAATTCAAAAAAGCAAATCCCGAAAAAAAATTCATTTTTTTAGTATTAAAATAAAATTGGTCTATATAAAAACAATTTCAGTGTACATAATAACTGTTTTAGGGTATATAACAATTCTACTATATCAAATAATTAAGTACATACGACAATTATTTCAGTGTATATATATGTTGATTAATTGGTGTACATAGTAACCATTTGAGTGTATATAACAATAACTATTTTACTGTATATATTGAGTTCTTAAGTGTATATATGTAGTGAGTTTAATAGCGTATATAATGAGTTTTTTAGTGTATATATAACAGTTATTTTGATGTATGTTCCATTGTTGATTAACTGATGCACATATTAATTATTTGGGTGTATATAATAATTATTTTACTGTATATATTGAGTTCTTAAGTGTATATATTTGCAGTGAGTTTAATAGCGTATATAATGAGTTTTTTTAGTTTATATATATAACAGTTATTTTGATGTATGTTCCATTGTTGATTAATTGGTGTGCATAAAAACTATTTGAGTGTATATAACAATTATTTTTACTGTATATATATTGAGTTCTTAAGTGTGTGTGTGTGTGTCTATATATATATATAGAGAGAGATGGGTTCTAATGAGTCCCTATATATGTGTTGAGTCCTTGAGTCCTCATCCCATCCGTTGGATGGGAGATGGATCAAGGGACGAGATAAAATCACTGTTTTAATAAATAAAAAAATAAAAAAAAAGATACTGAATCCACCAAAATAGGAAGGTGAATATTTCAGTAAAGTAACATTCTCATTCATTCAATCATTCATTCTCTCTTTCATCAATTCCCTTTCAACCACCTTCTTCATCGTTCTCTCGCTCATTCAATCATTCATTCTACAAAATCACATTCAATCATTCATCATCTTCAACGCGCCGCTGCCATTTATTTCAATACGACACAATCAATAACACATTCAGTCAATAATCGTCTTCATCGCGCTGCTTTTCATTCAATCCGGCTTCTACTTTTCATTCAATGGCTGATATGCAAATCGTGGAAAAAACAAACTGTGAGTATATATTGTAGTTTATACTTGAAAGGATATGGGAGTCATTAAGATGATACTAAATTTTTAGTTTCTACTTTTCTACGTTGAACTATAGTAATGTTGCATTTTAATCACATGATGTCTGCGCACAGAAAAGATATTGGGTTATTTTAGTTCAGATACTGTGTTACTTTAGTGTAGAATGTCCGTTATTTTAATGGCAAACTTTTATTACTTTTATGATATGTTACTTTAGTTTATCGAAGATGTTACTTTAGTTCTTAAAGTCTGTTATTGTAACGCGTTAGTGAGTCATGGGGATATTTGAAACCGCCATTGCTAAATAATAATAAAAAAGATATTGTTTCCTATAATAGTGAGAGTCATTAAAGATGATACTAAAAAAGTTATGTTTCCTATAATAGTGGGAGCCATTAAAGATGATACTAAATAACTCTCATGATTTTAGGAAACAATAACTCCCATAATCACAATCATTCCTCATTCATTCATTCACGTTACAGGTTCATCAAAACCTTAAAAAAAACGCTCCCATCGATCATCACGTTCATTCATTCATTCAATCAAATATGTGCTCGAAATTCCGTTACTATGAATTCAATGATCGCGACATCTTCATTAACCGTTGATAAGCAATTCATCGAGTATAACAATGGTGAGTTTCGATATTGCTTTCATGTTTTGCGTCAATTTTTATTCATTATCTTGATTAATTTGCGTCAATTTGTGTTCATGTTTTGCGACAATTTTCATGTTGATATTGCTTTCATGGTCGTGTCATTCATGTTTTGCGTCAATTTTCATGTTGATATTGTTTTCATGGTCGTGTTATTCATCATAGATTCATATGCAAATCGTAGAACACACAGACGGTGAGTATATATGTTTTGTAATTTATACTGGAATCGCCATGGAAGTCGTTGAGATGCTACTCAATTATTAGTTTTTACGTTTACAATATATTGCGTTACTTTAGTTCATATACTGCGTTACTTTAGTGTAGAGCATCTGTTATTTTAATGTCTACCATCTGTTACTTTATATGTCGTGTTACTTTAATACACCCCAGTTGTTACTTTAGTGTTTTTCATCTGTTATTGTAGTGCATTGTAGTGTCCTAAGAATTTAGAAAACTACCATATTAAAAAAATAATAAAAAAAAGATATTGTTTCCTATAATAATGGGACGTGATTGCCACCAAAATAGGAAACAATATCAAAGAGTAACGTCATATAAAAAAAAATACTACTTCCTATAATTATGGGACGTGATGACTTCAAAATAGGAAACAATATCAAATAGTAAGATACTGCGTCATACTCTCATTTTTATCATTATATGAATTTTTTGCACTAACTTATATCTGCTGTTATTTTAATGAACATTATCTGTTACTTTAATTCATACTATCTGTTACTTTATTGTCTGACCTCTGTTACTTTATATCTGGTGTATAAGCATACTCTGTTAATTTAATTCAATGTTACTTCAATGCACTTCATCTGTTACTTTAACTCTTGTTATCTGTTACTTTAATCCACATGAATGATGTAGGGATGTGGGTGAGAGTTTCCTCCATTGTGCGGTGATGAGATTAAATCAAAGCTTCTGAGATGATGATGAAAAAGATGAAAAAGAAGAAGACGGAGAGAACGAGAAGGATGAAGAAGAAGCAGAATTATAAGTAGGACATTATGAGTAACAAGTTTGAAACATTGGAATTGTAATGAAGTTGATTTAGTTGGAACCTTGTACCACTTTTTGTTTTGGAGTATCTTAATAAAAACAAACATTGTTCTTTTTGTTAATTGGAACTCCTGTTTTTGCAAGAGACTACTATGCAACGTAACTGATTTTATGAGTTAAAGTAACACAGTTCATGAATTAAAGTAACACATTGTATGAGTTAGAGTAACAGTTTTTGCAAGAGATTATGCAACGTAACAGATTTTATTAGTTAAAGTAACACAGTTCATGAATTAGAGTAACACATTGTATGAGTTAGAGTAATAGTTTTTGCAGGAGAATATATTAAACAACGTAACAGATTTTATGAGTTAAAGTAACGCAGTTCATGAATTAAAGTAACACGTTATATGAGTTAAAGTAACATAGTTTATGGATTATGGCAGTAACATAGTAATATACGTACAATGGCAGTAATAAAATAATGATTTTTTGGTGAAAATGAAAAAAACTTAATTTTGAAAAAACTTGTACTGTGAGAGAAAAAACATTTAAAAAGACTGATAAGAGAGATAAAAGATTTGGATTGAGATAATTAAGAAGGAGAGAGAGAAATGATATATTTACCAAATTTGTTAGTTATTTCCTTAATTATGAGATTAAATCTTATCCATTAATCTAACCTTGAATCAAGGGCTAAGATGGGGACTCACGGACTCAACATATATAGGTGGACTCACCTGATCCCACCTCTATATATATATATATATATATATATATATATATATATATATATATATATATATATATATATATATATATATATATATATATATATATATATAGTGACTTTAATAACGTATATAATGAGTTTTTTAGTGTACATAACACTTATTTGGATGTATGTTTCATCTTAATCTAATGGTCTAGATTGTGCCTCAATGGGTGTAAGGAGTTACCCTGCCTCACCGGAACCCGCCTCATATATATATATATATATATATATATATATATATATATATATATATATATATATATATATATATATATATATATAGAAGTGGGATAATTTATCCACCTTAATTTTTTGTACAATTTATCTTTAATTTACAGCCATTTAGATCTAATTAAATCAAGGGTCAAGATTGAATATTAAAACTTAAACACAATACATCATCAAACCTTAAACCAAAACTGAAACAAATATCAAAACCCTCACCAGATTCACGAAGGTATCATCAAAACGCTTATCGAAGGTCAATTATTTTTCAACTGTACGCTCACCAAACGCTCACAAATCACGAAATCCTCTCGCATCTCGCATATGAAATCAGGTATTTCAATTTTTTTGTATCAATTTCAATTGTACTGTAGTGTATCAATTTCAATACGATTTTTAATCACTTTTAATGATTTTTTTTAATGATTTTAATGATATCAACTTCAAATAAGATTTGTAATCATTAAAATTTCAATTTCAATGATTTTTTCGATTCTGATACAATACGTCGTATATCAATTTCAATAAAGCTCAATACGAATTTTTCAATGGGTTGTACTGTATCAATAAGATTCAGGATATAATGATTTTTAATTGATCAATTTCAATATTTAGTACTGCGTTTTTGAATATCTGCTGTTATGTACTGCGTTATTCAATTTTTTTTCAATGGTACTGTGTTTTTTAATTGAAATTATGAATATTGTAATATTTGAATATGAACAATGAAATAATTAAATATGCACACTGAATTAACTACATATTATTTCATAGCATGAATTTCTGGTTTTGGTACATTATTACTACAAAATACCCAATTATTTTATTATGTTATTCCACTTATTCTATACTATTGTTGCGGTTATTCTATATTATTCTTGAAGTTATTTCATCATATTAGTTACTATGTTTTAACCAGGGTTATTTTATAGTGTTTTTATAGATATAGCACATATGTGATTATTGTACTTCGAATTTTTTGTACTGTAACTAACCCCCTCTGTATTTTTGCCTTTCAGTGAAGTGTCTTTTGCTGGGTGCACCCTCAATGATATGGAAGATGTTTCATTCCAATACAATAACATGAGTTATTCATTACAATAACAGAGTTTATACATTGGACTTATAAATACATAAATTTAGATAGCATTATTTTAAAACTGATTATATTTGAGTGTCAACCCAATATAATAACATGAGTTATTCATTACAATAACTGAGTTTCTACTTTAGAATAACTAAATAAAATGAGATAACATTATTATAAAGTTAATTATATTTGAATTCTATCTCAATACAATAACACGAATTATAATAACTGAGTTTATACATTGGAATAACTACGTAACATCATATAACATTATTCTAAAATTTATTATATTTGAGTTTCATCTCAATACAATAACACAAGTTATTCAATACAATAACCGACTTTCTACATTGAAATCGTTACGTATCTACATTGAAATAACCTGATAACATTATTCTCTGTAAACAATTGAGTTAACTATAAAATAACTATAATGTACCAGATCCTATATATATATATATATATAGAGAGAGAGAGAGTAAGGCTCTTATGAGTCCTTTACTCTATATGAATCCCTAAGTCCTCATCTCATCCATTGGATGAGATGAGAATGGATGGACGAGATGCTTCCAATTATTTGCATTAAAAAAAAAAGAAAAAAAAGAGATTACGTTCCTAAAATAGCTCCCTTGATTTTAGGAAACAATAACCCCATGATCACGTTCATTCATCATTCACCTTGCAAAATACATCAAAACCTAAAAAAAAAAAAAAAAAAAAAAAAAAAAAAAAAACTTCCATCATCACGTTCTATCATTCATTCAATCAAATCTGGGTTCAAAATGCCGTTACTATGGATTCAATGAGCGCGACATCATCATCAACTGTTGAAAAGCAACTGATCGAGTATAACAATGGTGAGTTTTGATATTTCTTTCACGTTTTGGTTCAATTTTAATTCAGCGATCGACTAACAAAAATTAAATTTCTTTCACGTCGCTTTGGCTTCGTTTTTTATGTCAATTTTCATGTTGATATTGTTTCCATTGTCATCTCATTCATCATAGATTCATATTGATGGTTAATTGATATTCATGTCGATTTGGCTTCCCTTTTTACATCAATTTTTATGTTGATATTGTTTTTTCATTCATCATAGATTCATATTGATGGTTAATTGATATTGATTCCATAGTTTTATGTTTGTTATTTGGGTTTTCAATGAGGTCCACTAATAATATTGTTTTGTTTTCTATGAACGCAGTCACGACGTTGAAGTAACATACGCTCTACATTACAGTAACACTCCATTGCAATTACAGTAACACACTGAACGTTACGAAACAGTTTTTGATGATGATGTTAGAGTAACGTACTTTACCAGTTAGAGTAACACAACGTAAGAGCTGAAGTAACACATTGGCTGCATGAGCGTAACGCATATGTATTAACGTTACAGTAACACTTAATTGCAATTACAGTAACACACTGAACGTTGAGAAACAGTTTTTGATGATGATGTTAGAGTAACGTACTTTACCAGTTAGAGTAACACAACGTAAGAGTTGAAGTAACACATTGGCTGCATGGGAGTAACACGTTGTTTAATTTTGTGCAGGTGATATTGGAAGTGATGCAAATGCACAGGACAACACTGATAAAGGTGGATGAGGATGAGGAGGATGAAGTGGATGACGACGACGAAGATGAGGAAACTGAGGAAGACACTGAAGAAAATAAGGAGGAACATGTGTTTTGAGAATACTTGTGTTTTGAGAATACCTGTGTTTTTGGTCATGATAAAAATATTTTTCTTTTTTTGTTTACAAGAACAACTGATTTTGTACATATTTTTTACAAGTAGCGTTGTGCTACGTAGCAATTAACTCTATATTTTATTTAATACATGTGCATTTGGTTAGAGTAACATCTTTGTTCTATTGGAGTAACACCTTTCGTCAGTTAGAGTAACAGACATAATGCATTAAAGTAACTGAGGACAGCAGCGTTTAAACAAATGATTACCAAAATAATTGATGATAACTTGGATTGGAACCATGCATTACCAAATTAACGATTGTCGTTCTTTAAAGAACGATATATAATGCGTCAGAGTAATTGATGATAATAACATTGTTTAACCATGAGACAAAGAATAACACCATTAATTACTTGGAGTAACATCATTTGTTCATTAAAGTAACACTTATAATACGTCAATGTAACACGGGTGTGTAGCCTTGCTTGAGTTGAAGATGAAAGAATGAGCGGGTGTGTGTTTTGAAAGAAATCAGAAGTCGAGAGATTGAGTTTGGGATGATGAAGATGAAGAGTTTTAGTTAGGCGGGTGAGTTTGAATGAAAAAATTGAATGTGATGAAACATAATCAAGTGAGTTAGGTGGTTGGAGATAATTAAGGGAGGAGAGAGGCATTTATTATATTTTTTCCAAAATATGTTATATATTACCTTAATTACTAGACTCAATCACCACCACTCATCCCATCTAAATCAATGGCTCTAAATAGGACTTATGGACTCAAAAAGAAAAAGAGGACTCACTTGATCTTTACTATATATATATATATATATATATATATATATATATATATATATATATATATATATATATATATTAGAGAGAGAGAGAGAGAGGAAAAAGATCAAGTGAGTCCACTTATCATGAGTCCGTGAGTCTTCATCCCAACCCCTAAATTAGTGATAGATTAATGGTTAAAATTGTTTTGCCAAATTAAGGAAATAACTAACTAAATCTTTGTAAATATTTTATTTTTTTTCTCTCCTCCTTAATTATCTTAATGCAAATATTCTCTCTCCCATCAAATTTTTAACTGCATCTTTCTATCGCACAAGTTCGTCGTTTCATCTTTATTTTCACCAAAAAAATTCATCATTTCGCTACTGCCATGTTACTCTAACTCATACAATGTGTTACTCTAACTCATGAATAGTGTTACTTTAACTCATAAAATCTGTTACGTTACATAATAATGTCTTACAAAAACAGTACATTGCAAAATGTATGTTTCTATTAAGGATACTCCAAAACAAAAATTATAAAACTTCATTATAATTCCAATTTTTCACATTTGTTACTCTAAGAACTAACTTGATATTGGTAATCAAATTATACTCATAAATTGTGTTACTGTAACTCATTATGTATGTTACTCTAACGCATAATGTGTGTTTTTTTTTTGGTAAAATGTGAGTATATTGCCAAAAAAATTCAATGAGTACAATTTAACTGAGGATATTCATATCTCGACTCAAACAAATCAAATATTAGTAACATAACCGCTATACACACTTAGTAATTCCAATGGATATTGTTAGCTCCAGCTTTTCCTAGGATTCGTGCCGTAACGTCCTTCCTTATAATCCTAGAGGTACCCTCAGGCCTTATAATCTCTCCTTCTCGCCATGCCTTATTTCTCTGATTCCATATGTGGTAATGAAATGCATTAATCACAAGAGCATCCTTCTTCCATCCGTCTCCATTCTGGTTGCCGGTCACCAAGGTATTAAAGCTCGGAATTGCACCGTACCAGCTACTTAGTTTAGCCATAACCCTTCTGCTGTACTGACATCCCTTCAGCCATAATGTGTGTTATTCTAACTTATTTTACATCAATAAATTGGTACATGAGTTCCACCTGAATCAACTTCATTATAATTCCAATGTTTCACACCTGTTACACATAATCTGTGTTACTGTAACTCATTAAGTATGCTACTCTAACGAATAATGTATGTTACTCTAACAATATACTATCCTACTTAGAATTCTGCTTCTTCATCCTCCTCGTCCTCTTCTTCTTCTTCATCATCATCATCGTCAGAAGCTTTGATTTAATCTAACCACCGCGTCGTCTTTTCGTTGTGTACCTCCTCACATCGAATCCACAAGCCAATGCGTAGATTTTATAGAAGTTTACTTACTCATCCACGTCCTTGAAGATCTGCCCTATGTATGGAGGAAACTCTCACCCACATCCCTACACCATTCATGTACTTTTGCGTCTACTGAAAAATAATAATAATGCCAATAAATGTGGCAAAAAAGAAACAATCAGAATTTGAAATATGGATTAAAGTAACAGATGACAAGAATTAAAGTAACAGATGAAGTGCATTGAAGTAACACTGGATTCAATTAACAGAGGATGTTTATACACCAGGTATAAAGTAACAGAGGTTAAACATTAAAGTAATAGACAGTATGAATTAAAGTAATAGATAATGTTCATTAAAATAACATCAGGTATAGGTTAGTGCAAAAAATTCATATAATGATCATAAATGAGAGTATGACGCAATATCTTTCTTCGAATGAGGGCGATATTCTTTGATATTGTTTCCTATTTTGAAGTCAATCACGCCCCATAATTATAGCAAGCAGTATCTTTATTTAATTTTTTTTATATGGCGGTATTCTAAATCCTTTTTGTCACTCCAATGCATTACAATAACAGATGAAAAGAACTAAAGTAACAGATGGAGTGCGTTAAAGTAACACGAGATTCAGTTAACATTATAAGCATTAAAATAACAGGGGTTAGTCATTAAAATAACAGATTGTGTATATTAAAGTAACACAGTATGTGCATTACAATAACTCCATATATTTGTTCGTGCGTAAAATTCATATAATGCTTAGACCTTTTTGTGTTACATTTTTGTGTTACTCTAATTAAAATTAGGTGTTACTGTAACTCAGAACGTATGTTACTTCAACGTTGTGTCTACTTCAGTAGAATACAAAACAATAGTATCAGTGAAGCTTAAGAAAAACCTAAAGAATAAACAAAACAATAACACGAGAGTAATTGAAGATCACACTTGTTGCACTAACAATAACACGAGAGTAACACGAGATCAAGGGAGTTAGCGGAGAGTTGCTTAGTGTTGATCCCCTCCATCCATTCATCATAATATGGATGGTGGATGGATTAGGTTCAATTATTGAAAAAAAAAAAAAAAAAAAAAAAAAAAAAACTGCGGGACTGACATGCTGCGGGATAGCCATCAACCATCACTAATCAGCCATCAACCCATCACTAATCAATAGCTTCCCTCCTCACCCTACTCCCATTAATTTTAACCCTCTCTATACTCCCGCCCAAACCTCTTTACACTTTCCCATTCACCCCCTTTTGAATTCATTTCACCGGCTATTCACTCACCGCTCTCTAAAAAAATCCCATCTCCATCTCCGCAGCTTCTCCTTATTTGATCATGCCTAAAATTCCAATGATCATATAAAATGTATGTTGAATGTTCCATTTTCGACCTTCGATTTTCCTTCTGTTCAACCCTTTTGTATCCCTTTTGAATTTTGACTTCCATTTGCATGAACTCCGGTCATGCATGAACCCTAAAAAGTGGTAAAAGAGCATTTTTCCAACCCGATAACCCTAATTTTGAGTTGAAGTTGTTGTAGTTGTATGTACAGTGGTTGTAGTTATAGAGTCGAAGATGAAGTTTTTTTTCTTTGTTGAAGTTCATGTTGAAGTTCTAGAAGTTTTTATTTCTTTGTTGAAGTTCATGTTGAAGTTCCCATAATCGTCATTGTAATTATGCATGTGGCATCGATTAGGCATTTTTTTGTTGGTGTTCTGTACATCTTCTGTAGTTGTATAGTCATACGTACTATGTTCTATAACCACACTGTTGTAGTTGTATAGTCATACAATTTACATGCTTCCTTGTTGAAGTTTATGTTAAGGTAGTCTTATTTTCTCATGTTCAAATCCCCATAATCATCTTTCCAATGATGCATGTGACATAACTGATGCGGGTTTTGTTGTAAAGTCACATTTGAGGTTGTATAGTCATACAGAGTTGCATAGGCTGTTCGGGAAGATAAATATTTGAAATTTGAATAGTCATACAGAGTTGGTTATACAGTCACCCGTTTGAAGCTACATAGTCGCAATCGTTATATTTTGTTGTGAAGTAACAGAATGATGTATAGTCACACCTTTGAAGCTACACAGTCGCACTCGTTACGATGCAAAGTCACACGCTTTATATTGTATAGTCATACAGTGTTGGTTATATAGTCACCCGTTTGAAGCTGTATAGTCACACTCGTTATGTTGCAGAGTCACTGGCATTTTACTGTAGAATCACACAGTTGAAGCTGTATACTCAGTTGTACAGTCACACTCATTACGTTCGAATATTGATATTGCAGCAGAAAGTCTGGTGCAAAGAAGAAAGTTCTAACGAAGGCCGGTAAGAAGAAGTCCGTGGCAGAGACATCGGTTCGCGACCTTGTAATTGATGATAGAGTGGTTGGGGACCAAAAATTGGGTAAGAAGAAGAAGAAGACTGTTGAAGATACATCAGAGGACCACATCGTTGCCGAGACGGATGTGGGGGGACAGAAATTGATGACGAAAGTAGACGAAAGAAAAAAAAGAGGGTCACATTTGATACACCGGTCGTCGAGTTGGATGTGGGGGGGGGCATAAAATGTTGAGGAAAGCAGGCCAAAGAAAAAGAGAAGGGTCACATCTGATATACCGGCCGACCCCACTATCGTGCGCGTGTCTCGGGGGAATAGGAGAGGGGACCGACAACAGGGTCGGCTAGAAGTAAAAAGAGAGCCTAGAGGTCAGCCGGATATTCACTGTAGGCCCAGGCGGTTGCACCAGCTAATTGCGCAATTATCGAATGATCAGATTGAGAGGGTGCGTGGTGTTGGCTTCGGCGGGCTATTGGAGCTGAGGATCGAATCGGTTCCCATTGACCACGCGCTTATGTTCCTCCGTGCGTTTTATGACGGGTCCCATATTTTCCGTGCCTCACGCCGGGAGGCATTCATGATGTCAAAGTACGACGTCCACGATTGCCTCCAGCTACCTTTAGGACCTCATCCGGTGAAAGTAATCCCAACAAAAAACAAGAAAGGGGCAGACTCACTTGACGTGATCAGGTTAAAGAGTGCTTGGAGGAAGGGGTTCGATGTGGTGGACAGCAGCGGGCCAATAACATTAGGGAGGGTGCACGAAAAGTTAATGGCAACCAAAGCCGCTGACGACGACTTTGTCCGTAGGTTCGTGTTGTTCACGTTGTGTCATCATTCCTCGCGCCTACCACGAACAACTCACTGGACCCGAGCCTGCTAGCCGCAGTGGATGACGTGGACTTTATTCGGGAACAGGACTGGTGTAGCTTTGTCCTGCAGGATCTGGTGTGGGCGGGTAAGGCGACACGTGACTCCAACAAAGTCCTCAACTACCTCCGGGGGTGCATCCCCATTCTGATGATTGCGTACTTCCAGCGCTATGATTTCCGTAGCGAGACTTACAGATGCGACATACCATTTATCGGACATTGGGATGCACGGAGAATATGCGATCGTCTTGCTGGGGAACTGGAGACAGGATCACTGGGAAATCAGCTGCGTTCGAAGGTGTCGTACCCACGTACATGTGGAAAAACAGGCAGCGAGGGCACCCAGCACTCTAGTCCCAAAAGAATAAAGACATGGATGGAGAGAGACGGTCAATCGGAAGACAGCGCCGTTGACGTAAGTGATCTCGCAGCTACTCTATAAATCATCAATTAATTGTTCGTGAAACGATTTTATCTGACAGCCCTACTTATGTTTATAAAAGCATATACGATTCATAAAACTGTGTTTATAATACAGTTGAAATTCAATAGTCACGGTCATTATGATCACGCTCATCCTGATGTATAGTCACACACTATTAGTTGTATAGTCACACATTGTTACCTGTATAGTCACACACGTTATGTTGTCCAGTCACCACTATAACCTGCATAGTCACACGCTATAAGCTGTATAGTCACACACTTTATGCTGTATAGTCACACACTTTATTCCGTATAGTCACACACTTAGATGCTTAGTCATACTCACAATGCCAGCCTCAACACCACTGAGCTTCACACAAATGATTTGACGACCGGCGGTTTTTCATGAATTTCCGAAGGTGTGCGCTAGCCTTTTGCGGTTTCTGTGAGCAGGCTGCCTCCAAATTAAGAGAAATATCGACGAGGAACAACGCAGTTCCAAGTCAAGACCCGGCCTCTCAACAATTCTGGGAAGATCCATCTGTCCTCCAATATATCGATGAAGTCGTTTCGTTGGCCGGCTAGTTGAAGCAGACTACCCAGAGCGCCCCCGTCGTTGAGGGAGAGGAGCAGCGCGATGCTGAAGCCTACGGTCTGGTACGCCAAATTGTGCATGATTTGCGTGAATCTGGATACGTGGATGAAGATAGAAATCAGGTTTCTGTGTGGGAGATGGTGATGGAACAGAAGGTTACGATGATGAGGGCACTTTTGATGGTGGCATCGTGAAACCTGGTTTCTGTGAGGGAGAAGTTCAAGAGAATGATGTCGCCGAAGAAATAAACCAAGACTCTAATGTGTAGGGTTCGGTTGACATGAGTCCGACCGTAGTGGTGGCTCTACGGCAAGCAGGGTGGGAGACAACTGATGAACGGTCGGCTTTAGATGTAATACCGGCTCCGCCCGATGCGACAGTCAGTTCTACTCTTGAGAGGGAACTCACAAAGCAGGTTGGGCTGTAGTGGAGGCTGTTGCCACCACGCCTGCGACGGCAGAAATCGTCACAAACGATAATCAGCAGACAGGCGAGGGTTCAGGGACCAGGACGCACCCGGAGGCACTACATCATCGGTACATCTTCTATTCCGATGTGGCATTTGAGTGCATGGATACGATTCCAGACAATTTGGGCTGCACGTTGGACTGTGGGAGAATATTGAGGGGGCAGCTTGTAATCTCTGGATTCATGTGCTCCAATATCGTCATCTTCTGGGATATCCTCCACGTACGGAAAGATGTAATCGACTACGTCTTAGACCGGTCAACACCACGTCCATCAGGGTACGTATTTATTGTGCTGCTCATGTCATTTTTAAAATGCATGTGCTAATCAGGACTTTGTTTGGTCTACAGCGAAATGTTGGTCGAGTTCACAAATTACGACTGTATAGCGAGGCCAGACATGCAGTCGCTCGAGCCTGGCCAGCAGGTGATGAATAACGTCATTGACTGCTGGTGTAGGCTGCTAAACCAGCTGGTGTACGAAAAAAAAGCACCAAGACTAACCAGTAGATGTTACTTCTCTCTTGGACATACGGTACGTTCACCCCCCAAATTAGTTGTATAGTCGCACACTATTGGCTGTATAGTCACACACTATTACCTGTATAGTCACACACACATTATGTTGTCCAGTCACCACTATAAACTGCATAGTCACACGCTATAAGTTGTATAGTCACCCACTTTATGTTGTACAGTCACGCACTTCAGCCTGTATAGTCGCACAATACAAGCTGTATAGTCGCACACTTTACGCTGTATAGTCACACAATTGCAGCTGAACAGTCACACTCATGTCAAACACACAATAACTACATGTTGCTCCATCAATGCATGTGAGTAGGTCCCAGTGTTGGAATTGTGGAAGAAAGGAGGCAAGGGCAAGAATTATGACAAAGAAATATTTTACGTGTGGGACGAGTGGATAAATAAGAGTTTCTCCGACTTTGCTTTGGACTCGGACATGGTATTATCTTGGACATACTGTTTATTCGTAGTTGTTATCAGCCCATAATCCTGACACATTATTTGCAGATGTTCGTCCCGATCTTAACGGGTGACGAGGGTCACTACAGTTGCGCCTGCATCAACTTCAATTATGAGCAAATAGAGTACCTCGACAACAGGTTGTACGATAAATATTTTACGAAGTTGCCTTACTATGGCATTGCTCGGACAGCGGTCAGGCCCTTTTAATTTAATATTAAATCAATTATGTGACCGCGAATGTGTTCAACACCTGATCCTGTTTGAACTTGTTTTGCAGGCTGATAAGATGGGGGAGTTCATGGTATAACGAAGGGTGGAGAAAGGTGAGAAGGTCCGTGCGTTTAAATTGGTAAACGTTCCCTTATCATGGCAGGGATTGGGGTACTCCGCCAATGACTGTGGAGTGCACCTGATGATGCACATGATGCTGTACACCGGGTCCCCGTTCAACTGCTCCTTGGGGACAATGACGGCCATGAATATGTGCAGGGCGGAAATCACGGTGACCCTTATACTGAGCGACGTGAACAAGATTAGGGACGCTGTTTTGAAGAAAGTGGCTGCATTCGGAGCATACAAGGAATCGTTGGAATCTGCTCGTACGTTTGAAACCACTCCTGTGAAGGCAACCACCAACAAGCGTCAGAGCAAATCATCGAAAACACCTGAACCCACCCCCCGATCAGTCCCAGAAGAAAGACAGACGGCAATTAAGTCTCGGATACGGGGCTGTGAAGATGGGTTGGGTTGCTCTTTGAACCAAGGTGAACCTTCCCCGGATGCCATTGTCATGTCGGCCTTGTTTCGCCTGCACCGGCCGCTGACGAGTAGGATGCCCAACCTGTGAAAACACGTCGCCGACTACTGCTTCCTTGATGATAATGGGTACGACGAAAAGTAAGTAACCGTCTTTGATTACTGATACGTGTTGCATATTACACCTACTAACCGGTGTTAAAAATCCGCAGTGAACGATTGGGGTCCTACAGCACTCATGCGCAGCTAGAGAGGCGTGACATTCAAACGCTCTTGTCCGGAGGTAGCATGAGCGCCGCTGTGCTGGAGTGTTGGTCGCACCTCATGAACTCGTTGGAACCAGACGACAACCGGCGTGGGTTATCCTCCCCTACTGACCCAACGATGGCGTGGTTCGGAATTCAACACATGGTATGCCCCCATAACCTCCTACCTATCACATTAAATAGTACAAATGATCCCCATTCACATTAACTGAAAAGATGTAAAGTTCGTGTAATAGTTAGAAATAATCACAAAGTTCACTTAGCACAATCACACATGTTGATGTGTACAATCACATGCTATGAGTTGCATAGTCACTCATATTAAGGTGTACAATCACGTGATATACGTTGCAGAGTCACACATGTTGATGTGTACAATCACATGCTATAAGTTGCATAGTCGGGCATTAAATAGTACAAATAACTTTGCAGAGTCTGTGTAATAGTCTGTGTAAAGATGTAAAGTCTGTGTAATTGTCAGACATCACTTTGCAGAGTCACTCATGTTGAGGTGCACAATCACGTGATATAAGTTGCACAGCCACGCACATGATATAGTCAGACATTCTAGAATTTACAATCACACTATCATATATAGTCACAGTCTGTACGCTGCAAAGTCACGCATCTTAGTCTATAAAATCACATGCTATAAGTTGCATAGTCAGGCATCATAAAATTTACAATCACACTGTCATGTATAGTCACAGTCTGCACGCTGCAAAGTCACGCAGCTTAGTCTGTACAATCACACACTTTGCGATGTGCAGCCACGCACATGATATAGTCCAGTCTCGCACGCTGTCACTGATGGCAACTAATATTCACCATCCGTTAGGACTCATTGACCGTATAGTGGAACGACCCGACTCAAGTACCCCTGCGGACGAAGACACTGACGGTGTGTACGAAACGTGGGACAGATTCATACAAGATTGCGCCGGGACAATCGACTTGAATGCCGAACTATTGTTTTTCCCGGTGCATACTATGGGGCACTATGCGTGCATGTGCGTCAACTTTAGAGAAAGAACAGTTGATATCCTCGATCACCAGACACACGCCCCAGGGTCGCATATGTTCCGGGTGTCCAGCAAAATAGTAAGTTGCACACATATGCTTTATTTCACCGCGTCAAAAATATTCTACTGCTTCCATAAGTGCTGACGTTTACTATTACCTAATACTGCAACAGCTGCAAGCATTGACCGACTACATGGACGAGCAGGGGCTGATTAAGAGCAGTCATCTGGCAAGTTTTACGCATCGACAAGTAAAATTGGAATGGCAGAGCGTCCGGAAGAACGATCCGGAGTCTGGAATTTTCTGCTTGATGCACGTGTGCCTGTACGACGGTGCGCCATTCACCCACCCTGATATTAGGACAAAGGTCAGGAGGCGTTACTTGTCGTTCGAGGTGGCAGCAACCCTCGTACTTGCTGACATGAATGAAGCTCGCGAGGACGTGTTGCCGAAAATTTGCGCTTTCATAGCAGACGCATCAAGCATATGGAAAACACTCGATGAAAAACGTAAGATAGGGAGAATCGTGGAACGAAAGACCTCAGCGAACCGTAAGGCATGTATGTGTAGTGAAGTAAAAACACTTTTTTGGGGTAACTAAATCTCATGTTAGAGTATCTTCTGAGTATCAGATGAATGACAACTCAGTATCAGGGTCGCATGTGCGATGTGATACAGTCACGCAACTTCTGACTCCCAGTCATAGTCAAACTCCTGCAGAGTCATGACAGACAACCACAAATTCACTAATTAATTATACTAACTAACCCTGCATATATGTCCATCCATTTACTTTCAGTTTATTTCATCTTAAAATTAAAGGATGGTTTCACCTAAAAAAAAATCGATGGTTCCCGTATTTACAGAAGACACCAAAAAAACAATACACACACCGTAAAATCAGATTATTTCCCAAAAAGACGATGGTTCGAAAATGATGTCGACGCAATATAAACTGTACACATCAAAATGCACTGGGACTGGAGGTGATGTTTGTGAGTCTCAATGCACATTAAGACACAAACAATCACCTCACTCTCCTAACCCTAATTAATTTAGGAGGATAGAACCTCCACCTAACTCAATTAATTTGTACTGACCCTTTACTGCCTCCCTCCTTTAAATACTAACGCCATTTTTACCCCAACTACTTCCAACTTCACCGCTTTAACCCTAAAAAAAATGGCAAGCAAAATAGAAGAAATCAGAAAATTGATCGAGGAGTACGCTGGTTTGTTGGATACCACTAGATCCAACCAATTATCAGCCATGCAGCTAGTCACCACTGCCATAGACGCGAGGAACTATGTGGCATCCATTGGTGATACAGAAAAGGAGACCGAGCTAGACGACTACGTCGAATTCTTGATGAAAAAGTGTATTGGATGTTTCCGCACTAAGAAAGTGTTGCAGCGTGATTTGGCCAACTTGAAGAAGATGCTTCAAGAATACGGGGGTTAATTATGCATGAGTTAAAATGTAGCGTTTAATGGTATGTAATGGATGTTTTAATGTGTTTTAAATGTTTTCCGCATTATGTTGTGGAATGTTTTTATGTTTCAAGTACTGTGTCGTAGAATATTTTTATGTTTCCAGTGTTGAGTGTTTTGTAAGAGATGAACTTTTTCTAATCTGCAAATATTTCCATTGCTATTTCGCTATTTCTCTATTTTTATGGACACATGGTGTATAGTCACACTCAACATGGTGCATAATCACAGTCAGTGTCATAAAAGCAGTTTAGGTTTCTACACTTCATTTTGTTAAATCACAGTCAGTGTATTGTAGAATCATAGTCATTATCTTGTACAATCACACTCCTACAATCAGTGTAACCACACTCCACCTCTTGTTGTAGAATCACACCCTGCCTCCTGTAAAGTCACACTCATTGCGTTGCACAATCACACTCACTTGTTTCGTGTCAACCAAAATTAAGGGCATAATGTTCCTGTACAGCTGTATTTGTGGCCAAAGATGATCTATTTTAATGGACACATGGTGTATAGTCACACTCAACAAGTCACACTCAACATGGTGATAATCACAGTCATCGTGTCATAAAACCAGTTTAGGTTTCTACACTTCATTTTGTAGAATCACAGTCAGTGTATTGTAGAATCACAGTCATTATCTTGTACAATCACCCTCCTACAATTAGTGTAACCACACTCCACCTCTTGTTGTAGAATCACACCCTGTCTTCTGTAAAGTCACACTCATTGCGTTGCACAGTCACACTCACTTGTTTCGTGTCAACCAAATATTAAGGGCATAATGTACCTGTACAGCTGTATTTATAGCCAAAGATGATGCATTTCAGATTAAAAACGACTGCTATTTCAATGTATTTTACAGCAAGTCAACAAAAAACAATTTTACGGACCCCCCATGTTTTATGACTATGTCATATTCGAAATGATTAAGGTCCGCAATAGACGTAGACAATATCACGGACCTTGACCATTTCAAACGTCAAAAATCTTTAAGCTTTAAAAAAAAAATTGCCCCATGATCTACGACTTACACTATATTAGAAATGATTGAGTTCCGCAATATACGAAAACGTCGACAGTCACCATGTATCACGGACCTTGACCATTTCAAACGTCCACAGTCTTATTGTTTCCAAAAAAAATGTTCCTACATAACAGAGGATTTTCACGAACAATCCTCCTCGGCAATCCCTGCCGGCTCCTCCTCCTCGTCCTCCTCCTCAACATCAACAGATAAGTCAGCAATAGGTGGATCCTCAGCGAATGGGTTGGGGCAGTTCCTCTTGTCATGGTGCCCTATCCTCTTGCAGTTCTTGCACAGCCGTTTAGGCCTCACGGCAATTGCAGCAGCCTTCGCCTTAGAAGACAGCATCCGCTTCCCACTGCCCTTGTTCTTGGCTTTCTTCTGGGGCAATATCGTTATTTCAATTGCGCTCGTCCAGCCGAGGATCTCCTCTAATTCTTGCGTCTTGCCACAAAGGCCAGCAAGGGGCGCCGCATCGAACCTGAAGCCATGAATGATGTCAGCTAAATTACTAACGTCTTCCTTACCCATTTTGCTGACATGACTGACGGTCTCATAGAACTCCGAAAACAGCCTCGTGACTGTAACAGCCTTCTCATCGCTTAGGCGACTCTCTGACAGGGGACAAGCATTAACATTACATAGGGCATCCTTTGTCCATCTACGTGCCACGTACCGTTCCGGGATCGCCTCCCGTCCTTTGGAAGAATATATCCAAATGGCGTGCCTGCAAAGAATTCCATACTGACGGAACTTCCAGCAAGTACAGCTGACCTCACAGGTACCTGCGAGTGCATTAAAACCCATAAAGAGTGCGACTCTCAACCATACGGACAGTAGCTACGCAACGTATAGGATGTGACTTTCTAAAGGAATAATCACAACCTTTACAAAATACAGTCACACCCATTATGCTGCATAGTCACAGTCCTTACGTTGCAGAATCAAATGAGTTACGTTATACAATCACATGCCCTGCATTTCAGAGTCACACCCTTTATTTTGTATAGTCACATTCAATGAATTGTAGAATAAAACTCATTACGTTGTGCATTCACACTCACCACGTTGTATAGTCACACTCACCGCAGTTTAGAGTCACACCGTTTAGGTCATATAGTCAGGCTATGTGAGTGTGGCTAGACACCATGGACAGTGACTTTCTATGCCAATACCTGGATTGTATTCAACAATGTAGTTGCAGTCCCGGATGGAGTCCAGTACAGTTGTCGCTTCGACCCCGTCCTTCTCCTGATACCCACGAACGCTGCACGTGTACAATGAAAACTTTACCTCTTCCTGAAAATGTGCAAAAGCCACGTAAGTGTACACCCTTGCCGCGTGGGTCTCCATCGGATTCGTCGTTCCAATTTTGGGGAATGTCTGCCGGTTATCATTGTCTAGCCTCTTCTGCATGTGCCTTTGTTGGTCCATCGCACTTTCGAAACGCATCCATAACTGGACCAACGTACCATTGTTGTCTTCAAACTTTTTGAAGAAACTGTTCTCACTCTCTGATCTCTGCGTTGTCCTCATAATTCCGGATATCCTCAACTCCCTGCAATGCGCGGCGACCCATTTGCTCCAGATGTTAAACATATTTTCGAACCATTCGATCCCAACAGCATCATGGTCGATCATAATCCTCCCCCACCTGTTATCAAACTCCGACGCCTCGATGTCATCATCCCAAATAATTACATTGAGCGCTTTTACGAATTCCGAGGCCTCCTCGCTTGATCTGCCGTACTTCATTGGAACCTTTTTCATGATGTGCCACGTGCAGCAACGTTGGTGTGATGCTTTGAATATTTTTGGGACGGTTTTTAAAATCCCGGGATCCTAGTCTGTAATGATATAACACGGTTCCTTCCCGCCCATGGCTTCCAGAAACCGGGAGAGGACCCAGATAAATGACTCATAGTCCTCCTTTAATAGCAACGCTCCGCAGAGCGTGACAGACCGCTTGTGGTTGTCCACGCCAGTGAACGGTGTGAACACCATAGAATACACGTTGGTTCCGTACGTTGGGTCGAACGAAACTGCATCCCCGAGTGCCGCGTAGTTCCTTCGAGCTGCACCATCCGCCCAACTGACCCTGCGTAAGCTTCCATCTGCATCAACATCATAGTCAAAGTAAAAATCCTTCTGACTTTCCCTCAAACTCTTGAACCGGTTTATGAACAATTGACCATCCTGCTCGTGAACAAAGCATTTGACGTCCCTCCCCCAGTTCTTGAAATCAACCAACAATGCTCCTATGTTCTGAAATCCTCCCGACATCTCCTTGCACATCTTGTATGTCCGAGTCGTCCCGATCTTCAGCTGCACACACAAAATTGCAACTGCATTAGTCGCGCACAGTTAGCAGTCAACCATGCACTACACAACATTGTTCACAGACGTTACGCACCCTCGAGTTGCAAACGATCATCTCCTTGTGATATCTTGATAGACTTCGAGATGAGTTTTGAAACTCTCTGTCCTTCACCATCACAAGATCGTGGTTGTGTTCCTCGATGAACTCTTCAATATAAAACCCCCCGATCATTGCACAGAGCCTAATTCTTGCTCCACATTGCGTCCTCGTCGCCTTCGTACTCCCTTTGGGTTCATACGATCCCACAGACTCTTGCCCCTCCTTCTCTCCCGTGCTCGACAACTTCACCATGATCTAGCTAGCTGTTTTGCCCTCCTTATTATGACAAGCCAACAATTTCTTCTTAATCGAACCATCAAAAGATCTAGTTGTCGTGTACCTCTTTCTCGAAACCAATAGAAGATGCGTAAGATTGATAAAACAAGAATGCTCCGTCGATGTCCGCGAACTTCTGCCCTACGTAAGGCACAATCACTGTGTCTTCAACTAGCATATAGGTTGGAACAATAAAAACAAAATAACTATCAGAGGTTGGAACAATAAAAAACTATAATAAAAAACCTATATTACACACTAAAAACTACTGTCAATAAAAAGAAACCCTATATTACACACTATCAATCTTGCAACGCACGCATTCATCTCTGACCTTAATGAAATGTGACTTTTCTCAACAACGACTGTGACTTTGAAGAACAATGTCTGTGGCTTTGCTCATATAATAGTATGATTTTACACCACTATATTACATATAACAGCATGATAAATATAACAATCATAAATATAACAACCGTAAAAAATACCAACAATAATAAATATAACAATCATAGAGAAACCAACATAAATATTTTGAATAAAGCAACTTCAACGTAATACAACTACACCTGCAGCAGAAAACTACAACTACATGGAACCAACACAATAATAATCTGGCTTGATTAATACCCACAACGCATAAGAACTATAAGTACAACTACAAACCAATATACAATACTCGATAACCAAAAAAAATTACAATAATAAATATAACATTGTTGTAATTTTTTTTGGTTATCGAGTATTGTATATTGGTTTGTAGTTGTACTTATAGTTCAACAATGATAATCATAAAAACGCTTCTCTCTAGGGCAGGCGATTTTGGCCAACTCTAGGGCTTTTTCCGGCGCTGTTCAGGCGTCCTCCCTGCGTTCGCTGCTGCTGTTCTCGACAGGGCGGTCTACGTTGGAATTGAGCGATGAGGAAGAAAGGTCAGACTGTTTGGAATGGCCCTAAACCTCATACACGAAAGAATGCAAGAGAAGAATCAGCACGTAAAATGGACAAAACTCTGAATTCGCAGGAGTCTGATGAGGACTCTCGCGTGAATAAGACATTGGAGGATATCCCCGGATTGAATTTTGAGTCTGACGTTGAAGAGGAGAATGAATCGGAGAATACTTCGGAATTTGTGCCTGAAACAAATGTCATTCCTGAACCACAACCGATCGATAGCATTGGTTGGAAACAACGTGAAGGAAAAAAAATTGTTGATGTAGAAGAAGAAGAGGAATTGTTGAAATTCTCGGAAGATGATGTTGAGGATGAAGTTGAATACTGGAGCAATGCAGTATACTGTTTCATCATGGGAGCCAATCCTCCATGGGAGGTCGTTGAAGGGTTTGTGAAGCGAATTTGGAAGGAACATGCTATAGATAAAATTTCATTCCTCCCAAATGGAATTTTTCTAGTACGTTTCAAGGAGAAAGATGCCAAGGTAAAATTTCTTGACCATGGCTTATTTATGTTTGACAATAAACCGCTTATTGTGAAAGAGTGGACTCCGGAGGCAACGCTTGACAAGGAGGATGTTACTGAAGTACCTATATGGATTCAGTTACATTGTTTACCTTTGAAATTTTGGGGTCGATGCTTACCCTGGATAGCTGGTTTAGTCGGGCCATATGTTAAATCTGATTTAGCTACGGAGGAACGGACTCGATTAGGTTATGCTAGGGTTTTGGTGTTGGCTAAGGTGGGACAGAGATTCAAGAATTCTATCAAATTCCTGGACGAACACGGGAATGAGGTGGAAGTTTTTGTGAAATATGAGTGGAAGCCTATTTGGTGCACAAAATGTAAGAATTATGGGCATGAAGGGAGTGATTGTAAGAAAGAGGAGCTGAAAAAAGCAAGAGTAGAAGCGAAGCAAAAGAAGAATGGTGGAGGTGGAATAGTTAATGTTAAACAGCCTGCAGGTTTGGGTGCAGCTACGGTTCAGCCTGTCAACTCTGCTGCTGTGATCAAACAGCCTGGTACACTGGTACGTACACAGGCTGGAGGAGTTACTGTTCGGAATGCGGGTAGGGGGACTACGAAGGACGTTTCATTTATTGAAATTCTGAAGGGTCCCTCGGGAATAGTGAAGGAGGTTGGAAATGCGGGTGCTGGACTTGAACTGGTTTTACATGGAAGTTCATAACGTAGGGTGTTGGAACGTTCGAGGCATGTGTAATATAAATAAGCAGCGAACGATTTGTGAGTTTGTTAGGAAGCAGCAAGTAGACGTTTTTGGTCTTCTTGAGACTAAAATAAAGAATAAAGCTTATGCTAAAGTTCATCAGAACATGTTCTATGAATGGAGCATAACTACGAATAATCATTGTCATAAAGGAGGACGAGTTTGGCTCTTGTGGAAACACGAGAGAGTAAACTTGCTAATTGTGGAGTATAGTTCTCAGAGAATTCACGTAAAAGTGTCGACAAACTCGGGGAAAGAATACTGGCTTACCTTGGTGTATGCCTTTAATTCGGCTTCTAAGAGAGTGGAGCTTTGGCGAAGACTCGAAAGCTATACTAACAGAGGTCCGTGGTTGATCATGGGGGACTTCAACTGTGTTGTAGAAGCCAATGAACGACTTGGGGGAATTTCCTCGGAAGAGGCTATGTGCCAATTTCGAGGGTGCCTGGAAAATTGTGAGTTGAGTGATATGAAGGCTACTGGGTCTTGGTACACTTGGAATAATAAGCATAAGGTGGCTGAAACAAGAGTGTATAGTCGGATTGATCGTTGTTTAATTAATGATGATTTCATGAGACTATTTCCGAGCGGGTTTGCAAATTTCTTGCCGGAAGGAACGTTTGATTGCCCTGCTATAGTGCAATTGGAACAACCTCCGATAAGGAGGAATCGGAGTTTTAAATACATGAATATGTGGAGTAAAGCTCCTAGTTTTAGGAATTGTGTTGCTAGTGTTTGGGGATGTACGATGAATGGGACCTTGATGTACAAATTGGTATCGAGGTTGAAAAAATTGAAGAAGCTAAGCCGCTCAAAGATTTGAATGCAGATTGTTTTTCGGACATCGAAAACAGATGTATTCAAGCTGAACTTAAGCTTGAAAAGTTGCAGGTAGCGCTACGGTCCGATCGTACTGCTGCGATGATGAACGATGAAGCAATGTTGAATGATCATGTCCGCACCTTACAGTCAGCTAGGGCGGAATTCTGGTCACAGAAATCAAAGCAAAAATGGGTTCGTGAAGGGGATGTTAACTCGGCTTACTTTCACGGACTTATGAGAGCAAGAAGGGCAAGAAATGTTGTTGTGCAGCTGACTGACGCTGAGGGTTCGATATGCAGGAGTAAGGAGGAGATTGAGAACGCATTTATGCGTTATTATTTGAAACTGCTGGGTGAGTCTCGGCAGGTGGAAGCAGTGAACGTGGGTGTGGTTAGGCGAGGAAAGGTATGCACTGATGAGCAGATGGCGTGGCTGGAGCAGCCTGTGACAGATAGCGAAATTAAACGGGCCCTCTGGAGCATTCCTCGAGATAAGGCACCGGGTCCTGATGGCTTTTCGAGTCAATTCTTCATCGATGCTTGGGATATTATTGGTGAGGATTTCTCGAAAGCGATACATGACTTCTTTTTGTCAGGTAAGCTGCTTAAACAGTTAAATTGTGCTAATATTACCTTAATCCCGAAGGTAAATCGACCTCAGTCTGTGAAAGAGTTTAGATCGATTGCGTGCTGCAATGTGATATACAAGTGTATTTCTAAAATCATTTGTATGAGATTGGCTCAGGTTCTACCCCAATTAATTAGCCCGACGCAGGGTGGTTTCATTGAAGGTAGGAGCATTGTTGAAAATGTGCTTATATGTCAGGATTTGGTTAAGATGTATAGTAGAAGAAGAATTTCTCCCAGATGTCTGTTTAAAGTGGACATTCATAAGGCGTATGACAGTGTCGAATGGAGCTTTGTTGATCAGATGATGCGGGCGCTTGACTTTCCGGACCGTTTTCGCTTAATGATTATGGAATGTGTTGAAACTATTTCGTATTCTTTAAGTGTTAATGGTGATAATTTTAGCTTCTTCCGGGGGAAAAGGGGGTTGAGGCAAGGAGATCCTATGTCTCCGCTGCTATTTACGATCTGTATGGAGTATTTCACTCGTATTATGGATTTTGTGATAGTGGAGAAGAAGTTTAAGTTCCATCCAAAATGTGGGGGTTTGAAGCTCACCCATTTGCTTTTTGCTGACGATCTTCTCCTTTTTTGTAAAGGGGATTCGGAGTCGATGGAGGTATTATGGAGAGCTTTTTCTACATTCAGTAAGGCCTCAGGCTTGTGTATAAGTGTGGGAAAGTCCCATGCTTATTTTGCAGGTGTGGATGAGGATAGGAAAGGAGCAATTTTACAGTTCTCTGGGTGTGTGGAAGGTTCTATGCCTTTTCGGTACTTGGGGTTCCCTATTCAGAGCACAAAATTGGGAAAGAATGATTGTGATAAGCTACTTGCTAGGATTACTTCGAGAATTGCAGGTATTGGAGCCCGTAAGCTGTCATATGCGGGTAGACTGACCCTAGTACAGGCTGTGTTGTCTCAATTGCACAATTACTGGGCTATGGTCTTTATTATACCTAAGTATGTGATGGGTCGAATTGGATCCCTATGCCGAAATTTCCTTTGGGAAAGAGGGGTGGAATGCACGAATCGAGCGTTAGTAAGCTGGGAGAATATTTGTTATCCCAAGTCTGAAGGAGGGCTGGGATTATGAGATTTGGGCGTTTGGAACGAGGCTGCGGTAGCCAAACTTGCATCTTGGGTTTTTGATCAGCCGGATAGATTATGGGTTCGGTGGGTGAATAGTGTATATTTGAAGGGCTCCTCGTGGCGTTACTTCCAGCCACATGTGGATGTCACGTGGGCTTGGAGGAAGATATGTCAGGCTAAGGAGCGGATTAAACATATGTATTCAAATGAGAGGTGGCATAATTCGGATAAGCACTATTCGATCACTAAGGCCTATGAGGAATTGCGTAATCATGGGGGAAATGTGACGTGGTGGCGGTTAGTTTGGAGTAAATGGAGTGACCCGAAGCACAGTTTCATTTCTTGGCTGGTGTATCGGGGGGCTCTGAATACTAGACTGAAATTGGAAAAATGGGGGGTAGCGGACTCAGACCGCTGTTTCTTGTGCGAGGAGCAATCGGAAAGCATTAATCACTTGTTTTTTGGTTGTGATTGGAGCAAGAGAGTCATGGACATCCTAGGTGCGTGGGTGTCGAGAACAATACCGGGGAATGATGGTTTGTGATGGGCGAGAAGTGCTAGAGGATCGAGGCTACAATGCAATATAATTCGGGCTATGATTACTGCGGCAATATACCATATTTGGAGACAACGTAATTTGTGTAGATTAGAGGGCTCGGTGACTTTGCCACGAGTCACGGCTAATATGATAATGAAAGATGTCTCAAATAGAGTAATGTGTAAGATTAAATACCCAATTCCTCCTAAGGACGCTAGATGGTTGCATACGTTGATGTAATCATTTAGTGTTTTTTGTAATTTGTTACACATTCTTTATATATATACTTACCTTTCATCAAAAAAAAATATAACAATGATGGAACGTGTGAATAATAAATATAACGTAATAAATATATCAATCTTACCAGCACCAATATTTGGAATAATAATGCAACTTCAACATAATACAACTACATCTACAGCAGAAAAACTACAACAACATGGAACGTGTGACTGTCTATCATATTAAGTATGACTATCACGTTATAACTGTGTGACTCTTCATATTAACGAACCAAACAAATAAATGGATACATCAAAGAACTGTTCTCATCGACGTGTGACTGTCCATCATATTGAGTGTGGCTATGACATTACAACTGTGTAACTATTCAAATTAACAAACCAAACAAAAAAATGGAGTTACAAATGCAAGATATCAAAAATATATGTATATATTCATCTTACCTCCTGCATGTTGAACAGAAATTTTCGACTGCACATTTTCGAGCATATACAAATCTTCAAGGAACATCACCATTGGAGCATGGAGATGTAGAGCAAATTACGAATTAGGGTTTAGTAATTTTGCATGATAGTATAAATAAGGAGATGAATTTTGATTTAGGATGAATTCTGAATTTTAGTGGGATGAAATGGTGAGCAATGTGATGAATATTTGAATTTTAGTGAGAAAGTGAATTTTGGTGTTGAAAGTTATGAAAGATTGAGAGAAATTGCGCTGCGAAATGGTGAGCAATTGTTAGTGAGAAAGTGAATTTTGGTGATGGAAATGATGAAAAATTGAGAGAGATTGCGCTGCTGTTGCTCTGCTTTACCTGTTGTTGCTCTACTGCTGTCTGTTTTGCCTACTACTAGTCATTCCACGTACCTCCTCTCCCTTTTTCTTTTTTTTTTGATTAATCTAGGTCATCCATCCAACCCAAATCAATGGCTAACAACACAACTCACCAACTTCCCAATCCACTACCAACTCTCTTGACCCCATCATGTATTTGAATTTTTACAAAATACCACCTACATTGTTCCATATATTTTCAAACTCCCACCGTATTTTATTTCCGAGCTTCGTTTAACTTAGTTCCCGACTCATTAAGTGAAAAAAATCTATAATGACAAAATTACCCTTTTATTTATCCATCAAACATTCATTTAACCACTAATTAAAATCATTCATTGTGAACACCATATGATCAATAATCTTCTGCAAAAAAACACAATCAATAATTCAATATCCACATATCAAGTTGCCAAATATATCACATCTCAAAATTATCATCAGCACCCCAATAATTCATTATCCTTCATAATCAGCCTCAAAAACAGCCAAATTAGGCCAACCAAACCCTCGATCATCTTCATTTTCTTTCTTTTCTTCTTCGTCATCCCCATCAACCTTCCAACCTATTTTGCAATTGAATTTCGGAGGGATTATCTACATTGAGTTGAATTTTGTTGAAACAACTTTATTATAGTACAAGGAGTCATTAAGGCATGAGTTGTTGAGAAAATGAGGGTTTTTGGAGAATTTTTTTTTTATGTTGAGTATAATTAGGGTTTAGTATATATAGAAACTGATGAATAAGTGATCGCCTCTCAATCGGATCGTTCGTTTAGCGAAGGACGGCGGATCAAACAATATTTATAGACTCGGAATAACACAAAAACTACTAGAGTAATCGTGGTAAGTCGAGGTCGGTCCACAGGGAACAGAGTGTGACGTTAAGTTTAAAGCGGTGTGTTTGATGTCTAGATGGGGGTTTTCTAAGGGTCGAGTCTATACTAGAGAAATGTCTACGAGGATAGCTAGGGGTGATCAATCTAGGGAAAGGTGTTAGGGGGAAGTCGGGATTCGGTACTTGGAGTCTAAGAAGGTCGGAATCGAGTTTTTCTTGCAACATTGATAAAGGAGAATGCCATCTTTCGGTTTCTTCACCTAACCCACCTAAAAACCCGCTTTCGCGGCGAATAAGGGTAAGTCTCTAGCTATGGTAATTTCTACCCCGAGTTTCCCCATATTGATAGAAACTAGTCAAGGTCGGTCTAGTTGGCCGGACTAAAACAACAATGACAAAACAACCATAAACAAGATAAACCAACAAGCAAGCAACCCACCAACATCCCTATATTCAAATAATCCAAGTCCTCATCCCTAAACCCCCCCCCCCCCCCCCCCCAACAAGAAATCTACTCACTAATCATAATGGAAGACAATAAAACATTAACTAAGGAGAAAATCACTACAACATGCATATTAACTAAATCTAATGAAACTAACAATAAAACTATGAGAAAACTATGATCTAACAATTACCCACTAAACTATGGAAGAAATAAGATCTAACACAATAAACTAAAGAATAATCTAGAACATCATAAATAAAATCTAGAGAAACTAATCAACACTAATATGATCTAAACAAGACAATAGTGAGAAAATAAAACTATGACAATTAAGCAATATAAATGTTGATAACTTAGCCTAGGTCCGCCTAATCTTCTAAAGGGGTACTACGGGGCGTACAACGGAGTGGAAAAAGTGAACCATGGATTCGTTCGACATTGTAGGTAGGTGCAGTCCCGCTCTCTTTGGCTAAGCCAAGAGGTTCGTTCCAAACTCGAATTTCCTAAATTAGCCAAAACAAAAAGGTGGAGTGTTTACAATTATTGGGTTGATCGACTAATCACCGCTATCTTCCTACCTCGGGACTCGATCCTCTAGTTGGCACTTCACGGCGACGAATCGATCAAGGGTTTTATTTTTTTTGAAGGAGACATTTTTGATAATACGATTTTCATTTGAAGCTCCTTTTCTTCTCCTTTGTTTTTTTTTCATTTCATGTTTTTGTGCCCTTTTTCTCTTGCTTTGGTTTGCCCTTTTTGGCTTTTGATGTGGTTTGTAACCAAGCTTGGAGGTTATTTTTGTGTAAATTTATTGTGGTGATGTATAGGTGGAGGAAAAATAGGTAATCGAGAACGCGCGCCATTCCTGGATAACCCACAAAAAGCGGAAGAAATTTGGACTAAAGGTGCAATGGTCATTCAAGCAAGGTCACCTAGAAAACGGGATGCGGGAACCAAGACCTAACTCCTCCATGGATGGTCAAGGTGGTCAAATGCAAACCCCGAAGTAAACCTCTAGTAGAAAAGATGGACTCAAAGCTAAAGGATCAACAAATTCATTGCCTAAGAGTCATTCTACTAGACTAAGGTCCAAAATCTACAATGGGTTATCTACAATGGAATGTAAACTCTTGTAAAAGATTTGTAATCGGGTTTTCGAAAAGTTTTAACCCTAGACACGCTATACAAAAGCAAAACAAAACAGAACACACGGAAATGAAAAAGCAAATAAAATAAAACACAAGTAAAGTCATGTACTCCATACTCCATCAACATTAAAGCACACAATCAACCACAACACCAAAATGCTCATTTCGAGAACCTCTATATAGCAACAACCTAACTCCTCTACAAAATTAAAGAAGAAAGAAGGAAGGAAGTTACCTAGCGGGTGCTTTCATAATCTCTTCAAATCGCGCTATTAAGGTGGTGGTTACCTGTGAGAGTAGAGAACAAGACCATACACGGGACACGAAACATAACAAGAAACAAGAAAAGAAAAGAAAATGATTTTGATTTTTCGAATTTTTCTAATTTTTATGGATTTTTAAAAGATTTTTGAAAAATAAAAGATAGTAGACTCCTCCCCCGGACTAAAACTGTACATTGTCCTCAATGGACAAGTAGGAGAAGATCGAAAAAGATGGAAAAGAAAAATAAGAAAAATCTTTTTGGATTTTATAATTTTTTTTGAATGTTTTTGGATTTTTCAAAAATTTTGAGAAAAGAAAAAGGAAAAGAAAATAAGGAAAGCGGTAAAATAGTGGCGGGCCTAGGTGCAATCACATCACCTAGACCCTAGCCAAGCGGCTAAGAGAATGAAAATGAAAGAAAATAAAATGAAAGGGTGAAAAATTGGGCGTAGGTGTAGTCACGTCACCTAGCCCGGATTAAGAAAAATTGAGAAAATTGATTAAAAATTTGGATTTTTCAAAGGGTCAATGGCGTAATCACGTCGCCTAAAGACCGGGAGCAATACCAAGGCCGTGACGGCCACAAAAATTCATTCAATGGGACGGTGGGACAACTTGCAATTTTGGTTCAAGATAAAGCAATCACAATGATTATAATGGGTGGAACAAGGTATAAGGAACAAGATTAGTTCAAGGACGTACAATTGTAGATGATTAAGACTCACCGACACAATCCACACATATATACCCACAACACATACAAACCACATTATCTACCGACTCTTGTAAAGGGGGTCTAATTCGAGTAGTCATTTGACGCAAAAGAAGCCGTCGGAGTGCCCTCGCCGGCATACTCCCAAACTCCTACATCCCCCGATTCATTCAGTCGGAATTCACCGGGGCCTAAAGGTAGGTCCCAATTGTGACAATTATAAATATTGGTTCGGTAAATGTTGGGGACAATTAAAGCGCGGTCATGGCAAATGGAGACGAGGCGATGGTCAGGTACATCAAAAATTCAAGTAGGGAGGTAAGCCTCGTTTAGCCAGACACGACCGTCAATCGGTTTAATGTGGTCGGTCGCATAACCCAAATTTTTCGCTATTAAAGTCACAAGACCACCACAGTCTACGGTATGGCGTTGGTCAATAATAATTTGATGAAAGTGTAACGCCACGACAATAGGTAGGTCAAGGGGATAAGGGTTACCGAGTAAAGATTCACTAATAAATTGTAAGACACACACATTAAGGTTAATGATATTATCGGCAAACGGTATCAAGCAATGGGAAAGCATTTCAGCGAAGTAACGAATAGAAGGGTTACGGATTTCAGTGGTGAAATTTGAATTAGGTTCGAAATCTCGTTGTTCAGGCGCTATGCACCTCCACAAGTCTCTCCTAGTCGTACTACCTTGTACACCCCTCAAAGGCTCATGAATTCCGGTACCCGATGTGGGTAGACCTAGAGCTAGGCCGAATTCGGAAATATTCAAGCAATGGGTTCTACCGAACAAATTAAGTTTGAACTCTTTAGGTGTGGTCGGGTTGTCAATTGTGAAACTAACTAGAAATTCGCATGTAAGGTCTTTGTAGGTGGAATTCACGTAAGTTAGAAGTCCACTAGTTCTTGTTCTCGACGATAACTCTCTCATATCGTCTTCAATACCTAGGATTTCCATTGTGAATGGACAGGGCCACCTAGTACTCTGAAAGTTCTTTTCAGAGAAGTTTCGAGCAAGGGTTGTATCGGGACAAGGTAAAAGTTTTGGCCTAGAAGACTTACTAGAAGATGAACGTTTAGAAGGATTAGAAGTCGAGGTCATACCTTGTTTACGCGCGGCTCGTTGAGCTCTAGTCTCCGTAATAATGTGCTTGCAAGAATATCCCAAAACATTCTTCCTCTTCTTCAAAAACCCAAAATAAATCACCAAGGATGGAGATGAAGTTATGAATGGAGGTTGGGGTGTATGGAAGGTGATTTAATGATGTTATGGTGGGTGAAAGGGTGAAATGAAGAGTGAGGTGAAAAAGGTGATATTACTAAGTGTGGTTGAGAGGGAAATGAAAAGTTTTAAAGTGATTGGTAAATATTTGGTGTAAAAATTTTTGGAGGGAAAGTTATGTTGAGGTAAGTATGGAGGAGGGAAATGAAAATGTAGTGAGTGAATAAAAGTGTAGGTGATCCGGCCAAGTCACGCCAATGGGTGAAATTTCACCCGGTCGGGCACCATCGGGTGAAATTTCACCCGACGGTATTTCGTCGTGAAAATCGTTTTTGCCAACTTTTTTCCACCGGGTGAAATTTCACCCGGTGAAAATCTCAACGGGCGAAATTTCGCCCGGTGGTATCTTCTTCAATTCCGGCAATTCTGGCAACTTTCCGTGGGGCGAAGTTTCGCCCGGGCGAAGTTTCGCCCGGCGGTCTTCTTTGCTGCGTTTTTCCGCCTTGCCATTTCATGGCTCTTCAATAACCACCTAGAGATTCAAATATTGACTCGACTCACATTACATAATCAATATCTCTCACAAACATGTTTGTGGTCTTCAATTAATCTCCATAACTTCTCCAAAAGCTTGATCTTCATCCAAATTTATGCTCCATGGTGAAATCCAAGTTCAACCATTCTTCTCAAGCTAACAAAACTAATAAACTCAAAGAAATATGATACATATATACAAGGTGGTTGTTGAGGATACCACCAAACCTACATCAACTTCGAGAGGGGGTTAAACAACGCTCCCCAATAGGAGCTCACCAAGCTTCACAGTAGCAAAGGTCTCACGAACGTAACTGGGATGATAAATCTTCAAACGTTGCCCATTAACCATAAACTTCCCGGTTTCCGGGCTAGATATCTCTATCGATCCATATGGTTGCACCTCGGTCACTTCGAATGGACCCGACCATTTTGATTTCAAATTACCGGGGAAGAGCTTAAAGAGAGAGTTGAAGAGTAGTACCTTATCACCAACGGAGAAGTCCTTACGAATAATTCGAGAATCGTGCCATTGGCGAGTTCGTTCTTTGTAGATCTTCGAATTCTCGTAGGCTTCAAGTCTTAGTTCTTCTAATTCTTGTAGTTGGAGAGGGCGATTTTCTCCTACAACACTCTCATCGAAGTTTAACTCTTTGATTGCCCATTTGGCTTTGTGTTCTAATTCCACTAGTAAATGACAACCTTTACCATACACAAGACGATAAGGAGTGGTTCCAATCGGCGCTTTGTAAGCCGTTCTCAATGCCCAAAGGGCGTCATTCAATTTTAATGACCAATCCTTTCAGTGTGTATTTACAACTTTCTCTAAAATTCCCTTGATTTGACGGTTGAAGATCTCGGCTTGCCCATTTGATTGAGGGTGGTAGGCTAAGGACATCTTGTGAGTGATACCATACTTCCTAATAAGAAGGTGTTCAAAGGTATCTTTCCTAAAATGAGAGCCTCCATCACTAATTATGGCTCTAGGCATACCGAATCTCGGGAAAATTACATTCTTGAAAAGCTTGATTACAACCTTTGAGTCATTGGTGGGGGAAGCTACGGCCTCGATCCATTTTGAGACATAATCAACCGCGACTAGAATGTACTTGTTACCAAAAGAGGATGTGAACGGGCCCATGAAATCAATGCCCCAAACATCGAACAATTCAATCTCCAAGATAGGTTGAAGGGGCATCTCATTTCTTCTTGTAATATTGCGACTTCTTTGGCATGCATCGCATGTGAGAATGAAAGCTCGAATGTCCTTGATTATGGAAGGCCACCAAAACCCACTTTGGAGAACCTTGGCAATTGTCTTTTGATTGGCCAAGTGTCCACCATAAGATGTCGAGTGAAGGTGCTTCACAATATTATATTCTTCTTCGGCCGTAACACATCGTCGGTAAATTCCATCTACACATCGGCGGAATAAATAGGGCTCGTCCCAATAATAGCATCGGGCTTCATAACGTAGTTTCTTCCTCTCTTGCTTAGAATAATCGTCCGGAATAAAATGAGACACTAAGAAATTGACGATATCAGCATACCAAGGTGTAATAGTTTCAACGGCCATCAAGGCCTCATCTCTCATAGCTTCATTGATGGGGATACCATCTTCTTCATTGATTTCTTTACCAACCGTTAGTCTACTAAGATGATCCGCTACCAAGTTCTCCGATCCGGCTTTGTCTTTAATCTCAATATCAAATTCTAGTAAAAGGAGGACCCACCGAAAGAGTCGGGACTTTGTCTCCTTTTTGGACATGATGTAACGAATGGCCGCATGATCGGTGTGAATAATGACTTTGGAACCGGTGACATAATTTCGAAATTTCTCCATGGCATAGACAACGACAAGCATCTCTTTTTCGGTTGTGGTGTACCTCGATTGGGCTTCATCTAAGGTCTTGCTTGCATAATATATCACATGTATCTTCTTATCAACCCGTTGTCCTAGAATGGCACCAACGGCAAAATCGGATGCATCGCACATGATCTCAAATGGAAGATTCCAATCGGGAGCTTTGATAATTGGTGTGGTAGTGAGAGCGGTCTTTATCCTGCAAAAGGCCTTAAGAGACGAGTCATCAAAAACAAAAGGTGCATCTTTCATAAGCAAAGAAGTCAAAGGCTTGGCAATCTTAGAAAAGTCTTTAATAAATCGTCTATAAAAACCGGCGTGACCTAGAAAACTCCTCACCCCTTTGACATTTGTAGGTGGTGGCAAGTTCTCAATCACGGAGACTTTCGCCTTATCGACTTCACCTCCTCTATTAGAAACAATATGACCTAGGACAACACCTTGTTCAACCATAAAATGACATTTTTCCCAATTTAAAACAAGTCTATACTCTTCACATCGAGCCAACACTTGATCAAGATTTTCAAGGCAAGAATCAAAAGATGTACTATGGACACTAAAATTATCCATAAAACATCCATGGATTTTTCAATAAAATCGGAGAAAATAGCCATCATACATCTTTGAAATATTCCTGACGCATTACACAATCCAAATGGCATCCTTCTATAAGCATAGGTGCCATAGGGACATGTAAAAGTGGTCTTCTCTTGGTCATCGGGGTGGATGGGAATTTGAAGAAATCTGGAATGACCATCAAGGAAACAAAAATAAGAATGATTCGCCAATTTTTCAAGCATTTGATCAATAAAGGGAAGGGGGAAATGGTCTTTTATGGTGGTCGTGTTCAATTTGCGATAATCTATACACATGCGCCAACTGGTAATAGTCGTAGTAGAAATTGACTCACCCTTTTCTCCTTTAACAACCGTCATTCCTCCTTTATTTGGCACAACTTGTACGGGGCTAACCCATTTACTTCTGGTTATTGGGTATATAATGTTAACCTCATACAACTTGAGGACTTCCTTCATGACAACCTCTTTCATGGTGGGGTTCAACCTACGTTGACCCTCAACCGAAGGACGGTGGTCATCATCAAGGATGATCCTATGCATGCAAACATTTGGGCTTATGCTTTAGAGGTTGGCAATGCTATACCCGATGGTCTTTTTGTGCTTTCTCAAAACGATTAAAAGTTTTTCCAATTGAGGTCCATCAAGGGTAGTATTGACGATAACGGGATAATTAGTTCCTTCAAGAAAAGCATATTTGAGGGAAGAGGGGAGTGGTTTAAGTTCAAGATTAGAAGGAGAAGATACCATACTCTTACCCACCGGTAGTGGTTCTACCTTTTCATCATGCAAACATTCTTCTTCAAGAGGTGGAGAGTCAAGTGGTTGATCTTCTTGCTTATCATCATCTATCAAGCTATACTCAACCAAACTATCAATAACTTCAATGGAATGCATTTGTTCAATCATTGGTTATTTAAGAGCTTGAGAAAGGGAAAACTCTACCGACTCGTTCCCTATGTTAAATGACAACTTTCCATTCTTAACATCAACTATAGTACCTCCGGTAGCCATAAAAGATCGACCTAAGATAATGAGGGTAATAGTGTCTTCGAGCATATCCATGACAACAAAGTCGGAGGGGATGAAGAACTTACCAACTTGAACGGGTACATCCTCAAGTATCCCAAGTGGGTACTTGACGGACCTATCCGCAAGTTAAATCGACATACTAGTGGGTCTCATCTCCCCCACACTAAGTCTCTTTGCAGTAAAATAAGGTAACAAACTAAGACTAGCCCCTAGGTCGCATAAAGCTTGATTAACAACAACATTTCCTACCCGACAAGGGATGGAAAAACTACCGGGATCCTCTAGTTTCTTTAGCATTTGATTCATAAGAATGACACTACTTTGTGTCGTGAGAGAGACACATTCTTTGTCTTCTGTGGTTCTCTTTTTAGTCAAGACTTCTTTCAAAAACTTAGAATAGAGATGCATTTGAGAAATTACCTCGTTGAAGGGTAAAGCTACCTCTACTTTCTTTAACATATCCATGAAACGGCTGAATTGAGCATTCTCTTTATGTGGTTTAGCTCGTTCGGGAAAAGGCAATGGAGGGATAAAAGTGGGAGGCGGTGGAACATTAGATTCTTCTTCTTCTTCGGCTAATCACTCCGCCTCTTTTCTTTTTGCTTATTCCGCTTCCATTTGCTCTTTCTTCTTCCTTTGTTCTCTTTATTCATTCTCCGCATTTTGGAGAATATCAAACTCCGCTTGTATTCCCCGGTTTTGTTTGGGGGAAGTGGGAGATGATTCTTGTGGTGCACTTGGTTGATTCACTTTGGATGGGGTACTCTTGGTGTTCAAGTTCAAGTTCTTATACGGGTCCTCAAGTTCTTTGCCACCTCTCAAAATGACGGCATTTTCTTGGTGTAAAGGGTCTCTTGGGTTTTGGGGTTGACCGGGCAAACCATGGGGTGGATGAATTGGGGCGGCTAAGGCTTTTGTTGCTTCTTGTGATTCCCAAACCTTTAGCCTTGCCTTAGTATCTTGATGTTCATTCCATAGTTGGTCAACGGTTCTTTGCAAATCATTATAGTTATCCCATGGAGGTCCCCCTTGACCATATTGAAAATTGCTTGATTGGCCATAAGATTGAGAGGGTTGATTAAATGGTTGGTTATTGTAACCTTGATTTCCTTGAAAGTTACCTTGGAACCCTTGATTGTATCCATAATTGAAATGATTACCATGTTGATTTTGGTAATTGTTGTAATTGTTAGGAACATGGAAGTTGCTACCTTGTTGATTGAAGTTGCTCCTTTGATGATGAGGCATATATGGGGGCATCTTTGTAGGACCTTGGTTAAAGGGCCTTTGTTGACTTTGATTAATGGCCTCATTTGACTCCCTTGGGCACGTGGCATCGGGTTTTAAACATTTTGATTCCCATAAGAGAAGTTAGGATGAAACCTTGTGCCGGCATTGTAAGTATTAGAAAAAGGATCAAATTGAGGTCTTTGCCCATACACTTGTATAGCTTGGACTTCATTTGGCTCTTCAATATATGTTTCTTCATTAGGAATGCAAGAGCTAGAATCATGGCCATAATTGCCACAATGATCACATTGAACTTCCCATGTTAATTGCTTTGGAGGAGATGGTTGCCTTGGTGGAACTCTTCCTTGAATTTGGTACATACCTCTAGGAGTGGACTTAGAATTCATGGCATCCATTCTCCTTCTCAAATATTCAACTTCTTCTTGAAGTTTCAATTCATTAGAACTCTTGGGTGAGTTCACTTCAACTTTCTTTCTAGAATCCCTCGATTGACCCATTCTAGAATCACTCCTTGCCATCTTCTCAATAAGATTCTTAGATGCCTCATTGGTAAGGAAAGAAAAGTCTCCTCCGGCGGCCGAATTGAGGTTTTCCTTGGTTCTCGATGAAAGGGTGTTATAAAACGTTTGGGTGGTTAGTCAATCGGGTATTCCATGGTGTGGACATTTGCGCAATAGATCTCTAAATCTTTCCCAAGCCTCGCTTAGGCTTTCAAATTCATCTTGTTTAAAAGTTTGTATCTCCATGCGATATTGGTTAGTCTTTGACGGCGGAAAATATTTCTCCAAGAAGGCATTAGATAATTGAGCCCAAGTTGTGAATGTATTAGCGGGATGGCCTTGAAGCCATCTACGAGCTCCATCTCTCAAGGTCTTCGGAAATAATAAACGATGTAATTGGCATAAAGTTAATCCATTGAGACGGGCTCCTACTAATTTTTCCTTAAATGAAGCGATGCTCTTGAGCATCTTCTTGAGAAAAACCGTGAAAAGTATCTTGTTGGACCGCATTTGTCAGAGAGGCTTTCAATTCATAGTTCTCGGGAATCTCTCCGAAATCGACGGGAGAAGGTGTTTTTTCATGTGTTAATTGGGAATGAGAGGCTAAGGTCGTCATTAGTTGG
This sequence comes from Agrostemma githago, assembly GCA_958450325.1. Taxonomy (NCBI): domain Eukaryota; kingdom Viridiplantae; phylum Streptophyta; class Magnoliopsida; order Caryophyllales; family Caryophyllaceae; genus Agrostemma; species Agrostemma githago. The sequence continues at coordinate 23,549,095 of OY288255.1, read as the reverse complement.
ATAGGTGGTGATGGTGGATTTGAATTTGGTGAATTTGGTGAATTTGGAGGGGATGGATTTGGTGGTGGTGTTTTAGGTGATGGTGGTGAATTTTGTGAAGTGGAAGGTATGGAAGGATTATTTGGAGTGGAATTATGTGATGTAGAAGGTGTAAATGGTAGGATGAGATTAAGGTTAAAAGGTGATAATGAAGGATGTGGAATAATGGTGGTTGAGTTATTTCCTCGAAAACGCAATGCTCTAAAAATCCTTTCCGGTTCCGGATCGAACCACAAGGGCGATGACGTGTTCCTGGGCATAAAACTCAATTAAATGGTGAGACTCCTAGCACCTCGCGGTACTAGGGAAAAGAGAGAAGAGAAAACAATCAAAAACAACAACTAAAAACATGATAACTACTCGTCAATCCCCGGCAACGGTGCCATTTTGATCGCCTCCCAATCGGATCGGTCGTTTAGCGAAGGACGGGGGATCAAACAATATTTATAGACTCGGAATAACACAAAAACTACTAGAGTAATCGTGGTAATTCGAGGTCGGTCCACAGGGAACGGAGTGTGACGTTAAGTTTAAAGCGGTGTGTTCGATGTCTAGATGGGGGTTTTCTAAGGGTCGAGTCTATACTAGAGAAATGTCTACGAGGATAGCTAGGGGTGATCAATCTAGGGAAAGGTGTTATAGGGAAGTCGGGATTCGGTACTTGGAGTCTAAGAAGGTCGGAATCGAGGTTTTGTTGCAACATTGATAAAGGAGAATGCCACTTTTCGGTTTCTTCACCCAACCCACCTAAAAACCCGCTTTCGCAGCGAATAAGGGTAAGTCTCTAGCTATGGTAATTTCTACCCCGAGTTTCCCCATATTGATATAAACTAGTCAAGGTCGGTCTAGTTTGCCGGACTAAAACAACAATGACAAAACAACCATAAACAAGATAAAACAACAAGCATGCAACCCACCAATATCTCTATATTCAAAAGAAATATACTCACTAATCATAATGGAAGACAATAAAACATTAACTAAGGAGAAAATCACTACAACAGGCATATTAACTAAATCTAATGAAACTAACAATAAAACTATGATCTAACAATTACCCACTAAACTATGGAAGAAATAAGATCTAACACAATAAACTAAAGAATAATCTAGAACATCATAAATAAAATCTAGAGAAACTAATCAACACTAATATGATCTAAACAAGACAATAGTGAGAAAATAACATTAAAACTAAACTAGAGATTAGAGAGTGGAAAGAAATGTACCAACTATGAAGATCTATAAGAAATAATAAGATTGCATAAATAAAGATTGAATCTTTGATGAATAAAATGAAGAACTTGTCACCAATTCTTCAATAAACCCAACAAATCTTCAAAATAAAACTAGGAAATAAATAGAGGTTGAATCTTTGATGAAGAAGATGAAGAACTTGTCACTAATTCTTCAATAAACCCACCAAATCTTCAAAATAAAACTTGGAATAATAATAATCTACTACAAACTTGAATGTAAAACTAGAGAATTGTTGATGGAAACTATGTAGATCTACTACTTATTATTATGTAAACTACTAGAATTATGGAGGATTTTCTACTAGAATACTACTAGATTACTACTAAAGAGATGGTGTAATACTACACTAATATAATGGTGGATATGAGGATGGTAGTGAGTATGGATGGATGCCTTGGGCAACAAACTAGGGTAACATATATATAGTGATCTCTTAATGGGTACTTAACCTAAAGCCCAAATCCAACTTTTTGCTCCATTAGTGAGACAATCACCCTTAGCATCTTCATGGGGGGAAACTTCGCCCTGCGGACTTGACAATAAATTCCACCAGGTGAAATTTTCGCCCGGTGAGATTTTCTTCTTTTTTCGCGGTTTCCGGCTCTTCTCTCCATCGGGCGAAATTTCGCCCGATCAGTTTCGCCCGGTGGGGAGTCTTGGAAAATATTCGGGGAGGCATTTTTACCGTCGGGTGAAATTTCGCCCGGTCATTTTTCTGGCCTCTTTTCTTGTCTCATTCTTCGTCGTATGATTGGATGGCTTCTAACTTTAAGTTGTGTGCTTTGCTCTTTGGACGGTATTCCATTCTCTTGTGCTCGTGAAAGCTCAATCATGATTTCGGTGCCAAATCCTATCAAAATGATAGAAAAACTACCAAAAATACGTAAAAACGCACAAGAGGGACGCTAATGCGAGAAGTACGCAAAATATGACGATAATCGCACTCAAGACTCGCAAAACGAGGGAAAACGGGTCTAAAGGGAGGGAAAACGGTCTAAATTTAGCACACAACAATAAGATGTCCTGCAATTGTTCATTAATTGGGTGTTGGTTTGTCGGGATGCATTAGAATTTAGAAACTGGAGTAGTGGTAGTGATGGCCATGGCGATGGATGATGAAATATTGGGTTTATTGATGAATTATTTGGGTGTTGTTAATGATGCTAGTGAGATGTAACACAATCAATGATGGTGTTGAACTGTTGAACATTTTTCTTGTTGTTTTTTCCTTTTTTTTAACAAAAAATTTTCTAATTTGAATTTTATTTTGTAATTAGATTTTTATATCAATTATCGAATTAATTTTGATTTGTACGGTTGTAATTCTCGTATTTTAATTAATTTATTTTTTTTTGCAGAAAAATTATCATTTCATTTCCAAAAGAAGTGAAATTACAAGATTATGCAAAAACTACCACTCTAAAGATACATAGTATCTAAATGCTCTAAAATCCTTCTAAAAACTACCACTCTAAAGATACATAGTATGGACAATAAATCTTCATACACGCATAACAGACTGCCTCATTTAAACCTTTCCAAGGAAAACCCAGTGGGACAAAACCATGGCTTAGGAAAAAGAGTACAGCGCGTGGTTACTCCCCGTGATAATTACACAACTTGATATTTAATGAAAATAATTCATGTCTTCATGGAACTTCACGACGACGTTGAAATGGATTGTAGTAATTCACAAACTTGGTATCTTCAATCAATAGGAATCTTTGATAAGGTCAGTATCATATTTCTTCGGAGCTTGCAATCTGGATATAGTCATTTATGACTCCTTGATGTATAACCAAATATATATCTCGTCATTAAAATTATGATGATCATAACTATACCTCGTTAAAAACCTTGCTAGGAAAAACCCATTGGGAAAAAAACCTAGTCGAAGAGAAAAAGAGTGTAGCTAACATTATTTCTCAACTGATTATCGATCTTCAGGAGAATCAATCAATCCGATTTTATCTTAAATAATAATTAATCTTTCTTGCCATTGTACGGATTGACATATTCATTGTAGCATTCCACTACATTATTTTTCAACTATTATGGCGCTTCTGGACCATAAAGTATCTTCATAGGACAAGAAATTTAATCATGCTATGATTTCTCATACGCTCAAACTTCAAGCTGAGACAATGAAACCGTGCATTCACACCATATCACAAGCATGTTGAATGCTCTCATAGATACAATTACGTGTAGAGGTTCATATATACTTAATCACGAGTCCTTCAGGAACTCATTCGATCAACCACTGTCATCTGCTGATAATTTACAATATAAGATCCTTCCCGGAGTACTTATCAATCTAGGAGTATGATCTCTTTTTAAACATATATCCTGCAATATATAACAATAATAATTTCGTTCATGCATGTAATACGAACAATGCCCTATAGTGTATATATTCTAAATTAATGTAATGATGTAATCTTAACTAATATGCAATGATAAAATAACTATATTACATGCACATGAGACTCAAATGCAAACTGTGCAGTATATCCACCAATATTCATAATTGGATTAACTTTATGTCAATACGTGGACTCTAAGTCCATGAGCTCAATCTTAACCATAAATTGTACGTCAACCATCAAATGGATTTTTATATAAGATCCCTATTACGGTCGAATGCGCGCAACTATTATTCGGTTCCACGAATTAATATATCGATATAATCTCTTATCACCAGTACTGATTATTGATATCTGAATCTGAATATATGTGGTACCAATCTTTTTATGTAGGCCATCTATTATCATCAGATATCTATGCCACTTCGGGACATTCAATTTCATTACTCTTTACGAGTACCAACTGCACATGCTCACCATATTCTTATAACAAATGAACCAATTGTGACTCTCACACTATATCGTGTGTGATTATTGAAAATTTGGCAAGAATCTCAATGTTCAGTACATCTACTATCCATAACTGATCTATAGCTCGCTACACCACAAGAAGGGTGAATCTGTCTATAGTGAAATCATAAATTTCAATGTATAACATATTTAATAAGATAAGTAATCAAGCTGATATATCATCATATACATCATCATAACACAATGATCGAATCATTATTTATATTTCATAAACCTCTAATTGATGTATTTCATATTCAAAACAAGTCTCTGAACTTCTGATGGATCAACATTATTTGTTTGTTTTTACCAGCTTATCCTTATCAATCTCCCCCTAAGGTGGTAAAAACTAACATTACTTGATAGATTTAAAGGGCAATATCCACCTTAAAAATTATCTAATATTTCATAGACTTTATCAAATGATTCTCTTCAATAGAATAATATATTTGGGAGCTCAACTTAACGCAGTTGGTTTTCCACGTGCTGAATTAAAATTGCCCATTTGGGAGATCACCATGTTCACATAATATTTATGTTGTAAACTTTGATTACATGAACTACTGTTAAAATTCTCTGTAACTATAGGTCACATAATTAAAACCTTAAAGGTCAATCGGATATGGACATTCATCTCCATTATCCAACTACGAGTAGTATTTAGATCTCCAATATTTCACATACTCAATCTCAGTGTATTGTCTTGCCTTAAATATAATTTTAATGGTACACTAGAGAGTTTGATCAGCACGCCATTAAATTCTTTCAAAATAAACGTCGGGTTTATCGAAACGGGTGTAAGAAGAACCCGGATGGCCTCAATTTGTCACATTTTTAATATTTTCGTGTCAATTTTACTAGTTGACCGATTCTCATCCGGCTAAACTTCTGTTTAGCTACATTCAATCATATGTGCACACTAATTTTATTTAGTCATATGACCGTAGCAAATGATAGTGACATGACACAAATGGTGTCTAATACAATAGGCAAGACCCGTCAATATTCCTTTCCGGAATATGACTATATATATATTACTCTTGGAGTAATTCAATTTCATATTATAATAATAACCGTAAATTGATCATTAATCAACTGATCATTTATTTTACCATATAAATACATGGTCGTATTATCACATTGCCTTCACAAGATATTGTGATCTTTACTATACCACTAGATTAAAGCCCGTGCGCTGCACGGGTTAGTTAGCTTAATTACATTGTAAAAAAAAGTTATATAGAAATAAAATATCTCATATGAAAATTATTATAAAAAAAAAAAGAGGTAAATTGATATTTTATACCTTAAATAACATCATTTTTCAAACTTTATACTTTGAAGAACTTTCTATCAAATTAATACTCCGTATTTAATAAATTATTAAGACAAATTAATACTATTTAATAACACAAATTTAAACTTTCTTCTAACAAATTTCACTAAGAATCAATAATGACTTCAATTTATAATCATAGGATCATCTCTTCAATTTATAATCATATGATCACCCCTCATGATAATCATTCAATGTGGTACAATTATACTAAGGAGTATTTCCTCCTTTCTTCCATCTTCTTCCATATTCTATTTTCGTCTGTCTTTCTATCTTCTTCCCATCGTAAATATTTCCTATTTAGTCCAACTTCTTACTTCACACAGTGAAATTATTCTTTCAATGTGGGACAAACCATCTACTAAAAAATACAACATCTTCCAATGACATTGCTCTTTCAATGTGAAATAATTTTACTTAATTTTATAGTCTTAAAAACTCTTTATTTATTTTTTTGTTGAGATTTAAGGACGAATGATTACTTTAATTATGTAATGAAATTTCATCGCCATATTATATAATTTTTCGAAGTGGAATAATTTTATGATATTAATGGACGAATAATTACTCTTATTTATAATATAGAACTTAATCAAGTCATCATAATTTTTCAATGTTGAATGATTTTACTCAAGTTTATAGTCTTAAAGAACTTTTTTTTAAGACTCAAAAAGTGTGATAATTTTACATAATTAATTTTTTGGTTTTAAGAGCTCCTTTTAAGAGTAAAATTGTTTTTTTCTATCGAAATTATTAAGGACGAACGATTACTCTTAGTTATATAATAAAATTCGATTACCTTATTATAATTTTGGACAAATGATTACTTTTATTTATATAATAGAATTTCATCACCTTATTATAAATTTTCGATGTGGGATAATATTACGTAAGTTCTCAAGTGTTTTGTTAAGACTCAAAAGATTTTTTATTAATATCTAAGAACGAATGATTAATCTTATCTTATTTATAATATGAAATATAAAATTTTATCACCTCATCATAAGAAATCATTTGATTAGTTATATTTATAATATAAAATTTCATGATTAGTCATATTTATAATATAAAATTTCATCAACTCATCATAATTTTTCCATGTGGGATAATTTTACTTATTACTCTTATTTATAATATATAATTTGTTATTTATAATTTTTCGATGTGGGATAATGTATTGTCTTATGAACTCTTTTTAAGACCAAAAGAACAAATTATTACTCTTATTTATAAATATAGAAGCATCATCTTATTTTAAATTTTACTATAGAAGAGTCATTTTAAGACTCAGAAGTTTAATGTAGAATTCCATAACCTCATCACAATTTTTCGACGTGATATAATTACTTAAGATTATAATCTTAAGAGCTCCTTAAGACTCAAAAGATTTTTGGTGGATAACCAATGATTACTCATATTTATAATATAGAATTTCATCACCTTATTAATAAATCGTCGATGTGGGCTAATTTTACTATTATCTGTATTGAGGTGATTATTCTTATTTATATACTCCGTAGAAATTCATTACCTTATTATAATTTACGATAATTATTGGTTGATGTCACCTTACTTTGAAGTTTTTTTGAAGAGTCAAAAGATTATTTGTTGATATCTATGGATGAATTATTAATAATCTTATTTATAATGTATAGAATTTCATCACCTTATTATAATTTGTTTACTCAATGTATAGTGTTAACATCTTTTACTTAAGTTTATAGTTTTAAGTTTTCTTTAAGACTCAAGAGATTTTTGGTTAATATAGAGGTACATGATTACTCTTATTTATAATATAAAGTTTTATCACCTTATTATAAATTTTCGATTAAGTTTGTAGTCTTATTAAGAGATATTTAAGAATTAAAAGTTTTTTTATTGATATTTAAGAACGAATGATTACTCTTTATTCATAACATAAAATTCATCAACTTGTTATAATTTTTCAATGTGGGATAATTTATTTAAGTTTTTCTCATATCACCTCGTCATAATTTTTTCGATGTGGGATAATTATTTAAATTTATCGTCTTAAGAGCTATTTTTAAGACTAAAAAAATACATATTAATTACTCTTATTTAAAAGTTCTTCTTGGTCGATATTTAAAACCAAATGATATAATATAAAATTTCATCATCTCATCATAATTTTTCGATATAAGATAATTTACTTATATTCTTAAGCGCTCCTTTTGAAATTCAAAAGATTTATGGTAGATATCTAAGAACGAATTATTACTCTTATTTATAATATAGAATTTCATAACCATATTATAGAATGTCGATGTGAGATAATTTTTCAACTGTTATATGTACAAAATTCATCACATAATGCGAAACAAATAATATGAAATCTATACTCTAATAATGATTTAAAACATGAAACAAATAATAATGATTTAAACAAAAAAAAATTATCCCACATCAAATAAACAAATAATGTTAAAAAAGTTTAGTCTTAAAAATCTTAATTCTTAATATATATATTGATTCATCAACTTATTATAATTTTTCTATGTGGGATAATTTATTTAAGTTTATAGTTAACCATCAGCTCTTTTAAAGACTAAAAATACATCTTTAATTTTTCAATGTGGGATGATTTTAAATTTGTAGTCCTATAGTTTTTTTAAGACTCAAAAGTTTTTTGATCAATATTTAAAACCGAATGATTACTACTCCGTAATATTTATAATATAAAATTTCATAATTTTTTAATATAGGATAACTAATTGAGGTTTATAGTCTTAAGAACTCCTTTTGAGATTCCAAAGACTTTTGGTAGATATTGAAAGACGAATGATTACTCTTATTTATAATATAGAATTTCATTATCATGTTATAATTTGTCGATATGGGATAATTTTACAACTGTTATATGTAATAAATTCATCATATAATGTGAAACAAATAATATGAAATTTATACTCTAATGAAAGCATTTTTTAACACGAATCTAATTATTTTATTTTTATAATTTATTTTATGATAATATTTTTAAAAAATGAAGTCTAAAGGTTTGTACGTCAGAATTGTAAAACATTACATTACTATAATAAATTAAATATATATTATAATAATTAAAAGATTCTCTAATTGATTTTTATTATTATTTATGATACTTTCCTAATTTGAGGTTTGATGAAACGGACCAATGAGATCGCTCGAAAAAAGCATAAAATATATATATATATATATATATATATATATATATATATATATATATATATATATATATATATATATTGATTTTCGGTAAGTTATTTGAGTTTTTAAATAAAATATTCACCTCCTTGTACTTATTCAGTGTCGGTGACATAATTTTGATCACTTAATCAATATTTTATTTGATGTCATATTCATGTCACGAAATAATGATCGTTAATCGAATCTTTTATTCATGTCATATCCGTTACCAGGAAAAATGACTATTAATCAACTATACGAGACTCACGATTTTAATATCGCATTAATTTGCTCAACCATGACACGCGGATATGAGACATCACGCATAATTTCTTTACGACATTTTCAAAATAATGTGTCTTTACGACTACATAATTTGTATGAAAATAAAATATACGAGTATTACATCATTAAAATATGATAATACCATTCGCTTCAGGAAATGGTTTATAATATTTTGATACGAATATCAACTGTTAAGAGTATCTCATACTTTGCAAACATCCATGAATAAACATCAAGTTTATTCTTAATTTTGATACTCAAAATAATATTAACTCCACGCAAAGTGAAAATTTGTAAAACACCGTGAACTTTACGTCGTTTCAATATTGGTCAACACTGTGAATTTCTATATAATCACTATAAACTTCAGGCCATAGTTTGCGTGTTAAAATTCCAACTCATATATAATTTGTCTTCCTCTCATATCGAACTTCGCGTATACGAGGGTCACATGATTTTTCATGAGTTATGTAGACCAAATCAGGCTCAATTAAGACCGTGTTATCATTAGGCTCAACTAAGACCGCATTATCAGGCTTAATAATATGTCATGATGTCGATCTCCTGTTCAGGCACGGTCTTATCAAATGTAGGGGTTAATAATATGTCATGATCTCCACCTCCTGTTCAGGCACGGTCTTATCAAATGTCACATTCATTTCATGGAATGGACTCAACCAATTGAAAGAGAATCTTCATTCGTTTTTCAATATTAATTATATTATTTTGTTCAACTTCGGGTGAACATTGAATTAATCCAGAAGGTTTTTCATAATCTCTCTTCACGATATATTGCCTTCAGGACAATAATAAGTGGTATTAAACACAATACAATTTCATGTACTTTCTCCTCCACATAATTTTAATTTCAATTGAAATTGATATGAAAATAGTACAATTTCATGCACTTTACTCATACAGAGTACAATTTTTTTTTTCAACTTCAACTTTAAAGTGATACTTATCTCAGTACAATTTCATGTATGTACTCACACGGAGTATATTTTTCACGATACAATGCCTTCGAGCCTACTTTATCTCCGTGATATCGAATTTTCTAGGACAACTGTATTGTACAGTTTCTAGCCATGGAACTTCTAGTCCAAGCTAAGTATTAGAGATATCGAGGGCATAGAAATCAAGAGTAAATAATACGATTTGTTGAAAGTTGGTTATCCAAACTTCAGGAGTCTAGCAGTTTAACTACAAAATAGGATCATGTTTTCCTTTCAGTTAATTTCTTTTCTAGCATTGCAGTTATTGTGTTTGAGTCAAGTTCCATCTTTGAACCACTAAGTTAGTGGGAAGAGTGGAGATTAGTTAACGTACTATTTAATTACTGTATTTCCCTTCCAGAAAAGTAATGAATGCAAGTACTCTTTCCCTTCCAATTTCTACAGTATCAAAATCACAAATATTTACAACACGATTATCATATAATGATACAATATGGAAATATCATGACACGAAACATGTGAACTAAATCAATGAATTGAAGTAATATATTAATGGAACTAATGACATGCATGCACATTGCTTATTAATTGAACTACTTCTGATATATTAGAACAAAAAAAATTAAGAGTAATAAGCAGGCAGTAGCATAATCACGTACGGGGTTCCCGACTATATTCAAGCATTAGATATACGGAGTATCATATCTCTTATATATTAAAGCAAAGACCATTTACAATGACATGGCACAATGAGGATCCTCCATTTTGAAATAAGTCCTTATTTTTGATACAATTTTTTCCCCCTCCAGTGTGAACGCGTTTTGCAAGTTCCGTGTAAATTTTCGAACAAATACCTCACAAAAACAATGAGATAGGATTCGAACCCGCGACCTCCGGGACATATCCCATGAGCCTTAACCACTGATCCAAGGAAACAATTTGTAACTAATATGCAATAAAAACATATAGTGTGTTAATTACACGAAATTCATTTCAGGTCATTAAATCCCATCATCAGTTCACGAGGCATAATTAATCACCTCCTTTACCAAATCAATCTTCCGATCATCTATCTTCTTCCATCGATCTTGCAAAATCATTGATGTTGTTCACCATTTCACGAGGAAGGGTTGTAAATGTTCAGCCCACCTTCTCGATAATGCATCATCGGTTTTACCAATTTCTTTAACTACTCATCTTCATCGTAACCCAACGCCATTAATCATGATTCATCTCGGAAATACCTCACACTCAATCAATATTCGCCTCTTCGTTTCCTTAATTTGTGTTTCAGTCACATCTTATTCTATTTATATGTTGTGCTTTTTCGTTGTCATGTCTGCAGTCATCCCTAATTTCGTTAATCTATTAATATCGTTTTCTTTTTTTTCTCCCCGCTTTGAACTATGTCTCAATCGAATTTTGTTTCCATTGCTAACCTTACTTAAGGTGTCAGGTTGAAGTATCTAACCGTTAGGGTGATTTACAGATGGAACAGGCCGAACTACACGAACAAGAATACAACTGACGCTGTTGAGTTGCTGCTCATCGATGCTAAGGTTGTTACATCCATTTGATTAATTTCTTTATGTATTGCTGTTGTCTATATATTTTGGTTGAACTTGATCCCAATCCATTTTTCTTTTGTCCGTGATTCCAGAATGATTTTGTACAGGCAACTATTAAAACAACGTTGTTGAGTAGGTTCAATGACAAATTAGTCACCAGTCAGGTGTACAGTCTATGTAGTTTGACCGTTGCCCCCAATGTAGGCGTAGACAAGGCCACCACTCATACCTGCAGATTGAATGTCGAGTTCTCCACTAAAGTTACTCACTTGCCTAACGATGTCTCAGTACCGTCTAATTGCTACCGGTTTGTTAGCTTTAAGGATATCAATGATGGCAAAATTGCAGTCAATCAGTACATAGGTATCCTTTTGTGAAGTTTTCATTGCATATGTTTTTTTCTTACTAATCTACTTCTCCGTACGTCTGTTTTTTATGAATTTCTTCCTATGCAGATGTTGTTGGTAAGGTCTACGAGATTGGACCAATTACTGAAACAAAGAACGGTTTTAAGTGTAGAAAAATCAAGTTGGAAGATACAGAGTACGCCTCTCTTTCTTTCTCCTCTTTTGTTCTACCTTCAAATTTGTAATTTTGTCACAACTTTGTTCCCTTTTTTCTGTCTGCTTAGTGGCGACGTTCTTCAATGCACTTTGTGGGCACCGCATGCCGTGGATCTACCTGAGGTACTGGCTATTTTACCCAACCCTCACCAGTCGAAAGTAGTTGTTCTTAGATGTGTGGAGCCGAAGCTATTTGACAGTAAGTACCTCACCTTGCCGTCCGTTCTACTGATGCTTTATTCACAATTATTCTTTCGAAGTAAGTAACACTATGTTCTCACACTACAGATTCTTGGGTTGTGCAAACTACCTTCAACGCAACGACATTTGAAGTTAATCCAAAGTTGCCCGAAGTCGATGCCTTTCAAGAGAGGTTCTACATATTTAAATTTATACTACCATGATTCGATAATTTTTTCTATTCTTTCATACTGTTCTTTTTTAACATCGTGTGATATGATCCTGCAGTCTTTCATCTCAAGCTCCTAGCAATTCATTACAAATTATCGATGAAGCTGCGGATGGTGAGAGCTTCCACATTCCGGTAGATGAAGTTCTTTCTGTAAAACAGATTCTTGAAAGCGAAAAGGTTTAGTCATATCTCCTTTACATTAATCTTCTATACATGTACAATTCTACATATTATTGACAACCATTAAAATCGTTGACAGGGTGGGTCGTTCTATACCGTGGCAACCATAATTGACATTGAATCTACAGCGGGGTGGTACTACAACAGCTGCAAGTCTTGCATATCAAAGGCAGTGAAGAACGATAAATGAAGGTGGTTTTGTAAGAATCCGAATTGTGATGGAAGCAAAACTGGCTTCATGAAGAACAACCCTAAGTGAGTCTCCCATAACTACCTATCCAAATTAGTACTTGCAATGCAGAAATCTCTTTTAATAGCAACTGTCGTCATCGTCGTTACAGGTTTCAGGTCAAGTTTGCAGTTGTGGATTTCTCTGGAATTGAATGTCAGTTTGTTGCATTTGATCATCAGGTCGAAAAGTTTCTCGACTACAGTGCCACCGAGTTGATTGCAAAGATGGAGAAGGTATTCGTATAACTGTACAATTCGATTAGATTTCATTGTTAATGTTTGTTTTGTATAACCTAACCTCAGCTCTTTTACTGCCACCAGAATGGAGAAGGTCATTCTATGCCTGCAGAGCTAGCCACTTTCATTGACAATCGCTTCCTCTTCAAGATAAAAATAGACGAGAAGTTCAATGTCGAACAGTCGTCTACATCTTACACAGTTTCCTGGATGTCTGACGACGTAGACAAAATACACATGTGGCACATGAAGTACGAAGAGGCAATTAAGGTTGTCTTTTAACTATTTTTGTTACTGTTTTTTTTCCACATATTTAACTTTGTAAGTCTCAAAATTATATTGATTGCAACTTACTCTTTTGTCTCCAGAAAATAATGGACGAGTATGGTCTATCAAAAACTACTCTAAGCAATCCGAATTTCAAACGTACTGTTCACGGAGAACCTACGCAACCTGCAGATGCCACATCTGTCGGAGTACATGAAGTTCAGGGAACTTCGCATTCCAGTCAGGTATTCCTTATTTTCGTCACACATTTTAATATGTAGCGTGTTTGATTTTTAAGTGGAAGTGTTTTTCACTCCAACCTTATACCGCAAATTATGACTCTACTTTTTCTTTGGACATTAAGGTCGTTGACTCTGAAATCGCGTCCAACTCTTCGAGGCATACACCCCTGAAGAGGAATGGAGATTCGCTTGAAGTCGAACCATGTACTCCAGTCGGTGGTGCCTCTGATGCTCAATCTGCTGTCAAGAAAGGGAAATCTGCTTCACCTTAAATCGTCTTCCATTAAAATATTTCCAATGATTTGGCAAACGGCCGTCCGATTTTTGTCTACTACTTTTCAGATACATTTTTAATCTACTTAGGGTGTTTTTTACATCCTTTAAGACTTGCTATTTTGTACCTTGCTTATCTACACTCATGTAGTGGAATATTTGCATACCATTTTATCTCAACTATCTTATCTGAATTTAGTTATACTGTCTATTTTATCTGTTTTGTGTTCGTTGCTGCACATGTATAGGCTAGAATAAATATTGCAGGGACAATGCAGTTTTGGCCCCACAACTTTTTTTCATAAATTGGCGAGACGCCTTCCGTCTCATAAAATACTTCGTAAGATGTCTTCAAACAATGTATTTAAGTACTCCTCCTGCTTCCGTTGTTAGTTTTCCTTTTTGTTCCCTTTTTTGTCTTACTTTTATATTTGTCGTGTTTTCAACTGCAGGACATACATATTTCTAATTGGTGACTTAATTGGACTCCCACACTTATCCGGTTGAGAAGTTTGTTTAACTGTTGTCTTCGCAAAATATTATAATCAGTTTTATTTTACAACTTTTTACACCACTTCTCTAAAGTGTAATTGTTTCTTTGTATACTTATTTAGTTTGTTATATTGTACTTATGTATACATCACAATTTCTACGCAACATGAGCTCCATTTAAGTCTACCTTTAATATAATCTACAAATTAACATTCAATTGTAGTACATTTATTTTTTGTATACTTTTTTAGTTTTATATAGTGTGATTTTTTACACATCAGGTTTTTTTACTTATTTTTTAGGGTTTTTTGTCAAAAGGCACCTAACATTTAGGCATTCTGTAAAAAAGGCACCTATAGTTTTATTTTTTGTCCAAAAGCACCTTAAATTTACATTTTTTTTGTTGAAAGGCACCAAACCTCAATTTCCGTCAAAAAACCGTTAATATTGACGATTCTCCTCTTTTAATCATCTTCCTTCATCTCTTAATGAACCATTCTCTCTTAATCAACCCTTCTTTCTTAATCAAATTCAATCTTTCCTTAATCAAAACCCAATCAACCATTTTCCTTAATTCAACACTCATTTTTTAATCAAACCCTCGTTCCTAGCTACTCTTCATTTGCATACATCTCAATCAATCTCCATTATTTAAGTCATAACCACCAAGTTTTTGCTCAATCGATTAGTTTTCGATCATAACTTTTCATTTAAGTAATCATTAAGTTATCAATAACAAATTAAATTTTTTAATTCAATTTTTATTTTTATGTTATTTACCCTTAATTTCGGGTATAATTTTGGAGTATGTGTATTAGAGGTTATTAGACGAATTTTTGAGCTATTATTGAATTGAAATTTCTGTTGTAAGAAACTAGGAACACTAGTCTGTGTTCAAATTTGTGATTTATGAGTAACCATTTGTTATTTTTTTTTTTGTCAATTCATTTTTGGTTTTAATAACCATTTGTATTTCATTCTTTATGTGTATAGTACTTAAAGATGTCATTTTAATTGAGAATATGCAAAAGTGAAGAAAAAAAAAGTGTGGTTCAATTAAGGGGAAAATAAAAGAAGTTTTGGATGGAATTAAGGTTTTTGGGAAGGAAAAATGAAATATTTTGGCCTTGTGATAAATAAAGGGGATGAGAAAGTGAGATAATAAAGGTAATGTAAAGAAAGAGGGTAAGAAGATGTTAATTGAGCTTGATTAAGGGATGAATGTTGATTAAGAGTTGAGAAAAAAAAAATTAAAGGATGAGAACCGTCAATATTGACGGTTTTTTGACGGAATTTGGTGCTTGGTGCCTTTTAACAAAGAAATGTAAATTTAAGGTGCTTTTGGGCAAAAAAAAAACTATAGGTGCCTTTTTTGCAAAAGGCCTAAATGTTAGGTGCCTTTTGACAAAAAACTCTATTTTTTATGTAATTCACTTCCGTGTCATTTCTTCATTTTCACAACTTAGCCCATTGTTCACGTATCATAAACTTCATTACGCTGCGTCCTACCATATTTCTGCAGTCATTTACTACGACATTCTTTTTACAACTACTGAAATTCGTTACAACGTGCATTATACATACACGTTCCGGGATGTAATATTACTCTCAAACACCTTCCATCGTGCTTCCTATATTCAGATGTTAAGCACCACGAATACCATATTGCAGGAACTAATTATTGTTTATTCTTCATAGTGCAATATAAGCCTGATTTATGTCTATCTCTAACGTAATCTACAAATTATTACTAAGGTGTATCGTCTGTCCGAGGACCATCAACAATAAACAAGCATCGGCTGTACTTCATCCCTGTTTCGTTTTTCAGAAGACGTAAAATGTCGATGTATATTTTTAACCACACAATGTCCACTTACATTCCAACTAATCAAAATAATTGATTACAACCCATTTACCCATTCCATTGGTAACACAGTCCAATTTATTGTGACTTATGATGGGAAATGGAAGTGGCTTTTGTACTTCAGCTTGCATATAAATTGTTACCATGCGCTTATGTGTTACCGGACTCCACCATTTTGCAGCCATTTCTGAGTGTTCTTTCAGTTACAGCAGTTACGTGCAACGATGGAAAGATTACCAAAAAAAACTACACGCAAAAATGTTCGTCAAAAGAGGAAGTCTGCTGCTCACCTTGCTCCCAACGTCTCCGAGTCTACCTTATGTGAGAATGTGCCTGGAATTGGTCATACACCCGTTGTCAACAGGTGTCGTGCTGGTAAGATTTCCTATTGTAGATTAGTGTCTTGCCTTCGTCTATATTACTATGGTGCCATCCTTCAAACATTCACTAACACAGATGTGTTTCACGTTCATCATAACCACGCCAATGTAGTACGTTCTAGGAAGGCCTTCCAAGACATTTCAAACTGTCATACCGAAGAACCGCCTGTATCGTCTGCTGCATCTGAGAACCATTTAGGCGAATGTTCTCGAACCTCATCAGGTACCTGACATTAACATTGCTTCTAATTCAGATTTCGCAGTTTTGTATAAGGCTTATCATGTTTTGCCGTTTTTGTGAAAGTCAGTCGTTTTCTTACTACTATCGCGTCTTGATTCAAAGTTCCTGTGGTGAACATCGAACATGGTAATGAGGAATCGCAGGTGGATTCTACTTTACACTAGACGGAATTGGACCAGCCAGATGTTTTCGATCGTAGTAGGCAGCAGCTTCAAGATGGTACCCCAACAGTCACTGATCCAATTTCCTTTGTATTCTTTACATTCTTTGTTGATGATTTCAATGTGACTAACTGTTCAACGATATGCAGCGAACGAATTGGAAAAATACCTTAACATGTTTCTTATTGCCCAACAAACCAGAATTGACCGTCGACTCATACAGGCAGATAAGGCGCGAAGGTCATAATTCATATGAAGAATCTATGTACACTGCGAACGATCCACACCGAGAATGGCGGTCAATGCTTGCATGACGCAAGCATGTCATCAAGTTTAGGGAGCGCAGAGCGCGCAACATATATGACCCAAATGCATCCACACAAATCTCTCCACATACTGATGACCTTATCGAAGGTCATTAACATTTTTCCGTTTACTTATTCTTTTCAGTGAGAAACTCTGTCCTGGCATTCATAATTTGTATAGTAGCTTATTGTTATGTTTCAACGAAGCAGCTTCCCTTGAGCGTGTGGTAGACGTCATTCGTGAGGCATATGTCAACGACCCAACCACACCTCAGCGCCTCAGCAGCAACAAACGATTTCGTCAGTTTACTCAAAGTGTCATTATTATTCAAAGTTTAGCACGTGACATTTTCGGGTCAGCTTTAACCGAGGAAGAAATGTCTGAAACCAGCCACACCGTAGCTACAGGTTATCGAATTAGTATAATACATACCAGTGATGTATACTTACTAACCATAATTTGTTTCTCATGTATTTTATCACAGCATGGTAAGGGTACGATGACTTAGGGGATCCGGAGTATAAGTGTCAAAAGTGCTCCGCGTTCATGTGGTACAATGAGAGATCGAGAATGGACCGTAGACCGCTTATCCCTTCTTTCACCATGTGCTGTAGAGATGGTGTGGTTGAATTACCGTATCTCACCGAACCCCCCCCCCCCCAACCAATCAAGGATCTCTTACATGGTATTCATCCCAAAAGTAGACACTTCATTGATAATATCAGGATGTATAATTCAGCTCACTCATTTACTTCAAGTGGTGGCAAAGTAGATGACTCTGTAAACACTGGTCGTGGCCCATACACTTACAGAATTGGTGGGCAGAACTCTCACCTGATTGGCAGTTTGTTGCCTGCGATCAATGAGCCACCCAGATTCTGTCAACTTTACATATACGACAACAATGACGAGATTAGTAACAGGAAGCGTGCTTTAAGGTCTCATATCTTCCTCATAATAATTTCCATATTTCATCACAGTTTTTTGTGTTTTCTACATAAAAAATTTTGTAATGTTATGCGTACTTATGTGCAGGGGGCAGTCATCCAGTGTAGATAGGTTTGATGACGGGATAATGGCTGAAATTAAGTCTATGCTTGACGCGTACAACCCCTTAGCACAGTCATTTCGTATGGCCAGGGACAGCATACTGAATTCCGATGAGAGGTGTGAGGTTGGGCTGCGGTTGATTTGTGCACGATGTACAGACGGACGTGAATATAATCTGGAAAATTGCCGCTATCACCAGGGCAACGGGCATGACACCGAAAAATGCTGGAAGTTAAAGCATCTCATTCAAGATCTGATCGAGAGTGGGAAGATACCATTACCCAGCGATAAGCCCAGTAACAAAAACAACCCTCTTGCTACTCACACCATTTTTACGAGAGAAATAGTCGACTGTACTCATCTCATTTCCCCTTTCATTCCCCAAATCAACGGGATATGGAATGACGATGAGGACGATGTTTACCTGGCTAAGGGGGAGACTGTCCCCATCACTGCCGAAGAAATTAGAAAGGCCAAAACTAAGGCCCTGGCCGGTACGCATGTCATCACGGCCGGACCTTCGACCCCGGGATCCGTCACTGAACCATCCAAGACGGAATCCGCACCTAAAGAACCAAACACCGACACGGCCCTAGTCAAGCAACTAAAGAGGGTCCGAACTGACCTTACCATATGGCAGCTTCTGGTTAGTTCTCAAGAACATCGGGCAGCACTTACTAAGGCTCTCGATGAAATCAAGGTAGACTCGTCGGTTACCCCCACTGAAATGGTAGCCACCATCCTGCCTCACCTCAAGGGCAAGCCCAAAGGAGAAGGCCCACTTATCACCTTCTCTGAATCTGATCTTCCACCATTTGGGGCCACCCAATACCTGGCCCTATATATCACGGTGATTTGTCGAGGCAAGTATCTACCCATGACCCTAATCGATGATGGGTCAGCTGTGAACGTCCTTCCCTTAAGGACTGCAAAGGCTCTCGGCATTACCGAGACTGACTACCTTCCTACCGCGCAAACTATCCAGGCTTTCGATGGGAGCCCAAAATCAGTTGTCGGGGCCGTTAAGCTAACCATCATAACTGGCCCAATTGAAAAAGAGCTCGAATTCCAAGTGATCGATGTCACTTCATCTTTCAATCTGCTGCTTGGAAGGCCTTGGATCCATGCGGTTAAAGCCGTATCCTCCACTCTTCACAGAAAGGTCAAGCTACCTTTACAAGACGGGGTCATCACCCTCGAAGCTACCCCAATAGCCGTGTCAAGCTGCAACACGGTTGGTTCAATCGACCCGCGAGGATTCAATTTCGTGGGAATGATCGATGAAGAGTATCTCTTTAGGCCCTACTTCACAACCAGCATCGACAAAATGCTGCAAAACTTGGGTTACTTACCGGGGGCTACTTCAAGGCCTGGTCTCCCTGCTGGCAAGATCATCGATGTTTTAAGCGATGAAGATTCGAAATTCGGTTTGGGGTACGCCTTAACCCCGGAAAATGTGGTCCGGGTCGTCATCCAAAAGGCCTGCAATATTCTCAAGGGTACCTACTTGGACCCTTACAGCCCAAGACTGAGCGATCACTTTGTCACTCCGGTATTCGGAGCTGTCCAGACGGGTCTCTATCAACCCACTATAACCTATCCTGAGGTCAATTTCATCCCAGATGATATCTTTGCTCTCATCCAGGCCGAAACAAAGGAGGATTTGAACCAAGCCGAGCCCATGCTGGGGCTCTTGTTCGGGGACAGCAAGATAATCCCGACCCCTAAGGAGGAATTAGTCAACCTGATCCTCCATAGCAGCAAGTTCGATCCAACCAAGCTGATCTCTGAAGTAGGTGCTGACACTGGAAAGAAGGCTTGGAGGAAGACGATCAAGTGGACCGACAGCGAGGGTCGAGTCTACAAGCTCACTACCGGCGAGGGGGACATGCAAGACGACGAGTCTGAATCCGAGTCCGAGTCAGAGTTAGAGTCGGAGTCTGAGTCTAGGTCTAGAAGGTCCAGTACTAGGGTCGAGTCTGTAACCCCTTTTCCTTTAGCTGTACCTCGGGGAGTCTCGGAATCTGTCCCGAGAGCACTCCCCATACCGCCTCTGACCAGCGATCAGATGGCAGCTCTCTTTGAGCTATTTTCAAAGCTCTCTATCAATAATAACGATAACCGTTCTGCTTACGACTTGTCTTATTTTCAAAACATTTTCAAAAACTTTATTTGCAATGACATTGAGGAACCCGACGAACAGGTACCACTACCTCCGCATCTAGTCGAGCAACTCGAACAAAGGGAATCCCGAGATCCGGTCATTGAAGAAACTGACTCCATCAATGTAGGAACCCCTTTAGAGCCTCAGATGCTTAAGTTAGGTTTATCCCTAGACCCCGAGGAGAAGCAACAATTCACAGATCTCCTCCATGAATTCAAAGACGTCTTCGCATGGTCCTACAAGGACATGCCGGGAATAGACCGGGAGATAGCCGAACACCGTATACCCATCAAAGACGGGTGTAAGCCGGTAAAGCAAAAACTCCGAAGAATGAGGCCCGAATGGTCTCTCAAAGTCAAAGAAGAAGTTGACAAACAATTCAAAGCGGGCTTTATCCAAGTGTCTGAATATCCAGATTGGGTCGCAAATATCGTACCGGTACTCAAGAAAGACGGAAAGGTACGAGTTTGTGTAGATTTCCGGGACCTTAATAAGGCCAGCCCGAAAGACGATTTCCCGTTGCCACACATCGACATACTGGTGGACAACACGGCCGACCATGCCCTTCTATCCTTTATGGACGGGTATGCCGGATACAATCAGATCAAAATGGCAAAAGAAGACATGAGTAAGACCACCTTTACTACACCTTGGGGGACTTACTGTTACACTGTTATGCCATTTGGGCTTATCAACGCCGATGCCACTTATCAACGGACCGCTACTACCTTACTGCATGACATGATGCATAAGGAAGTAGAAGTCTACGTGGACGATATGATCGTTAAGTCCAAAGAACGAAACGGGCATATTCCAGCCCTTAGGAAGTTCTTCACCCGACTGCGCAAGTACAACATGAGGTTAAACCCTCAAAAATGCAGTTTCGGGGTAACATCGGGCAAATTACTGGGCTATATCGTCAGCCAGCGCGGCATCGAGGTTGACCCAGCCAAAATCAAGGCCATTACCGAGATGCGGCCGCCTAAAACCAAAAAGGAGATTAGGGGGTTTCTCGGGAAAGTCCAATATATCAGAAGGTTCATTTCGAAGCTAACCATGGTATGTGAACACATTTTCAAAAAACTGAAGATAGGAGAACGAGTACTATGGGACGACAAATGTCAAGCAGCTTTCGATAAGATCAAAGATATTCTGTCATCTCCGCCGGTATTAATGCCTCCTCAGCACGGTCTGCCTCTGTCATTATACTTGACAACGACCGAGACAGCCATGAGGGCTATGCTAGCCCAGACAGTCGACTCAGAAGAACGAGCCATTTACTACATCAGTAAAAAGTTCCTAGAGTACGAATGCAAATACACGATGCTCGAAAAGACGTGTCTAGCTCTAGTTTGGGCCACTAAAAAGCTCCAACACTATATGCTTAGCCACGAAGTGCACATACTATCGAGAATGGATCCAATCAAGTATCTGTTCGAAAAGCCCATCTTCAATGGTAGAATATCTAGATGGACTTTAATGCTAGCTGAGTTCGACCTCAAGTTCGTACCATTAAAAGCCATCAAGGGCCGGGTAGTAGCCGACCTCCTCGCCGATAGTCCGGTATTTGAAGAGGGACATACCGATACTTGGGCCTTCCCTGACGAAGATATATTCCATAGCGACACGGAGACATGGGATCTATATTTTGATGGGGCATCCAACTTTCGAGGATTTGGTGTCGGGATTTTACTAATCTCACCACAAGGGGAGCACACCCCGTTATCCATCAAGTTAGATTTCGATGTGACTAATAACGCAGCCGAATACGAAGCATGCATTCATGGGTTGCAAGCCGCCGCTGATTTAGGAGTAACAAACCTCCAGGTCCACGGTGACTCCTCATTAGTCATTAATCAAGCACTCCAGAAATGGAAAACTCGGAACGCAAATCTCGTAACTTACCAAGCACGAGTAAGGGTTCTCGAAAAGCAGTTTCAAAAGGTGGAGTACATTTATCTACCCCGAGAAGAAAACCAGTTTGCAGATGCGCTATCCAAATTAGCATCTTTACTAAATATCCCGGAACACCTGACCAGCATGCCGATTTGCGTCGAAAGACGGTCTGAGCCGGCATATATCAACGCTATCCAAGACATCGAGATAACCGACCCAGAACCTTGGTACCAGGCTGTTCTTACCTACTTAACGTCGGGAAAATATCCTCCGGGATCTGAAAACCGGGCCAAGAAAGCCCTACGAAGATGGGCCACTCAGTTCATCCGCACGGACGATGGACAGTTGTACAAAAAGACGGCACAGGGGGCTTTACTCCTATGCATCGATAAAACAGAGGCCGAAAAGGTCATGGCCGAGGTGCACGATGGTGAGAACGGCCCGCATATGAATGCCCATATGCTAGCTCGAAAAATCGCCAGACTCGGGTACTATTGGAATAGTATGGAAACCGACTGTCAGTTATATGTCAAGCACTGTCACAACTGTCAGATTTTCGGCAACGTCCAGCATATGCCGTCATCCCTGTTATATACTATGACATCACCATGGCCGTTTTCAACATGGGGAATTGATATAATCGGGAAAGTGAACCCTTCCGGGACGGGAGGTCACTGCTTTATTCTAGTGGCTATTGACTATTTAACTAAATGGGTCGAAGCCGAGTCATATCGTGTCTTGAACGCCAAGCACGTTGCACAATTTATCCAAGATAAAATTATATGCCGATACGGGATCCCGCACGAATTCATTAGTGATCACGGGACCCATTTCCAAGCCGAAACCGCTACTTTGCTAGCAAAATATAAGATTCAAAGGCATACATCTTCGCCTTACCGTCCCCAAACCAATGGAGCGGTAGAGGCAGCAAATAAAACAATTGTCACCATACTTAAAAAGATGGCTGATAATTACCGGGATTGGCCCGATAAAATCCCTTTCGCCTTATAGGGATACCGGACCTCAATCCGCACTGCAACCGGGGCAACTCCATACTATCTGACGTATGGGATGGAGGCGGTCCAGCCGGTCGAGCTTGAGGTACCATCTCTAAGGATTCTACTCGAAAGTCAAGTACCTGAAGCAGATTGGGTTCAAACCCGATACGAATCGTTGATTCTTTTGGACGAACGACGATCCCGAGCCCTCAACAATATCCAGATATATCAAAAAAGGATAAAACGGGCTTTCAACAAAAGGGTTAGGCCCAGAAATATCAAAGAGGGCGATCTAGTCCTAAAATCTGTCCGGGCTTTGCTACCAGTCGACCCAAGAGGAAAATTCAAACCTAATTGGGCCGGACCGTATTTAGTGAAGAAGGTTTTATCAGGAGGAGCAGTAATGCTGACAGACTTGGATGGGAACGAATTTGTCAACCCAACCAACTTGGACCAGTTGAAGCGCTACTACCCCTAACCTTATCTCAATGTCATTTGCTAAAAGTTTATCTTTTTTTACAAAACTTTCAAAAATTAAGCAAGTCAATGAGTTAGGATTATTGATCCTACTGTTGCACATCTCGAACTAATAGTCTTGATGTATTTCGAAAATTGCAAAAATCTATGTCTGAACTACGGTCGGTTTGATTCCACTAATCGTGGATACGTAGGCAACCCCTCAAAAGGGTACAACCACTGCAATAACGAAAAGACAGGAACGGTTTTCACTAATATGTCTTTTATTATTTCAAAAAAAAATGCCTCACGCAAAAATAAACAACAAAAGTCACACAAAAATAGTAGTAATACTTAAAAAATAGAATTTAGGAGACTACTCGTACATTTTTCCCTTCCCCTTATCTTTCGGGTCACGCGGATCCCGAGGCCGACGAGGTGGGGGCGAACGTTCCCTAATCACAAGTGGAACTTCCTTTACTCGAACCCGCTTCTTCGACTTCGGTTTCTCCTGCACCGGTTCGATCCGAGCTCGTACGTTCTCGGGAAGTCTATCCCGAGGACCAAGTCGGTCCTTAGCTGCCAGTCTTGGACTGATATCCTTTCTAAGTCCGTCTGGGGGCTTAGCTTCCCCCATGTACCTTTAGTGCTGGACCCTTTAGTCAAAGTCTTAGCCTTCCCTTTCTGGCCTGACATCAGTCGGACCATTGTAGCTGGGGTGTCGCCGTCATCAAAGAAACCTCGATTATTTTTAGCCTGTTCTCGGCGCAGCAAGTCAAAGGCTTCATCAATCTTTAAAGCAGCACGGGCTTTAGCAGAATCTGCCTGGGTCCACTTCGTATAAGAATCTGATACCCAGATCGAGGGAGAAGCTTTAGAAACGGGCCAAGTGTGCCGGGTATACCATCTTTGCGCCCAAGTGTCACACATCACGTCCGTTAGCTGAGTAGATTCACTCACGACCGCCTCGATTTCCGGAATTCTCTGGGCCCGACCATATTGCCTAAATATGCAATCGGGATAAAGATGAATCGTCTGCCTAAAAGATAGGATCAGTTGATAACGGGCCCTATCTCGCAATTCTAACCCGGTCCAGACGTAAATGGGCCACCAAGGTACGGTCCAACGGATCAATGGGCCTCCATGGAAAGACAACAGCTCGTCCCAGAATTTTTGGGTAGTAAGGCGAGAAAAGTCAACAGTCCGTCTTCTCGTCATCACTTGGTTCGGACGATATCGGCTTACATCTAGAGGAGGATCCAAGATCGATAGCCTCTCAAAAAGCCATAGCTGAAAAATCAAAATCACGAAAAGTCAAAATCGTGAAAAGTCAAAGTCGCAAAAAAAAAAAAAAAATCGCAAAAATCGAAAAAACCGAAAAAAACGGAAGTTGAAAAAATCAAAAAATTGCGAAAATAAAAAAAATCAGCCTACCTGTAGAAGACGGGTGCTACCGGTCAGCCTGATCGATGGATCTCTCTTACGATTATCTAAGCCTTGGATAATCTCCCCAGTAATCAGCCAAGCTGGGCTATGCTCTATCTCCATTTGATCCGCTACGGCGAGAAGTCTAACATGGCCCATACAAGATAGCCAATCCATATGACCTTCAAAAGCGTAGACATGAAGCATGCAAAAAGTAAAGGCCCTACGACTATATGCCGGCCTGGCCCGAACGTCATTAGGATTCATAAATTTTTCAGCCAGGTCGATCAAGGAGACTGTATTTCCTTCCAGCATGCGGGACACCTCCATATGAGAAAGCCCTAAAAATTCTCTTAATTTCCTCCTGGGATCATGAACTGAAAAGGGGATAGCAGGACGAAGAATGGGGTTCCACCCTCCTACAGCAGCTATTTCCTCAGGAAGGGGACAGATTTCGCCCCGAGGAAACCTAAAAACATGATCATCCCAATAGGACAGGCAAGCATCCAAAAAGTGACGATCCACTTGCATCTGACGGATTGTGGATAGCTGGGTGACGCCATTCTGATTCAAAATAACTTTGTCAGCATCTCTGAAAATTCGGGACCAATCTTGCAACATTCCAACTAATCGATCAATACCCATGATGAATTTCTGAAAAGAAGAAATAAGTTTCTCAAGGCTTGTTTTTTTCTTTGAAGGGAGAAGAGGATTGTGTGAATTATGAATAATTGTGAGCAGGGAGAAGGGTATTTATAGCATGAAACCAAATTCTCCTCCTCACTTTGGGATTCCTAATCCCAAGGGATTTAGCATACAGGCCTTTTTCCTTGGATCTAGCTAAGTCATCCCGAGCATTCCTATTCCTTCTCAAAGTCAAAATACCTTATTCAAAATTTCAAAAAATCCTCTTCAATTTTTTATTCCCCAGCACGAGTCATTTCTCCTAAAAATGTGTTACATGCAAACTTTGCATAAATCATTATACAGGACGACTCAAGCAAAACCGTGCAATCAACTCCCCAGCGGCATAGACTTATACGACAAGTCTGATTCCCCATGGAGTATCATCATCAATTCAGGTACATTTCTAGTCTCCGGCCGGCGGGCCCTCCACGCAGGTCTAATGGACCTTAAACAACCCGACCGGAAGTCTGCCAGGTCTAATCTTTGATTTGCCTGGTAGCTACTCTGACTTTCGCCTAGTCCAAGCCTCAGTCAGAGTGGGGGCTCTGTAGACACCCACATTTTGACCGCCAGGTGTCTATAGCAGTTTCCGACAAACACCCGATGATGATCGGACGCAAACGTGCTTTAAATACTCAGAAACGGGCTCAAAATCATTGGCATTTGGCTTAGGCTCATTATGGAGTACATATCTCACAAAACCAACCTCAAAATCAGGCCTAGCGGGTCGTTTCGAGTCAAATAAGACTAATTTGGGTCGATTCCGACACCAGGGGTAAAACCGTCTTTTAACGACCGAGTCAAAACCCGTCAAAAATATTCCCGAGGTACGTGAGTCAGCCGTGACACCTCACACGGCTGATTCGAACTCTAATCCTACGAAAAATCAGCTACATAAAATATTAAACAAATCCGTTTAAGGATGAAATTCGATCTCAAGTAGGAATCCTATCCGAAAACCGATTCAAACACCCGACCGAGTGCAAACACTCGGCCGAGTAGCGCAAACCAGCCGTGTTTCCCTTGATTCCTCGACAAGTAAGCGGAATTCTCATGCCTTTCAGCTTCTTATATTTTCTATCTTAAACGGTAGTTCAAACTCTCCTAGCCAAGGTCGGGAACTCCCTATAAATAGCCCCTTGCATGCAACACTTTCAAAAAACACAATACGAATCAATTACACACACTACATTCATTATCATACATCAATTACACACTTAGCATCGAGAAAAGCGATATTATTCCCGAAGGAAAACCGGCCCCTTATACCCGACCCCCTTCGCCGAGACCACACCGAACCGAGCCACCACAACTCACCGACATCCACTTGACGCTCTTGTGCCCAAGCCACGTCCCGACGAGCCCCGATCCGAGTAAACAGAAGCATGTAGGTTGAGGGTGTAACAAAATCCGATTTCTCTTTTTCTTCTCTTCTCCTCCTCGTCGTTCGCTTTTTTATTACGGGTCTCGTGTCGGTCCTTTTCATTACGGGTCGTTCGTCGCTTTTTATTTCCTAATATCGATATTATTAAAAACTACTTTCATATATCAAACATTCTTAAAAATATGATATCGATTCTCTATAATCGAATATTGTATCAAAAAGAATTATATTAAAATCTCGACGATGTTAAAAATCGTTACATCTTTTTTTCGTTCAAACTTTTTTTAATTCATTCCGAATACTCGATATCGATTTCATAATCGAATATCGGGTACGACGAATATCGAAAACATAAAATCGAGTATAAATTAATTTATATTTTTTACGCGATTTATCAAAATTAGCGATTTCGAAAAAAAAAAAAAAAAATCGGACAGACCTGCACGCGAGTCGCGCCACTCCAAGGCGACTCGCGCACGGGCCTGAAACCCGAGTCCTTTTTTTAGCTTTTCGTTCGTTTTATTCTACGAAACGATTTCTAAAATTCGTATCTTTTCTAAAACTATTCCGAGTATTTGATATTGATTTCGTAGTCAATTATCGAATATAACGAATATCGAAAAGATTAGATCGAGTGCAAATTATGCGATATTTGTGCGCGATTTAATAAAAGCATCGAATTTTCAAAAAACCGCTTTCGAAATCAGCCCGACACGCGACTCGCCGGCATCCTGGGCGAGCCGCGCGGCCGGCTGTCACACGACACATCTTTTCTTTTTTTATTATTTTTCGAACTTCGCTTTTTATACAAAACAACGTTTTTGGCAATATTTTTCAGATTTCGATTAATATTTATTTTCTCGATCTCGTATATTTATTTCGTTTGCTATATTATTTTTACAAATCGATACTAACTCGTTTGTTTATCTTGTAGCAAATTCATCTTTTTTTTTATTTGTTTTATTATACTAAAACGGATCTCACATGCTAAAACAACTTTGACGTTAATTTTAGTTGCATTAAACCGACTTAGCAACCCATTCAATTCCTCGCATGTTTAGGAAAAACAATGTTTGCATATCATTCATCGTATTACTAACGCGCGTATTAAAAAATCATTCCATATCCTAGTAGAGGCCGCTAATGTGCGGGCGGGGTTGGGTGTTCTTTGTGAACTTCCCAACACGTACCCTCACCCCTTACTCAGAACCGTGGTTTCCGGATGTCCGAATCCATTGGCAACGAGAGTCATTCAATATACGATTAACCGATCAAGTCGGCATCGGTATCGAACTGCAAAGGGACGAGCCCAATAAACTCTGACATCGGAAATGGGCCGTATTTTGTATACGGCCCACTACGACATAGAGTGGGCTCGAGCAGTTCCGAATAACCATAAAATTCGGTGGCGACTCCAACTTCGATTTAAATTTCAATTTGACCATCTTATATGGAGATTCATTCGCCGTCCCAAACCCGCGCGTGGCCGCGTCGGGGTGGACCTATGTCATGTCCACAAGTAGTTCCCACCAAACACCCGATGATGATCGGACGCAAACGTGCTTTGACGAACTCGGATATGGGCTCGAAATCATGGATATTTGGCTTGGGCTTATTACGGAGTACAAATCTTACAAAACCAACCTCAAATCCAGGCCCAATGGGTCGTTTCGAGTCAAATAAGACTAATTTGGGTCGAATCCGGCACCAAGGGCAAAACCGTCTTTTAGCGACCGAGTCAAACCCGGTCAAAGATATTTTCCCAAGACACGCGAGTCAGCCGTGACACCTCACGTGGCTGATTCGGACTCCACTACTACAAAAATCAGCTACACAAAATATTAAACAAATCCATTTAAGGATAGAATTCGATCTTAAGTAGGAATTCTATCTGAAAACCAAAACAATTCACCGACAGAGCTCAAACACTCGGCCGAGATACCCAAAACAGCCGAAATACTCGGCCAACTCTCCATTTCAGCCGAGATGTTTGGTTTCTTCACCAAGAAACGGGACTCTCGCTTCCTTTCAAACTCTTACGTTTCCTATCCTAATCGGTATTTCTTGTCGTACAAGCAAGGCTACCTCCACTCCTATAAATAGGACCTCCCATCACATTCAAAAAAGATGATCGAACATCTACAATTATTCTTCAACCTCGACACACATTCATTATCTATCACTCATACGTCATCTAGCACCGAAAAACACCGAAATACCGTCAAAATCAACCCGACAAATCCGACCCACACGCCGGCCGAAACCCGCCACATCACACGACCAAACCGACACCTTAACTCATCCCACATCATCTCGACGCTCCCAAATTTAAACCACTTTCCGACGAGCTCTTATCCGAGAAAACAAAGCATGTAGGTTGAGGGTGTAAATCAAACCCGATTCTTCTCTTTCTTCTCTTCCTTTCTCACGTTTTTTTATGGGTCGTGTCGTCGTCGGTCGTATTTTTAATATGGGTTGTTCGTCACATATTTTCATTATTTCTAATAATCGATACTACAAAAAACTACTTTTTTTTATAACGTTCTTAAAATACGATATCGATTCTTTAGTCGAATATCGTATCTAACAAGGACTAAATTAAATCTCGTTGATGCTAATAAAATCGTTACACCTTTTTTTAAAATACGAAGATTTTCACGAGGAGAGAATTAACATTTTTTTCGTTCAAATTCTTCTTTTTTTTCTTTTCGTTCAAAACAAACTTTTTTCAAAACCTTTTCTAAAATCATTCCGACTATTCGATATCGATTTCATAATCGAATATCGAATACGACGAATATCGAAAATATGAATCGGGTATAAATTAATCCATATTTGTACGTGATTTATAAAAATTGACGATTTTCGACAAAATAAAAAAAAAACCGGACAGATCCCCACGCGAGTCGCGCACCTGTCAGGCGACTCGCGCGGAGGCCTGGATGGCCGAGTCCCTTTTTTCGTTTACTCGCTTCTCTATTTTTTTTTGTCAGGTCTTACATAAAAAAGCGATCTTCGCGACATAATTTCAAATTTCGACACATACTTTTCTTGACCTCGGTCAACACGTGCTAATCCATCACGTGTCATAAACCTTTTTCAAAATCATGCATATCGTCGTATTTGAATCTTTATTCGATTTATTCAATCGTTACTAACTCGTTTTCTCGTGTTTGTAGCAATTTTTTTTTTATTGTTTTATTAGACTAAAACGAACTTCGCATGCTAAAACAACTTTGACGTTATTAGTTTAATATGCATTAAAGGACTTAGCAACCCATTTATTTTTCTCACATGCTTAGGAAAAATAATCTTTGCATATCATTCAACCGTCGAACTAACGCGTGTACACCAAAAACGAACAATATCTTAGTAAAGGCCGCTAAGTGCGGGCGGGGTTGGGTGTTCTTAGTGAACTTCCCAACACGTACCATCACCCCTTACTCAGAACCATGGTTTTCGGATGTTCGAATCCATTGGCAACGAGAGTCATTCAATACACGATATCCGATAATGTCGGTATCGGTATCATAATGCAAAGGGACGAACCCAATAAGCTCTGACATCGGAAATGGGCCGTATTTTGTACACGGCCCACTACGACATAGAGTGGGTTCGAACGGGCCCGAACTCCCACAAAATTCGGTGGCGACTCCTACTTCGATTTAAATTTCAATTTGACCATCTCATATGGAGATTCATTCGCCTCCCCAAACCCGCGCGTGGCCGCGTCGGGGTGGACCTATGTCATGTCCACAATTTGGCGACTCCGCTGGGGATCAACTGATGAGTCACTTACCATCGGCATCCCTAGGGTGAGACTCGAAAAGAAATCTTTCGAATAGTAATGTACACGTTTTAGTTCAATGGTTCATGCATAACCCAATTCTTTCCCGGGCCGGTTACTTGTGACCGACGTCCCACTATACCACGGTGCGTTCCTAAATGGGCGCACTAAAGACTTCGATGGCGGAACTCGCATGGGTTTTACGGCAGGTTCTAAGACCAACTCGGCTTAGGAAGACCGCCCTGATTTGCGAGAAAGCTATCGTCGTTGGTATAGACCCTATTCGACCGACCGAGACTTAGTCTAAGAGCATACATGGCGTCATTATACTGTTTCCGTGACTACGTGCTACTTGATCCATGTCTCGTCTTTTCAAAAAAACCGTTGTTTTCAAAAACTTGCATCTTTTTCGAAAATTATCCATTTTTTTCAAACTCGGAAAGCTACCGAATTTAGGACTTATGATTTTGACTCGAAATAGCCTATTTTCTAGCCGGTATGCTGTCCAAACCTTTTCAAAAATCCAAAATCTCGGCCCGGTAACACATTTTTTCGGTTTTCAAAAAAAAATCGGGCCTTCCTATCCGACTTTGTTCGGTTTTCAAATCCAAATCCTCTTTTCAAAGCTTTCTTCTTCTTAGGACTTCCCGTATTTAGCAGTGTCGGGTCTTGTCATAAGTTGTTAGAGTCTATAGCGTCGAAACTCTGTCAATCTTACATCACGAGTTTCTACCCCATCCGAAGTCCGCCTTATTTGTCAAGGCACGACCCACCTACGTAGGACAAACTCCTACAAAGGCAGGCCCACTTACACAATCGAGTCCAAAGTCTGGGGAATAGCTCACACGTATGTCTTTCTTCACACGGGACTAGGCCCACTCCGCCAAAATCCTAAAGAAAGCCCACCGTCCATGAGTCACCCGTCTAGGAGTCGTTTTTTTTGTCTTTTTTCCGAGTCTAGTCGTTTCCTCTTCTTGCTCGGGATGCACCTTTCGATCTGGGTCCGATTCTGATTACACGGTGTTCTTACAGACAGGCCACCCCACACCCGAACCATGACTAAGGACTCCATTGATCAATTGACCGCCTCGTTGGCGAAGATCCAAGATCAACTGAACCAGATGAGGGGAGACCAAATCGCCATCGTTACCTGAGTAAGCGCTATGAAGCAGGATAGGCCGAGGGGCGAAGACGAAACAAAGGGGCCATTAGCCGAATTGGCTAGCGCAGTCCTCAAGCTGCAAGAGCAAGTCCATTTGTCGACCCACAACTCGATTCATACGGAGAATGCTCGGGCCTATGCACCCCTAACCGACGAATTGCCCGCCAATCTCAACCTGACGGGCCTCCCAATGTTCGACGGAACTGAAGACCCGGTATTACATATCCGGGCTTTCAAGGAATTTATGGCCCTTAAGGGGGTTAAGTCAAACATGTTCAAACATTTGTTTGCCTCCTCCCTCGAGAAGAACCCGAGAGCCTGGTTCTACGCTGGCAACGGAATTCGCTCGGAACTACGCCGACAACACGGAAATCCAGACCACGATGCGCACCCTGGAAGTAATGGCCCAGGAACCTAAGGAAGGATTTACGAAGTACCTTCAACGCTGGAGGGCTGAAAGCGTCAAACTGGTCGATTAGCCCAGTGAAAAAGTCCTAGTTGAAGCCTTTGTCAAGAATCTCCTGCCTGCCTGCCTACCGGATCCATCTCCGGTACGCCATCATACCTAGCTTCGCGGTCCTAACCGAGATGGGAACGAGAATCGAGGATGATCTAAGGTTGGAAAGCCTCACTAAGGCCTCCACCAAGGGATACCAAGGGGCCAGCTCGTCGACAAGCAAGGCCACATCTGCCGCTGCTACTCGTAGCATCTTTGACGAGGTAAATCTACTTGATACCCCGTCCAAAAAGAATACCACACCCCGGGTATTCACCGACATAGGTACCACCTATGCGAATGCCTTACAAAGGCTCTCATCAAAAGGCCTGGTCAACCCAATAGGCCCAACACCTGAGCTCCCAGTCGAGCGTCGCTCCAAGTCCTACGATATCCAAGCCTACTGCCAGTACCATCGTGGCAAGGGACACGATACTGAAAAATGCTGGAAACTAAAGCACCTAATCCAAGACCTCATCGAAAGTGGGAAGATCCCTTTACCTGGAGGCAAGCCCAGCAACAAGGACAACCCGTTGGCCACTCACGCCATTTTCTCCGAGGAAGTCATGGACTGTTCACATCTCATTTCCCCATTTGTCCCGCAAATAAACGGGATCTGGTGCGACGACGAAGACGACGTCTATCTCACCAAAGGGAAGCTGTCCCCATCACGCCCGAGGAGATCCAGAAGGTTAAGTCCAAGGCCTTAACCAGCAGTCACGCCCTCATCGTCACCGAGCCACCACCTAGAGTGGAGGTCGTCCCGGAAGAGCCAACTACTGAAAAGGCTCTTGTAAAGCAGCTGAGCAGGACTCGAGTTGACCTCTCTATATGGCAACTCCTAGTCAGCTCCCAAGAACATTGAGAGGCACTTACTAAGGCCCTCGACCAAGTCAAAATCGACTCTACGGCTACTCCAGCTGAAATGGTAGCCACGGTTCTGCCCCACCTAAAGGGGAAAGCTAAAGAAGAAGGCCCACTCATCACCTTCTCCAATGCTGATCTGCCATCATTTGGGCCAGCCCACAACATGGCCCTCTACATCACGGTGATCTGCCGTGGAAAATATCTGCCCATTACCCTAATCGACGACGGGTCCGCAGTCAACGTCCTCCCCTTGAGGACCGCCAAAGCCCTCGGCATCATCGAGGTCGACTACATTCCTACAGCTCAAACCATTCAGGCTTTCGACGGAAGCCCAAAGTCAGTAGCCGGGGCCGTAAAGCTTACTATCATAACGGGCTCGATAGAAAAAGAGCTGAAATTTCAAGTGATCGACGTGACTTCTTCCTTTAACCTTCTTTTAGGAAGACCCTGGATCCACGCGACCAGGGCTGTATCCTTCACCCTGCATCAGAAGATAAAGCTACCTTTGCATGATACCGTCATCACTCTAGAAGCCATACCTATGACTGTGGCTAATTGCAACACCTCGGGCCGCACCGATCTCTGGGGGTTCGACTTCGTAGGGGCCATCGACGAAGAGTACCTTTTCCGGCCCTACTTTACGGTTAGCATTGACCGGATGTTGCAAAATCTGGGCTTTCTACCAAGGGTTACATCAAGGCCCGATCTCCCTGCATGAAAGATCCTCGAAGTTCTGGATAACGGGAGGATTCAAACCGGTCTGCGTTACACCCTAACCCCAGAAAACATGGGTCAAACCGGAGCCGGAAAAGTCATCTTCGTCATGCCGGTGTTTGAGTCCGTCCAAACAGGCCTATACCGGCCCACAACCACGCGCCCTAGGACCCACTTGGCCCAGGTCTGCAACTACATACCAGACGACATCTTCGCCCTCAGCCGGTCCGAAGATGCTAAGAATGCTGAGCCCGCACTGAGGCTACTTTTTGGAGAGGAACTCACGGTCCCAACACCGAAGGAAGAGCTAGTCAACCTCATTCTCCGTAGCCGCACCTTCGATCCATCCAAGCTGATCTCGCATGTCGGATCCGAGACCGGAAAGAGAACCTGGAGGAAGACTGTCAAATGGACTGACAGTCAGGGAAGAACTTTCAAGCTGATCACAGGGGAAGGAGAGATGCCAGAATCTGAGTCTGAGTCCGAGTCGGAGTCCGAGTCAGAGTCTGAGATTGAGTCTAGTGAGTCCGGTGCTAGGGTCAGTCCTGTAACCCTCCCTCTCCCTTTAGCTATTCCTGGTGCCTCGGGGTCTGTCCCAGGCACCCTACCTATCCCGCCACTGACTAGCGATCAGATGGCAGCTCTTTTCGAGTTATTTTCTCAATTTATGAATAATAACAACCGTTCTGCTTACGACTTGTCTCATTTTCAAAATTTCCTTAATTTTCAAAATGTTCTGTGCAATGACATTGAGAAACCCGACGAACAGGTGTCCTTACCTCCGCATCTGATCGAGCAGCTAGAGCAAAGGGAATCCCGTAATCCGGTAATCGAAGAAACCGAATCCATCAACGTGGGAACAACCTTAGAGCCTCAGATGCTTAAGATAGGGTTATCTCTAGATCCCGAGGAGAAACAACAATTCATCAATCTCCTTCAAGAATTCAAAGACGTCTTCACGTGGTCCTACAAGGACATGCCGGGGATAGACTGCGAAATAGCCGAGCATCATATACCGATCAAGGAAGGGTTCAAGCCGGTTAAGCAGAAACTCCGACACATGAGGCCCGAATGGTCCCTCAAGGTCAAGAAGGAGGTCGACAAACAATTCAAGGCCGGGTTCATACGAGTCTCCGAGTATCCGGATTGGGTTGCAAACATCGTGCCAGTTCCTAAAAAAGACGGTAAGGTACGTGTCTGTGTAGACTTTCGGGATCTTAACAAGGCAAGCCCGAAAGACGATTTCCCGTTACCACACATCGATATACTGGTGGATAACACAGCTGATCATGCCCTTCTATCATTCATGGACGGGTATGCCGGGTACAATCAAATAAAAATGGCAGAAGAAGATATGGATAAGACCGCCTTCATTACACCTTGGGGTACTTATTGCTATACTGTTATGCCATTTGGTCTCATCAATGCCGGGGCCACCTATCAACGAACCGCCACAACTTTATTACATGACATGATGCATAAAGAAGTGGAAGTTTATGTGGACGATATGATCGTCAAATCTAAAAACAGGGACGGTCACATCACCGCCCTGAGAAAATTCTTCACCCGATTACGCAAATACAACATGAGGTTAAGCCCTCAGAAATGCAGTTTCGGGGTAACGTCCGGCAAATTACTGGGTCATATCGTCAGCCAACGCGGTATCGAAGTCGATCCAGCCAAAATCAAGGCCATCACCGAGATGCAGCCCCCTAATACCGAAAAGGAGATAAGAGGGTTTCTCGGAAAAGTCCAATACATCAGCAGGTTCATTTCAAAACTAACCATGGTGTGTGAACCGATCTTCAAGAAGCTGAAAATAGGGGAACGGTTATTATGGGACGACAATTGTCAAGCAGCCTTTGACAGAATCAAAGAAATCTTGTCTTCACCGCCGTTCCTGATGCCACCTCAACCCGGTTTACCTTTGTCGTTGTACCTAACCACGACAGAGACAGCCATGGGGGCTATGCTAGCTCAAACAGTCAACTCCGAAGAACGGGCTATATACTACATTAGCAAAAAGTTCTTAGAGTACGAGTGTAAGTATACCATGCTCGAAAAGACGTGTTTAGCTTTGGTCTGGGCCACTAAGAAGCTCCAGCATTACATGCTCAGCTACGAGGTACAGGTACTGTCTAGAATGGATCCAATCAAGTACCTTTTCGAAAAGCCCATTCTTAACGGCATGATATCAAGACGGACCTTGATGTTGGCAGAATTCGATCTAAAGTTCGTACCATTGAAAGCCATCAAAGGCCGAATAGTAGCCGAATTTCTCGCTGACAGTCCCATAACCGAAGAAGGACACACCGACACTTGGTTCTTCCCGGATGAAGATATTTTCCATACTGACACCGAGACGTGGGATTTATACTTCGACGGAGCATCCAACTTCCGAGGATTTGGAGTCGGAATCCTCCTAATCTCACCAAGAGGGGAGCATACTCCCGTATCAATCAAATTGGACTTTGACGTCACCAATAACGCTGCTGAGTATAAAGCATGTATCAACGGGCTACAAGGTGCCATCGATTTAGGGGTGACAAACCTCCGAGCACACGGCGACTCATCTCTGGTCATTAACCAGGCGCTCCAAAAATGGAAAACCCGAAATGCTAACCTCGTGGCCTACCAGGCACGAATAAGGGATCTCGAGAAACACTTCCAAAAGGTAGAGTGTATATACCTACCTCGGGAAGAAAATCAGTTCGCGGATGCACTTTCAAAACTGGCATCCTTACTAAACATTCCCGATCATATGACCAGCATGCCGATCTGTGTCGAAAGACGATCCGAGCCAGCATATATCCACGACATCGAAGATATCGAGATACCCGATCTCGAGTCGTGGTATAAGGCTGTCCAAGCATACTTGACAACCGTGGAGTATCCACCCGGGGCCGACATGGAGCCAAGAAGGCCTTATGTAGGCTAGCGACCCAGTTCGTCCGTACCGACGACGAACAACTTTACAAAAAGACAGCGCAGGGGGCTCTTCTTTTATGTTTCGATAAGGGTAACGCCGAAAAGGTGATGGTCAGGATTCGCCGTGGGTCCTAACCAACAATAAATAACCAACTAATCCTAGTGGGTAGCTAGGGTAAGTCGGGTCGTGTCCACGGAGACGGTATTGCGAAGTCTAGACTAAGTCGACCTATGAACGAGACTAGGATACCAAAACAACACAAAGAAGATGATAGAAGAGCACAAAGAAGGGTAACTAAGTCTAGCTATAAGCAAACTAAGTCTAAATAATGCACCGTCCCCGGCAACGGCGCCAAATTGATGGTGGGGATTTTATCGTCGGTCCTACCGTCAATAATAACCAACTATACCTAGTGGGTAGTTAGGGTAAGTCTGGATCGTGTCCACGGAGACGGTATTGCAAAGTCTAGACTAGGTCCACTAAAAACTAGGCTAAGTCACACAAACGAACACAAAGAGAGCGATAATTGGTAAACTATGATGGTTGAGGAGGAGTATGAACTAGACTAATAACGAACTAGCTATAACAAGACTTAGCGGAATAACTAGAGACTAACTAAGCAACGAGACTAGAGGAATGACGACTAGCTAGGAGGATGAACCAAATATGGAAAGGAGTAGGGTTAGGTCGGGTTCTTAAGTGTAGAAGGGTAATAGGGTGATCAAGGGTGTAGGTGTCTCCTAGTTGCTAGAGTCGGTTTGCGCTCTCGCGTCTAAACCTAGGTCAAGGTCGATCCGCGCTCTCGCGTCAAAACCCAAGTCCGCACTCTCGTGTCCAAGACTAAACCCGACACAAACACACACTAGTCAAACAATGAGAAGAAGAGAAACAAGTATAGGAAGCATTGACCACTACTACCCACACAAGCAAATCATCAAACACATGGTGTGCCCAATATGAGACTAGCAACAAAGATGTAACCTTTACCCCTAATCACCCATAATCTACCCTTAATCCCCCTACTAACCCCACAAGAGAACTACTCACTCATTATCAAGATCAAACTAACATAAACAAAAGAAATCAAACTAAACATCCAAACATCCATAATAATCAAACAATAACAATAAACAATAAGTAAAGATTCAAACTTGAATAAATAAACAATGAACAAGAGTAAAAAGGAGAAGAATATTATACCAAACTAATAAGGATGAAAAAGATAAGAACTTGCATAAATAAGAAACCCAAATCAACTCCAAGGTTGTCAAGCTTGGATGAATCTTCAAGTGTCTTCTTAATACAAGAGTAATTAAACTAGATTAACTAAGGATTAAAGAGAGATTGAACTAATTAGAGGAGCACTAAATCTAGGGTTTTTATGTTGTAGAGAGGCCTAAGAGAGTCTAATATAATGTATGATACATAAACAATACAAGAGAAAAGTATTTATAAGGTTACAAGAATGAAGGAGAGGAAAGAAGCA
The DNA here is from genome assembly GCA_958450325.1 of Agrostemma githago. NCBI lineage: Eukaryota > Viridiplantae > Streptophyta > Magnoliopsida > Caryophyllales > Caryophyllaceae > Agrostemma > Agrostemma githago. The sequence goes on along the minus strand of OY288255.1, from coordinate 23,510,239 downwards.
ATTGCGGGCTACAGCACTTCTTCCCGGTCAGGAAGGAATGGTCCCGGTCGGTATGGGCCATCCTTCCCGGTCGGGAAGCTATCTTCCCGGTCGGGATCAAGCATAACACCGGGCTGTGTTATCAATAACACCAGGCTGTGTTATTGCTCTTCCCGGTCGGGATGAGGTGGTCCCGGTCGGGATGAGGTGGTCCCGGTCGGGATGAGGTGGTCCCGGTTGGGATGAACTCATCCCGGTCGGGATGGACCCAGGACAGAAGCTATCGCATTTGTGCACCTCATCCCGGACGGGATGAGGTCCTTCCCGTCGGGGATGAGTCTTGTAGGCCTCCAATATGATCTTTAAGGTCCCTCCTTGCCTCTCATGGGTCTCTCATCGATTCTCGGGACTTGGGATCGAGCCTAAGGGGCTCGGGAATGGGTCCCAAGTTCTCGGGATCGAATCCAAGGCATCGAGTGATCGTTCCTCCTCTTCGTCGGCTCCAAAAGTGTATGAAACAAGTCGGAATCGTTTCAATTCTTCATGAATGGTCCCGGGAACCTAAAACAAACTAAAGGAAGCATAAGTAACCCAAAAACCGCTTCCAAGGAGCGATTCCACAAGGAAAACGGGACCAAAACACAACAAATTAGGCACTACAAACCACACTTACCAAAAGGTCATGGCCGAAGTACATGACGGCGAGTGTGGTCCTCACATGAACGCCCAGATGCTATTCCGGAAGATCATGAGACTCGGATACTACTGGAACAACATGGAAACCGATTGTCAGCTTTACGTCAAACGTTGCCATAATTGCCAAATTTTCGCTAATGTGCAACATATGCCACCATCTCTGCTGTATACCATGACGTCACCCTGGCCGTTTTCGACATGGGGAATCGATATAATCGGAAAGATAAACCCTTCGGGAACCGGAGGACACTGCTTTATTTTGGTAGCAATCGACTATTTCACCAAATGGGTCGAAGCGGAATCCTACCGTATTCTCAACGCCAGTCATGTTGCCAAATTTATCCAAAATAGGATAATATGCCGGTATGGGATCCCTCATGAATTCATCAGTGACCACGGGACCCACTTTCAAGCCGAGACGGCAGCCTTGCTAGCCAAGTACAAAATTCAAAGACATACGTCTTCACCCTACCGACCCCAGACCAATGGAGCAGTAGAAGCAGCTAACAAGACTATTGTCACCATACTCAAAAAGATGGCCGACAATTATCGGGACTGGCCCGACAAGATACCATTTGCACTTTGGGGATATCGGACCTCGATTCGTACTGCGATCGGGGCAACACCGTATTACCTTACATACGGGATGGAAGCGGTCCAACCTGTTGAGTTAGAGGTGTCGTCACTCAGAATCTTGCTCGAAAGTCAAGTACCCGAAGCCGATTGGGTCCGAGCACGATATGACTCGCTAGTCCTTTTAGACGAACGACGATCTCGTGCCCTCAACAATATACAAATATATCAAAAAAGGATCCAACGGGCTTTCAATAAAAGGGTAAGGCCCAGGAATATCAAAGAAGGAGATTTGGTTCTCAAGTCTGTTCGAGCTTTATTACCAGTAGACCCAAGAGGAAAGTTCAAACCTAACTGGGCCGGGCCATATTTGGTAAAGAAGATTCTATCGGGCGGAGCAGTGATGCTAACAGATCTAGACGGGAATGAGTTTGTCAACCAAAATAACCCGGACCAGCTGGAGCGTTACTACCCGTAACCCATTTCTCTCAATGTCATTTCCAAAAGTTTATTAAAAAAAAAAACACATCTTTTCAAAATAAACTTTTAAAGACAAGTCAAAAGTTAGAATTACTTATTCTACTGTTATAAATATCTTGAACCAATAATCTTGATGTATTTCGAAATTGCAAATTAAGTCTGAACTACGTCTGGTTTGATTCCGCTATTTGTGGATACGTAGGCAGCCCCTCAAAAGGGCACAACCACTGCAATCGAAAAGAAAACAGGAACGTTTTTTTTTTAATAAACTTCCTTTATTTATTTCAAAAAAATCCAATTACAAAAAAAAATCCAAAAAAAAAAACACACACACACAAATAGTATTAATATTCAAATAATAAAAAAAGTAAGGCATTTTTCCCTTTCCCTTGTCCTTAGCCTCTTTTTCGGTCCACCTACGTCGACGTGGAGGTGAGCGTTCCCGAATAACCAAGGGAATCTCCTTAACCCGGGCTCGTTTCTTCAAACTCGATTCCCCGGTCACCTCAGTTGGTCCTAATCGAGCCCTTACCCTTTCGGGTAGTCGCTCGCGCGGACCTAGCCTATCCTGGGCCGCTAGTTTCGGCCCAAACCTTCTCTCCAAGTCGCTAGCACCGGTCTCTTTAGCTCGAGTCTTAGTTTTTGACTTAGAACCCGACTCTGGCCGGACAGGGGTAGTTTCCTCTTCATCAAAGAACCATCTATTGTCTTTTACTGATTCTCTACGGGCCAAGTCAAAAGCCTCATCAGTCTTTAAAGCTTTACGGGCCTCTTTAGATTCTTCAGAAGCCCACTTGAGATATGATTTGGAAACCCAAAAGGTCTGACAAGGGCGAGGTATAGTCCATATGACACGGGTAAACCAGCGTTGTAACCACGTGTCACACATAGCGTCCGTCAATTGGAGCGAAACGCTAACGATTGCTTCAGTCTCGGGGATCTGCTGAAACAAACCGAACTGCCTTAAGATACGATCTGGGTAAATATGGACGGTCCAATCCAAAGACAAGATCACCAGGTAACGGGCTTTATCTCTTTTAGCTAGTCCCGTCAACTTCGAGAGGAACCACCAGATCACGTTCCACCTAATCAAGGCCCACCATGGAATTTTAGCTCTTCATCCTAATACTTCCGATTTATGTGATGACTCGAGCTTATCCGTCGGGACCGTGAGCCAATTTGATAGCTTCGATATCTGGATATGCTCACCGGGGGCTCTATAATCGACAGACGCTCGGATAACCAGATCTGCAAAATTTTCGAAAAGTAAAAAACTTTCGAAAAATCAAAAATTTCGAAAAAAAATAAAAATAAAAAAAAAATTCGGAAAATTCAAAAAATTTCGAAAAAATAGAAAGTTTGGAAATTAATAAAAAAAAATTCGAAAACAAATTTTTCGGAAATTTCAAAAAAAAAAAAATCGAAAAAAACGGTCCAATACCTGCAGAAGGCGAATACTTCTCGTTAATTGCCGATCCGGGTCAAGTCTCCTAGCGTCAAGGCCCATAATAATCTCCCCAGTTATCAGCCAGGCTGGGCTATGACCTGTCTCCATCTGATCCACTATGCTGATTAGCCTGATCTCGCCTAAACATGAGCCAGCATCCATCCGACCTTCGAAGGCGTATCGATGCAACATACAAAAGGCAAAAGCCCTACGTCTATGGGTAGAAGTAATTCTTGCGCCGTTAGGATCCATGAATTTATCAGCCGGGTCAAACAGGGACACAGAACTCCCTTGTACCATACGAGCTGTCTCAGCATGAGACAACCCAAGAAAATCCCTCAGTCTTCTCCTTGGATCAGGATAAAAAGGAGGAATAGCAGGATGAGCATTGGGACACCAACCCCCTACGGCTGCAATCTCTTCAGGAAGGGGACATATTTCTCCCCGGGGAAAGACAAAAACATGGTTGGTAGTATCCCAAAAGGATAAGCAAGGATCCATGAAATGTGCATCCACCTTGAGTCGTTGAAGCGGGAATAAAGCAACAATTCCCATCTGAGTTAGCTGAACTTTATCTGCGTCTCGAAAATTCTGGGCCCACGCATGAAGCATCGCGGTCAGATGTTCGATACTCATAGCAAAAAGTTTTGTTTTGTTTTAAAAGTTTAAAGGGATTTTAAGATAGAAGAAAATATTTGGGTTGGAATATTAGAAGATTAAGGGCAAGAACTCTCTATTTATAATAGAGAAAACCCTTTTCCTAGTCACCACGGGGATAGGAATTTTTCACCATACTCCCTACTTCATCTAGGCATACAGGCCTAACCAGAGGATTTTAGGAATCCGTGTCAGAATCTGATCAGGAATCAAGTCATCCCAAGCATTCTTATTTCCAAAATTTCAAAAAAAAAATTCGGCATTATTCTTTCTAAAAATCGATAAAAAAAAAATCACTTCTTCCCCAGCGCGAGTCAGCACTTCACCTAAATATTACATGCAATTTGTTATGTACAGACAGGTACACCAAGACTCTCGAAGAATTCTCAAAAACTCCCCAGTGGAAGACTCAAGCAACATTTTTATCAGGGATGAATCTACAGGCAGGTACACCCAGAGCTTACAGGCAAGCTCCCACGCAATTCCAAGACGGGACGTATCTACAAGCAGATGCACCCAGAGCTTACAGGCAGGCTCCCACGCAATTCTAAGACAGGACGTATCTACAGGCAGATACACCCAAGACTTTTCAGGCAAAGTCCCCGCGACATTATTAACATCTATCCAGGTATGATTTCTATCTTATGGCTGGCGAGCCCTTTACGCAAGTCTAATGGACTCTAAACGACCCAATCGGAATCTGCCAGGTTTTAATCCTCGATTGGCCTAGTAGCTACTCTGACTTTTGCCTTGTCCAAGCCTCAATCAGAGTGGGGGCTCTTTAGACACCCACGTTTTGACCGCCAGGTGTCTATAGTAGTTCCCACCAAACACCCGATGATGATCGGACGCAAACGTGCTTTGACGAACTCGGATATGGGCTCGAAATCATGGATATTTGGCTTGGGCTTATTACGGAGTACAAATATTACAAAACCAACCTCAAATCCAGGCCCAGTGGGTCGTTTCGAGTCAAATAAGACTAATTTGGGTCGAATTCGGCACCAAGGGCAAAACCGTCTTTTAGCGACCGAGTCAAACCCGGTCAAAGATATTTTCCCGAGACACGCGAGTCAGCCGTGACACCTCATGTGGCTGATTTGGACTCCACTACTACAAAAATCAGCTACACAAAATATTAAACAAATCCATTTAAGGATAGAATTCGATCTCAAGTAGGAATTCTATCCGAAAACCAAAACAATTCACCGACCGAGCTCAAACACTCGGCCGAGATACCCAAAACAGCCGAAATACTCGGCCAACTCTCCCTTTCAGCCGAGATGTTTGGTTTCTTCACCAAGAAGCGGGACTCTCGCTTCCTTTCAAACTCTTACGTTTCCTATCCTAATCGGTATTTCTTGTCGTACAAGTAAGGCTACCTCCACTCCTATAAATAGGACCTCCCATCACATTCAAAAAAGAAGATCGAACATTTACAATTATTCTTCAACCTCGACACACATTCATTATCTATCACTCATACATCATCTAGCACCGAAAAGCACCGAAATACCGTCAAAATTAACCCGACAAATCCGACCCACACGCCGGCCGAAACCCGCCACATCACACGACCAAACCGACACCTTAAATCATCCCACATCATCTCGACGCTCCCAAATTTAAACCACTTTCCGACGAGCTCTTATCCGAGAAAACAAAGCATGTAGGTTGAGGGTGTAAATCAAACCCGATTCTTCTCTTTCTTCTCTTCCTTTCTCACGTTTTTTTATGGGTCGTGTCGTCGTCGGTCGTATTTTTAATATGGGTCGTTCGTCACATATTTTTCATTATTTCTAATAATCGATACTACAAAAAACTACTTTTTTTATAACGTTCTTAAAATACGATATCGATTCTTTAGTCGAATATCGTATCTAACAAGGACTAAATTAAATCTCGTTGATGCTAATAAAATCGTTACACCATTTTTTAAAATACGACGATTTTCACGCGGAGAGAATTAACATCTTTTTCGTTCAAATTCTTCTTTTTTTTCTTTTCGTTCAAAATAAACTTTTTTCAAAACCTTTTCTAACATCATTCCGACTATTCGATATCGATTTCATAATCGAATATCGAATACGACGAATATCGAAAATATGAATCAGGTATAAATTAATCCATATTTGTACGCGATTTATAAAAATTGACGATTTTCGACAAAATAAAAAAAAAACCGGACAGACCCCCACGCGAGTCGCGCGCCTGTCAGGCGACTCGCGCGGAGGCCTGGATGGCCGAGTCCCTTTTTTCGTTTTCTCGCTTCTCTATTTTTTTGTCGGGTCTTACATGAAAAAGCGATCTTCGCGACATAATTTCAAATTTCGACACATACTTTTCTTGACCTCGGTCAACACGTGCTAATCCATCACGTGTCATAAACCTTTTTCAAAATCATGCATATCGTCGTATTTGCATCTTTATTCGATTTATTCAATCGTTACTAACTCGTTTTCTCGTGTTTGTAGCAATTTTTTTTTTATTGTTTTATTAGACTAAAACGAACTTCGCATGCTAAAACAACTTTGACGTTATTAGTTTAATATGCATTAAACGACTTAGCAACCCATTTATTTTTCTCACATGCTTAGGAAAAATAATCTTTGCATATCATTCAACCGTCGAACTAACGCGTGTACACCAAAAACGAACGATATCTTAGTAAAGGCCGCTAAGTGCGGGCGGGGTTGGGTGTTCTTAGTGAACTTCCCAACACGTACCCTCACCCCTTACTCAGAACCATGGTTTCCGGATGTCTGAATCCATTGGCAACGAGAGTCATTCAATACACGATATCCGATAATGTCGGTATCGGTATCATAATGCAAAGGGACGAACCCAATAAGCTCTGACATCGGAAATGGGCCGTATTTTGTACACGGCCCACTACGACATAGAGTGGGTTCTAACGGGCCCGAACTCCCACAAATTTCGGTGGCGACTCCTACTTCGATTTAAATTTCAATTTGACCATCTCATATGGAGATTCATTCGCCTCCCCAAACCCGCGCGTGGCCGCGTCGGGGTGGACCTATGTCATGTCCACACAAGATATGGGTCTAAAATAATCCATCACACTACTAGCATTAGGTTTCTTAGGTATAAGAGAGATCAGAGTAGAATTAGCTTGTTTGGACATACGTCCAGTTTTAAAGAAGGAATCAGCAGCCTTACAAAAATCAGAACCAACAATATGCCAAACAGATTTGAAAAACCCAGCAGAGAAACCATCAAGCCCAGGACTGCTGTTAGAATCCATTTGGAAAACAGCAGCTTTAATTTCAAGGGAAGTAATAGGAGAAATAAGACCCCCTTTTACTTCCTCTTGCAATCCACCAGAGAGCATAGGTAACTCCTTAACTGGTGTACTTTTACCCAACAAATTAAGGTAGTAATCCTGGAAAGATTGAGTAACTTCTTTAGCCCCTTTTCTAACATTTCCATCAACATCATTTATTGTCCCAATCATTTGCAGAGTCCTTCTCTCAGAGATTTTTGAGAAAAAGTATTTAGAAGAGCAATCTGTAACTTGAATATGTTTTACCTTTGCTCTTTGTTGTAACATAGCCATCTCAGCTTTTTTCATATGCTGATAAGAATCACAATCATATGCTGTATTTTAATTATTATTATTATTATTATTATTATTATTATTATTATTATTATTATTATTATTATTATTATTATTATTATTATTATTATAATTATAATAATAATAATAATTATTATTATTATTATTATTATTATTATTATTATTATAATTATAATAATAATAATTATTATTATTATTATTATTATAATTTAATTTTGTTGTTGTAAATTTGTTCTTTTAATTATAATTTTGATTTTTTCTATTGTACTTTTTATTAATTTTGATTTGTGTTATTTTTCGAATTAATTTTGTTATTACGAGTATAATTTTAATTTTGTTGTAATTTCTTGTATCTTAATTTTTCTATTTTTCTTGTACATATTGTGTAATATTTAAGTGGCGGTCGGAGTGGTTGCCGACGTGGTGGGCCGGAGTGATTGCCGGCATAGGGAGGTGGTGGAGAGGATGAAATTTGTGAACTCCGGAATTTTTTTGGATTCCTCTCCAAAATCTCTGTAATGCAATTATGAGGGGAAATGAAATGAGAAGGGTAATAGTGTAACTCTCAAGTACAAAATGAGTAACACACAATTATGACAAAGTATCACACAATTATGAAACTGTCAAGAGGGAAATAAAAATCTATAAGCAATTTACGATTTTGTCCACGGTGGTACTGAAATTATCTACTACCCGGTGGTGCCATCTCATTATTTTTTTTTGGCCCAAAATCACCTTAAATTCCCAAATCATCTTCCCTAATTCCTTAATAAAACTCAATCATTCCTTAATCGAACTCAATCATACCAAATCATCCCTTAATAGAACTCAATCATCCCTTAATTAAACATAATCAACTCTTTCATTCCCTCTTCCTTTACATTATTTTTTGTTACTCTGTATCTCTCTTTTTATTCTCTTTATTTCTCCGAAAAAATTTTAATTTTCATCCAAAACCTTTTTTATTCCCCCCTTAATTGAACCCCACATTTTTTTTTTTCATTTTTGCATATTCTCAATTAACATTTGATCTTCAAGTACTTATTTTATAGTAGGATACAAATAAAGAATGAAATACAAATGATTACTAAACCCAAAAATGAATTGACAACAACAATTAATAATTAGGGTTACCGAAACAAAATAATGAATAACATAAAAACGAAAATTGAACTCAAAAGTTTGATTTGTACGGAGTATGATTGGGTTTGATTAATGAATGGGAGAAGAGGATTAAGGGATGAATTGTCAATATTAACGGTTTTTTGACGAAAGTTGGGGTTTGGTGCCTTTTAACAAAGAAATGTAAATTTAAGGTGTTTTTGGGCAAAAACTACAGGTGCCTTATTTACAGAAGACATAAATGTTTGGTGCATTTTGACAAAAAAAACCTTAAATAATCAATAATCCCCTATTCACAAGAACAAAACCAAAAAACAATATAGTCTTTTCAACTTTCTCGTCAAAATTCTACTCCATCATTAACTAAATTGGGCTTGACAAATAAACTTTGGGGTTACTTCATGTCGTCCGCTTAATTACTTAGCGTCGTCCATATTTTAGAAATAAATTACCGATTTACCTTTTTTTAATTTACTACCCTAACTTAACCTAACTGTTATTTAACCAAATTAACTTACTTAATTACTAACCTAAGTTTTTATTTTTTTTGGTGCATACTAACCTAATTCAAATTACAACTCGGACAACAACAATATTATTCATTCATGAATCAACAAAACGCATCTTATTCATTCTCGAATTAATCTGTCTATTCAAAGAGCACAATGTCCAATTTGTTTCTTGTTTATCACAAACCCCACGATTAACAATCAGACTATAAACAAAATTTAATACTCACAACAAACACTATCTGCATATATACACGTGAGGCGTATCATTTCTGTGCCTAATTTCTGGGTTGAGGCGTACCAATTCTGCGTTTTATTCTAGATTAAAGCGTTTAAAGTTTGCGCCCAGTTCTGGACTGGGGAGTACCAGTGTAGACACCCGCATTTTGCCTGCTAGTGTCTATAGCAGTTCCCGACAAAACACCCGATGATGATCGGACGCTAACGTGACTTAATACGCTCGAATACGGACTCAGAATCAATAGTGTCCGACGTGGGCATTTAGCGGAGGGCAAATCTCTCAAAACCAACCTCAAATCAAGGCCCAGTAGGCCGTTTCCAATAAAATGAGACTAATTTAGGTCAAAACCGACACCAAAAATAAAACCGTCTTTTGGCGACCGGGTCAAAACCCGGTCAAAGACGAATCCTTCACAAAAAACAGCCAAGTTCGCTTCTAGAAGCTTGTCCAACAAACAAATCTCATTCAAAAAAGTCAACAAATCATTCCCTAAATATACTCCCTCCTTCCCGACCCACTCGATCGAGTGGTTCACATCCACTCGGTCGAGTAAGGCCATGAACCGGCCAAACCGGGCTTGAACCGGGCACTCGATCGAGTGCACCTGCGCCACTCGATCGAGTGACCCTAAACCGGGGTCCTCCTTATAAATACCTCATCACATCAATTCACTTCACAACTTTTACATAACCCTTTACACAACCCTAATCATCCCATCTTTGCAATCTTACACTACAACTTCACAGCATTCAATCATTCATCATCTACATACACATTCAAATTCCCGAGATCAAAACTCGTCAAAGACATACACCATAACTCACCCTACATATCTCGACACTCCCGCGCTCCCGTCGCTATTACGAGTTCGTTTCCGAGACCATTTAAGCATGTAGGTTGAGGGTGTCATCAAACCCCGTTTCTTTTTCTCCCTTCTCTTTTTAACGTTTTTATATATATATTACGTATTATTATTATTATTATTATTATTTTTCATTATTATTATTATTATTATTATTATTATTATTATTCATTATTATTATTATTATTATTATTATTATTATTATTATTATTATTATTATTATTACTAACCGCTAACACTAACATTTTAATTTCGTGTATACTAACTCTCTAATCTAACACTTTTAATTATCGCAATCTAACATTTTTTATTTATTGTATCTAACACCTAACATTTTAATTATCGCTCATTTACATTTCATTATATTAATAGTACCGTGTATGTATATATGTATATAATAATAAAACTTCGGATCGAACACGTTTGACTATGAACACCGCTCCAAGTCCGTTTAATCCCTTTACGAGCCGCAATGGAGGTGGCGCCCTTTCGAGGAGCGCCGCCCCACGCACTCAAGGGCATAACGCGATCGTGGTCGTACGTAGTTGAACGCGTCCGGCTCCATTTCCAAGATTAGCACGGAATCCGTTGATGCGAAAATCAACATCACATAATCCGTTAGGATTAGTTTCGATGTTGTGATGCGGAGGGATACAATTTCGTCGCTAATCAAAATTTTAATCCAATAATAACACATTTTCATAAAATCCCGATGACGGTCTCATAATCGTATAGTACACGATTATGGCACCGAAAACCGAGTTGAATTTCAATAATGCAATATTTTTATTTAACTCGGTCAACCATCGACTTTAAACAAATAAAACGAAACGAGCCATGCCTCGTACAGGGGGCACTCGACTGAGTGCCATGGGCCACTCGATCGAGTAGCACCCTAATAATCGGGCAGTAGCTACCTTAAAGGCACACTCGACCGAGTCCGTGCCATGACTCGATCGAGTGGGCCCAATAGCCTGGAAAATCGAGCGCTTTGATCATCATTTGAGCCTCGTCATTTTTTTACGACTTTTAGTCGACACGTGTAAAGTCAATCACGTGATCTCCTTTTTCAAAACTCATGCATATCATATCACTTAAAACGACTTTGATCGACGGTCTCGCACTATTAATTTTGTGTCGACGACTCTTTAGTCGTATCCGACACATGATTAATTTAGACTCTATTCCTCGATGTGATAAGTCGGGACAAGGCATCGAGATTCGGGATCAGGCTAGCACCACGTCTAGGTTCCATATCTCCGTCCTCCGTTTAATACACAATATAATGTGTATTTAATCGAAGTTTGTCCGTTCGCACAACTTACGGTCTAGTTTATATTTATTATATACGGGTCCGTTTCTAGTTAACGTCTACCATTTCCTATTCGATTATTCTATTTTATTGCTCGTTGTATTGTGAATTCCGGGTTGTATTCCGCCCGCGTAATTTGTAATTTATTTACGAGTTTTCTATTTTCGATGTTTGCCATTTATTTATTTAAATGAACATCACATGCTAAATCACTTTGACGTGAATCAAGATGCATTAAAATGACGTAGTTAACCAATAATTCGCATGTTTAGCTAAAAACGCTGTTTGCATATCATTTAGTCGTTTTACTAGCGCGCGTACACGAACACGAACGATGTCTTAGTAGAGGCCGCCATTGTGCGGGCGGGGTTGGGTGTCCTTAGTGGGCTTCCCAACACGTACCCTCACCCCTTACTCAGAACCTTGGTTTCCGGATGTCCGAAACCATTGGCGCACGAGAGTCATTCTTTATACGAAAGCCGGTGTAAACGGTATCGATATTGTAATGCAAAGGGACGAGCCCCATAAACTCTGAAATCGAAGTGGGCCGTACTTTGTGTACAGCCCATGACGACATAGAGTGGGCTCGAATGGTTCCGAATAACCACAAAATTCGGTGGCGACTCCATTTTGACTTAAATTTCGAACCCGAGAACAATCTTACCATGAGAATCATTCGCCTACCCAAACCCGCGCGTGGCCGCGTCGGGGTGGACCTACGTCATGTCCACAACCAGTTCTACACTTCAATTTAGGTTGAGGTAGGGATGTTCTGCGTCTCCGTCTTGGTTGGGGCGTAAATTTTCTGCGTCTCAGTCTAGGACGAGGCGTAGATTTCCAAAGTTTGGTCGACTTTTATCAATCGTATAATTTTGTCACGATTAATGATGCAAATCGAAAAGAAATACGGAGTATGATGCTACGAACTGAACTCAATACAATCTCCATACAAACTGAAATCAATATAAATTAAGAAAAAGTTATCTTCAAACCGGGATTAGTATGACAAGAAAAATTGATTGGAGTCGTATTTCCTGAAAGAATAATGAGATGGTGTCAGCGGGTGACGCCAAATTTGCGCGCCGAGGATATTTTAGTAATTTACTATACTTATTTTATTTATCTCCATTAAAATATGAGTTTAAATTAAGTTAGTTTTTAAGGGTAAATTCGGTAATTCACATATTTAAAATAACTTATAATATATAATTTAAAAAAAAAATAACAAAAGATTGTAAAGATTTGAGTTATGAAGATTTGCGTGATGAAAAAAAAAACTTAATTGTACTATTGGTGATGTATATGTGGGAAAAAAAATATTGCATATACATTCTATATAATTTTATCACCTTTCGAAGCAGAGAAGTGTACTTAGTAGAGTGGTATTTTGGAGATGAATAATGGGTGTGTTTTAGTTGAACCTGGGTTCGAGACACACTATATCCATTTTAATGTTTTAATATATCTCTAATTTTTTACGTTTTTTTAGGTAAAGGGTACGTAAATATATCTATATATATATATATATATATATCTATCTATATGTATATATATATATATATATATATATATATATGTATATCTAATCTTACACATTATTCTATTTTTCACATCCATCTTAATCATCTTGACTAAATACTGTGGCTGCTGAACTAGTCCTTCAATTCTGCACATATTCCTCTGTCTTCAAATATGATAGATTGAGGCATTGACCATAGCTCGAAGTATGTTGCATTGCAGCTTCGATCCTCTCATACGGGTCGCCCAAGCCAACCCCCTATTATGCGGAATTCGTTTCTTCACCCATTCACTCAACAATTCCATAACTCGAGAACTCCAGTGACACCCAAAGAAAAGATGTTCCAGGCTCTCCTCCCGCGATTCACACAGAAAACAAAGGTCTGAAACTGCCACTCCAAACCTCAATAATTTCTTACGTTTATATGTAAGAAAATATGCAGAAAATATATAAATTGATTACCCAAACAATTGAACATTATACCTTTTAATAGTCTAAACCACACTTTTATCTTATTGTTTTATTGTTAGGACAACCTGACTAATTCTTATTGTGAAAGTTAATTCTTTTATTTATTAATATTAAATTTTATTACAACAATCTGTCATTTATAATATCAAATTTTTTATTTTATAATATCAATTATTACATGTCTTGATGATTATCATAAAACGAAATGGACGACGAAAGTCCGTTTGATAGCGAGTTTAATAGAGACGCTTGGTATCAGACGTTCCAGTACGGGTGCACATACCAAAACGTTCATTCTAGCTTGATACGAGCTTTCAAGAATTGTCTCGTCTCGGCATATCCTTGTGATTGTTAGATCCTTTTTGTGTATCGTCATCGTTGTTGACTATTGAAGTCCACGATACTCGAATGTCCGTCATCGGATATTCACTCAAAGTCGAATGTGAAAATATTTTTATACAAAGTAATATAGTACTGGGCAGTAAAAGTAATAATTAGTTAGGTTATTGAAATGCCATATCGATATAGAATCAGGTTCCCGTGAGAATCTAAACTTTAATGAGAACGGCTGTGAAAACGAACTAGTTACACTTCTATATATACTCAAATTACACTTTTATATAAGGGCCAAATAACCAAATGAGTAAAAAAAGTGGCTCAAAGGTGACGGATTCGTAAAAAAGTATCGTCGGCGCGAAATGGGTAAAAAGAGTGGCACCAAGTGACGAATTGGTAAAAAATGTCGCCGGTGCCAAAAAGGTAAAAAATGTGGTACCAAAGTGACGAATTGGTAAAAAAAGTATAATTGTGTTATGGATTAAAAAAAATTAACCGATGCAAGGAATTGGTAAAAAACGCAATTGGTGCCACATTTTTACGGATTAAAAAAAATTAATCAATGCGATACTATTTAGAAACTAATGTTCGTAAAATAAATTACCTAGCATTTTTGGTCGGTTTTTATATGACAAATCTCATGTAATAGAATCCTATACATTGAATATGGAGTAGACGAAAATTTGTTTTTGTTTTATTTTTCACTGTACGAAATTTTTTTGATTAGAAGATTTTAGATCCGTTAAATTGGTCGGGTTACAATAAGAGCCGAGTCGGATTTCGATCCTAGATTAATGAGTCTTTTCGGGTTCGGGTCAAATGGATCGTGGATTGAGTTTCGACATGTCAAGATTTTTTACACCGTATCGTAAAAATCGTAAACACGGACCTATGTGACAATATCGGCCCACTTTGAAAAAGAAAATCTAAACCGACCCAAAACGTTAGGTAATTTATTTTACAAACATTAATTTCTAAATAGTATCGCATCGATTAACTTTATTTTATCCGTAACAATTTGGAACCGATTACGTTTTTACCAATTTGTTCCATCGAATAATTTTTTAAATCCGTGGTACGATTACATTTTTTACTAATTCGTCGCTTGGGTGCCACTTTTTTTTACCTATTTGGCGCCGACGATACTTTTTTTTACCAATCTTTCACCTTTGAGCCACTTTTTTATTCATTTGGTTATTTGGCCTTTATGTAAGTCGAAAATACACAGGGCTGGCCGGCCGATATGTGACATGGGGAGTATTAAAATTACATATATAAAAAGAAAAAAAAATGAGTTCAAACGATCTTCCGTAGCTTAGCATTATTATTGAGCTCAGGACCAGCTTACATTTTAACGATCTCCTGACGTCGTAATTATTAATTTGTCACACAATCAAAATGAGGTCCGGAAAATTGACCATATATATATATTGTACTAGTATATAATAATAAAGTATCAAAGTAACCTATAATTTAGAATTATTAGAATTTATCTTTATGGAGTACTAAAACTACATGTATAAAAAACTAAAAACGAGTCCAAATGATCTAATAATTAAAAAAATTAAATTAGGTTGCCGCACAATCAATTTACGGTACCCTGGGACAATATGTCTCCGGTTTGAATCCCCTTCTCCAAAATTGTAATTCGACTAAGTGCACGCTTTGTTCGAAAAAAAAATTAGAGGTCCCGTAAATCGACCATAAAAATCGATGACACGTCATCAATTCAAAAGGTTGATCCGTTCGAGTTGGATTTCAACTCTAAATTAACCGCTCATTTCGTGTTCGGGGCAAACGAATCACAGGTCAAATTTTCATATCCTCAAATAATCCGTTCGGATTTATAGGTCTGGTAGAAATTTGACAGTTTACACAAGTATACTCGTAATACTTGAGGGAGCATTTCGGATGATTATGGCGCAAAAATACAAGTCATTTAGCGCCAAAATACAAGATAAGCCTACGCATGAATCTAGGAAGATCATATAGTTGTTATTTAGCAAAGAAGTAGGATAAGTAGGTTGTAAATACCTCATTACCTCACCCTATATAAAGATGATACTCCTTGTACACTAATCAGTTAACCACATTGATTAGTTTACATTAATTTTTAATTTTCATAATATAAATTCAATTTAGAAGTTGAAGGGAAATGCAGGAAAAAAAGTTTTGCGGGGAGGACTAAAAAACAACTCATTTTTTCTCCTCCGATCAAAAAAACATCTCCAAACACTTCAAAAACTTCAAAAATGAACAATTTATCGCTCAATGAAATAAAGAAAAAGTTGGAAAGTATTAAACAAGAAATGGAAGAGTTGCTAGCTATTAAATGTGAAGAAGATAAAGGTAAAATGAAATTGGAGGAGGTCATCGACCTCACCCAAGATGAAGATGATGAGCGTATCTTCATAGATCTCACCTTAGATGATGATTGAGATATTTAATCATCGTAGTAGTTTATTTTTCTTTTTCCTTTTTTAGTTTCTTTTATTATGTAGTACATGTTTTTTTTTCTGTCTGATTAATGCAATTGCAGCTACCCAACAATTACATTCGCATTTTCAATTGAATTAATAAAATCATCTGTGTGTTTTGTATTCCACACGAGTTCGATAGTTAATAAAATTACAAGCCGCATCTTCCAGATAGCAAAACAAATAGAATACGGAGTACAACTTTTTGACTCAGTGCTTGATCAATGATACTGAGTTATATATTCTGTGAAGCCAATATTCAAGTGACAAGGAGTCACAGCAACCCCACATTCACTATAACTGTAACAACTTCAAATCATCTTCGTCTTGAGCTATATTAATCATATCACATCAACTAAGACAATTCGTTTAATTTTCCATCAATTTTTCCCGTCTTTTAAGTCACATTCAACCAAAAAAAGGTAGGTGCGTCCGAGTAGAGGTGACAATCGGGTGGGCGGATCAGTTACGGGTCGGGTCATATCGGGTCAGGTCATCGTCGGATCGGTTCGGTCATTTTCAGGTCGGTCAGCTTTCGAGTCGAGTCGGGTCGGGTCGGGTCAGCTAACTTTTTGGGTCGTCTCGGGTCGGGTCAGTTTTGGATTTGGGTCTGCCTGAAGCGGGTCGTATCGGGTTACGGGTCATCATCAGGTCGGGTCGGGTCAGGTCATGTCATTACATTTTCGGGTCAGGTCGGGTCAATTTTCTCGGGTTTCGGGTCGGGTCGGGTTGGGTCGGGTCAGGCTTGGCAGCTCTACGTACGAGCAATGTACTTAGCGACAACTGAGAATGTGACAATTTTGGCAAAATCTTTTCTAGTGAGTTAAATATGTTGTATATTTTGACCATAACGGTATGGATCAAATATTGTAAATGAGATAAAAATAAAATAATTATTTAGGTCTAATAAAATGTTTCCAACTGATCGGTCTAACAAATTAACCGATTTTATTTATAAAAAATAATTTGTATGGAAAAAATAGAAGCAAATAATAAAACTTATACTGTAGTAAAAAACTACTCCTATGAAAAAATATGCTAGTGTACATAGTAGTCGTAGAGTCCTATACTACAATTACCCAAAAACTGACGCTAGCAGAAATCGAACTCTGGTCTTTAAGGTAAAAACCAAGTGATGCAATATTATATGGGTAACAACAGTAGGATACAGCAGAGTAGCAGTGTTGCAGTGATGCAATGGTACAGCAATGCAACAACAACATCAAAAGTGCGCAAGTCTATTCAGCCTATTCTTCACTTCCTATTCTACTGCCTATTTGATCAACGTATTTTATATCGTATTTTGTTGTCCCCCGACAACCGTTTTTAAGCTTTCCTTCTTACAATCTATATATTTAATGTCGATTTTTAATAGAAAGTTGATACTGCCGATTCTCGTGCTACTTTGCAGGTTAGGTACAATTTTGAGCATATTTAGGAGTAATAACCCAGATAGCCGAGACGAGAACGGAGGACGAAGAAGAAAACGAAAAGCCGAGAAGCAATAAGAACTCAATCACGAGCTCAGCAGTACCCACACGATCGAGTGGCACTGCATGCACTCGATCGAGTGCGTCTGACCCAGGCCGCGGATCAGATTTTAATTTATTAGAATTTTGGGCCTGTTTTGGAAGTCCAACTGATTTGTCTTTAAATCAGTTTTCTTAGGATTGTCAGAAACACCTTTTCTACTCTACAAACATTACGTTAGTTTTTTTTTTTGGTAAAGGGTAAGTATGTATTAATAATAATGGATCAATGTACAAATGTATTGCTACATCAAGTTACGTAGCCATCTAGCATCTCGAGCACTTAATGGATATTTAATCTTCCACATAATTCTATTTCGTACATCCATTTATGCGGACGTTGTACTGATCCCTCAATTCTCCCTAGATTCCTTTGCCTCCACACATGGTAAACCATAGCATTGAACATAGCACGAATAATGTTGCATTGCAACTTCGATCCCCTCATCTTGCTCGCCCACATAAGCGCGTTTGTATCCGGAATTCTTTTCTTGACCCACTCACCCAAACTAGCCACAATCTGATAGCTCCACCCACACCCAAAAAATAGATGTTCGAAGTTCTCTTCATGTGACTCACATAAATAACAACGGTCTAATTCAGCAACACCAAACCTGCATAACTTTGCCCTAGTGTTTAAAGCACCCCTAAACACAAGCCAAGAGATAAAGCTATGTTTAGGGAAGCTCCAACCACTCCACACGAGCCGAGCCAAAGAAACCCTCAGATTGGGATTCCGAAGACACTCGTACCCAGCCGAGATCGCATAATGGGAGCGCGATCCATGCCAAAGTCCGTTCACATTTTCTCCTTAGCCTGACAAATCTTTCTCCAGGCCCAGGTGACATCGGTATTAGCCTGATACTCATGCCAATCGTGCCCCTTCAAGTATATACTGTTCACCCATCTGACCCAAAGCCGATCGGGTTGGTCGAACACCCAAGAAGCTAATTTTGCAACAGCAGCCTGATTCCAGACGTAAAGATCTCTCAGTCCTAGTCCTCCTTCCAATTTCGGACAACTGACTTTATCCCAGCTAACAAGTGCCCGATTAGTTCCCTCCACACTGCCATCCCAAAGGAAACTACGACATAAGGAAATAATTCTGGCCATAACATACTTCGGGATAATAAAAACCATAGCCCAATAGTTATGCAGCTGAGACAACACTGATTGGACTAAGGTTAATCTACCCGCATACGAGAGCTTGCGAGCCCCAATACTAGTAACTCTAGAGATTATTTTGGCAATCAATTTCTCACAATCATTTTTACCTAATCGAGTACTTTGGATCGGCAACCCAAGATAACGAAAAGGCAACGTACCTTCCACACAGTCTGAAAATTGCAATATAGCAGCTTTTCTATTCTCATCGACCCATGCAAAGTAAGCATGGGATTTACCCACGCTTATGACCAAACCCGAGGCCCTACTAGACATAGCAAAAGCCTTCCACAAGAATTCCATCGAATCCGTCTCCCCTTTGCAAAAGAGTGGCAGATCATCAGCAAACAATAAGTGTGTGAGCTTCATAGGGCTACATTTAGGATGGTATTTAAAATTCCTATCCTTCTTGGCATGAGTAAGAATCCGAGAAAAATACTCCATACAAATCGTATAGAGCATAGAAGACATCGGATCACCCTGCCTCAAACCTCTTTTCCCACGAAAGAAGCCAAAAGTATCACCATTAGCACATAGAGAGTAAGAAACGGAAGTGACACACTCCATGATCAAGGATCGAAAATGCTCAGGAAAATCTAAAGCTTTCAACATTTGATCAACGAAACTCCATTCCACACTATCATAGGCCTTGTGAATGTCCACTTTGAATAAGCATCGCGGAGATACTCGCCCTCTCCCGTACATTCTAACCAGGTCTTGGCAAATCAGGATATTCTCCACTATACTTCGCCCCTCAATAAAACCACCATGGGTTGGAGAAATTATCTTGGGCAAAACCTTAGCCAGCCTCGAACAAATGATTTTAGCAATACATTTGTACACAACATTGCAACATGCAATCGGTCTAAATTCTTTCACAGTTTGAGGTCTATTCACTTTAGGAATCAAGGTAATAATAGCACAGTTCAGCTGTTTCAGAAGTTTACCTAATATGAAGAAATCTTGAATAGCTCTGACAACATCATCACCAATAATATCCCAAGAATCAATAAAAAAATTGGCTCGAGAAACCATCCGGTCCCGGGGCTTTATCACGCGGAATATCATGCATCGCCTTCTTGATCTCCTATTCCGTCACGCTCTCGCCGAGCCATTGCTTGTGCTCCTCAGTGCATAATTTTCCTTTTCAGACAATGGACATGTTAATAGGCTCAACATTACGAGACTCCCCCAAAAGAGGTAAATAATAACGAAGAAACATTCTTGGCCTTCCGCATCGACAATTTTGGAAATCGCGTTGTGAGCTCGACGCGCCCTCATTATACCATGAAAAAACACAGAATTCACGTCGCCATCTTTTACCCATTTTTGTTTCGATTTTTGATAAGTGTAGTTTGTAGAGCCTATTTTGTTGTGTTTGGTCTCTTTTTACCTTGTGAAATCGCTCTTTGGAGCGGTTTCTGGGCTACTCATGCTTCCTTTAGTTCGTTTTAGGTTCCCGAGACCGTTAATGGAGAATTGGAACAATTCCGGCTCGTTTCATACACTTTTGGAGCCAACGAAGAGAAGGAACGATCACTCGGTGCCTTGGATTTGATCCCGAGACCTTGGGACCCATTCCCGAGCCCCTTAGACTCGATCCTGAGCTCCGAGAATCAATGAGAAGCCCACGAGAAGCAAGGAGGGACCTTAGAGCTTATATTGGAGGCTTACAGAGCCTTCCCGACCGAGACCAAGTGCCATCTAGGTCGGGAAGGAGTGCACGAATCAATGGGGTTCTATTTTGAGCCTTCCCGGCCGAGACCATAGGCCGTCTCGGTCGGGACCAGCCATCCCGGCCGGGAAGAGTTTTGTCTCGATCGGGACGGGCCTGCTGTAGGTCGCATGAATTCCTTTCTCCTCCTCCACTTTTGTAACCTTATAAATACTTCCCCCTTGTATTGTTTAAGCATCTTACATTACCCTAGATTATATTAGACCTCTCTTTAACATTCAAAACCCTAATTAGCCTCTCTTCATCTCTAGTTTAGTTTCATATTAATCTTTAGTTAATCTTAGTTTAATCTAGTTGATTAGTCTTGTATTAAGGGATTTCTTGAAGATTCATCCAAGATTGACAACCTTGGGAGTTTCATTTGGGTTTATCTTTTCAATACAAGTTCTCATCTTTTGTTATCCTTGTTAGTAGGTATAATCTCTTTTCTCTTAATCTTTGTTTAATCTTTCAAGTTTGAATCTTTATTCATTGTTTGTTGTTCTTGTTAGTTCATTATGAATGTTTGGATGTTTATGTTGATTACTCTTATCATTGCTATAGTTAGTTCCATTATGAGTGAGTAGATTCCTTGTAGGGTTAGTAGGGGGATTAAATGTGGATTATGGGTTATTAGGGTTTGATTGTGGGTAAAGGTGATTCCTTTGTTGCTAGTCACATATTGGGCACACTATGTGTTTGTTGTATTGCTTGTGTGGGTAGTAGTGGCCAATGCTTCTCATACTTGTGTTCCTCTTCTCATTGTTTGACTAATTTGTGATTGAATCCTTGTGTTTGAGTAGCATCTAGCATGAGTGTTCGGGTCTAGTCTTTGACACGAGACTTTGTTTGACTTTGGTTTTGGCGCGAGAGAGCAAACCGACCTTAGTAACTAAGTGGCACCTACACCCTTGACCTCCCAATCATCCTACCACACTTATGAACCCAACCTAACCCTACTCCCTTTCATATTTGATCCATCCTTCTAGTTAGTCATCATTTCTCTAGTTCGTTTGCTTAGTTAATCCTTAGTTGTTTCATTTAGCTCATATCATACATAGTACATTGTTAGTCCACCTTCTTCATCTTCAACCATCATAGTTTGTCAATTCTCTCTTCTTTGTGTTTGTTTGTGACTTAGCCTTGTTTCTAGGTAGACCTAGTCTAGACAACCTTAACCGTCTCCGTGGACACGACCTGACTTACTCTAGCTACTAGTTAGGTATAGTTGGTTATTACTTGACGGTAGGGACCACGGCAAACCCCTACCATCAATTTGGCGCCGTTGCCGAGGACGGTGCATTGTTTAGACTTAGTTTGCTTATTAGCTAGACTTAGTTACTCTTCTTTATGTTCTTTCCCTATCACTTGTGCTTATTTTAGGGTTTTCTTGTTTTTATAGTTTTCTTTTCTCTTGTCTTCCGTTGTGCTCGTTTATTGTCTTTGCCTAGTGCCCATAAAGCACTAGGTGTTCTCACGTTTGTTCAAGTGTGTAGTGCATGCCTAGGAGGAGAGGCGACTTCTTTCTCTTCAATCCAGAGCCGGAGAGACTCTTTAGAGCCTTTCGCCAACAGACGATTGATCGGGTTAGAACCTCTCAACCGAGTACTAGCAATACCATTGAAGAACATGCTCAAGGATCCGGCTTGAACGAGACACCTCGAGAGACGGCCGAAGGGAATTTCATCAATCCTTTAGGTTCTTCTAATCATTCTTCTCAACCTAGTTCCCCTTCTACTTCTACATCAACACCGTCTACACCATCATCTCCCGTATATCCAAAAATGCCTAAGTTCTCTTCTCATTCAACCTTTAAGGAAAACGTTTTGCCCGGTCCAACCACTTTACCGGAGGCATATACCGGCAACTTTGTGGCAAAAACACAATTCATCCAATTGGTCGAAAGAAGTCAATTTAGTGGGTTACCAACCGAAGATCCTCATCAACACATGGAAACCTTTTCGGATTATTGCGATGCTATCTCACAAACGGGAATAACCCAAGATCAAATCCGGTGGGTATTATTTCCTTTCTCTTTAGTCGGTAAAGCTAAGCAATGGTTCAAAGGGTTAGACAAGGCGACTCTTGGTATTGATACTTGGAAGAAGCTAGCCTTAGCTTTCTACCAACAATTTTATCCCCCGGAGAAGACAAATCTATTGAGAGCCTCTATCACGGGATTCCAACAACGTGATGAAGAAAGCCTCTACGAATCGTGGGAAAGATTCAAAGCCTTGATCCACTCTTGTCCTCACCATGGTCTATCACAGTGGTTCCTCGTTCAATAGTTTTGGAACGGGTTATATGAAGATTCGAGGGCCATTCTCAAGACGGGATCGAATGGAAGGTTTATCGAGGTGGATGAAGACCAAACATGGTCGAGAATCGAGGAGATGGCGGTGCACAACTCCCAATACTCAAGGCCTAGGAAGGCGAATCGAGGAGGAAGGCACGAGATTGATGCCATTACACAATTAAGCATTGATCTTGAGGCTCAAATAAAAACCCACATGGAATCTATTGACAAGAAGCTCCAAAGCCATTTTGATCAAGGTCAAAGTGCAAGTGCCTCCCACCAACATTCAATTCAACAAGTCAATGCTTTGGGAGTTGTATCTCCTACACCTTATTATGGGATGTGCGATATTTGCGGGATAGTTGGACATGAGCCTCTACATTGTCGGGGAAGTATTGAGCAAGTGAACGCCTTTCAAGCGTTCAAGAAGGGTGCCCCCTATCCTCATATGTTCCAAGCTTCCCATCCAGCTTCCCAACAACAATCTCTACAACACCGTCCATATGTGCCACCTCCCTTAAGGAACAACAACCAAGGTTACCAAGGTTATATGGGCAACCCAAGGCCATTCAACAATTTCAAGCAACATAATCAAGGTACCTTCAACAACAATCAAGGGTTCCAACAAGGGAACTTCAATCAAGGTGGTTTCCAAGGAAACCAACACAACCAAGGACATCAAAACTACAACCATGGCAACACTCAAGGCCTTAATCAAGGCAATTCTCATGGGTTCCAAGGGAACCATCAACAACAACAAGCAACTCAAGGTGCCCGACAAGAAAACAAGCCAAGGAGCCGATCTCCTATTCATGATTATGGTACTCCATTAGCCCTCACCGATACTCCGCACAATCCACAATCTCCACCTCGAGATTTCGACATGCAAAAATCTATGTTGGATGTGCAAAAGAGTAACCAAGAAATGCAAAGAAGCCAAATGGAGATGCTAAGAACTCAACAAGAGTTCTTTGCTCATCTTCAAAGGGAGAACATAGCAAGAGATGCTCATATGAAGATGCTCGAAACCCAAATAGCTCAAGTTGCTTCGGGTAGCTCTTTAAGGCAAAAGGGGCAACTACCTCCAAAAGGTGAAACGGCGAAATTTGAGCATGTGAATGCTATTACCACGAGGAGTGGTGCATCTTATGATTCCCCCTTAAACCCGATTGAGCAACAAGCAATGAAAGAAGTTGCATCTCCAACTCAAGAAAATTCAAGCTTGGGAAATCCAATGGAGGAGCAAGTTTTGTGGGAGATTGAGAAACCCCATGAAGACAAGCTTCCTTCACTTCGAGGAAAAGACAAAGGTAAAGGGAAAATGTCATTTGAAAGGTCCAACCCTAATGAGCAAGACAAGGTACATATCAAGTTGCCTTTCCCAACAAGGCAAATGAGGACTAAGGTGGATGTTCAATATGACAAGTTCCTAGACATTGTGAAGAAATTGGATGTGAGTGTCCCGTTTACCGAGCTACTTACCCAAATACCGGCATATGGAATATTTATGAAAGAAATCTTGGCTAGGAAGAGATCCGTCGACAAGGAAGAGACCATAGCGTTCACAAGAGTGGTGAGCGAGCTTATTCAAGGTTCTACGCTTCCCAAGTTGAAGGATCCGGGTAGTTTCTCGATCCCGTGCACCATAGGAAAATTCAAGATTGAGAGAGCACTATGTGATTTGGGTGCGAGTGTAAGCATCATTTCGTATTCCATTTGTGAGCGACTTGGGATGAAAGAGCTTAAGTGTACTTCTATTACACTCCAAATGGCCGATAGTTCACTCAACCGACCATTAGGGATGTTAGAGGATGTGCCGATAAGAATCGGGAAGTACTTTATTCTGGTCGACTTCCTCGTGCTTGATATGCCGGAAGATGCTATCACTCCCATTATCCTTGGGCGCCCATTTCTACATACCGCTGGTGCTATGATTGATGTGAAGAATGGTAGGATCACATTTGAGTTAGGCGACGAGAAGCTCGTGTTTGACCTCCATGGCAACACCTCGTCTACTAATAGTGAATCTTGTAATATGATCTACGCCATGAAAGACATCGATCTAGGGGATGAGTCGGGAGAAAGCTTGAAGAATAAATTCTATGGAATTGAAGATGATGATTCCGAGCTTGGGGCGGATGAATGCCCATATCATGATGTTGAGGACAAGTTGCAAGGCAAGAAGAAAGATGAGCCTCCCTTGGGGCCACATGAAGATAGATGGACGTTTGGGTATATACCGCAGGATCGCAAGTACAAGTTCAAGCCGTTGAACTTAGTAGATCGGGATGCCCCAGGAACGTCGAGACAAGGTTGTGAAGAACCTTGGAGTGTGGATGGTTATACCACAAGCTTGATTGAAGACTTCGCGAGAGCATTCGATTTGTTACTTCGAGCTCTTGATGGCGATGGAATGGGCCAAGTGTTGTTAAAAAAATGATTGAAGAATGCACCATCCTTGGTTTGACGGAGTTCCAAAAGAATCGTCCTATTGTATATATCTCTTTCTTGTAATCCTTTTAGGTTTGTGAATTTCTTGTAATTTGGTATTTTGATGAGCGATGTGAGGGAGAGATTTTGATGAATGTTTTGAGCTTATTTGATAGGTTTGAAGTGAAGATGAATCTCAGAGAGGAGTGGTTATTGATAGAGCTTGGATCGTGAGCAAGGGAGTCGGTTTTTGAAGCTTTGGACAAGCTTTTGGGGTTACGGAAGGTTAGAAGTGCCTTCCCGGCCGAGAAGAGAGCATCCCGACCGGGAAGGATGAGCCATCCCGACCGGGAAGGATGAGCCATCCCGACCGGGATGAGGGTGTCAAAAATTGGGTTTACTGTTGTGTCATCCCGAACGGGAAGGGAGCTTCCCGACCGGGAAGAAGGTGTCATCCCGACCGGGACCATCCATCCCGACCGGGATGGTCCCCTGCTCCACCTTTTGCCTCCTCTTCGACATTCGAGCCCACCCAACCATTTTATACCCCCTCCAAACCTCCCTACCTATCCTTGCACCTTTCATATGACCCCTACACTTCATATACACACATTCACCTCATTTTCTCTTCACTTTACACCGAGTTTCACATCAAATCCCACCTCCTTATACCTTTGTACTTCAACCATGGAACCATATCGAGAATGGAGAAGAATACCAATGACGAAGACTAGCTACGTGCCGATATCGAACTATGAGACGATGGAGCGAGCGAGTTGCTAACCTATTGGTACGGCAACTATCCTTTTTTTTCCGTCTTTTATTGCTTGTCTTCCTTTGTTTGTTCCCTTCCCCTTATGCACTTTTGTGTCATGGTGGCCCTCGGGGCCTTGGTAGTTATTGCTCCCGACTCTCGATGACGTGACTACGTCGAGAGTCATTTCAAAATCCAAATTTACAAGCCTTTTCACTTTATTTTTCACTTTTTAGGATTTAGTCGGATTCGGGCGGAATCCGAGCTAGGTGACTTGATTACACTTAGTCCTCCCCTCCCATTTCCTTTCATTTCCTTCTTTTTATTTCTTCCCCCATCCATATCTTTTCTCGTCTCGGTCCATGGTGACTTGACTACACCCCGGCCGGACACATTCTACCCTTTTCTCCGCTTTATTTTTGATTTTTAGCTTTATTTTCGTAGTTTCTTTTCTTTTCTTTAGTGTCTCCATACACTACGATCGAGCATGAGTACATTGCTCGGTTTAAGTGTGGGGGAGTGATATTCTAGTATAGTTTAATTTTATTCTCGTTTTTTTTCGAAAAATCTAAAAAGAAAACATAAAAATTTGAAAAATTTTCACAAAATCAAAAAGATTTTATTTTGTGTGTTTTTCTTTTACGTCTTTGTATCGTATGTTTGTTTCGTTGTGCGTGTTTTGCCTCCCTTTTTCCTTGTAGGTCGCTTAATCACCGTTAACTTTGGAGGGCTTTCAAGACTTCCGGTAACAACTTTATCCCTTTTTATTCTTTATCTCTTGTGGAGTTTGGAGGAGATTTGTGATGATGTGTGCTCGGGTGGAGCTTTGTAAAGTTTGATGATGATTTGGTTGCTTATTTGGAAATTCGGGGTGGTGTTTGTTCTCTTTATGTGTTTGTTTTGTTTTATCTTGTTTTGTTGCCTTTGCCTCTTTTTCTTTCGTTTTCGTCGTGTCTTCGTCTTGTGATGTGTAGTTGTGTCTAGTGTGTAAAAAGGTTTTCGAAAACCCGATTTTGAGGCTAGTGTGCAAGTGTTTACTTTCCCTTTCTAGTAGTATGAATCGAGTCTTGGACTTTAGTCTAGTAGAATGATCCTAAAACAATAATTTCGTTGGTCCTTTACCTTGAGTCCACCTAGTCCACTAGGGATTTACTAAGGGATTTGCATTTTGACCATTATGACCACCCACGGTGTGAAAAGGCCTTGGTTGCCGAGTCCCGACCCTTAGGTGACCGTGTTCGGAATTGTTTGATTAGTCCAAGTTTTCCCCTTTTTGTGGGTTTGAAGGGAAAGCGCGCTCCCAAGATGCCCATTCCCCTACCTCCTACACATATCCACAAAATAAGTTGCAAATTGTTGAAATCTCTTTCTTAGTTGCAAAAAGAAATGCCTACAACTCAAATCTAGCCAAAAGGGCAAGCAAAGAAAAAGAAAGAAAATGAAAGAAAGAAAGAATGAAGAAAAAGAAAAGGCACAAAAAGCCAAAAATAAAATACAAAAGAAGAAAAAGAAATGGCATAGCAACATAAAAAGCAAAAATGTAAAAGAAAGAAAAATGCCAAAAGAAAACCGTCTCACAAAAAGAATTCCCACATCTCAAAAATAAGCCTTTTACCGACTATTACCGTGAAGAGCCTACCAAAGGACCGAGTCCCTAGGAAGGATGATAGCGGTAATGGTCGGTCTTCCCTCATTTTGCAATCACATCCACCTTTTTACTTGGATTAGTTGAGCGGTTTTGAACATGGGAAGACCCTCTTGGCTCATCGCTAAAGGGGGCGGGGTCTCACTTACCTACAGTGTCGACTAACACCGTGGTTCATCCTTTTTCCATCCCACCGATAGTCCCGTAGTACGTTCTTAGAAGCCTAGGAGGACCTAGGTAAGTCACCAACGTTTTTATTGCTTTGTTGTCGTACTATTAGGGTTTAGTTCATTTCGATTTGTATGATTAGCTTGGGAACGTTGACACTTGCCTTGAGTCCTAAACTGGTGCTTCTTTCACCGCTTTTTAGAGGGAAGTGGTATTTATTTCTTCTTGGGTGCAACCGATTACTAGTTTGTTTGTTTGTATGTTTGTTTGTTTATGTGTTTTTGTGTCCGGTTGCATCCACAGTTTTGTCGCAAGACCTTACTTGCCTTGCGGAGTGCACTTTTCCTCTAAGTGTACTCGCGTGAGTTGAAAGGGCGTAGGGTGCGCTAATACCCGCTCGGTTAGTAGTCTAGTTTTTAGTTAGTTGGTGCTTACTCGAGGGCGAGTAAGGGCTAAGTGTGGGAGAGTTGATAAGTGTAGTTTGTAGAGCCTATTTTGTTGTGTTTGGTCTCTTTTTACCTTGTGAAATCGCTCTTTGGAGCGGTTTCTGGGCTACTCATGCTTCCTATAGTTCGTTTTAGGTTCCCGAGACCGTTCATGGAGAATTGGAACGATTCCGGCTCGTTTCATACACTTTTGGAGCCAACGAAGAGAAGGAACGATCACTCGGTGCCTTGGATTCGATCCCGAGACCTTGGGACCCATTCCCGAGCCCCTTAGACTCGATCTCGAGCTCCGAGAATCAATGAGAAGCCCACGAGAAGCAAGGAGGGGCCTTAGAGCTTATATTAGAGGCTTACAGAGCCTTCCCGGCCGAGACCAAGTGCCATCTCGGTCGGGAAGGAGTGCACGAATCAATGGGGTTCTGTTTTGAGCCTTCCCGGCCGAGACCATAGGCCGTCTCGGTCGGGACCAGCCTTCCCGGTCGGGAAGAGTTTCGTCTCGGTCGGGACGGGCCTGCTGTAGGTCGCGTGAATTCCTTTCTCCTCCTCCACTTTTATAACCTTATAAATACTTCCCCCTTGTATTGTTTAAGCATCTTACATTACCCTAGATTATTTTAGACCTCTCTTTAACATTCAAAACCCTAATTAGCCTCTCTTCATCTCTAATTTAGTTTCATATTAATCTTTAGTTAATCTTAGTTTAATCTAGTTGATTAGTCTTGTATTAAGGGATTTCTTGAAGAATCATCCAAGATTGACAACCTTGAGAGTTTCATTTGGGTTTATCTTTTCAATACAAGTTCTCATCTTTTGTTATCCTTGTTAGTAGGTATAATCTATTTTCTCTTAATCTTTGTTTAATCTTTCAAGTTTGAATCTTTATTCATTGTTTGTTGTTCTTGTTAGTTCATTATGAATGTTTGGATGTTTATGTTGATTACTCTTATCATTGCTCTAGTTAGTTCCATTATGAGTGAGTAGATTCCTTGTGGGGTTAGTAGGGGGATTAAATGTGGATTATGGGTGATTAGGGTTTGATTGTGGGTAAAGATGATTCCTTTGTTGCTAGTCACATATTGGGCACACTATGTGTTTGTTGTATTGCTTGTGTGGGTAGTAGTGGCCAATGCTTCTCATACTTGTATTCCTCTTCTCATTGTTTGACTAATTTGTGATTGAATCCTTGTGTTTGAGTAGCATCTAGCATGAGTGTTCGGGTCTAGTCTTTGACACGAGACTTTGTTTGACTTTGGTTTTGGCGCGAGAGAGCAAACCGACCTTAGTAACTAAGTGGCACCTACACCCTTGACCTCCCAATCATCCTACCACACTTATGAACCCAACCTAACCCTACTCCCTTTCATATTTGATCCATCCTTCTAGTTAGTCATCATTTCTCTACTTCGTTTGCTTAGTTAATCTTTAGTTGTTTCATTTAGCTCATATCATACATAATACATTGTTAGTCCACCTTCTTCATCTTCAACCATCATAGTTTGTCAATTCTCTCTTCTTTGTGTTTGTTTGTGACTTAGCCTTATTTCTAGGTAGACCTAGTCTAGACAACCTTAACCGTCTCAGTGGACACGACCCGACTTACCCTAGCTACTAGTTAGGTATAGTTGGTTATTACTTGACGGTAGGGACCACGGCAAACCCCTACCATCAATTTTTGGGCCCAGAAATCCGCTCTAGCAGCCTGTAGTCTACGAACCTGCTCATTCAGGCTCGATTCTTCCTGCATCAGCGCTGAACTGGGGTCAGTCCGCAGCCTGATTTGGAGTTCCTCCAGTCAAATTTCCGCGTGACAGCAGCGGTTCTCAATGTCCGCAAAACAGGTCGAATTAAGCTGCTTCAACGGTCTTTTCAGGTTCTTCAATTTCGTGACCAATTGAAACATTCTCGTTCCTCTGACCGGAGCTCCCCACACCGATGACACGCATGCCAAAAAATCCGGGGACCTACTCCACATATTCATGTATTTGAAAGAATGATTCTTCCTTACCGGTGGGCTCCCCAATTGAACTACACACGGACAATGGTCGAATGTCCCCTCCGGCAAGAAATTAGCAAACCCATTCGGGTAAAGACTCGTCATATCATCGTTAGCCAAACACCGATCAATACGACTAAACACTCTTGTTTCCGCTACTTTATGTTTGTTATTCCAAGTGAACCAAGATCCACTTGCCTTATAATCACTAACTTCACAAGTAGCTAGACAATCCCGAAATTGGCTCATGGCCTCATCCGAAGAAATACCTCCAAGTCGTTCCCGAGCATCAATGACACAATTGAAGTTGCCCAAGATCATCCACAACCCCATATGAGCAAAAGATTCAAGTTTGCGCCAAAGTTCTACCCGGCCCAAGGTCGAATTAAATGCATATACGAAAGTAAGCAAGTATTCCTTCCCCGAACTTGTAGTCACCATAACATGGATACTCTGGTTGCTATACTCCAAGATCGTCAGGTTCACCTTTTCATGTTTCCATAAAAGCCAGACCCGACCACCCTCAACACAATGATTATTCGTCATTATACTCCATTCATAGAACACATTCTGATGAACTTTTTCATACGATTTATTCTTTATTTTAGTCTCTATTAGACCAAACACGTCTACTTGATGCTTCCTAAGAAACTCACTAATTGCACGCTGCTTATTTATATTACACATGCCGTGCACATTCCAGCAACAAATATTATGAACTTCCATGGATAACTAATTCCAGCCCAACCCCGTCATTTCTCACATTCGGCTCCTTTCTCGGGGAACCAATAATCATGTCAGTATAAGAAATCCCATTCTCCACCTCCAAATTAACTCTCGGCGCCTTCGACACGGGCACAGCTGATCCCTGAGCACCAGATGACCCAATGGGCCGATCGATTTGGGCACTGTCGTGGCCTTACCATTCAAGGTAAGCCTTGGTGCAGCCGGCTTTGGAACAGGCTGCATCACTGCAACCCCTCCCTCAGCCTTTTTCAGCTGCGCTTCTTGTCTCGCTTTTCGCAACTCATCCCTCCTACATTCACGAGCTTCATGCCCGTATCCCTTACACTTAGTACACCAAACAGGCTTCCATTCATATTTGACAAAGATTTCAATCACATTTTCCTTCTCATCCAAGAATTTAACAGCATTCTTAAACTTTTGCCCAACCTTAGCCATAACCATAACTCTAGCATATCCTAGTCTCGTGCGTTCTTCCGTAGCCAAGTCAGACTTGACATACGGGCCAACAAGAGACGCAATCCTAGGGAGGCACCTACCCCAAAACTTCAAGGGCAGATCATGTAGCTGAATCCAGACAGGCACTTCAAGCACATCACTTTTATCCAAAATTGCATCAGGAGTTCATTCTTTGACAATCAGAGGCTTATTATCAAACATGTAAAGGCCATGGTCAAGAATCTTTACCTTAGCTTCCTTGGCCTTGAACTGAACTATGAAGATTCCTTTAGGAAGAAACGATATTTTGTCGATTCCATGCTCATTCCAAATTCTTCGTACAAATCCTTCCACCACTTCCTAAGGCGGATTTGCACCCATAATGAAGCAATAAACTGCGGAGCTCCAGTATTCGATTTCATCATCCACGTCATCGTCTGAGAAACGTAGAAGTTCCTCCTCCTCAACCAAATCGACAATTTTCTTACCCTCCCTCTGCTTCCATCCATTCCCAATCATGTCAATTTCCGGACTAGTTTCAGGGACATAGTCGACATCATTGTCATCCTTCGGGTCGGAAACATAATTCAGTCCAGGGATGTCGTTCAAATTGGGGTGCGCACTGTCCTCCTCGTGAGCCCTATTTCCATCCAAATTCGAAATCTTAACAACCTTTCGTAGTAATTCCTCCTTTGCTTTTCGAGTTACAGGTTTCATGGCTTTAGGCCCTTTCGGGACTGCCCTAGATTTCTTCCTCATAAAATCGAACACCAAAAAAGACGCCGGACAGCCTTGTCGCTGTCAGGTTGCTGCCCGCGTCGCAGAGCACGCCAGATTAGTGTGAAAATAAACCGGAAATCGCCGTCAGAATCGCCAGAGACGAAGGGTCGCAGGGATTTTGAAGGTTATGATTTTCATTACGTTACGTTAGTTTTGCTTAGCATTGAAGTTTAGACCTTTTCCCGCTTTTCTTCGCAAGATACATCAATTTCCGTTCTTCCCTTTTCAGATCTCAAATTGTTCGGTATCGATACTTTTGATTTTAATTTCAGTTTTCTAGTTTTAATCCTTGTCTTAATTCGTTCTTAGTTTTCATAGTAAATTTAATTTCAGTCTTGCTTAGTATCTGTTAGTATAGAATTATTATCGTTTCTCGTAGTTTAATTTAATTTACATTCATCATGTTTAATTGCAATTCATATTTTGTTAGTTCAATTACAATCATTATGCGTAGCTAAATTTTATCTAGGGTTTAAGGGGATCGATGGGTATTAATTGGGTTATAGAAAATTGATTTGTCTCTGATCACATGAATTGTCGCCTGAATGTTGTTTTAACTCCGATTGATTAATTACTGGCCAGGATTAATTAGTTATTATCACAATTAGGACTTTTCGCCGACCGGGTTAAGGACTAATTAGGCCACGACATTTTGGGTAGACTAGCTTAATTCTAGCGACCGCAGGTTAAGTTTAGTTCTAAAGTTTGTAGTAGTACCGACCGGACCTACACCTTAGATAGTTCGATTGTTGACCTGTTAGTTGACTCCCTGACCTGATTGATGATATTCATTGTGAACCTGAGACCCTTGACTCTTTTATTATTGATTTACCTTATAGCAGTTAGTTGTCAGCCTACTAAACAACCAGAAAACAGTGACCTGTAGTCTTAAGTCTAGAGGAACTTCAGTTCCTTGAGACCGTTTCTCACATTTTTTCTGTAGTTTCCTCGTATGCCCAGGTCCTCTCGAATTTCAGGCTACGTACCACCATACGATCCTGAACCAGAGAGAACTCTCCGCAGGTCTAGGAAATTTTACAAGGAGATTGCTTAGACAGAAAGATCAGAATCAGTGGAAAATTCGGACGATGAGCATATATCCGAATCGCTGTCCTTTGAAGAGAATAATTCCACTACTGCCCCCGAGATACCGCTAGTAAAGATGCCTCCGAAACTTGCTAGCCATTCCGAGCCGGAGCAAAGTTCCCTACCAAAACCGTTGAAGAGGCCTACGGCCACTACAGGTACATTTGAGATTCGCCCCGCCTTTATCACATTGGTGGAGCGAAATCAATTCGGTGGAGGTCCCGATGAAGACCCGGCGAAACACATGAAACTCTTCACCGACTATTGCTCTACAATTCCACTCCCCGTGGGAGTAACAAAAGAAGAGGTGATGGAGATGCTATTCATGTTCTCCTTACGCGATAATGGAAGAGACTGGATCACGGATCTAGACAAAGCAACCGAGGGAATCACAGACTTGAACTCTCTAGCCTTAGGTTTTTACAAGCACTACTACACGCCGCAGAAGACCCACATGTTGAGGAGTCAGATTACTAATTTCCGACAGACATCTCACGAGAATATCTACGAGACATGGGTAAGGTTTAAAAAGCTAGTCAAGGAGTGCTCACATCACGGATTCGAGGTATGGTTTTTGTGCAATAAATTCTATAATGGTTTACATGACGATTGCCGAGCTACGCTCGATTCTGCAGCTAATGGCAGGTTCCAAAACAACGTTGATGATGATAAAGCATGGAAGTTGATTGAAGATATGGCTACTCATCATTCACGTTGCGGAAATCCACGGGGTAACACCTGAGGAAATAGTGGTGAATCCGAGTCATAAAATGCCATAGTTAGCCACCTAGCCGCTTTAAATAAGCGGATTGATACCATGGAGCTTGCTAGAACCCAAAACCAACAACAACAAAGCGGTATGTACCAAGTTAATGCGATGTCCGAGGTAGTTTGTGAGAATTGTTGGAATATGGGTCATTATGCCCAAGAGTGTGTAACTTTAGAAACGACGAATGCATTCCAATCCATGAGACCGCACCTCCCATACATGAACCAACCGGGCTACGACAAGTCCTTGTTGTCCTATAGGAGTCAAAACGTGCTTAACCCACCACCACCCGGCAGTAACAAAACCGTCCCATATGTAGCACCCCATAACCGACCTTCCCAAAACCATAACAATAACCGACAACAATTCCAAGGAGGGCAACAAAATTGGGGTAACCAACAAAACTGGGGTAACCAACAGTGGGGTAATAACCAACCTTGGGGTAACCAACAAGGGTGGGGGAACCAACAACAATTCCAACCGATCCCACAAAACCAAACCCAAGCTCAAGCTCCAACCAACACCGAGTATGCGGAGATCAAATCTCTATTGATGCAAGGTATTCAACCTCACCAAAAGCAAGAAACCCAGATTAACCAAATACTTGCCCATAACAAGATCCTAGATACCCAAGTAGCGCAACTTGCCGCCCAAAAGCAAGCTAGGCCACCGGGTACTCTACCTCCTCAAGGCGAACAATCACACAAGCAAGCCAATGCGATTACATTGAGAAGCGGAACTCACTATGAAGGTCCGAAAATGCCCGAGGAGTATGTTGTGGTTGATGAAACCGAGTTGGAAAAGCAAGAGTTCACCGAGGAAGCATTGAGTAGGCCACGAATTGAGGCTACTCGATCGAATAACACCACATCACTCGATCGAGTACACCCCCTAAAAACCGGCAGAGATCAGTCAAGTGGTCCACTCGACCGAGTCACGCCAGATTCGATCGAGTTGGAAGTCACTCGACCGAGTGGTGTCAGCCCACTCGATCGAGTAGACCCTCCAAAATCGACCAGTAGCTCCCTAGTAATACCACTCGATTGAGTGCCTACAGGTGACTCGATCGAGTATGGTGACACTCGACCGAATCAGCCTGGACTCGATCGAGTGGAGACCGTAACACCTAGTTCAGCTGTTTTTCTTCCCCAGTCTTCAACCAAGGATGGAAAACCTTCTCAAGCATCCTCGTCTCAAGTCAAGGAACCTTCAATTCCAATCATACTTCCATTTCCCCACCGACAGCGTAAGACAAAGCTTGATCAACAGTTCGGTAAGTTTATGGAAGTCGTTAAGAACTTGCAGGTAAGTGTTCGTTTTACTGATTTGATCACTTAAGTTCTTGCTTATGCGAAATTTATGAAAGAAATACTAACTCGTAAGCGGTCTTTTAGTGAAACTGAGACAGTTGCTTTCACAGAGGAATGCAGCGCACTACTACAGAGTCGTACTCCGCCCAAGCTCAAGGATCCAGGGAGTTTTTCTATCCCTTGTACTATAGGGACATTAGCTATTGATAAGGCCTTGTGTGATTTAGGAGC
Organism: Agrostemma githago; assembly: GCA_958450325.1. Lineage (NCBI taxonomy): Eukaryota > Viridiplantae > Streptophyta > Magnoliopsida > Caryophyllales > Caryophyllaceae > Agrostemma > Agrostemma githago. Next base: position 23,474,463 of record OY288255.1, on the reverse strand, counting down.
TAGCGTCAGTGTCATGCCGTATTCTATTTGTCAAAAATTGAATAGGATGTTTTGAAATGTACTAATATGAATCTGAAAATGGCTGACCGATCGGTCAAATATCCTTTAGGTTTCTTAGAGGATGTTCCGATCCAAGTAGGGAAATTCTTCATTCCCGTAGACTTTGTAGTCTTAGACATGGCTGAGGATGCCATAATCCCTATTATCCTTGGTCGCCCTTTCCTACACACGGCAGGGGCGATCATCGATGTCAAAAATGGGAAGCTCTCACTTTCTTTAGGAGATGATACCGTGACTTTTAGTCTCGATCAAGCTCTTAAGAAGCCCATGATAGAAGAGTCCTGTTATAGTATAGATGTCATCGATTTGGAAATTGAAAACTATATTGACGATTATCTTGGCAGGGACCCTTTGGAGAAATTACTGACATCCGGCGATGTTGATGCCGAGAAGAGATCATGGAACGCGGAAGTGAATGAGCTAGAACGCATGCTAAACGGGAAGGAGAGCACTATCGAGAAGGTATACAATCTCGGCACCCCTAAAAAGGAGGTCGAGGTAAGTAAACCTGAACTAAAACCCCTCCCCTCTAATTTGAAATATGCATTCCTAGATGATAAGGGTCTAAACCCCGTAATTGTCAACGCTGCACTCACAGATAGCCAACTTTCGGAGTTGTTAGTCATCTTACGACGACATAAGAAGGCTATTGGGTACAACATTGATGACTTACGTGGTACTAGTCCCTAATTTTGCATGCACCGCATTCACTTAGAGGGAGACCATAGACCATCCATTCAAGGACAACGTAGGTTGAACCCGAACATGCAGGATGTGGTTAGGAAGAAGGTTATGAAACTCCTAGATGCTGGCATCGTCTATCCCATTTCCGATTCTAAATGGGTTAGTCCAGTCCAAGTGGTCTCTAATAAAGGAGGGACCATGGTTATCACGAACAAGAAGAATGAGCTTATTTCTACTCGATTAGTGACTGGATGGAGAATGTGTATTGATTACCGTAAGCTAAACGTAGCTACAAAGAAAGACCATTTCCCACTCCCCTTCATTGACCAGATGCTAGAGCGTCTTGCTTTCCATAAGTACTTTTGCTACTTGGTGTAGACACCCGCATTTTGACTGCCAGGTGTCTATGGCAGTTTCCAAAAAACACCCGATGATGATCGGACGCTAACGTGTTTCTACGCGCTCGGATATGGGCTCAAAACCATTAATTGCTGACTAATGCACTTACGAAGTACAAATCTCACAAAACTGACCTCAAATTTAGGCCCAGTGGGTCGTTTCCAGTCAAACAAGACTAATTTGGGTCAAAACCGACACCGGAAATAAAATCGACTTTTAGCGATTGGGTCAACCCCAGTCAAAGGCATTTCTGAGACACACAAAAAACAGCCACACAAACATCAAAAAGTCCAACTCAAAAGCAAAACCCACAAAATATCCAATTCAAGGTCCAAAGCCCGGACCACTCGACCCAGCTGACCCACTCGATCGAGTGTCAGCTCCACTCGATCGAGTAGGCCCTTATTCAAGCCCGGCTGCAGGCGCTTGGGCCACTCGAACGAGTCAAGGGCCTACTCGGTCGAGTAACCCTAGACGGGGTACAAGGACAATGCCTATATATACACCCCCCATGGACACAACTTTTACAACCTTCATCAAGATCAAACTCAAACCCTAATTCAAACCCTAAACCTAGCTTTAGGAATCGAAACCCTAACCACCACAACTTAACCTACATACTCGAAACTCCCGTGCAAGCCGCCACTACGAGTCCCCGTCCGAGCATAAGGAACATGTAGGTTGAGGGTGCCAATTCCCGCTCTTCTTCTTTCTCCTCTTTTCCTGCGTCACGTCGTCGTTATCATCGTAGATGTCTTGCTTTTTTTTATTTATTTTATTCGCATTCTAATATCAATAATATAACTAGTATAAAATATTAAAATATTCGTCGATTCGTGTCGAGCATGAGTGATGGTGGGATAAGGAAACCCGAATATACAAGTGCACTGCACACAGCGTTGCCGGTCGCTTATCCTATCACCCCGATTGCTTGATTGTTGAGACGAATTAACATCAACCATAATTTTCTTATTTTATCGTCGTTATTGCAATTTTCATCAATTCTAAAACCTATTTTCAAAACATACCTTTTTTATAAGGGTCGAAACCCGTTGATGCGGATCCGACATCAAACGATTCGCAAGAATTAATTATGATGTCGGGATGCGGAGGGAATCAAGTCTTTCAATTCTAGCATAGCATCAAACTCTTAGATTCGATGCTAACTTCATAATTAGACGTCGAATCTAACGATCTAGTCACATAAATTAATTAACGCGATTTCTATTGATGTTACAATAATTGTCACACAATTTGTTAGAATTACGACGTTATTAAACGCGGAGGAAATTTATTCATATCGCGATAGTTAATTTAAGACGACTTAAATCAATTTTCTCTTATTTTCACTCTAGTATTCCATATCGATTCAATAATCGAATGTGGGATACAACGAGTATTCAAATTTAGAATCGAGTATAAATCCCATAATATTTATATCCGATTCAACAAAATCAATGATTTATAAAATCCGATTCGAGCGTAAATCGTACAATATTTATGTCCGATTCACCAGAATCATCGAATTATCAAAAGTCAAAAGCAATTTCGAAAGTCAATAATAAATTGCAAAGCGAATTATAATTCGTACAGGGGGCCCTCGACCGAGTGCCTAGCCCACTCGGTCGAGTGGCACCCCAAAAACCGAGAAAGAAGGTTCTGACGACCTCCACTCGGTCGAGTCACACAATGACTCGATCGAGTGGCAACGTACTCGGCCGAGTTCGTCAATAACTCGACCGAGTAGGGTCCAAAAACACGGGACAAAAGCTTCTTCAAAGGCCCACTCGGTCGAGTCCGTCATTGACTCGATCGAGTGGCCTTATCACGATAAATACCGTGAGTCCCACATCACTTTTCTAGTCTCGTTCATTCTTTTCTATGACTTAGGTCAACACGTGCATAATCTATCACGTGAAATACCACATTTTCAAAAACCATGCATCACGTTTACATTATTCAATATCATTCATCTTTGCAAACCGTTATTATTCGTTACACTGTTACTAACCGTTTGCTTTCTTGTCAATTTTGGTTGTTTATTTTATCATACTAAAATGAACCCACATGCTAAAATTCAACTTCGACGTTAGAATTAATTGCATTAAATCGACATAGAAACTCTTTTCAATTTCATTCACATGCTTAGGGAAAACAATGTTTGCATAAGCATTTTCATCGTTCAACTAACGCGCGTATTAGAAAGTCATTCGAGATCTTAGTAGAGGCCGCTAAGTGCGGGCGGGGTTGGGTGTCCTTCGTTGGATTCCCAACACGTACCCTCACCCCTTACTCAGAACCTCGGTTTCCGGATGCCAGAAACCGTTGGCGCACGAGAGTCATTCAATACACGATAACCGGTAGTGACGATATCGGTATCGCAATGCAATGGGACGAGCCCAATAAACTCTGACATCGGAAATGGGCCGTATTTTGTATACCGCCCACTACGACATAGAGTGGGTTCGAACGGGACCGAACTCCCATAAAGTTCGGTGGCGACTCCACTTCGATTTAAATTCCAATTCGATCCATTCTCATATGGATATTCATTCGCCTACCCAAACCCGCGTGTGGCCGCGTCGGGTTGGACCTATGTCATGTCCACACTTGGACGGCTACTCGGGATTTTTCCAAATCCCAATTCACGCAGACGACCAGGAAAAAACAACATTCACCTGTCCCTACGGCACCTTCGCATACCGAAGGATGCCTTTTGGCCTTTGTAATGCCCCGGCCACTTTTCAACGTTGTATAATGTCCATATTTTCGGACCTTATCGAGTCTGTCATGGAAGTCTTCATGGATGACTTCAGTGTATATTGCACTGATTATAATGCATGTCTACTTAACCTTTCACGGGTCTTGCAACGTTATGAGGAGACCAATTTGGTCTTAAACTGGGAGAAGTGTCACTTCATGGTGACCGAGGGAGTCGTTTTGGGTCATTTAGTGTCCGAACGTGGCATCCAAGTGGATAAAGCGAAAGTCGAGGTGATTGAGCAATTACCATACCCCGTTAATGTTAAGGGTGTGCGGAGTTTTCTTGGTCACGCAGGTTTTTACCGCTGTTTTATCCAAGATTTCTCCAAGATTGCCAAACCTCTGACTCAGCTGCTCCTCAAAGATGTCCCGTTCGTTTTTACTGACGAGTGTGCTCGAGCTTTTGACAGGATTAAGCAGGCTCTTGTTTCCGCACCGATTATCCGATCACCGGATTGGAACTTGCCTTTCGAGGTTATGTGCGATGCTAGCGATTACGCTGTAGGAGCTGTGCTCGGGCAAAGGAAAGACAAAGCTTTACATGCGATCTATTATGCTAGTCGGACGTTTGATATGGCGTAGATTAATTATGCTACCACAGAGAAGAAGGTATTGGCCATTATCTACGCTCTAGACAAGTTTCGAGCCTATCTCATTGGCTCGAAGGTGATAGTATATACGGATCACGCAGCTATGAAGTACCTTCTGGCCAAGAAGGAGGCCAAACCGAGGCTTATTAGATGGATCCTATTACTGCAAGAATTTGATTTGGAGATCCGTGATAAGTCCGGGGCCGAGAATGTCGTAGCCGATCACCTATCCCGGCTAAGATATGATGGTGGGGATCTTGCCCCAATTGATGATTCATTCCCGGATGACCACTTGCTCGCTATTACCATGGATACTCCGTGGTTCGCTGATTATGCTAATTCCCCTTGTAGGGAAGCCAATATTCATAAAAGAAAGACGGTGCAGATGGCCTATTTAGGAGGTGCATTCCCGAGAGTGAGGTACATTCTATCCTCACTAGATGTCACTCATCCCCTTATGGTGGACATCACGGTCCTTCAAAGATTTCGCGAAGGTAATGCAATCGGGCTTTTACTGGCCCACTATTCTCAAAGATGCCACCACTTTCATCCGTTCCTGCGACGCATGCCAACGAACAGGAAACATTTCTCGACGCCATGAAATGCCTCAAACCATGAAGTAGAACTGTTTGGCGTTTGGGGTATCGATTATCAAGGTCCGTTCCCTTATTCTTATGGGAATCGGTATATTTTGGTCGCCGTAGATTATGTTTCGAAGTGGGTGGAAGCCATCGCTTCACCTACAAATGATGCTCACCTGGTGATCCGGCTCTTTAAGAAGACCATATTTCCTCGTTTTGGGGTCCCACGGGCTATTATTAGTGATGGCAGTTCACATTTTCATGAACGCCAACTCACTAAGTTATTGAAGAAATACGGTATTCACCATCGTGCCGGGCTAGCTTATCATCCACAAACTAATGGGCAAGTCGAGATCTCAAACCGCGAGATCAAATCTATTCTCGAGAAGGTTGTCCATACCTCGAGGAAAGATTGGAGTTTGAAGCTCGATGATTCTCTTTGGGCTTACCGGACCGCATTCAAGACTCCTATCGGGACATCCCCGTATAGGCTCGTTTATGGCAAAGCTTGCCATTTACCCGTGGAGCTCGAGTTTAAGGCAATGTGGGCCTTAAAGGAGCTCAATCTTGACCAGAAGCTAGCCGGAGAGAAGCGCTTCATGCAATTGAACGAGCTAGATGAATTCCGTCTCCATGCTTATGATAACGCGGGAATTTATAAAGAGCGGACCAAAAGATGGCATGAAAAGCGCATTATCCCCCAAGAGTTACATGTCGGCGATAAGGTACTCTTATTTAATTTCCGACTTCGACTCTTTCCCGGGAAACTTAAATCCCGATGGTCTGGTAACTGAAGTGAACAAATTCGGGTCGGTTACACTCACTTCCGACAAAGGCGAAATATTCAAGGTGAACGGTCAACCCCTCAAGCTTTATCACGAAGGTGCGTACGTCGGTGTCGTAGAGGCCATGGACCTCAACGACACTCTCGATTTCACCTAATCCAATTGAGGTAAACCGGTCGAGCGGGACCGTAAAAACCAGCGTTAACCGGGAGGCAACCCGACACCACTTGTATATATTTGTAATTTCCCTTTCCGCATTTTTTTATCTTCATTTTTTTAGTTAGCTTGGTAGCTCTAATTGGGAGTTAGTATTATTATCGAGTGAGGACGAGGCAATTTTACGATATAATTGATTTAATTTCAGGAATTTAGATGTAATTAAAGAAAAAAAAAAGCGAGGAGTAGCAGGTGCAGAGGTCACTCGATCGAGTGGCCCATGCCCTCGGTCGAGTGCCCTGACGAAGCATTGTCTGCCTATTTTTCATAGGGCTACTCGATAGAGTACCCTAGTGCACTCGGTCGAGTGCCCATGAACCGGGTTCAGTATCAGTTTCTTTTTGCCCTCTTTAACTTATTTCTATTCTCTTCTTTTAAATCAGTTTTTGAATCAAAACCCCCTCTCCCCTCATATTTCTTAAGAACCCTAACCCCCAATTCACCCAAATCACTCCCAATTCATCAAATCTTCACCAAAATTCACGATTTTTGCTTCTAATTTGCAATTAGTAGTATCTACTTGTGTTCCTTGGGGTTATTTTGTAAATTTTTCGTCCCCTCTTCCCCTATTGTCGTCATTTTCGTGCCCCCTTAAGGTACCATTCGGGTTTTTGATTTTCTTACTTCCTTTCTTGATTTTATAGTCTAATTTCATCCTTAGTTATATACTAATCCCATTGCATGCTTGATTTTGTGTTAATTTCACCATTTTATGCTCAAAAATCAAGTTTTGTGTGTAGTGTCCGATTTTGACCGAGATTTTGTATTTTTTGTGGGATTTTTGTATAATTCTGTTTTGTTATTATGCTATAGTCATGGCAGGTAGAAAGAATCCACCCGGGAATAACAATAGGAACAGGAATGCAAGGCAGCCAACTGTTCCAGCTGTTCCAACTGTTCAGCCTGTACAAGGCTATGAGGAGATTGTATGCAGGAACGAGGCCCAGCGAGCTCATTTAATTGCCTTGATACCAAGGACGATGGAAGCTACCCGATGTTGCTCATTGCAGTTCGCGATCGAGCTTGGTTAAAACGAACAATTGCTGCACCTCTTGTCCATGACAGGATTCGGTGGACTATGGACACTCCGTGAGTTATCTTACCGACTACTCACTTTAGAATTCCTTAGTTCGTTTGAGTATGATAGGCAAGATAGCAGGATTCACTTTCTCTTGAACAATGTTGAGCAAAGCATTGCCCTTAGCACCTTGTCCGAATGTCTTAGGCTTACCTCTGACCAGGATGACGACACCCACGACATACCCGATAGTTCGAAAGGCCCTCCTTATTTTAAGTTATTTTTGGGTCGTAGTGCAAGTGTCACCGCTATTGTACTCAACGCCATCCCACACCCCACCATCCGCCTATTTTTGCGGATTCTGAGTCATCTAGTCTTTCTACGCTCAGATATGAGTAAGCTTCACTCATTGGAGGTGTTGATTTTAGGACACTGCCTGAACTCCTTTAGGCGATCCCTAAAGGAATTCAGTGTACCGGGTATGATATGTGTAGGTATCGAGCGCCAGATCATTGGATATGGACCGTTCACCTGTGGCGCCATTGTCATCGCGCTAGCGAAGCGCTATGTTATGAGTTTTGGGGAAACAATCACTTTTGAGAGTCTCACTGATGAGCACGTCCCTTTGCTAGGACGTAGCTACCTCACATCCACATTGAAGTGGATTCGGGGCGATCCCCCGAACTTTCTGTGGTGCATCCAAGACAAGGTGAAAATCCTAGTTGCCGAAGGGACAATCTTACCGCCACTCCTTGCCCTGCAACCCACTCCCGCAGGCGAGGACACACCCGACCCACCGAACTACCTCATTCCCGAGGAGCTCTTCATTTTCGTCGAGGGCGTTCAACCCCCTCGACGTAGGGTTCGCGTAGAGACCGAACCCGACGTGACCGAGCCACCTAGGGCCACACCTACACCCACCCCGACCTTCCCGTTCCACACTCCGGGTGCCGAGTTTCCGCACCCGTATCCGTTTATGTATGATCCAGTTTATGAGCACAAGCGACGGATACGCGAGGGGATTAATCAGAGCATCGTCAACCGTGAGATCCACGAGTTCATGCTTGCTCAAGGCATCTCGACACCTAATCACCCGACTTACTGGAGAGGTCCGGGAGACACTAGCGGTATATTCCATGATTATGGGGTTGATCCAGCTGCTTGGGGTCCGGACTACGGGCACACCTACGGCGGCCTAGGAGCACTGTGGCTGCGAGGTCTGAGACAGTCGGGTCAGTAGGGTGGTACTGGCGGCTCAGGCCAGGGCGATACTGGAGCCGGTCCATCTGGGACCGGTGGAGAGGATGATATGGCTGATTAGCCGGTTTGGGGGAACTACCATTGTATATACAGTACTTTCTTTCCTTTTTATTTCTGTTTTTACTACTTTCTTAGATTTTTTTCTTTCCCTTAGGTCGAGTTGTCCTTAGGATTGACTGTGGAATTCCCTGTCTTATATGCTGTAGGGTCACATTGAGGACACTATGACATTTAGGTTTGGGGGAGAGTTTGTGTGTTTTTTGTGTGCTTTCAAAAATTCTAAAAATTCAAAAAAATTGAAAAATCAGAAAAATTTAAAAAGATTTTAATTATGTGTGCTTTGTGTCTGTCTTGTGTCTGATGTGAAACATGCAAAACGGCAATGATGACATTGCGTTTTACATAATTTCTCCTAATTAACAGTTGACTCCGTACCTGAATGCATGTAATACTTGAGATGAGATGATTTTGATATGATTGCCTATTAAACTATTGATTGCCAAATGAATAAATTTGACCATTTGTCGGCAAACCACAAAAATTCTGAGGATTTAGAGCTTCCTAGGCCAGTAACATCCATAACTGGTCTCATTTGTATTTAGGAATTGAGTGGTTTCTCCTTATGGAATGTGTAACCAATTTGCATAAATATGACGTCCGTCTCTTGATATTGAATACGTGTTTGGTTTAAGGAGGAGGTACATGATGAAAGGCATTTTTGTTTTCGATGAGCTCCACATAGCCAAAACGACCCATTTTTGCTACCTTGTAGATTTAGGTCATTTTCCTTTGTTCAGCCCTTTTCAGCTATTGTAAGCCTGTTTTCATGATATCTATATCAATCAGCTACAACCCAGAATAGCCTACCTTACTAGGACAGTCGCAGTGAACGTCTTTGGAATTACTTCACTATTCGGTCATAATTTTGATTTTTACATCTTTTGGATCTTAGTGTGTAATATTGTTGCGCGACTTTATTTTCGCCTTCCCCTTGTCTAAATTGGAAAAAATACAGAAGCATGATAAAGAAAGAAAAGAAAGAAAATGGAATTAGAAAAAAAAAAATCCAAGAAAAAAAAGAAAAATACATATATGCTTCTTGTAATTTTTGGGGATTGGTCGAGTTGCTAACTAGAATTGTATTGTAATTTAGAGGATGACAAAATTCCCTCTTATGCTCTTTAGAGTTGTATTTCTAGTTAATGGCCGGAATTTATAGATGAGGTTTTTAGATGGATAGTTTTTATTGTGTAGCTGCGACTACTGGTCTTAGCCCCACATTTCCATACGTGGTTTAAGCACAATCCATTTTATTCTCTCACATATTAGCCACCCTTTGTAAGTCCTTGGCATGTACTATGGTCCTGATTGGTGGAACACGTATTTGATTGGGGAGATTAATTTCATATCCGATTGCATGCATATTTCATAAGTCGAGTGAGTGTCTTTATTCTTCCTTATCTTCACATTTATGCTTACCCGTACTTATGAGCGCCGAGCGACAACCGTAAGGAAGTCCGACATTATTGGTCTTGCAAGATTGAAAATTTGGCAGGCAATTGTTTGATTATGGCATGATTATTGATCTCGTTACATTCTTGAGCGTTACATGTTTTCTCGTCGGTTTAAGTCGATTTTAGGAGAATAATTGTAATTCAGCTCAGAGTCGTGTTTCACGTCACTTGTCCTCGTATGTATATATTTTAGTTATTTGCTTGAGGACAAGAGAATGTTTGGTTTGGGGGAGTTTGATCAACGTATTTTATATCGTATTTTATTGTCGCCCGACAACCGTTTTTAAGCTTTTCTTCTTCCAATCTATATATTTAATGTCGATTTTTAGTGGAAAGTCGATACTGCGGATTCTCGTGCTACTTTGCAGGTTAGGTACAATTTTGAGCATATTTAGAGTAATAACCCAGATAGCCGAGACGAGAAAGGAGGACGAGGAAGAAAACGAAAAGTCGAGAAGCAATAAGAACTCAATCACGAGCTCAGCAGTACCCACTCGATCGAGTGGCACTGCATGCACTCGATCGAGTGCGTCTGACCCAGGCCGTGGATCAGATTTTAATTAATTAGAATTTTGGGCCTGTTTTGGAAGTCCAACTGATTTGTCTTTAAATCAGTTTTCTTAGGATTGTCAGACACACTTTTTCTACTCTACAAACATTACGTTAGTTTTGCTTAGCATTGAAGTTTAGACCTTTTCCCGCTTTTCTTCGCAAGATACATCAATTTTCGTTCTTCCCTTTTCTGATCTCAAATTTTTCGGTATCGTTACTTTTGATTTTAATTTCAGTTTTCTCGTTTTAATCCTTGTCTTAATTCGTTCTTAATTTTCATAGTAAATTTAATTTCAGTCTTGCTTATTATCTGTTAGTATAAAATTATTATCGTTTCTTGTAGTTTAATTTAATTTGCATTCATCATGTTTAATTGCAATTCATATTTTGTTAGTTCAATTATAATCATTATGCGTAGCTAAATTTTATCTAGGGTTTAAGGGGATCGATGGGTATTAAATGGGTTATAGAAAATTGACCTGTCTCTGATCACACGAACTGTCGCCTGAATGTTGTTTTAACTCTGATTGATTAATTACTGGCCAGGATTAATTAGTTAGTATCACAACTAGTACTTTTCGCCGACCGGGTTAAGGACTAATTAGGTCACAACATTTTGGGTAGACTAGCTTAATTCTAGCGACCGCAGGTTAAGATTCAAAAGTTTGTAGTACTACCCACCGGACCTACACCTTAAACAGTTCGATTATTGACCTGTTAGTTGACTCCCTGACCTGATTGATATTCATTGTGAACCTGAGACCCTAGACTCTTTTATTATTGATTTACCTTATAGCAGTCAGTTGTCAGCCTACTAAGCAACCAGAAAACAGTGACCTGTAGTCTTAAGTCTAGACCTTAGAACTAGTATTTAAGACCGTCTCCTTGTGGTTCGACCCCGACTTCACTATCTGCATTAGTTAGTGGACCTTAGGGTATCTTTGATTAGGGATACGACTACCCCTGTCACTATTCTTCACTTCTCATCCAATAGCATTACATCTTCATTATGCAACACTCTAAGTTCCTTTACACATCTCCCATTGCAGCCCGATCAGTCCTACATTGTAGCAGCAATACTGCAAGCATAGCATTATTTTCCGAAATTTGAAGGGAATTAGCTCAAATATGCTTCTGGTAAGGTTTGGCATAATATTCTGATTCAAGTATTCTGATGCCAATCGATGCATAAGTAGAGGAAATAATGCAAGCAAATATATTTAATTAAGAAGGTTATATTAATAGAGCTGTACAATACAATTGATAGGCTCCCTTTAGCATGAAATGCAGTCCCTTATATGGAGAAAAGGTGACTTGGGTTCAAGCCAAAAGTAGGATGATTACAAAAATAGATCTAAGAAGGCAATAGACTATTCATTGACTAATTTATGACATACATCAGGTTTCTGCACAGCATTGCTGGTGTGTCCTGCAGTAGTTCAGTAATAGCATTCCCCGTGACAGTCACAACAGTAGCATTTCTTTCCATTTCCTGCATAAGCGGTAGCATTCGTATCATATTCAGTACTAAGAACCCCTCCATCTCGACTTCGTATCTGTAGAAGGAAGGACATCCATGATATATAACACAAAATTTCACTCTCGCTAAAAAAACTACTCCATAATACAATCACATCAAATTCAGTCAAATTCTGCTGTCTGAGTTTCATAGGCAGCAGAATGTGAAGAAAGCTTCGAGCAGTCGCATGTAAATCAGCATCGGTCAAATAATTCCATACAATTCACCATTCTAGAGTTTCGTAATAATAAAGAGTCGGAAAATTACAAGCCGCATCTTCCAAGTAGCAAAACAAATAAACTACAACCAACTATTAAGCCCGAAAAGATGACCAAGATACTAATAGAGCGATAGACAAACACCATACACAAGCTCACAAAATAAGACATTCCACTAAACCCTTGAAAACATGATACATGAGCGTGTCAGTCTACCACGAAGTTAATGCTCATCAATGCTTGCTCCACTGACTTCTTGATTCACATCGTTACTTGATCGTCCTCTTTGCTCAACGAATTGCTACAGAAATGAAGTTTTGTTTAATATACACTCGATTTATAAATTGTTAAACCTTTTTAGTGTATATTTTCTCCATCAAACTTGTATGTTCACCACCATGAAGCATAGCATCAGAAAAGTAAGTTGTTGGTTGACAACCATCCCTGCTCCCACTTTGTCCCGAAAATAAGTCACTTGCTTCTGGAACCATTTCATCGTGTGGTAGACCGTCATTTTACTCTTCCTCTTCTTTACAACCTTTCCCTGTAAAAAAACATAAGATTTGGAAAATATAAAAAAAATTAGTCATGACCATCATACCATAATTAAAAAAACAGTTGGACTAACCTCTTGTAATTTGTTACGAATGTTTGTCCTCTGGGAAGTATCTTTCTTTTGGACATTGTTCTGTCTACGCCTAACTCTTATCCTTGGTCTTCCTGCAACTTTCACTTGATTTGGATCTTGCAGTGCAACATGAGATATAGTTCCGTCTATATTATTCATGATAAAAGTGACGCGTTCTGGATCTTTGTTTTGGTTAACTAACTCAGACAACAAATCACTCTCACGAATAATGTCGTCGGACTTTGCAAGATTTCGGCTAACAGTTGTAATCCCAGGCATTACAATATCAAATTCCTCAGGAGAATTCATTGAATTGATAGCAAGATTTTCAAACTCTTCTTGCATTTTTTGATACCTCATCACACTCTCACTTTTTATAGGATCATAATAAGGAACTTTAACTCGCATATATGGTCTATCAATGTCCTTCCTCCACCGGTTAACAATATATGAGTCTGGAATTTTTTGAACACCTTCGTCATAAAGAACTTTCAAAGAATGACGACACATAATCCCTCGAGTTTCAAAAAGCTTGCAACTACAGTAGACATTTTTCGACCCCTTATCATACATCACCATGTAATCTACTCTTTTCTCTATAGGCAACTCACCAAATCCACGAGTGTCTCCCACCTTAAACTCAATATAGTTCTCTTCTTCGCTGTGGGTACTAGGAGTAGTATACATACAACCACGAACCGTATCCATCACCTTTTGAAAAGCATAATGTGTGTAGTTCGGTTGAAAAAAACTCTCAGCGGCAAATTTAGTAACAATCTTATACCTTGTGTTTCTTGAATGATGATCTGATATTCTCTCCTTGTCACATTTTGCACCAAGAGCAAGATCATATTTAAGTACAAACTCTTTCAATGATGTCTTACTATTAACATAACTCTTAAAAAAACAATTTAAACTTTCATTTCGTTGAGTAGTTGACAAACCTGCCCAAAAGCAATCATTTAAAAGAGTAGGCACCCAACGTCGTCTGTCTTTGTACAAAGTATATAGCCAAGCATTCTTCTGTAATCCATAAAGTTCAACAAACCCTTTCCAACTAATTTCAAACTCCTCTGCACTCAATGAATCATAAACACAATTTGACATAGCTGCTTTAATCTTATGGAAATCTTTTAAATTTTTGAACTTTCTGTTTTGTTTTTCCATAATATGCCAAAGGCACCACCTGTGTGTAGTAGTCGGCATTTCCAGCTCAATTGCTTTAGTTATAGGAAGACTCTGATAAGTAACAATAGCTTTAGGGGCTACACCACCCATGCAATCTACCCATGTCTTGAACAACCACCTAAAAGTATCGCTGTCCTCTCTGGATAATAGTGCACAACCCAGAAGTATAGTTAACCCGTGATGGTTTACGTATATAAATGGAGCAAATGACATCTCATAGTGATTTTTCAAGTAGGTCGTATCGAATTCAACACAATCATCAAAATCTCTATATGCAGCTCTACTCCTAGCGTCCACCCACATCACATTACGAATACGACCATCACTTTCCAAATCCATGGCGAAAAAAAAGTTGCTTGATTCCTTCATGGACTTGCCAAAATAATTATACATGGCTATCGAATCTAGCCCAATTAATTTTTCTTGCCTCTTCTTTTGTAACAAGTTTCTCACATCCCTCTCTAGATATGGTAGATTTTGAAAACCATGACTTCTCACTGCCTCGGCCAAATAGGTTCGTGAAGGTCTTATGTCCGCCTCATCGTTTATCACCATTCTCCTCTCAACTTCGTTTGTAACTTTTTGGTAAGCTTGCAAATACCTCACATCATTAGGGTTAATTGTATGATTATGCTCCAAACATACACTTTAAACATCCACCCACCTTTGTCATCCTTAGCGTTAAATTTAACTCCACAGCTAGTCATCTGAGACGGTCTAGGTTTCATTTTGTTTTGAGACCTACTTGCTTGTGCTCCACCCTTGTGACAAACCCACATAATATGATGCGGTGGTTTATTTGTTTTTTTGGTGGCTTCACGTTTCTTATTCGTACGGAAAACCCACATTGCTTGGCATACTTGTGAAGATGTTCCTCTAGAGCTTTCAATGTCTCAAATTTGAGGCTATTCTCAGGTACTTCCACTGACTCGGTAATCGAATTTTCATTTTCTTCTTCTAAAATGTCTAAGTCATCTTCAGCTACAGCTTCTTCTTCCGAGTCGGATAGGTTGTCGTCTCCATCATTCTCTCTTAAATTGTCTACTAAAATACTTAAATCATCATCAGGTATAGCTTCTTCATCGTCAAATAGATCAATTTCATCAAAATTAATCTCTTCCTCACTTCTTTCTCCGTGAATATTACTTTCATGCTCCATAAGTGCTGACAAATTAATCAATTTCAAATTTTCAACCAACTCAAACTCTAATAGTCAGAGATATTCAAATTAAACGGAAAAAAAAGAAAGCAAGAACAATTCCGTGCGTACATGCTCCGGTTTACTACTGCTGTTTTTACTCCTGTTTTTTTTAATACTTTTTACTCCTTTTTTTTCTTTTGTTTTGTAAGAAATACTGTCTTTTAATTTTTTCCTAAACTAGTGCATCGATACAATTGTGCTCATTAATTATTGGATCCATCATAGGATGATTAATATTTTTCTTTCTCCCACAAATCACTTGCTTTCATCAAAATTTTACTATCAATTATTATCATCTTCGATTGTCCATCTATTATCATTGTCTCAATTTATACGCCTCACTCTCATCTGTCATGATTTTCAATCGTTCTTTTTTAACACAATTTATCATCTTAACATGATGAATGATCATTTCACTTCGGATATGCAAAAGTTGTAAACAACCATCTAAAAAATTTCATAAAAAAAAACCCTAACAAATTTACTATTTCGTACTACTTATGAATTTAAGCAGGTTTAAGTATGCATTCACATAAAAAAATCCGAACAAACTAAATACGATTACCAAACTGAAAAATTACGAGGATAAACACGTACATACCGTAATTTTAGAATAGTCTTCTAATCGTAACTAATTTCCAATTTTTTCCAAGTTTTTAAAGTGTTAATGGTGAAAAAATATTCCAAAAAATAAGGGTGGGTGAATCAGTAATACGTAAAATAAAGATGAAGAATCATTAAAAGATATAGTAAATATTAATTTATCTTAAATACTTTTAATTAAATGGTTAATAATTAATAATAAATGGTAAATTACATCTCTACCCTTTTGAGTTTGACACAAAATCAAAAAAAAGATTCTCAATATTTTTTTTTATTAAACTATTCCGGTGGCGCCCTATCATTGTCCTTCTTGAAATAGCTTTTCAATTTTCTAAGAATATGATGGAAGTCTTTTCAATTTTTTAAGAAAACATGATTACTATTATTTATAGTATAATAAAAAATTTTATCACCTTATTATAATTTTTTGATGTGGAAATAATTTTACGTTTGTAGTTTTATTAACAGAATTTTAACACTCAAAAGTTTTTTTGATTTATATCTAAGAACGAATGACTTTTTTGATTGATATCTAAGAACGAATGATTAGTCTTATTTATAATATAAGATTCTATCGTCTCATTATAATTTTTTGATGCAGGATAATTATTTAAGGTTTATAGTCTTAAGACCTACTTTTAAGACCCAGAAAAATGCACGATTAATCTTATTTATAATATAGAAGCATCGATCACCTTATTTTAATTTTTTTCTATGTGAGATCATTTTAGGTTTGTAGTCTTTTTAAAAGTTTTTTAAGACTCAAAAGATTACTCATTTGTGACATAGAATTCTATCACCTTATCATAATTTTTCGATGTGTATAATTTACTTTAAAGTTTATAGTTTTAGGAGCTATTTTTAAAACTCAAAAGAGTTTGTTTTTATATATAAGTTAAAGGACATACGATTACTCTTTTTTTAATATAATCGAATTTGATCATCTTATTATATATAATTTGGATGACTGATTACTCTTATTTATATAATTAAAAAAAATCACCTTATTGTAATTTTTTGATGTAGAATAATTTTACTTAAGTTTATTTAAGTTTACATATAGTCTAATTAAGAACTTTTATTTATAGACAAATGATTATTCTTATTTATAATCTATAGAATTCCATCACCCCATCTTAATTTTTCGATGCGGGATAATTATACTTTAACTATATAGTCTTAGTCTTAGGAACTTTTTTGTAAGTCTCAAAAGATTGTTGGTTAATATCTAAGAACGAAAGATTACGTAAAATTCTATCATCTCTTTATAATTTTTCGATATGTGATAAGTATAATTTAACTTTATTTGCAGTCTTATTAAGAACTTTTTTAAGACTAAAATTTTTTTGTTGATATCTAAGTACGAATGATTAATCTTATTTATAATATGGATATAATTTCTCGATGTGGGATAATTTACTTAAATTTATAAGTTTTTTAAGACTCAAAAGAGAGGGAATATAATTTTTCGATGTGGATAATTACTTAAGTGTATAGTCTTAAGAGGTTTTTAAGATTCATAACATTTGGTTTGATATCTAAGAACAAATAATTAGTCTTATTTATAATATAGAAATTCATCGCCTTATTATAATTTGTCAATGTGAGATAATCTAACTAAAATTTGTAGTTTTATTTATAAGTAGAATCATCACCGTACCTTATAAAAATTGTTTCAATGTGGGATAATTTTAAGTTTGTGGTCTTATTAAGACATTTTTTTAACTCAAAATATTGTTGGTTGATATTTAAAAACAATGATTCCTCTTATTTAGTAGAATTTCATAACCTCATCATAATTTTTGGATATGGGAGAATTAATTAAGTTGGTTGATATCCAAGGAAAAATTATTATTAGTCTTATTTATGATATAGAATTTCACATCACCTTATTATAATTTTTTACTAACGTGTACAGTCTTAAAAACGTTTTTAAGACACAAAAGTTTCTGGTTAATATCTAAGACCACATATTTATAATATAAAGTTTCATCACCTTATTATAATTTTTCGACGTGAGGTTATTTTTACTTAAATTTGTAGTCTTATTAAGAGACTTTTTAAGACTTCATTTTTTTATTGATATTTAAGAATGAATGATTAGTCTTATTATTTATAATATAGAATTCATCTACTTATCATAAATTTTTGATGTGGAATAATTTATTTAATTAAGTTTATAGTCTTCCATCACCTCGTCATAATATTTCGATGTGAGATAATTTACTTAAGTTTTCAGCCGTGAGAGCTTTTTTTTAGACTAAAAAACATACATCATTACTCTTGTTTATAATATAGAATTTCGTCACCTCGCTATAACTTTTCAATGTGGGATGGTTTAAGTTTGTAGTCTTATATATTAAAAGTTTTTTTTAAGACTCAAAAGTTTTTTGATCGATATATAAAATCGAATGCTTACTATTATTTATAATATATAATTCCATCACCCCATCATAATTTTTCGATGGGGGATAATTTAAAAGTTTTTCTTGTTTGATATTTAAAACCGAATGATTACTCTTATTTATAATATATAAAATTTCATTACTTCATCATAATTTTTCGATGTAGGATAATTACTAAAGATTTATAGTCTTAAGAACTCTTTTTTAGATTCGAAGAACGAAGGATTACTCTTATTTATAATATAGAATTTTATCAATATATTATAATTTGTCGATGTGGGATAATTTTACAACTGTTATATGTAATAAATTCATCACATAATGTGACACAGATAATATGAAATTTATACTCTAATGAAAGCATTTTTAACCAAGAATCTAATTATTTCATTTTTATAATTTATTTTACAGTAATGTTTAAAAAAAATGAACTCTAGGTTTTTATCTAGGAATTGTAAAACATCACATTAATATAATAGATTAAATATATATTATAATAATTAAAAGATTCTCTAATTGTTTTATTTATTTATTTATTTATGATACTTTCCTAATTTGAGTTTTGAAGAAACGGACCAATAAGATCGCTCCAAAAAAGGATTAATATATATATATATATATATATATATATATATATATATATATATATATATATATATATATATATATATGAGAGAGAGAGAGAGAGAGAGAGAGAGAGAGAGAGAGAGAGAGAGAGAGAGAGAGAGAGAGAGAGAGAGAGAGAGAGAGAGAGGGTTCACATAAGGACAACTCTCCCTATAAATCCATAAGTCCACATTTAAGCCTTTGGATGAGGTGAGGATGGAGGGTTGAGATTTAGTTGATCATAATTAATGCACTTAGTACTCCCAAAGCAATTAACATACTAAACAAATACCAAGACATCCCAATTTAATACCCTCTCTCTCCAACTCAATTTAATTCTCATCGATTCTGGGTTTACGTTCTTGTTTTCTCCACCAATTCAATAATACGGACGAAATCCCGTAAGCATGTTCTTCAACTTCTCCGTTTTTGCTTGGAGTTGAAAGTATTTGTACAATAAGTTTATCTATGAATTCCGTTTATCTAGAGGGACTACGACTTTATCTATCTGTAACTTCAACTCTTCTGGTATTTTTCTCTTTGGGATATGTGTCTCGGGTTCGATGAATTGAGATGAATTGATATGTGTTTTGGATATTAATTGAGATGAATTAAAGTTGCAAAATATAAGAACTAAAGTTACAAAAATATATGAACTGATTCGAAATAAAGTTACAAAACATGATCGGAGTTTCAATATATGATCTGAAGTTACAAAATATATGAACCGAAGTTACGTGATATATAAATTGAAGTTACAAAAATATATAAAATGATTAGAATTGAAATTACAGAAAATGGATTATGGTTACAATATACGATCTGAAGTTACAAAATATGTGAACTGAAGTTACAAAATATATGAACTGAAGTTATAAATATATGGACTAGAGTTACAATATATGATCTGAAGTTACATGTGAACAGAAGTTACAAAATATGTGAACTGAAGTTACAAAATATGTGAACTGAAGTTACAAATATATGGACTGGAGGGAGTTACAATATACGATATGAAGTTATAAAACATGTGAATTGAAGTTATAAAATATGTGAACTGAAGTTACAATTATATATAAAAAAAACAACTCGTTTACAAAGCTCGTCCAATCGGTATCAACTCCCACTCATTCGAACCACGAGGTAATAGAAAGCAATCATGGACGTGTAACACTGAACTTCTTCAACTCAGATGCCTGAAATACATGTGATTCGTCATTAAATTCATTCCTAACTCAAACAAACAAACAAAACCCAGAAATCAAATTCATCCCAAAACAATAGAAATTCAACCTACAATTCACGTAGATTCTGATGACAAAATTCAAATTGGGTAAAACCTAAAATTAAAGAACACAATCCAATTAAAAATGATACAACAAAGACACAATTTATGATCTGAAGTTACAAAAGATATGATCTGAAGTTACAAAAGATATGAACTGAAGTTACATGATATATAATCCGAAGGTATAAAAATATATAAATAGATTAGTGACGCATATTGTAGTATGAATTAAAAAAGAGACAACAATTAGGCGTCTTTCTGGGTGAAATCAACCACTAAACACGAAGATCTAATAAACTCAAAAAATTTCACTGATGGAATGAACAAAAAACCCCATCAAAAACTCAGTAAACACGATACTACGAAATTGATTAACAACAATATTACCACAAAAAATTGATTAGACACCAAATTTTCAAATAGAAAAACCCCAATTTAACAAGAAACTCGAAATTAAACCTGAAAATCACAAAACAACAAATCGAAATCCACTCGATCTGCTCGAAATCCAATTTAACCACTCGACATTGCTTTTCTAAACTCGAAATAACAAAACAACCCAATTAAACACAAAACCCCAAATTTGTAAAAAAAACCCTAATTTTGCAAAAAAAAAAAAAAAAAAAAAAAAAAACTCAAATTCGTGCAATTAAACAACAAATCCTCAAATTTTACTAAATATGAGAAGAAAATACGCACAATCTAATTAGAGAACGAAAATTTACCTACAAAAAGAGATAAAATCGACCGAAAGAGAATGTCAGGAATAGAGTACTGAATGGTGTGACGAACAATGAAGATGAAGACTCATGAGCGAATAGTGAGGCTAGGAATATTGAGTAATAAAATTGAATGCAGTGAATATGGAGTAATGAAGATTGATAAAGTGAATATGGAGTGAATGGAATATTGAGGGTGGATGGTAGAGGAAAAAGAGGTTGAATAGGTTGAGAATAATGAGGGTGAGAAAAAAGAGGAGTTGATATACGTAAAACAATTTTTTTTATTTTTTTTCAAATTAAATAATAAACCACATCTCAACCATTCATATTGCTTTGATCCAAGGGTTGATATTAATCCTTATGGACTTATAAGGAGGTAAGAGACTTATATGATCACTTCTATATATATATATATATATATATATATATATATATATATATATATATAACACCAAATTTGGTGTAAATACGCTAACAATTCGGTCCGTTAGATCTTGCAAGATCGACGATCGAGGTTAATTTTCAAAATATAACAAAACCCACAAATTTCCATTAGGCGTTTCTCTCTCCTCTTTTTAGGGTTTGGTAAACCCCAAATTTCCTCTCAAAAATTTTTCTCCCAAAAATTGATCATATCTTTCAAATTGAAACACCTAATTAAATAGAAAATTGCTCAATCGTAAGATTTGATTATAGATTACTTCATTCAATTCATTCAATTTTCGGAAATTCGTTCAATTCATTCAAATTTCCAAAAAATTTATACGAAATTCGTTTTTGATGAGCATGAATTTCACTGAGCATGAACCTATTGTTGATGAACATGAAGGTAATATCGTTATACTTCAATACATATTTGTTTTTGAACGCCTATTCATTTTTAAGGTAATTTATCACGACATATATTCGTTTTTGAATTCTTCAAGAATTCTTTATGATAAATATCGATTTCAACATAGAAGACATGAATCAACTTGAAGGTAATCTCAAAAATTTTAGAGTACTTGAATATATATGTTGGAATACTTGAATATGTATGCTGGAATACTTGAATATACATGTTGGAGTAACTGGGTATATATGTTGGAGTAATTGGAGTATTTGAATATATACGTTGGAAAACTTGAACATATATGTTGGAATACTTGAATATATGTGTTAGAATAACTGAGTATATGTCTTGAAGTAGTTGGAGTACTTGAGTATATGAATCTCAAAATTTAATAGAGTACTTAAATATATGTGTTGGAATACTTGAATATATATATGTTGGAGTAACTAAGTATATGTCTTGGAGTAATTGGAATACTTGAGTATACGTATACATTGGAGTACTTGACTATATGTTTTAGAATACTTTAATTTATATATGTTGGAGTACTTAAACATGTATGTCGGAATAACTGAATTGGAAGGTTAAAATAGATATTTGAATCTCCGGAATTTTAGAGTGCTTGAATGTATGTTTTTGCATAATCTTGAATATATGCATTAGAGTACTTGAAAATATGCATTAGTGTACTTGAATTTGAATATTGGAGTACCTAAATATGTTTGCAGACATTCAATCAGCTGGTAGCAACAATACCAAGTTCGCAACAATGCTCAACACCAACTATTGAAAATAGCACGAATTCTCTAAGCTAAGCTTGACTTGGACTCCGGGTGCCAATGATAATTGGATAAGGACGGTAGAAGATGAGTCCATGCCTAAGATAGAGAGATGTTTCAAAACTCATGAGAAATAGAATAGTTTTTGGGATTTTCTACGCGGTACCCCTATATTTTTCACTTTTCTACCTGATACCCCTACATTTTCTATGCCTATACATGGTACCCTTGAATTTTATTATTTATTTAACTAGCGCCCTAAATTTTTTTTTCCATCAAGTTTTGTCGTTAGATTATGTTTTTAGCTTCGGATTAAGACGTCAATATCATTTAACTTAGATAATTAACAAGTAACTAAGCTTAATTTAAGTGTTATCAGTTGATTTGACAATATAACGTCAAAAATATAATTCGTTTAGATTTAGAATATAACTGCAAACACGTACATAATTGTTAGTTCAAGTTTAATTATCGGTTAATTAGGTATGTTAAATGACATTTAACTTATAATCTTGAACATAAAAAGGTAATTTGTTACCAAAACTTGACGGGAAAAAAAGGTTTAGGTGTACCAATAAAGATGAATAACGACATTAAAGTAATTGAAGATGAATAATTGATTGATTCAATAAATAATTTGAATGATTGTTGGAATAATCAACAAAACATGTTGAAGTAACTACTTAATTCTATACGTGTAATCACATATGGGGTACGACAATTAAAATACGGAAACTTCGACCATTTTGAAATGCGTCTTGCTGATATTCCGACACGGTAGATGTTTTGATATCTCTGAACTTGTGTTCTTGCATTGTTTCTACATCATCGACTGTTGTAAAACAGTATTAGTCGGTGAAAAAAATTGAATATTTATGTTGGAATATTTGAATATATATGTTGGAATACTTGAATATATGTGTTGGAGTAACTGAGTATATATGTTAGAGTAATTGGAATACTTGAATATATATGTTGGAATACTTGAATATATTTATTGGAATAACTGCGTATATATTCAAGTATTCCAGCGCATATATTCAAGTATTCTAAGGCATATATTCAAGTATTCTAATGAACGCATATATTTTGCATAAAATTGAACGAATTTCTGGAAAATTAAAACGAATTCAATGAAGTAATCTACAATCTAATCTTACGATTAAGCAACAAGAACTTACAATTGAGCATTTTTTCGGAAAATTGAGCAATAGGAACTAATTTTCTACAAAAATTGCAATTTTAATCAAAAAAAATGAATGAATTGAATAAATTTCTGGAAAATTATAACGAATTAATTGAAGTAATCTACAATCTAAGGTTACGATTAGCAATAGGAACTTATAATTGAGCATTTATCCGGAAAAATCCAGCATTTCAATTTTGAGAGCAAAATTTGTAGAGGAAATTGGGTTACATGAGTATCAAAGAAAGAGAGGAGAGAGAAAAGAGAGGTAAGGGAGGGCCTTTGTGAAGGTTTTATTCTCTTTTGAAGATTAAATCTGAGTCGTTGATCAAGTATTAGATCAACGGTCCAGATTGCTAGGATGTTTACATATATATAATATTTAGTAGAACGAAGCGAATATATATATATATATATATATATATATATATATATATATATATTTAGGATCATGTGAGAACCCCTCCTCTAATGAGAACTGTGAGAACTTAATCCTAGCCCTTAGATCCACGATCATCATATGCCACAGAATAAAAGCCATGGCATGCATCCTCATTGAACTGCAAATTTCCCAA
This sequence comes from Agrostemma githago, assembly GCA_958450325.1. Classification (NCBI taxonomy): domain Eukaryota; kingdom Viridiplantae; phylum Streptophyta; class Magnoliopsida; order Caryophyllales; family Caryophyllaceae; genus Agrostemma; species Agrostemma githago. The sequence goes on along the minus strand of OY288255.1, from coordinate 23,450,291 downwards.
TTTATTCCCTCACCAATCACTCATTCACCCCAATATCATTTGATTGCTACACTTCTCCTACGAGTATTAAATACTGTACTCCGTGATATTTCCTCTTGTCACTATATTTTATCCTATATAACAAAAAATAGTGACCACAGAGTATAAAACAATCTCCTCGAATTCAACTGAACCGAAACAAACATTATTAATTCTCTTGTGGGCTGTCTCGCAGAACATTACGTGAGACAAACTAATACTCCGTACAAAATATAAAGAATATAATAAAAGTAACCACTCTGTATCTTGTATGTGAGAAATCTCACGAGATTTTGAGAAAGGAGAATTGATGAAAAAACATACAGGGTAGAATGTAAATAAACGGAATCGTATCGAATTTAATTAAGTATAAACAATCTAAACCTACTCCAACAAACGATGCTTCATTGTTCAGTCTTTATTGTTATACAACTTCCAGCAATCCAAAGATGAATACTCCGTACACCATACATGCCCATATGATCTTATTTCAATTTTAGTGTGCCCTTTCTGAATTTTAGTGTACTCTTTCTGAATTTTAGCGTATCCTTTTTTTAATTTTGGTGTACCTTTTTTTTAAAAAAAAAAAAAATTTAGCGTACCATTTTTTAATTTCATTGTACCCATTCTCAATTTTAACGTACCCTTTCTCAATTTTAGCGTATTCTTTTTGAATTTTAACGTACCTTTCTTTTAATTTTAGCGTACCATTTTTCAATTTTGACGTACCTTTTCTCACTTTTAGTATGTTCTTTTTGAATTTTAGCGTCCATTTCTCAATTTTAGCGTACTCTTTCTCAATTTTAATAAAAACCTTAATTTTAGCGTACATTTAGAAAAACATTACTTTTGACACATATGTAAGGAAATTTAATGAATGTCGATAATACGTGATTCGATGAACAAACCTTAATTTCACAAAATCCCCAATTTTATGTTAATAAAAACCCGTATAAAGAAAAATAATTTAACAAATCTCGTCAAGTATACATTTTTATTAAGAGAAATTATAATTATTGTTTCCACTGAAGAATTGAATCTTCATTTGTGATTGTCTGATTTCACAATTTTTTTTGTTTGAATGAAGTTGAGTGGAGGAAGGGAATGAGCAACTTAACAAGGTGTCAGATTCTATTTTTGGGTAAAAGAATATGAGCCAATTGACTTGCTTAAGAGTTGGGATGAATTTCAATTGATGTATGTCGTTAGATCTTAGAAGATCTAATGGTTAGGAGAAGTTCTCACAGTTCTCATTATAATATAGGTTCTCACCGGATGTTGATTATATATATATATATATATATATATATATATATATATATATAAGGGATCATATAAGTCTCTAACCTTCTTATAAGTCCATAAGGCTTATTGTCAACCATTGGATCAAAACAATATAGATGGCTGAGATGTTGCTTGACATTTAATCTCAAAAAAAAAAAAAAAAAAAAAAGAGTTACGTTCCCCAAGTTCCTCTTTTTTTTCCCACCCTCAATAATCTCACCATATTCATTACTATGTTCCCACACTCCATTACTCACCATATTTGCCCTTTACTCTCCATATTCAACCATACTCCACCATATCACCAAATTGATTATTTACACCATCAGTCTTCATTACTCCATTACTCACGGTCTTGCTTATTCATCCCACCTATTCATCCACCATTCCATCACTCGATCGATTTTATCTCTTTTCGCAGGTAAGGTTTCGTTCTCTAATCAGATTGTGCGTTTTTTCTTCTTATATTTAGTATCATTTGGCGATTTGTTGTTTAATTTCACGAGTTTGGAGGATTTTTACGAAATTAGGGTTTTTTTTCCAATTTGGGGGTTTTGCGTTTAGTCGTGGTTTTCAGGTTTAATTCTGAATTTCTTGTTAAATTGGGGTTTTTCTATTTGGGGATTTGGTGTTTAATTGATTTTTTTGTTTAATTTCGGATAGGGTTTTACAAATTGGGGTTTTTTCTTGTTTAATGAGTTTGTGATTAGTTTACTGATTGCGACACAAATTTTACTGATTAAACTCAAATTTTACTGATTGTGACGGATGGTTTTTGCTGATTTAATTTCCGGGTTTGTTTGTTTGTTTGAATTAGGGATATGATTTGGGATGAATTTAATTTATGGGTTCATTGTTTTAATGATCTGGTTTGTTTGTTTGAATTTTTGTTTGTTTCTGGGTTTATTCTTCATTATGTTTTTTATTTTTATTATCCGTTTACTTATTTTTCTTTTTTTTGTCATTGAAATTGTTTCCGTCTTCATTTTTTAATTAATATAGTATATATTGTTCAATTAATATAGTATATGTTTTTTCAATTAATAATTGCAGATTTTTTATGACGATGAAGAATTAAAAATGGAGATGAAGACGAAGAGGAAGATTTAAAAATGGAGATGAAGATTGAACGAGCTTTGTAAATGAGTTGCTTTTTATATATTTTGTAACTTCAGTTCACATATTTTATAACTTCAGTTCACATATTTTATAACTTAAGATCGTACATTGTAACTTCAGTCCATATATTTGTAATTTCAGTTCACATATTTTATAACTTCAGTTCATATATTTTATAACTTCAGATCGTATATTGTAACTTCAGTCCATATATTTGTAACTTCAGTTCACGTATTATGTAACTTCAGTTCACGTATTTTGTAACTTCAGTTCACGTATTTTGTAACTTCAATTCTAATCAGTTCATATATTTTTGTAATTTCACTTCACATATTTTGTAACTTCAGTTCACATATTTTGTAACTTCAGATCGTATGTTGTAACTCACCATTTTTGTAACTTCAATTCTAATCATTTCATATATTTTTGTAACTTCAGTTTATATATCACGTAACTTCAGTTTATATACTTTGTAACTTCAGATCATATATATTGTAACTCCAATCATGTTTGTATATCATGCAAAAAAACTCCAAACATCAAATACTAAAATTCGAATGAAAACATTCAAATATTCTGATTTATGCTAAATACTATGGGTTTGAGAGAGAATGTATTAAATTGGGTTGAAAAGAATGTATTAAATTGAGTTGGAGAGAGTGTGTATTAAATTGGATTGGAGAGAGAGTGTATTTAATTAGGTGTATTGGTATTTGCTTTGCTTTGGGGTACTAAGTGTCTTAATTATGATTAAACAAATCTCATCCCTTCATCCTCACCCCCATCCAAAGGCTCAAATATGGACTTATAGACTTATAGGGAGGGTTGTCCTTATGTGAACCCCTGGTACATTTGATAGTTTTGGTACAATTTACCATCTAATTGTGGCCATCAGATTTCATTGTATCAATGGCTAAGATTTGAGAATTTCACATTAAAAAAATTTCTCATGTTCCATAACAGTTACACATCCCATGTTTCTTTTGATAAAAAATAGCTAACCTCTTCCTTGCATCAAATAAAAAAATTTACGTTCAACTGACATCAAAATAAATAAATTAAATTATCGTTCAATTTCTTCGTTCTTCGTTCAATTTAATTATCTCCGTTCTTCGTTTGGTTATTTCTTCTATATGCAATTATATTATTGAAGAATTCCTATATTTCTATGTCAATCATTTCCAATTTCATAACTTAATCGATTATTCTTTAATGTATTAGGATTACTCATTTTGTGTTGTTCCCTTTGTGTAATTGAAATAAAAAATTAAATATGATAATAACAATGTCACGTGTTAGAATAATTGTTAGTGTACTATATAATAACTGCAATCATATAATACAATAACTAAACATTGCATCTGAAAAAATAACTAAATGAATACTATAAAATAACTAAATTAACATTATGAAATAATTTGATAAACACCTTACAATAACTGGATAAACACCGAATACAATATTTATTTAAGAATTACAATAACTGGATAAACGCCTTACAATAACGATATTTGTGGATTAGAATAACTGGATAAATACTTTACCACCTGGATATAACTCACAGATTGATGATAACAAGTACATTATGTTCAATTGTGACAACATACAAATTGAAATACAATAATTTTATTTAAGCATTAAAATAACTAAATGAATACTATGTAGATTGAGACATCCTGGATATCTTGAAGGTGCACTCAGCAAAAAAACAAAACTTCACTGAAAGACAAAAAAAATGGGGATAGTTGAAAGTACAAAAATTGAAATAAAATAATCAGTTTGTGCGATAAAATAACTGTAAAAACACTACAAAATAACTGTTTATAAACTACGTTAACTAATCTATATAATACTATAAAAAGGTAAACTAAGAAGTCTCTTTTCTAATAAGCCGACACATGACATCACTACAAGCCGACATGTGGCATCACTACAACTCAATCCTTAAGCTACTAAATGAAGGTGTTTGATTTTTTGTTTTAGAAAAAAAAACTTTGATAATAAGTGTAATTCATTATTGAAGAGTAATATTATTCATCACTACGGAAAATTAACAAGTTGGTGACTTCGAAGTATCTTTGTATTTTTATCTATAAATATAATCAAAAGATAATATGTTTCTATAAAAATATTTTTTTACTTATTCTAATTATAAAATACAAAAATTTAGAATTTAACATGTTGCTTTTACAATGACGACATTAATTACACAAATGACATTTATACCCTTCCCTCCTAATTAGTTTCTAATATATTTTTTAACTTAATAATAAAGACGATAACGATAATTAAACACATAACTAACGATATTAACAATTTAAGCGGAAAAATATCAATTGATAACCAACGACGGTAAATAAAGAGATTAACAATAATAAGACACATAATTAACATTTTACAATTAAACGATCATGACGTAAACGATAATTAAACAATTATTTAACACTAAATTTAATCATTTGCATAAGTTTAAAAAATATTTAGACAAAATAATTAAACAAGTAATTAACGATTTAAAGATATAATTTACGTCTATTATAAATATTAATAAAATCCCAAAAATTGTCCCAGACCTCTTCGAGACTATAGAACAGTTCAAGGCTAAAACAAAGGGGATATAAATTCTTCTCAACATAAAACAAACACGTCCCGTGCGTTTGCACGGGTGAAAAAACTAGTATAATGTAATAACTGGAAGAACAATATAGAATAACAATAATAATAGTATAGAATAACTGAAGTAACATAATAAAATAACGGACTGCAGAGACGAAGTCCTGTTTCTTGGTTTGGATCTCAAGTTATCTTGGTTGTAGTCTGTTTTGAACACCAAATTTTGAGAATTTGGCGAAGACATCGTGAAATCAGACAAGCACGAAATTTGAGAGAAATTGAACAAATTGAATCAACAATTGAAGCATAATTGAACAACTAGTGGTGAATTTAGCACAAAATTGAACAAGACTGAAAAACCGATTGACCGACTGAAAATTGAACAAGGCTGAAAAAATTGAACCAAGATTATGCGAGATGACCGATTGTACAGTACTGAAAAACCAGATGCGATTGTACAGTACTGAAAAACCAGATGCGATTGAACAAGACTGAAAAACAAGAATCTAATCGAAATAGATAACCCAGATGCGAGATGAAGTAAAATTGTACAGTACGATAAACAAGAATTTCGGAATAACAAATTGACCGATTAACCGATTATGACGACTGAAAATTGAACAAGACTGAAAAAATTGAACCAAGATTATGCGAAATGATGCGAGATGAAATTTGAAATACCTGATGTGATTTCAGATGCGAGAGGATGCGCGTTTCAGATGCGTCGATTACTGTTTCGAGAGGATGAAATACCTGATGTGTCGCCTTCGTGAGGATTTCGTGATTTCAGATGCAAGATTCAGAGAGGATTTCGTGATTTCAATTGACAAAACCTTCAATGTGTCGCCTACGTGAATATGGTTTCTTGGATTACAAGATGTTGTAATCCGCCATTGAAGCATTATGTAGCCAATAAATGTAGATAAAAAAAATCGATATGATAAGGCAAACTAGAAGCATTTGTAGCTTGTCACGGGAGTGGCTCTTGGCTATCTTTTCCTACATCAGGCCAACCAAATCCCAACTACAAAATCCCCACACCAGGCCACCTCTCACTTAGTATCTCATAGAGTATCTATCTACTAAAGACATCCTAAAGAACGTAACCTCACCCTTTTCATTTCACCGCCTTTACTACTTGCTAGTACTCCATGACCATGGGTTCCCAATCCAAAACCGGAAGCAATGAATTCGACCCTGAGACTGAGACCCCCAAAAAGGATATAGACGAAGATGATATCTCCCCAATAGAGCAAGTCAGGCTTACGGTTGCCAACACAGATGACCCATCCCTACCCATATGGACCTTTCGGATGTGGTTCCTTGGCCTACTCTCATGTGGCCTCCTCTCGTTTCTCAACCAATTCTTTTCCTACCGAACTGAGCCCCTTATTATAACTCAAATCACAGTCCAGGTAGCCACCCTGCCCATCGGTCAATTCATGGCGGCCGTCCTTCCCAAGACCCAATTCAGAATCCCCGGGTGTGGGTCTCGGACATTTTCACTCAACCCTGGCCCCTTTAATACTAAAGAGCATGTCTTGATATCCATATTTGCTAATGCCGGGATGGCTTTTGGATACGGGTCGGCTTATGCCATCAGCATAGTGAATATAATCAAGGCTTTTTATAAGAGAAAAATCTCATTTCTGGCTGGCTGGACTCTCATTATTACGACTCAGGTACGTAAATAAGACCATCTTAATAAGAAACCTTCGTTCCTCGTAATGGATGAAAAGGTGTATCCTTCATTCCTGGCTGCCTGCAGGTATTGGGGTATGGATGGGCGGGATTGATGAGGAGGTATGTAGTGGAGCCGGCTCATATGTGGTGGCCAAGCACTCTTGTACAAGTTTCACTCTTCAGGCAAGTCGTCATCAATTATACTACTACTACTACGTACCCTTGTCAACTTGGTTTGCTTCACTAACTTCTCACCAAGAAGAAAATGTTGTAAACAATTTGACGACATCGTCAAGTAAATGATGAAAAAGATGCATGTTTGTTTCTGGTTAGCAATACTATATACCAAATGCTATTTGATGACTAATGTAATGTGTACACCAAACGGAGCAGGGAAATTAATAGATAAACCATTTCTGGATTTTTTTCCACATGCCATCAGCGCATCAGTTTGTAATTGGCATTACTATTCATGGAGTGGGGCGATAGATAATGGACGGAGGGAGTATACAATTGCATAATTTTTAAATAATACTAGTATTAATAATCAATAATTAAAATATTAATAAATTATTATAATTTTGTGTTGAATATAATAATGTGTTATTAGTATTAGGAAAAAACAAAGAAACATAAAGCAGAAAAAGACTGGCTCTTTTACTTAAAATACTTGATTAAATACCCTTTTAATTAAATAAGTCAAATAATATTTAAATAAACATTTGCAACTATTTATTGGGAATTTTATAAATAAAATATGAGTTAATTGTTGATTTGTTCCGTTAATTATTTGTTTCCATAATTGAAAATTGAGATTTTGGAAGAAAAAAATTTAGGGTTCATTTGATTGTCATTTTAATTCATGGAAAATTGGAATTCATTGTAAGTTGAAAAATAGATTCTTGTTTGGTTGTCAAAATCATGGAAAGTAGAACTTACTATATGAATTTACTTCCTCCATCACGTGGGAAGTTGCTTAGCAAGGCCTCCTTATTAAGTTAAACTTTCCGCGTGAATTAAGTTCCAACATACGAACCAAACACATTTTACTAATTCACCTAAAATATAGATTCATGGGAATTCATAATTCCCGATAATTCAATCTTTCCACATTAAACCAAACGAACCCTTAGGGGTCGTTTGGTTACTCATCCAATTACCGGGAAGTGTAAGTTCCCAGGAAGTGCATTTTCAGGGAGTTGTTTGGTTGCCCACTTCCCGGGAATTGCCACTTCCCGGAAATTGTCACTTCCTCCATAATGGGGAAGTTACTCACCAAGCCCCCCTTGGTGTGTAGAACTTCCCGCATGAAGTCATTTCCCACCTGGCAACCAAACAATATTTTTTAATTCCAATGAAATACAAATTCACGTGAATTTAAAGTTCTCGGTAACTTCATCTTCCCATGGTGAACCAAACGAGCCCTTAGAATATGTTAGTCTGTAGTAGTAAAGAGTAGTTTTGGAAACTTAGAATTAGAATTGAATTCACTATTTAGATATTTTAGAACTTTAAAATATGTTACTACTTCCTAGGGTTTTCTTTTATTTTTCCACTTTTTAATAATTGGATGGGATATTATATTCAAATGAGAAGATAAACTAAAGTCGGAGGAAGTATTACAATTTCAGATCAATCTTAACCTAATTCACAATTGTGGTTCTCAAATTCATACTCCATGAGTCCATGTCATTCACTTCATTTCAATTCCATCACCATCACCATCTCTATCTCACCCCCTATTATAGACTTCTTATGCAAATTCCGTCATTATATGTTACTTCGGATTACGATGTACTTAATTTTCTTCACTAATTTACATTTTTCTAATTCACTATAGACTTTTACTTTTTCTAATTTGTATTACTGGTAAGATGGGATGGGAGGAGTCGTGGCCTCGTGGGTGATGAAACTGATATTTTCGAAAATTCATTATCCATAATGACTTCTTCTATGGGTTAGACCCAAGAAAAGCTCGATTCAAGCTTTATTTCCGTTGATAAAATTGTTCCTCATTAATTTGATGAGCAAAGTTATCCAAGGAAGAGAACGTCAAAGTATGAATCAGAGCAGTAAATGCCCTGCAGGAAAAAACAAGCAACCCACCACCGGCAATTTGCAATTTGCAATTTGCAATTTGCATAGATCATAAGTCTTTGTACAGAAGGGGTGGAATTTATTGGTAGAAGATGTAGGTGCACCGTGCAAGCATCAAGCAAGGCTATTGGCTATTGGGTATAGTAGTTTCCTGGATCACGTAGGTCCAAACATTCCTCATTTCAAGACCATCATGTTCAGACATAAAACCAATACGGAGTGATTACAGAGACTTCTTTCTTATGTTTTTAATCTCAACCTTCCCCCGTTCATGATATTGGAAACAGATCTCTCTTTTTTAGTAAGCATTGAACCTTCATAAGAAAATACATGAGAAGAGCGCAGCAGCATATGCACACTTAATCTACGAATTAAAGCAAACATCTATAACAACAATGATGATATTAATAGAATTGATTAGAGTAAGATCACCTCCAATAGCTTCTTCTGCAAGACTTCTGAGGGCAGCTGAGACTGTCTGTAGTCTTAATTCCATTAGTTTAACTGTGTGAGGTCCTTTTCTGATTAGAAGCAAAAATTACCGAGTCTATAAAACTGCTCAAATTCAGAAAATCCAGAATGACTCCCATGAGCAAAATTAACCGAAATGCAGCCAGCTATAACATACTCCGTACAACATATGCACAAAACAACAAAAACCAAGTAATTAGCATCTTCTTTGCCGGATAATAACTATGTGGAGTTGAGCCGTTCCTACTTTTGTTATAGTTCCTCTAATATGTAATCTGAGCTTGCCACATGAGTTGGCACAACGTAGCTCAGAACACTCAAAGGCAGTAGGTTTAAAAAACGAACAATTGACAATTATGGGACTTTCCCCTTTTCTGTTCGATGCAGGGCCTTGCACGAGAGGGATGACAAGTCAGATCCGCGTATATCCAGGGCAAAGTTCTTCGTAATTGCACTTGTATGCAGCTTCGTCTGGTACGCAGTCCCGGGATACCTATTCACAACCCTTACAAGCATATCATGGGTCTGTTGGGTATTTTCAAAATCAGTGACAGCCCACCAACTGGGCTCAGGCATGAAGGGCCTGGGCCTAGGAGCCATTACAATGGACTGGTCTGCAGTAGCATCCTTTCTAGCCAGCCCTCTCATAACCCCATTCTTTGCTATTGCAAATGTTTGCGTAGGCTATGTTTTGATCATGTACTTATTTATCCCCATAGGGTACTGGGGACTAGACTTGTACAGCGCTCGAACATATCCCATTTTCTCCTCACACTTATTCACAGCCCAAGGTCAGATCTACAACATTACCGGTATTGTTAACAACCACTTCGAGTTAGATAAAACAGAGTACGCGAAGCAAGGACAAATTCACATGAGCATGTTTTTCGCTCTGACTTATGGCTTCGGATTTGCTACCATCGCAGCCACTCTCACTCATGTGTGTTTATTCTACGGAAGGTAATACTACTAAATGAGGTTTTACTTGAATACCCCCTCTCCCCGATACTATGTCATGAAGAATTAATTAGCAATAAGTATCCGCTTAGGTGGGTGTCTATATGTCGAGCTTGACTACATTATAAAAAAAATCCTCATGTTTTCCTTACAACAAATATAGTGCACAATTACCTTACCATGTTCGAGAGTTTGCCACATGTTCAAATGGTAATATAAAGAGCCAAGCAACTCAACCTACAGATGGATTATGGCTATGTTACTCATGAGTCATGATACACAACACATCTTAGGACCTGATTGTTGTAACTCTCTGTAGCATTATATTCCCTCCGTATCTATATGTTCTTCCCCTTTGTTTGATATATGTGAGGAGTATATATTGAAAGGGGAAGAACATATAGATGCGGAGGGAGTAATATACTGGCAGTATCATGTCCAATTTTGACGTGTAATACACATGACCAATCAAACAGAGAGATCTATGAAAGATTTCGTGCATCATACAAAGGAAAGGAGGATATTCATACCAAGCTCATGAGGAACTATGAAGACATACCATCATGGTGGTTCTACCTACTTCTTGCAGTGACTATAGCTATTTCTTTTTTGCTATCCATCTTCTTGAAAGATCAAGTACAAATTCCTTGGTGGGCGCTCCTCTTTGCTTGTGGCATGGCTTTCATTTTTACTCTTCCGATAAGTATCATAACTGCCACAACAAACCAGGTAACAGATCCATTAATGTTGAAGATACCTTCAGTCTATAATAGAGTAAAAGATTAATTGCAATCTATCTACAGCATCTTGCATAAATGAGTTATGTCCAGGCTCGACAAGAGGCATGTCTCATCTTTTCATTGAAACGATAGTATAAGTAATACATGCCTTTGTCCCTCATGCTTAATACTTCAAATGCAGACACCAGGATTGAACATCATAACCGAGTATGACATGGGTATCATACTACCAGGACGACCTATAGCCAATGTTTGCTTCAAAGTATATGGTTTCATGAGCATGGCACAAGCTGTTTCTTTCCTCAATGATTTTAAGCTAGGGCACTACATGAAAATCCCACCACGATCAATGTTTTTGGTTCAGGTATGCCCCCCAACAAGAAAGTCATCTGATCTTTCAAATTCAAATTGCACTGAGGCTATCATGAGTAAAAGGGTAACTTGTGTGTTATAGAGAGAGAACACACAAGTTACTCCAGCTCCATTTTACATTTCATGCTGCCTTAAATAGTAAAATCACTCCTGACTCTTACAATCCTTATATATGATTTTCAGTTCATAGGAACCATCTTAGCTGGTACAATAAATATAGCAGTGGCATGGTGGTTGCTCGAATCAATTCACAATATATGTGATGATAGCTTGCTTCCACCTAACAGTCCATGGAGTTGCCCTGGCGACCGTGTATTCTTTGATGCCTCGGTGATATGGGGCCTTGTTGGTCCTAAAAGGATTTTCGGAAATCTAGGAATTTACAAAGCCTTGAACTGGTTCTTCCTGGGAGGTGCAGTAGGGCCCTTATTAGTTTGGCTCGCCCACAAAGCATTTCCTAAAAAATCATGGATTCCATTGATAAACCTCCCTGTACTTCTTGGTGCCACAGCAAGTATGCCACCAGCAACTACTGTAAACTACAATGCGTGGATAGTAGTTGGAACAATTTTCAACTTATTTGTCTTCCGTTACCGAAAGCAATGGTGGCAAAGGTATAACTACATTTTTTTCTGCAGCTTTAGATGCTGGGGTTGCTTTCATGGCAGTTCTGTTGTACTTTTCACTGGGTGTGGAGAATAAAAGTGTGACTTGGTGGGGTACTAATGGTGAGCACTGTGATCTCGCAAGTTGTCCAACAGCCAAAGGCATAATGGTTGATGGGTGCCCTGTCCACTAATTTGTGGATACTGTATATGGCTTTAGTTTGTTAGAACATAGTAATGTCACATCCAAATACCCAATACTTCAAGACTATAGGAAACATGGGACAGATCAGATTATAGTTTAAAGTACTTACATCAAAATTCCAGAATTCAGCCATAGAACAGTAATCAAATAAGAAAGATGCAAGTACTCTTAATGCCAATTGAGGACAGAAAAACCAAGAGTATTGGCTTTCAGCTTTTTTATTACTTCTGTGATGTATATTTTCTATAAAAACGCCAAAGTTCAGTAAAGGACGGTGTTCACTCTATCCATTACATAACATTTATCTAAATGCAGACAGTATTGTGATCAAGAAGGTATCCGGGATTTTCCAATCCTTCAAGTTTTTCACTTTTGAATGTTATACTGTACCCCTCCCTTTTAAGAATATCATGTGTTCCACTGATCTTTGTTACTTATTGTGAACTATGACCTATGTTTCATATCTTTAACTTTTCTGTTAGTTACCAAGGTGACCATACAAAAAAATTCTACCATGTATTCTTTTGTCACTAAAATTCAGTTTCAACTCAGAATCTGACCACATTTCATTTTGCCCCCTTTATCACTAATTTGTTTGATAATTTACCCAAAAGTTCACTCTCTTATGGTTTTCTCTATTTCCTCCTGTTATTTTCTCTTCTTATCCCTCAAATTTTGCCTCTTTTCTCCAATTTCATTCTCTTTTTTTTTTTTCTTATTTGAGAGGTTGAATGTTTGGGGTTTGATCATTTGAGACTTTTATTGTTTCCAAAAAAAAAAAAAAAAAAACCTAAAAAAAGGTAATTCCTAATATGAACTTTTGAATAGCAGCAAACAATGATAACTGTAACAGGAGAGGTTGGGAGGGGGGCGCATTAAAATAAATACAAAATAAAAGAGAATGACATAATTAGATTATTTAAACTGACATCAAGCAAACAAAATTTTGGACGCTTAAAATTGATACTCCCTCGAAACTGGAGTATATTTTTATAGAAAGACGAATATATGGTTGTTTACTTGGCATTACAGATATTTTTAATGTCCACAACAGCAACTACGGAAAATACGGTCAAAAAACATTGGACATGATTTGGATTGTGTAATAAAACTGAGGGGTATACGTGGTGTTTCTAAAAGAAGGAATTGTAAAATATAGAAAAGTGAAAACCTTAGGAATACAGACAAGAAGATTCCAATTGTACACACAAAAATTTCAGATTAGGCATCATCTCATCCTTCTTGTTTCTACCATAATCCAATAGGAGGTTGCACTGTCAGTTTCACGAAATGGTAGTAGAACTAACAAAATTTATTTATAACAAAAAAAAATATTCTTCCAAAAACGCTCATCCACTCACCCTACTTATCATGCTTCACAAGTCATATACTCTATTTGTTAACTCTGTTTCTTTCACTCTCTCTTCTCTTAATCTGTTCAACCTTGTATCAACTGTTTTCCAATTGCACAATTCTTTGGATGAACTGCTTTGTTGTTGGAGGAAAAGCAGGGGGAGCAATGATGGCAAGAACCTAACCCCTACTCTCTTTTTTCCCCATTTAGCCCCATTTGCCTTCTACTGTAAGGGGAAATTCGAAGAAAGGGACTAAATGGAAAAAATAGAGGGAGTACTACAGATGGACACTACAGTTGCAAAATTAAAAGAGTATCACAAAAAGAAAAAAATTAGTAAGAAATGACGGGAAACAATCTCATGCCAAGACGAGGCACCGCATGTCAAATTTTGTACATGTATGAAAAAAATACTTTACCTGTCTTTAACCCAATTATTTGGGAGGAAACCATTGGTTATATTCGTCCATTCTTATGACAAAAGAGCTTGAACCACGTGAACCACCACCACCGTATGCCTGCAGAACGATTAAGGCGATAAATTAATAAAGGAGACTAAAATCTTGTCAGAAGAGAAAGCAACTACAATGTATCTTGCCCCACCTTTGCAACTTCTGAGGTGTCTGTATTACCATCAGTACTTCTCAGACACATTTTCAGGTTTCTCCGTTGCATGAAAACAACAGCTCCGATTGGCCTGAGCACAATAAAATAACAGAGGGTGGGAGTGCTCAAGATCAAGCACGCTAAGGGAAGATTGTCCAACAAATTGACGGTTTAGAGTACAGCTTAATATTCAAAAGCATAAATTGGTACTTAATACCTAATATATTCAATTTTTTACAATTAGTACCTAACACAAAAAAAATTAAAACTTCATACCTAGAAAATACATTTTTTTACAACTTGGTATCACAATGCATTCTAACAAAAACATATGCAAAGTTACATATACTCCCTCTACTTATCAACTTAATAAAAATCCTTTCAATAATTTTGAATCCTAATTTAATTTCCCGATCAATACAAACCCTAATTTAATTTCTTAGTGAAAATCATGCTTACAGATCAAAAAAATCGACTAAAGAAAGAAAAGAAAAATAGTAACCTTTTAATTTTTCACTCTCCGGCCACCCACCTACTGTTAAGTGTAGCTTTTACTTAATTTGCAAGCTCAAAAACTACAAATGACTAAAGAGATAAATGAGAGAGGAGGAGAGTCGATGAAAAAAAAAGAATAGGAATAAGATAAAGAAGCAAGACTAAGATCAACCATTAACAAGATCACAGTATGAAGACAATTGGTGATCATAAATTTGACAAACCCATACATTGAATACTTTGAATGAAACTCAGTGAAAAACACGAGGCCCAGTGCCTCGGTGGTGGAGGTTTGACTAGTGTATGTATTCCGTATTTAAGATGAAGAAATGATACTGAGTAATTGATTAGGGGAAGATGAATCAGAGATATGATGGTTTATTGGAGTAAATAACAAAATATAAGGATAATTAACCCAAAAGAAAAAAGGGATATGGAAATTTGGGCATAAAAACAAAAAAAGGTTCAGAGTGATTTTGTCGGAAGTAAGGAAATCCTTCAGATATCAGAATTCATTTCGAGTATCAAGTTTTAATAATTATGCACGTTTTACGTATTAAGTTTTAAAAAATTTACAACAAAATGGAATATTTCCAAGCTATGACCAGGTGAGGCCCAGTCAATGGGCAACTTAAGAGTATGTTTAAATATACTTCTATGGCACCCAAATCCAAGTATCTTAGGAGTATTTTAATAGTTGCTGTTCTGAGACTTAGTTCAAGGGCTAAAATTACCTCAAGCCAGCTGCTGCACTTTTCAAACTGAGTTCTTTGCCAATTTCATCACTAAGATTCGGATGGCTATCAGCTCTAACTCCCTGTAATGGCGAGAAAAAGAATGCCTTAAAGAAATGAACGGCTACAAGATGGTAGTGCCAATAGCAATGGAATCTTTGACGGAGTTTGACCTATCAAAATGATGATGAATTTTATAGGCCAGTAAAGATTACAGATAATAACAACTTCTTTAGGCCTTTCAATAAATGCAAAACTGAATTATAGCAAAATATAGTGCGATGAACTTGGAAACTTAATCTCATGGAATTAAGACTCAGAGCTTTTTAAAACTTACAAGACACTCCCCATAGAAACCTTGACCTAGTCGAAGTTTAAATGCTTTTTCAACGAACGCTTGTACAGTATCCTTTTGTGTCGACATGTTCGCACGACCACTGGCTATAAGTTCCTCAGCTTTCAATCCTAGTAGCTGCCAAACAATGATCACCAGAATTTTATAAGAATGTGTATATTACTAAAAAGGCCACAACATTACCTCATTATACTTTAAAGGCTCCCACCAATGATTAAGTACATGCTGCCTTACTCTTATGCCAAAAACACTACATGTCTTTCCTAGATGACGCATATTTAAAAGTATCTTTATGCATCAAGTAAGGTTAAGAAGCCCCTAGCATTTTTAAGGTAGTTCACCTTAGTTCCTTCCATCGACCGCAAAAGAAAGATCACCTTTCCTAAACAACTTGTCCAAATTTTATTGATGCCTTTCTAAGTTTAGCATGATATTAGAGTAGCATTCAAGAATCACCCTCAGCTAAAAGGAGAACAAACTAGGAAGTTTTCAATGAGAAATAGGACTTGTGCAAATGATAATGAGGTATTTGAGGTGCTTTATCTCACTTTCTTAAAGAAACACTTGCACGAAATGTGACCCATCTTTCAGGACAAAACTCTGTTATATATGAAACAATTTTTCTCTTGTCAACAAAGATAGAGAAGAGTACATTACAAGGTAGCCATCAATCCATCATGCTATAATGTTAATTTTAACAGGCGTCTTTAAGAAACATGTCAACATCAATCTAAAGACACGACAAATATATGCCCCCACATACAGTCAAAGACAACAGAATGTCATCTTCTTATGCATGTTTGTTTAAAGTTCAAACAGTCACACAGCCGGGACAACCACTAAATAGAGTAATAATGTAGTAACTTGTAATATAACGGACCAAGAACAAAGAAGCCAAGATAGTGAGTTGGTGATACATGTCAGGACAGAAGTGAACTTTTATGTCCAAAGTTTGCACTAAGACACAAACCTGGTCATACATGTGGGGATTAGTAATGCAGTTCAATTTGGACCTCCATTCTGAGATACCAATTGTAAAAGCCCGGATGTCAGGCAATTTCCATTGGTGTAGATCGCTGTCTTCAAGATAATTCAACAATAATTCTACTGAAAGCTGATCAGTAGACTTCAGAAGATTATCAGGAACGACCTGAATGAGGAGAAAGTATGTGAAGTTCACTGCAACCGGGTTTGAAGAAAAGCTGCATGAGTCAAAGACATTAGAGTACTAACTTTGTCCTCCTTTGAACACAAACAATCAGTCTTGTTTGAAAAGTACTCATATGCAGCCCTACAGCTACTCTTCCTTGCATCAATATGATATGTGAGCTTTCCAACACAAGCTTCAGGAGAATGGCCCTTTATCAGCGTTGATTTTCGATGGTCAAAACAAATAACCCTGGCAACAATTGAGGACCTAATTAACCACTCCATAAAGAGATCACATTAGTTTCACACAACTGAACAGCTCGATCAAAAAGGATTCTGAGTCTTACTCGCACGCCGTCCTCCTCGAGAGCTCCCTTGCAAATCCTTTTGGACCAATGAAATCGAGAAAATAACATGTCTTAAGTCCATTGAAACACAAATCCTCCACCCTGTGATTGGGTGTAAAATACAATCATAAACTTTCAGGTAACCATTGATTTCCTCATTACACATAATGCTACACATTTGCACAAAAGGGCGATGACATGTTAGAAAGTATTCTACAGTGAGGTAGATAACAATAAACATCATGCACCTAAACTACTTGGATCGTTATTCATCAATGCAAGATTTTCCCATCGCCAAGCACCTAAAAATTGGGTGGACTAAGTAAACTGTATGCTTCTTTGGCCCGTTTTCCCTGAAACACAATACCGGTGGTGCTTGTGCGTAAGGGTTAAACAATTAATTACCCAATATGTCTTACTCCGGTCCCAGGTTCGAATTCTCCTGTAATGCCAGCAAGACTTGCTCGCCTCTTTGGAACAAAAAAATAGGCTAAACAATTACTCGCTCTGGTTGGTTGCCTTTCACATTTCCATTTATGAAAAAGATTACTCCCTCCAATTTTTATTTATTATTGCTCCGTTTGATGAATATAGGGGAGGAGTATTATATTAAAATGGGGGCGATAAATAAAAAAAGGGAGTAGAAAGAAAGAGCTGAAATACTTGTAATTGTGCAATTACTTGCTCACGAATTCTTAATTTTTGCACTCATTAGCCTAAGCGAAGTAGTAAATGCAATAAGAAAAAATGAGGGAGATATTGACATTAGAGTTATGGAAGACCTGAATGGAAGGACGGAAGAGAATGGCAAGATGAGGCAAGGTATGTGGAGACGAGAGTGATATAAATGGGCGAACAAGGCGGAATATGCGCCGGATAATGAGGGGTAATTGTACAACGCCACCACCTGCGTATTTTCCTCGGCGGCTTTGGCGATGGCACCTAGGGTTGCGTCTGAACGAAGCCGCCGTATGTGTGCTGTGAACGGCGGGCACAGGCCGCCACTGTGGCGGCGGAGAAGAGATAATAGCATTTGCTCAATCGGAAGTGACAGCCGGTAGTAATCCTCCGTTATTTAGAGAGTATACTAGTTGGTTTGCCGGCTTACTCCGGCATTGGCATTCCGATTTGCATCAGACAACATGGCAACCATAGTCACTACTCACTAGTAGTGGTCAGTAGTCACTTACCTAGGCCGTTCTAGTCTCGGTCACTTTCACTCCGGTTCAATTCAAACATGTTCACACCTCCCCTCGACCCTACCCTGTGTATTTACTAAAACAAAAATTAAAGGACAAAAAAGTAATTCAACTTTCTCGTCCAACTTCAACCTCTCCACTACATAAATTGGGCTTGACTGTAAATCTTTGACCAATCAATTTCACTAAAAGATCAATTTTACCTCCCCTCGACCCCTCCCCTGCGTATTTACTAAAACAAAAATTAAAGGGCAAAGAAGTAATTTCAACTTTCTCATCCAACTTCAACCTCTCCACTACATAAATTGGGCTTGACGGTAAACCTTTGACCAATCAATTTCACTAAAAGATCAATTTTACCAATTAGATAAATTGGAAAAACACTACATAAAATATAGTAATAATCAAACATTTCTTCTCATATTTCCTAATAGACATATTGAACGGGTCAGGCAGTGAGGTCATATGGACTGGACAAAACACGGGTCGGGTCAAACATATTAATAATACTAGTAGTAGTAGTAGTTAATAATAATAATAATAATAATAATAATAATAATAATAATAATAATAATTGTTCCGGTTAGGAAACAATCACACCCGAATCGATTAGGAAATAATAATACTACAACACTGCCCTGCTTCTCGCAGGCAAAAAGTGCAACTAGTTTCTTCTCTATCGAGGTCAGCTTCACCTCCAGGGCCCTCCCTCCAACTTCAGGGTGATACTCCTCGGGGGTCTCTAGACGAGTATGAACATTGTTTCTGAAGTGGCGAGGGATGGACCACCCCCCTTCGCACCGGATGTACAAGAAGTTGTCCTTCTAGTGTTTAACGTTTGTCAGCGTCGGCCAGACTGGCGAATAGCCTTTCATCCTGTTTATGGAGTAGTAACCCGAAGGACCCTCCATCGAATAGACCATCTTCAGGCCCATCATGAACCTAAAGACGTCAATAAAGGGCTCATATCCCTAAAAAAAGACAGACCCAGGCATATGATACCAAAGTCCTGATGGACACCGCCGTCAGCTGGGCAATGACCATGTTCATACTCTGGAAGGCCTTTTCAAAGACAGGGTGGAGAGAAAACCGGAGTCCAAACTCCAAGCACTTGTGATAGACAACGATGCATTCAGCAGGGGAGGTTAAACACTGTATCTTTCTCCCCATGAATAACAACCGTGCACTCCGGCCCGTTGAAGTCATAATAGTTTGCTATGGCCTCAGCAACATTTTTAATTAAAAGCTCCTCCCTTGGCCCCGATTTTGGGTACATGTGCAGAGGCACTTTATATTTCTCCCTATCCAGGAGATAAACGCCGCCCCCAGGCACCCTCGCCCTTAGGTGGGCGACAATTGGAAGAGGGTCAACCTCTAGAGCCTCAGAATCTGTGTCCGGAATAACCTCAAAGGGGGCAGGCTCAGGAGAGCTGGCGCCCCCGCCTTCGTCTACCGGAAGAAGTTCGGCGGACACCGATGAGGGTGGTGCCTGGGGCACAGTAATGCCTGGGCCAGCAGAGGGGGAGGGGCGACTAACACAAACCTCCTCGTCATCCTCCACTGGAGCGCTGGTGGATGGACCAGAGAATAACAATGCCCGGTGGCGGTGGTGCGGCATTTTTTCGGGAAAAATTAAAATAACAAGAAGGAAAAGGAAAGCGAAGAGCTAGGGTTCGAGTTCTAACCTATTCAAACCTTCAAAATCACCAGAAGCCGACGCCTGAGCAGTCTACAGCAGAATCGCTCCACGATAAGGGAAGATTCAAACGAAGAAGATGAAGATTTGAGGGAGATGGCGTTTTTGGGTGTTGAAAGAGTGAAAAGGGGGAATGAGGGAAGAAAGGGGCTTATATAGTGGAAGAGAATTGGAGAGTCCCCCATTCTTAGTACTTCTATCAAAGCCCTTCCCCATAAAACTCTTACACGTGTCACTCCACCAACTAACCCATCCATCACATCCCAAGGCATTGAAAGTACAAAAAGGCGGGAAGAGGAAGAGTCATGTTCGTCATCCAAGGGACATTAAAAAAAACACACAACACAAAAACAAAAGTCATAACTTCTTCATTAAGAAAAACCCGAAGGTCGGAATTACAAGTCAGCAAGCAATTCAAAGTAATCTATAAACAAGCAAAATGTACCTAGAGCCCAGCTCGGCCAAGTAGGGGGTCAGAAGAAACTTCAGTCTTTGTCAGAACCTGGGAGGGAGTAATTCCTAGGGCTGCTGCAGCCTGCGCCGTCAGACCCCCAGTCCCATCCACCTGGGGTGTCCATGGGGTCATCAGCCCCCTCCTCGTCGCTCCCCAACATCTCACAGCCTAACGAGTAACCTTCACCCTCGCTATCTGATGGGTGGATTTTTCGTAGATCCCACCGATCAAAATAAACCAACTAACCTAGGCTTGGTAGCAAATGGTAAGTCGGGTCGATATCCTCAGGGACGGAAATGAGTTTAGACTAATGGGTGCTATGGTCCAAGACTAGGTCCGAGACAAGCTAAACTAGGGTGATGGCTAAGATCGACTAAGGACTAAGCTAAACAAGTAACTAATGACAAAAGGAAACAAATAAATCAACAAGAGGAAACTAGGGCTAGGTCGGGTTCATGGATGCCAAGGAGATAAAAAGAGGAAAACGGGGTTACTAGCAAGCTTTCGTAGCCTAGGTTCCGATCGGGTTCTCTCTACTTAAACGCCCTAGGGGTCATCCTCACAATCCTCTCGCTACTACTGAGGGAACCAAACCAACCAAACAAACAAACACATACAAGAGAAGAGGCAAGAAAAACAAGGATTGATCATCTCAAGTCTCACAAGCATTTCATCAAACATGTAGAGTGCAAGGCAAATAGGAAACAAAAAAAAAAAAAACTAGTACCACCCATCTCACCCTAATCATCCCTAATTACACCCAATCCCCCTACTAACCCTAGGGGCTAACTACTCACACATAACTAAGCTTAAACTAACACAAACAAGAGAAAACATCCATATGAGAACTACAACATTCATTATGAAGATGAAACTAGCAAGAGCAACAAACAAATGATAAAGATTGAAACTTGAATGATAAACAAAGATTAAAGGAAAAGAGTAGAGAAAGATTTTACCAAACTAATAATGAGATGAAAAGATGAAAACTTGTATAGAAAGAACACCCAAAACGTCCACCAATATTGTCAAGATTGAATGGATTCTTCAAGAGATCCCTTAATACAAGAGTAACTAACTAGATTAAGGAGTAATTAAGGACTAATCTACACTAATCTAAACTAATCTAACCTAAAGTAATCTAGGGTTTAGTGGGTAATGAAAAGGATGAAAAAGTGCTTAAACAATACAAGAAGGGGGGGGGGGTATAGGGTTACAATGAATAAGGGAGGCGGAAAAGCGAAACAGCCCCAATCTGGGCCCATCCCGGCCAGAATGGTGGTGGTCCCGGTCGGGATGAGGTGGTCCTGGTCGGGATGGACCTGGTCCCGGCCGGGATAGAGCTCCAGTAGCTCGTGTTCCTTTGCTTCTTCATCCCGGTCGAGATGGGGTCCTTCCAGACCGGAATGGGTCTTGTAGGCTTGAAATATGATCCCATAGGTCCCTCCTTGCTCTTATTAGGCTTCTCATCGATTCTCGGTGCTCGGGAATGGGTCTTGAGGGCTCAGGAATGGGTCCCAATGGCTCGGGATCGAGTCTAGGCCACCGAGTGATCGTCGCTTCTCTTCATTGGCTCCAAATGCGTCGGAAACGAGTCTTAATCGTTCCCTTTCTCTATGATAGGCCGTTGGAACCTAAAACAAGCTAGAAGAAGCGTAAGTAGCCTCGAAAACCGCTCCAAAGAGCGATTTCACAAGAGAAACCGGGACCAAACACAACAAATAAGCACTACAAAACACACTTATCACTGTCGTCCGAGGCATGGCTACTGACATCCCAGTCTTCTCCAAACTTAGCCAGCTTGGTACCCTCGGGGTAGCCAAGATCATTTTTCAATCTCTTGAGGGTAGGAGGAGAAGACCCAGAGTCAGGGAGGTCAGGGTCAGCATTCTCCGGCCTCAGCCAGGGGAAACGGCAGCGGCAACTCCTGTACTCGCAACCTCCCACCAAGGTGCAGGAGTCAGACCTTGGCTTCATGTAGAACGAAGCCTTCCTTGGACGACATATAGCCGCCGGCAGCTCATTTGCCCCAGGGGCATAAGGAGATCGACGAGCTATCAGGTTACACCGATCGATGATTCTTCGCACCAGTCGAGGATATTTGAATTTTGGGGCAGGCCCCACATACCTGACGGTGTCAGAGAGGACTCCCCTTTTAAAAATCTTGTCAGATATCCAGACCATTGTTGTGAAAGAGAAATGAAGCAATAAGGGTGTTCAAGGACTTGTGAAAATGAGCCAAGCGAAGTTCCTCTTTTATAGCCATGAGGGGAGGAAGCCGAGCATTTAATGATGTCCCAACCGTCCCTGCAGAACGAGACAAGTGCCAGTCAGGTACATGTCTCGAGGGATCTTCTGGGAATGCAATCATGATGAAGGGGATATTCTGACGCCTCATATACCCAAATAATCAAGACATTCTTCCGAGGGAACACGCATTGCATTTAATGCGGGAGAAGCGATGCACCAGCTTCCCACCCTGCTCATGCAAATGTCGACAGTAAGTGCGAGCCTTGCTCCCCCTGGCTGCCGAGGGGCACTTGATGGGGTCAGCTATCTGCTCCGGGTCGCCCGTCATTCAAACCCGGGTTTGACCCGGTCTTGATTAAGTCCAAGCCGTGAGAAAGCTCGCCGCTTGAGTCACCAGTCGGATCCAACCGGCCGACCCTTTGGGCACACTCCTGAAGAGCTCCGGCCGATTCCCATCAATTACAGGTTCTAAGGTCCGACCCTCGGTCGGCCGAGTCGAGCCCCCACGGGCTTCCCCCCTGGGAGTCAAGGGACTCTCAACCTTCCTGACCTTAGAGCTACCCTGCCGACCCTAGGAGGGGTGGGGCAGGCCCTCCTCATCCAGCCTAAGGTAAGGGGCACGTGTGGGGCACGCTCCCCCACATTTCTTCTATTTCTCTCTCTCTCTCTCTCTCTCTCTCTCTCTTGTGGAAACCTATAAATACCTCTTTGTGTTCTCTGATAAAGGGGAATTAACTTTCTCTCTCTAGAATCTCACTCTAAAAACACCACCTTGTTCCTCACAAACAAGGTTCATTAAGCGCATACACGGATTGACTTAGACATCGGAGAGGGTTTCCTCGGACACCTCCGAGCCCCCTATGCGTTACCTGTGCAGATAACAGACCCAATCCGTCGGGAAGGTCCAACGTTATAGGAGAGGAAAAGTGAGACATGTAGCTCAAGCTAGATCCAAAGAGAACTCAATCCAAGCTATATTCGAATCTGATTCGGGTGTGATTGTTTCCTAACCGGAACAACAACAACAACAACAACAAGAATAATAATAATAAAAATAATAATAATAATAATAATAATAATACTACTACTAATAATAATAATAATAAGGGAAAATTGATACTTTATACCCTCAATAACTTTGTTTTTCAAACTTTATACCTTACATAATTTATTTTCAAAACTTATACCTACTTATTCAATTAACGTCGTAATCAATACCTAATCTTAATTCCGACAAAAAAATAACGGAATGAGTTTGAAAAGTCTCATTTACCCTTCAATTCACCCCTTTCATCCAATTTCATTTCCCCTAAACTTACTTTGTATCTATGAACTTCGTTGATAATTCGAGATTTTACCTATTTTTGTCCCATGCTTCGACTCTTATTTAGTCGATTTTGTAAACCGTTATTTTTTAGTCGTTTTGGGTTTATTTAGTTGATTAGTCAAGTTTAGTTTAGTTAGTGTAAACTTTTGTTATTTGTCGGAATTTGGGTGTTGCTTCGTTGTTTGGTCCTACAGGTATCGCGAAGGGTCGGGATGAGTCAAGAGAAATGAGTGAAGACGGAACAAAATGTCTCGATACAGATCGAAAAGTCTTGACTAAATCCACCTTCAACTCTCCTGTAACTTCACCCACCTCCATTTCCAATTAAATTCCTCCACCATCAATCATCTAAATCAACACCCCCATTTATCTCATCTTCATAATCACCATTGTCATCCTCCTCACCCCCCATCTTCATTAATCAAACTCATCGCACCATTCATCATCAATCTCAGTCATTAGCTCCATTTTCGCACCTCCTTGACTCCCTTGCTCTTGCCCAGATTCCGACCACCATTTGACCACACTCCACTGTATCAGGCGCAGCAGCAGCAGCAAAATCCGTCGATCTCCGGCCAGATTCAGGCAACTTACGCGAAGAAGACAAAAAATAGAAAAAAAATCATGAGAGGGTGAAAAAAATTGAAGAGAAAATCACCTTGAAGATGAAGATGAAGATGTTGAATGACTTATCAATGGGGGTGAGGGGTATAATTGGAAGTAAAAATAAAGAAATTGGAACTAAATGATTCTGGGGGACGGTTTCCGTTAATTTTTTGACGGAAATAAGATTAGGTATTGAATACGAGATTAATAGAATCAGTAGGTATAAGTTTTGAAAAAAAAATATGTAAGGTATAAAGTTTGAAAAACAAAGTTATTGAGGGTATAAAGGTTCAATTTTCCCTAATAATAATAATAATAATAATAATAATAATAATAATAATAATAATAATATAATTAAAATCTTGGTCAATTTTTGATCTTCCTACTTTCGTTAAAAGAATTATCCATCGTTAAATTTCTTACTTACAATAATTCCTCTTTTGGTTGATTTCGTGGTCAATATTATCATTTCTACCCCATATTTTTTCTCAACTCTCACTTTCCACCTCATAGGGAGTGTTTGGTAAATGACGGATTGACCATTTTTCAGCATATTGAGGACAGTTAGAATGTTTGGCCAATCAATATGCTGCTTTTGGTATTTGGTAAACAGCATATTGAAATAGTAGATTTAGGTGCATTATGTCGTGACGGGGTCGGCTGCCGATCCCGGGTCGCCCACCAATTTGGTTTGAGGACAGACCCAGCCCAGATAATATCCGAGTCCTGGAATAGCCTGCTATGCAGGCCATCACTCGGACCCCTCCAAGCTTCCTCTGGTACATCCCTGGAAAGTCCTGACAAGTCCTAAACCTGAGGCCCAGCCCTCGGGCTGCCGAGCCGAATCACTCCTGCGACCCTCGCAGGAAGAAGGGATCCCTTCTGATCTCAGGATATAAGAACAGCCTGCCCCACCGAACCCAGGCTGGGTAGGGAAGACGCTCCTGATCAAGCCTAAGGTAAAAGGGAACAAGTGGAGGGCATGCCTCCAGGTGTCCATCTCTCTCTCTCTTTCTTTTACTCTCTCTTGTGGGAACCTATAAATACCTCCATTTTTCCCACAAAAGGGGATAATTAATTTCTCTCACCAGAATCTCACTCTAGAAAACGTCACCTTACTTCTCACGAGTAAGGTTCTTCAAGTGCATACACAGGCTGACTTAGGCATCGGAAAGGGTCCCCTCGGACAACTCCGAGGCCCTGTGCGTTCCTTGTGCAGGTCACAGACCCCCTCTGTCGGGAAAGTCCGACCACTAGAGGAGAAAGAAGGTGAAGCTAAGGATCGAACCAGATCCAAGTAGAACCAAGATCTAACCCAAAGATCCGAATCCAATTCGGGATCGATTGTTTCCGTACCGGAACAATTTGGCGCCGTCTGTGAGGACCCACAGTTAAAACGTCCTTAGAGAACGAAAAAAAAGCCATAAGAAGATGCACGAAGTCATAGAGACTGGATCGGGAGCTGACCCGGCGGGACAGATGATCGTCCCTCGGTACGGCATGCCCGTCACACCAAGAGAAGTAATGCCTGCCGCCACACTCCGGGGAGTTGGGCCGGCTACCCTCCATGGCGCCCCGAGTAGGGGAACGACAGCCGCAGATGAGCAGGAGACAGAGCAAGGTCTAAACCTAGGGCTCACTCCTGCCTAGGCCAAGCAGGCTGTCGCCTTCTTCTCGACGATGCTCGACAAGCAGGTTACGCCAGAGGACCTGGTAGGCGGAATAACAATGACCCCCGGGCACCTGCGTTTCACAAGCACTGATGACGGTGGGGGCACGAAGCGAACCGCCGCCAGGAAGATCTAGAGAAAGGCGAAAAAGGCGGCCATGGGGTATGTCCAGGCAAAGAAGCGCCTCTTGATCGAGACCCAAGAACAGCCGCCTCAACAGAAGGATGGGTCTGTCCACACCATTGAGTCGACTGCATCAGCAGAGAAGGGATCTCTGTGTCAAGAAATGCGGGAACGGTTGAAGCCAAAAGAGCCCGTCTCAAAGAACCTAGGACCAAAGCAGACCGGGGCGTTCAGCAGACTGACACCAGCTGGGAACCAACAAAAGACGTCGGGGCTGTGTAAGGGCATGCATGCCAGGCTCAACCAAGGCCAGCCAATCGAGCCAAGGCATCACCATAGCCGAGATCCGGAGGTCGAGCCCCCGCAGCCGCCTCGAGAGAAAAGACCCCGTTCCCGACATTAGACCCCCGTAAGAGAAGACGAAGTTATGAGCAGGCACACGCCCAGACATCACTCCCCAAGTGCAAAGGCACCAAAGCCTAACAAATGGGATGACTACGGTTACTATTCCACAGGGAGCCGGTCTAAGATGCTGGGCAGGCCTACCAGGACGCCACTCCATGCGGACGTCCAAAGTTGTCCTATCCCAAAGATAAATATGCCCACGGTCAAGTTCGAAGGAACCACGGACCCTGAGGATCATTTGGCCGCTTACGAGAGCCATCTGGGAATGTATGACGCCGATGATGCTGCGTGGTATAAAATCTTTCCTACGACCCTGGTGGGTTTGGCCCAGGGGTGGTTTCGCGACCTGCCATAGAGATTGATTTATACCTATGAAGAGCTGGCAGAGATCTTCCTAGACCAGTATGCTGGAAACAAGAGGCGCAGGCTGACTCGCTTCAACCTGATGACCCTGAAACAGAAGAAGGGTGAGTCTATCAGGGAATACCTCAAGAGATTTAACCTGGCCTTCTAGCAGGTCAGAGAGATCGATAAGCCACCGCGGCCTACGCCCTGACCAACTCACTGCTGCCGGGAGAGATGAAGAATCAGCTTATCCAAGCCTAGCTCGAATCCCTAGCCAAGGCACGTAAAATAGCCGAGGGTTTCATGCTCTAGGAGGAGTACCACAACCTGCCGGATACCCCCGCGGTGTCTAACCGACCTCAGGGGGGACCGCAGGGTGGACGCGGCAGGGGAGAATCGACAGGAAAGCAGAGAACAGAGGAAAGTGGTACCACAAGAAAAGAACGCATACCGTATCAGCCAAAGTTCGATAGTTATACCGCTCCCGAGAGCCGAGATATTTGAGCTTGAGAATGAAGAAGGTGGCAAAGTGGAACCGTCCGAACAAGCCACGCAACCCAAAAGGTGACCCGAAGAAATTCTGTACTTTCCACGACAGTATCGGCCATACAACCGAGGAATGTCGGCATCTGAAGGATGAGATAAAAAATCTCATCAGAAATGGATGGATAAGCAACTATGCCGCCAGAAACAAAAACCAGAAGGTCACAACAGAAAGGTCGGAAATCTCAGGGCAAGACCGTATGGTCATTAATGTGATATCAGGGGATGCTGGCTGTCAGACAAGCCGAAGGGGCTGGAAGCGGCAACTCCGTGAGCTCCAAAATCATATCTGTTACACAGAAAGAGCTGGGATCCCGACCGCCCTAACCCTCAGCATAACCCCGGAAGATTCAGGCTGAGTGGTTTACCCCCACAATGATCCCCTGGTCCTATCATTGGTTATCAATAGCCATATAGTGAAAAGATTATGGTGGACACCGGCGCGTATACGAATCTATTGTATAAAGAGGCGTTTGAAAAAAATGAACTTAGAAAGGAGACATCTCAAACCTGCCCCGAGATCCCTGTACGGATTCAGTGGCGCAGGAATCCTCCCAATGAGGATAATTGAACTGACCGTCACGTTCAGAGAGAGGGCATCGGCCAGGAATATCCGAGCGTCCTTCGTGGTGGTGAACCCAAAGTTAGCATACAATGCCCTTATTGGCATGGCCACCCTAGACAAGGTAGAGGCAACCATATCCATCAAAGCGTTGACCGTAGCCTGCGTCACCGACTTTGGCATGGAAGGCAAGGTCCGCGGAGATCAAGAATTGGCTAGGCAGTGCTATTCAGTTGCCCTGCGCAACCATGAGGCTGAAAGAAAAGGGAAAAGAAAGGCAGACAGTCCCCCCCAGCATGAAGGGAGAGATCCTGGCTAACCAACTAACCATTGAGAAATCAGCTGATCACCCAAAACATGGGGGTGAGAGCATGTTGGTGGAGCTAGAACCAGGAAGGCCGGTCCTTGTCGGCACTGATCTGGAAGAACCTTATAGAGAAAGGCTGATCAAAGTCCTGCAGGACAACAAAGACGTCTTTGACACTCGACCGACGAAATGCCAAGACCCAAGCCATATTATTCACCAGCTGAACGTCGACCCGGGTGCTCGGCCAGTAAAGCAAAAGAAGAGAAACATGTCAGCTGAGAAGGACCTGGCTATCAAAGAGGAAATTGAAAAGCTCTTGAAAGTCGACTTCATCGAAATTTCCGACTACCCAGAATGGCTTGCCAATGTGGTGATGGTGAAGAAAGTCTCAGAAGCCTGGAGGATGTGCGCAGACTTTACCAATCTTAACAAAGCATGTCCGAAGGATTGCTACCCCCTACCCACAATTGATCAGCTGGTCGACGCTACCAGTGGGCACTCGATGTTAAGCTTCCTGGATGCCTTCTCAGGTTACCAACAGGTATACCTGTGGCAGCCAGACAAGGTGAAGTGTGCATTCATCACAAGTCCAGGAACGTACATGTACAAAATGATGCCCTTCGGCCTCAAAAATGCAGGGGCAACCTATCAACGTCTAGTAGACCAAGTATTCGAGAAACAAAAAGGCAGAAACCTAGAGGCATACGTGGATGATGCCATAGTAAAAATCAAGGGAGACGCAGAGCATCTAGAGGACCTGAGGGAAACCTTCGCCTCCCTGCGAGCCTATTAGATAAAGTTAAACCCTAAGAAGTGTACTTTCGGGGTTCAGTCCGGAAAATTCCTGGGTTTCCTCGTTAGCGCCCGAGGGATTGACGCCAACCCTGAAAAGATGAAAGTTGTCCTGGACCTCCCAGAGCCAAGAACGATCATAGACATACAACGACTGACTGGCCGGATGGCTGTCTTGGCACGGTTCATAGCCAGGTCTGCCGACAAGTCAACACCCTTTTTCAAAATACTGTAGGGGAACAAGCCGTTTAAATGGGAAGCATAGCAAAAAGAAGCTTTTGAACAGTTAAAAGAACATCTGAAGCAGCTGCCGACCTTAGCTAGGTCGGTTATAGGGGAGAAAGTCTTTCTGTATATAGCGGTAACAAATTCGACCGTAAGTGCAGTCATCCTGAGAGAAGAGGCCGGGTCTCAGCAACCAATCTACTTTGTAAGTCATGCCCTGAGGGCAGCTGAGAGAAATTACCGGTGGTCGAAAAGGCGGCATATACGGTAGTCATTGCGGCGCGGAAGCTCAGACCGTACTTTGACGCACACCCTGTCGTCATACTAACCGACCAACCCCTAGAAAATGTCCTAGAGAAATTTGAGAAGTCCGGGAGATTGTTAAAATGGGCTAGAAATATCCTATCAGCCAAGGACCGCTACAAGGCACAGGCCCTGACGGAATTTCTAGCCGAGTGCTCCCACTCAAAAGAAGACGACCCCCAACCGGCGAATGGATGGTGTACGCTGATGGCTCGTCTACAGCCAATGGTGCGGGACATGGGTCGTACTAACCAGCCTTGAAGGGATGGATTTTGAGCATGCTCTCAGGTTACCTTCCAAGCATCCAACAACGAGGCCGAGTATGAAGCCGTCTTGGTAGGCATCCACCTAGCCAAAGCAGCGGGAGCAGAGAGAGTCATCCTGGCTACCGACTCACAGCTCATTGCAAATCAGATTAATGGTGAGTATGAAGCCAGGGACTAGACCTTGGTCTCATACCTGGAAAAAGGTCAAGCAAGAGCTATCAGGACTGAAATCATACGAAATCAAGCAGGTTCCCAGATCACAGAATAACCGCGCCGACGCCCTATCCAAGCTAGCAAGTTCCAGCGTGCAAGACATCAGAAGGTCGGTTTGGGTTGATGTAATACAAGAAAAATCCACAACACCCTGCCAGCTAGTCAGCATGATGAAGGAATCAGGAGCCGCAAGCTGGATGACCCCAATCATCAAGTACAAAAGAGACGACACTCTGCCGCAAGACCCAGCTCAGCAAAAAAGAACGCCGTCAAAAGCCGCGTGGTACATACTGATTGAAGGGGAATTTTACCATAAGTCATTTTCCGCACCCCTACTCAGGTGCCTGGGGGCAGAACAAGCCGCCGAGGTATTAGACAATATTCACTTAGGAATCTGCAAACATCACATCGGTGGAAGGACACTAGCACACAAAGCCCTAAGGGCAGGGTACTACTGGCCCACTATGCTAGCTGACGCAAGGAGTTTAACCTTAAAGTGCAAAAAATGTCAACTCTTTGCCCCAGTAATACATGCTCCAGCACAGGACCTCAGACCAATCCTGTCCCCTATCCCCTTCGCTCAATGGGGGATGGACATCCTGGGTCCATTCACCGTATCAACAGCGGGCAGGAAGTTCCTCATTGTGGCAATAGACTACTTCACTATGTGGATAGAAGCTGAAGCCGTCCCAAACATAACGGAACTAGCGGTCCAGAAGGTCATATGGAGAAATGTGCTTACAAGGTATGGCCTGCCAAAGGTACTCGTGTTCGACCACGGCAGACAGTTTGATAATGACCCACTGAGGACCTGGCTGGAAGGTCATGGAATCACAATCGCCTATTCTGTCGTATGCCACCCTCAGACCAACGGTCAAGCCGAGGCGGCGAACAAGCAGATCTTGAACGGATTAAAAAAGATGGTGGATGACCTTAACGGAAGATGGGCTGATGAGCTTCCCAGTGTCCTGTGGTCAATCTGAACTACCAGAAAAGAGTCTACAGGGCAGACCCCCTTTGGGCTGGTTTACGGAGCAGAGGCTCTGCTGCCCATTAAGGCGCGGATCCCTACCCTAAGATCCCAGCAGTTTGACAGAGAAAGCAACGAGGCAGCTATGACAGAGGCCCTTGACCTAGTAAATGAAGTGAGACAGGAGGCTAACTCTAACATAGCAGCCTACCAGCAAAGAATGAAGAGAATCTACAACAGAAAAGTAAACACAAGGAGCTTCCAGATGGGTGACTTAGTCCTGCGCAAGACCCAGGCAATTGGCAAGGCAAGAGAGCATGGCAAATTAAGTGCGAACTGGGAAGGCCCATATCAAGTCACTCAGATTATGGGTCCAGGAACATATAGGCTCGCCAATACTGAAGGCCAAGAGCTAGCAACACACTGGAACACAGACACACTGAAAAGATATTATGTTTGATCTAAAGTTGCATTTTTTGTCTCTTCCTAAGAATTGGCGGAGGACGCTCAGAATTTAATGTCGACGGCTCCGACCAAAGTGTTTTCTTGTTCAAGAAATGAAAGAATTATCTTCTATTCATACTCGTTGTCTGTTCAGTTTTGCACTTCACATACAAACGAGCAGGGGGCAATAGGGGGAGGGCCCCCTTGTTGCAAAACCCCAGGAAAATAGGCCCCCAACGCAAAGTTCCTTTGCCTACCTCCAGGCAGGTAGGAGGCAGGCCCCCTGATTCCAGCAAAGGGTCAGGGACAGGCCGGGCACCAATGCCGAACTAACAAGGACTGACGCACAAATCAGTCTTGTATAAAAAAAACGCTAAGTCTCTTTGCCTATCTCCAGGCATGCAGGGGCAGGCCCCTTAACTCCAGCAGGAAGTCAGGGACAGGTCGGGCACCAATGCCGAACTAATAAGGACTGAGACACAAATCAGCCTTGTATAAAAAACGCTAAGTCCCTTTGCCTACCTCTAGGCAGGCAAGGGGTAGGCCCCCTGATTTCGGCAAAGGGTCAGGGACAGGCCGGGCACCAATGCCGAACTAACAAGGACTAAGACACAAATCAGCCTTGTATAAAAAATGCTAAGTCCCTTTGCCTACCTCCAGGCAAGCAAGGGGCAGGCCCCCTGACTCCAGCAGGAAGTCAGGGACAAGTCGCGCATCAGCAAACAACTTAACAAAATAAAACAAGCATTCAATAAAAAAACAACGAATGAGAAGTCAATAAGGCTAAATAAAGTCAAGGCAAAATCTTACAAGCAAGACAGTAAGCAAGTTCAGGAAGCAAGAAAAATAAAAGTTACAACTAATACCGGCAGCCGGCCACATTTCGGATCGGCGCGCAAAAAAGTTAGATCATAAAAGGTGAAGGCGCTGATGGGTAAGGACACGAGCCCTCAGAGGATGACTGCCCAAATTCTCACGTGGGAGGCGCCTCTAGGGCAGCATCAGACGATCCGACAGGACCCTCTTGAGGAGACTTGCTGTTCCTAGCCTCATTTTTGGCAGAGAAGAGCTGATTGAAGGCATCTTCATCAAAGTCTGGTACCAGCTCCCTGAAAAAGCAGAACTCAGTAGAGGAGTTAGCACCTGCAGTAAAGGCTTCGTCAACTTTCGTCATTAGCCTCCTGCACAATTTCTTCCTTCACCTTCAACCATTTTTCCTCCTGAGCCTTGAGCTCTCCCCGGGCTGCTTGCAGGTTAGACTACGCCTTGGACAAGCGGTCGGCAAAATCCCGAAGAAGAACTTCCAACTCTGTTGCATGTTTCTTGGGCTGCTCCAGCCCAACCTCCAGCTCCGACGCCTCCTTCACAGCTCTCTCCCCATGAGCTTTCCAGTTCACCACCTGGCGCTTGGCCTCCTCCAGCTCACCCTCACATCCAGACAGCTTGAGCCTTAAGTTGGCAATAAGGGCAACATCTCTCTCCACCACTGCAATTCGTTCAAAGAGAGAGACTCAGAGTTAATAGTCAGCTCCTCATTGCTTAAGCGGTTAAGGGCCGCTAACTCATCGGAAGCTTGAAAAACCATAGAGCAGCGTATAGGAGCTGGGAGGCCTGAGCTCTGGCGTGCGACAGTATTTTGGCAATCTGGTCCAAGGAGGCAGAGCTGGAATCTGAGAGGAGGGCAGAAGCGTCAATGCTCTCTACAGCATACCTGAATTCAGCATTCCCCTGACCGAGCAACGTCTCAGGAAGGTTGGGAGCATGACGTTTAGACTAAGGGGTACTGACCTCCGCCTCCAAATCAATCAACTGCTTAGCAACCATTGGCTCCTTGTCTTTCCCCTTCTTGTGGTGGGGGGAACTATCTCCTTTGTTTCCTCAGAAGGGGAAGGCCCTGTAGTAGTAGTAGTAGGAAGACGATGACGGGGAGAATAACCCTCGCACCGGGCAGCCGATGGGCTGGCGCCTTCTGGGTCCCCTCCCCTCTTAGTTGTTTTGGGGGCAGGAGTCGAAGGAGTAGCACGCCTGGTCGAAGTCTGCCTGGGAGGAAGCTTAGCCTTCCCTGCTGAAATACTCTTGACATGCCCCATGAGACTTTCCTTCTTATACCCAGAGGGGGCAACAGGGCATGGAGTGATAGGCTTGTATTTGCTGTCTAACCCAAGGGTGTACAGGTGCTCAGGAGTCAAGAAGTCGCCAAGGGTGTACAGGTGCAAAAAAGACAACAAAGTAGTAAAGTTAGCATACAAGGAGCCTACCAAACATGGTGAGCTGCCACAGAGCCCCTGACTACCTGTGGGACGAGCGGGGTTCAAACCCACCGGGGTAAGAAACTCATCAGTAGCTATAAGCTCTACAGGTGGGAGCCAATTAGTAGGAGCAACATCGCTCTCGAACTTCGTACAGGCGAACACCTCAACCTAGAGCTCCTCCATCTCATTCAACTTCACCTCCAAGGCTCTCCCACCGACCTCTGGATGATATTCCTCAAGAGTCTCCAGGCGAGTATGGACATGGTTTCTGAAATGTCGAGGGATAGACCAACCTCCCTCATGATGAATGTACAAAAAGTTATTTTTCCAATTTTTGACGCTGGACAGGGGCAGCCAAACTGGCGAGTAACCCTTCATCCTCTGCAGGGAAAAATATCCTGGAGAGGTCATCTGCAGGCCCATCATAAACCTGAGGACATCAATGGAAGGCTCATACCCAGTAAAAATACACACCCAGGTATAAGATATCAGGGTCCTGACAGATAACGCCGGCAATTGGGCAATAACCACGTTCATGCGCCTAAAGGCAGTCTCTAGGAAGGGATGAAGAGGAAACCAAAGACCATACTCTAGACATTTGTGGTAAACTGCTATGCAGTCCATGGGAGGGTTGCAAATTCATAATGGTTAGCAATGGCCTCAGCTGCGTTCTTGGCCAGCAACTCCACCCGCGCCCCTAGCTCTGGGTAGGTATGCAGAGGAACCTGATACTTCTCCTTATCCAAAAAATAGACGTGCCCAGGTGTCCACGATTTCAGGGGGCCGACGATAGTAAAAGGGTCAATCTCCAGGGCTTCGGTGTCCGAGTCCGAAACATCCATAAGAGCAGGTCCAGGGGAGTTGGTGCCCCTACTATCTTCTGAGGGCGGCCATTGAGCCACAGTGACTACCAAGCCAGTGGAGGAGGAGGAGGAGGGGCGATTAATAAGAGCCTCCTCATCATCCCCCACAGGGGTCTCAAGAGAAGGGTTAGAAAATGACAATATTCGGCGGCGATTTTGTGTCATATTTTGCCGGAAAAAGTAAAGTAGGCAATAATGAAATGAAAGCAAAAAACTAGGGTTTATGGTTCTAACCTAATCAAGCCTTCAGGATCGCCAGAAGTGAACGTCGGAAAAATCCTCGACTGAGTCGCCCAACAAAGAAAAGAGGAGGATGGACTTTGAATGTTGAGAGTGTGAAAAAGGGGAATGAAGAAGAAGAGGGTCTTTTATAGTGGAGGAAAAATTGAAGAGTCCCCTCCTTTATGCTATACTATTAGGCCTTCTCCCCATAAAAATCCCCCCACACGTGTAACACACTCAACTCCATCACATCCCAAAACTTTGAAAACGCAAAAAGGCGGGAAGAGGAAGAGTCACATTACGTCATTCCAAAAAAAAGGAAAACACACGAAAATAAGTCATATTACTTCTTCATTAAGGAAAAGGCTCGAAGGCCAGAATTAAAAATTCAGTAGACAGATTCAAAACAAAGTTGAGCAAATATTCCAAAGGTCAATTACAAACAAAATAGGCCTGGAGCCCAACTCGGCCAAACCAGAAGTAGAAGAAGCTTCAATCTTCGTCAGAGTCAGGGAGGGAATAGTCTCCAGGGCTGCTGCCGCCCCCATCGTCAGACCCCCAGTCCCAACCACCTGAGGTCTCCATGGGGTCATCAGCCCCTTCTTCATCACTCCCTAGCACCTCACAACTTGACGAGTAGCCCCTGCCCTCGCTGTCCCTAGAGTCGTAGCTGCTGGCATCCCAATCCTCCCCAAACTGGGTCAGCTTGTTGGTGCCCTCAGGGTAGTCAGGATCGCCTTTCAACCTCTTGGGGGTAGGGGGAGAGGAT
This sequence comes from Agrostemma githago, assembly GCA_958450325.1. Lineage (NCBI taxonomy): Eukaryota > Viridiplantae > Streptophyta > Magnoliopsida > Caryophyllales > Caryophyllaceae > Agrostemma > Agrostemma githago. Next base: position 23,414,281 of record OY288255.1, on the reverse strand, counting down.
CCTGAGTCAGGAATGTCAGGGTTGACATTCTCTGGCTGCAGCCAAGGAAAGCACCGGTGACAACCCCGATAGGAGCAGCCCCCAACCCGTATACAGGACGCAGGCTTCCGTTTCATGAAGGGCAAGGTCTTCCTTGGGCGGCGAATAACTTTTGGCAGCTTGCCTGCCCCAGGGGCAAAGGGGGACTGGAGGGCTATCAACTTGCATCTGTGAATGATTCTCTGCACCATCCTGGGATACTTGAATCTCGAAGTGGGCCCCGTATACTTGGAAGTATCAACAAGGACCCCCCCTCTTAAAGATTTTGTCCTTAATCCAACCCATTGTTGTGAAGAATACCGTGAAGCAGTTTTGTGAAATTTCACAAGGATGGGTCAAGCAAAACTCTCCTCCCCATTTATAAGCCATGAAGGGATGGAGGCCAACCATTTAATGATGTTCCCAACCGTCCCTGCAGAGCAAGACAAGTTTCACTCAGACACAAGGCTCGAGGGATCCCCTGAAGAGATAATCATGGTGAAGGATTTTCTAACGCCTCGCATGCCCAGACAATTACGACATTCTCCCTAGGGGCACGCATTGCATTTAATGCGAGGGAGTTCAAACGCCAGCCTCTCACCAGTCCAAGTAAGGGTCGACAGCCGACGCGAGCTTTGCTCCCCCTTCTGTCGAGGGGCAATTGATGGGGTCGGCTGCCGGTCCCGGGTCGCCCACAAGTCAGGTCTGAGGATAGACCTAGTCCAGATAATATCCGAGTCCTGGAATAGCCTGCTACGCAGGCTGATAAGTTAGTCGTATACCTATCAAAGATAACCAACTTAGATCTAACTAAAAATATAGCTAGGGAAGTCAGGATCGTATCCACAAGGAGACAAATAAATTCTACTCGTAATTAAAGTTTATCTAAGTAACTAAATCGGGGTTTTTTGATTGTGGTTAACTAATCTAAAAGTAGTGAAGAAAAGAGAATTAAAAGAGAAGAAATAACTAAAATAAATAAGATGAATAAAGATGAATAAATATAGAGAGAAAACTAGGATTGTTGGTTCACTACGAATTTCTTATGGTCACGGTCTAAGTCACAGGTCTGTCGCAGATATTGATCTAAGGGGTAGTGAAAAGGTCCTTCCGGTCCGCTATTCACCCTAGAATGCTTATAACGACTTCCGATCTTATTAGGGCAAACTAATGTGTTGTAGCAGGTCTAACTTTTACCAGGCTTCCGATCTTAGGTTCAAGTTTACCAATTAAATTAATCAATTACGTCGACTTAATCAATTAATCTCAATTAAATGCTACAATTGACAACTCAGACACAATATCTTTGACAGATCTATAAATTATTTAGCGACCACATTCAATTCGAAGATCCTCTAAATCCTAGCAAGGGGAATTAGCTACTCATGGAAGAATTTACGACAAATTAATAAAGATGATAATTAGATTAAGCATAACTAATAAATCTAGAGAGAATTATAAACGAATTAATACGATTAAGAAAGAAATAATTAAGGATAAAGGAATAAAGGAATAACGAAGAAAGAATTAGATTACCAAGTTTAAAGAAAGAGTAGATAAAGAATTCATAAATCTAGATCTAAAAGTTTAGGGTAGAGAGAAATCTAAAGAGAGTAGTTTAAAGAGAATTCGAAGCATAAAAGAAGAGGTTGAGGTGGTTGTAGAATTCTAGTCTAATAATTTCTTAAATACTAAGCTAAAACAAAAGCCCAAAAGTCTTATTAACCCTAAACATCAAATTAGGAAAGTCTCGGTCTTCGGTCTTCGTCCAGTCTCGAGAATAGTCGGTCGACTATTATGGATAGTCGGTCGACTATCTTGACCTGTTTACGTTCTCAGCACTGCGCGCTCAACTTCAAAGGCTTGTCATTTCTTCGTCACTTCTTCAAATCGGGCGTGTGATATACCGTTGGAAAGGTAAGAGAAAGAGATTTCCAAAACAACTGGAATTAGCTCAATTGGAGTTGTAGAACTCAAGATATTCACGTTTTAAGTTGACCCATTTGAGAACGATCATTCTTCTTTCTTATTTCGCATAAGATTTTATCTTTAAGCACGAGTTTTGCCTTGTTTACGCGTCCACAGGTTCAAACCTGCATAAGATGCAACATGACCACAAAGTATCAAATTCGGGGGAAAATAGTAGACAATGCTACTCGATATGCATGGAAATGCGTGCGTAAAAGACGAAATAATCATATATAAATAGCACGCATCAAACCTCCCCAAACCGAACCCTTGCTTGTCCCAAGCAAGCACAAAATAAAGAAAAATATCCTACTGGAATGGTATACAACTCATAGCGGAATATGCTCCAAAGTTACTCAAACCAATGCGTAACGATTAAAGTCAATGTAAACAATCACATACAACAAGCTTGATCAATAGCAACAATACTGAACCTTCAACCTTGCAAGACTCGTATATGTCGGACTCTCACGGATCGCTCATCACACAAATGGGGTGATATTGTGAGTTTATGTAAAAACGGAAAGACAAAACACTCACCTAAACTGCGACCTACAAGAGCATGCATGCAATCTAACATGAAATCATTCTCTAATAACCGTACATACGCATTCTATCGGGTAAAGAAAAGTGCCAAGGACTTACATATGGTATAAAGTGAGGTTAGTCGGGTAAGAAGAGGCAAAATGATATGGATATGAGGAGGTAAAAGCCAAGCTAGTATTCCTTACACCCATCAATAATAAACATTTCGTTCTCACCAAACTTCAGTCGAAGAAATTAGGCATAGCAACAAGCGCCTTATCAAAACCGCTTCCCACTAATAACTATGAAATTAGAGAGATCAATTCTTTTCTCATAGCAAAAACACGTTCTTCTTCTAGCTTCACTTCATTTTTTTTCTTTTTTCTTTTTTCTTCTTTCCTTTCTCATTTTTTTCTTTTTCAAATCTTTTTTCAAATAAGTCTTCTTTTTTTTTTTCATATTTTTTTTCCATTCCCTTCTCAATTGTCATGATACCAAATTCAACCTGAAAAAAACAATCCCGTCCAACTAATCTAATAGCTTGACTAGGGTAGGCAATATATGGCATGTAGTTGTTAAACGGGTCAAACAGGTCAATTTGGCTATGTGAGGCTTATGGGAATTAGATAAAAGAAAGGATTTGCCTTTTTCGCACATGTCAAAACCACGAGTCAAAAACGTATCGGTACCTAAGAGACGAATGTCATGCTTATGCAGTTTGATGTTACATGTCTCATAAGGAGTACTACTCTCAACCTAAATGAAACTGATCATGAATGTCATCAGTTTAAGGCTTTAATTCCTTAAAAATCTGAGTAGTTTGCCAACAATGAGTCAAGTTTATTCGTTTAGTAAAGTCAATCAATGACAAGAGAATGATGCATGTAATTATATACAAAAATGATAACGATGCAAGGTATAAGCAAGCTAATGAAGACATAAAAGCAATATCATCATTGTTATATAACCATTCCGACTCGACTAACACACGACTATATGCCAAAACATATTTTTGGGATTTTTTTTATGCTAACAGAAATGCAATAAATATGCAGATGGATGAAAACAACAGATGCATACCCTCCCCAAACCAAATCACACAATGCCCTCATTGTGTACAACAAATAATAAGAGGCATAAAAAATATGGGGAAAGATATGAAAGACGATGAAAGTGTGAAAGGAAAATAAAAAAATAAAAAATGAGACTACTTACAAGATACATATAAAGGAGACTTCCCCAAACCGCATCTAAGCATCCTCTTCATAATCAGAAACGTCACCGTCTCCGTTACCTTCATCATCCTAGGAGCTCACAAAGACGGTACCTACACAAAAAAACAAAACAAAAAAAACACACAAGAGAAGCAAAGAAAATATATAGAACAAATCTCAGCAACCTAGTGAATCGCCTAAAAAACTAGTCAAGGACCGCATTAGCTTGTCAAACAAGCTAGACCAATCATCAACAAAGTGGTCATAGTGAATCAACACTAACAAGCATGACCAATAATAAGCACAATAAGTAAGAAGACTAATGAGCAGTTTATGAGAAAAGACATACATACCAAATATTTCAAAATTATCACAAGTCTTATCATTTGACTCAAATTGCACAAGAGGAGGGTCAAATGACTCAAAACTACTCACGGCATCACACTTATACTCTTCTACTCCCTCGAAAGAGTTATTATTATCACCATTTTCAATGCTCTCAAGAAGACGACCATCAAACGATAGACCAAGAGCCAAAAGAACCTCTTCTAAAAGAATCTCACAATCCTCATCCATAATCATAGGCTCAAGCAAAGGTGTAAGGGAATCGAGATCAAGATAATCAATAGGTGAAGGTGATTCATCTTCAAAATAAGGGGAAAACTCAAATTTCTCTAAAATTGGTTTCTCAAAGAAATCAGATTCACAATCCCAAGTATCCTCAATAATGAAACTCTCTTCACTCAAAGTATCATTTAAAAAGTGCACTCTTTTCCCGACTCTCGTCCGTTTGATATTTTCTCTCACGCTCACGGGCTTCTCCTTTGTTCAACTCTCTTTCCAAAACCTCAAAATTGACAGCAAATGATACACTCTCAAATTCACATGAACCAAAATCCTCAATGTTATCCTCACAAGGAATATCATTCAAAGCATCAATACACACATATTCCTCAAATATAACACTTTCCATCTCACAATATTTACAAAATGAGAAGAATACTTGATTAAAGGGTGTGAAAGTTGCTCCGAAGGAGAATAAGATGGTTCACAAGTATCCAAGGAATGCAAGTCATCATCCTGCATCAAGTTAGAAATCATAGGGGTTTGGGGAACGATATGAGATTGAACACTATACACATCATCATCATCTTCCTCAAATGGGCATATGTCCTGGCTAATAGATGCAACAAATTCAGTCTTAAGATAATCATTGGAATGTGAGAAATTAACTTTAGTATCTAACTCACATGGAGTATCATGCTCGTTTTTCTTGAAAGTTACCATATCAATAAGTTGTTGCATCATTGCCTTAAGCTCCGATATCTCAGCCTTCCTCTTTATCTCTGACTCCAAACTGTTTCGGATTAAATATTGGAGTAGCGCCCATCGTTTCACATAAGACATGTATTTAAACATGCCTTCACAGTTTTCCTCAATATAAGCCCGTGTCGCGTCATCCACACCCTCATAAATAATATGACTCACCTTCCACACACTCACATGATAACCATTTTGAGTAATAAAAAAGTCAAGTCTATCAAAATAATTATGCAGTGGTTCATGTTCAAACTGAGGGAAGTAGAAAATAGTCATAATGATGAAAAAAATTAAAAAAAATAAATAAAAATGACTAAAAAAAACAAAGAAAAAAAAAACTAAGAGAAAAAAAATTAATAATAATAATAATAATAATAATAATAATCGTCCCAAGAAACTGAAAGTTCCCTGAGACAAAAGATAAACTAAAACGACAAGTAAAATTAACCGTCTCCCCGGCAACGACGCCGAAATTTGATAAGTTAGTCGTATACCTATCAAAGATAACCAACTTAGGTCTAACTAAAAATATAGCTAGGGAAGTCAAGATCGTATCCACAAGGAGACAAATAAATTCTACTCGTAATTAAAGTTTATCTAAGTAACTAAATCGGGGTTTTTTGATTGTGGTTAACTAATCTAAAAGTAGTGAAAGAAAGAGAATTAAAAGAGAAGAAATAACTAAAATGAATAAGATGAATAAAGACGAATAAATATAGAGAGAAAACTAGGATTGTCGGTTCACTACGAATTTCTTATGGTCACGGTCTAAGTCACAGGTCTGTCGCAGATATTGATCTAAGGGGTAGTGAAAAGGTCCTTCCGGTCCGCTATTCACCCTAGAATGCTTATAACGGCTTCCGATCTTATTAGGGCAAACTAATGTGTTGTAGCAGGTCTAACTTTTACCAGGCTTCCGATCTTAGGTTCAAGTTTACCAATTAAATTAATCAATTACGTCGATTTAATCAATTAATCTCAATTAAATGCTACAATTGACAACTCAGACACGATATCATTGACAGATCTATAAATTATTTAGCGACCACATTCAATTCGAAGATCCTCTAAATCCTAGCAAGGGGAATTAGCTACTCATGGAAGAATTTAAGACAACAATAATAAAGATGATAATTAGATTAAGCATAACTAATAAATCTAGAGAGAATTATAAACGAATTAATACGATTAAGAAAGAAATAATTAAGGATAAAGGAATAAAGGAATAACAAAGAAAGAATTAGATTACCAAGTTTAAAGAAAGAGTAGATAAAGAATTCATAAATCTAGATCTAGAAGTTTAGGGTAGAGAGAAATCTAAAGAGAGTAGTTTAAAGAGAATTCGAAGCATAAAAGAAGAGGTTGAGGTGGTTGTAGAATTCTAGTCTAATAATTTCTTAAATACTAAGCTAAAACAAAAGCCCAAAAGTCTTATTAACCCTAAACATCAAATTAGGAAAGTCTCGGTCTTTGGTCTTCGTCCAGTCTCGAGAATAGTCGGTCGACTATTATGGATAGTCGGTCGACTATTATGGATAGTCGGTCGACTATCTTGACCTGTTTCCGTTCTCAGCACTGCGTGCTCAACTTCAAACGCTTTTCATTTCTTCGTCACTTCTTCAAATCGGACGTGTGATATACCGTTGGAAAGGTAAGAGAAATAGATTTCCAACGCAACTGGAATCAGCTCAATTGGAGTTGTAGAACTCAAGATATTCACGTTTTAAGTTGACCCGTTTGAGAACGATCATTCTTCTTTCTTATTTCGCATAAGATTTTATCTTTAAGCACGAGTTTTGCCTTGTTTACGCGTCCACGGGTTCAAACCTGCATAAGATGCAACATGACCACAAAGTATCAAATTCGGGGGAAAATAGTAGACAATGCTACTCGATATGCATGGAAATGCGTGCGTAAAAGACGAAATAATCATATATAAATAGCACGCATCACAGGCCATCAGTCGGACCCCTCCAAGTAGCCCTCTGGGGCATCCCTGGAAAGTCTTGACAAGTCCTAAACCTGAGGCCCAGCCCTCGGGCTACCCAGCCGGATCACTCTTGCGACCCTCGCAGAAAGAAGGGATCCCTTCTAGTCTCAAGATATCAGAATAGCCTGCCCCGCCGAGCCCAGGCTGGGTAGGGAAGACCCTCTTGATCAAGCCTAAGGTAAAAGGGAACAAGTGGAGGGCATGCCTCCACGTGTCCATCTTTCTCTCTCTTTATTTTACTCTCTCTTGTGAGAACCTATAAATACCTCCCTTTTTCCCACAAAAGGGGTAATTAAATTTCTCTCACTAGAATCTCACTCTAGAAAACGCCACCTTACTCCTCACGAGTAAGGTTCCTCAAGTGCATACACGGGCTGACTTAGGCATCGGAGAGAGTCCCCTCGGACAACTCTGAGGCCCTGTGCGTTCCTTGTGCAGGTCACAGACCCCCTCTGCCGGGAAAGTCCGACCACTAGAGGAGAAAGAAGGTGAAGCTAAGGGTCGAACCAGATCCAAGTAGAACCAAGATCTAACCCAAAGATCTGAATCCAATTTGGGATCGATTGTTTCCATACCGGAACATGCCGTGATGGGGTCGGTAATTGATGGTAAGGATTCGTCACGTCCCTAGCCGATCAATAAAACACCGACTAACCTAGTGGGTAGCTAGGGCAAGTCGGGATCGTATCCACGAGGACGGTATATCAAAGCTTAGACTAGGTTGGCCTACAACGAGACTAGATTACCAAACAAACATAAAGAAGATGAAAAGGAAAACTATGGTGGAGGAGGAGAGATATGACTAAGCTAATGATTGAACTAATAAATAAACTAAAAGAACGATGGCTAACTAAGGAGATGAACTCAAATATGGAAAGGAAGTGGGGTAGGTCGGGTTCATAGGAGTAGAAGGATCATTGGGGTGATCAAGGGTATATGTGTCTCCTAATTGCTAGGGTCGGTCCGGGCTCTCGCAACTTAGACCGATGCCAAGGTGGGTCCGGGCTTTCGCAACTTAGACCCTAGTCCGCGCTCTCGCGACTAAACTATTCTCGACATTTCCACAAAATAAACAATCAATGAGAAGATGAACACAAGTATGGGAAGCATGGCCACTACAACTCACACAAGCATATCAACAAACACATAGAGTGCCTACAATGTGACTAACAACAAAGATGCAACCTTTTCCCCTTAATCAACCCTAATCATCCATAATCTACCCCTAATCCCCCTATTAACCCCACAAAGAAACTACTCACTCATTATCATGAACAAACTAATATTCACAAAAGAAACTAGAACAAACATCCAAACATTCATCATGAATAACAAGAACAATAACAATAACAATGTAAAATGGTTGAAACTAGATTAAATAAACAAGGATTAGAGTGGAGAAGATTATACCAACAATAATATGATGAGAAAGATGAAAACTTGCATTAATGAGAGACCCAAATACAATCCCAAGGTTGTCAAGCTTGGAACAATCTTCAAGAATCCCTTAATCCAAGAACTAATTACAATAATTAACTAAGGATTTAAGAGAGAATTAAACTAATGAGAGTAGTACTAATCTAGGGTTTTGAATGTTAATGGAGGCTTAAACTAGTCTAGGGTAAGTTAAGATGTCTTAAAATTACAAGAAGGGAGTATATATATGGGTACAAGAATGAAGGAGAAGAAAAGAAGAAGTGCGGGTGAGCTGTAGCCCATCCCGACCGGGACGGATCATCCCGATCGGGAAGGGTTCTGTCATCCCGATCGGGAAGGGCTCAACCCGACCGGGAAGGACCCACAGTGGCGCTCCTAAACGTGCATCCCTTCCCGATCGGGAAGGCCACTATCCCGACCGGGAAGGGTCTTGTATGCCTCCAATAAGTGCTCTAGGGTCCCTCCTTGTATCTCATGGGCTTCCCGTCGATTCTCGGGACTCGGGATCGGGTCTCGGAGGCTCGGGATGGGGCCCCAAGGTCTCGGCGTCGATTCCAAGGCCTCGAGTCATCGTTCCTTTATCTCGTTGGCTCCAAAATGTGTATGTATTGAGTCGGAATCACTCCAACTCTTCCAAATCGGTCTCGGGAACCTGAAACGGACTAAAGGAAGCATAAGAAGCCCATGAATCGCTCCCAAGGAGCGATTCCACAAGGAAATGGGACCAAAACATAGCAAAATAGGCACTACAAATTACACTTATCAACTCCCCCACACTTAACCCTTACTCGCCCTCGAGTAAGCACATACTAATACTAAACTAACCGAGTGGGTATTAGCGCACCCTACGCCCTTTCAACTTACGCGAGTGCACTTAGAGGACAAGTGCACTCCGCAAGGCAAGTTGGGTCTTGCGACAAAACTGTGGATGCAACCGGACACAAAACACATAAACAAACAAACAGACAAACAAACACATAGACGGTTGCACCCAAAACAAAATAAATACCGCCTCCCTCTAAAAGCGGTGAATAAAACACCGGTTTAGGACTCGCGGTAAGCGACAACGTTCCCAAGCTAGCAATATAAACCAAGGTGGACTAAACCCTAATAGTATGACGATAAAGCAACAAAAATGTTGGTAACTTACCTAGGTCCTCCTAACTTTCTAAAAACGTACTACGGGACGATCGGCGGAGTGGAAAAGTGAAGAACCACGGTGTTAGTCGACACTGTAGGTAAGTGTGGTCCCGCCCCCTTTAGCGTGAGCCAAGAGGGTCGTCCCGTATCCAAAACCGCCTAACTAGTCCAAGTAAAAAGGTGGAAGTATCGCAAAATGAGGGAAGACCGACTAATGCCGCTATCATCCTTCCTCGGGACTCGGTCCTTTGGTAGGCTCTTCACGGCGAAAGTCGGAAAAAAGGCTTATTTTTGTGGGGATTTCTTTTTCTGAGACGGGTTTTCTTTTGGCATTTTCTTTCTTTTCGACGTTTTGATTTGTTTGTTGCCATGCCATTTCTTTTTCTTCTTTTCTATTTTCTTTTTGGCTTTTGTGCCTTTTCTTTTTCTTCATTTCTTTTCTTTCTTTCATTTTTTTCTTTCTTTTCTTTTCTTTGCCCTTTTTGGCAAGATTTGGCTTTTTGGCATTTCTCGACAATCAAGAAAGAGAGAATCAACAAATTGCATTTTATTGTGTGGAATGTGTAGGAGGTAGGGTAATGGGTAAGTCGGGGGTCGCGATTTCCCTCCAAACCCACAAAAAGTGGAGAACTTGGACTAATCAAACAATCCTAAACACGGTCACCTAGGGAACGAGACTCGATAAACAAGGCCTTTTCACACCGTGGGTGGTCATAATGGTCAAAATGCAAATCCCGTAGTAAATCCCTAGTAAGCTAGGTGGACTCAAGGTAAAGGACCAACAAATTCATTGATTTAGGGTCATTCTACTAGACTAAAGTCCAAGACTCGATTTACACTACTAGGAAGGGAAAGTACACACTCACACACTAGCCTCTAAACCGGGTTTTCGAAAATGGTTTACACACATGACACACAACACAACATAAAACAAAGACTCAACGAGAACGAAAGAAAAAGAAGTAAAGGCAACGAAACAAAAACAACACAATATGAACATAAACGAAACACACACACCACCCCGATCATCCAAACAAGCCACCAAATCAACCATACTTTACAAAGCTCCACCCGAGCACACAACATCACAATCTTCTCCGAACTCCGCAAGAGACAAAGAAGAGAAGGGATAAAAATGTTACCGGGTGTCTTGCAAGCTATCCAAAGTCATTGGCGATTAAAGCAACCTATAAGGACAAAGGGAGGGAAAACACGCACACAAACGAATATACGACACAAAGACATAAAAGGAAAACACACAAAAGAAAATATTTTTGATTTTTGTGAAATTTTTTAAAATTTTTAGGGTTTTTGAAGGTTTTTTCGAAAAAAGGGAAAATAAAACTAACTACGATAGAATATCGCTCCCCCACACTTAAATCGAGCAATGTCCTCATATGCTCAATCGTAGTGTGCGGAGAGACAAAAGAAAAAGAAGAGAAACTACGAAAATAAAGCTAGAAATCAATAATAAAGTGAAGAAAAGGGTAGAAGGTGTCCAGCCGGGGTGTAGTCAAGTCACCATGGGCCTAGACGAGAAAAAGATATGGATGGGGGAAGAAAATAAAAAGAAGGAAGGAAATAAAAGGAAATGGGAGGGGAGGGCTAGGTGTAATCAAGTCACCTAGCCCGGATTCCGCCTAAATCCGACTAAATCCTCAAAAAGAAAGTGAAAATCTTGCAAAAATTTGGATTTTGAAATGACTCTCGATGTAGGCACGTCATCGAGAGTCGGGAGCAACCACTATCAAGGCCTCGAAGGCCACCATGACATCAAGACACAAAAGTGTACAAGGGGAAGGGAACAAACAAAGGAAAACAAGCAACAACAAAAACGGGAAAGAAAGGATAGTTGCCGTACCATAGGTTAGCAACTCACTCTCTCCATCGTCTCATAGATCAATATATGCACTTGCTTGTCTTCATCATTGCTATCCCGCTTCAAACTTGATAGAACCGCATGGTAGAGGTAGTAAAGGTGTGAGGGGGGTGGGGTTTGATGTGGATCTCGGTGTGTAAAGTGAGGTGTACGGGTCATATGATAGGAGTAAGGAGGAGTAGGGAGGTTGGGAGGGGGTATAATGGATGGGTGGAGTCAAAGGGGACCATCCCGGTCGGGATGGATGGTCCCGATCGGGTTGATAAACCCTTCCCGATCGGGAAGCTCTCGTCCCGGTCGGGAACGCACCCCACTGAGTCCGACTTTCTGCACCTTCATCCCGATCGGGATGGCTCCTTCCCGGTCGGGATTCCTCATCCTTCCCGGTCGGGAAGCCCTCTTCCCGGTCGGGATGAGTCTTCTTTGCTTCCCCAAGCCCAAAAGCTTATCATAAGCTTCAAAAACCGACTTCCTCGCTCGCAAACCAAACTCCATCATCAACTACTCCTTTCTAGGAGTCACCTTCACTTCACCTATCATAATAAACTCAAAGTACACATCAAATTCGCTCCCTCACATTGCTCATCAAAATACCAAAACAATTACAAGAATCCCACAAAAAAAAAAGAGTCCAAGAAACAAAAATCACAAATACAAGCACAAGTACTCTAAAGAAGAGGAGAGGGGAATATACAACATGACGGTTCTTTTAGGAACTCCGTCAAACCTAGGATGGTGGGCTCTATTCTTCAACCATATCCCTCAAGGGCATGGAGGAGCAAGTCAAACGTGCTACCGACATCGTAGTGAAGGCCCAAGAAGCGCTCGAGCTTAACCGACCTCCACGGCCTCCAAGGAGGAGGCAAGGAGTAGGAATCCCAAGACCCGACATCATCTTCAAAGTTGTCTCCGGGGTCTCTCCATCCTACGAGCTTCACCGACCTCTTCCTCCCTAAGCATTGCCTCCAATCACAAGCAAGCTTCACCTCCAAGAAACAAGGCACAAAAAGCGGCTTTGGTCCCATTTCCTTGTTGCACACCCCCACACTTTCCTCAAGTTGTGGTTCCCCATCTTCATCACTCGGCCCCACATCATCTTGGAGAGGAGAATCGAAACTTCTACCGGCGGTTTCAATCTCTTCCAAGTCATCTCTCGGTGTACTAGCAAGGGGCTCATGATGCCTATCCACGTTCTCGGACAAGGGCAACTCGAGGCTAACAATTTCACCCAACAACTTCACAAACTCTACCAACCCATACAACTCACTATCCTCTTCCAATTCTTCACCAATGATGCCTTCACCAAGAGTCATCTTCTCATTCGTCTCTTTTTGGGTAGACGATTGAGGTTCTTCAAAGCAAATCTCTCTTTCAAAGGGAACTACATCGGCGGCTTCGTGATTAGGTTGCTAGTCTCTCTCAAGTGGGCACCCTCCATCTAAATATGATGCTCGGGATAAAGACATTACGGTTTGAACCGCTAATGCATTTAAATGAGCATTCCTCGCCTCGTTTCCCCTTCGAATTTGGGCCATTAATTCCTCTTGTTGTTTTCGCAATTGAATGGCCGTTTCTTGAAGGCTCCTTTGCATTTGAAGCATCGATTGATGTAACTCTAAGTTTGACGATTGGTGGTCATTGGGGTCTTGTAAAGCTCCTTGATAATCTTGATGATGCCCATAAGGTGGGGCATCATATTGTTGGTAGCAAGGTTGGGGTGATTGGTAGTATTGTGGGTCATGGGGTTCATATTGTGGTTGGGGTGGAGGGTAATATGGTGGGTTTTGGGGGTATTGGCTTCCATATGGTGAATCTTGATTGAACATGGTGGGTTCACAATCATAACTCGAGTAATAGCCACCATGGTCGTAGGAGTGATAATCATCCACTTGTTGGTAGCCGTTTTCATAACCTTGAAGATCATACCCGTCTTCATTACCCCAAGAATCTTGATTATGGTAGGGGGACGTCATGTCATAGCTTTGGTTCATGGAAGAAGAGTGGTAGCTCATATCGGCTTCCATGTGTGGGGAGTTTAGATCAAACCCCATGCTTGCTCGAAAATCGTAGCTCATACCCGGTTGGAAACCACTCATTCTAGCATCCGTCCGTTTAAGCGGCTCTGAGTTGCAAGAAGAAGATAATCGCCACCTCTAAGCACAAACTGTAGACTAAGAACAAATGTGAGAAGTCTAGTGCTTTTTGGGCACTAGACAAGAAAGAAATAAACCACACACACACACAAGAAGCAAGGTAACAAAAAGAAAAAAGAAAACACAAACACAAAGACAAAGTCGAGTAACTAGGTAAACAATGTCCAAACTAGCACCGTCCCCGGCAACGGCGCCAAATTGATGGAAGGATTTGTCGTGGAATCCTGATGTGGGTTAAGTCGTCTCACCCAATCAAGATAAACCTAATGCTACTAACTAGAAGATAGCGGCAAGCAAGGTATCGAATCCACAGGGAAACAGTCAATTTTCGTGAATTAGCTATGGCGATTCTAAAATGCTCTAAACGGTTAATTGATTGAGAATATATAAAAGACTCCTAAAAACGATAATAAAAGTCGAATCTAATATGAGATAAGAACTAAGGTCACGGGTTCATGATAGATGTTCAATAATTATGCGACCATAATAATAAACACATAAACATGCTAGTCGGCTATAACACGTTCTCTCGAATCGTGTCAACCTAGGAAGGATCTAACGGGCTCTCGCAACTTATTAGACTCCCTACCAAATCGCGCGTGATCTAATCCTAATTCGGCTTTCGCACAAGAACTAGAATTTCCCAAACAGATTAAAATGTTGTGGCCTTTAACAAATTAATCGACAAACAAAACGCGCGAAGGTGGTACTAGCATATTTATAAATTTAGTATTAAAGCGACATAATCGTATAAAAATCCATCGATCCCCCTCGACCCTAGCGAGAAAATTAGCTACGCATGATGATTACGAAACAATAAATCGCATACATGGAATTCATGATAAAAAGGTGAAGCAAATAAATCTAATAACAAACGAACGAGAATCTAGCGAACTAAAGTAAACAACGAATTGCCAATAAAGAAAATTGCGACGAACTAAATAATTTATTATGAAGATTGAAACGTAAACTGAAAATTGCATAAAATGAGATTACCGAAATCGAATCCGAGTGAAAACCGAGTGCTAGAATCTTAAGAGTCACGAGCTTCTCAAGTAAAATAAAACTAAGTATCAAAAGTGATAATAGGAAAAATGATACAAGAATCCTTAGTAATACAAAATTAGGCGAAACTAAGCTGCGTGTCACGCCGGCCGGCTGGCAGGCCGCCTGCCACATGCAGGGGCCGAGACACACCAAAAATTGAAGCTAAAAATGCCCTTGTGTCATGCCGGCCGGCCAGCAGGCCGCCTGCCACATGCAGGCTGGCGCGCACAACACTACTAAAACAAGCATTGGGCCGCTTTCCTTGGCCCAACGAATCGACACTTCTCATTTCTTCTTCGCCTAAACGTCTCGAAGCACGGGTTTTGTCTCGGGATCATTCTTCTAACCAGATATGAGTGTAAATGCACATAAAGACCTGAAATCGTGTAGAATCTACAAAAACACTTACTCAAAGCAAAATGTTAGAAGAAACGGCTCTAAAGAGCGCGTTCCGACCGGAAAAGACAACGGAATCGAGGGAATAAAGTTATATAAACACCACACATCAAACTCCCCCGAACCGAACCCTTGCTTGTCCTCAAGCAAGACCCGTAAGAAAATAACTAATAGAATACCGAAACAGCTCAAAGCAAATAATATGCAACCAAATACTCAAGTCCGTCATAGCGAACATCGAACCAAGTCTAAGAAACGGATTCCAAGACGGGAAATAGGAAAAATAATCCATCAACAAATGCACAACTTCACCAAGCATAATATGTAGAAACCACATTTTCAACCAAAAACCCTTACATAGGCTACTTACGGAGGCACTCATCGCTCAATTAGGAAAGGTGTGTATATGTGAAATATATATGTGAAAACGCTCAACTACTCCAACTCATGGAAATATGCCCGCAATCTAGTATGGTATCAACCTCTAAATTTTTACAAAACATGCTAAGATCACATAGGGAGGTAAGGATGGTGATAACAAGGTAGAAGGTGGGAACCGATATGGTCATCTGAGGTTAAAGCCAAGCTAGTGAACTAACTAGTGCGATAATGCTCAACTCAAAAATTCTTCCGCTTCCATAAGCAAAACACACAAACCACCAACCAACGAGAACGAGTCCGGGGTCAAAAGAGGGCGCTCAAATTTCATCAAGTAAACGAAAAATAAAAGTAACGAGAATAAAATATTTTTTTTTGATTTTTTTTTTTTTTTTTCTTTTCTCTTCTTTTTTTTTTCTTTTTGATTTTTTTTTTCATTTTTTCTCTTTTTTGATTTTTTCGATTTTTTCAAAGCTTGATGAAATTAGAAGCAAATATAAACAATGACTCAAATTGACCCAGACAAAATCTACATACTCCCTTGAAACAGATTCAACCACATCCAAACATCCATCAAAAATCTCCATAATAGCACAATAACGAGCATAGAACGCACTAGGTGACCTACTTCATCAAGCTTGGCTAGGTAGGCAAATTTGATTTTGTAGTTCATTTTGTGAATTCTTTTATATATTAGCCAAGGAGAAAATGGATAGAAATAGATGAAAAATGAAAACGTCCCAAAAATGATCATTAGGCAAGTTAGTCAAAATAAAGGGGAAAACACCATACTTATGCATATTCCACGAGGAGACCTACACACACGACCTAAGTGGTAGCCAAGTATGAATGTACTGGCTACAAGAGGCTCTAAATCTCACCAATTTTGTAGCTAAAGCCTAAATGCAAGGTCGGTCTAAACGGGAATCACAAATTATAGCTCAGTTGGTTGCATACTTGTCGATTAATTATTATTCCACGTAACAAAGGTCAAATGAATGCCAATTAAGAATGAGTAGGTAGCCTAAAGAGCGCAAATTATCATCATTGCTGCATAATCGGTATCATAGACAGACGCTAAGACTCAAGGAAATAAAACTAAAAATACTAAAAACTCCCCCACGCTAGACTCGACATTGTCCTCAATGTCCATATCATACAGACTCAAAATTGGTGGGGGGACACAAATAAAAAACCGAGGATAGAGAAAGGACATACTAAATATATACATGGAGAGGTAGCGGAATCAGCAATCCGCTACTGATCATCATCGTCGTCATCATCACCGAAATCATCATCCTCCATATCATCATCTGTAGCAGTCCCGGAGCCAGATGCACCACCCGTATACCAACCACCTCCCTGATAATCACTAGCGGCTCCAAAAGCAGGGCCCGTTGGGGCGCTGAAATAGTCAGTGTGAAGATGAAAGCCGCCATGAATCGAAGGATCAGTATAACCACCCACGGGCCACGAAAAGTACGAGGGGTAAGGGCCCTGTGGTGGCACAGCCGCACGCCTAGCATAGTCATCATATACGGGATACATCCCGAGGCACTGATCAGCATATAACCTGTCTAGGCGAGCGTGAGTAGCAGTGGTGTCGGCACGAGTCTCCGTGCAAAAAGTATCAAAATCAGAACGGGACGAACCGACACTCAACTCCATGCGCTCCATCCAATAAATCAGATCGGGATGGAGGGGAGCATACTGGGGTGGTGGAGGAGGCTGCTCAAAAGCAGTAGTGGTGGTAGGCTCAGAAACAGGCTGAGATGGACCGGGCTCAGAGGCGGGCTGGGAAGTACTTGGCTCGCTCGTCGGGCGACGAGTATAGGTAACAACATGCGACGAGGGAAGAGAGCTAGGGGCAGCGACGGGTAATAAATAATTAGGCTGATCAGTCTCAAGTGACAAAATCGACCCGGCTTGCAAAATAATAGTCGCCTGCTCATGAATAAGCCAAGCCCAACGATTCTGATGCCTAGAAGAAATCCAGTTAAGAGAAGCCAAATACCGAAGGCTAAGGGTAATCTCGCCCTGGACCGGAGCATGATCCGCTTCGTTAAAAGCGGTCAACCGAACAACTAATTGTGTGACTAACCCGCCAATATAAATAGGAACATCAGCAACGGCCGTAGCTATTCTCCTGAACTGAAGGACGAGGTGATAAGCAATATTAATATGCCACACCTTCGGCTTACGCCGCAAATACGAGCCCAAAATAGACACCTCCTCGGTGCGCACATTATGTGGCTCCTTCCTAGCAAAAATCGTCCATCCCATAAACCTCTGCCAAACCTTAATAACAGGATTATGAATATTGTTTGAACTCATATGCCCCGCGGTAGTATGCGGGGCATCAGCAATACAATCCCAAAAATCTCCCACCCTAAAATTAGCATGCTCGGGTGGTGTACGGTCATCATAATATTTAAGGTCAAAACAATTCCCAAACTGCTTCAGGCTCAGCGCAAAACTAGTATTCAGTAAACGGAACTCAACAGAAATATCACCAGACCGTCTATTCTTATGTACCTCAAACGAACTCAGAAATTCCAACGTAAGCTGGGTATACGTATTACGACGCATCGTAAAAAATGTACCCATACCAACACCCTTAAACAATAGTTCCAAAGCAGAATCTAAGCCTAAAGTTCGCATAGCATCACGATCAATAAAACGAGTTGGAACAATAGACCGCTTTCCCAAATTTTGAAACCGTACCTTTTGGTCAATAGTGGTAAAAATTACACTTGGAAAAACTGGATCGGGCTCAATGTCGGGTTGAGCATGCTCGTTCCTGGTGCGCTTGTTCCGAGGAGGCATTGCAAATCAGCTGAAAGTAGCAGTTTATGGGGAAAAATGGGGAAAATTTGAGGAGTGATAGTGAAAGAGGGAGATGGTGGAGCTGGGAAATGGGGGAAATTTGGGTTTGGGGGATGAGAGAGAAGAGAGAGGCGAGGGAGGTAGGAAAGAATGAAGCAAATGACGAAAAATTGGGGTTTGGGGGTCTGATGTGCGCCCCAGCCGGTCTGGACCGGCGGCCGGCTGGCCGGCCTGAAGCACTCCTTCGTTATTTTCGAATTTTTAAATGAATTATTCCTCTCACAGCCCAGCCGGTCAGGACCGGCGGCCTGCTAGCCGGCCTGACCGCACAAATGCCTTTGTTTTCGAGACTTTGCCCAACTTTTTCCTCCAATTTCCTATGTACTCGGCCCCTGAAGTTAATAGGGGGCCTAGGGGCAGGCTGAGACGCACAAATCACACTATTAGTACTCAAATTCACTTCGCGCCTCGGCCCCTAGAGTCGATAGGCCCCCTAGGCCTAGGCTGAGGCGACCTGCTATTTTATCACAAGCATGGTGAATTTCTCCTCTCTTTTTTTCCAATAACTTCAATTCGAGTTATTTCCGATAATTCTGCGCGTCTCCAAAAACATTAGTCCCTCCTCTCGTCCTCACTAAAACATCTAAAAAAAAAAAATAAATAAAAAAAAATGAGAATGAGGGAAATTATTTACATACTCGGGCTGCCTCCCGGTAGCGCTGGTTTAAAGTCCCGCACGACTTGATGAGTTTCAAGATTTAGTGGAATGAGGGAACGGGATGAAGTCGTATAACTTAAATCGCTCCAACTTGAGCACCTTCATGATATAACTTCAATCGTTGACCATTCACCTTAAATCGTTCACCCGAATCACTCTCGACTTCAATCGAGCCGAATTTACCCACATGGGTGACAGAAAAAGGTCCGGACCAACGAGATTTCAACTTTCCGGGAAACAACCGGAGCCTAGAATTGAATAATAATACCTTATCCCCCACATCGAACTCACGGTGAAGGATATGCTTGTCATGCCACCGCTTGGTGCGCTCCTTATAAACCCGAGCACTATCATAGGCACCAAGACGGAATTCTTCTAACTCATTCAATTGCATGAGTCTCTTCTCCCCGCTTAAATGTGGGTCCAAGTTAAGCTCCTTGATCGCCCAGCAAGCCTTGTACTCAAGCTCGACCGGTAAATGGCATGACTTTCCATAAACCAATCGGTAAGGTGAAGTACCAATAGGCGTTTTAAAGGCGGTACGGTAAGCCCATAGTGTATCATCTAGCTTAGAACTCCCATCCTTCCGAGCTTTTGACACGACCTTTTGGAGAATAGACTTGATTTCCCTCTTGGACACCTCAACTTGCCCACTCGTTTGAGGGTGGTAGGCAAGACCGGTACGGTGAGAGACACCGTACTTAGCACGTAAAGCATCAAGTCGCTTCTCATGGAAATGGCTTCCACCATCACTAATAATCGCTCTTGGAACACCAAAGCGGGGAAAAATAGTCTTTTTAAACAGAGATATTACCGTTCTAGCATCATTAGCAGGAGATGCTACCGCCTCCACCCACTTGGAGACATAATCAACCGCAACCAAAATATATCGGTTGCCCTTGGATGACGGGAACGGGCCTTGGTAGTCTACACCCCAGACATCAAAAATTTCTACCTCGAGAATCCCATTTTGAGGCATCTCATGCCTCCGAGAAATATTACCGGTCCTTTGACATGCGTCGCAGGACATAATAAAAACTTGGGCATCTCGGAATAGGGTTGGCCTATAAAAACCCGACTGGAGGACCTTAGCCGTGGTTCGGCTCGGTCCATGATGACCACCATATGGTGATGAATGACAACTCTCTAGAACTCCCTGAACTTCCCACTGAGGGACACATCGACGGAAAATACCATCGGCACACTCCTTAAATAAATAGGGGTCATCCTAGAAAAATTGTCGAACATCATGTAGAAATTTTTTCTTTTGTTGATAAGAGAGATCGGAGGGTAATACCTTGCCAACTAAATAATTGGCATAATCCGCATACCAAGGTCCTTCGCTTTCACCGGTAGTTAAGGCCATGAGAGATTCATCGGGAAAAGAGTCATCTATGGGGATGACAACTCCTTCCTCCTCAACTCTAAGCCTCGATAAATGATCTGCAACGACATTTTCCGCTCCTTTCTTATCCCGGATTGATAAATCAAACTCTTGGAGGAGGAGGATCCATCGAAGTAATCGGGGCTTCGCTTCTTTCTTAGCAAGGAGGTACTTGAGAGCCGCATGATCGGTGAAAACAATGACTTCCGATCCAACCAAGTAGGTTCAGAATTTCTCCAAAGCATACACTATAGCTAGCAATTCCTTCTCGGTAGTTGCATAGTTAACTTGAGCATTATCAAGTGTTTTACTAGCATAGTATATAGCGTGCAAGACTTTGTCCTTCCTTTGGCCCAAAACCGCTCCCACAGCATAATCTCTCGCGTCACACATTATCTCGAATGGCAAATTCCAATCCGGTGACTGAATAATCGGAGCCGATATAAGGGCCTGCTTAATCCTGTTAAAAGCTTCCACACACTCATCAGTAAAATCGAAAGGGGCATCCTTTAGGAGCAATTGTGTAAGTGGCTTAGCAATTTTGGAAAAGTCCTTGATAAAGCGGCGATAAAATCCCGCATGACCAAGGAAACTTCTCACTCCCTTTACATTAACCGGCAAGGGCAATTGCTCAATCACTTGCACTTTTGCTTTATCCACCTGAATGCCCTTTTCGGAGACCACATGACCCAAAACCACACCCTCAGTGACCATAAAATGGCACTTCTCCCAATTCAAGACCAAACTGACCTCGACACATCGGTTTAAAATGGTATCCAAGTTAGCTAAACAAGCTGAAAAACTCATACCATACACACTAAAGTCGTCCATAAACACTTCCATAATGGACTCGATGTAGTCGGAAAAGATGCTCATCATGCATCTTTGAAAGGTGGCGGGTGCGTTACATAGCCCGAATGGCATCCTGCGATATGCGAAAGTGCCATAGGGACAAGTAAACGTGGTCTTTTCTTGGTCGGCGGGGTGTATCGGGATCTGGAAAAATCCCGAATATCCATCCAAATAGCAAAAATACTTGTGAGATGCTAGTCTCTCAAGCATTTGGTCGATAAAGGGCAATGGGAAATGGTCTTTAAGTGTAGCGGTGTTCAACCTTCTATAGTCTATGCACATTCTCCATCCTGTCACGATTCGTGTAGGGATTAACTCATTCTTTTCATTCGGGACCACAATAGTCCCTCCCTTCTTAGGTACAACTTGTACCGGACTCACCCACTTTGAATCGGGAACCGCATAAATAATTCCCGCATCCAACAATTTCATAACTTCCTTTTTAACAACCTCTTGCATATTCGGGTTCAACTTACGTTGACCCTGGACACAAGGACGATGACCTTCCTCGAGATTAATTCTATGCATACAAAAATCGGGACTAATTCCCTTCAAGTCATCAAGACTATACCCCAGAGCTTTCCTATTTTTCTTCAAAACAACTAACAAATCAGAAAGTTGTTGCTCAGTTAAATCGGCACTTACAATCACGGGGAAGCTCTCGGTATCGTCTAAAAAGGCATATTTTAGGTGAGACGGAAGTGGCTTACGCTCCGGAATGGATATGTCAATAGTAAATGAGGTGTGCACGATGTTGGTTACATCGACACCTTGCTCCTCCGTGAGCATCCTTCCTTCCAAAGCGGCTTCCAAAGCATCAACAACAGCAGAGCCAACGGAAGCATTACTTGCACACGCTTCCAAACATATCAAAGCCTCCAAGGGGTCCCGTATAAGGGACACCTCCATAGAATCATGAACTAAAACATCCACAACATCAATCATGCAACAAGAATCCGTTACCATCGGGTTCTTGAGTGTACTATCTAAGCAGAAAACAATGGTGTCTCCACCCACTTCCAAGGTCAATTTACCGTTCTTGACATCAATCACCGCACCGGCGGTGTGCAAAAATGGCCTTCCCAAAATTATGGGAATTTGGGTGTCCTCGGCCATGTCAAGGACGATAAAATCAACCGGGATAAAAAATTTTCCAACTCTAACGGGCACGTCTTCTAAAACTCCCAAAGGGCGTTTTATGGAACGATCCGCCATCTGCAAAGTTACACTAGTACACTTAAGAGGACCCATATTAAGTTTTTCACAAACGGAATAAGGCATGACACTTACACTAGCACCTAAATCACATAAAGCCTTATCGATCGATAAGGTGCCAATAGTGCAAGGAATCGAAAAACTACCGGGGTCCTTTAGCTTTGGTGGGGCCTTGTTCTGTAAAAATGCACTACACTCTGCAGTAAGAGCGACGGTTTCTACCTCACCAATGCTTCTCTTCCGAGTCAAGATGTCCTTCATAAACTTTGCGTAAGACGGGACCTGCAAAATGAGCTCGGTAAACGGGACCGTAACCTGCAAATTCTTCACAACCTCCATGAACTTGCCAAATTGGGTAGCTTCCTTTCGATTCTTCAATCGACCCGGGAATGGTACTTGAATTGTTGGACTAGTCGGGGTGGGAACGGGAGTAGTGGGTGGTGGAACTTGATCTTCACTTGGAGTTTCCACAATAACGTCCTCATTGACATCTTCCACTAGAACCTCCTCCTTCTCGGCTGGTGTATCATCTTTAGGCATCGACGGACCCTCATAGTGTGTGCCACTACGAAGAGTGATCGCATTAGCCGTATCATGCTGTTGATCACCTTGAGAAGGGAGTTTACCTTGTTGACGTGTTGCTTGCGACGCGGCTAGGTGTCCCACTTGGTTCTCCAAATTCTTGATGGCATTATCCTTAGCTTGATCATTCTTTTGCATTTGTGCCATCATAGAGTCCTGGGTCTTGGCCATCATCTGCATCATACTACGAAGCTCAGCCATTTCATTAGAACTCGAAGAAGAAGAAGAATTACCTTGAGCTTGTGCTGAGGATTGGCCAAAATTCTGCTGACTAGTACCGAAATTCTGGTGAGAATTCCCGAAGTTCTGATTAGTATTGCCAAAAATTTGTTGAAATTGACCCGAGTGAGGTCGCTGCTGAAAATTTCCCTGATTTTGGAAATTCTTCTGATTACCGAAAATCTGCTGGTTCTGCTGGTTCTGAAAATTCCCTTGATTATGGAATTGCTGCTGGTTCTGAAAATTTCCTTGATTCTGGAAATTCTGCTGATTCAAAAGATGCTGCTTTGGTGGGGGTACATAAACTGGTGTAATAGGCGGGTTCAAAACATTAGTACTCCTGTAAGACAAAAGAGATGCATCATATCCTGGTTGGTTCATATATGGATAACGTGGACGCATAGAATGGAACGCATTCACCTGTTCTATGGAGCCTAGGCAATCCTGAGCTTGATGGTCCGCGACACCATAACGCATACATGCATACTCTTGCATAGCATGTACTTGATGCATGCCTCCTCCTCCTTGAGAATTTGACACTTCAAATGCATCAAATATCTTAGCCAAAGCGGCTATTGAACGGCCACGACATTAGAGGACCCACTTTCACCGGAGTTTGTTTGAGTATTACCACGCGGATTACCCCATCGAGAGTGGTGAGATGCCATCTCTTCTATTGTTTGCCAAGCCTTATCATCATCCACATTACATTGGAAACGCCCATTGCATGCCGAATCAAGCGTACTCCTGCAATCATCATACAACCCGTTATAAAATTGGTTACAGAGAAACCAAACCTGAAAACCATGGTGCGGGCATTCTTTCACAAGCTTCTTAAACCGCTCCCACGCTTCATGAATATTCTCGTTCGGAGTCTGACGAAAATTGGTGATTTGACTCCGGAGCATGTTCGTCTTTTGTGGAGGGTAATAGTGCTTGTAGAAGGCAAGAGCAAGAGAATTTCAGTCGGTGATCCCCTCGGTGACTTTATCAAGATCGGTTATCCACTCCCTAGTGGAATCCCGTAGTGAGAACATGAAGAGCATCTCCATGACTTCTTCTTGAGTTACCCCGGCCGGAAGTGGAATCGTGGAGCAATAGTCGGTAAAAATCCTCATATGCTTGTGAGGATCCTCCCTAGGTTCACCACCAAATTGATTCTTCTCCACCAAAGTGATAAAGGCGGGTCGAATCTCAAATGTACCTTGAGTGGCAGTTGGTCGTTTAACCAACTTAGGAAGAGCAGTTTGCTCGGGCTCCGAATGACTAGAAAGCTTCGGCATTTTTATGATCGGAGGAGGTGGTAAAATGGTCTCGGACTGAGATTGATGTTCCTCTTCAAAGGACTGATTCTCAGCTACAAATTCAGTATGAATAGCTTCCAAAGTCGCAAGATCGGGAGCTGCGGAAATCTCTCTCCAAAACTGTCGTCGCCTACGAAAGGTTTTCTCGGGTTCAGGATCGAACGGAGTAAGCTCTGATGACCGGAAAGACCTGGGCATAAGCAAAACTACATGTAGGGAGTGAGATCAATCTCAAGGAATTTTAATTCCTTGAGACGAAAGAGAGCATAAAACAAACAAGCTAAAAAAACAAGAAAAACCGTTTCCCCAGCAACGGCGCCAAATTTGATGTGGGTTAAGTCGTCTCACCCAATCAAGATAAACCTAATGCTACTAACTAGAAGATAGCGGCAAGAAAGGTATCGAATCCACAGGGAAACAGTCAATTTTCGTCAATTAGCTATGGCGATTCTAAAATGCTCTAAACGGTTAATTGATTGAGAATATATAAAAGACTCCTAAAAATGATAATAAAAGTCGAATCTAATAATGAGATGAGAACTAAGGTCACGGGTTCATGATAGATGTTCAATAATTATGCGACCATAATAATAAACACATAAACATGCTAGTCGGCTATAACACGTTCTCTCGAATCGTGTCAACCTAGGAAGGATCTAACGGGCTCTCGCAACTTATTAGACTCCCTACCAAATCGCGCGTGATCTAATCCTAATTCGGCTTTCGCACAAGAACTAGAATTTCCCAAACAGATTAAAATGTTGTGGCCTTTAACAAATTAATCGACAAATAAAACGCGCGAAGGTGGTACTAGCATATTTATAAATTTAGTATTAAAGCGACATAATCGTATAAAAATCCATCGATCCCCCTCGACCCTAGCGAGAAAATTAGCTACGCATGATGATTACGAAACAATAAATCGCATACATGGAATTCATGATAAAAAGGTGAAGCAAATAAATCTAATAACAAACGAACGAGAATCTAGCGAACTAAAGTAAACAACGAATTGCCAATAAAGAAAATTGCGACGAACTAAATAATTTATGATGAAGATTGAAACGTAAACTGAAAATTGCATAAAATGAGATTACCGAAATCGAATCCGAGTGAAAACCGAGTGATAGAATCTTAAGAGTCACGAGCTTCTCAAGTAAAATAAAACTAAGTATCAAAAGTGATAATAGGAAAAATGATACAAGAATCCTTAGTAATACAAAATTAGGCGAAACTAAGCTGCGTGTCACGCCGGCCGGCTGGCAGGCCGCCTGCCACATGCAGGGGCCGAGACACACCAAAAATTGAAGTTAAAAATGCCCTTGTGTCATGCCGGCCGACCAGCAGGCCGCCTGCCACATGCAGGCTGGCGCGCACAACACTACTAAAACAAGCATTGGGCCGCTTTCCTTGGCCCAACGAATCGAAACTTCTCATTTCTTCTTCGCCTAAATGTCTCGAAGCACGGGTTTTGTCTCGGGATCGTTCTTCTAACCAGATATGAGTGTAAATGCACATAAAGACCTGAAATCGTGTAGAATCTACAAAAACACTCACTCAAAGCAAAATGTTAGAAGAAACGGCTCTAAAGAGCGCGTTCCGACCGGAAAAGACAACGGAATCGAGGGAATAAAGTTATATAAACACGACACATCAAATCCCAACCGTCAATAATATAACCGGCTAATCCTAACTAGGGTAGATAAGGTAAGTCGGGTCGAATCCACGGGGACGGTAATGTATAGTCTAGACTAGGTCGGCTCAAATACTAGACTAAGTCAACGAGCTAAGCTAAACTAGAGAATGATAGAAGGGGAGAAAGCTAGGCTAAGACTAAGGTGCCGGAGAAAACAACTAAGGAACGGGCTAGAGTTAGGTCGGGGTCAAAGGGGTAACGAAATGGTCAAGGGAGAACTAGAGTGAAGGAGGTAGTAGGGTGATCTAGGTTAGTCCGGGCTCTCGCAACTTAGACCCACCTAGAGGTTCCACCTAAAACCCAACTCGGCGATACACAACACAATCGGGGTTGCTAGCACGCTATAGGCCTAGGTCGAATCCGGGCTCTCGCTACTTAGACCGACCTAGGGGTTGTCCTCACCGGGCTCTCACTACGTAGTGAGGGAACCGAACCCACAAACAAACTATTACCCACAAGAGAAAGGCAAGAAAAACAAGTATTTGCAACTACTAGTCAATCATGCATTTGAACAAACATGTGATGCGCATCAAACAAGAGGAAACCCAAATCTTCCACCAACAACTCCAACAAACCCTTAATCACCCAATCAACACCCTAATCACCCTAATAACCCTAGCAAGAACACTACTCTAACATAATCCAACTAATACTAACAAGAACAAGATGGAATAACAAAAGAGACAAAACAAACATCTACAAACTAGTAAAAACAATGACTATGATTAAAGATGAGAACTTGATGAAAAACAAAGGATTAAGAGTAAAGAGGAAGAGAGGAGTATACCAACTACAATGGATGAAAAAGGAGAACACTTGTATAGAAGAAAACCCAAATAATTCCACCAAGGTTGTCAAGCTTGGATGGATTCTTCAAGAATTCCTTAATACAAGAGCTAATCTATGATTAACAACTAATTATCGACTAATCTACACTAATCTAATCTAATCTAACCTAAAGTAGTCTAGGGTTTTAAGGATCTAACATAAGATGGTGTCTTAATACAAGAGGGGGGTATATATAGGGTTACAAGTGAAAGGAGAAGAAAAGAAAACAAGGCGCGGGTTACAGCTAGCCCGTCCCGGCCAAGACGGGGTGGTCCCGGTCGGGACGAGGTCGGTCCCGGTCGGGACGCCACCTTCCCGATCGGGATGGGCCCTGGTCAGTAGCCTCCTTGTTTGTGCACCTCATCCCGAACGGGATGAGCCTTGTAGGCCTCCATTATGATCTTTTTGGTCCCTCCTTGGTTCTCATGGGGTTCTCACCGATTCTCGGGACTCGGGATCGGGTCTCGGAGGCTTGGTATTGGGTCCCAAGGTCTCGGGGTCTACTCCAAGGCATCGAGTCATCGTTCCTTTACTCCGTTGGCTCCAAAATGTGTATGTATCGAGTTGGAATCGCTCCAACTCTTCGAATTCGGTCTCGGGAACCTGAAACGAACTAAAGGAAGCATAAGAAGCCCCTAAACCGCTCCCAAGGAGCGATTTTACAAGGAAAATGGGACCAAAACACTACGAAATAGGCACTACAAATGACACTTATCACATTCTCACTTCACCTATCAAGCAATACTCAAACATACATCAAACTCTCTCCCTCACAACGCTCATCAATCAATCCAAATAACAAGAATTCAAAAAAATCCAACTAACTACAAGAAAGAGATATATACAATGAGACGGTTCTTGTGGAACTCCTTCAAACCAAGGTGGTGCTCTCTTCAATCTTTTTCAACAACCAAAGCTAGTTCCATCTCCATCAAGGGCACGTAAGAACAACTCGAAGGCCCTAGAGAAGTCTTCAATTAGGCATGTCATATAACCAACCACATCCCAAGACTCTTCATGGCCTTGCCTTGACGTTCCCGGGGCATCCCGATCTTCCAAGATCAAAGGCTTGAACTTGTACTTTTGGTCTTTGGGGATATACCCAAACGTCCACCGGTCTTCATGTGGCCCCAAGGGCGGCTCATCCTTTTCCTTGCTTTGCAACTTGTCCTCAAGCCCATGATTTGGGCATTCATCTTTCTCCAAATCGGAGTCATCATCCTCAAGTACATAGGAGTACTTCTTCAAGCTTTGTTCCGGTTCACCCCCTAGATCGATGTCTGTCTTGGCTTGGATCATATTGCATGATTCATCCTTAGTAGGCGAAGTGTTGCCTTGGAGGTCGAACACTATCTTTTCCTCGCCTAACTCAAATGTGATCCTACCGTTCTTCACATCGATCATGGCACCCGCGGTGTGTAGAAATGGGCGCCCAAGAATAATGGGAGTGTTGGCATCCTCCGGCATGTCAAGCACAATGAGACCGGAATGAAGTATTTCCCCACTCGTACCGGTACGTCCTCTAACATTCCGAATGGTCGATTGAATGATTTATCGGCCATTTGGAGGGTGAGGGACGTACATTTCAACTCCTTCATTCCGATTCGGCAACAAATAGAATAGAGAATGATTCTCACACTTGCGCCCAAGTCGCATAACGCATTCTTGATCAAGAAGTTGCCTATGGTGCAAGGGATCGAAAAACTACCCGGATCCTTCAACTTCGGAAGCGTGGAACCTTGGATAAGCTCGCTCACCACCCTCGTGAACGCTACGGTCTCTTCCTTGTCGACAGATCTCTTCCTAGCCAAGATTTCTCTCATAAATATTCCATATGCCGGGATTTGGGTAAGTAATTCGGTGAACGGGACACTAACATCCAATTTCTCACAATACTAAGGAACTTGTCGTAATGAGTGTCCACCTTAGTCTTGATTTGCCTTGATGGGAAAGGCAACTTGATTTGGTATTTGTTTTGCTCAATAGGGGTGGATTCCTCAAATGACACCTTCGTTTTACCTTTGTCTTTCTCTTGAAGTGGGGGAGGGTTGTCTTCTTGGGGTTTTTCAATTTCCCAAAGAACTTGCTTCTCTATTGAATTGTCCAAGCTTGATTCTTCTTGATTTGGAGACACAACTTCCTTCATCTCTTGTTGCTCACTAGGAAACACGGGAGGATTATATGTAGCACCGCTCCTCAAGGTGATGGCATTGACATGTTCATAATTTGGAGTTTCACCTTGAGGAGGAAATTGCCCCCTTTGTCTTGAAGAACTTCCCGATGCAAGTTGTGACACTTGATTCTCAATCATCTTCATGTGAGTTTTCATTTCCTTGTTATCCAATAGAATTTGAGCAATGATTCCTTGTTGTGTCATTTGTGCCTCCAATTGACTCTTTTGCATTTCTTGGGTATTCCTTTGCATATCCATCATTTGCTTTTGTATGTCGGATTCCCGTGGTGGGGATGATGGATTATGCGGAGTATCGGTGAGGGCTAATGGAGTACCATAGTCATGAATAGGAGACCGGCTCCTAGGCTTGCTTTGTTGATTGCCATTTGTTGCTTGTTGTTGTTGATGGTTCCCTTGGAACCCATGAGGCTTGCCTTGATTAAGGCCTTGATTGTTGCCATGATTGTAGCTTTGATACCCTTGGTTGTGGTTTTGTTGTCCTTGGAAATTTTGGTTTCCTTGGAAACCACCTTGATTGAAGTTCCCTTGTTGGAACCCTTGCTTGTTGTTGAAGTTGCCTTGGTTATTTTGCTTGAAATTGTTGAAGGGTCTTTGGTTACCCACATAACCTTGGTAAATTTCATTGTTGTCCCGTAAGGGAGGTGGAACATAGGGACGATGTTGTTGTTGATGTTGAAGTGTTTGTTGTTGAGGGACTTGATTGGAAGCTTGGTATTGATTAGAGTAGGAGGCACCTTGCTTGAACGCTTGAAAGGCGTTCACTTGCTCAATACTCCCTCTACAATTCATAGGGTCATGACCAACGATTCCACAAGTGTCGCACATCCCAAAGTAAGGTGTAGGAGGTGCGAATCCCAAAGCATTCACTTCTTGAATCGGTTGATGGTGTGAGGTACTAGTGCCTTGGACTTGGTTGAGGTGGCTTTGGAGCTTCTTGTCAAAAGTCTCCATGTGTGTTTTCAATTGAGCTCCAAGGTCAATGCTTAATTTGGTGATAGCATCGACCTCATGTATGCCTCCTCGATGTGCCTTCCTAGGCCTAGAGTATTGCGAATTATGCACCGCCATCTCTTCGATTCTCGCCCATGTTTGGTCGTCATCGACCTCGGTAAACCTACCATTGGAGCCCATGTTAAGAATAGCTCTCGAGTCCTCATAAAGACCATTCCAAAATTGTTGCACCAAGAACCATTGCGAGAGTCCATGATGAGGGCACGATCTTACCAAAGACTTAAACCGCTCCCAAGCTTCATATAGGCTCTCTTCATCCCTTTGTTGGAACCCGGTGATGGAGGCCCTAAGCAAATTCATCTTTTCCGGAGGGTAAAACTTTTGGTAGAACGCCAAGGCAAGCTTTTTCCAAGTGTCGATACCCATGGTTGCCCTATCGAGACTCTTGATCAAAATTTCCGGTGTAGGCTTCCGGTAATGCACTCGGTCCCGGCAAGACATCTTCCGTGAAGGTGGAGTGAGAGAAAAACTTAGGCATTCTTGGATGTAAGGGAGAAGATGGTGGTGTAGAGAGTGTTGATGTAGATGAAGAGGGGGAACTAGGAGAAGAATCACCGAAGGGATTGATGAAGGTCCCTCCGGCCGTCTCTCGAGGTGAAATGTTCAAGTCGGCTCCTTGGGCTTGCCCTTGATGAGTATTGCTTGCACTCGGTTGAGAGATCCTAACCCGATTAATCGTCCGTTGGCGAAAGGCTCGAAAGAGTCTCTCCGGCTCTGGATTAAAGAGATAGAATTCACCTCCCCTCCTAGGCGTACACTACACACTAGAACAAACGTGAGAACACCTAGTGCTTTGTGGGCACTAGGCAACGACAATAAACAAACACAACTAGAGACAAAGAGAAAAAGAAGAAAAAAGCTAAGGAAAGAAGAAAAATCTAGAGAATATTCACAAGAGATGATGGGAGAGCACAAAGAAGGGTAACTAAGTCTAGAAATAAGCAAACTAAGTCTAAACAATGCACCGTCCCCGGCAACGGCGCAAAATTGATGGTAAGGATTCGTCACGTCCCTAGCCGATCAATAAAACACCGACTAACCTAGTGGGTAGCTAGGGCAAGTGGGGATCGTATCCACGAGGACGGTATATCAAAGCTTAGTCTAGGTTGGCCTACAACGAGACTAGATTACCAAACAAACACAAAGAAGATGAAAAGGAAAACTATGGTGGAGGAGGAGAGATATGACTAAGCTAATGATTGAACTAATAAATAAACTAAAAGAACGATGGCTAACAAAGGAGATGAACTCAAATATGGAAAGGAAGTGGGGTAGGTCGGGTTCATAGGAGTAGAAGGATAATTGGGGTGATCAAGGGTATAGGTGTCTCCTAATTGCTAGGGTCGGTCCGGGCTCTCGCAACTTAGACCGATGCCAAGGTGGGTCCGGGCTCTCGCAACTTAGACCCTAGTCCGCGCTCTCGCGACTAAACTATTCTCGACATTTCCACAAAATAAACAATCAATGAGAAGATGAACACAAGTATGGGAAGCATGGCCACTACAACTCACACAAGCATATCAACAAACACATAGAGTGCCTACAATGTGACTAACAACAAAGATGCAACCTTTTCCCCTTAATCAACCCTAATCATCCATAATCTACCCCTAATCCCCCTACTAACCCCACAAAGAAACTACTCACTCATTATCATGAACAAACAAACATTCACAAAAGAAACTAGAACAAACATCCAAACATTCATCATGAATAACAAGAACAATAACAATAACAATGTAAAATGATTGAAACTAGATTAAATAAACAAGGATTAGAGTGGAGAAGATTATACCAACAATAATATGATGAGAAAGATGAAAACTTGCGTTAATGAGAGACCCAAATACAATCCCAAGGTTGTCAAGCTTGGAACAATCTTCAAGAATCCCTTAATCCAAGAACTAATTACAATAATTAACTAAGGATTTAAGAGAGAATTAAACTAATGAGAGTAGTACTAATCTAGGATTTTGAATGTTAATCGAGGCTTAAACTAGTCTAGGGTAAGATAAGATGTCTTAAAATTACAAGAAGGGAGTATATATATGGGTACAAGAATGAAGGAGAAGAAAAGAAGAAGTGCGGGTAAGCTGTAGCCCATCCCGACCGGGACGGATCATCCCGATCGGGAAGGGTTCTGTCATCCCGATCGGGAAGGGCTCAACCCGACCGGGAAGGACCCACAGTGGCGCTCCTAAACGTGCATTCCTTCCCGATCGGGAAGGCCACTATCCCGACCGGGAAGGGTCTTGTATGCCTCCAATAAAAGCTCTAGGGTCCCTCATTGTATCTCATGGGCTTCTCGTCGATTCTCGGGACTCGGGATCGGGACTCGGAGGCTCGTGATGGGGCCCCAAGGTATCGGGGTCGATTCCAAGGCCTCGAGTCATCGTTCCTTTATCTCGTTGGCTCCAAAATGTGTATGTATTGAGTTGGAATCACTCCAACTCTTCCAAATCGGTCTCGGGAACCTGAAACGGACTAAAGGAAGCATAAGAAGCCCATGAATCGCTCCCAAGGAGCGATTCCACAAGGAAATAGGACCAAAACATAGCAAAATAGGCACTACAAATTACACTTATCAACTCCCCCACACTTAACCCTTACTCGCCCTCGAGTAAGCACATACTAATACTAAACTAACCAAGTGGGTATTAGCGCACCCTACGCCCTTTCAACCCACGCGAGTGCACTTAGAGGACAAGTGCACTCCGCAAGGCAAGTTGGGTCTTGCGACAAAACTGTGGATGCAACCGGACACAAAACACATAAACAAACAAACAGACAAACAAACACATAGACGGTTGCACCCAAAACAAAAGAAATACCGCCTCCCTCTAAAAGCGGTTAATGAAACACCGGTTTAGGACTCGAGGTATGCGACAACGTTCCCAAGATAGCAATATAAACTAAGGTGGACTAAACCCTAATAGTATGACGATAAAGCAACAAAAACGTTGGTAACTTACCTAGGTCCTCCTAACTTTCTAAAAACGTACTACGGGACGATCGGCGGAGTGGAAAAGTGAAGAACCACGGTGTTAGTCGACACTGTAGGTAAGTGAGGCCCCGCCCCCTTTAGCGTGAGCCAAGAGGGTCGTCCCGTATCCAAAACCGCCTAACTAGTCCAAGTAAAAAGGTGGAAGTATCGCAAAATGAGGGAAGACCGACTAATGCCGCTATCATCCTTCCTCGGGACTCGGTCCTTTGGTAGGCTCTTCACGGCGAAAGTCGGAAAAAGGCTTATTTTTGTGGCGATTTCTTTTTGTGAGACGGGTTTTCTTTTGGCATTTTCTTTCTTTTCGACGTTTTGATTTGTTTGTTGCCATGCCATTTTTTTTTCTTCTTTTCTATTTTCTTTTTTGGCTTTTGTGCCTTTTCTTTTTCTTCATTTCTTTTCTTTCTTTCATTTTTTTCTTTCTTTTATTTTCTTTGCCCTTTTTGGCAAGATTTGGCTTTTTGGCATTTCTCGACAATCAAGAAAGAGAGAATCAACAAATTGCATTTTATTGTGTGGAATGTGTAGGAGGTAGGGTAATGGGTAAGTCGGGGGTCGCGATTTCCCTCCAAACCCACAAAAAGTGGAGAACTTGGACTAATCAAACAATCCTAAACACGGTCACCTAGGGAACGAGACTCGATAACCAAGGCCTTTTCACACCGTGGGTGGTCATAATGGTCAAAATGCAAATCCCGTAGTAAATCCCTAGTAAGCTAGGTGGACTCAAGGTAAAGGACCAACAAATTCATTGATTTAGGGTCATTCTACTAGACTAAAGTCCAAGACTCGATTTACACTACTAGGAAGGGAAAGTACACACTCACACACTAGCCTCTAAACCGGGTTTTCGAAAACGGTTTACACACATGACACACAACACAACATAAAACAAAGACTCAACGAGAACGAAAGAAAAAGAAGTAAAGGCAACGAAACAAAAACAACACAATATGAACATAAACGAAACACACACACCACCCCGATCATCCAAACAAGCCACCAAATCAACCATACTTTACAAAGCTCCACCCGAGCACACAACATCACAATCTTCTCCGAACTCCGCAAGAGACAAAGAAGAGAAGGGATAAAAATGTTACCGGGTGTCTTGCAAGCTATCCAAAGTCATTGGCGATTAAAACAACCTATAAGGACAAAGGGAGGCAAAACACGCACACAAACGAATATACGACACAAAGACATAAAAGGAAAACACACAAAAGAAAATCTTTTTGATTTTTGTGAAATTTTTTCAAATTTTTAGGGTTTTTGAAGGTTTTTTCGAAAAAAGGGAAAATAAAACTAACTACGATAGAATATCGCTCCCCCACACTTAAATCGAGCAATGTCCTCATATGCTCAATCGTAGTGTGCGGAGAGACAAAAGAAAAAGAAAAGAAACTACGAAAATAAAGCTAGAAATCAAAAAGGAAAGATGGAGAAAAGGGTAGAAGGTGTCCGGCCGGGGTGTAGTCAAGTCACCATGGGCCGAGACGAGAAAAAGATATAGAAGGGGGAAAGAAAATAAAAAGAAGGAAATAAAAGGAAATGGGAGGGGAGGGCTAGGTGTAATCAAGTCACCTAGCCCGGATTCCGTCCAAATCCGACTAACTCCTAAAAAGTGGTGAAAATCTTGTAAATTGGACTGATCGATTGACTCTCGACGTAATCATGTCGTCGGGAGTTGGGAGCAACCATACTACGGCCTCGAAGGCCACTAAGATCCCATGACTCAAGGGAAGGGGGGCAAACAATGAAAAACAAGCGATAAAAAGACGGAAAAGTAAGGATAGTTACCAAACCGAGCGGTTAGTAACTCACTTGCTCCATCGTCTCGATGATCATTGAAGGCTCGTCGCTTGTCTTCTCGGGTGCCATCTCCCTTCACACTTAAGAAGGACTCATACTCATGCTCGGGGTAGTGATGGTAGGGGGCGGGATTTGATGTGAGTGCTGGTGTAAAGTGAATAGGAAATGGAGTGAGGGCATGAAAGTGAAGTACATGGGGCATATGATAAGGCTAGGGTAGCTAGGGAGGTTGGGAGGGGGCATAAAACGGTTGGGTGGACTCAATTTTCGAAGAAGGATCACAAAGGGGGAGCAGAGGACCATCCCGGTCGGGAAGATTGATCCCGATCGGGTTACCTCACCCGTCCCGGTCGGGACGCCCTCATCCCGGTCGGGACGGACTCACAGGAAGCTCGAAATATGGTGCACCCATCCCGATCGAGATGGCACCCTTCCCGGTCGGGATGCCTTACCCTTCCCGGTCGGGACGCCTAATCCCGGCCGGGATGGGCCTTCTTCAACTTCCATGGTCCCAAAAGCTCGCTCTAAGCTTCAAAAACCCAATCCTCGTGCTTACAACCCAAGGTATATCATAGCCACTCTCTTCTAGGAGCATTCTCACTTCACCTATCAAACAATACTCAAACATACATCAAACTCTCTCCCTCACAACGCTCATCAATCAATCCAAATAACAAGAATTCACAAAAATCCAACCAACTACAAGAAAGAGATATATACAATGAGACGGTTCTTGTGGAACTCCGTCAAACCAAGGTGGTGCTCTCTTCAATCTTTTTCAACAACCAAAGCTAGTTCAATCTCCATCAAGGGCACGTAAGAACAAGTCGAAGGCCCTAGAGAAGTCTTCAATTAGGCATGTCATATAACCAACCACATCCCAAGACTCTTCATGGCCTTGCCTTGACGTTCCCAGGGCATCCCGATCTTCCAAGCTCAAAGGCTTGAACTTGTACTTTTGGTCTTTGGGGATATACCCAAACGTCCACCGGTCTTCATGTGGCTCCAAGGGCGGCTCATCCTTTTCCTTGCTTTGCAACTTGTCCTCAAGCCCATGATTTGGGCACTCATCTTCCTCCAAATCGGAGTCAACATCCTCAAGTACATAGGAGTACTTCTTCAAGCTTTGTTCCGGTTCACCCCCTAGATCGATGTCTGTCTTGGCTTGGATCATATTGCATGATTCATCCTTAGTAGGCGAAGTTTTGCCTTGGAGGTCGAACACTATCTTTTCCTCGCCTAACTCAAATGTGATCCTACCGTTCTTCACAACGATCATGGCACCCGCGGTGTGTAGAAATGGGCGCCCAAGAATAATGGGAGTGTTGGCATCCTCCGGCATGTCAAGCATAATGAAGTCGACCGGAATGAAGTATTTCCCCACTCGTACCGGTACGTCCTCTAACATTCCTAATGGTCGATTGAATGATTTATCGGCCATTTGGAGGGTGAGGGACGTACATTTCAACTCCTTCATTCCGAGTCGTCAACAAATAGAATAGGGAATGATGCTCACACTTGCGCCCAAGTCGCATAACACATTCTTGATCAAGAAGTTGCCTATGGTGCAAGGGATCGAAAAACTACCAGGATCCTTCAACTTCGAAAGCGTGGAACCTTGGATAAGCTCGCTCACCACCCTCGTGAACGCTAAGGTCTCTTCCTTGTCGACAGATCTCTTCCTAGCCAAGATTTCTCTCATAAATCTTCCATATGTCGGGACTAACATCCAATTTCTCACAATACTAAGGAACTTGTCGTAATGAGTGTCCACCTTAGTCTTGATTTGCCTTGATGGGAAAGGCAACTTGATTTGGTATTTGTTTTGCTCAATAGGGGTGGATTCCTCAAATGACACCTTCGTTTTACCTTTGTCTTTCTCTTGAAGTAGGGGAGGGTTGTCTTCTTGGGGTTTTTCAATTTCCCAAAGAACTTGCTCCTCTATTGAATTGTCCAAGCTTGATTCTTCTTGATTTGGAGACACAACTTCCTTCATCTCTTGTTGCTCACTAGGAAACACGGGAGGATTATATGTAGCACCGCTCCTCAAGGTGATGGCATTGACATGTTCATAATTTGGAGTTTCACCTTGAGGAGACAATTGCCCCCTTTGTCTTGAAGAACTTCCCGATGCAAGTTGTGACACTTGATTCTCAATCATCTTCATGTGAGTTTTCATTTCCTTGTTATCCAATAGAATTTGAGCAATGATTCCTTGTTGTGTCATTTGTGCCTCCAATTGACTCTTTTGCATTTCTTGGGTATTCCTTTGCATATCCATCATTTGCTTTTGTATGTCGGATTCCCGTGGTGGGGATGATGGATTATGCGGAGTATCGGTGAGGGCTAATGGAGTACCATAGTCATGAATAGGAGACCGGATCCTAGGCTTGCTTTGTTGATTGCCATTTGTTGCTTGTTGTTGTTGATGGTTCCCTTGGAACCCATGAGGCTTGCCTTGATTAAGGCCTTGATTGTTGCCATGATTGTAGCTTTGATACCCTTGGTTGTGGTTTTGTTGTCCTTGGAAATTTTGGTTTCCTTGGAAACCACCTTGATTGAAGTTCCCTTGTTGGAACCCGTGCTTGTTGTTGAAGTTGCCTTGGTTATTTTGCTTGAAATTGTTGAAGGGTCTTTGGTTACCCACATAACCTTGGTAACTTTCATTGTTGTCCCGTAAGGGAGGTGGAACATAGGGACAATGTTGTTGTTGATGTTGAAGTGTTTGTTGTTGAGGGACTTGATTGGAAGCTTGGTATTGATTAGAGTAGGAGGCACCTTGCTTGAACGCTTGAAAGGCGTTCACTTTCTCAATACTCCCTCTACAATTCATAGGGTCATGACCAACGATTCCACAAGTGTCGCACATCCCAAAGTAAGGTGTAGGAGGTGCGAATCCCAAAGCATTCACTTCTTGAATCGGTTGATGGTGTGAGGTACTAGTGCCTTGGACTTGGTTGAGGTGGCTTTGGAGCTTCTTGTCAATAGTCTCCATGTGTGTTTTCAATTGAGCTCCAAGGTCAATGCTTAATTTGGTGATAGCATCGACCTCATGTATGCCTACTCGATGTGCCTTCCTAGGCCTAGAGTATTGCGAATTATGCACCGCCATCTCTTCGATTCTCGCCCATGTTTGGTCGTCATCGACCTCGGTAAACCTACCATTGGAGCCCATGTTAAGAATAGCTCTCGAGTCCTCATAAAGACCATTCCAAAATTATTGCACCAAGAACCATTGCGAGAGTCCATGATGAGGGCACGATCTTACCAAAGACTTAAACCGCTTCCAAGCTTCATATAGTCTCTCTTCATCCCTTTGTTGGAACCCGGTGATGGAGGCCCTAAGCAAATTCGTCTTTTCCGGAGGGTAAAACTTTTGGTAGAACGCCAAGGCAAGCTTTTTCCAAGTGTCGATACCCATGGTTGCCCTATCTAGACTCTTGATCCATTGCTTCGCTTTTCCATTAAGAGAAAACGGGAAGAGTACCCAACGAATTTGGTCTTGAGTAACCCCGGTTTGAGATATAGCGTCACAATAATCGGAGAAAGTCTCCATGTGTTGGTGCGGGTCTTCGGTGGGCAAACCACTAAATGGGCTCCTCTCCACAAGTTGGATAAATTGGGTCTTTGCCACAAAATTTCCGGTGTAGGCTTCCGGTAATGCACTCGGTCCCGGCAAGACATCTTCCGTGAAGGTGGAGTGAGAGGAAAACTTAGGCATTCTTGGATGTAAGGGAAAAGATGGTGGTGTAGAGAATGTTGATGTAGATGAAGAGGGGGAACTAGGAGAAGAATCACCAAAGGGATTGATGAAGGTCCCTCCGGCCGTCTCTCGAGGTGAAATGTTCAAGTCGGCTCCTTGGGCTTGCCCTTGATGAGTATTGCTTGCACTCGGTTGAGAGATCCTAACCCGATTAATCGTCCGTTGGCGAAAGGCTCGAAAGAGTCTCTCCGGCTCTGGATTAAAGAGATAGAATTCACCTCCCCTCCTAGGCATACACTACACACTAGAACAAACGTGAGAACACCTAGTGCTTTGTGGGCACTAGGCAACGACAATAAACAAACACAACTAGAGACAAAGAGAAAAAGAAGAAAAAAGCTAAGGAAAGAAGAAAAATCTAGAGAATATTCACAAGAGATGATGGGAGAGCACAAAGAAGGGTAACTAAGTCTAGAAATAAGCAAACTAAGTCTAAACAATACACCGTCCCCGGCAACGATGCCAAATTGATGGTAAGGATTCGTCACGTCCCTAGCCGATCAATAAAACACCGACTAACCTAGTGGGTAGCTAGGGCAAGTCGGGATCGTATCCACGAGGACGGTATATCAAAGCTTAGACTAGGTTGGCCTACAACGAGACTAGATTACCTAACAAACACAAAGAAGATGAAAAGGAAAACTAAGGTGGAGGAGGAGAGATATGACTAAGCTAATGATTGAACTAATAAATAAACTAAAAGAACGATGGCTAACTAAGGAGATGAACTCAAATATGGAAAGGAAGTGGGGTAGGTCGGGTTCATAGGAGTAGAAGGATAATTGGGGTGATCAAGGGTATAGGTGTCTCCTAATTGCTAGGGTCGGTCCGGGCTCTCGCAACTTAGACCGATGCCAAGGTGGGTCCGGGCTCTCGCAACTTAGACCCTAGTCCGCGCTCTCGCGACTAAACTATTCTCGACATTTCCACAAAATAAACAATCAATGAGAAGATGAACACAAGTATGGGAAGCATGGCCACTACAACTCACACAAGCATATCAACAAACACATAGAGTGCCTACAATGTGACTAACAACAAAGATGCAACCTTTTCCCCTTAATCAACCCTAATCATCCATAATCTACCCCTAATCCCCCTACTAACCCCACAAAGAAACTACTCACTCATTATCATGAACAAACTAACATTCACAAAAGAAACTAGAACAAACATCCAAACATTCATCATGAATAACAAGAACAATAACAATAACAATGTAAAATGATTGAAACTAGATTAAATAAACAAGGATTAGAGTGGAGAAGATTATACCAACAATAATATGATGAGAAAGATGAAAACTTGCATTAATGAGAGACCCAAATACAATCCCAAGATTGTCAAGCTTGGAACAATCTTCAAGAATCCCTTAATCCAAGAACTAATTATAATAATTAACTAAGGATTTAAGAGAGAATTAAACTAATGAGAGTAGTACTAATCTAGGGTTTTGAATGTTAATGGAGGCTTAAACTAGTCTAGGGTAAGATAAGATGTCTTAAAATTACAAGAAGGGAGTATATATATGGGTACAAGAATGAAGGAGAAGAAAAGAAGAAGTGCGGGTGAGCTGTAGCCCATCCCGACCGAGACGGATCATCCCGATCGGGAAGGATTCT
This sequence comes from Agrostemma githago, assembly GCA_958450325.1. Classification (NCBI taxonomy): domain Eukaryota; kingdom Viridiplantae; phylum Streptophyta; class Magnoliopsida; order Caryophyllales; family Caryophyllaceae; genus Agrostemma; species Agrostemma githago. The sequence goes on along the minus strand of OY288255.1, from coordinate 23,373,789 downwards.
GTCATCCCGATCGGGAAGGGCTCAACCCGACCGGGAAGGACCCACAGTGGCGCTCCTAAACGTGCATCCCTTCCCGCTCGGGAAGGCCACTATCCCGACCGGGAAGGGTCTTGTATGCCTCCAATAAGAGCTCTAGGGTCCCTCCTTGTATCTCATGGGCTTCCCGTCGATTCTTGGGACTCGGGATCGGGTCTCGGAGGCTCGGGATGGGGCCCCAAGGTCTCGGGGTCGATTCCAAGGCCTCGAGTCATCGTTCCTTTATCTCGTTGGCTCCAAAATGTGTATGTATTGAGTCGGAATCACTCCAACTCTTCCAAATCGGTCTCGGGAACCTGAAACGGACTAAAGGAAGCATAAGAAGCCCATGAATCGTTCCCAAGGAGCGATTCCACAAGGAAATGGGACCAAAACATAGCAAAATAGGCACTACAAATTACACTTATCAGTAATCCTGCCGGGTTATCCACCGGCCCCTAACCCGAATTAGCCCTGATAGTAGGGGCATCCCTGAGCCCTCGAATTAGTGGCTGGGGCTTCGAGCCAGACCATCCTGGCCGACCTCCGAAAACTCACTGACATGAGACATCTGTACCTCGGCTCGGTGTCACGGCCTGGCCTACGGCTGACCCAGCCGACCCTTGACATGTCCTAGCCATGGGCCCTTCATGACCCTCGGTCACTCCGGCCCCGAAGGTATACCCCGGGGTACTTCTTCCGCCCGTTGCTTAAGGTAAGAGGGAGGTCCATGCTAATCATGGTTCTGGGGTTAACATGTACACCCCCCCTCCCTCCCTCCCTTTTCTCTCTCCCTCTGACAACCTATAAATATCCCTTGATGTTCTCTCATTAAGGGGTAATGAATTTTTACTTACTCACTCCCTCTCTAAAAAACGTTACCTTACTCCTCACGAGTAAGGCTCCGTAAGGCCAAACATGGCTGACTTAGGCATCAGAGAGGGTCCCCTCGGATACCTCTGAGGTCCTGTTTGCTACTTGTGGAGGCATGGTCGACCCATCCGTCTAGGAAAGTCCAACAAGCTAGTGAGGGAAGAAACTAACGCTTGGTCAAATCAGATGGATGGAATTTGTCGTGAATCCCACCGATCAAGATAAACCAACGAACCTAGGCTTGGTAGCAAATGGTAAGTCGAGTCGATCCTCAGGGACGGGAGTTCTAAAATAAAGGGTGGTACGGTCTAAGACTAGGTTCAAGAGAAACTAAAGTAATTGATTGTGGTTGATGACTAAGCTAGGAATAACTATAAAACTATGGCAAAGGAAACTAAGACGATAATGAAAAAGGGCGATTAACAATAAGAGAAGAGGCTAGGGTTAGGTCGGGTTCAAGGGTGTCTAGGTGGTCAAGGAGGAATAAGGGTGTCGGTGCAATCCACTAGCCTTAGCTAAGGTCGGGCTCTCACACTTAGACGGCCAAAGGAGTCTCTACACTATGCTTTCGTTAATAATGATGATATCCAAGAAACCAACATGCAATAACATACAATTGAAAGCAAGGAAACATGAATTTCTCAAACACAAGTGTACTAGGCATTTCATAAACAGTAATTATAGTGTACAACCTTTGTACCGTGCGACAATGATAAAAATTTATAATTTATGATAATAAGTGACCATTTTCGGTTAACTAGTTATCACTTTCAGATAAATAGTTACCACTTTTTCGTATAAAAAAGTGGTCACTATTTAACCTAACGTGAGCACTAGATAACCTAAAGTGGTAACTTTTTACCAAAAACTCAGTCCGTCGTACGGTACAACGGTTGTATAGTATAATTTGTGTTTCATCAAAGATGTTATGTGCACAATGATAGGAAGCAAAGTAAATGACACCAAACACCATTAATTCCACCCTAATCACCCATAATCAACACACAATCCCCTACTAACCCTAGCAAGAAACTACTCACTACTCATCCTAAGACAATCCACATTCGCATTCAACATCGACAACATAACAATGACATTCATATTGAAGGAATGAAGAATAGTTAGCATAAACAATGAGGAAACTAAGAAAACCAGTTTAGACTAGAGATTGATAAGGGAGAAGAGAAAAAAATACCAAACAAGATGAATAGAGGAACTTGGATTGAGATTAGAGAAATAAGAAACCCAAATCTTCAATTACAAACCAAGAATCCCAAGGATTAAACTAGATTAAGGACTAATTGAAGAGTAATTATGGAAGGATTAATCTAATCAACACTAATCTAAGCTAATATATCCTAAAGTAGATCTAGGGTTTCGTGTCGTAAAATAATTAAAAGAGAGACTATTTATAGGGTAGGAAGAAATGAGAGGAAGGGAGGAATCGAAACGAAGCTCAAACAAGCTGTCACGACCGTGTTAAGATGGTCACGGCCGTGACCAACAACCATCCCGACCGGGACGGCCTTTCTGGTCATGGTCGTGTCTTGTTTGACATGGCTGGAAGGGCAGCAGTGAGCCAGCTTTCTTTGCCTCTTCTGACATGGCCTGTGACCCTTAGGGTCTGATGCGTGCGATTTATATATGATTATTCCGTCTTTTACGCACGCATTTCCATGCATATCGAGTAGCATTGACTACTATTTTCCCCCGAATTTGATACTTTGTTGTCTTTTTGCATCTTATGTAGGGAATGGACTCGTGGACGCATAAACAAGGTAAAAATCGTGCTTAAAGATGAAATCTTATGCGAAATAAGAAAGAAGAATGATCGTTCTCAAACGGGTCAAATTAAAACGTGAATATCTTGAGTTCTACAACTCCAATTGAGCTGATTCCAGTTGAGTTGGAAAGAAATTTCTTTTAGCTTTCCCGGTATATTACACGCCCGATTTGAAGAAGTAACGAATAAATGGCAAGCGTTTGAAGTTGAGCGCGCAGTGCTGAGAACGGGTGAAGATAGTCGAACGACTATCCATAATAGTCGATCGACTATTCTCGAGACTGGACGAGACTTTCCTAATTTGATGTTTAGTCTTAATAAGAATTTTGGGCTTTTTTTTAGCTTAGTATTTAAGAAACTATTAGACTAGGATTCTACAACCTCTTCAATCTCTTCTTTTATGTTTTTAATTCTCTTAAGATTTGTCTCTAATAAACTTTTAGATCTAGATTTATGAATTCTTTTTCTACTCTTCCTTTAAACTCGGTAATCTAATTCTTTCTTTGTTCTTCCTTTATTTATTTATCCTTAATTATTTCTTTCTTAATCATATTAATTCGTTTATAATTCTCTCTAGATTTATTAGTTATGCTTAATCTAATTATCATCTTTATTATTGTTGTCGTAAATTTTTCTATGAGTAGCAAATTTTCCTTGCTAGGGTTTAGGGGATCCATGAATTGAATACGATTGCTAATTAGTTTACAGATGTGTCAATGATATTGTGTCTATGTTGTTAATTGTAGCATTTAATTGAGATTAATTGATTAAGTCGACGTAATTGATTAATTGAATTGGTGAACTCGAACCTAAGATCGGAAGCCTGGTAAGAGTTAGACCTGGTACAACACATTAGTTTGCCCTAATAAGATCGGAAGCTGTTAGAAGCATTCTAGGGTGAATAGCGGACCGGAAGGACCTTTTCACTAACCCTTAGACCAATATCTGTGATAGACCTGTGACCTAGACTGTGACCGTAGGAAATTCATGGTGAACCGACGATCCTAGTTTTCCCTCTATATTTATTCATCCTTATTCATCTTGTTTATTTTAGTTATTCTTCTTTTTACTTCTCTTCCTTCACAACTTTTAGATTAGTTAACCACAATCAAAAACCCCTCGATTTAATTTGTTACTTAGATTTTAATTGCGAGTAGAATTTATTTGTCTCCTTGTGGATACGATCCTGACTTCCCTAGCTACATTTTTAGTTAGACCTAAGTTGGTTATCTTTGATAGGTATATGACTAGCTTATCAAATTTTGGCGCCGTTGCCGGGGAGATGGTTAATTTTACTTGTTGTTTTAGTTTGTCTTCTGTCTCAGGAAACTCCAGTTTCTTGAGACGATTATTATTATTATTATTATTATTATTATTATTATTATTATTATTATTATTATTATTATTATTATTATTATTATTATTATTATTATTATTATTATTATTATTATTATTAATTTTTTATTTTATTTTATTTTAATTTTTTTTTTACAAGAAAAGTATGTCTTATTCCATTAAAATAAGACTAGAATCTTACAAAAGATATAACCTCTACAAAAAGAAAACCTCTACAAAAAGAAAACCTCTACATCAACAGCTTCGAGGCCAGATCAATTCCACTAATTCGCAATCTAGTGCAAACTTCAAACTTAATACGACTAACAAGACTAGCAACGGAAGTTTTAGTTGTAGAGAAGATTATGTTGTTTCGTTCCATCCAAATCCAATAAGTTGCAGCAGCAATAGTACCTTTGAACTATTGGTTCTTCCAATGTTTTTTCCTATGTCGAGCAGTGCACCAGTTCAACTCAGTTTCTAAGTCCCAGCCCCTTCCAGTAATCTGCATCCAGCATAATAGGTGCTGCCAGACTTGTCTAGAGAAGGAGCATCCAAAAAATAAATGCTTAGCCGACTCAAACCCATGTTTGCATAGCTCACATCTGCTTGCCAACTGAAGTCCTCGAGATTGTAATCTGTCCTGGGTAGCCAGTGTTTTCTGTCCAGCTAGGATCAGTATGACTCTGTGTTTAGGGATAACTCCCATACCCTTAAATCTTGCCATCCATCGGATTGTTTGCCCAGACTTCCGGAACCAGTCATAAGCAGCTCCCACATTGAAAGAGTTGTTGCAGGTCCAACTCTTCACTAGATCAACAGCAGCTTCAATGCTCTCACTTGCCTGCAGTATTTCATCACGTATACTAAGGATGTTATTCCAAGTTGAGGTTTGATTATGTTTCTTCTTAATGGTCCAAATGCCATGATTACGAATTATATATTTGAGATGCCATTCTTTCCAAATCCCAGGTCTATCATTAATAATCTTCCATAACCAGTGCGAGACCTGAGCTTTGTTCCAAGTTTTTAAGCTCTTCACGTTAAGTCCTCCCTCTGCCCAGGGTAGGCATATGCTCGACCATTTCTTAAACACCATTCGCACCTTGTTATAGCTACCTGTCCAGAAAAATCTTAAGCAAAGTTGATCAATTCTTTTAAGGACATTGACAGGAAAAACTGCATTTGGGCACCAGTAATTGGTAAGACCAAAGATTACAGAAGTAATCAATTGAAGCCTGCCAGCATAAGTAAGGTAGCTCGAAGACCAACAAACAATCATGGTCTGAATTCTATTGATGAACACCTGATATTGCTCCAGTCTATTGTTCACAGAGTGGAGAGGGAGTCCTAAGTATCGACAAGGAAACTCTCCTTGTGCGAATCCAGTTTGGCTCAGAATAAGGCTCCTGACCTCTTCTCGCACCCCTCCAAAAAAAATGTGGGTTTTCTTTTTGTTTGCTTGCAAACCGGATTCTAGAGCAAACATCTCAAGCTCCTCGCAACTGCAGCCACTGAAGGACTATCACCTCTAATAAAGATCATTAGGTCGTCCGCAAACACCATATGATTAAGCCTCAATTTACAGCATTTCGGGTGATAAGAAACTTGAGGCAACTGATTAATAATTCTTAAACGCCTCGAGAGTACTTCCATGCTTAGCACAAAGAGGTAGGGAGAGAGCGGACATCCCTGACGAAGACCACTTCTTCCCTTAAAGAACCCATGATTCGCTCCATTGATTTTCAACATAAACCAAGAGCCAGTAACACAAGCCATTACCCAATCAATAAAAAGGGGAGGAAAATTGAGCTCCATAAGAAGATTCTTAATAAAATCCCATTGAATGGAATCAAAAGCCTTACGAAGATCTATCTTCATTAGGCATCTTGGAGTTAAATACTTTCTGCCATAATTTTTAACCAGAGTTTGAGACAAGGCAATATTTTCGTGAATACTCCTTCCTTTGATAAAAGCGGCTTGTTCAAACCCAATTAAATGTTGCAGTGTTTGCTGAATACACAAGGTCGGCAATTTGCTAATGGTCTTGTAAAACACAGTACAGCAGGAGATTGGTCTGTAATCTAGGACAGACTGGCAAATATCCTTCTTGGGTATAAGAGTGATAGATGTTGAATTGGCTTGCTTGAGCATCCTCTTTTTTTTTGAAAGAATTCTAGGACAACAGAATGAAAATCCCCTTTAATGATATTCCAAGAACTCTTGAAGATAGCAGAAGAGAACCCGTCCGATCCAGGGCTTCTGTCCTCTCCAATACAAAACACTGCTCTCCTAACATCATCCTCTGTGGGCAGCCTTACCATGTAGTCCCAATCATCTACCTAAACCCTAGCTCCTTTGGCAACTATATCATTAAGAGACTGAACCTGTTTGGACGTACCAAGTAGCTCAGTATAGTAGTCTATAAAACCATTTGCTACCTCAGAGAGCCCCTCTCTAAGTCTTCCATCCTTGTCACGAATAGAACCTATAATTTGTTGATGTCTCCTTTCTTTAATTCTCGCATGAAAGTACTTAGTCGACGCATCCCCTTTCATAATATTGTCAATTTTTGCTCTTTGCCTGAGAATACTAAGTTCTGCCTCCTACAGTGTTCTATAGGTTGCCAAAATCTTATCTTCCTTGTCTGTATAATCAGTAGAGAACGGATGATGTAAAAGGTGTTGCTGACATTCCTCCAGTTCAGCTTTGGTCTCAGCGATTCGTCTACTGATATGAGTATAGTTATTTCTGTGCATCATCCTTAAAGCCCCCATTACCCTCTTAAGCTTAGTAAATAGAGTGAAACCCGTAGTTCCTCTAGCAGGATAATTCCAAGCAGACGAAACTACATATTGATACGTTGGGCATTTAGTCCAACAATTCAGAAAACTAAAGTTATAGGTTTTCTTCTCACCAGGTAAGATAGTAACACAAACTGGTGAGTGATCCGAGATGTTTGGACTGAGATAAGTGGCAAAAGAAAGAGGGAATGATTGAATCCATCCTCCATTTACCAAAGCTCTGTCAAGTCGGGACCAAACTCTATCATCTAGATGCTGCTTATTAGTCCAAGTGAATTCCTGACCTTGCCCTGTAGACCAGCCTCCAATAAGCAATCATTGAAGTCGTCCATATCTTTGATATCTGGAGGGGAACCCCCAATCTTTTCCTGTTGATTCCTGACAATGTTGAAGTCACCAATAACAATCCAACTTTCCTGAACTTCATGAAAAGAACAAATAGCCTGCCAAAGTTCCTTCCTCTCCTTCCCTTCATTATAACCATATACAGTAGTCATGTAAGTCTCCAAGCCCGAGGCGAAGTGGTGCACATGACTGTGGATAAATTGAGCATGAGTCGCTAGGATAATAACTCTAACTGTGCTAGGATTCCAAATCAACCAAATACGTCCATTATAATGTGATTCATAGTTAGACACAACCTTATAAGCCCTAAAATTCCTCTTAATAACAAGAGAAGCTTTTCCTTCCTTTATTCTAGTTTCGAGTAACCCCAATATATCAATACGTATACTCCTAATGAGACTAAGAACAGCATGTTGTTTTATTTCCTCATTACCACCCCTAATATTCCAAGTAGCAATTTGCATCAAATATTAGGGGAAGGTGGGATATCAGCATCTATTAGATCAAGGTCTCTCGTCGGTTCTCCTTCCTATGCACCCATATTTTCAGAATCATTCTGCTGAAGCAATTCAAATCTGTTGGACTTCATCAATTTCAGTTTGACCTCTTTGCTAATGTGCAATGAAGGTCTACTAGGAAGAGAAGTACCTCCAATGCATTTATGCACAGATACAAACCCATCATTGTCCCTCCCTAATCCATCCGATCCTCCTAAGTTCAAGTTGGGGTCCGGGTCTCTACCCTCCCTAAATCGGCCTGAACAAAGGACTAAGTTGGGGTCCAGCTAACCTTCTCATCCCTCCCTAATCCACCTGATGGAGATAAGGAGTCAGCCTCAGATTGATGTCCTTCAACCTTACTAATCAAATTGGGGTCCGGGATACCAACGCCCTCCCTTAATCCGCTCACTCCATCACCAACACCTCCATTATCTTTCTTAACAGGAGTATATCTCTGAAGCTGGGTGGTCTTTTGTTTCTCCACCTCAGACTTCCTCTTCTCCAGTTTGCAAGTACTCTTCAAATGCCCCAATTTACAACATGAATGACAATAATAGGGAAGCCATTCATAAGTAATTCGCTGCACCGATTTACCTTGAATAGGAATATTTATAGTTACAAAATCCGGTAAATCCTGCGAGACATCAACCTCTACCATAATGCGAGCAAACGACAAGCGCGCTTTGTATGTTGTAGTCAAGTCAGCAAACATAGGCTTCCCGATCTTGCTTTCCATCTTGCTGAGTACCGATTCCGTCCATAGATAAGGGCCGAGGTCGGGAAAAAGAACCCAAGTTGGAACCATACAGACTTTTTCCATCTCAGTAGAGAAGGAAGGGCTCTACTGTTTGAGAATCAGTGCGTGTGAGCCAACCTGCCATGGCCCTCCCCTAAGCATCTCATCCATCGACTCCTTTCTCCCAAATCTGAAGGAAAACCATCCTTTTTTGAAGTATTGTGCACCAGGCGACAAAACTTGATTCCAATTCTTTGCTACAAACTCCTCCACTTGCTTCAACGTAGGTCGAGCTCCAATAACATGTCCCATTAGGGTAAATTGCCATCGTTTGAGTTCATCCACATAGTCCTCTTTTTCAATGATGATTTCATCTGCTTTAGCACAATATTCATCGAAATAGAGGCCCATACCTTGCTTGGAAGAAGCAACCCGGTTCGCCCAAGATGGTTCCCCTGTCCCCTGAGTCGGTGGAACATCCTCTCTGCTTTTCATCGCACTGGATTTCCCCAAACCCTCATTCTTCGCATCATTACTGGTCACCTGTGGTTTCTTACCCCCACTACTGTTAAGCTTGATTGCCGATTGTAATGCTAGATCAATTAGATCGTTGATGACGTTCTTTCCCTGTTTCTCCGTATTTTGGTCCTCCTGCAAAACCAAATCATCTTCTGAAACCTCTGAGTTAGTATCCTTCGAGCTCCCCTGAGAATTACCATCATTTCGGACATTTTTACGTGGTCGGCCTCTCCCCCTACCCCTCGGCGCCGACGGGATCATCAAATCGGCGAGAGAATCTTCCCCTAGAGAGAGAGAGAAGAGAGAGAACCGTTTATATTTGATGTATTATTATTATTATTATTATTATTATTATTATTATTATTATTATTATTATTATTATTATTATTATTATTACTATTACTATTATTATTACTATTATTATTATTATTATTATTACTATAACTATTACTATTATTATTATTATCGTTATTGATTTTTTTTCTCTTAGCTTTATTTCTCTTAGTTTTATTTTTTATTTTTTACTCATTATTTATTTATTTTAATTTTTTTTCATCATTATGACTATTTTCTACTTCCCTCAGTTTGAACATGAACCATTGCATATTTATTTTGATAGACTTGACTCTTTTATTACTCAAAATGGTTATCATGTGAGTGTGTGGGAGGTGAATCATATGATTTATGAGGGTGTCGATGACGCGACACGGGCTTATATTGAGGGAAACTGTGAAGGCATGTTTAAATATATGTCTTATGTGAAACGATGGGCGCTACTCCAATATTTAATCCGAAACAGTTTGGAGTCAGAGATAAAGAGGAAGGCTGAGATATCGGAGCTTAAGGCGATGATGCAACAACTTATAGATATGATAACTTTAAAGGAAAACGAGAACAAGCATGATACTCCATGTAAGTTAGATACTAGAGTTAATTTCTCACCTTCCACGGACTATGTTATGACTAAATCTGTTGCATCTATTAGACATGACATATGCCCATTTGAGGAAGATGATGATGATGTGTATAGTGTTCAATCTAACCTCGTTCCCCAAATCCCCATGATTTCTAACTTGATGTAGGAAGATGACTTGCATTCCTTGGATACTTGTGAACCACCTTACCCTCATACAGAACAATTTTCACATCTTTTAGTTAAACCCACTTCTCATTTTTTGAATGTTGTTGTGGCAAACAACGATTGTGAGATGGAAAGTGTTATATTTGAGGAAAATGCGTGTATTGATGCTTTGAATGATATTCCTTGTGAGGATAACATTGAGGATATTGGTTCATGTGAATTTGAGAGTGTGTCATTTGATGTCAACTTTGAGGTTTTGGAAAGAGAGTTGAACAATAGAGAAGCCCGTGAGCGTGAGAGGAATGTTCAAACGGACGAGAGTCGGGAAGAGAATGCACTGTTGAATGATACTTTAAGTGAAGAGAGTTTCAGCATTGAGGATACTTGGGATTGCGAATCTGATTTCTTTGAAAAACCTATTTTAGAGAAATTTGACTTTTCCTATTGTTTTGAAGAGGAATCTTCTTCACCCATCGATTATCTTGATCTAGATTACTTTACACCTTTGCTTGAGCCTATGATTATGGATGAGGATTGTGAGACTCTTTTAGAAGAGCTTGTTTTGGCTCTTGGTTTCTCGTTTGATGGTCGTATTCTTGAGAGCGTTGAAGATGGTGATAATAATAACTTCTTCGAGGGAGTTGAAGAGTATAAGTTTGATGTTTTGAGTAGTTTTGAGTTATTTGACTCTCCTCTTGTGCATTTTGTGTCAAACGATAAGACTTGGGCTAATTTTGAGATATTTGGTTTGTATGTCTTTTCTCATAAACTGTTTTCTACTCTTCTTACTTATCATACTTATTATTGGTCATGCTTGTTAACGTTGATTCCTTATGACCACTTTGCTGCTGATTGGTCTAGCTTGTTTGACAAGCTAATGCGATCCTTGACCTATTTTTTAGGCGATTCACATAGGTTACTAAGATGTGTTCTACATATTTTCTTTGCTTCTCTTGTGTTTTTTTTGTTTTGTTGTTTTTTTTGTGTAGGTACCGTTTTTGCGACGGAGACATCGACAATTCCGATTATGAAGAGGATGCTTCGATGCGGTTTGGGGATGTCTCCTTTATATGTATCTTGTAAGTAGTCTCATTTGTTTTCCTTTTGCACTTTCATCGTCTTTCATATCTTTCCCCATATTTTTTATGCCTCTTATTATGTGTTGTACACAATGAGAGCATTGTGTGATTTGGTTTGGGGAGGGTATGCTTCTGTCTGTTTTCATCCATCTGCATATTTCTTGCATTTTGGCATGCATTTAAAAAAAAACACAAAAATATGTTTTTGGATTTAGTCGAGTCTTAGTTGAGTCGGAATGTTATGTAGCGATGATGATAATGCTTCTATATCTTCATTTAGTTGCTTATGCTAGTGCGCTGTTAGAGTTTTTGTATATAATTACATGCGGCATTCTTGCATATTTGGTTAACAGTACTGAACGAATAAACTTGACTCATTGTTGGCAAACTACTCAGAATTGTAAGGGATTAGAGCCTTAAACTGATGACATTCATGATCAGTTTCATTTAGGTTGAGAGTAGCACTCCTTATGAGGCATGTAACATCAAACTGCATAAGCATGACATTCATCTCTTAAGTACCTGTACGTTTTTGACTCGTGGTTTTGACATGTGTGAAAAAGGCAAATCCTTTCTTTTAATTAATTCCCATAAGCCTCACATAGCCAAATTGACCTGTTTGGCCCGTTTATTAACTACATGCCATATATTGCCTACCCTAGTCAAGCTAGTAGATTAGTTGGACGAAATTGTTTTTTTCGAGTTAATTTTGGTACCATGATGATTGGAGAAAAAAAAGGGGGAATTGAAAAAAAATGAAAAGAGAAAAATTGAAAGAACAAAAAATTGAATGGAAAAAAAAAAGGAAAAAAGAAAGGAAAGATGAAAGAAAAAAATGAAGTGAAACAAGAAGAGGAGTATATTTTTGCTATGAGAAAAGAATTGATCTCTCTATTTTCGTAGTTATTGGTGCAATGCCGATTTCGATAAGTGTCGAAAGTAAGACGCTTAGTACCATGTCTTATTCCTTTGATTGAAATTTGGTAAGGATGGAATGATTCTCATGTTTGGTTGCAGTCGTACTAGCTTGGCTTTTACCTCCACATATCCATATCGTTTTGCCCTTTCTTACCCAATTAGTCTCACTTTATACCCATATGTAAGTCCTTGACATGTGTTTTGATCCGATTGAATGCGTATGTACGGTTGGTAGATATTGGTTTCATGTTAGATTGCATGCATGTTCTTGTAGGTCGCAGTTAGGTGAGTGTTTTGTCTTTTCGATTCTACATATATTCACAATATCTCCCATAATTGAGTGATGAGCGACCCGTGAGAGTCCGACATAGACGAGTCTCGCAAGGTTGACGGTTCAGTTTTGTTATCACTGATTTGGCTTGTTGTATGTGGTTGTGCACATTGACGTTAATCGCAATGCATTAAATTGGTTTAGGCGAGTCAGAAGCATGATTAGATTTGAATTGTATAGCGTTCCATTAGGATGTTTTTCATTGTCTTGTGCTTGCTTGGGACAAGCAAGGGTTCGGTTTGGGGAGGTTTGATGCGTGCGATTTATATATGATTATTCCGTCTTTTACGCACGCATTTCCATGCATATCGAGTAGCATTGACTACTATTTTCCCCCGAATTTGATACTTTGTTGTCTTTTTGCATCTTATGTAGGGAATGGACTCGTGGACGCATAAACAAGGTAAAAATCGTGCTTAAAGATGAAATCTTATGCGAAATAAGAAAGAAGAATGATCGTTCTCAAACGGGTCAAATTAAAACGTGAATATCTTGAGTTCTACAACTCTAATTGAGCTGATTCCAGTTTCGTTGGAAAGCAATTTCTCTTAGCTTTCCAACGGTATATTACACGCCCGATTTGAAGAAGTAACGAATAAATGGCAAGCGTTTGAAGTTGAGCGCGCAGTGCTGAGAACGGGTCAAGATAGTCGAACGACTATCCATAATAGTCGACCGACTATTCTCGAGACTGGACAAAGACCGAGACTTTCCTAATTTGATGTTTAGTCTTAATAAGACTTTTGGGCTTTTGTTTTAGCTTAGTATTTAAGAAACTATTAGACTAGAATTCTACAACCTCTTCAATCTCTTCTTTTATGTTTTTAATTCTCTTTAGATTTCTCTCTAATAAACTTTTAGATCTAGATATATGAATTTTTTTTCTACTCTTCCTTTAAACTCGGTAATCTAATTCTTTCTTTATTCTTCCTTTATTTCTTTATCCTTAATTATTTCTTTCTTAATCATATTAATTCGTTTATAATTCTCTCTAGATTTATTAGTTATGCTTAATCTAATTATCATCTTTATTATTGTTGTCGTAAATTTTTCTATGAGTAGCTAATTTTCCTTGCTGGGGTTTAGGGGATCCATGAATTGAATACGATTGCTAATTAGTTTACAGATGTGTCAATGATATTGTGTCTATGTTGTTAATTGTAGCATTTAATTGAGATTAATTGATTAAGTCGACGTAATTGATTAATTGAATTGGTGAACTCGAACCTAAGATCGGAAGCCTGGTAAGAGTTAGACCTGCTACAACACATTACTTTGCCCTAATAAGATCGGAAGCCGTTAGAAGCATTCTAGGGTGAATAGCGGACCGGAAGGATCTTTTCACTACTCCTTAGACCAATATTTGTGATATACATGTGACCTAGACTGTGACCGTAGGAAATTCATGGTGAACCGACGATCCTAGTTTTCCCTCTATATTTATTCATCCTTATTCATCTTGTTTATTTTAGTTATTCTTCTTTTTACTTCTCTTCCTTCACAACTTTTAGATTAGTTAATCACAATCAAAAACCCCTCGATTTGTTACTTAGATAGACTTTAATTGCGAGTAGAATTTATTTGTCTCCTTGTGGATACGATCCTGACTTCCTTAGCTATATTTTTGGTTAGACCTAAGTTGGTTATCTTTGATAGGTATACGACTAGCTTATCTAGGGACGCTCCAACTTGCTCTTTCTTGGATACTTATCGATACTCGACGCTCGGGATCATCTTAAGTAGGCTCCAAGAGACTCGGGATCGAGTCTTAGGCATCGAGTCACCGTCGCTTTTCTTCATTTGCTCCATATGCGCCGAAAATGAGATAGAACCGTTCCATTTCTCCATGAACGACCTTAAAAACCTAAAACATACTAGAAGAAGCATAAGTAGCCTCTAAATCGCTTGAAAGAGCGATTTCGTCAAAGAAAGCAGGACAAAACACGTGAAATAAACACTACAAAACGTGCTTATCAACTCCCCCACACTTAAACCTTACTCGCCCTCGATTAAGCGCGAAACTAAACTAACAAACAAAAAATAAACTAATATAAAAGCCGATCGGGTATTAGTGCACCCTACGCCCTTTCAACTCACGCCGGAACACTAAAAGTGCTCCCCGCAAGTCAAGCGGGGTCTTGTGAGAAAATTGTAGTCAAGATTAAAGAAGAGCCGACTCGGGGTCAAACACAATGCAAGTGCCCAAATAGTAGCCTAGAGAACCAAGAGTGCGACTCGGAATGCTAGTGAAACATATTCATAAGCGGGAAAAGGGAAGGTCGACCCAAATCCCAAGATTAACATGAAGTTCAAAGGTGCAACACAATTACTTGGACAAAAGACTAATAATACCCTAGAACACCGAGACTCTCACGGTAACGCTCAACGCTCATGAATGTAAGGGTGAGTATGTGTGTAAATAAGTAACCAAGATCACTCACCTACTACGACTCACAAGGCATGCTCGCAACCAAAGTGGGGCTTCATCCAAGTACAACGCATAGCATACACAAACAAATGAGCAAAGACGAAGAGGTAAAAGGTTGTAATGGGGCTAAGAGGTAGAAAGAAAGGGGTTGCGCTTGGCGCGTTTTGGGAATGAGAGGCTCAAACCGAGTCGTCAACCAAGGGCGAAACAATGAATCAAACTCCCTAATCTTCAAAGCTTGAATAATCATAACATAAGAGTTCATCAAACATTGACTAAGCAACTCTACAAGTCAAGTGAACGACAAAAACTCTAGAGAAACAACCTTCTCTCAACAATATAACGATCCTTAATCAAATGCCAAATGTAAACACTTAATATCACGTCTATACAACCCAATTTCCTTCTTTTTAACAACAATCTCCGCCTTGGTCCCTTTTAATTAGCAACGCCTTTTCTCCTCTTTTAATGAATGAGGGCATGTTGCTTGGCTTTTTTTTTTGTCAATTTATTTTGTTTTCGTTTTCTTTTCTTTTTCGGTGACCAAGTCGGAAGAACACTACTAACCATCGAGTCTTACATTCTCAAATGCACCTAGGATTCTCAAAGCAACACCCTCAAACTCCTTAAAACAACATCAATCTAACACCAACCAATGACCAACTCGGTAGGGGAGGGTAAATTTAGGTATATAGCTAGTCAACGGTAAATGAAGAAAGAAAGGCAAACAAAGGCATAATAAGGGTGAAGAAAAGGGAACCTACTCATCTTTGTTTTGCCGATGACTTACTCTTATTTTCGTATGGGAATAAAGAGTCGGTGACAATCTTGATGAGAGCATTTTTGACTTTTTCTAAAGCTTCGGGCTTATATATGAACAAGGATAAATCTGAGTTGTATATGAATGGTGTAACGAAAGAGAATGAGCTGATTTAGATTACGGGAATGAGGAAAGGCACTCTACCTTTTCGATATTTAGGTCTTTCCATCTCGTATAAGAAGATGAGTGTTCTTGATTGTGCTATACTTGCGGAGAAGATTGTGGATCGTATTAGAAGTTGGGGATCAAGACATTTAACTTATGGTGGTCGATTGACTTTAGTTAAGTCGGTTCTCCAAAACTTGCATAGTTATTGGGCTAGAGTATTCATCCTCCCTAAGTCGGTGATTAAGAAGGTTGAGAGTATATGTAGGAATTTCTTGTGAAAAGGAGATTATAACTATATAGCTGCTCCTCTAGTTGGTTGGTACCATGTTTGTTGCACCAAAAAGAAAAGAGGATTGGGAATTAAGGGTGCGATGGATTGGAATTTGGCTAGCATTGCTAAGTATGTGTGGTGGCTGGCTGTTAAGAAAGACCGGTTGTGGGTGCGTTGGATTCATATTGTTTTTTTAAAAGGCAAAGATTGGCAGCTAATGCTATGTACTGATACCTCAAGTTGGTCTTGGAAAAGAATTTGCAAGGTTTATGGGAAGTTCAAAGAAGGGTTTGTGAAGGATGGATGGCAGATTTCAGGAGGGAACTATACTGTTTCCATGGGTTATGATTGGCTTCGTGGGCAGGAAAAGGATGTGGAATGGAGTGGATTAATTTGGCACAAGCTTGTCCTATCTAAGCACTCCTTCAAAGCGTGGCTTATGATGCATCGTAGCTTACAAACCAATGATAGGATTGCTAGATGGGGACTGAACAATGCGCTTGATTGCTGGTTGTGCGGAGCCGAAAAGGAGGATCATCAGCATTTATTCTTCTTATGTGAGTATAGTTTACAGGTAAAGGGGCTGTTTTCAGATTGGCTGAACATCAGTGTTCCTAATGCTGATGTAGAGAAGTGGTGGTGCAGCGGGACGTTTGAGAACAAGAGACATAAAAGATTGATTGGGTGTGGACTTGTAGCGATGATTTACTATATTTGGTGGGCTCGTAATGCTAGTAAACATGAGCTTTGGGTCCCGAAACCGGAGCAGATGTTAAGGAAGATAAAGGAGGAAGTGAGAACTAGGTTTCGATTTATACTTGATCATGGAAAACTTAGTGATGTATTGAAATATATGTAATTAGCTGTATTGCAGGCTGGTAGTAGTGGACTGTCCGCAAAAGTCCAAGCAAATTGGTTGTAGGGAAAAGCTGTAATTCTTCCTATTACTCATCAATATAATGCTTACATCCCCCCCCCCCAAAAAAAAGGAACCTAGTCTAAAAGGTGAAAAACATGGCTATTTGGCTATGTGGAGTTCATGTTTTCTGCAACCTCAACAATAATGCTCAAATGAAATCGCATACCAAAGCATAACAAGGAATCACACCACAAAAGTGCGTGAAAATGAAACATACCAAGCAAAGAGGCCTACTCACAAAAGGAAGTCACAAACATGATGCAAGACACTTAATGGACAATGGCAAAGTGCATAACAAGAATCATCATCGCCAACTATCATCTTCTAAACTCATGACAAAACTTACTAAGATCCAATTGAAAAGGGACGAGTGATCTTTCGGTTCCTCTGCCCAACCTTACTAAGACCCACTTTCGTGGTGAAGAAGCTAAGCCACTAATTGGAATTACCCAAGCCCCGAGTTTCCCCATATTGACGAGGGTGAATACAAATTGACTAAATTGATCAAGTAAAGTCCACAAGCATACAACAATTCCAAATAGACAATTCAACTCAAGTGTAACCAATCACAATAATTCCCAATCCATAATACCCAATTTCATCCTCTCCTAACCACCTAACTAAAATCTACTCAACATTCATATGAAGGTTAATAAGAGAAACAAACAAGGAAGATAAACTAGAATAATCCATACTAGAAATGAGAAGGAATTGAGTCTAATACAATAATGGAAATTTAGACAACATAAACATAAAGAGAATAATTGAAAAACAATAGATTAAGGAGAAACTAAAGAGAAAACTAATTAAAGAGGAGAGAGAAGAAAAGAAAGTACCAACAATGGAGGAAATTCAAAGGAAGAAGATGAAGATTTATTTTTTTTGGTAAAATGTAAGTATATATATATAATAAAAAAAGAGTAACATATACAACCAATACTAGACCAATAATTCCAAGGTAGGAGTACCAAGGAACAAACAAACACAAATTAAACCAATTACACCGCTGATTCAAATCAGCAGTACTTCAGCAATATCCTTCTCCTCAGTTCGTAACAAGACTCTGCCCTGGCATCATCACCTGTAACCTAGCGTTAACTTCTTACTGGATACTAGCCACTTTTTTAGGTCTCTGAAGGACCCCATCTACTCTAGCCTTGTTCCTCTGATGCCAAACATAATAGTAGCATGCTGTTAGCACCATAGCATCCTTCTTCCATTCAATATTCCTAGCCCGTTGCTGCATTCTGTCTATAATTGGTAAGGGCCGTACCAATTCTTAACTGCATCTAACACCTTCCTAGCATATACATAATCGAAAAAAAGATGATTTACAGTCTCGCTATGGGCCTGGCAATTGCAACATAAACCATCTTAAGTGTATCCCCACTTCATCAGCCTCGTTTTAGTGTTCATTCCTTTGTTCATGGCCAGTGAAATAGTAATAGCATGCTTAGGGATATTCCAAGTATTCCATACCACCTGAGACCACTCTTTCATGTCACCTGAGGCTCTCATCCAATCATAACCACTTTTGACAGAATAGGAATGGGACGAGGTCCATATGTTATTGTTGTATCCTACCTTCAGTCTTTCTTTTACTCCACATATGTTCTTCCAGGACCAATTATTGCCTGATTTAGGTAGATAACTGTCCCAGTTGTGGTTCTTCAGATACACCTGGTTAACCCATTTAATCCAAAGCTTTTCTGGCTGAGAATAAACCCAATCCACCAACTTGCCAATGGTTGCAATGTTCCACACCTCGACTTGTTTTATGCTCAGTCCCCCTTCATCCTTTGGAAGTGTAACTTTTTCCCATGCAATTAGAGGAGCTCTTTAATAATCAGCTTTACCTGCCCATAAGAAATTTCGACATATAGCCTCAACCTTGTAACAATTGACACTGGTAAGACAAAGATAGAAGCCTAGTAGAAGTGGATTGAGTATAGAACAACATTGATCAACGTAATTCTGCCAGCATACGACAACTTTCTAGCCGCAATGCTTCGTATTCTAGCTATCAGTTTCTCAGTCAGTATTTGGCATTCTTTTTTACTTAGTCTTCCAGCCTTAATGGGGACACCCAAATACCTGTAAGGCATCTTCCCCACATTAAATTCAGTAACCGAAATGATATCCTCCATCAATATTTGATCCATACCATTGAAGAAATACTTCAGACTTCCCACTGTTTTTTTTTGGAGTCCCGTAGGCTTAGAGAAAGTAGCAAAAGCATTCATGAGTAGTAAAATAGACTGAGCATTTTCTTTGCAAAACATAAGTAGATCATCAGCGAACATAAGGTGGGTAAGCTTTAGGTGAGAGCACATCAGATGATTTTGGAAATTGTGTTTACCAGTTGCATACTTGAGGGTTCTTGTCAAATATTCCATACACGAAGTAAATAGGAGAGGGGATATGGGGTCCCCTTGCCTTAACCCTCTTTGCCCATTAAAATATCCAAAATAATTGCCATTCATAGTAAGATTGAAAGAGGTAGAGGATACACAATTCATGATTTGCAAAATAACCAGAGGTGGAAAGTTCAATGCCTGCAGCATTTGATCCAAGAATTCTCACTCCACTGAATCATAAGCCTTTCGAAGATCAATCTTGAATAAGCATCTAGGAGAAGTGCTCTTCCTTTCATAGAGCTTAACCAAGTCCTGACATATCAAAATTTTTTCAATAATTGATCGACCTTGTACAAAAGCACCTTGAGTATCTTCCACAATATCAGGTAGAAATTTTGCAAGTCTGTTAGAAAGTACCTTGGAAACAATCTTATAGATCATATTAAAACAGGAAATAGGTCGAAACTGAGCAACAGTGGTAGGCCTATCAACTTTAGGGATCAGGGACAAGTTTGTAGCATTAATTTGTTGCAGAAGTTGACCTGTTTTGAAGAATTCTTGGACAACAATATAGATATCAGGTCCCACATACTCCCAAGTAGCTTGGAAAAATCCACTAGTATACCCGTTAGGTCCCGAGACCTTGTCTTTTGGGATAGAAAAGACTATCTTCTTGATTTCATCCTCATACACAGGCTGGATCAATATACTGCAGTGTTCGGCAATACATTTCTTACAAGTATCCATTTATAGATTTTCTCACTGGTTTAACCGGTTTGGAACTCCCAAGTAAGTCTCTATAAAATGCCAAAAAAGCCTCTTGAATCTTCTCATTAGTTGTGCATTCCTTGCCATTAGCATTCTTAATTTGGGTAATTCTGTTCTTATGCTGTCTTTGCTTGAGGCACATATGAAAATAAGCAGTATTAGAATCGTCATCTTTCATCCAATGTGCTTTTGCCTTTTGCCTCAAGTAGCTCTCCTTTGCCTTTTGTAGCTCCCCGACCTGTTTAAACATATTTATCTCCTGTACAATTAACTCTTCATTAGTCGGGTTAGTGTGGACATGACATAGGTCCACCCCGACGCGGCCACGCGCGGGTTTGGGGAGGCGAATGAATCTCCATATGAAAATGGATCGAATTGAAATTTAAATCGAAGTGGAGTCGCCACCGAACTTTGTGGGAGTTCGGGCCCATTCGAACCCACTCTATATCGTAGTGGGCCATGCACAAAGTATGGCCCATTTCCGATGTCAGAGTTTATTGGGTTCGTCTCTTTGCATTTGATACCGATACCGACATTATCGGATACCGTGTATTGAATGACTCTCGTATGCCAATGGATTCGGATATCCGGAAACCGAGGTTCTGAGTAAGGGTGATGGTACGTGTTGGGAAGTTCACAAAGAACACCCAACCCCGCCCGCACATTAGCGGCCTCTACTAAGATATCGTTTGATTTTGAAATACGCGCGTTAGTAAAACGATGAAATGATATGCAAACATTGTTTTCCCTAAGCATGCGAAAAATTGAATGGGTTGCTACGTCGATTTAATGCATCAAAAACTAATGTCAAAGTTATATTTAGCATGCGAGGTTTATTTTAGTACAATAAAATAAACAATGAAAATAAATCAACAAGGATGGAAACAAACATGTTAGTAACGGTATAACGATAATAACGGTTTGCGAAAATATAGGATAATATGGAATGACTTAAACAAGATGAGGCACGGTTTTGAAAAGTAATATTTCACGTGATAGATTTGACACGTGTTGACCTAAGTCATAAAAAAAGTATTAACGAGACTCGAATGACATTGTAGGACTCACGGTTTGACGTGATAAAGGGGCCACTCGACCGAGTCATTGAGGGACTCGACGGAGTGGACATCTGAAAAGCTTCTGTCCCAGATTTCGTGACGTCACTCGACCGAGTTATGAGGAAACTCGACCGAGTGCATGGCCACTTGATCGAGTCATTGCGAGACTTGACCGAGTGGTTGTCAAAATAACCTTCTGTCTCGTTTTTGGGGTGCCACTCGACCGAGTGGACTAGGCACTCGATCGAGTGCCCTCTGTACGAACTAGGGTTCGCCTCGCAATTTATTATTGATTGCGAGATTGCTTTTTGATCTTGGATAAATCGTTGATTCTGCCGAATCGGGCATAAATATTATGTAATTTATGCTCGATTCGGATTTTGATGCTCGTCATATCCGATATTCGATTATTGAATCGATATCGAATATTAGGGCGAAACTAAAAAAAGATGCTACAAGTCGTTTGAATTAACTAAAACGGTATAGATTTTCTCCACGTGTATAGTGTCGTAATTAATTCTATTGAATTAGGTGACAACTATTTAGCATCAACGAAAATTGTATTAGTTAAATTAATTGACTAAATCGTTTAGATTCGACATCCAACTATTGAGTTGGTACCGAATCTAATAGATCGACGCTTTGTGATTAATTTAATTAAAACGGACTCCATTTGATTCCCTCGGCTTCCCGACATCGTAATAAATCCTTACGGATTGTGTGATGTCGGATCCGCGTCAACGGGTTTCGACCTTAAATAAAAAGATGTTTGACTCGAAAATAGTTTTGAAATCGATGAAATATGCGGTTAACGATGACGCGAACAAAAGTAAAAAAAACTATTGTTTACGTTGACTTGCTTCAATAATCAAGCGCTAGGGGTGTCGGGATAAGCGACCGGCAACATCGGGTGAAACACCCTTGTATATTCGGATTTCCTTATCCCGTCATCATTCGCACTCGACACAAATTCACAAGTATTTTAATATTTTATACTAATGATATTAACGATATTATAGACACGAATAAAACAACAACAAAAAGACAACAACGACGGACGACGAAGAGAAGAAGGTGAGGAGAGAAGAACGGGATTTTGCACCCTCAACCTACATGTTTCTTAGTCTCGGATAGATCTTGTTATATGTGGCTTTAGCACGGGAGAATCGAGGTTAATGTAAGTTAAGTTATGGCGGTTTAGGGTTCCTAGATGCTAGGGTTTAAGGTTGAAGATGATGAGTTGTGATGGGTGAAGATTAGGGTTTTTTTTTAGGGTTGTCCAAAGTTGTTCAAAGTTGCATGCATGAGGGTGTATATATAGGCCAATCTATGCACCCCCGTCTAGGGTTACTCGACCGAGTAACTGGCTAACTCGGTCGAGTGGCCCAGTGCGACTGCAGTCGGGCTTGCTTAAGGGTCCACTCGATCGAGTGGGTCAGCTTAAGCGCACGGGTCCAGTTTTTTGGACCTCGGGTTAGGCATTTTGTGGGCTTTGTATTTGGGTTGGACTTTTGATGTTTGCACGGCTGTTTTTTTGTGTCTCGGAAATGGCTTCGACTGGTGGTTGACACGATCGCTAAAAGTTGGTTTTATTTCCGGTGTCATTTTTGACCCAAATTAGTCTTATTTGATTGGAAACGACCCACTGGGCCTGAATTTGGGGTCAGTTTTGTGAGATTTGTACTCCGTAAAAAGCCCAAGCCAGAAACTTATGGTTTCGAGCCCACATCCGAGCGCGTAGAAACACGTTTGCGTCCGATCATCATCGGGTGTTTTTTGGAAACTGCTATTGACACGTGGCGGTCAAAATATGGGTGTCTACAGTTAGCAATAATTCCTTCCTGACTTTGCTCAAGTGCAGAAATAACAACACTTTCCTGCACTTCTATATTGTCGAAGCACTCTTTATTTAAGCCTTTGAGGATGGATTTAAGGGACTTTAATTTTTTCACCACAGCAAACATAGGTACACCATTAATCTCTTGATCCCAGTGATTCTTGACCCTTTCATGAAATGAGTTAGCTATAGTCCACATATTAAAAAATTTGAAAATTCTCTTCTGATGGTACTCAATAGAGGAAGCACTGACCACACAAGAAGTATGATAAAAAATTCCTTCATTATGGAAATGAGCGACCATTTCAGGGAAGGAGGCACTCCATTCAGGATGGACTAAAAATCTATCTAACCTACTGAATTTCCTGCTTCCAAACTCCTGCTTATTTGTCCAAGTAAAGAATGCCCCAGTTGCAGGTATGTCCAACATATTACACGCCTAAGAAGAAGATGAAGATTAACATAAATAAATAATCTTGAAGGAGAGATACAAGAACTATGTCACCCAATCCTTGCAATCTCTTCAATCTTCTAATTAGAAAGAATTCTAAACTAATATGCTACTAGATTACAAATGATAAGAGTAATCTAAACAAATGAATTCTTTCTCTAGATCTAATGGAGACTACTAATTGGGGATCTACTAAGATAATGTTTCTTAAAGAAATCTAGGTTTAACTATATATACAGAGCCTTAATGGGTCATTAAGACAAAGCCCAAAACTAATTCTTGCTTGCTTAGTGAAACTTCATCCTTTGGGTCTTCATAGGGTGAAACTTTGTTTGCGGTTTTCTGTAATTCTCGTGACTTTTCCGTCGGGTGAAACTTAACCCGATGGTTTCACCCGGTTAGTTTTTCTTCCACGATGCAAAATTCGGGGTGCCATTGCCGTCGGGTGAAACTTTACCCGATGGGGAAAAGTTTCGCCCGGTCATTTCACTCGGTCAACCCTCTCTTCTTGAGGACCTTCAGAGATGCAGAAATGTCGTCGGGTGAAACTTCACCCGATGGATTCTCTCTCTCTCTCTCTCTTTTCCTTGGATTTCACTTCTTTTGGTTCAGTTTTTCCGGCTCGACGACAAACTCTCGGACGGTGTTCCCCTCCCTTGTGCTCGTATAGGCTCGGATATGCTCTCGAAAAGATTCCTATCAAAATGAATAGAAAAACTACCCAAGAACACAAAATGCACACGAGAAACGCTAAAGCGAGAAAGGCTTAGATAAGGCGATAATCGCACAAAATATCGCGAAAGCGATAGGAAAATGAGCGTAGATGGGTGGAAAATCGGGGAAAACTTGACACACATAAATTCCCCCACACTAAACCGTTGCTTGTCCTCGAGCAAAGACCCAAAAAGAAACTAACTAATACTACTACTAGGATAGATTACGCTAAGCCGATATAGGATAATTAACGGGGCCGCTCCGTCCCTTCAACTCACATCGAGATACCCATGAGGTAGAGTACCTCCATGTAAGGCAAGTTGAGTCTTGCTCAAAATTGTGGACGCAACTAAACACAAGAGAACATAAAACAAAAGAAACACACACGAAAAGATAGTTGCATCCAAGGAAGAAAATAAATCGCCGAGCGCCTCATCAAAACGGCGGGGAAAGTACCGGTTCCAAGTTTGAGACAAGTGAGAACACCACCAAGCTAGTTACTAAAGTTGACATGGGCAAAATTCTAATAAGATGACAATCAAACAATGAAAACATTGAAAATTTACCAAGGTCCTTCTAATCCACTAAGATGCCTACAACAGGACGATAAATGGAATGGATAGTGGTGAACCATGGAGTTAGTAAACACTAGAGGTAAGTGTTATCCTGTCTCCTAAGCTTAGCCTAGAGGGTCGTCCCAAAATCGAGAAAGCCAATTAGCCCAAACAAAAAGTTAACAAGTGTTTGCAAAATGGTACAGATCGACTAATCACTGCTATCTTTCTTCCTCGGGACTCGGTCCTCTAGTAGGCACTTCACGACAATAAGTCGACCGAGGGTTTATTTGGATTTGGGAATATTTTTCAAGATTTCATTTTCTTTTGGCTTTCCTTTCCTTTCCCTTTTTGATTTCGCTCGAGGGCATTTTTTTCCTTCTTCATTTTTCTCCCTTTTTGCTTTGGGTAGCCCATATATTTGGCTAAATGATGCATTTGAGATTCATGGCCAATCATTACTTTTTGCAAACTTATTTTGTGGACATGTATGAATGGTAGGGAAATAGGCAAATCGAATGTGCATCCCCTCCGAACCCACAAAAAGGTGGAAATTTGGACTAAGAGGGGTCCCTAGCGAGGAAGTGATAAACACTCAAACTAACCAAAAACCGGGTTTTCGAAAACCTTTACCTAAACATACTATACAAAAATAAAGGACACAAAAAGAGCAAAACAATTGCCGACACAAACAAGTAAAGCCAAGCACTCCGATCTCCATCAATTGTCAACACAACCACATCCACCAATTCCAAAATGTTCACCAAGTGAACCTCCAAATAGCATACAAGCCCATACTCCAATGTGAATAAGAGAAGGGGAAAAACAAATGTAGAAGATATTACCGAGTGGCCTTCAATTTCGCTACCTTGCTTCCATATGCTATTAGATTGGCGGCATACCTGCGAGAAAGGAGAGAACAAAGCAATACGAGGGACATTAAAATGAAGAGAACAAATGAAATCTTTTTCGGGTTTTTGGTTTTTTCAAAGAAAAATGAAAAGGAGAAGAAGGAAAGGGTATTAGATCCCTCCTCCACACTAAAACTGTGCATTGTTCTCAATGCACAAGTAGGGGAAAAGATCGAAAAAGAAGAAAAAAAGGAAAATCTTTTTGTGTTTTTGTAAATTTTTCGAATGTTTTCGCATTTTTCAAAATCATGTTAAGTAAAAAAAAGGAACGAAAATGAAAGAAAAGAAAGTAAAATGGAAAAGATGTGGCGGGCCTAGGTGTAATCACGTCACCTAGACCCTAGCCAAAGAGGAAAAAGAAAAATAAGGTGAAAATAAGAAAAACGAAAGACAAATGAAAAATAATCGAAAAGGAGATAAACTAAAAAGGCGTAGGTGTAATCACGTCACCTAGCCCTGATTCCGCACAAATTGGACAAAATTAAAGGGAAAGATTAATTTGGATTTTCAAAATGGTCGATGGTGTAATCACGTCACCAAAGACCGAGAGCATACAGCAAGGCCCTTCAACTCCAAGGGTACCTCCATGATATTAACACAAATATAATCGACCCAACATGGGTCACAAACGAGCTAATAACCAACATAACAAATAAGAACAAATCATCAAAATGCCATAATAGGTGCTGCGGAGATTCTAACAAAACTACTGAAATTGGGCAACCGACACCCCCACACACAACTAACGACACTAGACTACCCTCACATGGGACCCGGGGGAGGATGCGGTGAGTACTGCAACCCAGGCGGGTAGAGACCAAAGAATCTATTAAAATATTGCTGCTGCTGGAGTAACAGTCTTTGGTTCTCTTCCCCCGCCTCTCTAGCCGCATGGGCCTCCCTCACGGCATCCCGTGCCATCTCATAACTATCCCGAGCGTACTGGAAACCGTGTCAAGATTACATATAAGAATGGTGCGCCGTATCGCGCGTATCTCGGGCAATGTTGTAGGCGTCATGAGCTAGGTTAAGGGAAGCGGTTGAGTTTTCCCAGGTTTGCCTAGAATAGTTATGAACCTTCCCCCACTGATTATAAAAATCATCAGATCCAAAGAACAAGGAGTGCCTCGGAGGACTCATATTGACGTCCTCCTGAAAATTGGGGGTCGTTTGAGTGTAGGTAGAGTGGCGGTGGGGTGTAAAGTCGGTAAAGTCGGAAGTGTAAAATTGGGTGGTTTGGGGTTCAGGTTGACGGGAGGAAGAGGGTCCTTAGGATGAAGAGGGTAAAGCGTGCTGACCCTCATCCTAGAAAGTTTCGACTTCCGGTTCCTCCTCCATCACGTCCTCGACAATAATCTCATTATCACCATAATCTAATGGTCCTGCGGGGTATGTAACCATGTAAAACACCTCGGGTATTGTCCCGAATGTATTCTCCAGACCGCTTTGGCATGCCAAAGTTATGATAAGTAATATTTTAGTAATGATTTACCCCTACTTTTACCAGTTATTTAGTCCGATTTTGTGTTCTATAATTATTATATAGCTTATTATATGTTATTAAGTGTTAATTAGGGTTATTTAGTTTTTTTAATTATTTTTGTAGTAATAATTGTTATTTTCCGAGTATTTAGTACTGCTTTGTCTCGTTTCTATTTTGTAGGTATTATTTTGGGAATAACCGAGCAAAGACGGGTCAAGACGAGTCAAAACACAACGAAAATGAAACGAAAGACGTGTGTTGAACAGGACCAAAAAGAAAAACTTGGATTGATTCTCGAACCCGAGCCTAGTTCCTTACGAGACCCACGATCAGCATTAAATAATAACACACCAACGAATTGAACGGGGGAGGACTACGAATAGATCAGGGAGACAATAGAATAGGGGGCTCTTCCTGGGGTCTGACGGAGTATTAGAGATTTAGAGGTAACATTAGATAAAAAAGTCTCTTTGTTATTTTCTAATCAATTGAATACTTTTCTGTAGCCCAAATTTTCATATTAGTTCAAGACTCCAATTTCTTTTTGGTATAACTTTATTCTCTTCTCTCTCTCTTATTGTCTTTTACTTATTGTTCAATGTTTACAATTTTTAGGTTGTCAATTTTATTAAAGTTGTGTCTTTATCCTTTAATCATGCTTAATTCATGTTTAATTTTAGTGGGTAGTTTCATTAGTTTAGTTTCAATCATGATAGAGTAGTCAATTCTAGGGTTAGGGTTAGTTCGGTTGATTAATTGTTCGTAATCTCTTTTGATCGTTATAATTGATTCACTTGTCTTGGCTAGATAAGTAAATCAGTTCAGTTAACCTAGACTTAAGATCGAGACCCGAGTCTAATTTAGACCTACGTTCATTGGGGTGGGTCGACCTAGTAAGTAGCGAGAGCCCGCTAGGACTGTCCTATGGTGGATAGAGACTCGAGAGAGCCTATCTTATGCCTATTACTAACCTTAATCAACTATTTTATGAACCCGAAAAATCCCCTGAGACTACCTGTTAAGCTTGATCCTGGTCCCTTTTATTATATTTGTTACCGTTTTCCTTTTTTGTTAGTTTAGTTGATTAGTTTAGATATCTCAACCCAAACTGAATTTCTCCGACTAAAACTTTAACTAGACCGAGACTTTTATTTAGCTCACCGTCCCTGTAGATTCGATACCCGACTTACCCTAGCTACCCAGTTAGGAGAGTTAGGTTCTTGTTTGATTAGTGGAGATTCGCGACAAATCTCTACGTCAAGTTTTCCTCAAACTCAAGCGACACCCAGTCAGGATTAGGCATATCAGTTGCCCTCAACTCAGTAATTTTGAACAGGAAAAGACTATTTTACTCACCCGGAGTCGAAACTATAAATGGCCAATAATGCTCATCCAAAAACTTTCCAACCCCCTCGACCGGCTCCTTGTTTTCCAAAGTGATACGCAAAGCCTTAGCTATCATAGTTATGACACCACCACAAGAAATTCTCTTGCAGTTGCACTTCGCAATTTGCGAAAAATGTGTAGTTAAGGCTTCAGCCATATCGATGGACGGCCTTCGATTCAGAACCATATCCTCAAGTAGCTGCACTGCCGTGTAGACACCCAGATTTGGACCTGGTGGCTGCAGGAGTACCCGACAAACACCCGATGACGATCGGACTGCAACGCGAGCGAGATTACGATGTTTTAGATATTTTTTCTATAGAACGGATCAAATAATTACTCGGAAAGATTCATTTAACATCAAGACAGCCTTAGTCATGTCATTACGGTCGCGTCAACACTAATTAGAGTCAGTTCCGACACCGGGACCCCGAATCGGTACCGAAATATACAAAGTCAAACCTGAGTCAACACGTCGGGCCAAGCAAACCTCGAGACACGCGCTCAAGGCCCACCCGGTGCTCGACGCGCTAAGGTTACGGGAATGCATAATCCCCAAGTCAACACAATATACGCATCTTCTCCGTTTTGAAATGTTTCGAAATCGGATCTTCAAAACTCCAGGCGCCTCACACCAGGAGTCCTAGTGCGTCGGAACTCAGGTTGCCTAAGAGTCGATTTGAACTGCGCGAGCAACTATAAATACCCCCCTCATTTCGTTCATTCGACACAATAACAACATCTCAGCGAGTTCGTGACTTCTCTCACAACTCGCTCACCCCCTCTTCTTCTCTAACTTAGGTCGTACTCTGACACTAAGTACGATCCACTCGATCGTTTAGCGAATCGATGCTACTCCTCACTCTCGGGATCTCCACTCAACCTCGAGGAGCACCTGCGTTCGACTAGCCAACCCCGGGTCTAGTAGCGAAGCTCTGCCGGATTAACCGCAGAACTAGCCGTAGTAACGAAACTCTGCCGAAATCACCGCAGGACGAGCTAGAAGGATCCGCCTCGAAGTCGAATCGTCACTAGGTTGTCATCTAAACAAAACTTTACATTTATGTACTTTTATTATGCACTTCGATAATCTCAAACGCGGACATTAGGTCCATGACACGTCCTAAAACACGTAACGTCCTCAACTTCAACCATAAGCACTAAAACACCCTAACTAAACCCGAGTAGTTCCGAGATCCGTTACTCAACCACCTACGCATCGTGTCTTGTTTAGTGTATACTCCGAGGGTGCAACTCCTCACTATGTGATTTGCCTACATTTCGCATTTACTACTTTCGTATGATTTACCACTTTTATGACCTTATAATCGGATGCTAAATCACCTAACATGGAATTCAAAACCTAAACAAGTTAAAACTGAACAAAGTGATGGCCGGGTTCCGTATTAGTCCCGGTGCTCACCATCCGTGGTTCGATGCATCCCTATTAATACCGAGCCGATGCATCTTAAGCAGATTACCAGGTAAGGTATACCACGAAAACGACTAATACCCGTATTATCACGTTAAAACTAATTTGCTAATACGTATAATACTTAGTACCCTCTACTCTCCATTGTGCATCTTTTCATGGCCTGCTTGTCACGTGAAATCGCATGCAAAAAATGTAAACACAACTACTTCGACTACAAAAACTTACTTGTCGTTAAACAACCAACATAGCAAAGACATAGGGTTAAAACAATGGATGTTACCGTACTTCCGCCACAATAAAGGAACAAAGTTATCTGCCTACCGATTGATTAGTAGAGGCCGCTATGTGCGTGTGGGATTAGGTGTTGATGTTTAGCGGACGTTGGCTTCCCAATACGTACCCTCACCCCATACTCAGAATCGACGGTTTCCGGATGTCCGAAACCATTGGCAATGAGAGTCAATCCAGGCATGGACTGCTTAAGGGTACAAGTCTTTGTCTTTAGGTCCCGTGCCACTCAACTTTGAGCCGGCTAAGGATCAAAGTTGACTTGAACGGTTTCCGAGTCCCCATAATTGACTCGGTGGCGACTCCACAAATCGGCAACGAATTCGGTTCACTAAAAAGATCGTCTTACCAAACATATCGGCCTTTAAACATTTACAACCATGACTCGATCGATTCTAACGGAAACACGGGTGTCCGCATCCGTCTAGTACTTTCCGAACCGTCATCCAAATGGAGGTCCGACACATCACCTGCGCGAGATCGGACCGGCCCTCGACCGGGAGGGGGCCTCGTGGGTGGCCGCCGCGACGAACCGGATCGGTTGGTCGCCCGACGGTGCGGACGGTCGTCCACAGTTTGGCGACTCTGCTGGGGATTTGGAAACAAGTTTCCAGCGATGGTGTAACTCGAACGAGGTCGGTGAAGCTCATTTCCTAGTTCCCTGTTGTGGTCACTACAGGTTTTGGCCCTAAAAAGCCCACCCTAACCGATATTAGGACCAATTAACCTCTTTGCGTAAGATCCTTTCGGACACACGGAGAGACCCTCGATTGACACTCCGGCCGTCCAAGGTAGCCACGCATTCCGTGGATATACCAAACGAGTGGTTCCAAGCAGACGGTATGACACTCACCTCCCCAGGTGACCTGTCGTCACCTAAGCGAAGACTATTTGTGGGCGGTAGCCTACCCTAACATACCCGTGTCTGCATCCTAAAACACTAAAATCTGGATTTAACAACGACAACATATTCAACTGCACCCAACTTCGTTTTCGAAAAATTAAAGAACATCTTCTTTTCAAAACCGCCTTTTAAGCGGCAATGCTCCGGCTAAATCAAAATTATTTTTCAAAAAACATTTTAGCACCGTCACCATGGCAAATTTTACACTCATCACTTTTAAAGGACACCTTTTTGAGCGCCATTGCTTTGGCCGAAATAAAACTCGTCATTCTCAAACAACAAACAACGACCGTTATTATCACCAAACTCCCAAATAATGGGATCGAGGTGCCTTATACGTTTACATTTTGCTTTCAAAACATTCACGCACACAAAACACACCATTAACACCGCAAATTCCCAATCAAAGGGAGTAAGGCACCTAAAACAGTCACATTTTATTTTTTCAAAACACCTTTTCGCACATACCGTTAACACAACCAAGACATCAATCAATGAAGTCAAGGAACCCAAAATGGTTATACACCACCACCACCACCATCGAAATGCCAATTAGTGGAATCGACGAATATGGGTTGCCCGTTTTAAAAGGCTATTTTAAAAAAACACTTTCACTACATAAATTCTGTAATAAGGATTTAGTCACACCTTCAAAGCACCATCACGAACACTACAAACACCGTCTATACAACAAACATCGAACTAACTAATTAATAGTAGTCTCGATAAAAACCACAACATCACTATTTTCAAAACCGGTTCCTTTACAACCGCGCTTCTTTTGCAAAATCACCGTTTACACTTTTGCTATCGTCGAGTCCTCGACGCGCACGTAGTGACACCCTTTTGACACATCACAAACGGTGCCACTGAACCGTTCTAATACCGATTTTATAAGATCTCACTCTCAAAAAGATTATTTTCAAAACTCATCCGTTTTCAAAAGCATCAAAGCTTTTTGATTCCGAGCCGGGATCACGATCAATTCTTTACGTTGTACAACCGTGTAATTAACTGTCTGTGCTAGTTACTAGGGTCATCTCTGTTCGAGGTTTTATATTTTGGGTCGTCTCTTCTCGAGAAGTCCTCTTTCTTAAATCTCACTCCCGAGATTTATGTCAAATCATCTCCTTCTAAGGATACAAGTCTATTAGGCACTGCGCCGAATACACCAAGAGTCTAAAACACCCGAGTCCGTAATCCGATTACCGCAACACACACACGAATCAAGGGTCCCATTTCCGTGTCGATCAATCAAGAGCATTCCTCGAGTCTTTAACTTATCTGGTAGGTCCAGCCTCATCTTCAGTTCTGTTTCTCAGATCTAAGGATATCCTCCGGCAACAACCTCGACTAACTCAACACTATGCTAGGACTTGTCAAAGAACTCCAAAACACCGTGGCTCAAAGGACCGCCACTCACGACAACATCCTCCTTCAACTCGGCTAGTTGAAAGGAGCTTCCAACAAAATAGAGGGTCTAACACATAACCTTCCACAAGAGGAGGTAGATGAAAAGCCCTTCATCCCTATGGATAGAATGAGACTCAAACCGGCTAGGTTCGTCTCAGCCCTTGGGGAGCGTCCCTTCAAGAGCTTGACAGACCTAGGCATGACCTACGTCGAGGCAGTTAGAATTGCCAACGATGACTGGCAGTTATCCCAGCTCACTTCTACCCCGGATCCACCTCTCGAGGCCCGGGATGCGGACTGGGATCCCAGTGCCTACTGCCTATATCATCAAGGCAGGGAGCACGACACGGAGGACTGCAATCGCCTTAAACACGACATCCAGGACTTGGAGGACGCCAGAACCTTCCCTCCTATAAGAGCAGAGACAGCGCACCTCACCTTCGGGAAGCTAGCGATAAAGCAACCACATCTGTAGTGGTTAAGACGAGCAGTGCCATCAAGGTGCTCTTCCCAGGATGAAGCCTCGATGCTTAGAGACGTAGCCGGTCTTAGTTAGAGTCTAGTTTATCTATAGGGCCTAGGCTTAGTAACAATAAACTTTGTTTTTCCTTTTTTTATGTATCGAGTCGAGAAGGTGCGAGTGGACCTGTCCTCCACTTCCGCAAAAAACAATATCTCGGGCACCTAGCCCGCTTATTATCATATCAATAAAACAACTTCTCTTTTTACAACGCGCCTCGACAACTGCTCGATTTATGATAACGCACTTTCTCGCTTAAAACTCGATACTATGCCATTTATCGATAACAATTAATCAAAGCATAAGGGCTACAACAAATGGTCCACCTAACTTCACCGTAAAAAGAGATCAGGAACAATTATCCTAAGCTCAGTCCATAACTGACTTCCCAACAAAAAAACACAACATAAGAAACCCACACAACCAACAAGGCAACAACCAATAGGTGACCACACACCCATATCAGTCAAACTGGACTTCCCAGTTACCAACAACGCAGTCGAACACGAAGCCTGCCTAATAGGGCTAAAAGCCGCCGTACCTCTAGGAGTCAAAAACCTTAGAGTCCACGGAGATTCATCCCTAGTAGTCAACCAAGCCACTGGCATTTGGAAGGTCTATAGCGAGAGCCTAGCTCCGTACCAAACCGAAATCGAAAGCAAGAATTCACCAAAATCAACATTTTACACATACCCCGCGAAGAAAACCAATTCGCTGATGCCCTATCCAAGTTAGCCTCACTAATAAACATGCCCGACAACTTCTTCTCTATGCCTATCTGCGTAGAAAGGAATGAGAAACCCACCTACATCCACAACATCGAAACCGACGACACCCCCGAAGAACCCTGGTACACAAAGCGATCCTAGACTTCAAAACCGACGGGTCATACCCACCCAACACAAACACCAAAAACCAAAGAGCCTTACGAATACAAGCCGCCCACTATGTCCTAAACCAAGGGTTACTATACAAACGAACTCCACAAGGAGTACTCCTTAGATGCATAAGGAAAACTCAATCCAAGAAAGTCAAGGAGGAAGTACACGATGGGGAATGCGGACCCCACATGAGCGCACACCTATTAGCCCGAAAAATAATGAGACTAGGCTATTACTGGGTCACCCTAGAGGCAGACTGCCGGCGTCATGTCTGTCACTGTCACAACTGCCAAATATTCGCCAATATCCAACACCTACCACCATATTCACTCCACACCCTAACAACACCATGACCATTCCCTACCTGGAGAATTGACATCATAGGAAAGGTACACCCATCCGTAACCGGCGGACACTATTTAATATTAGTAGTCGTTGATTACTTTACCAAATGGGTAGAAGCAGCCTCTTAGACCATACTAACCTCTAAACAAGTGGTCAAATTCCTACAAAACAGCATCATCTGCCGCTACGACATACCTCACGAAATCATCAGTGATCAGGGCCTCATTTCAGGGCCGACACCCAAAAACTCCTAGACAAATACAAAATCCAAAGACACAAATCCTCACCCTACGAACCTCAGACAAACGGGGCTGTAGAAGCAACAAACAAAACCATCATCACCATCCTTAAGAAAATGATAGACAACTACTAGGACTGGCCAAACAAGATACCCTTCACATTATGGGGATACCGAACCTCTTACCGAACTCCCACTGGAGCCACACTCTATTACCTAACCTAAGGTTCTGAGGATGTACAACTGTAGACACCCACATTTGGCTGCTAGGTGTCTATAGCAGTTTCCCAAAAAACACCCGATGATGATCAGACGCAAACGTGTTTCTACGCGCTCGGATATGGGCTCGAAACCTTTGGTTGCTGGCTTGGGCTCTTTATGGAGTACAAATCTCACAAAACCGACCTCAAATTCAGGCTCAGTGGGTCGTTTCCAATCAAACAAGACTAATTTGGGTCAAAACCGACACCGGAAATAAAACTGACTTTTAGTGATTGGGTCAAACCCCGGTCAAAGCCGTTTCCGAGACACGAAAAACAGCCATGCAAACATCAAAAGTCCAACCCAAATACAAGATCCAAAAAATATCCAACTCAAGGTCCAAAGACCCGAACCCTCTCGCTCCAGCTAACCCACTCGATCGAGTGTCAGCCCACTCGATCTAGTGGGCCCTCAATCAGGCCCGTCTGCGGTAGCTTGGGCCACTAGACCGAGTCAGCAGGGTAGTCGGCCGAGTAACCCTAGACGAGGACGCATAGCATTGCCTATATATACACCCTCTTGCATGGAATTAAGGTCTCTCCTTTTTCACACACACAATACATCCTTGGCAACCCTAATTACTTGTCTTCCACTCTAAAACCCTAGCAACTTACAAACCCTAAACCACCATAACTTAACCTACGTAAACCTCGATACTCCCGTGCTTAAACCACAACTAAGCGAGTCCCGTCCGAGATACGAAACATGTAGGTTGAGGGTGCAATATTCCCGACTCTTCTTCTCTCTTTCTCTCCTCCGTGTCGTCCGTCGTTGTCATCGTCGCCCCTTTTTCTTATTTCTTTGTCGCGTTCTAATATCGATAATATCACTAATATCAAGACATTAAAATACTCGTCGATCCGTGTCGAGCGCAAAGGATGACGAGATAAGGAAATCCGAATATACAAGGGTGTTTCACCCGACGTTGCCGGTCGCTTATCCCGACACCCCGAGTGCTTGATTGTTGAAGCGAGTTTAATGTCACCAATAACGTTTTATTGTATTACATCGGATTGTTAGTCACGTTTTTTTTTTGCGTCATTGTCATCATATTTAATATCGCATATTCGTCAATTTCAAAACTATTTTCAAATAGAACGTTTTTTTAGTCGAGTCGAAACCCGTTGATGCGGATCCGCCATCACACAATCCGCAAGGATTTATTACGATGTCGGATGCCGAGGGAATCAAATCGAGTCCTTTTTTTAATTCAAGTAATCCCAAAGAGTCATTCTTTAGATTCGATATCAATTCAATAATTGGATGTCGTATCTAAACGAATTAGTCAATAAATCCAACTAATACGAATTCGTTGATGCTAAAAATAGTGATCACATAATTCGAAAGAATTAATTACGACACTATAAACGCGGAGATAATCTAATTCGTGTTAGTTGATTTAAAACGACTTACAAACGTACTTTTTTCTAGATTTCGCTCTAAATATTCGATATCGATTTAATAATCGAATATCGGATATGACGAGTATCAAAGTCCGAATCAAGTATAAATCTTACAATATTTATGCCCGACTCAACAAAATTATCGAGTTTCCTAAATCAAAAAACAATTTCGAAATCGATAAAAATTGCAAAGCGAACCCTAGTTCGTACAGGGGGCGCTCGATCGAGTGCCTAGCCCACTCGGTCGAGTGACACCCCAAAAAACCGACACAGAAGGCTTTTTTAGCCACCACTCGATCGAGTCTCGCAATGACTCGATCGACTGGCAGCTCACTCGGTCGAGTTCCTCAATAACTCGATCGAGTGACATCTAAAAACCGGGACAGAAGCGTTTTCCGAGGACCACTCGGTCGAGTCCTTCAATGACTCGATCGAGTGGCCTTATCACGTCAAAACCGTGAGTCCCGTAATGCCCTTCTAGTTTCGATAATACCTTTTTTTATGATTTAGGTCAACACGTGTCAAATCAATCACGTGTCATGCTTATTTTTCAAAACCATGCATCATGTTGTTTGCGTTATTCTATATCATTCTATATTATTTGCAAACCGT
This sequence comes from Agrostemma githago, assembly GCA_958450325.1. Lineage (NCBI taxonomy): Eukaryota > Viridiplantae > Streptophyta > Magnoliopsida > Caryophyllales > Caryophyllaceae > Agrostemma > Agrostemma githago. The sequence continues at coordinate 23,337,105 of OY288255.1, read as the reverse complement.
TATTATCGTTATTACCGTTACTAACACGTTTGCTCCTTTTGTCGATTTATTTGCGTTGTTTATTTTATTGTACTAAAATGAACCTCGCATGCTAAATATAACTTTGACGTTAGTTTTAGATGCATTAAATCGACGTAGCAACTTATTCTAATTATCGCATGTTTAGTTAAAACGTTGTTTGCATATCATTCCATCGTATTACTTGCACGCTTATTCGAGAGTCAGACGATATCTTAGTAGAGGCCGCTAATGTGCGGGCGGGGTTGGGTGTTCTTTGTGAACTTCCCAACACGTACCCTCACCCCTTACTCAGAACCATGGTTTCAGGATATCCGAATCCATTGGCACACGAGAGTCATTCAATACACGGTATCCGATAATGTCGGTATCGGTATCAAATGCAAAGGGACGAGCCCAATAAACTCTGACATCCAAATGGGCCATACTTTGTGCATGGCCCACTAAGATATAGAGTGGGTTCGAACGGGCCCGAACTCCCACAAAGTTCGGTGGCGACTCCACTTCGATTTAAATTTCAATTCAACCCATCTCATATGGAGATTCATTCGCCTCCCCAAACCCGCGCGTTGCCGCGTCGGGGTGGACCTATGTCATGTCCACATTTTGGCGACTCCGCTGGGGATTAACTGATGCGTGACTTACCATCGGCATCCTCAGGGTGAGACTCGAATAGAAATCGTTTGACTAGAACAATACACGTTTTAGTTTTACGGTTCATGCATAACCCTATTTTTTCCTGGGCCGGTACTGGCGACCGACGTCCCACTATACCGTGATGTACTCCAATATGGATATGTCAAAGGTGTTCATAGTCAATTTGTATGGGTTTCGCGGCATGTTCTAAGCTCAACTCGACTTAGGAAGTCCGTCGCGATTCTCGGATAGGCTATGTGCACTGGTATAGACCCTTTATAGACCGACTGAGACTTAGTGTAGAGCATACATGGCGTTGTTATAATGCTTGCGTGAATATGTGCTGCTTGGTTTCTAAGGTCGTTTTTCAAAAACCGTCATTTTCAAAAATTGCATCCTTTTCCAAAAATATCCAATTTCAAAACCCGGGACGCATACCGAATTTAGGACTTATGATTTTACTCAAAATAGCCTATTTCTAGCCGGTATTCTGCCCATTTCAAAACTCGGAAATATTTTCGAGCTTTCAAAAATTACGGCCTGTTACACTTTTCCGTTTTTTCGAAAAAATCGGGCCCTCCTTTGATTTTTTTTTTTTTCGGATTTTCAAAAAAATTATCCTTTTCGGAACTTTCCTCTTCTTAGGACTTCCCGTATTTAGCAGTGTCGGGTCGTGTCGTAAGTCGTCGAAGTCTCTAGCGTCGAAGCTCTGTCGATCTTACATCACGAGTTTCCTCCCAATCCCAGTCCGCCTTATTTGACTAAGGCAAGGCCCACCTACATAGGACATACTCCTACAAAGGAAGGCCCGTCTACACATTCGAGTCCAAAGTCTGGGGATGTCTCAAGTGGACCTTCCTTCGAACAGGACCCGACCCACATTGTCGGATCCTAAGGGAGGCCCACCTTTCACAAGTCACCCGTCTAGGTGTCTTTTCCGAGTCATTTCCTTTTCGGTCTTTCTTTTTTGCTCGGGATGTACTTTTATTTGGGCTAGTTCCTGATTACGCGGTGTTCTTACAGACAGGCCACCCATAACCAGAAGCCAACACAAGATGCAAGAAACCTTGGACGAACTGAAAGTCGCGCTGGTTAAGATGGAAACTCAACTGACGGCCATCAGGACCGACCAAACCACTCTTGCCACCCGTTTGACTGCCATGGAGCAAGGGACTCCTGTTACTGGATCTGAGCCCACCGAGCCCATAGCTGAACTAATCATCGTTGTTCGCAAGCTTGAAGAACAGGTCCACTTATAAACAAGCAACTCGATCCATACGGAGAATGCTCGTTCCTACTCGCCTCTGAATGACGAGCGACCTACTAACCACAACCTCACGGGAATACCGATGTTTGAGGGTACCGAAGACCCGGTCCACCACATCCGGGCTTTCAAAGAATTTATGGCTGTCAAGGGGGCAAAGTCCACCATGTTCAAGCACCTGTTCGCTTCCTCCCTCGAAAAGCACCCCAAAGCTTGGTACTACAGGCTCGATTCCAAGAAGTACAAGACTTGGGATGATGTGGCGACTGAATTTGCACGGAATTACGCTGATAATACCGAGATCCAGACTACAATGCGTACTCTGGAAGTGATGGCCCAAGAGCCCAAAGAAGGGTTCACCAAATACCTTCAAAGGTGGAGGGCCGAGAGCGTGAAGCTGGTGGATAAGCCCAGCGAGAAAGTCTTAGTGGAGGCCTTTGTCAAGACCCTCCTCCCTTCCTACTGGGTCCATCTCCGGTATGCTGTCATTCCCAACTTTGCCACCCTAACTGAAATGGGCACAAGGATCGAGGATGACTTACGGTTAGAGAGTTCGACCAAGGTCTCTACCAAGGGATATCAAGGGGCCAGTTCATCTGTGAGCAAGCCCACACCTGCAGCTGCAACCCGCAGCATCTTCGATGAGGTTAATCTGCTGGATACCTCATCCAAAAAGAAGGCTCCAAATCGGGTATTCACGGATATAGGGACTACCTATACCTACGCCTTACAAAGGCTATCTTCAAAGGGCCTGATTCAACCCATAGGCCCAACTCCAGAAGTTGCAGTGGAGAAAAGATCCAAAAGCTACAATGTTCAGGCCTATTGCCAGTATCATTGGGGTAATGGGCATGACACGGAGAAGTGCTTGAAATTGAAGCATCTGATCCAAGATCTGATCGAAAGCGGGAAGATCCCATTGCCCGGAGACAAGGCGAGCAACAAAGAAAACCCGTTCAGTGCCCATGCTATATTCACTGGAGAGGTAACCGATTGTTCACATCTCATCTCCCCCTTTATCCGACAAATCAACGGGATATGGTTCGCTGACGAGGAAGATGTTTACCTAGATAAAGGGGAAGCTGTCCCCATCACCAGTGAAGAGGTTCGAAAATCTAAGTCTAGGGCCTTACCCACCAACCACCTCGCCATCGCCGGGCGTCCTACCCCGACAACCGTCACTGAACCTGCCAGGACGGAATCTACCCTTGAGGAACCAAGCAACGACACAACCTTGGTTCAGCAATTGAAGAGGGTTCCAGCCGATCTAACCATATGGCAACTTCTGGTTAGCTCGCAGGAACATCGAGAAGCACTGACCAAGGCTCTCGATCAATTTACGGTCGACTCACAGGTTACCCCTGCTGAAATGGTAGCCACTATTATGCCCTATCTTAAGGGCAAGTCCAAGGAAGAAGGCCCACTCATCACCTTCTCCGAGTCCGATCTTCCGCCGTTCGGGGACGCCCACAACTTGGCCCTATACATTACGGTCATTTGCCGAGGAAAGTATCTCCCAATGACCCTTATCGACGATGGGTCCGCTGTAAATGTCCTTCCCTTAAGGACCGCTAGGGCCCTCGGCATCACCGAGGCCGACTACCTTCCGACGGCGCAAACTATCCAGGCTTTTGACGGAAGCCCAAAACTGGTTGCCGGGGCCGTTAAACTAACAATCATAACGGGCCCAATCGAAAAAGAACTGTTGTTTCAGGTGATTGATGTCACCACGTCCTTCAACTTACTGCTCGGAAGGCCTTGGATCCATGCGGTCAAGGCTCTGTCCTCTACCCTCCATAGAAAGGTCAAGATGCCTCTTCAAGACGGTGTCATCACACAGATGGCAACCCCCATAACCGTGGCTAGCTGCAACGCCATGGGTCGGGCCGAACCACGGGGATTCGACTTCGTGGGAATGATTGAAAGGGAATATCTCTTCAAGCCCTACTTCACTACTAACATCAATACGATGTTACAAAACTTGGGCTATCTACCGGGAGCTACTTCGAGGCCATATCTTCCGGCTGGGAAGGTTATCGAGGTCCTAAATGACGGAGGGTCTCGATTCGGCTTGGGGTACACTATGACCCCGGGAAATATGGACCAGGCAAACATAATCAAGCTTGTCAATCCAGTATTTGGGGCAATTCAAGTGGGGCTTTACCAACCCACTATCACATATCCCGAGACCAAAATGGATCGGGAATGCAATTTTATCCCTGATGACATATTTTCCCTCGTCTAGACGGAATCCAAAGAGGGCGCTGACCATTCCGAGCCCGTGCTGGGGCTTCTATTCGGGGAAGACAAGGCCATCCCCGCTCCTAAAGATGATCTGGTTAATCTGATCCTCCGCAGCAACCGGTTCGACCCGACGAAGCTGATCTCCGAGGTTGGTGCAGACACCGGGAAAAGGGCCTGGAGGAAGACTGTCAAGTGGACCGACAGCCAGGGTCGAGTCTACAAGCTAACCACCGGCGAAGGAGACATACCGGATACCGAGTCCGAGTCTGAGTCAGAGTCAGATTCGGAGTCAGAGTCCGAGTCTAGAGGGTCTGGTGCTAGAGTCTGGTCTGTAACCCCTATCCCTTTAGCCACTTCCACTGGAGTCTCGGGGCCTGTCCCGAGGGCACTCCTTATCCCGCCTCTGACCAACGATCAGATGAACGCTCTCTTCGAGCTGTTTTCCAAATTTACTATTAATAATAATAACGAAAACCGTTCCGCTTACGACTTGTTTTATTTCCAAAATTCTTTCAATTTCAAAAATTTTATATGCAATGACATTGAGAAACCCGACGAACAGGTACGCCTCCGCATCTGATCGAGCAGCTCGAACAAAGAGAATCCCGAGATCCGGTAATTGAAGAAACCGAGTCCATCAATGTAAGAACCACTTTAGAGCCCCAGATGCTTAAGTTGGGCCTATCCTTAGATCCCGAGGAGAGAGAACAATTCGCAAACCTCCTCCAAGAATTCAAGGACGTCTTCGCATGGTCCTACAAGGACATGCCGGGGATAGATTGGGAAATAGATGAATACCGTATACCCATCAAAGATGGGTGCAAGCCGGTAAAACAGAAACTCCGAAGAAAGAGGCCCGAATAGTCCCTCAAAGTCAAAGAAGAAGTCGACAAGCAATTCAAAGCGGGCTTTATACAAGTGTCTGAATATCCAGACTGGGTCGCAAACATCGTACCGGTACCAAAGAAGGACGGTAAGGTGCGGGTATGTGTGGACTTCCGGGACCTTAACAAGGCCAGCCCAAAAGATGATTTTCCGTTACCACACATCGACATACTGGTGGATAACACGGCCGATCATGCCCTTCTATCATTCATGGACGGGTATGCCGGATACAATCAGATCAAAATGGCGGAAGAAGATATGAGTAAGACCACCTTTATCACATCTTGGGGTACTTACTGTTACACCGTCATGCCATTTGGGCTCATCAACGCCGGGGCCACTTATCAACGAACCGCCACTACTATACTACACGATATGATGCACAAAGAAGTGGAAGTTTATGTGGACGATATGATCGTCAAGTCCAAAGATTGAAGCGGGCACATCTCGGCCCTAAGGATGTTCTTCACCCGACTACGCAAATACAACATTAGGCTGAATCCTCAAAAGTGTAGTTTTGGGGTAACATCGGGCAAGTTGCTGGGCCATATCGTTAGCCAACACGGCATCGAGGTCGACCCAGCCAAAATCAAGGCCACTACCGAGATGCAGCCACCCAAAACCGAAAAAGAAATAAGGGGGTTTCTCGGGAAAGTCCAATACATCAGATGATTCATTTCAAAGCTAACTATGGTATGTGAGCACATTTTCAAGAAACTGAAGATAGGAGAACGGGTACTGTGGGACAATAAATGTCAAACGGTTTTCGATAAAATCAAGGAGATTCTGTCTGCTCCGCTAGTGTTAATGCCACCTCAACCCGGTCTGCCTTTGTCGATATACCTAACAACGATCGAGACAACCATGGGGGCTATGTTGGTCCAGACAGTTGATTCAGAAGAACGGACTATTTACTACATCATTAAGAAGTTCCTGGAATACGAGTGCAAGTACACAATGCTCGAAAAGACGTGCCTAGCTTTAGTTTGGGCCACTAAAAAGCTCCGACACTATATGCTTAGCCACGAGGTACATGTTTTATCCAAAATGGATCCTATCAAATACTTGTTCGAGAAGCCCATTCTTAACGGCAGGATGTCCAGATGGACTTTGATGCTAGCAAAGTTCGACCTCAAGTTCGTACCGTTAAAAGCCATCAAAGGCCGGGTAGTAGCGGAATTCCTTGTCGATAGTCCGGTATCCGAAGAAGGACACACCGATACTTGGGCCTTCCCAGATGAAGACATATTCCATAGCGATACCGAGACATGGGATTTGTATTTTGATGGGGCATCCAACTTCCGAGGATTTGGGGTCGGGATTCTGCTAATCTCGCCACAAGGAGAGCACACACCATTATCCATTAAACTGGACTTCGATGACACTAACAATGCAGCCGAGTATGAAGCATGCATTCACGGGTTGGAAGCCGCCGATGATTTAGGAGTAACGAACCTCCGGGTCCACGGTGACTCATCATTAGTCATAAATCAAGCTCTCCAAAAATGGAAAACTCGGAATGCCAATATCATGGCTTACCAACCGCGAGTAAGGGTTCTCGAGAAACAATTCCAAAAAGTAGAATACATCTATCTACCTCGGGAGGAAAATCAATTTGTAGATGCACTTTCCAAATTAGCGTCTTTGTTAAATATCCCAGAGCACCTAACCAGCATGCCAATTTGCGTCGAAAGACGGTCCGAACCGGCCTATATTCACGCCATCCAAGACATCGAAATAACTGATCCGGAACCTTGGTATCAGGCTGTTCTAACGTACTTAACGACGGGAGAATACCCTCCGGGAGCTGAAAATCAGGCCAAGAAAGCCCTCCGATGGTTGGCCACCCAATTTGTTCGTACAGACGACGGACAGTTATACAAAAAGACGGCACAGGGGGCCCTTCTTCTATGTGTCGACAAGATACAAGCCAAGAAAATCATGGTCGAGGTACACGATGGTGAAAATGGCCCGCATATGAACGCCCATATGCTAGCCCGGAAAATTATGAGGCTCGGATATTGTTGGAACAGCATGGAAATTGACTGCCAGGTATATGTCAAACACTGCCATAACTGTCAGATTTTCGCCAATGTACAACATATGCCATCGTCCCTGCTATACACTATGACATCGCCATGGCCATTTTCGACATGGGGTATTGATATAATTGGCAAGGTACACCCTTCCGGGATGGGAGGTTACTGTTTCATCTTGGTAGCTATCGACTATTTCACCAAATGGGTCGAAGCCGAGTCGTACCGGATCTTGAACGCCAAGCATGTGGCCAAATTTATCCAAAATAAGATTATAAGTCGATACGGGATCCCACACGAATTTATCAGTGATCATGAGACCCATTTTAAAGCTGAAACCGCTGTGTTGCTAGCAAAATATAAAATTCAGAGACAAAAATCTTCACCTTACCGTCTCCAAACAAATGGAGCGGTAGAAGAGGCTAATAAACCAATTGTCACCATACTTAAAAAGATGGCTGCGAATTATCGGGATTGGCCCGATAAGATACCTTTTGCCCTTTGGGGGTATTGGACGTCAATCCGCACCGCGACCAGAGCAACCCCATATTATTTGACATATGGAATGGAAGCGGTCCAACCGGTCGAGCTAGAACTACCATCCCTCAAGATTTTACTTGAAAGCCAAGTGCCAGAAGCAGATTGGGTCCAAGCCCGATATGATTCGCTAGTTCTTTTGGACGAACGGCGGTCCCGGGCCTTCAACAACATTCAGATATACCAGAAGAGGATACAACAAGCCTTCAACAAAAGGGTTAGGCCCAGAAATATCAAGGAAGGGGATCTGGTTTTAAAATCGGTCCGTGCATTACTACCGGTCGACCCAAGAGGAAAATTCAAACCCAATTAGGCTAGGCCGTATTTAGTAGAGAAGGTCCTATCAGGAGGAGCGGTGATGCTGACAGACTTGGATGGGAACGAATTCGTTAACACAACCAACATGGACCAGTTGAAGCGCTACTACCCCTAAACCTTATCTCAATGTCATTTGCAAAAAGTTTATAAAAATTTGTCTTTTTATAAATTTTCAAAAATTATAAGCAAGTCAATAAGTTAGGATTACTTATCCTACTGTCGCACATCTCGAACTAATAGTCTTCAGGTATTTCGAAAATTGCAAAAAAAAATCTATTTTGAACTATGTTTGGTTTGATTCCGCTAATTGTGGATACGTAGGCAATCCCTCAAAAGGGTACAACCACTGCAATAACAAAAAAGACGGGAACGGTATTCACTAATATATCTTTTATTAAAAACCCGGTAAACTCTGGAATTTCAAAAATTACACCAAAAAAAACGGCAAAACACACAAAAAACGGACACCACAAAAATAGTAATAATATTTAAATAATAAAATTAAGGAGACTAGTGTTCATGCATTTTGCCCTTTCCCTTGTCCTTTGGGTCACGTGGAGCCCGAGGTCGCCGGGGCGGGGGCGAGCGTTCCCGAGTCACGAGAGGAACCTCCTTAGCTCGAACCCGTTTCTTCGACAGCGGGTCTTCTGCCATTGTCACCGGTCCTAGTCGAGCCCGTACGTGCTCGGATAGCCTGTCTCGCGGGCCAAGTCGGTCCTGCACTGCCAGTCTTGGGCCATGTCTCCTTTCTAAGTCAGTCTGGGGGCTCACTTTCCCCTGCGCACCTCTAGCACTAGACCCTTCAGCTTGAGTCCTAGTATTCTTTCTCTGACCCGACATAAGACGGACCAGAGTAACCGGAGTGTTGCCTTCGTCAAAGAAGCGCCCCTATTGTCTTTGACTTGCTCCCTTCGCAGCAGGTCGAAAGCTTCGTCAACCTTTAGGGCAGCTCGGGCTTTGGCATTATCTGCTTTAGTCCACCTCACAAAAGCATCTGAAACACAGATTGAATGAAGAGATTTGGGAACGGACCAAGTATGCCGGGTGTACCATCGTTGCATCCATTTATCGCACATCACATCAGTCAATTGCGTAGATTCACTCACAAATGCTTCGATCTCCGGGATTCTTTGGGTCCAACCATACTGCCTTAGTATGCGATCGGGGTAAAGATGGATCGTCTGCCTGAAAGAAAAAATTACCTGGTAACGAGCCTTATCCCTCGGAGCCAAGCCCGTCCAAACATAAATAGGTCACCACGGCACTACCCACCGAATCAACGGACCACTACGGAAAGGCAATACTTCGTCCCAATACTTTTGAGTAATCTGGCGAGAAACATCAATAGCCCGTCTCCTTGTCATCACCTGATTAGAACGGTATTTACTTGAATCAAGGGGAGGATCTATGACTGATAGCCTCTCAAATAGCAAAATCTGAGAAAAGAAACAAAAATATGAGTTCCCGAGACAAAATAGGCGTCCGTCTAAGGGCACTCGTTCGAGTGCCTAGGGGTCACTCGATCGAGCGGTACCTCTGAAATCAAAACATGAGTTTTTTTACGAGGGCCCCCGATCGAGTGCCAGGGTGACTCGATCGAGTGCCTACTGCAGCAGATGGTTCGCGAAAAAAACCGAAAATTGAAAAAAATAAAAAATTAAAAAATTAAAATCCGAAATACCTGCAGCAAACGGGTACTCCCGATCAGTCGAACCGATGAATCCCTCTTACGGTTATCCAAACCCTGGATAATTTCGCCCGTAATCAGCCAAGCCGGGCTGTGCTCCGTCTCCATCAGGTCAACCACGGTAAAAAGACGAACGTCGCCCATGCACGACATCAAATCCATGTGACCTTCAAAAGCATAAACATGGAGCATACAAAAAGAGAAAACCCTACGGCTGTGAATCGGTCTAACCCGGACATCATGCGGGTTCATAAATTTTTCAGCCAAATCAATCAAGGAAATAGTATCGTCTTCAGCCATTCGAGATAACTTCATTGTGGGAAAGTCCTGAAAATTCACGCAGCTTCCTCCTTGTATCGTGGACCGAGAACGGGACAACGGGACGAATCATCGGGTTCCATCCTCCAACAGTAGCAATCTCCAAGGGTAAAGGACATATTTCGCCCCGAGGAAAGGCAAAGACATGATAAGTGTCGTCCCAATAGGAGAAACAAGCATCGAGAAAGTAACGGTCAACCTGCATCTGGCGGAACGTATACAGCTGAGTAATACCCGTCTGGTTCACAGCCACCCTATCCGTGTCCCTAAAGCGTCGGGACCATTCTTGCAACATTGTGGTCAATCGCTCGATTCCCATGACTAAAATTCTTGAAAGGAATAAAGAGTTTTGTTTTTGAGGAAAAGGGAATTGTGAGGAGGTTGTGAAGAAATTAAAATTGAGACAAAGGAGGGTATTTATAACATCAAGCCCTATAACCTTCTTTCCATTTCTTCTCTCCACAAAGTTTCCTAATTCAAGTAGGCTTAGGCATACAGGCCTAGTCCCAGAATATTAGCACAACAATTAGTCATCCCGAGCATTTCTAATTTTTATGAAGGCAAAAATTTTCAAAAAAAAAAATCAAAATTTTCAAAAATTCCATAAATTCAAAAAGAGCATTTTTATTCCCCAGCACGAGTCATATTTTTACCTACGTGTTGCATGCAAAATTTTATGTAACTTATACAGGTACGACTCCAGGCTTCAAAAACAAGCCCGCATAGCTCACATATCTCCCCAGCGGAAAGCCCAAGGCGGCATTTTTCACGGGATGGGCCCACATATAGGCACACCCGGGACTTATACGACGAGTCCAATTCCCCACGGAGTTATCATCATCAGCTCAGGTATGATTTCTATTTTGTTGGCCGGCGAGCCCTTCACGCAAGTCCAATGGACTATAAGCGACCCGATCGGAAGTCTATCAGGTCTTAATCCTTGATTGACCTGGTAGCTACTCTGACTTTCGCCCTGTCCAAGCCTCAGTCAGAGTGGGGGTTCTATAGACACCCACATTTGGCTGCTAAGTGTCTATAGTAGTTTCCAAAAAAACACCCGATTATGATCGGATGCAAATGTGTTTCTATGCGCTCGGATATGGGCTCGAAACCTTTAGTTGCTGGCTTGGGCTCTTTACGGAGTTCAAATCTCAGAAAACAGACCTCAAATTCAGGCTCAGTGGGTCGTTTCCAATCAAACAAGACTAATTTGGGTCAAAACCGACACCGGAAATAAAACCGACTTTTAGCGATTGGGTCAAACCCCGGTCAAAGCCGTTTCCGAGACACGAAAAACAGCCATGCAAACATCAAAAGTCCAACCCAAATACAAGATCCACAAAATATCCAACTCAAGGTCCAAAGACCCGGACCCTCTCGCTCCAGCTGACCCACTCGATCGAGTGGGCCCTCAATCAGGCCCGTCTGCGGTAGCTTGGGCCACTCGACCGAGTTAGCAGGGTACTCGATCGAGTAACCCTAGACGAGGATGCATGGCATTGCCTATATATACACCCTCTTGAATGCAATTAAGGTCTCTCCTTTTTCACACACACAATACATCCTTGGCAACCCTAATTACCTGTCTTCCACTCTAAAACCCTAGCAACTTACAAACCCTAAACCACCATAACTTAACCTACGTAAACCTCAATACACCCGTGCTTAAACCACAACTAAGCGAGTTCCGTCCGAGATACGAAACATGTAGGTTGAGGGTGCAATATTCCCGACTCTTCTTCTCTTTTTCTCTCCTCCGTGTCGTCCGTCGTACGTCGTTGTCATCGTCGTCCCTTTTTCTTATTTCTTTTTCGCGTTCTAATATCGATAATATAACTAATATCAAGACATTAAAATACTCGCCGATCCGTGTCGAGCGCAAAGGATGATGGGATAAGGAAATCCGAATATACAAGGGTGTTTCACTCGACGTTGCCGGTCGCTTATCCTGACACCCCGAGTGTTTGATTGTTGAAGCGAGTTAAACGTCAAAAATAACGTTTTATTGTATTATGTCGGATTGTTAGTCACGTTTTTTTTCCGTCATTGTCATCATATTTAATATCGCATATTCGTCAATTTCAAAACTATTTTCAAATAGAATGTTTTTTTTTAGTCGAGTCGAAACCCGTTGACGCAGATCCGACATCACACAATCCGCAAGGATTTATTACGATGTCGGGATGCCGAGGGAATCAAATCGAGTCCGTTTTTTAATTCAAGTAATCGCAAAGAGACATTCTTTAGATTTGATACCAATTCAATAATTTGATGTCGTATCTAAACGAATTAGTCAATACATCCAACTAATACGAATTCGTTGATGCTAAAAATAGTGATCACATAATTCGAAAGAATTAATTACGACACTATAAACGCGGAGATAATCTATTTCGTGTTAGTTGATTTAAAACGACTTACAAACATACTTTTTTCTAGATTTCGCTCTAAATATTCGATATCGATTTAATAATCGAATATCGGATATGACGAGTATCAAAGTCCGAATCGAGTATAAATCTTACAATATTTATGCCCGACTCAACAAAATTATCGAGTTTCCTAAATCAAAAAGCAATTTCGAAATCGATAAAATATGCAAAGCGAACCCTAGTTCGTACAGGGGGCACTCGATCGAGTGCCTAGCCCACTCGGTCGAGTGACACCCCAAAATACCGAGACAGAAGGTTTTTTTAGCCACCACTCGGTCGAGTCTCGCAGTGACTCGATCGAGTGGCAGCTCACTCGGTCGAGTTCCTCAATAACTCGATCGAGTGACATCTAAAAAACGGGACAGAAGCGTTTTCCGAGGACCACTCGGTCGAGTCCTTCAATGACTCGATCGAGTGGCCTTATCACGTCAAAAACGTGAGTCCCGTAATGCCTTTCTAGTTTCGATAATACCTTTTTTTATGATTTAGGTCAACACGTGTCAAATCAATCACGTGTCATGCTTATTTTTCAAAACCATGCATCATGTTGTTTGCGTTATTCTATATCATTCTATATTATTTGCAAACCGTTATTATCGTTATTACCATTACTAACACGTTTGTTCCTTTTGTCGATTTATTTGCGTTGTTTATTTTATTGTACTAAAATGAACCTCGCATGCTAAATATAACTTTGACGTTAGTTTTAGATGCATTAAATCGACGTAGCAACTTATTCCAATTATCGCATGGTTAGTTAAAACGTTGTTTGCATATCATTCCATCATATTACTAGCGCGCGTATTCGAGAGTCAAACGATATCTTAGTAGAGGCCGCTAATGTGCGGGCGGGGTTGGGTGTTCTTTGTGAACTTCCCAACACGTACCCTCACCCCTTACTCAGAACCATGGTTTCTGGATATCCGAATCCATTGGAACACGAGAGTCATTCAATACACGGTATCCGATAATGTCAGTATCGGTATCAAATGCAAAGGGACGAGCCCAATAAACTCTGACATCCAAATGGGCCATACTTTGTGCATGGCCCACTAAGATATAAAGTGGGTTCGAACGGACCCGAACTCCCACAAAGTTCGGTGGCGACTCCACTTCGATTTAAATTTCAATTCGACCCATCTCATATGGAGATTCATTCGCCTCCCCAAACCCACGCTTGGCCGCATCGGGGTGGACCTATGTCATGTCCACAACAATCGATAGAACTAGTAATACCCTCGCTAAGGATACTAGCCGAAAGCGGCATTCCCGAAGAAGAATGGAACCAAAAACGTTACGCCCAGCTAGTACTCCTAGATGAGCGTATAATACACGCACTAACCAACGTGCAAGCATACCAACAACGGATACAACGAGCCTTTAACAAACGAGTTAAATCCCGAAACATACATGAAGGAGACCTAGTAGTCAAATCCATTAAAGCACCCCTTCCCGTCGACCCTTGAGGGAAATTCAAACCAAACTGAGTTGGCCCCCACCTTGTCATGCTTCATCCCCATTACAACATCCAAAACCCGGAGATTACCCCAACCTTCATGTATCGATGATGGTAAGGGATTCGTCACGTCCCTAGCCGATCAATATAACACCGACTAACCTAGTGGGTAGCTAGGGCAAGTCGGGATCGTATCCACGAGGACGGTATACCAAGGTTTAGACTATGTCGGCGTACAACGAGACTAGATTACCAAACAAACACAAAGAAGCGATGTAAGGAAAATTATGATGGAGAAGAGGTATGACTAAGCTAATGATCGAACTAATGAATAAACTAAAAGAACGATGGCTAACTAAGAGGATTAACACAAATATGGAAAAAAGTGGGGTAGGTCGGGTTCATAGAGGTAGAAGGGTAATTGGGGTGATCAAGGGTATAGGTGTCTCCTAATCGCTAGAGTCGGTCCGGGCTCTCGCAACTTAGACCGATGTCAAGGTGGGTCCGGGCTCTCGCAACTTAGACCCTAGTCCGCGCTCTCGCGACTAAACTATTCTCAACATTTCCACAACATAAGCAATCAACGAGAAGATGAACACAAGTATGGGAAGCATGGCCACTACAACTCACACAAGCATATCAACAAACACATAGAGTGCCTACAATGTGACTAACAATAAAGATATAACCTTTCCCCTTAATCAACCCTAATCACCCATAATCTACCCCTAATCCCCCTACTAACCCCACAAATAAGACTACTCACTCATGATAAAGAACAAACTAACAATCATAAAAGAAATCAATACCACTAAACAAGCATCCATAAAAAATAACAAGAATAATAACAATAACAATATGAAAAGATTCAAACAAGATTAAATAAACTAAGAACAAGAGTGGAGATGATTATACCAATACTAGATGAAGAAAAGATGAGAACTTGTATATATAAGAAACCCAAATAGAACCCCAAGGTTGTCAATCTTGGAATAATCTTCAAGAATCTTCTTAATACAAGACTAATTACAATGATTAACTAAGGATTAAAGAGAGATTAAAACTAATGAGTGAGAGTAAATCTAGGTTTTTGGAGGCTTCAACTAATCTAGGGTAGGATAAGATAAGATAAGATAAGATGTCTTAAAATTACAAGAATGGAGTATATATGGGTACAAGAATGAAGGAGAAGAAAAGAAGAAGCCCGTGCTGCCTCTGTAGCTTCCCGACCGGGTCGGATCATCCCGATCGGGACGGCTCTGTCATCCCGATCGGGACGGGTTGGTCCCGACCGGGATGGGCTCACAGCAGCCATCTTAATGTAGCACCCCATCCCGAACGGGATGAGGCCATCCCGAACGGGATGGGTCTTGTATGCCTTCTTTAAACACTCTTTGGTCCTTCCTTGCCTTTCATGGTCTTCCCACCGATTCTCGGGACTCGGGATCGGGTCTCGGAGGCTCGGGATTGGGTCCCAAGGTCTCGGGGTCGATTCCAAGGCCTCGAGTCATCGTTCCTTTATCTCGTTGGCTCCAAAATGTGCATGTATTGAGTCGGAATCGCTCCAACTCCTTCAAATCGGTCTCGGGAACCTGAAACGAACTAAAGGAAGCATAAGAAGCCCATGAATCGCTCCAAAGGAGCGATTCCGCAAGGAAAAAGGGACCAAAACACAACAAATAGGCACTACAAACTACACTTATCAATCGACGTGTCCTCGAAAAGATAGTAACATGCCACCGCAATATTAAAAGCTCGTCTACAAGCCTGAGGTGAAATATCACGAGAACCCTTTTGTAAGAACGTCCTAACAAGCAACTCTAGGTCAATACCACCTTCCCTCAAGAAAGCTTTAGCCTCTTCCAAGGAAATATCCAAAAATGGCGAAACCGTTCCACAAAAGCATCATCTCCTAGGGGTACACAAGGTCGAACCGAACACCACCTGCTTATAACATCTAGCTCCTCGGGAAGGGGACAAACCTTACCTCCAGGGAAAGCAAAAACATGAGTCTTAACGTCCCAAAAACTAGAGCACACCAACAAGAAGTCATCTCGAACCTTAACCTGCCTTAACGGGATAACCATGCACAAACCATCACTTGGACAAACCTCGAGGTCACATTTCTTAAGACAACCCATCCACTCGGATAAGGCACCCCCAAAACCCGACATGCCTTAAAATTATACGTACAAGCTATAAAGACACTATGGGTAATCTAATATGTCTAAAACAAGTACTCATAACCCGCATATATAGCCCTAATCCCACAACAATTAGGAAATTATGGAAAATTTCCATAATCATGAATCGGGCCGCCCGAGCACAGGCGCTCAAATATCGAACCGCCCGAAGTCGGGTGACCCGGAACCCAGCCGTCCTGGTCCAGGCGTTCGAACCATAGGTCATCAGTCTCCCAAGAACCCAAAAATTACACGGTCAACCATGCTTTACCCCATCAGGAACCACCTGACAACCCCGGACGTCGGGAACAACCTCCTGAAATCACTAAAACCCTTTCCGAAAACCGAAATACCCACGCCAGAGTGATGAGACCATACGGACAACACATTTCACCCGTCGTATCCACCAGACTTAGACGCCCTTTTTATTTTCTTTTTAGGGGAATAAGCTACCCCGCCTAGGCGTGTTGTAGCCTTTAATGGCATCGTCAATTTGCATCTGTAGCCCAATACGACACTGTCATGAATATACAAAAGTGTTCTAACTTTTTTTTTTCAAAAGTGGTCTAACTTTTTCTTTTTTGTAAACATGAATGTCGAGACAATCACGTTTGTCTCCCAACGCACTCAGTCGAAACAATTTAGCTATGAAGCATTTCTTACATTTTGCACGTCCCGAGTCAAACATTTTAACCGACGTACTACTTGATCCAACTCTCGGCTCAAACTAACGTATTCCGTGAATTCCGAAAAGCATTTTCGTACTCTCATGCAATCCTAACGCATCCTAAACTACGACGAAATCGCAAACAAACCAAACTTGAAGTGATTACTTGTCATCTAGGTTAACATTTCACAAAAAAAAATGCAAAACTAAATACTGAAAGTCTAAAATATACAAATTATATAAATCCAAACACAAACCGATTCATAAACTAGGGAGGACCCCTAGCGGCTGCGCCTATAGCTATCACAAACTCACCGACGTCGTCATCCAAGCCTAGATCCTCCAGCTCAAAAAGAGGAGACTCGGTGCCATCCATACCCGACAACATATCTAGAGTAGCTGTCTCGGGAATCCCTCCAACGTCCTCGGTGGCGCCCGTGACATGCCTCTCTGTCTCAGCCTCGACCTCAGCCTCAACCTCCCTTTCCACCTCAACCCCTAGCCGAGCCTCGTCGTGTGCTGATGTCTCACTCTGAGTCCGGACCAACCACTCCTTGAGCCGAGCGATCTCATTCTCCCGAGATTGCAGAAGTTGCAGTAGGTTGGCCTCCTCCGTCTCGAGCTCGGTCACCCGAGTCGCCAACTGCCTCACCATATCTGGAGTATCCTGCAAATATACATATACTTTAGGAAAAAGTACGATCAGCCTAGAAAACCAACCCTAGGAAGCACATACTTACCGATCGAGGCCCCAAAGTATCACGGGAGGCCCTCGATGCGTAGGTCCGGAAGCAGTTGGCAGCCTACCACAACCGTTGATGGGAGATCGACGAAACCTGAGAAACGAAACCAAACGGATTAGCTAAACTAAACCCAACCGTTGAGAACCAAATTCAAGGCAAAACCTAAAACTTACCCGATATACCCGGTCACGCCACTCCATCCCAGCCTCTCCTCAACAGAACACGAGAGCAGGGGCTCTATGAAGGCTACTCCAGTTGCATCGACCCTGAGCAGTGTCAAAGGGAAGTCTGGAGGCTGAATAGCGTCAGCCGGGTCGGCCAACTGAAGAAAAAGCGAACCGCTCAGAATATAGGCATATACTAAACCACATAGCAAAACAAATAACCGAATACTCACCACGAGGCGGTGGCAAGCTAGCCTCTGGCAGACGTGGGACATATAGGAGGCACCCGACACTAGTAGCGCATCGCCTCCCTCTCCATTCCTACCCTCTTGGACCTCTGCGACGGTCGGTGGTCTAAACATGGTCCGGGTAGGATCAACTGGCACCCTGAAATCGTCATATAAACACTGACGCACCATCCGTTTGCCCAGATACCACACCGGGCGAAACAACGCAGGAAGGAGCATCCTCCTATAGCTACTGGGCCTCAACTCCGCCCCTACGTACTCAGGCAGACCCTCATAGTCGGCCCAAGGACGGGCCACAAACTACATAAACAAAATCGACACCTCAATAATCAAAACTTTGGGGGCTACTAATTAAAACAAACCATAAGAAGGAAACTCACTTCTTCGAGGCGCAGCTGGTTCACCAGTACATTCTCCGACGGGTAGTGACTTGTCGTGCTCTTGGCCTGAGCCAATCTCCACTCAATCCCCGCCAGAAACATAACTGGACGAGAACGCACCATCTTAGGTGCCAATCGAGGGAAGTAGGAATAAATCCAAGCCTGCAAAACCCCAAAAACATCATTAGCAAAACCAAACTGAACTAAGCAATACCCGAGAAACGGATACAGAGACAGTGACTAACCTCCAACACATGTAATCCCCTAGAAATTATAACGCAATATGGTGGCGGAAATACTGTAGAATTGGGATTAAAACACACTGACAAACTATATCTTATTACAAGAAATGTTAAGTCAATACAAAGGTCTCTTTTTACAAAAGGCTAAAAAGGAAATTCTCCAAACGAGTTATACAAATCCATAAATTACATGAATAAAGAAAGAGTAGGATCCACGCTACTTGCTAGTTCACACCCAAAACCCATTAGCAAATACCTGTCATGTTATAAACATAACAGCCACGTCAGTGGGGAGTAACTCGGACGTTCTCCAGCCATATTATATCATATGGAAAATAATAGTATTACTATATCAAAATAATTAAAATGGAAAACATTAAATGATATAATAAAAAATAAGCTCTCGAAGAAAACTTAAAATATTGGAACAATAAAATCAGAACAAGTTTTCAGAAGAAAACTTCAAATATTTTCCAACCTGCAAACAAAAATGTATCGATAATAATAAATGTAACACCCCATGTTTTTGACCATTTTAGTTATTTCTAATAACGATTAATACTAATAAAACGAGTCTCGACAAAGTATATTAAATATTGATATTCAATTCTTGTGTTTTTGGAACCTTTCTATTTCATTTCACAGTTTGCAAAACTGAAATTTCTATCGTTATCGCAATTATGCGCGATTTCGTAAAACGGTTCCTATTTTCTCATACAGACTCCGATTGAGGCGTTTCAAAAGCCTAAATTTATTATTTTTCCAAGATATACACAATGGTAATATTCAAAGATTCATTTTCAAAGTGAAAAGAAATAAAATTATACTAGACAGCTCCTTTGCAACGAAAATTGTCATCCGATCGTTCGTTTCTCGACTTTCGATTTCCGTAATTCTTTCTTAACCATTGTGTGACCAAATAAACTCATAAATATAATCCTAAGGCATGCCAAACCGTGACTTTGAATCCCTAGCCTCAAAATATGCTTAACTAATCAAAAGCACCATTTCTAGTATGTACTTTTTAAAGTATGCTTAGCTACTTTTTGTAATTGTCAAGTTCTTGTCCACCCTTTGCTCCCCCATCTTATGCACGACTTGTGTGCTTATAACCAGACATTTTATCTTCATTTAATCATCCATTCACTCACTTAAACACTCCTTCAAAGATCCATCTAAAAACCAAAGAAAATCATACAAGTTCTTTTAAGTTCTAAGGTGTTTACACCACCATACCTCAAGAGCACATACTCTTTCTTTTCCTTACCTTATACTCTTTATTTTTAAGTCTCATTCCTAGTATATTTACTAACTTAATTTGTTTGTGTGTCCTTCTAACTTATTCATGAAGAGGAGCAAGAGGAAGGGGGCTTCGATCTTAGTATATTTGATTTCATAGTTGATCAGGAGAATTGCTAATAGGTAACCTAAATTTTCTTCGCCCTCAAATCTCGTAGTATAGTGTTTAGACTCTAACTAACATATAACATCATGTTTAGGACTAAATCATTAGATCACCAAGTTTAAAGTTAACTATTTGTTGATTTATCACTTAACAATACATGCTGTAAAATGGATTCTGTGATGTGTGATGTATGTTTACGATTTTCCTGTGTAAAATATGTTTCGAATTAGCCTTAGATTCCTTCATGAAAGTTGTAGATCTGAACGTTTAAAATACGATAAAAATATTAAAAGTAAGTTTTTATGAAAATATATATTTAGTAATGATTTATTTCGTAAACTGGTACTGTATGATTTTATGTACTATTTGAGAAAATGATATGTTTCGTGATGTTAAACGTTTCTTTTGGACTTGGAAAAATTATGTTATGTTTCTGATGATTCCTAAGATGTGTATGTCAAATTTCATATGAATCCATCATATATATTTTCGTTTATAAAGTTTGTACTAAAATGGGTCAGATCTGGAAAGAATTTTTTATTTCAGAACATTTATAAAGTATTTTAATCTAAATTTCTGGTTATACGTTAAGTACAAGTATAGGTATCCAAAATAAAATTTTGGTTCACTTTAATGACGTTTAAGTATTTTAAATGATTTAAAAGAAAGTATTGAAAACCGCACTATTTTCGTTTTTAATTTGTTAAAAATAATAACCCTTATTTTTTTTTGAAAAATGACTTTATATCTGGAAACCTAACTTGTAAAAGTATGTAGAGTATGAAAATTGAAACTTAAAAATAACATTTCAAAAATGACTCATTTAGTATCCTTAATAATATTATCGGTTTCGTTATTACTTAAAGTTACTTTTGTAAAATTCTATGTTTTGAGAAATATGATACCTAATAAGGTTAAAAATGATTTTTATAATTATTATTGATTTATTTGGTGTTTGAAAATATTTTACTAAGTATAAATAGGCTTTAAGAGATAAGTATACTTGTACAAATACGAAACCGTATAAAAATACTAAATACGTACACTTGAACAATAAATGTACTAAATACTTGTACCCAAAAAGTATAGAGTACTAAAAGACGAATAACCCAAAAGTACTAAGTTAAACAATGCTTAAATGTGCAAAACAACACTTAAACTTTATAATAAGCACTTAAGGACTAATTAGTGACTAAGTCAAAACTAAGGGTTGACTAGTCTATCTTGGTCAAACTTTGGCTTTTTAAGTCAACATAGACCAAGTCAAGATAAAGGAACCCATCTTAAATAATGTACTTAGAAATAATTGAATCTTTAATCAAATCTCAACTAATGAACGCTTCAAATAATATATCTCTAATAAAGTGTTCCAAATCTCTTACATCAGTATACTAAAACTATCAGTTAAGATAAATTTTACGACGATTGATATTGTTTGTTAATCTTAAAATCGACACACTCAAATTCCATAGGAACAACCCTACTTCTAGTCGGTGTGTTACCTAAGCCGGTGATCAGACACGTTTTTCACGAACGATGTTATCGACACCAGTGATGGTGAAAATGAACATGTGCCCTGGCAGTACCCTCTGAGTCGTCTTCACCATTCCATGTTGTAATGACTTGTTCCGAGTGAATACACACCCTACAGACCGGTCATCCTTATGGAACCCGGTATTGTTTCATCCCTCTGGACATCAAACATGTGCCCCATGATGACCGCTGAGCTCGATATTCCAGAGACTCTGTCTTTATAAGACACCCAAGTTCAGCCTACGTTTCGTGTTGGGCGCTATCTTGGTAAAGTTTAGAAGACGATGCGATAGAAGACAACTTCGAAAGTAGACTACGACACTCGGAGTCACTGCTCATGGGAGGCCATGATGCATCCTGCCGGTGCGAGAAAAATGCTAAGAAGTAAATGGGCAGCCACCTCTTTATGAGTTTGTCGGTAGAGTAGTAGTCGTCCAGTTGCCATTGAGGTGCTCGGTTGTGTAATGGTTCTCTTTCCCGAGACCAAGAGTATGGATTGGGTGTGTGCGCATACATAGACAAGGGCACTGATCAGCTCTCACTCTCTATATCGGATATCTTTGGGGGCGGAATACCTTCCGACCTTTGCCTTAGCAGTGTATGGGACATGTTCGGTTTAGCGGGGCCTCTGAGTCCATGCACTTGCAGTCCTTCTTCTCCGTATGTCAGTCGACTAAACCGAGTCAACTTAGGTGTTCGATCCTATTGAGCACTAGGGGTGAGATGTAAACCTCCTAGTATCGATATTATTGGCGGGATTGATGTTCCCATCCGCATTTATGGTGAGATGCAAGCCTTAAGTGTGCATGAGACATTAGTAGTCACGTCCTGTGCATTATGTGAAAGGAAACCATTGTTTTTAAAAGTAAATGACTACAGTTTTCTAAATCACATGTGCTATTATGCTTTGTTACTGTTCTATACTCTTATGACTAATGATGTGATTGAAATGCTTGATAATGGGAAGTGATGTTTTGTTATATGTCTTGCTTGAATATTGATTAAGATTTATATTATGTTCCATACGATTTGTATTATGTATGTCTTACTCTATTTTCACATGACACTTCTATGAATCCATGATCTATGCTTTACTGTATTATTCACATGATACTCATATGATGTATGTATTACTTTATTCTATATAACCTACATGTCTTATATATTTAAATTGATTCGCATGTTAATTGAAATCACTTCATGTGTATCTCACATTGTATACATGTCGATTTGTAATGTGACATGCCTGCTTATCTGTTAATTAGATAACCTAAACGTTGTACTACATTGATTATTCGGGGCCGTGTTAGAAGGACGGTTAGGTTACTCCCACTAAGTGGGACATGTATATTTAAATATGCATTCAGGTTGACGAACCCTCAAGACTGGACATGGGGGCATGCGTGAGTGCAAGAGATACAGTGTGGCAGATGAGAGTGTCAAACTATAAATCTTGTAACACAAATTTTGTCAGACTATTGTATTTAGAAATTTGTAATTCGGGTTTCAATTGTTGTATTTTAACAAACGGTTCATTTATCGGTAAAAGACTCACTTGAGTCGATGGTTTTAAATTTTTATCCCTTTTTACGACTTAATTATTTTCCGCCTTGTTAATTAATGTCATTAGAAGAACCGGGTTGTTACAATAAAAATATTCAAAATGGAGTTATTGATAGGGTTAGTGTCGACAGCTAGACTATAATATCTGTGTTTTATAGTGGGTCAAACCGGGTGAGTAATTTATACTAAGTCAAACCCGAACAATCATGTAGTAAGTCTTAACAATACGGATCAAGTTACTCGACCCAAGCCCATGTTAACTTTTCTTTTTCTTAAACTCCCTTAATACCCTAGAATAACCCACATTCCTTTTCTTTTAAATTCCCTTAATACCCTACCTAGCAGAACCCACGTATAACGACACTTTAATTAGCAGCAACTCCTGCCGCACGAAGGAAGAAGAGAAGAAAGGGGACCCTAGGAGTCGGATCGGTTCACCGGTGGGTTATAACTCGATTTTATGCGCCACCTAGGTATTCTAAACAGTCTTTTATGTTTAGGTAGTATAGTTAGTACGTGTGTATATTTAGGTCTGTATATATGTCGGTGTGGGGAACGTTGTTGGTGTTAGTCGCATTATTACTGATGTGTCGTGCATTATTGCGGTGTCGGGTCAACCAGGGACGTGTGCTATGCTGTTTGTCGGGAACTACATCGGGTTGTTGTTATTGTTTCTGTCTTTGTCATGAGAGCCGATTAAGGGACGCATTAATGTTATTATCATTAGTGTTGTTGTCGGGTAGGGTAATTAGGCCGGTTACCATTGTTGAAGTTGAAGTTGCCGTTGTCGGGTGGAGTAATCGAGTGAAGTTATACTGTTGTGTCGATTGTTGCAATTGTTGTTGGTGCTGGTGCGTTGTGTTTATGTTGGTGGGTGAAGATAGGTGTGGGCGTGAGTAGCATTTTAGGTACGTGGGTAGATGCTGGAGTAGGTTGATTATATTATAATTTTGTAGAGTGTGCTTTATATTACAGGAGTGATTTATATTTCACTTTATTTTATAATTATAATTTGTAGGAGCAGGTTGTGCAGTTAGTTCTCTTATTCATAATTTCCTTTTTATATATTAAATATGTTAGGATCGATTTTAATTTATGTATATAATATTTTATTAGGTTCGGACTTCGTAGAAATTCCGTGGTGAATTTTACTAATGGCGTGGTAGTGACCTGCTAATTAGGTAAGGTTTTCCTTACCTGGAATATGTTAATATTATAATGTCGTACGAGCTATGTATTTATGATATAAGGTTGATATGGATGAGATTGAGTAGTGTAGAGAAATCCTGACCGGGAGGTCCATTGAGTAGTGTAGCGAAATCCTGGCCGGGAGGCCCATTGAGTAGTATAGCGAAATCCTGGTCGGGAGGCACATTGAGTAGTATAGCGGAAACATGGTGGGCTTGAAGCCTATCGAGTAGTATAGCGGAAACTATTGGTACCGTGAAGTACTAAGAATAGGGGGATGATATTATTGATTGTACCGATGATGGTACTGAGATGATTGAGACTTGATGTTTTATTCCGTACTTGCATTTTAATGTTAGCATGTTCTAACCATTTTCTCTGTCTAAATTGACACCCTATTTTATTGGGGGCCAGCGACGATCCAATTGACATTTCCGATCTTTTGGGGAGCAGAGTTTTGATGCAGATATGGACCATTGATGTGTGCTTAATTGAAGGGAATTGTTGTTCGGGAAGGGAGTGCGTGGCCATCATTGTTATACTCTTAGCATGTTTCCGTCGTCATTACTTAATAGACCTTTTATTCATGTAGTCGTTTTGGGTTTTATAACCATTCTTAGTTCTCGAACTTGGGTTGCATCCTTTGAATAATCTATTAAACTCAGTTGTGTTTCAGTATTGTTTTCTGATGGGACTACGACCTCGGTTAACCCGGGATGATAACACTCTCATTTATCCGAGAAGGCCTAGTTAAGGCTCTTGGATAAACGGGAGTGTTAACAAAGTGGTATTAGAGCAGTTCGATCCTGAAGCCTAAATAACTGACATAGGAAAATAAAATGAACCCCGGCAATAAGCCATTAATTAGGAGCCCATTTAAAACCTTTGGGTTAGGAGACGTCCTTAT
Source organism: Agrostemma githago (assembly GCA_958450325.1). NCBI lineage: Eukaryota > Viridiplantae > Streptophyta > Magnoliopsida > Caryophyllales > Caryophyllaceae > Agrostemma > Agrostemma githago. Next base: position 23,312,051 of record OY288255.1, on the reverse strand, counting down.
ACCAACCCTCGGCCCTTCTGGTTTAGACCCGGTGTAGACACCTACATTTTGACCGCCAGGTGTCTATAGTAGTTTCCAAAAAACACCCGATGATGATCGGACGCAAACGTGTTTCTACGCGCTCGGATATGGGCTCGAAACCATTAGTTGCTGGCTTAGGCATTTATGGAGTACAAATCTCACAAAACCAACCTGAAATTCAGGCCCAGTGGGTCGTTTCCAATCAAATAAGACTAATTTGGGTCAAAACTGACACAGGAAATAAAACCGACTTTTAGCGATTGGGTCAACCCCGGTCAAAGCCGTTTCCGAGACACATAAAAACAGCCACATAAACATCAAAAGTCTAACCCGAATACAAAACCCACAAAATACCCAACTCGAGGTCCAAAATACCGGACCCGTGCGCTCCAGCTGACCCACTCGATTGAGTGTCAGCCCCACTCGATCGAGTGGGCTCTCAAACAGGCCCGGGTGCGTTGCTTTGGGCCACTCGACCGAGTCAGAGGCATACTCGGTCGAGTAACCCTAGACGAGGGTGCATGGCAATCTCTATATAAACACCCTCTTGCATGCACAATTAAACACTTTTGACACACTTTACATACAACTTTTTACAACCCTAAAAAAAACCCTAATCTTCACCCATCACAACTCATCATCTTCAACCTTAAACCCTAGCAACTTGCAAACCCTAAACCACCATAACTTAACTTACATTAACCTCGATTCTCCCGTGCTAAAGCCACAACTAACGAGATCTATCCGAGACTATGAAACATGTAGGTTGAGGGTGCAAAATCCCGTTCTTCTCTCTTCTCCTCCTGTCTTCTTCTCGCGTCGCCGTCGTCCTTTTTTTCGTTTTTTTTTTGTTATCGCGTCTATAATATCGATAATAATTACTAGTATAAAGCACTAAAATACTTACGGATTCGTGTCGAGTGCGAATGATGACGGGATAAGGAAATCCGAATATACAAGGGTGTTTCACCCGAAGTTGTCGGTCGCTTATCCCGACACCCCTAGCGCTTGATTGTTGAAGTCAACGTAAATAATAGTTTTTTTATTTCGTTCATGTCATTGTTCATCGCATATTCCGTCAATTTCAAAACTACCTTCGAATCAAACATTTTTTTAGTTAAGGTCGAAACCCGTTGACGCGGATCTGACATCACACAATCCGCAAGGATTTCTTGCAATGTCGGGAAGCCGAGGGAATCAAATCAAGTCTGTTTTAATTAAGGTAATCGCGAAGCGTCAATCTATTTAGGTTCGATACCAACTCAATAGTTGGACGTTGAATCTAAACGATTTGGTCAATTAATTTAACTAATACGAAGTCGTTGATGCCAAAAATAGTGATCATAATTCGTAAGAATTAATTCCGACACTATAAAACGCGGAGACAATTTATTTCGTTTTAGTTGATTTAAAACGACTTACAAATATATTTTCTAGATTTTGCTCTAAATATTCGATATCGATTCAATAATCGAATATCGGATATGACAAGTATCCAAATCCGAATCGAGCATCGTACAATATTTCTGCCCGATTCAATAAAAATCATCATTCCAAGGATGCGATACCGACTCCGTAGTCGAATATCAAATCTAACGGAATTAATCAAAAAAGCCAAAACAGCACTCCATGTAAGTCGCGCGATTGCCTGGAAATTGCGACATAAAAAGTTTTTTTTTAGTTCAATTTTAAAACAACTTATAACATCTTTTCTAAACTCGCTATTAATACTTGATATTGATTCCATAATCAAATATCGAATATGACGAGCATCGAAAATTTAAAGTCGAGTATAAATCATACCATATTTTTATACGACATAGCAAAATTATCGATTTTCCAAAATCATGCATCATGTTTACATTATCCTATAGCATTCTATATTTTCGCAAACCGTTATTATCGTTTTTACCGTTACTAACAAGTTTGCTCTTTTGTCGATTTATTTTCGTTGTTTATTTTATTGTACTAAAATGAACCTCGCATGCTAAATATAACTTTGACGTTAGTATTAGATGCTTTAAATCGACATAGCAACCCATTCAATTTTTCGCATGCTTAGGGAAAACAAATTTTTACATATCATTCCATCGTTTTACTAACGCGCGTATTTCAAAATCAAACGATATCTTAGTAGAGGCCGCTAATGTGAGGGCGGGGTTGGGTGTTCTTTGTGAACTTCCCAACACGTACCCTCACCCCTTACTCAGAACCTCAGTTTCCGGATGTCCGAAACCGTTGGCGCACGAGAGTCATTCAATACACGGTATCCGATAATGTCGGTATCGGTATCAAATGCAAAGGAACGAGCCCAATAAACTCTGACATCCGAATGGGCCATACTTTATGCATGGCCCAGTAAGATATAGAGTGGGTTTCGAACGGGCCCGACCTCCCACAATGTTCGGTGGCGACTCCACTTCGATTTAAATTTCAATTCGATCCATTCTCATATGGAGATTCATTCGCCTCCCCAAACCCGCGCGTGGTCGCGTCGGGGTGGACCTATGTCATGTCCACAATTTGGCGACTCCGCTGGGGATTAACTGATGCGTGACTTACCATCGGCATCCTCAGGGTGAGACTCGAACAGAAATCGTTTGACTAGTACAATACGCGTTTTAGTTTTACGGTTCATGCATAACCCTATATTTTCCCGGGCCGGTACTCGTGACCGACATCCCACTATACCGTGATGTACTCCAATATGGATATGTCAAAGGTGTCCATAGCAGATTCGTATGGGTTTCGCGGCATGTTCTAAGCTCAATTCGACTTAGAGAGTCCGTCCCGATTCACGTCTAGGTTATGTGCACTGTTATAGACCCATTATAGACCGACCGAGACTTAGCGTAAAGCATATATGGTGTCGTCATAATGCTTGCGTGACTATGTGCTACTTGGTTTCCGTGTCGTTTTCAAAAACCGTCATTTCAAAAAGTGAATCTTTCCAAAAATATTCAAATTTTAAAAAACCAGGATGCTACCAAAATTAGGACTTACGGTTTCACTCAAAGTAGCCTATTTTTAGCCGGTATTCTATCCATTTCAAAAAATTCGAAAATTCCCGACTTTTCAAAAAATTCGGACCTGACGGCATTTTCGCCGATTTTAAAAGTCGGGATCCTACTTTCGATTTTCAAATTTTCGGAAATTCATTTTTGATATTCAAAATTCCGAAATTCCAAAAATTTATCTTTTCAAAAAATATCCAATTTTCAAAAACTCAGAAAGCTTCCGAAATTTAGGACTTATGATTTTACTCAAAATAGCCTATTTCTAGCCAGTATTCTGCCCATTTCAAAACCCGGGACGTATGCCGAATTTAGGACATATGGTTTTACTCAAAATAGCCTATTTCTAGCTGGTATTCTGCCCATTTCAAAACCCGGGACGTATACCGAATTTAGGACTTATGATTTTACTCAAAATAGCCTATTTCTAGCCGGTATTCTGCCCATTTCAAAACCTGGGACGTATACCGAATTTAGGACTTATGATTTTACTCAAAATAGCGTATTTCTAGCCGGTATTCTGCCCATTTCAAAACTCGAAAATATTTTTGAACTCTCAAAATTGAGGCCCAATACATTTTTTTCTAATTTTTGAAAAACCGGGCCCCCCTCTACCGAATTTCTTTCGGATAAAAAAAATCCTTTTCAAAACATTCCTCTTCTTAGGGCTTCCCGTATTTAGGATGTGCCGGGTCATGTCATAAGTCGTCGAGGTCTTTAGCGTCGAAACTCTGTCGATCTTACATCACGGGTTTCCTCTCTATCCCAGTCCGCCTTATTTGACTAAGGCAGGGCCCACCTACGTAGGACATACTCCTACTAAGGAAAGCTCGTTTACACACTCGAGTCCAAACTAGAAAGTCTCACGCGACCTTTCCCTCTAACAGGACGGTCCCCACGACCTTTCCTAAGGGAGCTTCGCCCGTCTTTCAATCCGTTAGTCGAGTCGTCCCAATTCAAAACTCCTTTAACTTAAGGGTCTACCCTAATCACAGGGTCATCTTTATTCGAGTCGAGTCGAGAGTCTTTAGCGTCGAAACTCTGCCGATCTTACATCGCAAGTTTCTTCCCTTACCCCGTCTGTCTTTCCTCAAAGCCGAGTCAACCTTTTACAAGGCATAGCCTTGTAACAAAAGGTTCGTGATCCTTACGTCTAAGGGTCACTCGTCCAACACTCGAGTCACCTAGGGTTAGGTCAGCACGGTCGGTCCGAGCACGTGGCACGGTCAAACATGGTCGCCCCATTTCCTGACTCACCCTTCTGCAGCTCGAGTCTAATCCACGGTCGTTACTTTGTCGAGGTCAACGTTCGGGTATCCCGATCCAAGAATTATAGTCATTCCCGCCCCCGGGCCGTGACTAGTTTGACTCCCTCTCTTGCATTTGCGCAAAGTCGAGTTTAGGCGAGTCGTGGCACCTGTCGTTTTCTCCAATCAAAGATCTTACCAAAAAGAACATATACCAACCGAGCATCCAAAAGTCCGGATCTGATTCAAGTCTAAGTCTGAGTCCGAATCTAGGATACTCTACATCCTCATTTCCAAGTCAAAGTCAGAGCAGAGTCAGCTGTATTCTGTCCTCTTTTCAAAATTCAATAAAATCAGCTTTCGATATTCTTGCCCATATATACTCTCCTTATGTGTTTCCGAGAACATGATGAACACCATCATACACTGTGAGCACATGCACGTGACTGTTATAGGCACATCTATAATGACTGTAGGAAATCGAGGCCCGTGTTTTCCTTTACCTGTTCCATGTCTGAAATAGAAAGCCACATAACTACCCTTAGCAGGAGCGGGATCAAATCCTATGACAAATCTAGGTAGTCTCCTAATTTGGGTTCAAGACGGGAGGCAAGCCCATTACCCACAATAAACACCCCTCCAACAAGACTGACCATCCCTACCTTAGGTGTTAGTCTGACCAACAAAAAAAAGGGAAATTCCCATTTGTACCCTCTAAGTTTTCACTTTTCCCAGTTGTACCCCTGCGTATAATCAATCCCCAACTGTACCCCTGAACTCTGTTAATTACTCTCAACCGTGACTAAACTAGAATTAGTCGTTAAGTATAGCTGTTAAGTGGCAGCTATCAGTCCTAATCTAATGACATGGCGAGTGACATGTCGGTCTAGTAGCCTTTTGGCCTTCGTTAATCCGTAATTACCCCTTCATTCTAATTTCAAACTACAAACCCTTCCTTTTCCTTCATTTCTTCCCCTGTTTGAATTTACTGATCATCACCTTATCATCTGTCATTCTTCGTTTATGTACTATCATCATCATCATCATCATATTCTCCGTTGCTTTTCTCACTTATTATTGCATGTTGTTGTTGATTTCGACGAGGCGAAAACTCGAAATTAGAATGAAGGGGTAATTAGGGATTAACGAAGGCCAATAGCCTACTAGCCCGACATGTCACTCGCCATGTCATTAGATTAGGACTGCAAGTTGGCACTTAACAGCCATACTTAACGGCTAATTCTAGTTTAGTCACGGTTGAGAGTAATTAACAGAGTTCAGGGGTACAGTTGGGAATTGCTTACACGCAGGGGTACAACTGGAAAAAGTGAAAACTTAGAGGATAGAAATGAGAATTTCCCAAAAAAAAATAAAAAAAAATAAAAAAAATCTGGACAAAAAAAAAACAAAAGTCCAAGAAAAAGAAAGCAAAACAAAAAAAGCAGGTCATCATAAAAAAAAGAATTCAAAAACCCATGACCGTGGTCAACGGTCAACCCAAGTGAAAGTCCTTTGATCAGGGTACGGTCAATTCAAAATTTATCAATGCCCATACTATCTGATAGGGGAGAGATAAACAAGCTGGTCAGCTAACACCACATCTAGCCTTCCCACATTACAACCCCCAAGACCTTCTCGAGACCTAGGCTAAGAAACAACCCGGAATTTTTGAGGATTCAAGCTCCATAGGATACCCCTAACCATTAGGGCCAGACATGGAAATCAGATCCCGCATTATCAAAACCTATTCCGATCAAAGTTCGAGCCATTTTTACTCGACTTCCCCCTTGCACAACAACTACAACACAACACAACACAACACGACATAACAAAATTCACAATCACCATGCAAAGACCCGAGGTCAAAACTCGTCAAAGACACAAGATCAAAACTCGTCAAAGACCCGAGATCAAAACTCGTCAAATCCCTTACCTAATCATACACAATCCCGAGAGCAAAACTCGTCAAATCCCTTACCTAATCATACACAATCCCGTGAGCAAAACTCGTCAAATTCCTTACCTAATCATACACAGTCCCGAGAGCAAAACTCGTCAAATCCCATCCCAATTCTTCTCATCCAAACCAGTTACCAGCCCCATACACGGGAACTCAGCTTGCAGTCGGCATAGAACATGTCCAAATAGTTCACACCACCTCTGGGAGCTACCCCGAAGAACGCTCACAGTCACAGGACCAACAGCCTAACTATTCTAACCCTTTGATCAAGACATCATTGGGGAATGCACCTAGCCTACACCATCATTGTGGCTAGTTACACACAAAGTCCTATTAGACTAGGCACCATAATATATCCTTCAATGCACTGAACTACGGCTTGGTTTGATTTCACCGCACGTGAATACGTAGGCAGCCTTTCAACAAGGGCACAACCACCCACATTGACACACATTCAAAAAGCATCATCATTCCGATCACGACACTGTCATGTTCTCAACAACTAGCTTTGTCATTCTGGGGGCTTCTCCTAGGCAGAAACCTCCATCCACTCAAAAAAATCAAGATAAATTCAAAAGAATCTAGCCTCTTTTCTGTAGTGTGTCCTAGTACTCGGCTCAGTCGAAGATAAGAATCTGTCAGGACTCGAAGCAGTGCCCACTTTGGGAATGTACCCTAAAATCAAAAATCCAGAAGAGCACTAGACTACAATAGTCTCATTACAGACTGTTACACATCTTTCCCATCCTGAAGTTCGACCGTGTTGCCACTCGCCTAGGCTACGGAATACCGCAACTTAAGAGTCTTGTTAGGTGGCCCACCCCCTACCGAGTCACAGTCCAATTCCTCGAGAGTCCAATCGTGTCTGTCAACTCGTCCGGTCACGTCCAGAGTCGAGTCTGTCGGTAGACCTCTCTCTTCAAATTCTTGCTTTGAAATCTGTAAAACTTAGCCATTTGAGAAAATCCTTTTCGACAAGGTCAAATTTCCATTTTGAAAACCTATCTCCTAGCACGTGAGTTGCTTTCAGGACTTCGATTTCAAAATGAAGCAAAAAAATCATTTTCCCCAACGCGAGTCAAATTTTCACCTACGTGTTGCATGCAAAGTTTTATGTAACTTATACAGGTATAACTCAAGACCGCACAGCTTACATATCTCCCCAGCGGAAAGCCCAAGGCGGTATTTTTCACGGGATAAACCCACATACAGGCACACCCAGGACTTACACGAAAAGTCCAAATTTGCCACGGAGTTATCGTCATCAACTTAGGTATAACTTCTATCTTATGGCTGGCGAGCCCTTCACGCAAGTCCAATGGACTATAAGCGACCCGACCGGAAGTCTACCAGGTCTTAATCGTTGATTGTCCTGGTAGCTACTCTGACTTTCGCCCTCTCAAAGCCTCAGTCAGAGTGGGGGCTCTGTAGACACCTACATTTTGACCGCCAGGTGTCTATAGTAGTTTCCAAAAAAACACCCGATGATGATCGGACGCAAACGTGTTTCTACGCGCTCGGATATGGGCTCGAAACCATTAGTTTCTGGCTTAGGCATTTACGGAGTACAAATCTCACAAAACCAACCTTCAATTCAGGCCCAGTGGGTCGTTTCCAATCAAATAAGACTAATTTGGGTCAAAACTGACACCGGAAGTAAAACCGACTTTTAGCAATTGAGTCAACCCCGGTCAAAGCCATTTCCGAGACACATAAAAACAGCCACATAAGCATCAAAAGTCTAACTCAAATACAAAACCCACAAAATACCCAACTCGAGGTCCAAAATACCGGACCCGTGCGCTCCAGCTGACCTACTCGATCGAGTGTCAGGCCCACTCAATCGAGTGGGCTCTCAAACAGGCTCGGAAGCGTTGCTTTGGGCCACTCGACCGAGTCAGAGGCATACTCGGTCGAGTAACCCTAGACGAGGGTGCATGGCAATCTCTATATAAACACCCTCTTGCATGCACAATTGAACACTTTTGACAAACTTTACATACAACTTTTTACAACCCTAAAAAAACCCCAATCTTCACCCATCACAACTCATCATCTTCAACCTTAAACCCTAGCAACTTGCAAACCCTAAACCACCATAACTTAACTTACATTAACCTCGATTCTCCCGTGCTAAAGTCACAACTAACGAGATCTATCCGAGACTAAGAAACATGTAGATTGAGGGTGCAAAATCTCGTTCTTCTCTCTTCTCCTCCTCTCTTCTTCTCGCGTCGTCGTCGTCCTTTTTTTTCGTTTTTTTTTATTTTGTTATCGCGTCTATAATATCGATAATAATTACTAGTATAAAGCACTAAAATACTTACGGATTCGTGTCGAGTGCGAATGATGATGAGATAAGGAAATCCGAATATACAAGGGTGTTTCACCTGACGTTGTCGGTCGCTTATCCCGACACCCCTAGCGCTTAATTGTTGAAGTAAGTCAACGTAAATAATAGTTTTTTTATTTCGTTCATGTCATCGTTCATCGCATATTCCGTCAATTTTAAAACTACCTTCGAATCAAACATTTTTTTTAGTTAAGGTCGAAACCCGTTGACGCGGATCCGACATCACAATCCGCAAGGATTTATTGCGATGTCGGGAAGCCGAGGGAATCATATCAAGTCCGTTTTAATTAAGGTAATCGCGAAGCGTCAATCTATTTAGGTTCGATACCAACTCAATAGTTGGACGTTGAATCTAAACGATTTGGTCAATTAATTTAACTAATACGAAGTCGTTGATACGAAAAATAGTGATCATAATTCGCAAGAATTAATTCCGAAACTATAAAACGCGGAGACAATTTATTTCCTTTTAGTTGATTTAAAACGACTTACAAATATATTTTCTAGATTTTGCTCTAAATATTCGATATCGATTCAATAATCGAATATCGGATACGACGAGTATCCAAATCCGAATCGAGCATAAATCATACAATATTTCTGCCCGATTCAAAAAAATCATCATTCCAAGGATGCGATACCGACTCCGTAGTCGAATATCAAATCTAACGGAATTAATCAAAAAAGCCAAAACAGCCCTCCATGCAAGTCGCACGATTGCCTGGAAATTGCGACATAAAAAGATTTTTTTTAGTTTAATTTTAAAACGACTTATAACATCTTTTCTAAACTCGCTCTTAATACTTGATATTGATTCCATAATCAAATATCGAATATGACGAGCATCGAAATTTTAAATTCGAGTATAAATCATACCATATTTTTACACGACTTAGCAAAATTATCGATTTTCCAAAATCATGCATCATGTTTACATTATCCTATGACATTCTATATTTCCGCAAACCATTATTATCGTTATTACCGTTACTAACAAGTTTGCTCTTTTGTCGATTTATTTTCATTGTTTATTTTATTGTACTAAAATGAACCTCGCATGCTAAATATAACTTTGACGTTAGTATTAGATGCTTTAAATCGACATAACAACCCATTCAATTATTTGCATGCTTAGGGAAAACAATGTTTGCATATCATTCCATCGTTTTACTAACCCGCGTATTTCAAAATCAAACGATATCTTAGTAGAGGCCGCTAATGTGCGGGCGGGGTTGGGTGTTCTTTGTGAACTTCCCAACACGTACCCTCACCCCTTACTCAGAACCTCGGTTTCCGGATGTCCGAAATCGTTGGCGAACGAGAGTCATTCAATACACGGTATCCAATAATGTCGGTATCGGTATCAAATGCAAAGGGACGAGCCCAAAAAACTCTGAAATCCGAATGGGCCATACTTTGTGCATGGCCCACTAAGATATAGAGTGGGTTTCGAACGGGCCCGAACTCCCACAAAGTTCAGTGGCGACTCCACTTCGATTTAAATTTCAATTCAATCCATTCTCATATAGAGATTCATTCACCTCCCCAAACCCGCGTGTGGCCGCGTCGGGGTGGACCTATGTCATGTCCACACCCGGTAACCACGTGTGAGACCGAGAGGGGGTAGAATAAGATGGGTCCGCGGTGACGATATGAATTTCTTTGAATTGCATAATTTTACGAGTAGTTATAAGTGTGATGTTTACAATAATGATATGAGTAATTACAACGTTAATAGTAATGTACTGTTATGATGTATGAGCATTTAAGGCTCATGTGTATGTTATTGCTGTTTTGAAGTAATCATGTCAAAGGAAGCAGCTACCAGTTCTACCCTAGCCACTCTGAGTGCCGAAGAAGTGGCGCGCTTAAAAGCAACCAACGATGCGCTTTTGGAAGCTCTGAGTGACATCCACGTCCCAAAACCACCAGCGACAGACGCGGCCACCATCAGCGCTGCGATAGCACGCCTTCGTCCCAGTAAATATGACGGGACTGGTGGGCCGTCGCGGCTAGAGAACTGGGTGAGAGAAATGAAGAAGGTGTTCCAAACTGTGAATTGCCTGGAGAATATGGAGCTGGATCAAGCTGTATTTTATTTGAGTGGCAAGGCCGACTTATGGTTGCACCTTAACTATGCCAAGCTTAATGCAGAGCATGAGGAAGGGGATTATGGGGAGTAAGCCTTTGGGTGGAAAAGTCTCGAAGAAGCGCTGAGGCAGAATTCTTTCCGGAGCATATCTGTAATGCAAAAAGAGCTGAATTTGATCGTTTCACCATAAAAGACGACATGACCATCGAGGATTATTACGACAAGTTTATGGAGTTGGCCACTTATTCTGCTAACCTCAATCTGAGTTCCGAACTTCTGGCTTCCCGTTTAGAGAGGGGTCTCTCTGTTAGGATCATTGAGAAGCTACCCATGGGGAATAATGCTGATGTGAAATAGGTATACTTGAGAGCCGGGCACGCTGAGCGAATAGCCGATCGGATTAAGGAGTTGAATAGTCAGAAGGGTGAGAAGAGGAAAGCCGAGTCCGAGAATGCTGTGCAGAGGGATGGAAAGAGAGGGGGAAATAACCGACCTCAGTGGCAAAGATCCCAATACCCATGTGGGAACAGTTATAGAGGAGGTAGTTACAACACTGGGAAGAAAGATGTTCGGCACCACAACTATAAGTGGTGCAACTACAACCACCCCGGTAAGGATTGTAATGGGCAACTATTAACCTGTTACCACTGCGGGAAACTGGGACACCGAGCTTACGAATGTCGGCTGAATGGGGGGCAACAGCAGGGAACCCAAATTCCATCCCAATAACAAGGTCGAAAAAATGTTAACCAAAGAAATCTGTACCAGGGAAACGGGAACCGATCACAGGGGAACTGGAACCGCCCACAGGGGAGTTACTACCAGGGGTCTGGGAGCACTACCCAGTCAACTGCAGGTGCTAAGCCAATTACTTCTGCTGGTGGGGCACCTGAGGGGAGTAAGAATACTGGGAAGCTCTTTGCCATGGGGAAGCAAGCTGCTGAGGAGGACACACAAGTTATCACGGGTACTTTTCTCGTTAACTCAAAACCTTCTTTTATTCTGTTCGATTCTGAGGCAACCCATTTATTTGTAGCCTGTAACTATGTACCTAGTCTAGGGTTAGTAGATTTTGAAAACATAGCTAATGATATAATCACACCCTCGGGAAAGTCGGTTAGGTGTACAAGGGTCTTCCGTGATGTGTCTTTATTAGTTGGGGGAGTTGACCTTCCAGTTAATACGTCACCAGGGGAGGTGAGCGTCATACCGTTTGCTCAGTACCACTTGTTTGGTAAATCCACGGGATGTGAGGCTACCTTAGACGGCCGGAACGTAAACCGAGGGTCTCTCCGCGTGTCCATAAGGATCTTATTGTGAAGAGGTCGATTGGTTCTAATATCGGTTAGGGTGGGCTTTTTAGGACCAAAACATGTAGTGACCACAACAAGGAACTAGGAAATGAGCTTCACCGACCTCGTTCGAGTTACACCACCGCTGGAAACTTGTTTCAAAATCCCCAGCGGGAGTCGCCAAACTGTGGACGCCCGTCCGCACTGCCGGAACCCCACGCGCGCCCGCGCGGGACCTCTGGTTTGCCGCGGCGGCCACCCACGCGGCCTCCTACCGTGGGGACCAGTCCGATCTCACCTATGGGGCGAAGTGTCGGACCTCGATTTGGTTGACGATTCGATAGTGCTAGACGAATGCGGACACCCGTGTTTCCGTTGGAATCAATCGAGACGTGGTATTAAATGTTTAAAGGCCGATATGTTTGGTAAGGTAAACTTTTTAGTGAACCGAATTTTTTGCCGATTTGTGGAGTCGCCACCGAGTCAATTATGGGGACTCGGAAATCGTTCATGTCAACTTTGATCCTTACCTGGCTCAAAGTTGAGTGGCACGGGACCTAAAGATAAAGACTTGTACCCTTAAGCAGTCCATGCCTGGAATGACTCTCATTGCCAATGGTTTCGGACATCCGGAAACCATCGATTCTAAGTAACGGGTGAGGGTACGTATTGGGAAGCCAACGTCAGATAGACATCGACACCCAATACCGCCCGCACATAGCGACCTCTACTAATCAATCGGTGGGCTGATAACTTTTTTCCTTAATTGTGGCGGAAGTACGATAACATCTGTTGTTTTAACCCTATGTCTTTGCTATGTCGGTTTCTTAAGGACAAGTAAGTTTATTGTCGTCGAAGTAGTTGTGTTTACATTATTTTCATGCGATTTCACGTGACAAGCAGGCCATGAAAAGATGCACGTAGGAGAGTAGAGAGTACTTAGTATATACGTAATAAAAAAAACAGTTTTAATGCGATAATACGGATATTAGTCATTCTCGTGGTATACCTTACTTGGTATTCTGCTTAAGATGCGTCGGTTCAACATTAATAGGGATGCGTCGAACCACGTACGATGACCACCGAGATTAATATGGAACCCGACCATCACTTTGTTCAGTTTTATCTTGTTTACGTTTTGAATTCCGTGTTAGGTGATTTAGCATGCGATTATAAGGTCATAAAAGCGGTAAATGCAAAATGTAAGTAAATCATGTAGTGAGGAGTTGCACCCTTGGAGTGTACACTAAACAAGACACGATGCGTAGGTGGTTGAGAACGGATCTCGGAACTACTTGGGTTTAGTTAGGGTGTTTTAGTGTTTATGATTGATTATGAGGACATTAAGTGTTTATAACGTGCCATGGACCTAGTGTCCTTATTTGATATTATCGAAGTACATAATAAAAGTGCAAAATGTAAAGTTTTGTTTAGACGACAACCTAGTGGCTATTCGACTTCGAGGTGGATCCTCCTAGCTTGTCCTGCGGTGAATTCGGCAGAGCTTCGCTACTACAGTTGGTTCTGCGGTGAATGCAGCAGAGCTTCGCTGCTATACTCGGGGTTGCTAGTCGAGCGCAGGTGCCCCTCTATTCGAGTGGAGTGCTCGAGGAATAAGGAGTAGCGTCGATTCGCTTATCGGGACAATGATCGAGTGGATCGTACTTAGTGTCGAAGTGCGACCTAAGTTAAATAAGAAGAGGGGGAGAGCGAATTGTGAGAGAAATGATTCACAAATTCGTAACTTGTGTCGAAATGAATGAAATGAGGGGGTATTTATAGTTGGTCGCGCACTTCAAATCGACCTTTAGGACGCTTGACCCCTTGCGCACCAGGACTCAGTCGCCTGGTGTCATGTGCGTGAAGACTGGGACGTCTGGTGTGAGACGCCTGGATTTCGAAGATCCCATTTCGAAACTTTCCAAAACGGAGAAGATGCGTATATTGACGTTGCTTGGACATTAAGGATTTCCTTTAACCTAAGTGCGTCAAGCATTGGGTGGGCCTCATACGCGTGTCTCGAGGTTTGCTCGGCCCGACGTGTTGACTCGGGTTTGAATTTGCATATTTCGGGACCGATTCGGGGCTCCGGTGTCGGAATTGACTCTAGTTAGTGTCAACGCGACCGTAATGACACGACTAAGGCTGTTTTGATGTCGAATTAATATTTCCGTGTAATTATTTGATCTGTTCAATATAAAAAATATCTAAAACATTGTAATCTCGCGTCGCGTTGTAGTCTGATCATCATCGGGTGTTTCTTGGGCACCCCTGCAGCCACCAGGTCAGAATTTGGGTGTCTACAGACTCGTCCTCCATCATTCGAGATTATACTAAGTGTCAGAGTGGTCGGTGCTCCGGCTTTCTCGGCGTAACGGATTTAGTTGTAGAGTTCGCGCAGGTGCCGCCTCGACCCCTCCGGCCTTTCGGTCGGTGTCTTTTGGTTTTTTGTTCTGGCTACGTGGGCAGCCAGCCAGCCATTCCTGATAAGGTTTTCGATTTCATCCTTCAAATGCCGGCATTCTTCGGTAGTATGCCTGATGCTATCGTGGAACGTACAAAACTTCTTTGGGTCACCTTTGGGATGGCGAGAATTGTTTGGGCGGTTCCACTTTGCTGCCTAGTTTTCTAGTTCTTTGATTTCGGCCTTTGATTATTTGAAGGCAGTATAGCTATCGAATTTGGGCTGATAGGGTGTACGCTCTTTTCTAGGGGCATTACTCTCTTCTCCCATCTGCTTGCCGACTGACTCTCCCCTGCCACGGGTGTTCTCCGTCGCCCCCTGGGCCGGTTTGACGCCGGCGGGGTGTCGTGCGGGCTATGGAACTCCTCTTGAAGCATGAAACCCTTAGCTATTTTTAGGGCCATGGCCAGGGATTCAGGATGGGCGCGAATGAGTTGGTTCTTCATTTCTCCGGGCACAAGGGAGTTAGTCAGGGCATACGCCGGGTGGGATCGTTAATTTCCCTTACCTGCTGGAAAGCGAGGTCGAACCTCTTTAGATACTCTCTGATGGATTCATCTTTCCTCTGCTTTAGCGTCATTAAGTCGAAGCGGGTGAGCCTACGCCTTTTATTTTCAACGTATTGGTCTAAGAAAACTGTTGTGAGCTCTTCAAATGTATAGATAGATCCTCGAGGCAGGTCTCGGAACCATCCCTCAGGGAGCCCTACAAGGGTCGTTGTGAAGATCTTACACCGGGCGGCGCCTTCTGCATCGTAGATTCCCATGTGACTTTCATATGCAGCCAAGTGGTCCTCTGGATCGGTGGTTCCGTCGAACCTGACCGTCGGCATCTTTATCTTGGGAATCGGGCAACACTGGACATCCGGGTGAAGTAGTGTCTTTGTAGGTCTACCCAAGATTCTTGTCCGGCCTCCTTCCGACTGGTAATTATAATCCCCCAGGTTTTCCCACCTGCTCGGGATCGGGAGTTTACCACTCGGGGAGCGGTGTCTTAGGGTATGCCGACTTATAGCTTCATTCCATCTTTCAAAGGATTGGTGCCGGGATCTCGAACGTTTTCCTTAAGGTGGTTGTGGGAGTCAAGTTTCTGGACCTTCATTTGCCCCCGCAGCTTGGTGGTGCCTCGGCTCAATCGGCTGACCTTGGTTGAGTCTGGCCTGCATGCTTTTTTATAGCCCTTTTATTTTCGGTCGTTTTTCAATGGGGGTTATCCCGTCAAACACCTCGGCTCGCTTTGGGCCCAGACGTGTTGTGATAGGTTCCCTCGGCTTTAGGCGATCTCGCATTCCTTGCGACAGGGACCCTTTTTTAGCGGATGCGGTTGAATCTATGGTATGAACTGATTCGTCCTTTCCCTGAGGCTCTAGCTCTTGTGTGTTAACCAGCAATCGCTTTTTAGCCTGAACGTAACTCCGACTATCACCATCCCATTTTTTTACCCGTCAAGGAACAATTGAAATTTACCAATGTCAGACATGTTCGAGTATTTTTGTGAATTTGAATATGTTTCGAGAAATAAGTCGCCTTCTATCGATGCTAAATGGGGTCGAGTTTTTAAGTAAATGTAATAATTCTATTATTATATTTTCTACGGTTAAAAAATGCATATCCCATTAACATGTTGGAATTTAGGAATTAGCCAATTATGAATATTATACACTAAGGCCATGTTCCTTTTTTATTAAGTACTCCCTACCCTTCTTTTAGATTTTCCACAATGATTTTGGAAAAAGAATTAAGAAGGTGGAATATGCGAAGGAAAATGAAATTGGGAAAAGAAAGTGGGGTCACAGAAAATTTGCTAGCAAATTTTCTGTACTCTCATGACCTAAGGTCTCGTGTTTTATTTCAGCATGGCACCCAAAACCTAAATCGAATCCGAAGTGGTCGGGAAGGAGGAAACACGACATTGTTAGGTTAGGTGAACCAAAGCCACCTCCATGTCGAGACCTCGATGCTTGCTAATGTCAAGAAGCTGAATGGATGACGAACGCTGTTGTTCTTCGAATAATGCTATGTCTTACAACGATGACACAAAATTGGTACACTTTAAATTGTTTGTAGCACTTCTACTACCATATTACTCCGACTATCACCATCCCGGGTTTTATCCCGTCAAGGAACGACTGAAATTTACCAATGTCAGACATGTTCAAGTATTTTTGTGAATTTGGATATCTTTCGAGAAAGAAGCCGCCTTCTATCGATGCTAAATGGGGCCGAGTTTTTAAGTAAATGTAATAATCGTTTGATTGACGGTAGGAAATTTCCAATGCCGATGAAGATATTGTCTCGCTTTTTTTCTTGAGATTATGACAGTTGACATCTGTAGTTTTTTTTTATATAGGGGTCATATAAACATTATGCTTCATAATCTCTCTTTTTTTTCCACCCCATCTGCCTTGTTCAGTAAGGGGAAACTTGAAAAAAAGGCTAAATGGAAAAAAAAGAGTGTTCTTTTTTTGAAGTCCTAACTACAAATTCATGATTGCCTTCAGACAGTCTTTTGTTCAATTATAGTGACGATTACTAACTTATATATAGTTGTTAATATCAGAGTAGTTTTGTATAGGAAATTGAGATGTTTTTTTTATACTTGTTCATGTTTCCATTTTGGGTTTGTGCTCATCACTTGAGTGACGTATTGCCAATGCACGTATTCTCGACGTTTGGATTTGTTCATAAAATTACAACTTTTTAGAAGACTGTTGGATATCAGGCAAAGAAACTCCTTTTATTGTACTAGTTCTTTCTTACTTCCTGGCAAAAGTGGTGTTTGCTGGAGTACGCTAGAAATCGGGAGTGATTTGTGTGGTATATATAGACGTTTTGCAATCCAGCACCTCTCACCTTCCCTTTTTTGGGTACAAGTGTTGATCCAGTTTTTAGATACGGAAACTGCATCGTCTGCAAAGAATGCCCTTGACGAAAGAGGTATTCTAGATTATATGGTATACAGTTCGTACATGTTGATTTTTTGTGCTACAAACATCAATTTAAGTCCTTCAGTTCCTCTCCTACATCAATGATCAGATATGGTAAGAGATTTCTTTTATTTTTGGGTCTTCAATTAGCCACAAGGGCCTTGTTTTATACGGTAAGAGAGATTTGAACCAAAGACCTATTATCCACAGACCATAATGTTTCCATATGAACTTTCTATTTATTCGAGGAAAGGAAAAATTCCACCATTGAATGTATTAATTTCAAAATCTTAGTTGATCAATTTGTGCGTTGTTCGGTCGGTAATCGTTTCTTACACATGCCTTCTTTTCTGGTTTGTCATGATATCAGCTTGTGCGCGTGCAACGTTTTACAGTGTGTACGCTTTTGATATGTGTGTTTTGTAGTGTTTATTTCGCGTGTTTGGTCCCACTTTCTTTGGAGGAATCGCTATTTAGGGCGGTGTCGAGGCTACTTACGCTTCTTCTAGCATGTTTTAGGTTCCTAATGCACATCATGGAGAAGTGGAACGATTCCGTCTCGTTTCCAATGCATATGGAGCCAATGAAGAGAAGCGACGATGATTCAGTGACTTAGACTCGATCCCGAGTCCCTTGGAGCCCATTAGAGAATATCCCAAGCACCAAGCATCGATAAGAAGCCTAGGAAGAGCAAGTAGGGCCCCATCACGGCCGGGAAGCCACCATCACGGTCGGGAAGCAAAGACGAGAAGAAGCGAGCTACAGCAGGCCGATCACGGCCGTGACCACTACTATCACGGCCGGGACGGGGTGTCATCCCGACCGTGACCATCACCATCACGGCCGGGACGACCCCTTCTCCTGCCCCGCTTCATTGTTTCATTTCCCTTATTCATGCAACCCTATAAATACACCCCTCTTGTATTGTTTTTTGGAGGGGAGAAAGACATAACCCTAGATAGAGAACCTTCATCTTTAGCTTAGTTTCTCCTTAATATTTCCTTAATCTTCCTTTAATCTTAGCTTAATCTTAGCTAGTTACTCTTGTATTATTGGAATTCTTGAAGATTCTATCAAGATTGACAACCTTGGTGGATGTATTTGGGTTTTCTTTTATGCAAGTTTTCATCTTTTCATCTCCTTTCCAGTTGGGTATAATATTTCTTCTCTCTTTTCCTTTAATCTTTCATTATTAGTAAAGTTTCAAAATTTATCTTTTGTTTATTGTTCATCCTTGTTTGTTCTTCATTATGAATGTTTTTGTTCTTATGTTGATTTCTCTTGTTTATGTTAGTTTTAGTTTAAACATGTGTGAGTAGATTCTTGTAGGGTTAGTAGGGGGATTAGTTGTTAAATATGGGTGATTAGGGTTGATTGTGGGTAAAGGTTGAATCTTTGTTGTTAGTCACTTGTCATGCATGTCATGTGTTTGATGAAATGTTTGTTAGGGTAGTAGTGGCCAATACTACTCTTGCTTGTTTCTTCCTTCTTGTTGTATGCTTGGTTGGTGATTGAATCCTCACGGTTTGGGTAGTTCTTTGCATGAGTTTTCGGCTTTGTTCTTGTCGCGAGAGTGCGGACTTACCTCAGCAACTAGATGACACCTACACCCTCGATTTTCCTTACTAGCTTGTTACATCTATGAACCCGACCTAACCCTACTCTTCCCCTTATTGATTTCTTCTTCATCTTAGCTATTGTTCTTCTTGCTCATTGTTTGAATTTAGTTTTAGTTCAATCGTATTAATCTTGTTTTCTAGCCCTTGTCCATTCATAGTCATAGCTTTCTCCTCTTTTCATTGTCTTAGTTCGTTATCCTTGTTCCTTAGCTTATTATTTGTTGTAGGCATTCAATTCTCGTTAATTCTCTTCTCTCCCCTCGTTATCTTGTGACTTGGTCTTATTCTTAGGCGAATCTTAGTCTAACCCCTACACTCTCCGTGGATCGACCCGACTTACCCTAGCTACCTAGTTAGGATTAGTTGGTTTTACTTGGTGTCGGGATCCACGACAAATCCCGCCATCAATTTGGCGCCGTTGCCAGGGACGGTGTTTGTTTAGACTTTGTTTGCTTATTTTCTTAGTTACCGTTTTTGTATGTTCTTCTTTCTTTGTCTTTTGTTGTGTGCGTTTATTGTCTCTACCTAGTGCCCATAAATCACTAGGTGCTCTCACATTTGTTCCAAGTGTGTAGTGCATGCCTAGAAGGGGAGACGACTTCTTACTCTTCAATCCAGAGCCGGAAAGACTCTTTAGAGCCTTTCGCTAACAGACAATTGCTCGAGTTAGGAATTCTCAACCGAGTACTAGTACCAACATTGAGGAGCAAGCTCAAGGACTTGACTTAAACGAAGCATCGCAAGAGACCATCGAAGGGACCTTCTTGAATTCCTTTGGTACATTATTCGAATCATCTCCTACATCTCAATCAAGTTCTACACCGTCATCTCCCTTACATCCAAACATGCCTAAGTTCTCATCCCACTCTACTTTCACCGAGGACGTATTGTCGGGACCGAACACTCTACCGGTCGCTTATGCCGGAAATTTTGTGGCCAAGACACAGTTTATTCAACTAGTAGAGCGAAATCAATTTAGTGGTTTGCCCACCGAAGACCCACGCCAACATATGGAGACTTTCTCCGATTATTGTGATGCTATTTCTGTAACCGGGATTACTCAAGATCAAATTCGATGGGTTCTTTTCCCGTTTTCTCTTATTGGAATAGCTAAGCAATGGTTTAAGAGACTCGATAAGGCGGCCATAGGGATTGATACATGGAAAAAGCTTGCATTGGCGTTCTATCAAAAGTTTTACCCTCCCGAGAAGACAAACTTGCTAAGGGCCTCCATTACCGGCTTCCAACAACGGGATGAGGAGAGTCTCTGTGAATCATGGGAGAGGTTTAAAGCTTTGGTTCGTTCTTTCCCCCCATCATGGTTTGTCCCAATGGTTCCTTGTCCAACAATTTTGGAATGGTTTATATGAAGATTCAAGGGCCATACTTAACATGGGGTCTAATGGAAGGTTCACCGAGGTAGATGATGACCAAACTTGGTCTAGAATCGAAGAAATGGTAGTCCACAATTCTCAATATTCTAGGCCTAGGAAGGCCAATAGAGGGGGAATGCATGAAATTGATGCAATTACACAACTTAGTGCGGATCTTGGATCAATTGAAGACTCATATGGATGCTATTGATAAGAAGCTCCACTACTACAAAATATGGAATAAGAAACACTAAATAGAGAACACACTATTTAGATAACCGTTTTCCAAGATTATAAATAACGCACCTTACCAATTACTGTTATCTAAAAGATTAATAGAGAACAGCTACTAATGCAAGTGTTATATATGTAAAAGATAGAGAACACCTATTGATGCAATGTTATCTATGTAAAAGATGGAATAAAAAAAGATTTTAATGAACCATAAAAAAGGGAATAACTCATCTTCACAAATACCACTGCAACTGCGTGAGACTTTTCCCCCAAAATTAATCCTCCTTCAAACCCTAATTTCTAATCCGTAAATCCTACAATAATCACTCCAATGGATGCGCAAAAACGTCTACAATAATCAACTCCAACAAATTCGCGATCTCGATGACGAGGAAATTCAGATTGAGGAGGTTGAAGGTCTACTCGATGATCCCGATGCCGATGATTCTTCTTTGTAATCAATCAATCCCTCTATTCCTTCTCATTTTCCGTTAATAATTCATTCCTGTGCTTGTAACTCAACTTAGTTTTGATGCATTTTTATGATTTTTGCTGAATTTATATCAAACGAATATTCGTTGCTTATAATTCTCATTTTTGAATTTCAATTAGGGTTTTGCGGAAGATCGAAATCAAAAGAAGATTTTTGATTAGTTTATCGAGGGAAGCATCGACAGAAAATAAGGTGATTGATCAAAGTTCTTATCATTTTACAGTTTTGCTGAAGATGTTCGAATCTCGTTTTGGTTTACTAGGTATTAACAACTGGTTTTCTTCTGAGGCACACATTAGGAAATCTGTCCATTTCTATTTGTCTAAGCCAATTAGAGCTCATGATCAACATAGACATGCTGGATTTTTTTCTACTGTTGATGTTCCAGGTTTGTTTTCTTTTTCATTCGAATTTTTTTATTGTTTGATTGTGATGGTAGGGATTTGCCGTGGATCCCCATCGATCAAATAATAACCAACTATTCCTAGTGGGTAGCTAGGGTAAGTCGGGTCGAATCCACGGGGACGGTAAGAGGCGTCTAGACTAGGTCTACCTAAATACGAGACTCGGTCAACGAGCTAAGCTAAACTACTATGATAAGGAGGGAAGAAGGCTAAGACTATGACTAAAGTGACGAAGAAAACGAATAAGGAAAAGGGCTAGGATTAGGTCGGGTTCAAGGGGTAATGGAATGGTCAAGGGAGAGATAAGGTGAAGGGGTAGTCGGGTAATCTAGGTGTAGTCCGGGCTCTCGCTACGTAGACCGACCTAGAGGTTCTTGATAGAACCCATCTTGGCGACACACGTGACAAACGGGGTTCCTAGCGTGCTATCGTGGCCTAGATCGCATCCGGGCTCTCGCTACGTAGACCGACCTAAGGGTCGTCCTCACCGGGCTCTCGCTACGTAGTGAGGGAAACAAACCCACAAGCAAACTATCACCCACAAGAGAAAAGGCAAGAAGAACAAGCATATGCATCTACATGTCATTCAAGCATTTCAACAAACATGTACCATGCATCAAACCAAGAGGAAATCCAAATCTTCCACCAACATCTCCAACAAACCCTTAATCACCCATTAAACACCCAAATCACCCTACTAACCCTAGCAAGAATCTACTCAAACATATCTAATGAAAAACTAACAAGAACAAGAGAAAACAACACAAGAATCAAAACATTCATAATGGAAAACAAGGATAAAAAACAAACAATGAATAAAGATGAGAACTTGATAAACAATAAAGGATTAAGAGTAAAAGGAGAAGAAAGATTATACCAAACTACAAAGGAAATGGAAAAGATGAGAACTTGCATAAAAGAACACCCAAACATCCACCAATGTTGTCAAGATTGGATGGATTCTTCAAGAGAACCCTTAATACAAGATTAACTAACTAGATTAAGGACTAATTACCGACTAATCTACTCTAATCTAAGCTAATCTATGCTAAACTAGTCTAGGGTTTATGGGTAATGTCTAACATAACATAGGAATACAAGAGGGAAGTATATATAGGGGTACAAGAATGAAAGGAGATGAAACAATGCAATTGCGGGCTGAACTAGGCTCATCCCGGTCTGGATGAGCTCATCCCGGTCGGGATGGACCCTTCACAGCAGCTCCTCTTTCGTGCACCTCAACCGGGACCGGTTGAGGCCATCTCGACCCGGTTGAGCCTTGTAGGCCTTCTTTAAGCTCCTTTTGGTCCCTCCTTGTCTCTCATGGGTTTCTCATCGATTTTCGAGACTCGGGATCGGGTCTCGGAGGCTCGGGATTGGGTCCCAAGGTCTCGGGGTCGAATCCAAGGCATCGAGTGATCGTTCCTTCACTTCGTTGGCTCCAAAAAGTGTATGTATTGAGTCGGAATCGCTCCAACTCTTCATGAATGGTCTCGGGAACCTGAAACGAGCTAGAGGAAGCATAAGTAACCCATAAATCGCTCCCAAGGAGCGATTCCACAAGGAAAATGGGACCAAAACACTACGAAATAGGTACTACAAACTACACTTATCAGATTGTAATTTGGGATTGTTCATTGTCATTTTGTAATTGTGTTGTCATTTTTATTGTAATTTGGGATTTTCTTGTCTTAATTTTGTTTGATTTTGGATTGTTTTGTCTTTGTTTTGTATAATTTGATACTGTTTTGTCTTGATTGTGCTCCTGTTCATTGTAATTTTTGATTATTCTCTTCATTTGGTACGGTGTATTTTGTTCCAACTCCGTTGAATATGCTTTTCTCGCTATTCCCGGTGTCATTCAAGCTAACGTCGCTTTGTTGCAGAATCATGCTTCCGTTCTTTTTGATACAGATTTACTTAAAGTCAGTTTAATAATACTTTCCCATTTTTTTATGTTTGATCACATGCTCCTAATATATATACTCACTGTCTAGTTGGCTAATATGCTAACAAAATGATGGGTTCCTATAGGATAAAGCAAAGTTACTCAATATAAGACGTATCCTTTTCTATTTGCAATTTATTAACAGTGTTGTGTAAGCATAATTTGCGCCTTTCAGGTAATGGGTGATGATGCTTTGTTGTTGTATGCTAATGGAATTGACGTAAGGTAAGGGGAAATGTTTTATAAGTTGTGATGTGGGGCACAAATTCTTGTTTAGGTCTTGTACATTTCATCGTATAGACACGAGAGAGGCAACTTTTACCCTCGAACCTGTTAGCGGCGGTTAAGCGTTGTTTCCTGTAAGTCCACCCTGAACCTTTATGTCTAGCTGAGAAAATTGCAAGGGTGCCTCACTATTACTTCGAGTTATCTGTTGTGGTTTGATATGAGCATGAGGAAGTGGGTTTATTTGTGTTGGAGGCATATCCAACATTTTTTAGGGTTGCAACGACCAAGAAAAGATCTGGGACATTGGACATTTATGGTCTTTTGCTTCCTTTTGAATGCTGGAATAATACTCATTCATCGTTTGAGTTACGTGATTTGTTGACATTTATGAATGGTTTGGAGATCTGAAGGAGTCTTTCTACGTCGGTCTACTTGATGGTGACGACGGTAATTTGAACCGGTGGCCTTTTGTAGGTAACCACTGTTCTTTTGAATCAGCCGCAATGTTTTCATTCTTCCCTTTCATTATTTTGAACATGTTATGATGCCTAATGCACTTAATTTTACATTTGAATGACTGAATATATGTTATTCTCTTGGGATTGTGTAGGTGTTGGATGCTGCGCAAGCTCACGTAGAGGAAGCATTTAGTATTGTACGTAGTCGTTTCAATTAGAGCCGATTAATGGCATAGTGTATATTGAGTTAGCTTTGTGTTATTGAGTCATTGGGAAACAAGATGCTCGGATAGATCATTTTTCATTATGTATGGTGGGTAGGATGGCGATAATTAATATTTCATACAGTATGTTGTAATTCACAATTTTGAAGTAATAAAAGTATTATATTTCAATTTAGTAGAATATTTCATTTAAATTGTAGTAGTAAAAGTACAGGAATTGAAGTAGAATAATAATAATAATAATAATAATAATAATAATAATAGTAATAATAATAGTAATAGTAATAATAATAATAATAATAATAATAATAATAATAATAATAATAATAATAATAATAATAATAATAATAATAATAATAATAATAATAATAATAATAATAATAATAATAATAATAATAATAATAATAATAACAATAATAACAATAATAATAATAATAATAATAATAATAATAATAATAAATCAATGCGAAGTGAGAGAAACGGTTTCTCTCTCTAAAAAATTTCCCTCTCGTTTGCGATTCTGTTACGTAACTTCTTGAAGCTTGCTCCCATGGCTTCCGGTGCAAGGCGCGAACCTGGAAGGCCTCCAAAGAAGTCTCAAACCTCCATTCCTCCTCGCATTGAGGCTGAATTGAGAGATACAGGAGCAAAGGAGACGGAAGACCAGAGTTCTTCGCAAGCTCAAACATTGAATGATCTCATTCTTGACGCCATGGCAGGGTCTGGTATTAATACTCACTCTGTTAGTCATATTCATGTTGGAAAAGATTTAATTCCTCCTGTAATCAAAGAAATTGATACTGTGAACTGTGAGAAGTCAAACTCTGCTCAAGGATTTGTTGCTAAACCCTCTGAAAAGCCTAAATGGTCAAAACTTGTGTCAAACTCTCAACAATTGGGGATGAGTTTACCATATTACGAGAATGAAGTAAAAGACTCTGAAATTAATATTGATTTGTCTGAATTTGAGGATGAACTGAAGCTATGGAACCATACTCTTATGGGGAACGTAATAGGAACTAAGCCTTCATTGCAGCAAATGCAGAAATTTGTTGCAGAAAACTGGGCTACAGGGGCGCTATTGGTTCAATACTTCAAGCGCGGATGGTTCTCTTTTAGATTCAAAACCAAAGAAGACATGGAGAGGGTTTTGAGTGGTGGTCCATGGAGTTTGGGAAGGTTTACTATCATCCTAAAGGAATGGTCACCAACATTTTCTAGTAGCATGGATAAGCTTGCAGTAGTACCTGTGTGGGTTCTATTTCCAGATTTGGATCCATTTTTATGGTCTGAAGCTATTCTCGGAAAGATTGCCAGCAGGATAGGTCGCCCAATTTGTGCTGATCTAGCAACAACAACCAAGGCAAAACTCTCTTTTGCTCGTGTGCTGATTGAGGTGGATGTTTCTCAAACCTTGCCTGAGAACTTGGTGATTAACACTCCTTTTTGTGATGAATCAGTTCAAAAAATTCAGTATGAGTGGATTCCATACCACTGCAAGGGTTGTGGAAAACTAGGGCATACCATCACTAACTGCAAATGGGAGAAGAAGAAACAGAAACCAGTGCAGCAGGCTGAAGTTGCTGAAGCTAATGCTACTGTGGTAAATATGGGGAAGGTGACTGGTGTAGATGCTAACAGTAGTACTACTGAAGCGATCCCAGTCATAAGGCAGTCAGAGATCACTGATAATGCTAAGGGGATTGGGGAGGATCATGGATTCATATCAGTTTCTAAGAAAAACTCCTCTGCTCATAAAACTAAGAAAGATCCTGATATTGAGCCTATGGCATTGATAAACTCTTATCATGTCTTTGCGGAACGGGACATTCCTGATAATGTACTTGAGATTAAAAATGAATCTGCTCCTGGTAGTTTGGGTGAAAACCTTCCTCCTGATAAGCAATGAAATTAGCTTCTTGGAATGTCAGGGGTCTAAATGACCCGTTGAAGCATAATGAAGTGACGGAGTTCTTATCATCTCATAGGTTGGATGTTCTTGGTATCTTGGAAACGAGGGTGAAGCAATCTAATGCAGGTAGATTAATTCGTACTGTGTTCAAGCAGTGGTCCGTCTTAACTAACTATAATCATCGTTATAATGGCAGGGTTTGGGTTGTCTACAACCCAAATACAGTAGCTTTCTCTCAATTGCAGTATACTGATCAATCAATTACAGGTCAACTACATCATTTTGAGACAAAGTCGTCTTTCCAAATTAGCTTCATATATGCTATGAATGATGTTGATGATAGGCAACCTCTTTGGGATTTCTTGATGTCACAGGCTAGTAATAAGCCTTGGATAGTCATGGGAGATTTCAATATAGTTAGAAGTGTGGAAGAAAAAATGGGTTCCACTCCCCCTTCTCTTCATGATATGATGGCTTTCAGTAATTGTCTCTTAGCAAGTAAATTGGATGATTTAGCTAGCACGGGAAATATTATGACTTGGACCAATAAGCAAGATCCTGAATCTAAGATTTGGTCCAAATTGGATAGAGTTTTGGTGAATCCGGAATGGTATAATTCTTTCCCCTCTGCTGCAGCAATTTCTGGTGAACTTGGTCTATCTGATCATGCTCCGTTTATAGTTACAGTATTGGATGCTCCAATAATTAAGAAGCCTTTCAATTTTCTTAATAGCTGGATTGACCATCCAGAATTCCTAATAACTGTTGCTTGAGCCTGGCAAGTTAAAGTGGCTGGATCTCCTAGTTTTTGTTTCTTCAGTAAGCTAAAATCTGTTAAAAGAGCATTACAGGACTTCCATAGGCAACATTTTTCCCACATTTCTATTAGGGTTAAGGAAGCTCCCTGCTCTCTTGTCAACAAAAGCTAAGTCATAACCTTTTTTCTCCTTCCCTAATAGCTGAAGAGAGGGTGCTACTTAAGCAATATAAAGACCTCAAGGATGCTGAACTAAAGATGATTTATCAACGAGCTAAGATTAAAGATCTTCAACTCACAGACTGTTCCTCTAAATATTTTTATGCCAAAATAGCAGAACAAAGACATAACCAAATGATTGGTTCTATCACAGATGCTAAAGGCTCTATTCATGAAGGTACCAACTCAGTAGCTTTGGCTTTTCAAAGTTATTACTTGGAGCTTTTAAGCAAGTCAGATAACTTGGGTGAGATTGATGCTGATTTAGTCAGTCTTGACCCAAGATTGTCTCCTTCGCAGCAGACTAGTCTTCTTACTCCTATTAGTACGATGGAAATAAGAAATGCTCTTTTTAGTATGGATAATAACAACAGTCCAGGTATGGACGGGTTCTCAGCTGGGTTCTACAAGGCATCATGGTTGATCATTAAAGAAGACTTTTGTAAAGCAGTCATGAGTTTTTTTAGGAAAGGGCATATGTCCAAACAGGCCAATTCAACTCTAATATCCCTTATTCCTAAGAAGAAAGATGCCTCCTATGTCCAGGATTATAGACCTATCTCTTGTTGCACAATATTCTATAAAACAGTAAGCAAAATTATTTCAAATAGACTAAAGGTTCTGCTCCTGGGGTTAATTGGTGTAGAACAAGCTGCTTTTATTAAGGGGCGAAACTTATTTGAGAATGCTTTACTTTCACAAACATTGGTTAAAGGGTATACTAGGAAGTTTATAACACCTAGGTGTATGATCAAAGTAGATATCAGGAAAGCATTTGACTCCCTTCAATGGAGTTGTTTTCCTCCATTGTTTATCTCCTAGATTGTGGGTTGTATTTCTTCTCCTTGGTACTCCTTCAAAATAAATGGTGGTATCCATGGATTCTTTCAAGGTCAAAGTGGCATAAGGCAAGGTGATCCCCTTTCTCCCTACTTATTCGTATTGAGTATGGAAATACTTTCAAGAGCCTTGAGAATGATTACTCAGCAACACCAAGTTTCTTTTCATCCCAAATGCTGCAAAATCAGACTTACACACTTAATATTTGCGGATGATTTGATGATTTTTGTGCGAGGGGACGTTCCTTCTGCTATGGCAGTAAAGACGATGCTAGATCAGTTTGGGTCTATTTCAGGTCTGAAAGCCAACTTGGATAAGACTTGTGTTTACTTTGGTGGTGTTTCTTCTATAGTTCAACACCATATTTTGAAGAGTACAGGGTTCACCTCAGGTTCATTCCCTTTTCGTTATATTATTTGGGTATCCCCTTGAACGATGCTACAATCAAAGTTAATATGTTTGATCCAATGATATTGAAGATTCAAAATTCTATTAAGCATTGGACATCTTCTCTTTTATCCTATGCTGGTAGGATTCAACTAATAAATACGGTAGTGTTCGGTATACAAAACTTCTGGTGTTCTAGCATCCTCTTACCCAAAACTGTGATAAAAATTATTGACAAGTTATGCAAAGATTACTTTTGGGGTATCCCTTCTGGAACTAGGAAACTCACCTTCAAAAAATGGAAAGAGGTTTGTGCTCCATGGCAGCAAGGAGGAATGAATATTAAGCACCTGAATGCATGGAACAAGGCTTTGCTTTCAAAGTGGTTATGGCATCTAGCTACTGGAACTGGAAGTATTTGGGTTACTTGGTGCAAGAACTACGTTCTTTCAACTGAATCAGTTTGGACAGTTGCTTCTAAAGAGTATTTCTCCTCAGGTCTCAAACATGTACTGCAAGTCCGTGATGAATACGTTGCTATAAGTGGCTCAATACAAGAAGCAAACAAACTTCTACTTAGCTGTGCAGCAGGTCACCGATTTAATGTCTCTAAGGCATATGCTATTTTTAAAGAGACTGTTCCGGTTCTACACTGGTTCAGAGTGCTAACAAATCCTATTACGTTGCCTAGACATAGAGTTACTCTAGCATTGGCAGGACAGAATCAACTGCCAACAGTGGACAAAATTAAACAAAAGGGCTTTCATTTGGCAAATAGATGTTGTTTATGTCAGGAAGAAGAGGAGACAATTCATCACTAGTTCTTTACTTGTTCTTACTCAGCAATTATATGGCAGTCACTACAACAATGGATGGAAATAAAATGTCCAAAGCATGATCTTAGGAGCATTCTGAAATGGATCTCTAATCACCACAAAAGGAAGCATTGGAAGGCATTATGGTTTAAGGTCTGCCTAGCAGCGGCAGTTTACTTAGTATGGAAGGAAAGGAATGCAAGATTGTTTACTAACGGGATAGCTTCTAAGGAAATCATTGTACAGCAAATTAAATTCTTTGTCTCGATAAGTTTTTTTGCCCATAAGCACAATCCTAAGTATGTTAGGATTATAGAGAAGCTATAAAGTCTAGTGTGATAGATCTTTTGCATCTTTGTAATTTCATTACCATTAATGAAATGATATCATTTTTGCAAAAAATAAAAATAAAATAAAATAATAATAATAATAATAATAATAATAATAATAATAATAATAATAATAATAATAATGATAATGGTAATGATAATAATAATAATAATAATAATAATAATAATAATAATAATAATAATAATAATAATAATAAATAGAGAACAGTTGCCAAATTAAATTGTTCTCTATTCCTATACAGAAGAAAACGCCTACTAGGCCTGACTGTTCTCTATTCGCCTACGAATAGAGAACGCCTCTATGACATTACTGTTCTCTAATGTTAAGGAATAGAAAACAGTTTACAAGTAGAACTGTTCTCTATAGTTGTCAATAGAAAACACATCCTTCAGTTGTTCTCTAAGCTTTAGAGAACATTGCGCTAGATAACGCACCTAAGGTGTTCTCTAAAGCCCATTTTAACCGTTCTCTACGCATGTTTTTGTAGTAGTGCTCCAAGGTCACTTAATTCAAACTCAAGGCACAAGTTCTTCCCACCAACAATCAATCCATCAAGTTAATGTTATGGGAGTGATTTCTCCAACTTCTTATTATGGGATATGTGAAATTTGTGGGATATATGGGCATGAGCCTCAACATTGTCGAAGTAGCATTGAGCAAGTTAATGATTTTCAAGCATACAAATAAGGTGCCCCATACTATAATTACAAGGCTCAAAATGTGCAAAATTCTCATATGTTTCAAGCTTCTCAACAAGCTCAACAACAAAACTGTCCACCATATGTTACTCCTCCCTTAAGGGACAATCAAGGCTACCAAGGTTACCAAGGCAATCAAAGGCCTTTTAACAACTTCCAACAACAAAATGCTTACCAAAACCAAGGTGCCTTCAACAATCAACAAGGGTTCAATAATCAAGGGATCAGAACTTTAATCATCAAGCTCAACAAGGTGGTTTCCAAGGAAACCAACACTCTCAAGGGATCCAAAACAACCAAGGTTACCAAAATCACAATCAAGGTAACTTTCTGTTAGGGTTGATATGTAGGTGTGTTTGGATATGGAATAGGTAGGACAACATCAAGGCGAAGGAGGAGGCGCGACCTGGGTTTCTTCCGGATCTGTTACTGTCAGTTTCGGGAACTTTTCAAAGGGTTTTTGGGAGGTTGTGGTGTTCAATTTATCTTTGGGAGTTTTGATGGTATTTGCTTCGCCTTGTGTTTTGATAATAATTTCGGGTTGTTTTGGAGCTGAAAGTGAGAGTAAATGGTAAAATTCTGACCAAGTTGAAGTCGTCTTTTTACTAATTACTCCGTAATTCAAAAAGATTGAGTCTCTACCCTAAATTCAGTGTCATTTCATAATTCAAGTTGCTGGTTTTCTGTTTACGAACTGTTATCAGCAGAAGAAACAATTCAAACCCCAAATGTATTGTTTTTTTTAAAACAGTCGGGTTTCCTCTAATGTTCTATTTTGTTGTAGGGTATATACGGTGTTTGGTTATGATGGAAAATTGACAGATGTGGATTGCTTTACTGACACTAACTAACTCGATACATGTGTCTTAATATAGTGATCCAATCAGCCAGGTATGTGGACGCCTCTAAACACGGGAACTTGACACCTTTAATTATATCAACGCATATATGCTGATTAGTAGACTGTCGTGCTTGCATATCCCTACTTAGTGAATGAAGATGGTCAAGAAACTCCCGGCTTTCTGTTTGAGTCAGGGGAGTCTCAAACAGAAACTTTCACTCTTGTCAGAGCTCAAATATTAGCGATCGATATCCGTGCTTCTTAATTTTAACTATAATATTTTTTGGTTTTGGAGTATGATGATGCGAACCAAATGAATGAGTATTGAATTATATTATTCCCTTTTGAGTATGTGCTCGTAAATAAAGCTTAGTTTTTTCATGATGATAATTGTGTAGGGAAGATACAACGTGATTGGAGCTAATCCGGCTAAAGAGATCATAGATTCATAGCTAAGAAGAATTCAGTAACTGTAATGAATCATCTCGAAGGGTGGAGGACACAAGAGCATTCAGAAGAACCAATGTTGATTGTTTGAAGAATCATGTGACAGTTGAATCTTAGACACATGGATGACCTTCTTTGATTGTTTTGTGGCACGGATTCCAATATTTCCATCACCATTTTTTTCAGAAGTTTAGGTCAGTTCGGGGATTAGGTCATTTTAGGTGTGCTATTTCCAACTTATTTAGGAATAACGATTTGTAAGCAGATTTCTAGCATTAGAAGAACATGAAATCGGATCTACCAGCTGGTGTGTCTCATGCTGCTATCCGCATGCTTTATAATGACTGGGAGTATTTCAATATGACAGGATATGAACTCTAACACACCCTATGGCTGTTTTCATGTAGATAATTCTTCCTTTTTTTTCCTTGAATGTATCTTGCATGCTAGATTATTCTTTTTAGTTGAATTAGCTTGGTTAGGTTAATGTAGAGGCTGCTCTTCTTCAAAGCTCAATGGAAAAAACGTTTCCATCTTTTACAATTCTTACTTCCCGATTTACTGTTATAAGTTTTAAACTCTTCATTATTTCCTTTTCCTTTCTTCTCCGTTGACGATTTTGGATTTACTTGTTTTACCTTTTTCACTTCGCTGTTTTGCAGCTCTGAGTTCTGATGGTGAACGATCTGGGTTCATGTGTGGCGGCCCTTGGTGGTTCAGGGTGGTTGGAAAAAGGCGTTGTGGTGGTTCAATTAGGGTTGAAGTTATTCTTTTTTTATGCTAACTAACATTTTTGATACAAATGTGTCATTTTTAAGGTAGCGAGAATCAATGAAAAGAAGGGATATATGTCATGAGTGTGTCCCACGCATACACATATGATGGAGTTAGTGTCATCAATGGGCTAGCAACAAGCCATCAAGGTCTCTGTAACGGAAAAAATCATGGTGGTCTGGCTACTGATCATAATCAAGTAAGCTTATATTTCGGTTGCCTCAAACCTCAATTGACATCATTTGGCGACTTTATAATCATAAGAAAAATTGTATTTAATGAACTGAATTGATGCATAAAAGTGTTGATTATAATAGTGATGATCATTGAAATGATGATGGTTAATCAAAATAATTGAAATTTTGTTAGTCGAAAAAGGAGACGAAAGAAGAAAGGAGGGAAGGAAACCGACCTTAGAGTTGGGGATGGATGCCATCGATCTCTAATCTCTTATCTGTTTCAATGTATTTTTTTAAGTTGGGTTATGGGTTGTTTCAATGCGAAAATATGTTACAATGACACGGACACATTCACAAACTGTTGGTTGCGAGGGAAATATTTGTCATATTTTTATAACGGATCAAATCTAATGCTATTACGTAAAGCATAAAAAAGTTATAAGCCTCTTGAAAACACTGGTACATCATTTATTTTCGTCTCTCTTCGCAATTGCATTGTTCTCTTGTCCAAATATACTGGTATATCATTTACAATCTCTAGAAACGAGCTCACGTGTACGCTTATATACATGTGTGACTTGAGTATTGTAAATGTGGATGCTTACTCTGTAGATGTTTTGGTTATTTTTGTGATTTAGTAGGGTCTTGAATTGAAGAGTATATGCCTGCTCTACATGGACTAATTGCTCTATGTCTGAAATTTAGTTTATTTTCTTAAAGTTGTTATTGCTGACATTTGCAATAGAAGCAGTATAGTTTAATTGTTTAAATGGAGAACTCTTGATGATAAACAGGTAAGACAATAAGATAAAAAAGGATGACTTTAACCCTTTAGTTGCATCAATGTTTATGCAAGAGACCTGTGTATCGAATTCATGGTTCGAAGTACTATTTGTGGTTTACATGCTGGTTGTTTTAACATTGGTGGATGCCAACATAATGTTGGTTACAATGCAATACGATGGTTCTTCTGATAGAATAGTTTCCACAGGTAGAATTTCTTGTAATGTCGATTCAATATCTGCGCTTTTAAAGGGAGGAAAAAAATGATGAGTACAAAACCCGGGCTAATTTTGGTTGATCGTCACTATCTCGGATTGCCAGAGGGATGCAATTGATTTGATATTGAAGGCATCAAGATCAGGGTATAAAATATTGGTCGTCTCGGCTCGGCCGATATTTCTCTGTCTCGGCGGCTGCCGAGCCAAGCCGAGATACAGAGATATGTACCGGGCAATAATAAAAGGGCCGAAAATCGGCCGATACACCCGAGTCAACTCGGGTATCGTCCGAGATGGCCGAAATCTGTGATGATATGATGAGCTGGTTTGGAAGCTCGGTTAGTTTGATAATGGACTTTTTAAAAAAAAAGGTTTAATGAAGATGTAGGGGGGGAAGAAGATGTACAGGCTGCCAACTCAGGAAAAATGAAGATGATAGAAGAAGATGAAAGTAAGCGACGGTTTTATGGGAAATGAGAATAATTTATTTTCATGGGGAAAGGTAAAGAGTGGGACATGGGAAGGAAGAATGATTAATTAATTTGTTTATATAGGAAAGAAGATACAAAGTATATCAATATGACAACGCTAGAATGCTGACCTAAGTAGAGTTCCCGACAAAGTATGTGTGGCACAATGACAGAAAAGAGTGGACTCCAAG
Organism: Agrostemma githago; assembly: GCA_958450325.1. Taxonomy (NCBI): domain Eukaryota; kingdom Viridiplantae; phylum Streptophyta; class Magnoliopsida; order Caryophyllales; family Caryophyllaceae; genus Agrostemma; species Agrostemma githago. The sequence goes on along the minus strand of OY288255.1, from coordinate 23,277,819 downwards.
AAAATGTAGATTTACAATAGGAAGAATTTATCATGTTGCACCTAATTCCAGAGAAAAATATTACTCCCTCCGTCCCACTAACATTGTCCCGTATTCCTTTTTGGGTAGGTTCTTAAAGATTGTCCCATTTCTAAACTTTCCATTTTAGTCCATTCCTTTTTACAACTTTACCCCTACCAAATTCTATTATTTCAACTTTTGCCACTTCATTAAGTATACTAATTTTTCATTACCTTCATTAATTTTTTTCTACCAAAATTACTAATTATAATCTTTATACTAAATTTTTCCCACCAAATAATTTGTTAACCTATTTCGTTTTTCCCACCAAAACACCATTAATGACCAAGCTTTTTTCACACAAATAATTTTTAATCTACCCACTTAATTAAATCACCCACCCATCCGACTCCCCTTTCCCATACCCTAAATTACTTTTTCCCAATACCTTACCCTAATTTACTCCATCTCTCAACAACACCCTTTCTCTCAAACCCTCAGCCGTCTACTGTCCTCTTTCTAAATATTTCCTCCAAAACCTACCCTCCCTCAAGCCTTAGCAACCATATCTAAACTCTTGGACGCCTCCTCGAGTTTAATCATGGATGATTCCACTAAATCCTCGGTCCTGTCCACATTGTCAAATGTAACAAACGCAGTTGAAGGCACGGGTGAGGAGTTGATTGTGGCTGTAGGGGCACAAATTGATATGGACAGCAAGGGTAGTATAAATGACGGGGCTTCAACTGCGGTCTCTTTGCCGGTGACCGAACAAGCGGCGTGCAAACAGAGGTTGTTTCTTATTCTCCCCCTTTCATGGTTTTTTTGTTTAATCTGGTAGTTTTGTTTATTCTCATCCCCATCATTTCGACAAAGTAGTTTTTATTAAAAAAATAAAAAAAATTAGGTTAAGTATCAAACACACGAAGATGGCTTCTAACAAAGAAGCAAACATGTTGTCTACCAAAGTATCAATTTTTTATTTATTTGAAGAATAAGAATATAAGATCCATAATTATTTGCATATTTATTGAAGAATTTTAATGTTTAGTTGAATTTGGGTTATTTTAGCTTGCTTTTCGAATTTTTTGAAGATGAATTGATGTTGAGACTGACAATAGATATGGAGTATTTAGAGATCTAGATAAGTCAAATTGAAAATCTTATTGTAATTAAAATTGAGAAATTGTGAACTCGCTTTTGGGTCTATGCGTATTATCCCACATTTTAGGGATCATCACTATTTTTTGTGCTAACTTGAGTAGTTTGATATTAAAACGGCTTTGAAACTTTAATAAAGTTGATGTAAATATCGTTTGTCGTTGGTATTATTGCGTCTTCTTGCTTCGTTTCATGTTTAATTGTACGATTTGAGGTCTCGTTGTTATCTTCTGTACTAAGTTGACTATTTTGATGTAAAGACGACATTGAAACAAAGATGTATAGTGGCTGTAAAATGCATTCCGTGTATGCTTTCGTTCAATCTTTTGATTTGTTCCATGATTATTTGTACAAATAAAGGTCTAGTTAAAGTTTCCTATACAAACTTCACTAATTTGAATGTAAAAATGACGATGAAATGAGTATAAAGTTGCTATAAAATTTGTTAGGTTATGATTTTCGATTTTGCTACAAAATTTTTGTTCGGTTTTGCTTGGATGTCTGATTTGAATGTCTGATGATCGGTTCCCGGTTTCTAATTTTTAATTTTTTTATTAAGTGCCTCACATGAGGTCATGTCAGGTCGACTACCGACAGTTACACCAAAGTCACCGAGTGGGAAGGCACATGTTAGTCTAAATGACACGGATTTTGATCCGTTTCATTCCGAAGGCGATAGTTTCACCTCATCTGATTTGAGGTTCAAGCAAGACTCCATCAATATGCAAAGGAGGAGATTGTTTCATATGATCCCGAAGGTACCCCCCTTGTTGTCGACAAGGACGGCGATCTGGTCCCGTATGATGGATGGTATGACTCACAATCATCCGTTGATGACGATGAAGAGGTTTCCTCCGTGAGTCCTTAGGTCAGTAAATACATGCCCATTAGCCGGTAAGTTTTTTCTCATCTTATCTTTGCGTAGTCCTGCTGTTTTTATGCATAATTGTACTGTTTTAGATTGAATAGTGATCGCCTATGCTAAATTGAACAAGTTTTCCTAAAAACAGGTCAATTCCGTATAAAATATTGTTGTAACGTCAATGTTTTTTTGCATTTTCCTGCTGTCTTCATGCATAAGTTGATGATAAATATTGCTTCTTTTTTCTGAATTTTGATCAAAATTTCCTTGAGAAACTTTGCCTTTACTTGCACATAACCCCATTTGATCCAAAATTCTGAATTATCTTCAAAATAATACTGAAATTTGGGGTAAACCCAACAAATTGAATTATGAAAAGACACTGAATTTAGGATAAAGATTCCATTTTTTTGAATTTGGGGATGAAATTATGAAGATTTTGATACTAAATTATCTTCAGAAACCTAATTAATCTGACTTATCTTAAAAAAAACTGACGGTTTGATTTGGGGATGAAATTATGAAGATTTTGAATCTGAATTATCTTCAGAAAACTGATTATTTGTTGGATTAAGATCAAATTTGGGTTTTTTTTTTTGATGAATTTAGCAATTGAATTATGAAAAAACACTGAATTTAGGGTAAAGGTTCAATTTTTTTTGAATTTGGGGATGAAATTATGAAGAATTTGATACTAAATTATCTTCAGAAACCTAATTAATGTGACCTATCTTAAAAAAATTGACGGTTTGATTTGGGGATGAATTTAGGAAGATTTTGAATCTGAATTATCTTCAGAAAACTGATTATTTGTTGGATTAAGATCAAATTTGGGTTTTTTTTTTTTGATGAATTTAGCAATTGAATTATGAAAAGACACTGAATTTAGGGTAAAGATTAAAACTTTTTGAATTTGGGGTTTGAACTGTTTCTTCTGCTGATAACAGTTCAGAAACAGAATTATGAAATTATGAATAGACACTGAATTTAGGATTTACAAATTTGGGGATGAAATTATGAATCTGAAAAAAAAACTGAATTTACCTTCAGAAAAATCAACAGAAGTTCAGAAACAGAAAACCCAGCAAATTGAATTGGGGAAACAAGCTGAAATTAGGGTAAAGATTGAAATTTTTTTATTCTTTTTTTTTTTATGAGATTATGACGTATTGATGTTGATAGAGAACAATCCCACATGAGAATATTGATCATCTAATCATGTTTTTTTTTTGGAATGAAATTCAATTAGTTTAGTGACATGTTGACAAGAACACAAATTATAAAGTTCGTGTCTTTTCGTAACAAGAGTTTACTCGATCCTAACGAATTATGGTAAAAAATACTCCTGCTATGCTAAATTGAACAAGTTCTCCTACAAACGGGTCAATTCCGTATAGAATATTGTTGTAACGTCTTTTTTTGTTTTTTTTGCGTTTTCCTGTTGTCTTCATGCATAATTATTTGATTGTTTTTTATGGTAAATTGATCACCTATGCTAAATTGAACAAGTTGTCCTAAAAACGAGTCATTTCCGTATAGAATAGTGCTGTAACGTTATTGTTTATTGATTATTTTTGCATTTTCCTGCTGCCTTCTTCGTTTTTTTGTGTTCTACAGCTGCCTTCATGCGTAATTTGACTGTTTTAGATGGTAAAATGATCACCGATGCTAAATTGAACAAGTACTCGTAAAAATGACTCAATTCCGTATAAAATTGTTGGTGTAATGTCATTGTTAAATTGAATAAGTTCTCCTAAAATGGATCAATTTCGTATAGAATATTGTTGTAACGTCATTGTTTGTTCGTTTTTTTTTTTTGCGTTCTCCTGTTGCCTTCATACATAAATTGACTGTGTTAGATGGTAAATTGATCACCTATGCTAAATTGAACAATTTCTCCTAAAAACGAGACAATTTTACTGGTAGATTACGAGGTTACTGTGTTATGTTTTTTTCTTGTTTTCTCTTAACTTTGTAAAGTGGTCGTAGAGCAGTTTCACATCATAGATGATAGAATGCTTTTAAATGAATATTGTTTTTCGCCAGTTTGTTTGTAAGGACGGCCTTTTGAAGGATTCTTTGGCGTAAAATTAAGGGACAACTACTTTAGTAAGCTTAGTTTTGTGCTTTGAAGGACCTTTGATCAGAAACCGACAAACAAACTAGGCATTAGCAAATGATAGTCGATAGCTTCACTGGATCAAAATGTGTTACACATTTGGGGATACACTAAGTACTATCCAACAAAAGCACAATCCATTGACCGTTGACATAACAAAAGAAACAGACACACATTCTAGTCGAACGTAATAGAAAAAACTGATCACGTTTGTCTCGTGATTTCCAAATCGTGGATCAATGCAACTAAGTCTGTTGCTCTACCCACGCTTAGAAGGTAATCGATGCAGCTCCGGACTTCATCTTTGCACACCTCCAAGTTTCTAGGTAGTGTCCCTGTCCTTCTTTGGGCGTCCTTCCCCAAATGTGGAAGTTTGTAGTCGTTATGGCCCTTTGCTTTAATGATCTCGACCATGCATGCTTGTAAACTTAACCATACATCGTCTAGGCATTGGTTTCCTTCTTCTTCCCATGCTTCGACGACATTGCTTACCAGTTGATCGACTGTGCTTGCGTGTTTTGTTGTTTGCAATGACTGAATGGACCGAAAAAACCCTAAATCTAACACATTAAAATCCGGTGAGTTGGCTGGTTGATTACTTAAAGTAATGTTCCAGCCGCCTGATGTGGCGTGTTCTACGAATGTCGGGTCATCCCCTTGAAGATGTGACTTCGCGTTGTCCTGTTGGATCTGAATGTCGCGGCTTGATGTTGCTGGCCAACGGTTTTTAATTGTTGGTAGAACTTTGTTTATTAGCATTTCCCTTGTGACATTCTTTGTAATAGAGACAGTAGGTTTTGTTATGATTGTACCCGCCGGTCGATTTCTGCTAGACCGTTTGGCAGGCTCTTGATATTTGAACGGGAAACATCCTACTTTCCCGTCAAACAAACACACACCATTTTCGTCGTAAGTGGGTCGTGAAACAGCGGCCATGAACATTACTTTCGTTATGAATCTTTTGCTTTGGGTTGAACGATAAGGTAGAGGCTCGTCCTCGGCGAGGTAATAACGAGCATCACATTGAGTCAAAAAAAACCATTTCTCGTCGATGTGAACATTGTTTGACATTTCCTTGAACTTCAAAATATTGGAAATGCGATCGTAGAAAAGTTTGGAAATCACGAAGTTTAACCTTATGTGTTTATTTTCGGTAGTCAAGTCCGGTTTGATTGCTGAGGTATGACTCTTAACCTTCCCCTTTTTAACCCATCGTTGGATCGTACTTTTTGACACACCGACTCCGCATGCCAAAGCACGAAGTGTTGATCGCTTCGCTTTGGGCAGTCCCATTATTTGGGCAGTGGGGATTGGGAGGGTGACTCTACCCGACTTTCCTGCAATGTTGGAAGTCACGCAAATCGGGAGACCCGACTCTCGTTGTTGTTTGGCAGTATGCCAAATACGGCATATCGTTCTCCGATCAACGTTGTATTGTTGGGAAAGTTCCTTCATAATTCCTCTACATGGCTTACTTTGGTTCGAGTTTTCAAGTAGAACGCATGCAATTTGATGTTTCTCGTCGTTTGTTAGGTTTGGTTTCGGCATTATGAAGGGTTGGAAGCGAAACGGACAATTAACAAGACCGTCAAGAGCGGAATTGAAGAACTCGACTCTTCTTTAGGTTTTGTGATATTTTGGGATGTGTAATTTGTGATGGCCTTGTAAATTTCTATGAGTGTTGTAAATTAGGGTCTATATATAGTCATAGTACTAAGGGTGTTTTTTTTTGAATTTTCCCTCCTATTTTCCCCCCAAAAATCACCTTCCAATTGATGATTTCACCATAAATACGTGAAATTGGATGACAGTAATAGTGCTGAAGTGATGTCATGTATGCAGGAAGTGACAACTTGGAAAAACTTCACTTATTATTCCAACTACAATTATATAATTAATCTTTGTTTTTAATTTTACTAAATAAGGTCCCTTAATTTAATCTCAATGTAATTAAGCATGATGACTCACCATTAAAATGGGTCATCATTGCCTACAATTAATCATCATGTATTTTTCTTGGTTTTTGTGCTAAACGTAATGGGACAAACATTTTGGGACAGAGGGAGTATCTCATAGTACTTCTTAATCATGTGAAAGGACCCACCTGTTTTTAGGATATAAGGACGGTTAATGGAGTGACACATGATACTTTCAGAGATGCGTGCTATGCCATGGGACTTCTAGATGACGATAGAGAGTACGTTGATGCAATAGTAGAGGCGAGTTTATGGGGTACAACGCACTACCTAAGAAATTTATTCGTTCGATTACTATTATCCGGAAGTATGTGTCGACCAGAAATCGTATGGGAGAAGACATGGCATTTTCTATCCAAGGAAATTTTGTATCGCCATAGGAGAGTTCATCGAAATCCAAGTTAATACTATTTTACTCTAAATTAGTTAGTAGTGCCTCCATAATATTTTAGTGTACTAAATTATATAATTATTATGTCGCTTAATTTTCTATATTATCCATATCCATGTGTCATGTGATCAAAACTATCAACCTCTCTAACTTTAAACATATTATCATCTTATATGCAGAGTTACACCTTACTGATGACCAAATACAGAACTATGCGTTGTATGAGATTGAGAAGATCCTTCAAGAGAATAGAAGCACTCTTCACAAATTTCCTAACATGCCAGTGGCAGAAGGAGATTTGATAAATAATGTTCTTAACAGGCTGATGCAATCAGAGCTCAATTATGATAAAGAGGACTTGAAACGCGAACATGAACTTCTCTTGAGGAAAATGACTTCAGAACAGAAAGAAATACATGATAAGATTATGGGAGCATTTTTACGAGGAAAAGGTGGAGTGTTTTTCATTTACGGTTTTGGTGGGACGGGTAAAACCTTTCTTTGGAGGACAGTTTGCACTGCTATTCGGTCATCAGGCAACATAGTTCTACCAGTAGCGTCCAGTGGAATCGCATCTCTTCTTCTCCCCGGTGGAAGGACGACACATTCAATGTTCCGTATACCTTTGAATCCAACGAAGAGTTCTACGTGTCAGATCAGCCAAGGAAGTGAACTAGCAGAGTTAATATGTCAAACAATAAAGCTTATTATTTGGGATGAAGCTCCCATGGTTAATCGTTTTTGCTTTGAAGCATTGGTAAACTTTACGAGATATATTACGCTCACCTACCAATGCATCTTCCGAGGAGAGACCATTCGGTGGTAAAGTTGTAGTATTTGGAGGAGATTTTCGCCAGATTCTTCCAGTTATTCCTAAAGGTAGTAGGCAGGACAAATTTTTTTTGACAATTAACGCATCATACTTGTGGAATTTCTGCAAAGTTTTGAGGTTCACAAAAAACATGAGACTTCTGTCTAACGGCACAGATGTTAGTTTAGATGAAGTCGCAAAATTCTCAGATTGGACTCTGCAACTAGGGGATGGCTTACTCGGCGGCTCTAATGATGGGGAGGTAAGCATAAAGATACCTACTGACATGCTTATTCAGGAAGCAGAAAATCCAATTGCAGTTATAGTTGAAAGTACGTATCCATCCGTCGTACAAAACTTATCTAATGCAAAATATTTCCAAGAGAGAGCTATTCTTGCACCTACTCATGAAACAGTTGAAATGGTGAATAATTACCTTCTTTCGCTAATACCAGGTGAGGAGAAGGTTTACCTTAGCTCTGACAGTATATGTAGATCTGAGGTCCTAGATGCTTTTGACGAGAGCACATATTCTGCTGAAGTTTTAAATAATATAAGGTGCTCTGGACTGCCAAATCATGAATTAAAATTGAAGATTGGGGTTTCAGTTATGCTACTTAGAAACTTAGACCAAGCAGCTGGTTTAGACCAAGCAGCTGGTTTATGCAATGGAACAAGGCTCGTGATAACAAAGTTGGGTGAACGGGTTATCGAGGCAAAAATTATCTCCGGAAGAAACATTGGCCACAAAGTTATCATTGCTAGAATGACATTAAGCCCATCTGATACTACTCAAATTCACGTCAAACTACGTCGAAAGCAATTCCCAATGATAGTCTCTTTCGCAATGACTATCAACAAGAGTCAAGGTCAATCACTCTCATATTTGGGATTGTTTCTTCCTAAGCCAGTTTTCGGTCATTGACAATTGTACGTTGTTGTCTCACCTGTAACAAGCAAACTAGGTTTGAAGATATTAATCTGTGACAAGCAAAATGTTTGTAGTGATACTACTGACAATGTAGTATACAAGGAAGTATTCACAAACTTGCGGTAAAATAATTATAAGAAACTATTTTTTTCCTTAACAAGTACGTAGTTATATGTGTTGTTTACTTACTATTGGTGCTTGAATAATTGATGATTATTGTCCATATATTTACTTATCAGTTACTACTCACAACTTCAATTGAGTTCCGACGTTAAACATATACAACCTCCTGCAAACATTTTTACTAAATGTTGCCACATGCACCTAGCAATACACATTACTTTTTTTTAAAAAAAATCCTAACGATTGTTACTAATATTTAACCGCTTCTTAAAAATAATTAGCACAAGTACTGTGCTCAATTAGCGACCGAAGATAGTGTCAATACATCTATAGTCGCTTGAAAACTGTCGGAAAATACTATACAATAAAAATAACTCAATAACCGTGCGTATGCACGGGATCTAATCTAGTTTGTTTTCATGGGTAAGGGAGAGAGTGGGACACGTTTTAGCTAATGGGTAAGGGAGAGAGTACCACTAATAATTAAATAATGGTCAAATTTTGATCCGACCAGAAAACCTGACTCGTCAAACCATTTTTTTAAGATTATAAACCCATTTTTTCCGATCCGTGACCCGTTTGATCCGAACCCGAAATGACCCATTAATTTAGGGTCGAAACTCGACCTGCTCGTTCTGACCCGTTGGATCGACGAGAAATTATTAAAATTAATAAAATATTTATTTCAATATACATATTACATTTAGATAAATAATTAAAAAAAATTAATATTCTAAATGTTTTAAATTACAAATATAAACAAATAGTCGATTTAATACAGTTTTTTTATCATTCAATAGTAAAATAATTTCTACTTAGGACACAAAACTCTAAAGCCCACAGACTTGCGTCTGATGCGCTAAGAGTTTCGTGATTACCAAACAGTTGATCTCGTTGGCAAAAAAAATAATAAAATAATTTTGAAAAAGGATTTTAAAATTTGATTTTGATGTACCCTCTTGTTTTTCCGTTTTCTACCATGTACCCTCTTATTTTCAAAATCCTCACTTTTACTCCTGTTGTGAAGAACATTAAGTTCAAACTCGTCCTCAAGCCACTTTACCGCGCTAACAACCTAATTAAATACACAGAAAATGCTAAAACATTAGAGAGGCAATATTTGCTTAACAAATTAACAATTACTCCGACATAACAAACTAAGAATTTTGCAAAAATCAACTCACAAGTGGCGGAGTAGCTTGAGCAGTCCGTTGAACAGCTTATGCCCATTGAATATTCCACAAGTATGGTCCATCAACACTCAACAGCTTGAAGTGCTACCGTGCTCATGCTCCCCACGCCACTCAATGGTGTAGAAATGGACTTTTTTAGACTTTGATTTGTTTGGATAAGAGGAGCTAACCCAAAAAGAGTTATATAGAACCACAAACTTCGGAACAATTTCAAAAGTGCAGGCTCAATATTGCCGGTTGGGTCGAAGTCTGAGCAAATTTCCGCAACAGCAGGCATTAGAGGTCCCAGAAAGTCAGTTCCACTCCTGCAAACAGTGATGAAATAAAGCCTTGTGAAAACACCTTAAAAACTTAAAAAGCCAAACTCGCAAATGCAATTTCAGGTACTTTTGAAGGACAAGTTCCTGAATAACAGTAGTTAGTTTTAAAGAAAAAAAAAATCCTTATAACAGTCCTGGACTGAAGTTGGACAAATTCTAAAGAAGTGTTAATGAACAAACAATATGAAGTACAGAGTATATCACATCGGATTGAAGTCAATAAACTTCTGAGTCCTAAACATGTTAGAATATTTATATTCTTATGGCCTTGTGTCTTTTGGGTTTGTAAATAACGAGGTCACGTCTAACGGAACTTTAATATAAAGTCGACACTGTGATGGTTCGGTTTCGGTTAACGTAATTAAAGTTCGGGAATTGCTATTCCTTCCTACCTTACCCTACTTATATGAATTAGACCCTTTAAAACTACTGATTGTCATGAAAAGTTATCATGAAGAGGTATGACTCTTCATGAATTGTTTAACTGTCAACTTGTATTTATACAAGGATAGTGTACGTTCATCTCATCTTTCAAGACAATACTCTGTAAAAGTGACAGAAAATTAAAGGGCTTATTCAAAGTTTATTATTCCATCTTAAGAGAAACATCAAGGCAAAGGGTTAAGGAGGAGAATCACATTGGGTCTTTATTCTTCTTATACTCTTATTATTATTGAGTGCGTCGTAAGACATGGACCAAGGTTAGTCCGCTTTTCCGTTCACCGATTGTACTAGGGTTGGATTAATACGAATCTATAATCGATTTTGGGACTGATTTCATAATTGAAATCATTAAGTATGTCTTACAGTTGGTATCAGAGCCATTATAAATTCGTTTGATTCACCTATAAAAGTATACGTGAGTTTAATCAGGATAATTGCTATCGTCGCATGATGTTTTATGTATGATTCGGATCAAGCGTATTAGTTTGTCCTATTCTTTCATTAAAGATTGATCATCTAGTATGCACTTATTAAATTGTCAAGTTGTTTCTGGATCAAGCGGTGTTTGTTGGCATGAAGTCAGTCAATTCTTTTGATAGCAGTAACTTTATTGATATTATTTTATAATCAATGGAATGTTATCAATCCATCGTATGTTATTTTTGGTGATACAGAGTAAGGTAAATTCGTAAAAATGATGACATCATTTTTAATTAATGGAAGTTTAGATGAATTTTAAGTGCATAGTAGCATGATGATTATTGGAACTTATTTATTATTCTTTCATGTTATTAAAAGTTCCTGATGAATAAACATGTTGATTAATTATGACTGATTGCATTTTTATTGAAGTAATAATATTTTACGCTGCATCATTACCTGAATTAAAAATGCAAATAAAGGCTTATCATGTTTTTTGTTGATTTCTCCTTAATGACATTTGATGTTTATTTGCACATGTTGTACTAAATAACTTGTTTGATTAGTATGCCCTGATGAGTGATAACATGAATTAAAGTATAATATCATGATGGTAGCAGGCGATTGTGTGACATTGTTAATGCTTTGTGCTTTGAATTTTCAATATATGTACATATATATATATATATATATATATATATATATATATAGCTTCATTACTCCGTATATATTTTGTGAGAGGGGAGATATTATGATTATATTTTATCATTAAAGTTTAATGTTTATATTGTATGTACATGTTAGTCACCAAAGTGACCTTGTTATGATACACTTAAACATATGAAAAATATTAGTGGTTGTTTAGACCATATTATGGAGATGCTATATATTAAAGTCCTATATTTTATTATGTATGTTTATGTGACCACCCAAAGGAGGAACATGAAATATAGATAATAATATGAAAGAGTTAAATTATTATTTGTACGAAATTTGAATGTTATGTATGTCCAAAGATGTCATTCATTTAAAATTTTGGTATGTTGATAATTGACTATTAAAGTATTTATAACATCGATTGTAGTATATGCATTTTAGTATTGCCCAAAGCTTACTTAAATGTGTATGTAATGTTACTGAATTTGTATTAAGTTTTCAAAGCACTAATAGGTTTTTTTGAAAGTGAAGATCAATATCATTAATAATAAGCCATCCGGCATCTACAAAAGATGTCAAATTGAACTGAATACAAATTTGTGAAAAATAAATAAAGAACATCATTGAGACAAAGATCATTATTAGAACAATGCGCTTCTGCATAACCTTCTATATATCGCTGTTTATTGACACAGCCTTTCGCGAAGGAATCTATAGATCTGATGAAATAGCCTCCAACATCATGAACTTCCTCTATTTTGACAAATAGTAGACCGAGATCTGACCTCAATTGTATCGCCGTACGTAGGGATTCCATTGCTCTCATGATCTTGCACATAGTTCTTGAAATCTAAGCCCTATACTAATGTAAGGGACTGAAACCTCGAAATAAAGGAAAAAAACCTTGAAAACAAGGACGAAACAACTCTCATAAAAGAGAGACTTTTATTGAATAAGATTCGATAGCTAATAATTGAGACTTGAACAATTTTTGGGGCTTACCATCGATTAATCATCAATGGAGGCCCCAGATCGAGGAGGAAAAGTAGGGTTTTTTGGGGGAGAAAGAGGAGGAAAAACTAGGGTTTTGGGGAGAAAATAAGCACTAATAGGTTAAGCATGTGTAAATTTTGCAGTCTCATCTAATTTACCTGCATCCGCTAACTCTGTTACTATGTTTAATGTGCTTAACTATGATGAATGGTCCGAGGAAATCCGGTTCACACTGGGTATTATGGCACTCGACCTAGTCATAATTTCTGATGAGGACCCTCAGCAATAACCGACAAGAGCACCAAGGAAGAAATTTCCTTGTATGAGTCATGGGAACGCTCTAACAGGGTGAGTTTAACACTCATGAGATTGACAATGGCTGAAAGTATTAAGCCATCCATGCCTAAAATAGAGAAAGCGAGGGAATTCATGAAAAAGATTAAGGAGTGCTCCCAATCCGAGCTGGCAGACAAGTCAATAACGGGTAGTCTTATGAGTGAGGTGACTACTAAGAAATATGACTTGAATGGCTCGGAATCAATGCATACTCATGTGACAGAAATGTCAAATCTGGCAGCAAAGTTAAATAAGCTAGGGATGGAAGTAAATGATTCCTTCTTGGTGCAATTTGTTATTAACTCCCTACCTAATGAGTTTAACCAGTTTCAAGTGAATTATAACACATTAACGGTTAAATGGAAACTTCAAGAGTTAAAGGCTATGCTCATTCAGGAGGAAGGGAGATTAAAGAAGGCAAAAATCCCAGTTGTCCATCTTGTAGGTCATGAAGAAGTCAGCAGCAGCAAGAGCACACCAGGTTGGAAAGGCAAAAATAAGGGCAAATCTTACATTAAAGGACCCGAAAATAAGATGAAAAAGGATTTGAAGTGTCGCTTTTGTAAGAAAAAGGGACATTTCAAGAAAGAATGTCCTAAAATGAAAGATTGGTTCGAAAAGGGAGGTATGCATTATTGTTCTGTATGCTTTGAATCAAACCTTATTGAAGTGCCTAATAATACCTGGTGGTTAGATTCTGGTGCTACTACTCACGTTTCTCATATTAAATAGGGATTCAGTTCGATCCGGCCCATAAGAGGACCAAATGAATATCTATCCATGGAAAACAGGATGAAGGCACGAATTGAGGGCATTGGGACCTATCGTTTGATCTTAGACACTGGTTGTCAAATAGATCTTATAAATTGTCTTTATGTACCCGAATGTGCCAGAAATCTTGTATCTTTAAGTAAACTGGATGATGTAGGTTTTAAGATTAACTTTGAATTTGGATTATTTACTTTATACCGGAACGATTACTATTGTGGTAGTGGTACTTTATGTGATTCTCTTTATAAGTTTAATCCTGACTTTAATTTTTCTGAATCTTTGCATCATGTTGAAAGTAGGGGCATTAAACGTAGTGCATCAGATGAAAGTTCAGCTTACTTGTGGCATCAAAGACTAGGTCACATATCTAAAGAAAGGTTATTGAGGTTGGTAAAGAATGAAATTCTTCCTCAATTAGATTTTAGTGACTTAGATGTGTGTATAGAATGCATTAAGGGTAAGCATACTAAACACATAGTAAAGAAACCAGCCACGAGAAGTTCTCATCTACTTGAAATTATACACACTGATATTTGTGGACCTTTTGACGCTCCTTCTTGGAGTGGTGAAAAGTACTTTATCACTTTTATTGATGACTACTCACGGTATGGATACACTTATCTACTGCATGAAAAGGCTAATTCTGTGAATGTCCTCGAGATATTCTTGAAGGAGGTAGAAAGGCATCTAGAAAAGAAGGTAAAAATTGTGAGATCGGATAGAGGTGGGGAATATTATGGAAGGTTCACCGAAAATGGTCAGTGTCCTGGTCCGTTTGCAAAGCTTCTTGAAAATAGAGGCATTTGTGCTAAATATACTATGCCAGGTACACCTCAGCAGAATGGTGTAGCTGAAAGGCGGAATCGTACTCTAATTGAAATGGTTAGAAGCATGTTAAGTAATTGTTCTTTACCTCTTTCTTTGTGGATCTATGCATTAAAAACCGCAACCTATGTTTTAAATCGGGTACCTAGTAAGTCAGTTCCTAAGACTCCTTATGAACTGTGGACGGGAAGGAAATCGAGCTTAAGACATCTTAGAGTATGGAGTTGCCAAGCTGAAGTGAGGTTGTATAACCCTCATGAAAAGAAGCTAGATTCTCGGACGGTCAGTGGTTTTTTCATTGGCTATCTTGAAAAGTCAAAGGGGTATGTATTTTACCGTCCTAACCACAGTACGAGAATAGTTGAGACTGGTAATGCTAAATTCATTGAGAATGGTCAAACTAGTGGGAGTGATAAACCACGAAATGTGGATATTCATGAAATTCGGGAAGAAATTCACTCTCCTGAAGTTACACCTAAAGTAGTTGTACCCATTGTATCTATACAGTCAAATGACACAATGGAGCAACATAATGATGTCTAGCACCCACAAAATGACAATAACAATGAATCAGAAGTCACAATTCAAGGAGGAAATGATACACCACATGAACAACCAAGGCGGTCTGTAAGAGATAAAAGACCTGCTATTTCAGATGATTATGTGTGTTATCATGTGGAAAGTGAATGTGACTTAAGCATTAGTGAGGATCCCGTCTCATTTCGAAAAGCCATAGAAAGTAACGATTCTGAAAAGTGGTTAATTGCTATGAAAGAAGAGATGAAATCAATGGATGATAATAAAGTGCGGGATTTAGTTGTGTTACCTGAAGGGTCCAAGACCATTGAGTCGAAATGGGTCTATAAGATCAAAAAAGACTCTAAGGGGAACATAGAAAGATACAAAGCCCGACTTGTTGCCAAAGGTTTTACTCAGAAAGACGGCATTGACTATAAGGAAACTCTTTCTCCAGTTTCTAAGAAGGATTCCTTAAGAATTGTGTTGGCAATGGTGGCTCATTATGATCTCGAGCTTCACCAAATGGATGTGGAAACCGCTTTTCTAAATGGTTAACTTGAGGAGGAAGTATATATGAAGCAACCTGAGGGCTTTTTAGCTCCAGGTAATGAGGACAAGGTTTGTAGGCTGAGAAAGTCGTTATATGGACTAAAACAAGCTTCCCGACAGTGGTGCTTAAAGTTTAATGATACTATCACATCATATGGTTTCACAGAGGTCATCGTTGATCGATGTATCTATATGAAAATCAGTGGGAGTAAGTTTGTAATTTAGTTTTGTATGTTGACGACATTTTGCTTGCTGCGAATAATATGGGTATGTTACATGATGTAAAAAAGTATCTCTCTAAAATTTTTGAGATGAAAGATATGACTGAGGCGTCCTATGTGATTGGGATTGAAATAACCCGTGATAGGTCACAAGGATTGTTACGACTGTCTTAGAAAACTTACATCAATACAATTTTAGAGAGATACAGAATGGAGAGTTGTTCGCCTGGAATCGTTCCTATACAGAAAGGGGATAAGTTCAGTAAAATGCAATGTCCCCAGAATGAGCTAGAATGAAAAGAAATGGAAAGAATTCCTTATGCATCAGTGGTTGGGAGCTTGAACTATGTTCAAACATGTACTCGACCAGAGATCAGCTTTGCTGTTGGAATGTTGGGTCGATATCAAAGTGATCCCTGGATGGACCATTGGAGAGCTGCAAAGAAAGTGCTCAGTTACTTGCAAGGAACCAAGGAGTTCATGCTTACATATAGGAGATTTGATAATGATCTAGAGGTTATTGGATATTCAGATTCAGACCATGCCGGATGTAAAGATACTAGGAAATCAACATTTGGTTATGTCTTCCTATTAGCTGAGGGAGCAATATCATGGAAATGTGGAAAACAATCTATCTTTGCTACCTCCACTATGGAAGCTGAATTTGTGGCATGCTTTGAAGACACTATTCATGCATTGTGGATGAGGAACTTTATCTCGGGACTTGGAATCATCGATAGTATAGCCAAGTCACTGAGAATTTATTGTGATAATGAAGCAGCCGTATTCTTCGCTAAAAATGATAAGTACTCTAAGGGTGCTAAGCATATTGAATTGAAATACTTATCAGTTAAATAGGATGTGCAGAAACGTAGAGTGTCAATTGAGCATATTAGGACGGATGTAATGGTAGCCGTTCCGTTAACTAAGGGATTACCACCTAAAGCGTTTATTGGCCATGTAGAGTGCATGGGTGTTGTAGATAAAGCGTTGCTAATGTAAAAGTAGTGTGCTCATATTATGTTTATGACATTTTGATATCATTTATTATTGTTATGTTTCTCTATAAGTACATGTGATCATTATGATATATGTATACATTTATGATTGGAGATTACATGTAATCATTTTGAGAATTATTGTATTTTCTCAAATTAGAGCTAGTTAAGAGTTAGGATTGATTTGTGATACATGAAAGGGATCATGTCGCAGAATGATGTGTGACCGCCATGATTCAATTAATTCTAAATCTATTAAAGTTTTATAGAAAGTTTAATGAGCTCAATTTAAGGTGAACATTATAATTATTTATCCTTTAAGTGACACTAAGGCCAAGTGGGAGAATGTTAGAATATTTATATTCTTATGGCCTTGTGTCTTTTGGGTTTGTAAATAACGAGTTCACGTTTAACGGAACTTTAATATAAAGTCGACACTGTGATGGTTCGGTTTCGGTTAACGTAATTAAAGTTCGGGAATTGCTATTCCATCCTACCTAACCCTACTTATATGAATTAGACCCTTTAAAACTACTGATTGTCATGAAAAGTTATCATGAAGAGGTGTGACTCTTCATGAATTGTTTAACTGTCAACTTGTATTTATACAAGGATAGTGTACGTTCATCTCATCTATCAAGACAATACTCTGTAAAAGTGACAGACAATTAAAGGTTATTCAAAGTTTATTATTCCATCTTAAGAGAAACATCAAGGCAAAGGGTTAAGGAGGAGAATCACATTGGGTCTTTATTCTTCTTATATTCTTATTATTATTGAGTGCGTCGTAAGACATGGACCAAGGTTAGTCCGCTTTTCCGTTCACCGATTGTACTAGGGTTGGATTAATACGAATCTATAATCGATTTTGGGACTGATTTATTATTCTTTCATGTTATTAAAAGTTCCTGATGAATAAACATGTTGAAAATATTATTACTTCAATAACAATGCAATCAGTCATAATTAATCAACATGTTTATTTATCAGGAACTTTTAATAACATGAAAGAATAATAAATCAATCCCAAAATCGATAATAGATTCGTGTTAATGAACAAACAATATGAAGTAAAGAGTATATCACATCGGATTGAAGTCAATAAACTTCTGAGTCCTAAACATTCAAAATGGAACTAATTTATATCATGAAAAGAGGATAAAACAGAATATAAAAAACTACTCCCTCCACCCCACTAAGATTTTCTCACTTTTCTTAAAAGGAAACCCCACTAAGATTTTCCCACTTCAAAACTTTCCTTATACATTCAATTTACTCTCTTTCTATTGGTTACCTTTTGTGATTTGACTTCTTGAACCTCACCAAACAATTTAACAGCCTTCATTATCGATTTCTTAATCAATGTGCCATATTGAAATGGGAACATCAATGTGGTGAGGAGGGAGTATTACCTTCCGCTTTTGGACTTTGCAGCCAAGCCAACATCAGAGCACAATGAAAGTAGCCGGTGCCGGTAATCAGAACGTAATTTCCTTTCGGTAAGACCACGGGCAATGAGGAGAAACGTTGCTGGAAGAGTCTAAAAGGGAAATAACTTAGCATACACTGACGCAAAGGACTGTTATACACGTTATTCAAACGCATTCTAAGTTAACATCCATGTGTTCAGAAATACCTCTACTCGCTCTGTTGTAGCTTCTTGTGGCTGATCTGTAGTGGATTTCATTAAGAACTTTCGAATTCATGTGTCTGTGAGCAAGTAAAAAGTTATATCATACAATGTTGTTGAAGGCTCATAGCTATGTTACTCATACGACTGTAATCAATGTATGTCGTTATTATATACTTTCCGCTTTTTTAGTTATATTTGATTTTAGTCATGTCGTTAATTAGTTAACTTTATGTGTTTATTTAATAAGCTGTGACGGACACACGTTTTATCTGTCTGCACGCAACCACCCCCCAGGTGACAAGGAGGCATTAATACAACGAGGATAATTGGTCCATGACATCATTGTATCCTTTCTTTGATTCTTTCTACTAGAATTCCCTAAGCTTGGTAGTTGTATTTCTCAAAATAGCCTGGTTTTTTAAATGCGAAAATGGTTTCCATTGGATTTTGAGAAAACCATGCATTGTCATGATAAGATGACATTAACGACTCCATTCGACCCTTGATTGAAAAATTGAAAGTGATTGTTAAGTGGAGAACGAATAAAAACCATCTGGAAAAAAAAGGCAGAAAAGTGGATGTGTTTCACTTGCTCTCGTAAGTAGAATGACGTGAGTTGCATAATCTCAGTAGTACACAACATCAAACTGAGCCCTAGGAAATATGTTCATCGTGCTATTTCTTAACTGTAAGTAGTAAATCTGTCCGCACCGCTAGATCCAAAACCACTGTTCCAGTGACTCCGACATTGTCCATTTTTGCCCGCTTAGAAAAACGAAAGGCGGTAAAAGTTCCGCATAATTTCATTATGAGGTTAGGTGTACCAGTGTACTTCCTGTATTAATCTTGTGACCTGTATTACCTCTAATTTTAGTACTACGGAAAATTGGAGGAGAAGAGGAAAGCTCTGGAGGCTGAGAAACGCGAGTATGAGGCAAGGACTTATTTTCCTACTTAAAATAAACTTTAGGATGAGAAAGAAGCGGCTTTAAAACAGATAAGGAAGGAACATGATGTTCAAAGCTAATCCCGTTCCAAATTTTTACTATGAGAAGCCTCCTTCCAAGAAGGAACTTAAGAAGGTATACTGCATCAAAACTTGTAAATCCTTTTTGTCTTATGTATGAGACTACGCTATTCCGATTCTTCCTATTTGACAGTGTACCCTTATCCAACACTCAACACGATAACATAGGCATATCGCAATGTATTTAGCTCTTTCTTTTATGAATTTTTAAGACAAGCTATATAATGTTCGGAGAATACGGCGATATTTGTTGATTCGAATTGATTCTTAACTTTACTGTCAATTATTGAAATTTTAAGATTTGTTTGATTTTTTTTTACAGGAACCCAAAAATTGAAATGGGGAGAACTTACCTAAGTGACAACGATTTTAACATTGACAAAGTTTGATGCTGAAATAAAATCACTCCCCTTCAAAATATAATGTGATACGGACTATGAAGGATAAATCGTATTCATATATATGGTGCCTATTCATGCATTTTAACTTATTTTATGAAGATAGAATGTATTCAATGTAATATCTCAAAAAAAAATTACTTAAAATACAATGTACAAATTAAATACGACAATCTATTAAAACTATCAATAATTTACTTAACTTTTTTCGTCTTACACATGCTTTTACATACTCAATTACCTTAATGTGTTAGAACCTTCGATTTCCCTAAATTTTTTAGTACTATGTATACAAAGTACTCTCTCCTTTCAAAACCAAACACACCAAACTCCATTTTGGCACTACTCATATGTGAAGATAAAATTCAATATTCTCGACAATCTACAAGAGAAAATATAGTCACGTGAGATCTTGTTTTATTCATCTTTATGATTAGATTAAAAATATCAAATTTTTATAATTTGTAGTCATGTAAGACGAAAGATATTGATGGTCTAAAACCTGTCTCGGGAAATGTGAAAAAGCAAATGGTGTGTTTGGTTATGAAGGGAGGGAGTAAAAATTATTAGTCATTTACAAGCGGAAGGATCGGATAAGAGGACGTGGTGGAGGAGGAGGAGGCCAAATGATATCAGTGGATGGAAAAATGACAAACAAAAGGTGGGGGTGAAGAATAAGAGGGATAAAATGAGTTGATGAGCAAATTACCTTCACCGAACAAGAAAAGCAGGTCATAATTAAGAAGGGTTCTTTAATGATGAGGAAGAAGAGGCAAGAAATGATGAGGGGAAGGGAAATGAGAATGAGATGTGGAGGAGGTAGAGGAACATGAGAATTGTTCATAGTAGATTAGAATAGAAAGGATGAATAGGAATAGGTTGGGCAATATGGGAGAGGGGAAGGAAGAATAAAGGGGAGTATGAGGGGATAATTGCACCTTGTTTAGGTCATTGTTTTTTTTGTGGTTAAAATTGAGGAAGCGTGCTAAATTTGAAATCTCGCTTATCATTGAATTATGAAAAACAATATTGATTTATGTCATAGTAAGCTGGTTATTGGAATATTCATCGTAAATTATGATCTATTAGGATTATTTTATAACATTATCGTTCTTAGTAGATGAGGAAGAAGTAACAAGAAGAGGAGGAACATTAAGGAGAGAAAGAGAAGAGAGTGAAGAATGAGAAGGGTAGACAGAACTAAAGTAACAACATCATCAGTGAGCTAGATGATAAACTAGAGTAAAATGCAAGGATGAGTCTTTGATGACGAGGGGAAGATGATGTACGGGAGGAGGAAGAAAAGAAAAACTGACCTCAGGAGATAGAAAGAGAAGTAAGAAGAAAAGGGATATTAGGGGAGGAGAGTAAGGATAAGTGGGTGTAGAGGAGGAAAACTTGTCTAATTAGATGAGTAAAAAAGGAATATGAAGAGAAGAAGAATTAAGGGGAAGAAGGGGAGAAGGAGGAGAAGGTGAAGAGATGACAAAAAAGAATCATTTAATGAATGATTTAGTTGACGATGATCGAGGAGATTAAGAAGAAGGACAAGGAGGCATTCGGAGGAATAGAAAGAGAATGTCGAGGAGATTAAGAAGAAGGACAAGGAGGCATGCGGAGGAATAGAAAGAGAATGAAAATTGATCTTAATATATGAGAAGGAGACATAAGAAGAGGAAAAGTGAGACGAATGAGATGAGCAAAAAGAAGTTGAATGGATATGACACGCCCTCACTGAAGTAGTTGACAAAAGCAAATCAAATTTAAGGAAGAATCTTACTCCCTCCATCCCACTATAATGTTCTCACTTTCCTAAAATGGATTTCCCACATCAATCACCGAGTTTAATGACCAACTCTCCTGTAAAACAGTCCTATAACATCAAACTCACCAAACCCGACCTAATATATAAAACCGTCTTACTGAAGAATCTATCAAATTTAATAGAGGAAAGAGAAAACTTGGGGACGAGTATCATTATTCCCAAAAAAAAAAAACTCCTGACATACTACTTAGCCCTACCATATTAAAGTGCATTGGAACTCCACACTTTTCAACACACTAAACTCCATCGATGTATGTTTCAGACTTTCCGAGTGCAATTCTAGCCACTATACCAAGATAGACAACCTAATATTAATAGCCACCATCTATCTATGTCCACAACTACTACTAGATAACAAGCTTATGTATCCAAGTACATACAAAACCAGTCAGCACTCGTCAAACCTTACGGTAACATGAACTTCTCTTAACATAGAGTGCAGGTTACACCAGATATAATTGTACCGTTCCCCCATTTGATGACGGACATATCCCGGGAACATTCGCACACAAAATCATTTCTCTCTACAGAAGAGCAAAAAAACATACTCAGACAAAATTACCTTCACCGTGATTATAAATTCACCATCTCCCAACCCTAAACAAACGCGCCACAGATATTCGTGCCGAAGACACCTCAGTCGAAGTCTACTTTAAAACATGACAGATCCCTAGAGTATGCTATACCACTTCAGAGTTGAACTACCAACTTCACCACCAGCCTATTAATTGACACCCTTCTAAATACAACCCAGCTACCTAAAACCTCCCAACCAACTCCATGATTACCCTACCCCTCAATAAGATAAAAGAAGGGCATCTCTATTGTTCTCCAATGCAGTAAACGGTAGTACTTCGCTTATGAACCGTCGGAACTCCTACGAACAATGTTTCAAAAAAAAATACTCTTTCTGATTACACTTCTTCCTCATATGTTCTTTATCTTCCGTCTTTCCCATCCACTCCAATACTCACAATCACCTGCTCAACCGCCAAAGTACACGTCCACCTGTGCTACAACCGACTCCACTCAATGTCGGGTTTCATTGTGACGCCGTCAACACAACTATTAAAGAGTGTAAGTTTCTTAAATCTCAAATATTCTTACTTAATCCTTACCGCTATGATTTTAACTAAACATTATGATGGTATTGTAGACACCCACATTTTGACCGCCAGGTGTCTATAGCAGTTTCCAAAAATCACCCGATGATGATCGGACGCAAACATGCTTCTAATCGCTCGGATATGGGCTCGAAACCGTTAGTTTATGGCTTGGACTTTTTACGGGGTACAAATCTCACAAAAATGACCTCAAATTCAGGCCCAGCGGGTCGTTTCCAATCAAGTAAGACTAATTTGGGTCAAAACCGATACCAGAAATAAAACCGTCTTTTAGCGACCGGGTCAAAACCCGGTAAAGCCGTTTCCGAGAGCAAACCCGCGGTCCTCTTTCACGTGGGTCACTCGATTGAGTCCATCAGGGCACTCGATCGAGTAACCCTAGACAAGGAGGGGGAGCAATTGCCTATATATACACCTCCTTGCATGCAATTTCACAGATCTTTTCCTATCCTTTTTACAACCCTAATCAATCCTTTAGAACCCTAATCTCTACCCATCACAACTCATCATCTTCAAACTTAAACCCTAGAATATAGGAACCCTAAACCACCATAACTTAACCTACATCGACCTCGATACTCCCGTGCCAAAGCCACAACTAGCGAGTTATATCCGAGATTAAGAAACATGTAGGTTGAGGGTGCAAAATCCCGTTCTTCTTCTTCTCGTTTTTTTTATCTTTCTTTTCGCATCTAATATCAATAATATTATAAATATCAAGACATTAAAATACTCGAAGATTTGTGTCGAGCGCAAAGGATGACGGGATTAGGAAATCCGAATATACAAGGGTTTTCACCCGACGTTGCCGGTCGCTTATCCCGACACCCCGAACGCTTGATTATTGAAGCGAGTCAAACGTCAACAAAATCGCTTCTTTTATTTCGTTGCGTCATCATCATCAATACCGCATATATCGATTTCAACTTACATATTTTTTTATTGAGTCGAAACCCTTTGACGCGGATCCGACATCACACAATCCGCAAGGATTTATTACGATGTCGAGATGCCGAGGGAATCCAATCAAGTCTTTTTTTTCTTTAATTCAAGTAGTTGCAAAGAGTCGTTCTTTAGATTCGATACCAATTTAATAATTGGATGTCGCATCTAAACGAACTAGTCAATGAATCTATTTTTTTGTTAAAAGGTAAGTGGTATTAATAAATAATCATGTACAACGTATTAAGTACAATGACCTATCAGCCGAGTCACATAACTAGCATCTTTAGTGTTCAATTTGCCCTTATCGAGGCATCTAAAGAACCAACTCATCTCATTCTTAATCATTTTCCCTATAGTCTCAGGTCGAATTATGCTTCCCTCTATTCTGCATCTATTCCTCTGAATCCAAATGTGGTAGATCGATGCATTAATAATCCCGTTGATAGCTGCTCTTTTTAGTTTCGATCCTCTACTTTGCAGTCTCCAAATGTTGTCTATATCTCTCGGAATGCGAACTTGAGCCCAGTCACCTAAAACATCCACCAGCCGCGTACTGTACTCACACGAGTAAAATTATAGGTGCGCCAGGTCTTCGGAATTTCGACCACAAATGCAACAATGGTCATCGTCACTAATCTTTAGCCTATACAACTTAGCTTTGGTATTCATACCTTGATGGTGGTATAACCAATTCACGAACCGATGCTTTGGTAGGGACCACCGTCCCCACACTAAGCTGTGCCAACTCACCTCCGTCCCTTTATCCCGAACCCACTGGTACCCTTTAGTAGTCAATGAATCTAACTAATACGAAGTCGTTGATGCTAAAAATAGTGATCATAATTCGCAAGAATTAATTCCGACACTAAAACAACGCAGAGACAATTTATTTTGTTTTAGTTGATTTAAAACGACTTACAAATATATTTTCTAGATTTCGCTCTAAATATTCGATATCGATTCAATAATCGAATATCGGATACGACGAGTATCCAAATCCGAATCGAGCATAAATCATACAATATTTTTGCCCGATTCAATAAAAATTATCATTCCAAGGATGCGATACCGACTCCGTAGTTGAATATCAAATCTAACGGAATTAATCAAAAAAGCCAAAACAGCCCTCCATGCAAGTCGCGCGGATATCATGCGAGTCGCGCGGGTGTCATTGCATGCGAGTCGTGCGGATCTCATGCGAGTCGCGCGCCTGTGCAAGTCGCGCGAAGTTCATACAAGTCGCACGATTGCCTGGAAATTGCGACACAAAAGGATTTTTTTTAGTTCAATTTTAAAACGACTTATAACATCTTTTCTAAACTCGCTCCTAATATTTGATATTGATTCCATAATCAAATATCGAATATGACGAGCATCGAAATTTTAAAGTCGAGTATAAATCATACCGTATTTTTACACGATTTAGCAAAATTATCGATTTTCCAAAATCATGCATCATGTTTACATTATCCTATAGCATTCTATATTTTTGCAAACCGTTATTATCGTTATTTACCGTTACTAACATGTTTGTTTCCATCCTTGTTGATTTATTTTCATTGTTTATTTTATTGTACTAAAATAAACCTCGCATGCTAAATATAACTTTGACGTTAGTATTAGATGCACTAAATCGACGTAGCAACCGATTCAATTTTTAGCATGCTTAGGGAAAACAATGTTTGCATATCATTTTCATCGTTTTACTAACACGCGTATTAAAACATCAAACGATATCCTAGTAGAGGCCGCTAATGTGTGGGCGGGGTTGGGTGTTCTTTGTGAACTTCCCAACACGTACCCTTACCCCTTACTCAGAACCTCGGTTTCCGGATGTCCAAAACCGTTGGCGCACGAGAGTCATTCAATACACGATATCCGATAATGTCGGTATCGGTATCAAATGCAAAGAGACGAACCCAATAAACTCTGACATCGGAATGGGCCGTATTTTGTACACGGCCCACTACGACATAGAGTGGGTTCGAACGGGCCCGAACTCCCACAAAGTTCGGTGGCGACTCCACTTCGATTTAAATTTCAATTCGACCCATCTCATATGGAGATTCATTCGCCTCCCCAAACCCGCGCGTGGCCGCGTCGGGGTGGACCTATGTCATATCCACAATTTGGCGACTCCGCTGGGGATTAACTGATGCGTGACTTACCATCGGCATCCTCAGGGTGAGACTCGAATAGAAATCGTTTCACTAGTACAATACACGTTTTAGTTTTACGGTTCATGCATAACACCATTTTTACCCGGGCCGGTACTCGCGACCGACGTCCCACTATACCGTGATATACTCCAACATTGATATGTCAAAGGTGTCCATAGTCGATTCGTATGGGTTTCGCGGCATGTTCTAAGCTCAACACGACTTAGAAAGTCCGTCCCGATTCTCGGATAGGCTATGTGCATTGGTATAGACTCTTTATAGACCGACCGAAACTTAGTGTAGAGCATACATGGCGTCGTTATTATGCTTGCGTGACTACCTGCTTTTCCGTATCATTTTCAAAAAATCGTCATTTCAAAAATGCATCTTTTCAAAAAATATCCAATTTTCAAAAACTCGGAAAGCTGCCAAAATTTAGGACTTATGATTTTACTCAAAATAGCCTATTTTCTAGCTGGCATGCTGTCCATTTCAATATTCAAATTCTCGATCACTATTCGATTTTTAGAATTTTCAAAATTCTATTTCAATTTTCAAATCTTCGAGATGTCATTCTCGATTTTCGAATCTTCGAGATGTCGTTTTTGATTTTCAAATCTTCGGGATCTCATCTTCAATTTTCAAATCGTCGGAAATTCTTTTTTTTTCGATATTCAAATTTCAAAATTCCAAATATTCAACTTTTCAAAAATCTGGAAAGCTACCAAATTTAGGACTTATGGTTTTACTAAAAATAGCCTATTTCTAGCCGGTATGCTACCCGTTTCAAAATTCAAAAATATTTTCAAACCTTCAAAATTGCGACCCGATGGCACTTTTCCGATTTTCGAAAAATCGGGCCATCCACCGGTTTTCTCGGATTTTCTAAAAATATCCTTTTCAAAAAAAAACTTTCCTCTTCTTAGGACTTCCCGTATTTAGCAGTGTCGGGTCTTGTCTTAAGTCGTCGAAGGTCTTTAGCGTCGAAACTCCGTCGATCTTACATCACGAGTTTCCTCCCTATCCCAGTCTGCCTTATTTAACTAAGGCAAGGCCCACCTGCATAGGACATACTCCTACAAAGGATGGCCCATTAACACAATCGAGTCCAAAGTCTGGGGATGTCTCACATGGACCCTCCTTCGAACAGGACTCGGCCCACCCGCCGAATCCTAAGGGAGGCCCACCTTTCACAAGTCACCCGTCTAGGTGTCCTTTCCGAGTCATTTCCTTTTCAGGCTTTTCCTCACTCGGGGGCTACCCTTCAGCAGAGCGATCAATCACGGTTGCTCTAAGGGTCATGTCTTACACGTGTTGTCTCACATACCCCCCTTTTGAGTCACTTAGATGTCACACCATCTGAGTCCTATCAGAGTTCTTAGTTTCACTCGGGGGCTATCCCCCAACCGAGCATTCGACCACAGTCACCTTAAGGGGTACCTTACGTTCATTTTACACCAGCGTCCTTATGATGCCTTCTTCGAGTCGTACCTACGGTACGAATACTCGAGTCACCTAAGGTTAGGTCACCACAGTCGGTCCGAGCACGCGACATGGTCAAACACGGTCGCCCCATTTTCGGACTCCCCCTCGTACAGCTTGAGTCTCATCGTTGAGTCCAAGTCACGGTCGTTACTTTGTCTAGAGTTCGAATATCCCGATCCGAGAATTTTAGTCATTCCCGTCACCCCGGGCCATGTCTAGTTTGACTCCCTCTCTTGCACTTGCGCAAAGCCGAGTTTAGGCGAGTCGTGGCACCTGTCGTTCTTTCCAATCAAAGACCTTACCAAGAAAGAAACAACCAACCAAGCATCCGAAAGTCCGGATTTGATTCGAGTCTAAGTCTGAGTCCGAGTCTAGGATACCCTACATCCTCATTTCCAAGTCAGAGTCAAAGTTAGAGTCGATTGTATTCTATCCTCTTTTTCAAAATTCAATAAAATCAGCTTTCTTATTTCTCATATATACTTTCCTTATGTGTTTCCGAGAACATGATGAACACCATCATACACTAAGAGCACATGCACGTGACTATTACAGGCACACCTATAACGACAGCAGGAAATGAGACTCGTGTTTTCCTTTACCTGTTCCATGTCGAACATAGAAAGCCACATAACTACCCTTAGCAGGAGCCGTATCGAATCTTATGACAAATCTAGGTAGTCTCCTAGTTTGGGTCCAAGACGGGAGGCATGCCCATTTCCCACAATAAACACCCATCCAATAAGATCAACCAATCCCTACCTTAGATGTTAGTCTGACCAACCAAAAAAAACAAAAAAAAAACTGGACAAAAAAAATCAAAAGTCCAAGAAAAAAAAGAAAAAAAAACTGGACAAAAAAAAATTCAAAAGTCCAAGAGAAAAAAAAAAAGCAAAAGGCCAAAATAAAAGAGCTGGCCCATGATCAAAAAGAATTCTCAGCATCCCCCGACCAGATACGGTCAAAACCCATGACCGTAGTTAACGGTCAACTCAAGTGAAACGGTCAATTCAAAATTATCAAAACCCATACCATCCAATAGGGGAGTGACAATCAAGCTGGTCAGCTAACACCACACTCAGCCTTCCCACATTAAAACCCTCAAGACCTTCCCGAGACCTAGGCTAGAGACAGCCCGGAATTTTGAGGATTCAAGCTTCATAGGATACCCCTATCCATTAGGGCCAGACATGGAAACCAGATCCCGCATTATCAAAACCTATCCCGATCAAAGTTCGAGCCATTTTTACTCGACTTTCCCCTTGCACAACAACTACAACACGACACGACACGACATAACAAAATTCACAATCACCATACAAAGACCCGAGATCAAAACTCGTCAAAGACCCGAGACCAAAACTCGTCAAAGACCCGAGATCAAAACTCGTCAAAGACCCGAGATCAAAACTCGTCAAAGACCCGAGAGCAAAACTCGTCAAAACCCGAGAGCAATACTCTTCAAATCCCATCCTAATTCTTCTCATACAAACCAGTTACCAACCCCAAACACGGGAACTCAACCTGCGGTCTGCATAGAACATGCCCAAATAGTTCACACCACCTCTAGGGGCTACCCCGGAGAACGCTCACAGTCACAGGATCAACATCCTAAACATTCTAGCCCTTGGATCAAGACATCATTGGGAATGCACCTACCCTACACCGTCAATATGGCTAGTTACACACAAAGTCCTATTAGACTAGGCACCATAATATATCTTTCAACACTGAACTACGGCATGGTTTGATTTCACTACACGTGAATACGTAGGCAGTCTTTCAACAGAGGCACAACCACCCACATTGACACACATTCAAAAACCACCATCATTCCGGTCACGACACTGTCATGTTCTCAGCAGCTAGCTTTATCATCCTGGGGGCTTCTCTTAGGCAGAAGACCTCCATCCACTCACATAATCAAAATACTTTCAAAATCTAGCCTCCTTTCTATAGTGTGTCCTTGTACTCGGCTCAGTCGAAGACAATAATCTGTCAGGGACTCGAAACAACACCTACCTTGGGAATATACCCCAAAACCAAAGAAGATCCAAAAGAGCATAAGACTACAACTGTCCCATTACAGACTACTATTAGTCCCCTATAGCATATCTATCCCATTTCGATGTACGACCGTGTTGCCACTCGCCTAGGATACGGAATAGCGCAACTTAAGAGTCTTGTTAGGTGGTCCACCCCCCTACCGAGTCACGGTCCAACCCCTCGAGAGTCCAGTCGTGTCTGTCAACTCTTCCGGTCACGTCCAGAGTCGAGTCTGTCGGTATACCTCTCTCTTCAAATTCTCATTTTAATTTGCAAAATTTAGCCATTTGAAAAAAAAAAACATTTTCGACAAGGTCAAATTTCAGTCTATTTAAACTGCAAATTTCTTTTCTACCCCTTTCCATTTTGAAAACCTAGCATGTGAGTTGCTTTCAGGATTTCGATTTCAAAAGGAAGCAAAAATCATTTTCCCCAGTGCGAGTCATATTTTCTACCTATGTGTTGCATGCAAAATTTTATGTGACTTATACAGGTACGACTCAAGGATTCAAAAAACGAGCCCGCACAACTCGTATATCTCCCCAGCGGAAAGTCCAAGGCGACATTTTTCACGGGGTGTGCCCACATATAGGCACACCCGGGACTTACGCGACAAGTCCAAATTCCCCAAGGAGTTATTATCATCAGCTCGGGTATGACTTCTATCTTATGGCTGGCGAGCCCTTCACGCAAGTCTAATGGACTATAAACGACCCGATCGGAAGTCTGCCAGGTTTCATTCCTCGATTGGCCTGGTAGCTACTCTGACTTTCGCCATGTCCAAGCCTCAGTCAGAGTGGGGGCTCTGTAGACACCCATATTTTGACCGCCAGGTGTCTATGGCAGTTTCCAAAAATAACCCGATGATGATTGACGTGTCGTGTTTATATAACTTTATTCCCTCGATTCCGTTGTCTTTTTCGGTCGGAACGCGCTCTTTAGAGCCGTTTCTTCTAACATTTTTCTTTGAGTGAGTGTTTTTGCAGATTCTACACGATTTTAGGTCTTTATGTGCATTGACACTCATATCTGGTTAGAAGAACGATCCCGAGACAAAACCTGTGCTTCAAGACGTTTAGGCGAAGAAGAAATGAGAAGTGTCGATTCGTTGGGCCAAGGAAAGCGGCCCAATACTTGTTTTATTAGTGATGTGCGTGCCAGCCTGCATATGGCAGGCAGCCTGCTAGCCGGCCGGCGTGACACAAAGGAATTTATGCTTGATTTTCAAGTGTGCCTCGGCCCCTGCATGTGGCAGGCGGCCTGCCAGCCAGCCGGCATGCACATCCTCTTTATTTCCGCCTATTTTTTATAACTAAGGAGTAGTATTATTTCCTAAGCATCACTTTTTCATACTTAGATTATTTACATTAGAAAACTCGTGACTCTTAGCATTCTAGCACTCGGTTTCAACTCGTACTCGATTTCGGTAAATTCGTTTATGCAAATTTTCAGTTTTATATTTGAATCTTCATCGTGAATTGCTTAGTTCGTCGTAATTTTCTCTATTTGCAATTTGTTGCTCTGTTTAGTTCGTTAGATTTTCGTTCGTTTATCGTTAGATTTATTTGCTTCAATTTTTATTATGAATTACATGTATGCGATTTGTTGTTTCGTGATCATCATGCGTAGCTAATTTTCTCGCTAGGGTCGAGGGGGATCGATGGATTATTATACGATTATGCTACTTCGATACTAAATTTATAATTATGCTAGTACCATCTTCGCGTGTTTTATTTGTCGATTAATTTGTTAAAGGCCACAACATTTTAATCTGTTTGGGAAATTCTAGTTCTTGTGCGAAAGCCGAATTAGGATTAGATCGCGTGGATTTGGTAGGGAATCTAATAAGTTGCGAGAGCCCGTTAGATCCTTCCTAGGTTGACACGATTCGAGAGAACGTGTTATAGCCGACTAGCATGTTTATGTGTTTACTATTATTGTCGCATAATTGTTGAACATCTATCGTGAACCCGTAACCTTAGTTTTCATCTCATTGTTAGATTCGATATTTATCATCGTATTTTAGTAGTCTTTTATATATTTTCCATCAATCAACCGTTTAGAGCATTTTAGAATCGCCATAGCTAATAGACGAAAATTGACTGTTTCCCTGTGGATTCGATACCTTGCTTGCCACTATCTTCTTGTTAGTAGCATTAGGTTTATCTTGATTGGGTGAGACGACTTAACCCACATCAAATTTGGCGCCGTTGCTGGGGGAACGGTTTTTCTTGTTTTTTTTAGCTTGTTTCTTTTATGCTCTATTTCGTCTCAAGGAATTAAAACTCCTTGAGATTGATCTCACTTTCCTATTGTAGTTTTGCTTATGCCCAGGTCTTTTTGGTCATCAGAGCTTACTTCGTTCGACCCTGAACCCGAGAAAACCTTTTGTAGGCGACGACAGTTTTAAAGAGAGATTTCCGCAGCTCCCGATCTTGCGACTTTGGAAGCTATTCATACTGAATTTGTAGCTGTGAATCAGTCCTTTGAAGAGGAACATCAATCTCAGTCCAAGATCATTTTACCACCTCCTCCTATTATAAAAATGCCGAAGCTTTCTAGTCATTCGGAGCCCGAGCAAACTGCTCTTCCTAAGTTGGTTAAGCGACCAACTGCCACTCAAGGTACATTTGAGATTCGACCCGCCTTTATCACTTTGGTGGAGAAGAATCAATTTGGTGGTGACCCTAAGGAGGATCCTCACAAGCATATGAGGATTTTTACTGATTATTGCTCCACGATTCCGCTTCCGGTCGGGGTAACTCAAGAAGAAATCATGGAGATGCTCTTCATATTCTCATTACGGGATTCCGCTACGGAGTGGATAATGGACCTTGATAAAGTCACCGAGGGGATCACCGATTGGAATTCTCTTGCCCTTGCCTTCTACAAGCACTATTACCCTCCACAAAAGACGAACATGCTCCGGAGTCAAATCACCTATTTTCGTCAAACTCCGAACGAGAATATTCATGAAGCGTGGGAGCGGTTCAAGAAGCTTGTGAAGGAATGCCCGCACCATGGTTTTCAGGTTTGGTTTCTTTGTAACCAATTTTATAACGGGTTGTATGATGATTGCAGGAGTACACTTGATTCGGCATGTAATGGACGATTCCAATGTAACGTGGATGATGATAAGGCTTGGTAAACAATAGAAAAAATGGCATCTCACCACTCCCGATGGGGTAATCCACGTGGTAATACTCGATCAAATTCCGGTGAAAGTGGGTCCTCTAATGCCGTGGCCATTCAATTAGCCGCTTTGGCTAAGAGATTAGATGCATTTGAAGTGTCGAATTCTCAAGGGGGAGGAGGCATGCATCAAGTACATGTCATGCAAGAGTATGCATGTATGCGTTGTGGTGTCGCGGACCACCAAGCTCCGGATTGCCTAGGCTCCATAGAACAGGTGAATGCATTCCATTCTATGCGCCCACGTTATCCGTATATGAACCAACCGGGCTATGATGCATCTCTTTTGTCTTACAGGAGTACTAATGTCTTGAACCCGCCTATTACACCAGTTTATGTACCCCCACCAAAGCAGCATCTCCAGAATCAGCAGAATTTCCAGAATCAAGGGAATTTTCAGAACCAGCAGCAATTTCAAAACCAACAAAATTTTCAGAACCAGCAGAATTTCGGTAATTAAAGGAATTTCCAAAATCAGGGAAATTTTCAGCAGCGACCTCCCTCGGGTCAAAATCAACAAAATTTTGGCAATACTAATCAAAACTTCGGGAATTCTCACCAGAATTTTGGTACTAGTCAGCAGAATTTTGGCCAATCCTCCTCACAAGCTCAAGGTAATTCTTCTTCTTCTTCTTCTTCTTCTTCGAGTTCTAATGAAATGGCTGAGCTTCGTAATATGATGCAGATGATGGCCAAGACCCAGGACTCTATGATGGCACAAATGCAAAAAAATGATCAAGCTAAGGATAATGCCATCAAGAATTTGGAGAACCAAGTGGGACACCTTGCCGCGTCACAAGCAACGCGTCAACAAGGTAAACGCCCTTCTCAAGGTGATCAACAAAATGATATGGCTAATGCGATCACTCTTCGTAGTGGCACACACTATGAAGGCCCGTCGATGCCTAAGGATGATACACCGACCGAGAAGGAGGAGGTTTTAGTGGAAGATGTCAATGAGGATGTTATTGTGGAAACTCTAAGTGATGAGCGAGTTCCACCACCTACTACTCCCGTTCCCACTCCGACTAGTCCAACAATTCAAGTACCATTCCCGGGTCGATTGAAGAATCGGAAGGAGACTACCCAGTTTGGCAAGTTCATGGAGGTTGTGAAGAATTTGCAGGTTACAGTCCCATTTACCGAGCTCATTATGCAGGTCCTGTCTTACACCAAGTTTATGAAGGACATCTTGACTCGGAAGAGAAGCATTGGTGAGGTAGAAACCTTCGCTCTTACTGCAGAGTGTAGTGCATTTTTACAGAACAAGGCCCCACCAAAGCTAAAGGACACCGGTAGTTTTTCGATTCCTTGCACTATTGGCACCTTATCGATTGATAAGGCTTTATGTGATTTAGGTGCTAGTTTAAGTGTCATGCCTTACTCCGTTTGTGAAAAACTTAACATGGGTCCTCTTAAGTGTACTAGTGTCACTTTGCAGATGGCAGATCGTTCTATAAAACGCCCTTTGGGAGTTTTAGAAGACGTGCCTGTTAGAGTCGGAAATTTTTTTATCCCGGTTGATTTTATCGTCCTTGACATGGCCAAGGACACCCAAATTCCCATAATTTTGGGAAGGCCATTTTTTCACACCGCCGGCGCGGTGATTGATGTCAAGAACGGTAAATTGACCTTGGAAGTGGGTGGAGACACCATTGTTTTCTGCTTAGATAGTACACTTAAGAACCCGATGGTAACGGATTCTTGTTGCATGATAGATGTTATTGATGTTGTAGTTCATGATTCTATGGAGGCGTCCCTTATACGGGACCCCTTAGAAGCTCTGATATGTTTGGAAGCGTGTGCAGGTGATGCTTCCGTTGACTCTGCTGTCGTTGATGCTTTGGAAGCTGCTTTGGAAGGAAGGATGCTCACGGAGGAGCAAGGTGTCGATGTAACCAACATCATCCACACCTCATTTGCCATTGACATAACCGTTCCGGAGCGTAAGCCACTTCCGTCTTACCTAAAATATGCCTTTTTAAACGATACCGAGAGCTTCCCCCTGATTGTAAGTGCTGATTTAACTGAGCAACAACTTTCTGATTTGTTAGTTGTTTTGAAGAAAAATAGGAAAGCTTTGGGGTATAGTCTTGATGACTTGAAGGGAATTAGTCTCAATTTCTTTATGCATAGAATTAATCTTGAGGAAGGTCATCGTCCTTGTGTCCAGGGTCAACGTAAGTTGAACCCGAATATGCAAGAGGTTGTTAAAAAGGAAGTTATGAAATTGTTGGATGCGGGAATTATTTATGCGGTTCCCGATTCAAAGTGAGTGAGTCCGGTACAAGTTGTACCTAAGAAGGGAGGGACTACTGTGGTCCCGAATGAGAAGAATGAGTTAATCCCTACACGAATTGTGACGGGATAGAGAATGTGCATAGACTATAGAAAGTTGAACACCGCTACCCTTAAAGACCATTTCCCATTACCCTTTATCGACCAAATGCTTGAGAGACTAGCTTCTCACAAGTATTTTTGCTATTTAGATGGATATTCGGGATTTTTCCAAATCCCGATACACCCGGATGACCAAGAAAAGACCACGTTCACTTGTCCATATGGCACTTTCGCATATCGCAGGATGCCATTCAGGCTATGTAACGCACCCGCCACCTTTCAAAGATGCATGATGAGCATCTTTTCCGACTACATCGAGTCCATTATGGAAGTATTTATGGACGACTTTAGTGTGTATGGTATGAGTTTTTCAGCTTGTTTAGCTAACTTGGATACCATTTTAAACCGATGTGTCGAGGTCAGTTTGGTCTTGAATTGGGAAAAGTGCCATTTTATGGTCACCGAGAGTGTAGTTTTGGGTCATGTGGTCTCCGAAAAGGGCATTCAGGTGGATAAAGCAAAAGTGCAAGTGATTGAGCAATTGCCCTCGCCGGTTAATGTAAAGGGAGTGAGAAGTTTCCTTGGTCATGCGGGATTTTATCGCCGCTTTATCAAGGACTTTTCCAAAATTGCTAAGCCACTAACACAATTGCTCCTAAAGGATGCCCCTTTCGATTTTACTGATGAGTGTGTGGAAGCTTTTAACAGGATTAAGCAGGCCCTTATATCGGGTCCGATTATTCAGTCACCGGATTGGAATTTGCCATTCGAGATAATGTGTGACGCGAGTGATTATGCTGTGGGAGCGATTTTGGGCCAAAGGAAGGACAAAGTATTGCATGCTATATACTACGCTAGCAAAACACTTGATAATGCTCAAGTTAACTATGCAACTACCGAGAAGGAATTGCTAGCTATAGTGTATGCTTTGGAAAAGTTCAGAACCTACTTGGTTGGATCGGAAGTCATTGTTTTCACCGACCATGCGGCTCTTAAGTACCTCCTTGCCAAGAAAGAAGCGAAGCCCCGACTACTTCGATGGATCTTACTACTCCAAGAGTTTGATTTATCGATCCGGGATAAGAAAGGAGCGGAAAATGCCGTTGCGGACCATTTATCGAGGCTTAGAGTTGAGGAGGAAGGAGTTGTCATTCCCATAGATGATTCTTTTCCCGATGATTCTCTCATGGCCTTAACTACTGGTGAAAGCGAAGGACCTTGGTATGCGGATTATGCTAATTATTTAGTTGGCAAGGTATTACCTTCTGATCTTTCTTATCAGCAAAAGAAAAGAATTCTACATGATGTCCGACAATTTTTCTGGGATGACCCTTATTTATTTAAGGAGTGTGCCGATGGTATTTTCCGTCGATGTGTCCCTCAGTGGGAAGTTCAAGGAATTCTAGAGAGTTGTCATTCATTACCATATCGTGGCCATCATGGACCGAGCCGAACCACGGCTAAGGTCCTCCAGTCGGGTTTTTATTGGCCAACCTTATTTCGGGATGCCCAAGCTTTTATTATGTCCTGCGACACATGTCAAAGGACCGGTAATATTTCTAGGAGGCATGAGATGCCTCAAAATGGGATTCTCGAGGTAGAAATTTTTGATGTCTGGGGTGTGGATTATCAAGGCCCGTTCCCGTCATCCAAGGGCAACCGATATATTTTGGTTGCGGTTGATTATGTCTCCAAGTGGGTGGAGGCGGTAGCATCTCCTGCTAATGATGCTATTAGAACGGTAATATCTCTGTTTAAAAAGACTATTTTCCCCGCTTTGGTGTTCCAAGAGCGATTATTAGTGATGGTGGAAGCCATTTTCATGAGAAGCGCCTTGATGCTTTACTTGCTAAGTACGGTGTCTCTCACCGTACCGGTCTTGCCTACCACCCTCAAACGAGTGGGCAAGTGGAGGTGTCTAATAGG
Source organism: Agrostemma githago (assembly GCA_958450325.1). NCBI lineage: Eukaryota > Viridiplantae > Streptophyta > Magnoliopsida > Caryophyllales > Caryophyllaceae > Agrostemma > Agrostemma githago. Next base: position 23,241,099 of record OY288255.1, on the reverse strand, counting down.
GAAATCAAGTCTATTCTCCAGAAGGTCATGTCAAAAGCTCGGAAGGATTGGAGCTCTAAGCTAGATGATACACTATGGGCTTATCGTAACGCCTTTAAAACGCCTATTGGTACTTCACCTTACCGATTGGTCTATGGCAAGTCCTGCCATTTACCGGTCGAGCTTGAGTACAAAGCTTGGTGGGCAATTAAGGAGCTTAACTTGGATCCACATTTGAGTGGGGAGAAGAGACTCATGCAATTGAATGAGTTGGAGGAATTCCGTCTTGGTGCCTATGATAGTGCTCGAGTTTATAAGGAGCGCACCAAGCGGTGGCATGACAAGCATATCCTTCACCGTGAGTTCAATGTGGGGGATAAGGTATTATTGTTTAACTCTAGACTCCGGTTGTTTCCCGGAAAGTTGTAATCTCATTGGTCAGGACCTTTTTCTGTCACCCATGTGGGTAAATTTGGCTCGATTGAAGTCGAGAATGATTCGGGTGAATGATTCAAGGTGAATGGTCAACGATTGAAGTTATATCATGAAGGTGCTCAAATTGGAGCGATTGAAGTTATACAACTTCATCCTGTTCCCTCATTCCACTAAATCTTGAAACTCATCAAGTCGTGCGGAACTTTAAACCAGCGCTACCGGGAGGCAGCCCGGGTATGTAAATAATTTTCCTCATTCTCGTTTTATTTTTATTTTTGGTTTAGTTGTCTTAGTGAGGAAGAGAGGAGGGACTAACGTTTTTGGAGGTGCACAGAATCATCGGAATAACTCAAATTGAGGATTTTAGGAAACCAAGGAGAATGAAAATTCACCATGCTCTTGATTGTATAGCAGGTCACCTCAGCCAAGGCCTAGGGGGCCTATCGACTTTAGGGGTCGAGGTACGAGTTGAATTTGAACTCGAAGAGAAGGATTTGTGCACCTCAGCCTGCACCCAGGCCCCCTATCGACTTCAGGGGCCGAGGCACAAGGGAAATTAGAGAGAAAATGGAGCAAATTCTCGAAAATAAAGGGAATTGGGCCGTCAGGCCGGCTAGCCGGGGGCCTGTGCCTACCGGCCGGCTGTGATAGAACTTAATTTTATAAAAAAAATTGAAAACAAGAGGAAAGCGCTTCAGGTCGGCCAACCGGCCGCCGGTCTAGACCATTTAATGAAGGATTTAGTTGACGATGATCAAGGAGATTAAGAAGAAGGACAAGGAGGCATTCGGAGGAATAGAAAGAGAATGTCGAGGAGATTAAGAAGAAGGACAAGGAGGCATTCAGAGGAATAGAAAGAGAATGAAAATTGATCTTAATATATGAGAAGGAGACATAAGAAGAGGAAAAGTGAGACGAATGAGATGAGCAAAAAGAAGTTGAATGGATATGACACGCCCTCACTGAAGTAGTTGACAAAAGCAAATCAAATTTAAGGAAGAATCTTACTCCCTCCATCCCACTATAATGTTCTCACTTTCCTAAAATGGATTTCCCACATCAATCACCGAGTTTAATGACCAACTCTCCTATAAAACAGTCCTATAACATCAAACTCACCAAACCCGACCTAATATATAAAACCGTCTTACTGAAGAATCTGTCAAATTTAATAGAGGAAAGAGAAAACTTGGGGACGAGTATCATTATTCCCAAAAAAAAAAAACTCCTGACATACTACTTAGCCCTACCATATTAAAGTGCATTGGAACTCCACACTTTTCAACACACTAAACTCCATCGATGTATGTTTCAGACTTTCCGAGAACAATTCCAGCCACTATACCAAGATAGACAACCTAATATTAATAGCCACTATCTATCTACGTCCACAACTACTACTAGATAACAAGCTTATGTATCCAAGTACATACAAACACCTGTCAGCACTCGTCAAACCTTACGGTAACATGAACTTCTCCTTAACATAGAGTGCAGGTTACACCAGATATAATTGTACCGCTCCCCCATTTGATGACGGACATATCCCGGGAACATTCGCACACAAAATCATTTCTCTCTACAGAAGAGCAAAAAAACATACTCGGACAAAATTACCTTCACCATGATTATAAATGCACCATCTCCCAACCCTAAACAAACGCGCCACAGATATTCGTGCCAAAGACACCTCAGTCGAAGTCTGCTTTAAAACATGACAGATCCCTACAGTATGCTATACCACTTCAGAGTTGAACTACCAACTTCACCACAAGCCTATTAATTAAAACCCTTCTAAATACAGCCCAGCTACCTAAAACCTCCCAACCAACTCCATGATTACCCTACCCCCTCAATAAGATAAAAGGAGGGCAGCTCTATTGTTCTCCAATGTAGTAAACGGTAGTACTTCGCTTATGAACCGTCGGAACTCCTACGAACAATGTTTCCAAAGAAAAATACTCTTTCTGATTACACTTCTTCCTCATATGTTCTGTATCTTCCGTCTTTCCCATCCACTCCAATACTCACAATCACCTGCTCAACCGCCAAAGTACACGTCCACCTGTGCCACAACCGACTCCACTCAATGTCGGGTTTCATTGTGACGCCGTCAACACAACTATTAAGGAGTGTAAGTTTCTTAAATCTCAAATACACTTACTTAATCCTTACCGCTATGATTTTAACTAAACATTATGATGGTATTGTAGACACCCACATTTTGACCGCCAGGTGTCTATAGTAGTTTCCAAAAATCACCCGATGATGATCGGACGCAAACATGCTTCTAAGCGCTCGGATATGAGCTCGAAACCGTTAGTTTATGGCTTGGGCTTTTTACGGGGTACAAATCTCACAAAAATGACCTCAAATTCAGGCCCGGCGGGTCGCTTCCAATCAAATAAGACTAATTTGGATCAAAACCGATACCGGAAATAAAACCATCTTTTAGCAACCGGGTCAAAACCCGGTCAAAGCCGTTTCCGAGAGCAAAGCCGCGGTCCTCTTTCAGGTGGGCCACTCGATCGAGTCCATCAGGGAACTCGATCGAGTAACCCTAGACAAGGAGGGGAGCAATTGCCTATATATACACCTCCTTGCATGCAATTTCACAGATCTTTTCCTATCCTTTTTACAACCCTAATCAATCCTTTAGAACCCTAATCTCTACCAATCACAACTCATCATCTTCAACCTTAAACCCTAGAATATAGGAACCCTAATCTCGTTTTTTTATCTTTCTTTTCGCATCTAATATCAATAATATTATAAATATCAAGACATTAAAATACTCGTTGATTTTTGTTGAGCGCAAAGGATGACGGGATAAGGAAATCCGAATATACAAAGGTTTTCACCCGACGTTGCCGGTCGCTTATCCCGACACCCCGAACGCTTGATTATTGAAGCGAGGCAAACGTCAACAACATCGCTTCTTTTATTTCGTTGCGTCATCATCATCAATACCGCATATATCGATTTCAACTTACAATTTTTTTATTGAGTCGAAACCCTTTGACGCGGATCCGACATCACACAATCCGCAAGGATTTATTACGATGTCGGGATGCCGAGGGAATCCAATCAAGTCTTTTTTTTTCTTTAATTAAAGTAGTTGCAAAGAGTCGTTCTTTAGATTCGATACCAATTTAATAATTGGATGTCGCATCTAAACGAACTAGTCAATGAATCTAACTAATACGAAGTCGTTGATGCTAAAAATAGTGATCATAATTCGCAAGAATTAATTCCAACACTAAAAAAATGCGGAGACAATTTATTTTGTTTTAGTTGATTTAAAACGACTTGCAAATATATTTTCTAGATTTCGCTCTAAATATTCGATATCGATTCAATAATCGAATATCGAATACGAAGAGTATCCAAATCCGAATCGAGCATAAATCATACAATATTTTTGCCCGATTCAATAAAAATCATCATTCCAAGGATGCGATACCGACTTCGTAGTCGAATATCAAATCTAACGAATTAATCAAAAAAGCCAAAACAGCCCTCCATGCGAGTCGCGCGGATGTCATTGCATGCGAGTCGTGCGGATCTCATGCGAGTCGCGCGCCTGGGCAAGTTGCGCGAAGTTCATACAAGTCGCGCGATTGACTGGAAATTGCGACACAAAAGGATTTTTTTTTTTAGTTCAATTTTAAAACGATTTATAACATCTTTTCTAAACTCGTTCCTAATATTTGATATTGATTCCATAATCAAATATCGAATATGACGAGCATCGAAATTTTAAAGTCGAGTATAAATCATACCATATTTTTGCACGATTTAGCAAAATTATCGATTTTCCAAAATCATGCATCATGTTTACATTATCCTATAGCATTTTATATTTTTGCAAACCGTTATTATCGTTATTTACCGTTACTAACATGTTTGTTTCCATCCTTGTTGATTTATTTTCATTGTTTATTTTATTGTACTAAAATAAACCTCGCATGCTAAATATAACTTTGACGTTAGTATTAGATGCACTAAATCAACATAGCAACCCATTCAATTTTTCGCATGCTTAGAGAAAACAATGTTTGCATATCATTTTCATCGTTTTACTAACACGCGTATTAAAACATCAAACGATATCCTAGTAGAGGCCGCTAATGTGCGGGCGGGGTTGGGTGTTCTTTGTGAACTTCCAAACATGTACCCTCACCCCTTACTCAGAACCTCGGTTTCCGGATGTCCGAAACCGTTGGCGCACGAGAGTCATTCAATACACGATATTCGATAATATCGGTATCGGTATCAAATGCAAAGGGACGAACCCAATAAACTCTGACATCGGAATGGGCCGTATTTTGTACACGGCCCACTAAGACATAGAGTGAGTTCGAACGGGCCTGAACTCCCACAAAGTTCAATGGCGACTCCAGTTCAATGGCCGTGTCTAGGTGGACCTATGTCATGTCCACAATTTGGCGACTCCGCTGGGGATTAACTGATGCCTGACTTACCATCGGCATCTTCAGGGTGAGACTCGAATAGAAATCGTTTCACTAGTACAATACACGTTTTAGTTTTACGGTTTATGCATAACCCCATTTTTACCCGGGCCGGTACTCGCGACCGACGTCCTCCTATACTGTGATATACTCCAACATGGATATGTCAAAGGTGTCCATAGTCGATTCGTATGGGTTTCGCGGCATGTTCTAAGTTCAACTCGACTTAGGAAGTCCGTCCCGATTCTCGGATAATCTATGTGCACTGGTATAGACCCTTTATAGACCGACCGAGACTTAGTGTAGAGCATACATGGCGTCGTTATTATGCTTGCGTGACTACCTGCTTTTCCGTATCATTTTCAAAAAACCGTCATTTCAAAAAATGCATCTTTTCAAAAAATATCCAATTTTCAAAAACTCAGAAAGCTGCCGAAATTTAGGACTTATGATTTTACTCAAAATAGCCTATTTTCTAGCCGGCATGCTGTCCATTTCAATATTCAAATTCTCGATCGCTATTCGATTTTTAGAATTTTCAAAATTCTATTTCAATTTTCAAATCTTCGAGATGCCATTCTCGATTTTCGAATCTTCGAGATGCCGTTTTCAATTTTCATATCTTCGGGATCTCATCTTCAATTTTCAAATTGTCGAAAATTCTTTTTTTTTTCGATATTCAAATTTCAAAATTCCAAATATTCAACTTTTCAAAAACCTGGAAAGCTGCCGAATTTAGGACTTATGGTTTTACTCAAAATAGCCTATTTCTAGCCGGTATGCTACCCGTTTTAAAATTCAAAAATATTTTCAAACCTTCAAAATTGCGGCCCGATGGCACTATTTCGATTTTCGAAAAATCGGGCCATCCACCGGTTTTCTCGGATTTTCTAAAAATATCCTTTTCAAAAAAAAAAAAACTTTCCTCTTCTTAGGACTTCCCGTATTTAGCAGTGTCGGGTCTTGTCTTAAGTCGTCGAAGGTCTTTAGCGTCGAAACTCCGTCGATCTTACATCACGAGTTTCCTCCCTATCCCAATCTGCCTTATTTAACTAAGGCAAGGCCCACCTGCATAGGACATACTCCTACAAAGGATGGCCCATTAACACAATCGAGTCCAAAGTCTGGGGATGTCTCACATGGACCCTCTTTCGAACAGGACTCGGCTCACCCGCCGAATCCTAAGGGAGGCCCACCTTTCACAAGTCACCCGTCTAGGTGTCCTTTCCGAGTCATTTCCTTTTCAGGCTTTTCCTCACTCGGGGGCTACCCTTCAGCAGAGCGATCAATCACGGTTACTCTAAGGGTCATGTCTTACACGTGTCGTCTCACATACCCCACTTTTGAGTCACTTAGATGTCACACCATCTGAGTCCTATCAGAGTTCTTAGTTTCACTCGGGGGCTATCCCCCAACCGAGCATTCGACCACAGTCACCTTAAGGGGTACCTTACGTTCATTTTACACCAGCCTCCTTATGATGCCTTCTTCGAGTCGTACCTACGGTACGAATACTAGAGTCACCTAGGGTTAGGTCACAACGGTCGGTCCGAGCACGCGACGCGGTCAAACACGGTCGCCCCATTTTCGGACTCCCCCTCGTGCAGCTTGAGTCTCATCGTCGAGTCCAAGTCACGGTCGTTACTTTGTCTAGACAACGTTCGAATATCCCGATCCGAGAATTTTAGTCATTCCCGTCTCCCCGGGCCATGTCTAGTTTGACTCCCTCTCTTGCACTTGCGCAAAGCCGAGTTTAGGCGAGTCGTGGCACCCGTCATTCTTTCCAATCAAAGACCTTACCAAGAAAGAAACAACCAACCAAGCATCCGAAAGTCCGGATTTGATTCGAGTCTAAGTCTGAGTCCGAGTCTAGGATACCCTACATCCTCATTTCCAAGTCAGAGTCAGAGTCAATTGTATTTTGTCCTCTTTTTCAAAATTCAATAAAATCAGCTTTTCTATTTCTCATATATACTTTCCTTATGTGTTTCCGAGAACATGATGAACACCATCATACACTAAGAGCACATGCACGTGACTATTACACGCACACCTATAACGACAGCAGGAAATGAGACTCGTGTTTTCCTTACCTGTTCCATGTCGAACATAGAAAGCCACATAACTACACTTAGTAGGAGTCGTATCGAATCTTATGACAAATCTAGGTAGTCTCCTAGTTTGGGTCCAAGACGGGAGGCAAGCCCATTTCCCACAATAAACACCCATCCAATAAGATCAACCAATCCCTACCTTAGGTGTTAGTCTGACCAACTAAAATAAAAAATAAAAATCAAAAGTCCAAGAAAAAAAAGAAAAAAACTGGACAAAAAAAAATCAAAAGTCCAAGAGAAAAAAAAAAGCAGAAGGCCAAAATAAAAGAGCTGGCCCATGATCAAAAAGAATTCTCCGCATCCCCCGACCAGATACGGTCAAAACCCATGACCGTAGTTAACGGTCAACTCAAGTGAAACGGTCAATTCAAAATTATCAAAATCCATATCATCCAATAGGGGAGTGACAATCAAGCTGGTCAGCTAACACCACACTCAGCCTTCCCACATTACAACCCTCAAGACCTTCCCGAGACCTAGGCTAGAGACAGCCCGGAATTTTGAGGATTCAAGCTCCATAGGATACCCCTAACCATTAGGGCCAGACATGGAAACCAGATCCCGCATTATCAAAACCTATCCCGATCAAAGTTTGAGCCATTTTTACTCGACTTCCCCCTTGCCCAACAACTACAACACAACACGACACGACATAACAAAATCCACAATCACCATACAAAGACCCGAGATCAAAACTCGTCAAAGACGAGATCAAAACTCGTCAAAGACCCGAAATCAAAACTCGTCAAAGACCCGAGATCAAAACTCGTCAAAGACCCGAGATCAAAACTCGTCAAATCCCATCCCAATTTTTCTCATCCAAACCAGTTACCAACCCCAAACACGGGAACTCAACCTGCGGTCGGCATAGAACATGCCCAAATAGTTCACACCACCTCTGGGGGCTACCCCGGAGAACGTTCACAGTCACAGGATCAACATCCTAACCATTCTAGCCCTTTGATCAAGACATCATTGGGAATGCACCTAGCCTACACCGTCAATATGGCTAGTTACACACAAAGTCCTATTAGACTAGGCACCATAATATATCTTTCAACACTGAACTACGGCATGGTTTGATTTCACTACACGTGAATACGTAGGCAGTCTTTCAACAGAGGCACAACCACCCACACTGACACACATTCAAAAAGCACCATCATTCCGGTCACGACACTGTCATGTTCTCAGCAGCTAGCTTTATCGTCCTGGGGGCTTCTCTTAGGCAGAAGACCTCCATCCACTCACATAATCAAAATACTTTCAAAATCTAGCCTCCTTTCTATAGTGTGTCCTGGTACTCGGCTCAGTCGAAGACAATAATCTGTCATGGACTCGAAACAACACCTACCTTGGGAATATACCACGAAACCAAAGAAGATCCAAAAGAGCACAAGACTACAACTGTCCCATTACAGACTACTACAAGTCCCCTATAGCATATCTATCCCATTTCGATGTACGATCGTGTTGCCAGCCTAGGCAACGGAATAGCGCAACTTAAGAGTCTTGTTAGGTGGCCCACCCCCCTACTGAGTCACGGTCCAACCCCTCGAGAGTCCAGTCGTGTCTGTCAACTCGTCCGGTCACGTCCAGAGTCGAGTCGGTCGGTATACCTCTCTCTTCAAATTCTCATTTTAAAATTTGCAAAATTTAGCCATTTGAAAAAAAAAAACTTTTCGACAAGGTCAAATTTCAGTCTATTTAAACTGCAAATTTCTTTTCTACCCCTTTCCATTTTGAAAACCTAGCACGTGAGTTGATTTCAAGATTTCGATTTCAAAAGGAAGCAAAAATCATTTTCCCCAGCGCGAGTCATATTTTCTACCTACGTGTTGCATGCAAAATTTTATGTGACTTATACAGGTACGACTCAAGGCTTCAAAAAACGAGCCCGCACAGCTCGTATATCTCCCCAGCGGAAAGTCCAAGGCGGCATTTTTCACGGGATGTGCCCACATATAGGCGCACCTGGGACTTACGCGACAAGTCCAAATTCCCCACGGAGTTATTACCATCAGCTCAGGTATGACTTCTATCTTATGGCTGGCGAGCCCTTCACGCAAGTCTAATGGACTATAAACGACCCAATCGGAAGTCTGCCAGGTTTCAATCCTCGATTGGCCTGGTAGCTACTCTGACTTTCGCCATGTCCAAGCCTCAGTCAGAGTGGGGGCTCTGTAGACACCCACATTTTGACCGCCAGGTGTCTATAGCAGTTTCCAAAAATCACCCGATGATGATTGACGGATCGTGTTTATATAACTTTATTCCCTCGATTCCGTTGTCTTTTCCGGTCTGAACGCTCTCTTTAGAGCCGTTTCTTCTAACATTTTTCTTTGAGTGAGTGTTTTTGCAGATTCTACACGATTTTAGGTCTTTATGTGCATTGACACTCATATTTGGTTAGAAGAACGATCCCGAGACAAAACCCGTGCTTCAAGACGTTTAGGCGAAGAAGAAATGAGAAGTGTCGATTCGTTGGGCCAAGGAAAGCGGCCCAATACTTGTTTTATTAGTGATGTGCAAGCCAGCCGGCGTGACACAAAGGAATTTATGCTTGATTTTCATGTGTGCCTCGGCCCCTGCATGTGGCATGCGGCCTGCCAGCCAGCCGGCATGCACATCCTCTTTATTTCCGCCTATTTTGTATAACTAAGGATTAGTATTATTTCCTAAGCATCACTTTTTCATACTTAGAATATTTACATTAGAAAACTCGTGACTCTTAGCATTCTAGCACTCGGTTTCAACTCGTACTCGATTTCGGTAAATTCGTTTATGCAAATTTTCAGTTTTATATTTGAATCTTCATCGTGAATTGCTTAGTTCATCGTAATTTTCTCTATTTGCAATTTGTTGTTCCGTTTAGTTCGTTAGATTTCCGTTCGTTTATCGTTAGATTTATTTGCTTCAATTTTTATTATGAATTACATGTATGCGATTTGTTGTTTCGTGATCATCATGCGTAGCTAATTTTCTCGCTAGGGTCAAGGGGGATCGATGGATTATTATACGATTATGCTACTTCGATACTAAATTTATAATTATGCTAGTACCATCTTCGCGTGTTTTATTTGTCGATTAATTTGTTAAAGGCCACAACACTTTAATCTGTTTGGGAAATTCTAATTCTTGTGCGAAAGCCAAATTAGGATTAGATCGCGCACGAATTGGTAGGGAGTCTAATAAGTTGCGAGAGCCCGTTAGATCCTTCCTAGGTTGACACAATTCGAGAGAACGTGTTATAGCCGACTAGCATGTTTATGTGTTTACTATTATTGTCGCATAATTGTTGAACATCTATCGTGAACCCGTGACCTTAGTTTTTATCTCATTGTTAGATTCGATTACTTATCATCGTATTTTAGTAGTCATTTATATATTTTCCATCAATCAACCGTTTAGAGCATTTTAGAATCGCCATAGCTAATAGACGAAAATTAACTGTTTCCCTGTGGATTCGATATCTTGCTTGCCACTATCTTCTTGTTACTAGCATTAGGTTTATCTTGATTGGGTGAGACGACTTAACCCACATCAATGACCGGACGCAAACATGCTTTTAAGCGCTCGGATATGAGCTCGAAACCGTTAGTTTCTGGCTTGGGCTTTTTACGGGGTACAAATCTCACAAAACTGACCTCAAATTCAAGCCCATCGGGTCGTTTCCAATCAAATAAGACTAATTTGGGTCAAAACCAATACCGAAAATAAAACCGTCTTTTAGCGACCGGGTCAAAACCCGGTCAAAGCTGTTTCCGAGAGCAAACCCGCGGTCCTCTTTCAGGTGGGCCACTCGATCGAGTCCATATGGGCACTCGATCGAGTAACCCTAGACAAGGAGGGGGAGCAATTGCCTATATATACACCCCCCTTGCATTCAATTCCACAGATCTTTTCCTATCCTTTTTACAACCCTAATCAATCCTTTACAACCCTAATCTCTACCAATCACAACTCATCATCTTCAACCTTAAACCCTAGAATATAGGAACCCTAAACCACCATAACTTAACCTACATCGACCTCGATACTCCCGTGCCAAAGCCACAACCAGCGAGTTATATCCGAGACTAAGAAACATGTAGGTTGAGGGTGCAAAATCTCGTTCTTCTTCTTCTCGTTTTTTTATCTTTCTTTTCGCATCTAATATCAAAATATTATAAATATCAAGACATTAAAATACTCGTTAATTTGTGTCGAGCGCAAAGGATGATGGGATAAGGAAATCTGAATGTACAAGGGCTTTCACCCGACGTTGCCGGTCGCTTATCCCGACACCCCGAACGCTTGATTATTGAAGCGAGTCAAACGTCAACAAAATCGCTTCTTTTATTTCGTTGCGTCATCCTCATCAATACCGAATATATCGATTTCAACTTACATATTTTTTTATTGAGTCGAAACCCTTTGACGCGGATCCGACATCACACAATCCGCAAGGATTTGTTACGATGTCGGGATGCCGAGGGAATCCAATCAAGTCTTTTTTTTTCTTTAATTCAAGTAGTTGCAAAGAGTCGTTCTTTATATTCGATACCAATTTAATAATTGGATGTCGCATCTAAACGAACTAGTCAATGAATCAAACTAATACGAAGTCGTTGATGCTAAAAATAGTGATCATAATTCGCAAGAATTAATTCCGACACTAAAAAAACGCGGAGACAATTTATTTTGTTTTAGTTGATTTAAAACGACTTACAAATATATTTTCTAGATTTCGCTCTAAATATTCGATATCGATTCAATAATCGAATATCGGATACGACGAGTATCCAAATTCGAATCGAGCATAAATCAAACAATATTTTTGCCCGATTAAATAAAAATTATCATTCCAAGGATGCGATACCGACTCCGTAGTTGAATATCAAATCTAACGGAATTAATCAAAAAAGCCAAAACAGCCCTCCATGCAAGTCGCGCGGATATCATGCGAGTCGCGTGGGTGTCATTGCATGCGAGTCGTGCGGATCTCATGCGAGTCGCGCGCCTGTGCAAGTCGCGCGAAGTTCATACAAGTCGCGCGATTGCCTGGAAATTGCGACACAAAAGGATTTTTTTTTTTTAGTTCAATTTTAAAACGACTTATAACATCTTTTCTAAACTCGCTCCTAATATTTGATATTGATTCCATAATCAAATATCGAATATGACGAGCATCGAAATTTTAAAGTCGAGTATAAATCATACCATATTTTTACACGATCTAGCAAAATTATCGATTTTCCAAAATCATGCATCATGTTTACATTATCCTATAGCATTCTATATTTTCGCAAACCGTTATTATCGTTTTTTACCGTTACTAACATGTTTGTTTCCATCCTTGTTGATTTATTTTCATTGTTTATTTTATTGTACTAAAATAAACCTCGCATGCTAAATATAACTTTGACGTTAGTATTAGATGCACTAAATCGACGTAGCAACCGACTCAATTTTTCGCATGCTTAGGGAAAACAATGTTTGCATATCATTTTCATCGTTTTACTAACACGCGTATTAAAACATCAAACGATATCCTAGTAGAGGCCGCTAATGTGCGGGCGGGGTTGGGTGTTCTTTGTGAACTTCCCAACACGTACCCTTACCCCTTACTCAGAACCTCGGTTTCCGGATGTCCGAAACCGTTGGCGCACGAGAGTCATTCAATACACGATAGTATCGGTATCAAATGCAAAGGGACGAACCCAATAAACTCTGACATCGGAATGGGCCGTAGTTTGTACACGGCTCACTACGACATAGAGTGGGTTCGAACGGGCCCGAACTCCCACAAAGTTCGGTGGCGACTCCACTTCGATTTAAATTTCAATTCGACCCATCTCATATGGAGATTCATTCGCCTCCCCAAACCCGCGCGTGGCCGCGTCGGAGTGGACCTATGTCATGTCCACAGGCATGTTTGATTAATTAAAGTTTGAGTGTTTCCGGGTTTGGGGATGATCATAGTATTATTCGATCTGTTTGTTGTTTTTGCACATGTTTGTTTGACGTTTGCTTCTTTTAAGGTTTAACTAACTTAACATATGATGTCAATCTTTCCTTTTCACATTTCACCTAGACAATGATCCTCCCTTTTCACCATTTTTCCTCTCTGTATAACAAAAAAGTAGATAACTCCGATTTGTAGAAAAATGATCAAAATCCTGAGATAAACTATTCGATAAACATCAACCACAATCTGTGAAAGCTCTATGTTTCAAATATTCAATTTTGATAATAATTGATGATTAATTGTTATATTAACTGATAATAACTGACAATTAATCTACCTGAAGCTGTTACATATCCATCGGAAAGGCACGTCCATTATTCTACTGTGATTGTTATCTGCAGGAGATTAGTATCACTTCACTAAAGTATATCAATGTTATATGTTTGATTACAAGGCAGATTCTATTGTTCTGATAAGATAAACAAGATGGGAGGTGACAATGGTCTCAAGACTGAGAAAGTTATAGAAACAGGAGCATCCGCATCTGATACCGAAGGTTTCGTTGCTCAGTATGCCTATCCTGCAAGCTGTATGATCGACAATATGAGAGACGACATACAGTATTACAGTATCTGCCGGAATCAACGCAGTACAAATTTGTCCCGCTTCCAATGAAAACGAGTGCAAATACTGTAGTAAACCAGACTGATCTATTCCGAGTATTATTTCCCTAGGACATAGTTGACTGATCTGAGATTTGTTCAGGACACTTCTGTGAATCCTGAGCAGCGGTGGTGGCCCTTCTGACCAGTCCTCTTGCACAAAAAATCCCCAAGAACACCAAGCAAAAAACATGAACTAACTTTCTATTAAGCAACTTGATTGACACGGATCCTGGAGGTTGCATATTAGCCCATGCTCCCGGCTCGGAAAAGAAATTTTGCTATAGACCTGCTTATGGCAAAATTTATTTTCCAAGCCAGGAGTATGGCCTAATATAAACAATTAAATATTGTCGAAAATATCCTTATTACACAATTTTCTAACGTATAAACAAATATACATAAATTTAAACATTCAACAAAATACATACACGATTTCCGCCTAACACTCCGCGTGCATTTCGCATTATGTCAACAGTTTGACAATCAACGACAACAATATGCGCCATCAAAATACATACACAAATCGTACCTAACCATACGCGCGCATCGCACGCGACTAGAAAACTAGTTTATATAAGGAAATCTTAATATATTTGGTACAATTTAATTGTTACGTACATTGTAATTCAATTAGGTAGTCATCTCTAATTCACGTACATTTTCTTGAGGTTATTAAAATCATCTTTCTATATCAGTATAGAAAACATATTCAATTTTCTTAGTATTTTGTATTGGGCGTACTATTTTTTTACATTTTATCCGTATTTTAAGTAGTACTGATCGTCTAACGAAGATCTTTATATTAAAGAAAAGTCCAAGCTTAAGGATGTGGTATAATAATATGATTAAAGAAAAGAGGTGTCTTTGGCCTCTAGTGAAGTATTCTATTTATTGGAAATGTACTTAACTCTATTGCCATAAATCCCATAAATTAAAAAGGCATAATTTATTACATATCATATATCAAGGTAAAATAAATTGTTGACAGAAACGAGAAGCTCTTGAAATCGAAATTATTGCTATTGAATTAATACAGTATGTATATAATCGCTTAATAAGAGCTTCACGTTTCGGAAGTACTACTACTTAACTTTGCACTTTCAATCGTTCTTAACTTCTTACTGTACGTATTGTGCATGCTTCGTCTCACCCATTACTATTTAAAATTTATCAATTTTAGTAACACTTCTTATCTCTTAATGCTTACCGCCAACCATAATATATACTTACCCGTCCCTTATCAATTAAGTTATATGTCCAATAATTCAAACATCGGCATTTATTTCATTATTTACGTGTCACTATAAGCAAAATATTTGTTTTTTTGTATATTATTGCCGATTAACGTGCCTACTACATCTATAATATTCCAAGTACTTCTCCCTAACAAAAATTTGGTGAGCCTAGGTCGTATGCTCCCAAAGATAAATAATTAAGTCCTATTACCTTTAACAATATAGTAGAGGTAAGTCGGGTGTCGAATCCACAAGGAAGGCGATGAAAATTAATGTGCGAATAAAATAAATAAACGTAACAAGAATATGGGGGGTTTTGTGAGTGATTTGTCTAATAACTAAATTAACGAAAGTAAAATAGCTAATAATGAGAATTCAGATAATTAAGAAACTCGACTCAAAGAAAAAATCCACTAACTAGTTAACAATTGATCATCGACTACTAACCTTTATTTAACCCTTGAGTATTCTATTGTGAAACTAAAAGTCTCAATTGTTCCGTAGATAATATTACTTAGGTCGAAACGCGATACTAAGCAACCTAATTATTGAACAACCTAATCCACGCGTCTAGATTTAATTCAATAACAGCATGAACGATATGAACAAATCAATAGAAATAACGACCTTTAACACACGCGGTTATTGGTTCGAATTATATGTTTATTCCTCCCTTTACCCAATTACGATGAAACGCATACAAATAATTAGGTCTAAAGGTTGCAACTTTATCTAGTGAATTGAACAATTACGGATTCAAACACAAAGAATTGCATAGATTGCAGATTGAAATAATCAATTGGCCAAAAAGATTAAACAAAGAACAATCATAAAATTAGCACAAGGAATAAACAATACTCAAGTAATTAAATAAAGATTAAGAAAGTCTCACAATCAATTAACCAGAAAGCTTCAAATCTTTGATCCGAGAAGGAAGAATTAGTTACACATAATTAGGGTTCTTCTCTTCTTTTTTTCTTGATGAACGTTAAACATGTATGATCAATAATAATACCAAACTAATAGTCTTAATCTAATAATATGTAGTCTAATAATGAAAATAGGAAAGTCCAATAATTTCCTAACTCTAATAATAATCTAATAATAAATAATAATTAACACGGAACCCGAAGTAGTTCCATCTTCAATTCCCGAGCTGCGCTTTGACTTTTCACTCGACTTTGTTGGGTTTGATCTTCGTACTCTCCGTCTCGAGCCCAAATTACATACCACGGAATTAAGAGCTCTAAAAACCGTCTTTTCTTCAATAAAACACAATTTCTTGGATAAAACTAATTAGACGAGTTACACCCTAACTCCGCACCTTTAATCACCGAATCTAGCTCAAATCTCCGTCGTAAACACATATAAAACACGCTAGATCAACTTCCCCACACTTAGACCTTTGCTCGTCCCGAGCAAAACTCGGAAACATCAACAATAAAACACCAACGGTCTGCAACCGAAACATGGGAAGCTCGACATCAAACAAAAAACTCATCCCTTCAACCACCCTCCTTATATCATCCTAAGGTTAAGCACAAGGTCACAATAACATGAAAATTCTCTACAACCAAATATTGTGACCACAAAACAACATCAAAAACCATCGAAAAATGACGCTACGCCCCTTATTTCTCCGAATCCTAAACATGATCACGTGTGCTACAAATGACACCAATGGTAAAAAATGTATACCATAATTTCTCCACAACCCACACATGTGATCGACCTAAACACCTCTAACACCTTAATACAACACAAAACAACACTTCAATCGCATAATATTTAGTGCTACGACTACACCGCACCGCGATTCTTCTCACCTTAACCAACTATCCTACCCAACCGACCTTCTGTGTCACCCTTCTTATGACACCACACCAAGAACGGAGAAAGTATTGTGAATTTTTTTCCTAAATCCCTCATTTTGCCTAGAGTGTCCGCCCTTGCGGATTTTCACTCTAGCTTTTCATTTTTTTTTTTCAAACTCACACTACTCTCGTGGCCCGCAACTCGATTTTTCTTTTTACCCGGAGCGCCCTTTCGGGTTTTCACTCCGTCCTCGGCCACTTTCCCATTCTTGCCTAGGAGCCCTTCCGGGTTTTCACCTAGCCGGGTTTATTTCTTTTTCCATTTTTTTCAATATTTTTTTTTTTAATGATGAAGTAACGAGAATAAAGCCTATCACCCAAGTACAAAGCTATTACAAATCAGACCGATTCTCCTCCCCACACTTGAATGAAACATTGTCCTCAATGTTACAAAGGACACAATAATTGGAGAAGGAGAACACACCTCGTCGGAATAATATCGATCATCCTCGCACCACACCTTCTCCCCACACTTAGCTTACAACTATCCCAGCCAACACAATGGAGGATGAGACAACCAAAAATGGTGATCGACAAACACTACCCTTATGAAAATTCAACATGAAAACTCACATAGTCAATCCATCGAACACCTTAGGTGCGCTACAAATTACTCGTCTTCAACCTAATCAAATCGCATGGCTACCAACAATTTTAAAAGTGCCAAATCCATCGATTCTAACCAACTCAGACGATGACATACGATCACATGATGCCCCAAATTCAACAATTTCAACTTACATCTGGACCAGAATCGACGCCAAGAGATAAGACTCGAACAAAAGCTGACACTCTATGTCATAATGAGTCAACAAATTGAGAACAAAAGGAGACTTACAACCCAAAACGAGCAGCGTCCTTGGTCGAGTCTTAAACATACCAATATGGCGGACCACTTGACGAATCAGTCGAGAGTGAGCGAGAACCAGTAGCCACGACTCAATTTTTGCGTCTACCTTCATGCTTTGAATCCAGATACCCAATTCGAAACCCTAGGTCTCCGATTTCTGAACAATTGAAGACCGGTATGGATAGGGTAGAGTAGAGGAGTTCGATTTTGGGGGTGGAAAGAGGGAGTTTTGAAAGGGAATTGAAAATTGGAATGAAGATTTGGGGAGTTCAAGAAGGGAAATTTGGTGATGAAGAAGAAGATGGGATTGTCTGCTTGTTTCGTTATTTTTTTTTTTTTTAACAAGAAAGAAAACAGACCAGATGGGGGCAAAAACGCGCGACTCGCGCCGGGTCCATCGACTCGCGCGGGGGTCTGAAACTTCGTCTCTTTTTCCGATTTTCTTCGATTTCACTTCGATTTCGAGGGACCGCCATGCTAGTCGCCCAGGGCTCGCGCAAGTCGCCCCAACTTCTGAAATTAGTCTATCTCAATCCTACAAAATACTAAAAATTATTATCACACTCAAAATCAAAAATAAAAGTAACATCGACCTATTCGACAAAAATACGAAAAACGATTACTTAACTAATATTATAAAACACGACCCTTAATAAAATAAAATAAAATAAAAATATATAAGAAGCGGGTTGCCTCCCGGAAACACTCTTGTTTTACGTCGTTAACCCGACGTGAGAGTGGAATCTTCATTAATTGGGTCGAAAAGATCAATTCTCTCGACTGCTCCCTTCATCCAACTTCGATTCAAGTGAAGTCCACAAACTAAATTATTCAAAAACAAAAAAAAAATCATCAAATAACAAAAAGCGGGTTGCCTCCCGTAAGCGCTGATTTAACGTCCCGCACGACGGAAAGGGGTCACACAGGACTACCCTTTTAAAAAGTAACCCATTTTATATCAAGATCGGAACAAGTCAATGCTCGTAGGAGACGGTCAAACAAGCTAGAAAAAGAAACAGTGAAAACCGTATAAAACATTACAATAAGAATATACCATCCACACCGCATTAATATAGAGGTATATAGAACGTTGGATTTATGGTATGGTTCTCTAGATAACAACGTCATCTCAAACAATTTTTCTGTATCCCTACTCCTGAATGTGTCTTTCAAATCCCATAATATATCACCCGATTCACCACCCAAAGAGGGATCAATAAAATATGTGGGTAACGGTAAATCTGATACGGGTTCTATATAGGGCACAGTCAATAAATACAAGTCACCTTCCTCTCCCTCATCATCTAGTGGGGCACCCTCGACATGATTAAGGGAAATAGGATACTCAATTTTGGTCACATCATCACTAATAATCGATTCATATTTAGGAGACTCAAAGTATTGGGGAAGTTCAAGAAATAAAGTGGTTACCTCTAATTCTCGAGCATTGTTAACCAGAACATCAATTACATCCCATTTTTCATTACGACCTAACTCAAGAAATCTACCATCACTTTCAACTTGTAAATCGATTTGAGTTGCACGATTAAAGTTATGGTAAATCGCTACCAAGAGTTGTTCGTTACTCAAAGGTAAATATTTGCGTTCTAGCACATACTCCGTGAGTCTTCCAAAATAGTGATGTAGTAACTCATTATCAAGTTGGGGACAACAAAAACTCATTTCTAGATGACAAACAAAAAGACCCTTAATTAAAATATATAATTACAATAGAGACGAAAACGAATAATCACACAAAAACAACTAATTGCCTTCCCCGGCAACGGCGCCAAAATTTGGTGAGCCTAGGTCGTATGCTCCCAAAGATAAATAATTAAGTCCTATTACATTTAACAATATAGTAGAGGTAAGTCGGGTGTCGAATCCACAAGGAAGGCGATGAAAATTAATGTGCGAATAAAATAAATAAACGTAACAAGAATATGGGGGGTTTTGTGAGTGATTTGTCTAATAACTAAATTAACGAAAGTAAAATAACTAATAATGAGAATTCAGATAATTAAGAAACTCGACTCAAAGAAAATCCACTAACTAGTTAACAATTGATCATCGACTACTAACCTTTATTTAACCCTTGAGTATTCTATTGTGAAACTAAAAGTCTCAATTGTTTCGTAGATAATATTACTTAGGTCGAAACGCGATACTAAGCAACCTAATTATTGAACAACCTAATCCACGCGTCTAGATTTAATTCAATAACAGCATGAACGATATGAACAAATCAATAGAAATAACGACCTTTAACACACGCGGTTATTGGTTCGAATTATATGTTTATTCCTCCCTTTACCCAATTACGATGAAACGCATACAAATAATTAGGTCTAAAGGTTGCAACTTTATCTAGTGAATTGAACAATTACGGATTCAAACATAAAGAATTGCAATAGATTGCAGATTGAAATAATCAATTGGCCAAAAAGATTAAACAAAGAACAATCATAAAATTAGCACAAGGAATAAACAATACTCAAGTAATTAAATAAAGATTAAGAAAGTCTCACAATCAATTAACCAGAAAGCTTCAAATCTTTGATCCGAGAAGGAAGAATTAGTTACACTAATTAGGGTTCTTCTCTTCTTTTTTTCTTGATGAACGTTAAACGTGTATGATGAATGATAATACCAAACTAATAGTCTTAATCTAATAATATGTTGTCTAATAATGAAAATAGGAAAGTCCAATAATTTCCTAACTCTAATAATAATATAATAATAAATAATAATTAACACGGAACCCGAAGTAGTTCCGTCTTCAATTCCCGAGCTGCGCTTTGACTTTTCACTCGACTTTGTTGGGTTTGATCTTCGTACTCTCCGTCTCGAGCCCAAATTACATACCACGGAATTAAGAGCTCTAAAAACCGTCTTTTCTTCAATAAAACACAATTTCTTGGATAAAACTAATTAGACGATTTACACCCTAACTCCGCACCTTTAATCACCGAATCTAGCTCAAATCTCCGTCGTAAACACATATAAAACACGCTAGATCAGTTACTATAAGCAAAATATTTGTTTTTTTGTATATTATTGCCGATTAACGTGCCTACTACATCTATAATATTCCAAGTACTTCTCCCTAACAAAAAAAATGTCCAGCACCGTGATGTTTCGTTTCTTAATTAAGATTATTGGTCAATACCAACCCTAAGATTATATCATGTTTAGTTTGGGCGAGGCCCCGGGCTTTTTTGGGCCAACATGCCTGGCGGCCCAAGCCCTAATTAAACAAATCACGCCGTATCGGGCTGGGCCATCGAACTAGGGTCATTTGATCACCTCTAAAGTTCATGTATTCAATACATACATCAACACAAAGAAGTGTTTAACCATCTATAGCAATTACACTTGTCAAACGGGTCAAGTGGATAGGGTCATGGGTTGAGTCGAATACACGTCGGTCATAAATCTGTTAGATTATATGGGTCATTGGTCATGTTAGGTCAAAATAGGGGTCAGAAATAGTTATATGTCCGATTATTCAAACATCGTCATTTCATTTACGTGCCACTTTGAGTAAAAGATTTGTTTTTTTTTTGCATTGCTAATTAACTATTAACATGCCTACTACATCTATGACCAAAATAATTCTGTCTAATAAAAAATTTGCTGAACCCGTAATATATCATGGGCATAACACTAGTTCAACTAGAAAAGTTTTATACTCGATATATAAAAAAGGGATAGTTTGACGTAGAAAGTGGTGACGCTAATACAATGTTTTTGAATCAATAATACACAAGCAACATTTATACAAGTACAAAGCACGCACTCTTAACCCGTAATTAAGCAAAGGTGTCACCACACCAGAAGGATCATCGGAGTAATATATTCCATTGAAGCAATCATACGTAGCTCGCTCATGCATTAAAATCTTTGATGTAGTGCTCGCTTGTGGGATTATTGGAACTTGTTATTGTGGGTGCCACCTAAAACAAGATCAATAATAAATACGTCAAACGTTATTTCCTCCTTTAATATATCGGTTATATAATCCTTTAACCATTTAATATCTTCTTAATAATATGGTATATAAATTTATAAATTGGTGACTAATTATACTTAAATCAATACAATTAATACATGCATTAAATATTTATTTCCTTTTTTAGTTTCTTATATATAATCCTTAGAACTGTATTTATTCTTTTCTTAATATTTTTTTAAAATTTTATCACGCATGCATGCATGGTTAATTGGGTATGGAATTAGCGAAACTAATTAATTAACTACTCCAAAAGGAAAGATAAAGAAACATAAAAAAAATGGTTAAAAAGGAATAGAGGAAGAAACATAAAATAGGATGGGAGTAGTACCCTAGTTGCATAATGTTGGTGGGTCTTCCAGTACTGTGTAGTTCTTCTTCTTCATCTTCTTCTTCTGGTTGGCTTAGCTCCAGATTGATGGATCCATGGTACGACATCTTTTCATGATTCACTTCTTCCCGCCCATACACCTATCATTCATCCATTCATTCATACTAAATCTACCCATTTCAATTCACGTATGTAATATCATAATATACTTCATATCAGGCCCGTCTAAGGCCTAGCGTAGTAGGCACAACTGAACCGGACCTCCATTTTTTGAGGCCTCAATCTAGATGAATTTTCTGAAGAATCAAATACTAAAAGATGATAAAACCAAGAATTGTAACCTAGTTGTTGTCGTGGCAAACTCATGGTTTTATTTCCTTAACTTCTTTGGTTCAAATCTCACTAGGAGTACATTTTTAGTAAAACTTGTAAATTTTTTATTGAAAAATAACCTCTCATACAAAATACATACGGAGTATATAAATATTTTCCACCCTTTTCGTAAAAATATTAATAATTCATCCCTTAAAAAAAATTAAATTACTTTCATTAACCTTTAATTTTTTTTTCAATATAATTATTTCATTCTTTACTCTTATATTTTCGAGATGTTTTTTTTCAGTTTTTATTGTAGTTTCTTTAAGACTTATTTATTATTATGTGGTAGGTACAATATTTGTTGTTATTAAAATAATACTCTATTAATAATTATAACTTCATTATTGTTATATGCATGCAACTAAATCTAATTTTAATTTTATGTTTGATATTTATAGGTAAATATTTGTTTTGTGAAGGAATTTGAGTTTATTTGAATTTGGCACAGAATAGTTGAAAATAACATTAGACTAATAAAATTTTCGTATTAAAAATTCTGATCATTTGTAAAAAAGGGCCCCTCATTTTCTAAGTTTCGCTCCAGCCCTCTCTTATCCTTGAGACCGCCTTGCTTCATATGCTTAGATTTCTAATAATAGTTTGGTACGGAGTACTGAGTATTATTTTTTCGGTCGATCTCTCTTATCCGTCACAGATTATATATTACGTGTCAAATATCACCCACATGTCTAGATAACATAAAATTGGGAATAATAAAAAAAATTGTCTTTATCTACTCATGTGGATGATATTTAACCTATCACAAGTTTATTACGTATATGATGTTCACAAACAATTGTGTTATTCTTTACCTTCTTTTTGAGCTCTGAATTTTCTTTTTGCACCAGCTCAACCTGCTTATATAGCTCAACATTGTCTTCATGAATTATCATTCCCTGCTTCAATTCAACGCCATAACTAATTAAGTCACTACAAAATATAAAGCTCCCTATATATTACTCATACCTCTATCTCATTTATTTGTTTGTATTTAATTAAAATATTTCTCAATAAATATATACTCCAAAAATAAACAAATGAATAAAATGAAGGAGTAGTAATACAGTTGGTTCAATCTTTAATTAAGTGAATTTGAAGAGACCTGTCGATTAAGCTCCTTTATCTCTTCTGCTAAAAGTTGTTCCTGTAAACAACAACAAAATAACTAACTCCTCCGTATTTTACTAGACCCGTAAATATGTAATTGACCTGTCGACCATGTAATTTAGTCGAGTTAAATCGGTCTAACTATAATTAAGTTGTTTTTTTGTATGAACGAGAGAACCCGCAGCTCAAGTCATACATCCCCACAAGTTCGCGCTTGCAGGTGCTTGAACCTGAGACCTTTGGACCGATGACCACACGTTTTAACCAGTAGGCAACACTCTTATGGCTGGTGGAATGAGTTTGGTTATTATTATCCGTTGTCATAAATTTGGGATGAAAAAAAAAAAAAGGAAAGACAGAAAATGGTGAGAGTTGAAAAGGAGTACTCGGTAGTACTGTAGTTGTTAACCTAGGTAGGTTAGGTATACGTACCTTCCGCATTCGTCCATTTTTCAAGCTTCTATCTAATTGATTCTCCAGATTTTGTAAATCATTGACGGTCAAACCTGCAAGCTCTTCTCCCATAAGTCTCCTGCACCAATCATCATCCAACAAACAAACAAACTTGAAGATGTATCTATATAGTGTGGACTACGTAGTAGCATGCATGTATATATATATATATATATATATATATATATATATATATATATATATATAATGAAAATATGATGAATAATTGAATAAGTAGGAGTATTTGTGTATTTAATTTGATGCTAGCTGCTACCTGTGACTTTCTTGTAAATATTGCAATTGTTGCCTCAAGTTTGTTGCCTCCCTTTGCCAAAACTGTACGTAGCCACAATATAATTATGGTAAGAATATATATATATATATATATATATATATATATATATATATATATATATATATATATATATATATATATATATATATATATATATATATATATATATATATATATATGCATGGGAATGGGATGTTGAAAGTAGTGTTTATGATACCACCAATTAAACCTGGTTATTTAGTACCTTGAGATCAGCAGCAGCAGATGACATTACTTGGTTGTCCTCCTCCTTCATTTTCTGGTATCTTTCGATCGCTGATTTCATGCTGATTTTTGTTTTATTGTTAATGCCACTTATCATTACTTAATTATTTGTTCATCTTTTACATATTACTCATATTTGTTATTAATATTTAAAAAAAAGTCTCACACGAAGAGAGTACAACACAAATATATTCATAAGCTAAGGATAATTATTGTTAACTAATTTAAATAATGACAATATTATACGAAGTAATTACTAGTGTTAAAAACCGTGCTTATAAGTACGGCTGTGAGTGAGCCGAACTATTCAATCCGATTCGTGAAGCTCGGCTCGAAAAAAGCTCGATTCATATTCGATTCGTATTCGATTCGGGCGATCAAATATAAGACCAAACCATAATTTGGTATTCGAACCAAATCAAGAATAATATTCGGCTCGATTCGTTTCAATCCTTACTTGTTCCATTTTTTCGGTCATCTAAATTTATGGTTCATTTAGAAAATTTATCCTAAATTTTTACCTAAAAGTTGATATTCACGCCTTCACGATCCATTTTACTTAAATTTACGGTCCAATTTTCTTAAACTTACCTAAAAGAAGAACTTGAAACTAGATTTAATTGAGAAACTTATTATTTTGGATGAATTTATATTGTAATAGATACTAAAGTAGGGACTTTATTGGTGGTTAGCTTGCCTGAGGAGTTAGGTCATAACTCTAAACTAAGCTACTGTAATGTCTATAAGGTTTATATGTAGATATATTTTGTTTTCCAAAATGTTTTGTGTTTTTGAGATTACTTGTTGAATTAGTTGGTTGCAGTCAGTAAGAATAATACCTATACTTAAGATCGATTCATTTTGTGCTTCTATCTAAATTTTTTTTTTTGTCGGATCAAATCAAATATTATTCGATTCGAAAAATCAACTACCAAATCAAATCATGATTTTCATTATTCGACGGTATCAAACCAAATCAAACGTTGGCTCGAAAATCTCTCAAATCAAACCAAATAATGACATTATTCGGTATAATTCGGCTCGATCAAAGCCCTACTTATAAGTAAAGGTTCATTACAAGCAACAAATACGTGTATTTTCTCTCATTTATTGCATCTTTTGACATTTGATAGAGTTCCCCAAGAGCAACCACAATAATAGTCGTCATGTTACCGCCACATCACTTAACTACAAACTCAAATTCCATCGAACTAATGTCAACAATACTATAAGGGCATTAACAATGGTAGAAACTTCATACTTCAATACTATATATTCTTGTCACATCAACATATTCTTGTCACATTATACGAGAAGTACCATATTTTTTATTGTCACATCAACATATTCTTGTGCATATGGAACTTCTATATATTTATCTCAATGGTTGGAGTTTCATACTATCTCAAATAAAATAGGGAGAGAAAGAAAATATGAACAATTCTCAAAGCATATCTTCAACATGCATAAAAAAATCTCCATTCTTCAACATGCATAAAAAATCTCCATCTTTTAGTGCAATACAACCCCCCAAATCCCCTAATTCTCACACGCCTTTTTTTTTCTCCTTTTTTCTCCTCCAACTTATGAAATTGGTTTTAGTTTTAGTAACCAACTTCTTATGTGTACAATAATGGGTAAAGAACTTCATATTATATATGAAACTTCTTATTATCCCCCATTGATATTGCCCTAAGTTTATCCAAGTTTGCAAATGAGTCTCATCCACAATTCACTAAATGCTAGAAATTAATTTCTCTATCCATAAAATATCATACTTCCTTCGATTTTCTTTTATCTTCCCATTTGAATATAATACACCACTCATATATTGAGCAAATAGGAAGATAAAAGAAAATTGGAGAAAATATTTAATTTAACATCATACTCTATGATCCGAAAATAATAAGTATCTAATTAATTATTTAGAAAATCATTAATATAGATTTTTGATAGTTAGTCGTTTTCCATATTTGCGAATATATTTGCAATAAGTATCTAATTATTTTATTTTCTAGTAATATTTAGGAATTATATTATGTTAGAATATATTTTCCATACTAAGAATTATTTTATTTTCGTAGTATAAATATGAGTCTTTGTATTCATTAGAGGAATGAAGTTTATGAATAAGAATTTTGAACCTTTGCGTTGCAATTGTGTTTATCGGTTCGATGAGTTTCGATCCAAACTTTGTTATTGTTTGACGCGTATCACACATTGACTCAGGTAACAATTAATAGGTCTTAATTGTTCTCACCATTATTCGTCCTATATATAGGTCGAGTAAATATCCCTTTTTTTCACAAAATAAAACCTCAAAAAAAGACTTCCGCTACGTTACACATACGAAAGTTCATAATTTTTGAATCATAAGTGGTATCAAAGCATAGTTTTCGTATCATAAGTGGTATCAGAGCGTAATTTTCGTATCATAAGTGGTATCAGAGCATAATTTTCGCATCATATGGTATCAAAGCTACATATCTTGATTTTCCTAAAATCAAGACGGTCCTCAGGCGCGTCAAGGCCAAGTTATTGGTTGAATTTCTGGTTGCGATTGAAATTCAAAGATTAAACTCGAGCGAGGTATGTCGAGGGTTAGTCGTTTTTGATTGTCTTGTGGTTCTTTGTTGAAGTTCCGATTTTTTTTCAAAAAAAAAATTACTATTCACGTGTACTGTTCACGGAGAGAGAAAGAAAAAAGACATGTTGGAAATTTTCTCGTTGGAAAATTCATATGAGGAAAGTGAGATTTTATATCTGTCATTGCCACCTATTTTCGATGAATATGAAGTTGACAAATCAGATTCAAAGGAGCATAAACTTGTTCCAATGAAATCAGATTTCAAGATTAATAAAGAGTTGTCTCCGTATTTTATTGATGACGAGTGCGCCGAACTGAAGACAATAATTCTCTTTAACAGAGGTGGATGGCACAAGAGGCTTCTAAAATTAAAAGGAAAAACCGAGAGTTCGAGTTTATTGCTGGTGATTTTCATTTTCGATCCTGATGGATTAAAGTTAAAAGAATTGAGGACAATTCTCTTCAAAGAAGGAGGGGATGATCCGAAAATAATAAATAATTAATTATTTAGAAAATCATTAGTATAGATTTTCGATAGTTAGTCGTTTTCCATATTTGCGAATATATTTGCAATAAGTATCTAATTATTTTATTTTCTAGTAATATTTAGGAATTATATTATGTTAGAATATATTTTCCATACTAAGAATTATTTTATTTTCGTAGTATAAATATGAGTCTTTGTATTCATTAGAGGAATGAAGTTTATGAATAAGAATTTTGAACCTTTGCGTTGCAATTGTGTTTATCGGTTCGATGAGTTTCGATCCAAACTTTGTTATTGTTTGACGCGTATCACACATTGACTCGGGTAACATTTAATAGGTCATAATTGTTCTCACCATTATTCGTCATATAGGTCTAGGTCGAGTAAATATCCTTTTCTTTCACAAAATAAAACCTCAAAAAAAGACTTCCGCTACGCTACACATACGAAAGTTCATAATTTTCGTATCATAAGTGGTGTCAGAGCGTAATTTTTGTATCATAAGTGGTATCAGCGCGTAATTTTCGTATCATAAGTGGTATCAGAGCGTGATTTTTGCATCACTCTACAATTTTTTTTTTGTAATAAATAACTAATAAAATTTGGCATAAAGTTAGCAAATTAAGAATAAATTACACATACATCGATACAATTAATACAAACATTAACATTTTGTTTCCTCTTTTAATCTCTTAAATACAACCCTAAGGGTTGTATTTATCATTTTACTAAAACTAATTATTCGATACACTTCTAAATAACTAAATCTTAATTTAAATTAAATTATTATCATAATATAGGGTTCTTAAAACTTGAATATTACTCTCCATCAAAAACTAAAATAATACATTTATTTATATTTCGATATTTGTTCAACCAAGTCGGCTGATAATTAAAATAATTTGGTGGATTTTCCATATTTTCTTGACTTTCTGGATTGGTATTATTCAATAATTAAATTACTGAATGATCCTCTCCAATTTGACTCCATGATTAAATTTTTATACTAATTCATAGAGTAAAATAAGTGGTGAATGTGAGAAAAAATGTAAAATAATGACCTTAGGAAAATTTTTTACATTATAATTTTTAAAAAAAATATATACAAACAAAAAATGAAAAGGTGACAAAGGAATCAGGTGGAAAATATTCAAATACTCCAACATTTGCTTTCTCTACTCAATATCCACTTGACAAAGAAATTAAAATCAAAAGAAAACAAGTTGACATGAATCGTGGCAGCATACTCCCACAGTTTCTCTCTAACATTTGCTTTCTTTTTCTCCCACACGGACAGGTTCGTCTGTCCAAACCTACACGGACGCACAGTTCGAGATTGACATTTTTGTAGCAACTCTTCAATTTTTTTGTAGTTAATTAACTTAGAGATGGAATTTGCGACTAAGTTTCATTGGTAGCTAAAGATCTTGTCGCTAATTTAGTTATAGAATTAGCGACCAAAATTAGCTACCACCTAGCGACAGAAAGCGTGGTGGCTAATTTTGCGGCAATACTAGAGACGAAGTTTTAAGTAACTACATTAGCGACCAATTTTGGTGTCGCAAAATTATCGACTAATGTTTTGGTATCTAAAATGGCTACACAGCATGAAGGTACATTAAAGCTACTGCGACGTCACCATACTTGGCCCCCCACACTCATCGGGTGACATGGCACATAGAACCTCCCCACCCCACCCCGCGCGCTAAACAGACACCCACACACCCCTTCCTCTTCTTGTAAAGATATTGATAACTTACATTCTATCAAACTCATGACCTCCAACTACATAGTAGACACTCTAACCATTACGCCACATGAAGATTAGTGCTTACATTGGACATAATTGTAAACTTAAAAGTAAAAGCAATTGTTACACACGTGGATTATAAGAATATAAGGTACATACGAGTACTTTTTGATGATAACTACTCCTATAATAAAAATCTTATTAATTTACAAGTATATTTCACAATCGCATACAATTATATGAAAAATATACAAAAAAAACTAAACGTATTTCCGTAGCTAAAAAATTAAACCAGATATTAAAATTGGTACTCATTTGATTTTGTCTCCATAATAACTACGTAGTTATCCACTAATTTACTTTGGTCTCCTAGATATTCACTAATGCATTGTTCGTAATATTGTATCGTTATATATAGGGACAATTTTAGCTACTAACGTTTTTTCCCGTATCTAAAAACTTAAATTAGATACTACTCTTACTATCGACCTTATTTAGTCTCTATAATAGAGACATAATTAGCTACTAACATTTTTCTGCATCTAAAAACATAACTTAGATACTCTCACGTGGGATCTTGTTTAAATCGTCTAATAAAATACATTATGAATATCAAATTTTTATAATTTTTAGTAACACGTAACTAAAGATATAGACAAAAGAAAACGAGTATAGATGTACGTGCATAAAGCAAACGTATACAAATGGTTGGAATGAAGGGAGTAGTTCACTTGAAGAAAATTAGTTCGTACGATAAAATCGTAAACATTAATTTAGTCCTAGATAGTCTTGAACTCTTGATTCCTTGATCCTTCAATTGTTAGAAATAATACAAAGTCAAATTGTTGACCATTGTTGCATAGTAATGATATCTCCCATTAAGTAGAATATTGACACCAATTTTCATGATAGTTATGAATATCATTATCTTCATAGTAATGACAATTCATTTTCTATCATAAAGTGCTTTGGATACCCTTTAATTTTAGTCTCATGTTAGCCTTATATAAAATGATATAAGAGCATGAGTATGAGACGACACATTATCAAACACTCCATCATCTAAATCTCTTTGATAAATTATGAGTATATCATCGAGTTCCAACTCCTTGTGGTTGAGTACACAACCTGGAGGAGTGTTGTGTGACCTTAGGGGACGACGCTCATATCAATTTGTTCCGTAGTCGGGACGATTTCGTTTCTCATTCAGCATTCAGTGACCTTCATGCCACGACACAACAACATGCACTACAAGAGAATTATGATTTAGCTACTAGTTTAGCAATTGACCAAAATTCAGTCGCTAAATATATTATTTAGCTAATAATGTTGAAACATAAATATATATAGTCTCTATTCTAAAGACCAAACTGAAGTGGTGGCTAATTGTGTCTCTATTTTAGAGACTAAATAAAGCCGATGACAACATTAGTATCTAAGTTTTGCTCTTAGATATAGAAAAATGTTAGTAGCTAATTATGTCTTTATTATAGAGACAAAATAAGGTGGATAGTAAAAGTAGTATCTTATTTAAGTTTTTAGATATGGAAAAAAAGTTAGTATCTAAAATTGCCCCTATATATAACGATACAATATTACGAACAGTGCATGAGTGAATATATAAGAGACCAAAGTAAATTAGTGGATAAATACGTAGTTTTATGGAGACGAATTCAAATGAGTACCAATTTTAATATCTAGTTTAATTTTTTAGCTATTGAAATACGTTTAGTTTTTGTATATTTTATATAACTGTGTGCGATTGTGAAGATATACTTTTAAATTAATAAGATTTATTTATTTTATCATAGGAGTAGTTATTATTAAAAAGTATGTAACTTATAATCCACGTGTGTAACAATTGCTTTTAGTTTTAAGTTGACAATTATGTACAATGTAAGCATTAATCTTCATGTGACCTAATGGTTAGAGTGTGTACTATGTAGTTGGAGGTCGTGAGTTTGATTCCTATATCGAACATAAATTAGCAATATCTATACGTGGGTGTATGTTTAGCGCTCGAGAGTGGAGGGTGGGGCTGTCACTACCTTAGCTACCATCAATTTGTGGTTGCTAAAGTAGCTACTTAAAAGTTCATTCCTATTATTGTCGCAGAATTAACCACCACGCTTTCAGTAACTACATTAAAATCTACCGTGCAAAACATAATTTGAGTAAAATTGAAGGTAATGATCAATTCGAGTCTCACCAAAACGACTTTTATAATTATAACTTAACAAAAATACTTTATTAATTATAAAAGTCTGTAGTAGGAAAAAATGAAATACTATATTGTCCATTGATCTCTATTTTTTTGCCATCCAGAAAGTGAAATCACGAGCATATAGCCGCGACCGTAAGACCATTACCTATAGTTTTCAGACCTCTACGTATGAAACCGAAAGAAAGACAATGAAACAAAGGAAAGAGATAATCAAAGTTTCCTAGTACATGGGTGCATGATAGATGGAATCCAATAATTATATCTCATTGATCTGTTGAACTAATGCTAGACAGTCCGTGAAGACCATAAGGTGTAAGAATATGACCCATCTTATAGCCCGAAAAATTGCCAAGACTTCTGCTTGGATGGAGAGTCGGCCATGATCCTAATAGACTTAGAGTCGATACTCAGTTGCTGAATAAGAGATCCAACCTATCGCAGATTTCTGAATGCCTTTCCAGGAGGCATCACTTTTATACAACATCATGCATGCACATGCAAGTAAAGGAGTCTCCAATAACATGAAGAATTTGATGTCGAAAGTGATTACCGATGTAGTAGTTGTCATTGTGAAGAGCAGTTAATTAAATTCATCTGATCTCCGTACTCGTTTTTGAATTGCTATGTTTTTGATAAATTAAGAGAGAAACATAAACTAAGTTGAATTCTGAGTTAAGAAATGTAAGAGCCGCTTTACCACACATACAGTTTAATATCTTGAAAAACACATTGATTACGGCACATTCAAATGGTATAGAGAACATTGATAAAGTGGGTGTCCATAGATGAATCAACTTTTATTTTTTTGGAGGAAGAAGATCCAGTTGACAATCCACTCTTTAAAATCATCAATGTTTTTGTCCACATCAGATCTTACGTCTAAGAGGCTTCACTCCAAACTCTATTGGAAAAAGAACAGTCTAGAAAGAGATGGGATAAGGTTTCAGTTTCTTGAACAACACAACATAGAGGGCAATTCAAATGGGAGGTAAGACCTCCTTTCTTAAATTACCCCCAATTAGAAAGCGCATCATTCATCATTTTCCAAAGGAAGGTTTTTCATTTTCCAGGCCCATGAATTTCTAGAGTCATAATTTGCAAAAGTCTTTTTCAGATTCGGTCACCTCAGCTTTCCACTCACTTTTTATTCCTCAGACTCAGACTCACTACAAAAGTATACTTTACCCACAGACTCATCCCAGACTTTCTCCCCTCATGTACCTTATTTTATATTATTTTTAATTCATCTCACCTCAACTTTTTAACTACCTTATTATTATTATTATTTTTATTTACCTCATCTCACCCCAACTTTCTACCTACCTTATTTTTTTTTATTTACCTCAATATCTACGTTTATTTTATAACTCGAATAATTACAATTAAATAAATCTTGTGACATACTAATAATTTTATTTCCAAGTGGTCATTATTA
Organism: Agrostemma githago; assembly: GCA_958450325.1. Classification (NCBI taxonomy): domain Eukaryota; kingdom Viridiplantae; phylum Streptophyta; class Magnoliopsida; order Caryophyllales; family Caryophyllaceae; genus Agrostemma; species Agrostemma githago. The sequence goes on along the minus strand of OY288255.1, from coordinate 23,208,202 downwards.
AAGGTAACAATCGGGTGGATGAATCGAGTTTGGGTTGGGTTGTCGGTAGAGGCAAACAAGTCAACCGGGTCGGGTTTAGGTCAGGTGAGTTTTGCGTTGACTTTGAGTCGAACTAGATAATTTCGGGTTTGCTATTTTCATCTTTTTTTAGAGATATCGACTCGTTTTTTATGATAATAATCGGTCAATTTTGGGTTACCTCGGGTCAATTCAGGTTACGAGTCAACATCGAATCTTTAGTTTGGATATCAGATCGGGTTCGGGTTAGCTTATTCAGGTCGGGTCATTCGGTCGAGTTAGTTTTGTCATGTCTAGTTGTCGGGTCTGGGTCAGATGCGGATCATTTCCGGGTCGGATCGTTGGTTCGGGTCGGGTTTGGTCATGTTTAGGTCGAAATAGGTTTTGTTTGGTTTGGTCGGGTATAACCATCATTTCATTATCAGTTTTTATTACTACGTGCAGTATTATTTAGTATCATTTATTATACGAATTTGATTTTTAGCATCTATATAACTATATCATCTAATACAAAATATTTTGGCCATGTCTTTTTGTACTGAAGTGAAATGAGTTAAAGTGGAATTAGTTGAACTGAACTGAATTGAGCTGAGCTAAACTGAATGAAAGGAGCCTAAAACTTAATGATAATAATAATAATAATAATAATAATAATAATAAGAATAATAAGAACAACAACAACAACAACAACAAATAATAATGTTAATTATTGTACTTCCTCCATTTTTATTTTATATTCCCATTTACTTTTGGTACAATTTTTTTTGTAATGAATATAAAATGATAAATTTAAGAAATGTTGAGGGTAGAATGGTAAGTGTGTGTGAATAGGAAAGAATAAAGTAGAGGTGATCATGGGCTGGGCTGGGCCGGCCCATTTGATTGGGCCTTCTTAAGGAGCTCATACCCGGACCTAGAGAGCTTTTGATGGACCTCTGGGCCAAATGGGCTTTTTGGGCCATATTATTTGCATTGACATATTGTTAGTTTTTCTACCAAACATACCAATTTATAATACGGTTTTTCTAACGAGTGTCCACTGGACAAACATTAATAAGCTAATTAAAGCAACATTTACATGGATATTATCATGATAATTTGAAATATTAAGTTCTATTTACCATACTTAGACGATATCTATGTTAATGTTGCTTCAATTAGCTTATTAACGTGTACCCACTGATAAAGTAACAATTTGACTTCTCGTTTATCACTCTCGGTATCATACAAATTAATAGAGTAACAAGTATTAACAAGTTATTTGAAAAACTAACAAGTAAAGTAGCAATTTAACTTCTCCTTACCATATTTCAATACATTATAATAATATAATATAAATCTCGGATGGGCCTTAGGGCCTTAAACACGGCCCATATCCAGCCCAATTTGAGCATGGGCCTTTAGGGCCGGGCTTTGGGCTTTTATGGGCCTAAAATCATAGCCCAAGCCCTCTTAAATATAGGGTTGGGCCGGGTTGGGCTTATGGGCCTGGGCTGTTTGATCACCTCTGGAATAAAGGTGTAAAGTGTTGTAAATAGTAAGGGTAGTATGGTAAAAATTATGGATAAAAATGGAAAGAAATGAATTTGGGAAGATAAAAAAAAAAGTGGGCCAAAAAGGAAATTGGGAAGATAAAAAGAAAATGGAGGAAGTATCAAAAATATTAATTATTATTATCATATTAATTTTAATTTTAATAAAAATATTATTAATAAAAATATTTTATAATAATAATAATAATAATAATAATAATAATAATATTTATAACAATAACAATAACAATAGTAATAACTAATAATAATAGTTATTAATAATATTAATTCTTAATAATATTATAATAATACTAATATTAATATTAATAATCAATATTAATATTTAATAGTAATAATATTAATAACAATAACAATAAAAAAAATATTAATGTTTATTATTAAATTAATATTAATTATTATAAAAATGTCATTAATAAAGATTTAATAATAGTAATAATTAATATTAATAATAATAATAATAATTAATAATAATCAATATATATTAATAAAGCAGGAACTTTTCGAGCGATATGATTGGTCGGAGTTTTTTAAATTATTTTCTATGTTAATAAAGAATATAAAAATTTGTATATGAAAAAAAATCCTACTCCAACTCAGACTCGATTTTTTTGAAATTTAGATAAAAAAACATATGAATTTGTATAGAAAAAAATAATCCTACTCCATTTAAGATTAAAAATTATCACTATATAAACCGACGATTATCACCTCATAAGACCCCAAAAATTGGACCTCATAAGATTATAAACTTAAGCAAAAAAATCCTCTCAGTGAAAAATTATAATAATTCATGTATAGGAAAAAACAATCCTACTCCATTTAAGATTAAAAAATTATCACTATATAAACCGATGATTATCACCTCATAAGACAACAAAAGTTGGACGTCATAAGATTATAAACCTAAGTAAGAAAATTCTCTCATCGAAAAATTATAATAAGAGGATGAATTCTATATTACTTCATTATAAATAAGAGTAATAATTTGTTTTTAGATATTAACAAACTATCTTTTGAATCTTAAAAATTTTTTCTAAGAGTATAAAGTTAAGTAAAAATTATCCACATCGAAAAATTAGGATGGGTAATGAAATTCTGTATTACAAATAAGAGCAATCATTCGTTCTTAGATATCAGCTAAAAATCTTTTTAGTCTTAAAAACAAGATCTTATGAATATAACCTTAAGTTAAATTGTCTCACATTGAAAAATTATAATATAATGTGATAGAATTTTATTATATAAATAAGAATAATAATCATTCATTTTTAGATATTAACCAAAAATCTTTCGAGTCTTAAAAAAATCTCTTTGGACTATAAAGTTAAATAAAATTATCTCACATCGAAAAATTATAATGAGGTCATAGATTTCTATTATATAAATAAGAGTAATAATTCTTTATTAAATATTAATAAAAAAATCTTTTGAGTCATAAAATGAATTTAAAAAGAATTTTTAAAACTATAAACCAAAAATCTTATATTCCAATTCTTTAGAAATTCTAAAAATATAAAATTAAAATTTTAAAATAATTAATTATAAAAATAAAATTATTATTATTATTATCCTAATACATGTAGATATATTTTCTTTTCCTTTATTTTATTATGATAAATAAGAGTAATCGTTCGTCCTTAAATATCAACCAAAAAATTAACCCACATCGAAAAATTATAAGAAGAAAATGATAAGAAGGTGATGGAATACTATATTATAAATAAGAGTAATTGTTCGTCCATAGATATCAACAAAAAATTTAAGAAAGTAAGATTATCAACCACATCGCATAGTCTTAAGACTCTAACGTGGTGAAAAGTTGATGACTTGTGCGTTGATGATGATAAATTTGTTTTTTATCACATGTTTTATCGTTGTTGACTGTAATATGTTCCTATTTTACCAAGTGAATATTTATATCTACGTATATTTATGTGCGAGAAAGTTTAATTAGTCTTTTATTCTAATTACAACGAATATAATGCCTATAATTTAATTTGATATTTATCGTATATATTATCTCTGATTCCTTGAAACACATTTAGGTATATGGATAATATTTATTTACTATTAGGCATACTCTTAATCTCGACAGACTCTCTACTGTTGTACAGTTTCACAAATTTATGCAATAATTCAACTTGGTATCCTTATCAACGTTACTAAAAAGTGGCCCGTGCATCGCACGGGCTTTACATCTAGTAATAATAATAATAATATTAGTAGTAACTTATTTGACTGAATTGAACTAAAATGAACGTAACTAAACTGAACTGAATGAACGAGTCTGAGGATGAGTCTTTGAAATCCAAGACTCAACTTCAGACTTATCTTAGTCTCAGACCACTTTAACCAGGTATGAGTCTCAGACTCAAAGAATTTGAGCCTCGGACTTTTGTTCAGACTCAACTTCAGACTCCCTTTAAACTTAAATCCGTCTGAGACTCAGACTCGTACCAACCACATTATCCAGGTATGATTCTCAGACTCAATAAATCTGAGTCTCAGACTCATACTCAGACCCCCTTTAAACATAACCTTAACCTTGTCGATGGAAATAGAATATGTCAGGTGAGGTTTGACATTTGTATCATATGTCTTTCTTGTACCTGCTCTTTGAGTTGTAACGCCCAGATAGTGTGTTATTCCAATAAAAACGATATTTACAAGGGTACCTGGGTCTTGGACAACATAGAATTTGATCCACATCCACCCAATGATCCTCAAAGATATAAGAGAAAGATTGTATTTATTCCATTTTCCAGCTGAGTTAAGAAAGAAATCCATGGTACGGAGTAATATTTAGCATAAGTGGGGCTAATGGACCTTGTACCCATTTCATTTGCAAAGGCTTTATTTTGCTGGGGTTACCTTGAATCCAAGCAATTGAATCCCATAATATATATACTTCCTCCGAATTACTATCATTGACACGTATTATTTTGTGAACTGAGTTTAATCTTTTTCCTCTTTTCATTTAAGATTTTTTTTTCACAAGACATTACAATCTTACCCTTGCTACTTTTCTTATATTACACTAATTACCTCTCACTAATTAATTTAATATTTATCTCTCCTACTTTTTCAATCCATCTTTTCTTATTTTATTAATATAATAATTCATTTCTCTTATTTTTTTAATCCACCATCACTTTTATTAATATAAAATATTCCTTACTTATTTTTCACTTTAAAACCAAATGTATCAATCATAGAAACTTGGAGGAATTAGTTCAAAAGCTCCACTTGAATTGATACCCTTCCATCCCCACGACGAAGATGATCCCTTCACTATGTGGATTAGATTGATACGAGTATTTGCTTTGGTACATTTATACATTGTCCATTGATCTCTATTTTAGTACACACGTGATACTACAACATGACTAGTGCATCACACATCCACATTTATAGTTACCCTATCATTAGTATAAAAATCCAAATGTGAAATTGTTAACTTAGCTTCATCGACAGTGCAAGTTATTAATTCGATCAATGTAAGAAGTTAAAAGTCACGTACTATAACTTCAATGAAATGAGTTGAATCACTAACTTATTGGTTGAAAACTTGTTTGGGTCAAGTTGAGCTAGTAGCCCCATTAAGTTACTAAATTGAACTAATCTAATTCAAAATGGATGGAACAATAGTTAAGCTATTTGCTTACAACTTTTCATATTTGCAAGCAAGTCTCTATGTCAAACCATTGCATTTGCTCTTACTGCTGGTCATATCTCTACTACAACACCACAAGAGTGAGTGCCCAAGTTTCATAATCAAAAGGTATTGAAAATTGGTTCCTAAATTCATATAGTCACATGTGACTACATTGATAAAAAAAATCAAGCGGTTACTTGTTCTATTGTCAATTGATTTTAGAGTGGAACCTTCTTATCTTAATAAAGACTATTTCTGACTCTCGACTGTGACCCAGATCCGTTATAAATTTCACAAAAATGAAGTGAATCGATCGATAAGCGTATGGTTCAGGAAGTAGCATTCATTTCACGGACTTATAGAGAAAGACGAATACACAGTCTTGGTACTCGTATTACTTAACTAGCTTCAAATGTGATTAAATAACCGTAGTAGTATATATATATATACTCTCAGGAACAAACACATACACATGGTTTGCACATTACTATAATATTACTCCGTACTATGCTTAAATAAACAAATACGGAGTATCAATCATTCCCTGCTTAGATTATCACTTAAATTAGACCATGTTTTTTTCGATTGAAATAGTTTGAACTTAAATGAGCTGAATTTATAAGAGCTAAGATAAACTTATAGAAGAAACTGAATTATAGAAGCTGAAATTAGTAATTTAAATAATATTTTTTAATAATAATTTAATTATTATTATTGTATATTATTAAATGTATATGATATATACAGTATAATATTAAATGTATATAATATATACAGTATAATACAGCGTAGTAATTAAAATAATAATAATAATAATAATAATAGTAATAATAATAATGTTGTTGTTGTTATAAACCCAAGTATTTATATTTAAACTTTCTTGCTTTTAGTTTTAATAAAACGATAGGCATAACCATAAAACGATATTCGACAATATGTACGTAATTCGTAACACCTATAAACTTAATCACACACATGATTCTTACATATTGTATAAATAGAGCTTTTTTTTTTGTATATAACTATAACATCTACTAATATAGATTCTTAAATAAGAAAACCAATTATATTGCGTATTTAGTAATTTACGCGAGTGCTATACGAATATATAATTATTTTAAATAATAATAATAAAAATAATAAATAAATAAAATAACTAATAAAAGTAGTACTAACAACATACATAATCATCACCATCACCATCACAATAATAATAATAATAATAATATATTACTCCTACTAATTAATATATTATTATTATTATTATTATTATTATTATTATTATTATGAAGTATTAATCCGTATATAATAATAATAATAATTAAAAACATCAACCATGATATTTTAAGAGCGATAATAATATTAATCACGCGATGATTATAATTTTAATTTAACAATAATAATACCTATATAATTATCATTAAATTTTTTGTTAAATTTATTTGGGCTGAAATTATAAGAGTTGAGATGAACCTATTTGAGCTGAGCTCAATAATACTCCCCCATCTTCTTGAATTAGTCTTAAGGATCACTTTTCCCCTCATAAAAACTGAAAAATAAGATTAATTTAAGAAAATAAAGGATTACGAGCTAAACTGAAGTTTTGAGAATTGAGCTTGAAAGATGCTACCCTTAACCATTTGTTTACCCACAAAAAGAATCCATTTAAGCCCTATAAAGTCTGGCTCTAGTGCTCTACTCAGCTCCATCATATCAACCATTTTGTTTGTTTATCAAATGAGACCTCTAACGACTCTAAATAATGTAATCCATATAATAATATTAAGATTCTTGTAGCATATGAGTGCATGAATGCCAAACTTAACGTTCCAATATACTCCTATATATATGATGTCATGTCTAAGATTAATGTAGGAAAAATATCACATGTTGGATTGTAGGTTCCACATCATAGAAATAGAGGGGAGTGATCATCTTCATAAATCAAGGATCGCTACTAGCTAGCTACTCCACTCAAATTGCAAATTAAGTAGCATTCAACTTATATGAAACAAATTCTCTCTTCTTAATTCTAGTTGTAGTAGATAGGGTGCGGCCGATCCAGCTGACCAGCTAGCCATCTATGAATGAATCTAACATAGTGGGACAAATTCGATCGTACAATCGTATTTCAAGTCAAGCATATATATATATATATATATATATATATATATATATATAACTCCCTCGCTCCGTCTCGTTAGTTCATATATAGATAGATAGATATACATCTCAAAAGAGATTAAATATTAAAAAAGAATATAATATAATATAATATAGGGGAAAATAAACATACTTGGAGCTTGCAAAATCATAGAGTTTGCCGGTGCTAGAGAAAATAATCAAGCCAACTTCGGAATCACACAGGATTGATAACTCACGAGCTTTCTTCAGTAATCCACTTCTTCTCTTTGAGAAGGTTACTTGCCTACTTGTTGTATTTTCAATCCTTTTTATTACTATCTTCCCCCTTCCCATTATTATATTTTCTTTTTTCCTTCAAACCTACCTAATTAACACACACAATCAATCAATCCATCAAATATATACCCTCCTGAATTAAGTATACGTAGGTAATAATTCCCTTTAATTAATAAATTAATAAATAAATAACCAATTGAAATGAATAGAAATTGAATTGCACTGCAAAATATATACTCTTTCCCTCTCGATATTTTTTTGTCCTTTAATTAAATATTTCTCATAAATAATATAACATCGAACTTATATAATTAAGATATTTATTATTATTGTATTGGTAAGAATAAAAATGAAATAATAAAAGTTGCTACAAAATCAATAACCCTAGCATTCTAGCAAGAAGATTAGTCAAAATAAAGCCTCAAATAACAATTGAAATTAGCCAACGTGTTATTGTTTTTTTTGTTGGTTCTAAGAAGAATCACGAGACAGTTACGATGTTAGCTAACCGATGTATATCGACTAAGTTTTTCTGACATTTATATATGTAGCTAACATATAATATAATAAGTATATATATAACATGAAAAACATAGATCAGCTCCCAAAAAGGCGCATATAGTAAAGTTTGAATCATAAAATTCACATTAGTTAGTATAATACTCCAAATAAAAGAAAAACATGCATATAATTGTAGCTTAAAATCAAACTCTACATCATCAATTCTATTTTATATAATATCGGAATATTGGGTTATGAAGCATTTTAAAAACACAAAATTATTTTTTAGAAATATCTTAGGATATTTTGGAAATATCTTTCTGTTAATTATATCAGATATATATATATATAATATTGTTGTTTAACATGAATAAATCTATCTTCTATCTATGAACAAATGAAAAATGAAGATTTGACTTACTATACCAGTTGATGAACACGAAACTTTTGATCGATGATATTTAGAAACAAGGAAAGGAAAGCAACTTGAGATTAAGGAAAATGAATGACTAAAAGTTGTTGTTGTTTTTTTTTTTTTTTTTGGTTTTAGAATTTGTATTTCTGCTGTCTTTCTTCTTTTGTATTGTTTCTAAAATAGAAACCTTCAAAACCACTGATGGTTTCCTTTTATTTATTATCTATATTTTGTGTGCTTACTGTAAAGAACCAATAATCGAGCAACTAATGAGCCATTAGGGGGTATTAAATATCCTAATTACAATAAAGTGATTAATTAATATGTGAATGTCCAAAACCAGGAGCGCTAATACAGGCATTAAGCATTGCTAATACCGCTAATCACATTGTACAGTCGCATGAGGAGTGAAGTGGTTTTCACGCATTACACCGTCTTTTGACATTTGTCATAGAGATCACCAGCAAATCTACACCACTAATATGGGAGTATTGGGGCACCAAATGACCCTATAAAATATGTTATCCCCTCACTTTTAAAGTTAATATTAGTCAGTAGTCACGTATAATAAAGTCCTATGCACCAATTAGGAAAGGCTATGTTCCTTCCACTATCACTATTTTTTAAAGCTAACTATATATGTTTATCATGGTATGGAATCGACTCCTACGAGGCTACGACTTATTATTCCTCGGTTTCCCAAATTAATGATACCTGTCTATATAAAAATATAAAAAGTCATTTCAAAATATTAGTTTTTGTTGAATAATTATCTCACGTCGTCATTTTAGTGGTTTGTGTTAGGAAATAAGTGCCTACCAATTATTCTTTTGAGCCTTGAATTCATTTGTTCCTGATTTCTTTTCTAAAGTTGATCTTATTGTTTTTGTAACGTTAGATTATTTGGTTTTAGAAAAGATTGGCCTTTGTTCCCTAATTAATTTAGGTAACTAGTTTGGGTGGAATAATATTATATAAAGACCTGACTAGTTTTTAGGTTAACTAGGACAGAGAGATGATTTGAGAGCACAATATAGAGGGCTGATTTGTGAGGTTTTCTTGAGGGAAAAACTCAGTTTGTTCTGAGTGCCTATTATTTCGTGGTTCTATTGATCTCGTCTTCGTTGGAGATCAATGGAGTTTGTTTGGATCTTGGTTGGTCGTAAGATCGTTTGTTCTTCGTCTCTTCGGTGAGTTCGTCGCAGGTCGAACTCAATCTGGGTATATACGTCTCTTTTCAGTTTGAGATTACTGTCTGAGGTTGGTAGAATTGGTAGTACTTCTGGCTTTAACTGTGAGCTATTAAGCACGTGTATTACAGTCTAGTGTTGTACTATTATCTCCACAATAGTGAATTTGGTCTCCTTCTCGGTATGGACATAGCCAGTGATTTTGCTGGTGAACCACGTAAATCTGTGTGTCAGTTTATTATTGTTTGCTATTTGTTTTGTTCTTCTCGCGTAGTCAACAAACCGTAGGTAACGGGACACCTCCGTTACAACAAACTGGTATCAGAGCTAACAAACTGGAATCCGTTACAACAAACTGGTATCAGAGCTTCAGGTTGTTCCGCTTCCGCTTCTGAGCTTCAGGTTCAGCTTCTGCTGAGTTAGGCGTTATTTGGGTTTGTTGAATTTTTGGTGAGAATATGTCTGGAGCAACAATTTTAGGAGTAATAGTTCCGGGTTGATAGGCTTGGGTGAGGATGGTAGTGTTGGCGGTAAGGTGGAGTTTTCACCTTTACGGGTCGAACTACGCAATTCTGTAGACAAGCTATCAACGGTTGTTTCCGCTTCTCAATGAGGTGGGCTCCTAGGTGGAGCAGGACCCGTGCCTTGGGTTAAAAAGGCAAGACCCGTGCCTTGGGTGGAAAAAGGTAGGACCCGTGCGTTGGGTTAAAAAGGCGGGACCCGTGCCTTGGGTGAAAAAGGCAGGACCCGTGTCTTGGGTGAAAAAGGCAAGACCCGTGTCTTGGATGAAAAAGACAATCGAGATCTCGGGGAAGATCTTTTGTGCTTTGGGCTGACAAGCTGAAGCAGGTTGGTACTATGGTACTCGAGGGAAAAGAGAAAAGTTACTATTGACTGAAAACCGTTGAAAGATGCGATCGTTCAGGTCAAGGTGGAGACTATTGGGACAAGTAGTGACTTGATAATCAACTGTTCGAAGCTGCACTTTGAAGATTGGTTCGGGTTGGACAATTCTAGCCAAGGTGGAGATTGTTAGGAAATAAGTGCCTAGCAATTGTCCTTTTGGACCTTGAATTGATTTGTTCCTGATATCTTTCCTAAAGTTGATCTTCTTGTTTTGGTAACATTAGATTATTTGGTTTTAGGAAAGATTGGTCTTTGTTTCCTAATTAGTTTAGGTAACTAGTTTGGGTGGAATAATTCTATATAAAGACCTGACTAGTTTCTAGGTTAATTAGAACAGATAGATGATTTGAGAGCACAATATAGACGGCTGATTTGTGAGGTTTTCTTGAGGGAAAAACTCAGTTTGTTCCGAGTCCCTATTATTTGGTGGTTCTATTGATCTCGTTTTTGTTGGAGACCGTCGGAGTTTGTTTGGATCTTGGTTGGCCGCAAGATCATTTGTCCTTCGTCTCGTCGGTGAGTTCGTCGCACGTCGAACTCAATCTGGGTATATACGTCTCCTTCCAGTTTGAGATTACTGTCTGAGGTTGGTAGAATTGGTAGTACTTCTGGCTTTAACTGTGAGCTATTACGCGCGTGTATTACACTCTACTGTTGTACTATTATCTCCACAATAGTGAATTTGGTCTCCTTCTCGGTATGGACATAGCCAGTGATTTTGCTGCTGAACCACGTAAATCTGTGTGTCAGTTTATTATTGTTTGCTATTTGTTTTGTTCTTCTCGCGTAGTCAACAAACCGTAGGTAACGGGATGCCTCCGTTACAACAGTTTGGTTATATGCTTCAAAAAAAGCTCTTTTACTTGTTATCCCACATTGAGAAAATAAGAATTGGAGATTTATCCCACCTTGACAATGTTTGCTTGTTTTTTAGTTCTATTGTGGATGTTATCTCCCACTGGAAAAATAGAAGGAAGACATTATGTTTATAAGCTTCCTCCTGCCTTGTTTGATCTCTTGTAGTAAAGTGAGCCTTTTATGGGGATGTATAGGTTTGGCCTCAAACCACTCACGCTCGTCTCGCTACGTTTCGGGTCAGGTTAGCCGTTGCAGTGTAGGCTTCGGTCCACTTTTACGTACACGTCTTATTTTTGGTGTTCAAAGGAATTCCTGACACAAGTCCCAAGCAATTCTAGACTCTTCTTTTTTTTTTTTTTTGATAAAATGTGATTATATATATGTGGACATGACATAGGTCAATCCCGACGCGGCCACGCGCGGGTTTGTGGAGGCGAATGGATCTCCATGAGATGGTCAAATGGAAATTTAAATCGAAGTTGGAGTCGCCACCGAATTTTATGGTTATTCGGAACCGTTCGAGCCCACTCTATGTCGTAGTGGACCGTATACAAAATACGGCCCATTTCCAATGTCAGAGTTTATTGGGCTCGTCCCTTTGCAGTTCGATATAGATGCCGACTTGAGCGGTTAATCGTATATTGAATGACTCTCGTTGCCAATGGTTTCGGACATCCGGAAACCACGGTTCTGAGTAAGGGGTGAGGGTACGTGTTGGGAAGTTCACTAAGAACACCCAACCCCGCCCGCACATTAGCGGCCTCTACTAGGATATCGAATTATTTTTTAATACGCGCGTTAGTAATACGATGAATGATATGCAAACATTGTTTTCCTAAACATGCGAGGAATTGAATGGGTTGCTAAGTCGGTTTAATGCATGAAAATTAACGTCAAAGTTGAATTTAGCATGTGAGATTCGTTTTAGTATAATAAAACAAAAGATGAAAAAAAGGATGAATTTGCTACAAAGGATGAACAAACGAGTTAGTATCGATTTGTGAAAATAATATAGCAAATAAATATACGAGATCGAAAAATAAATATTAATCGAAATCTGGGAAATATTGTTAAAAACAATGTTTTGTATAAAAAACGAAGTTCGAGAAATAATAAAAAAACGAGAAAAAGGGGCGTCGAGGCAGCCGGCCGCGCGGCTCGCCCGGGATGCCGGCGAGTCGCGTGTCGGTCTGGTTTTTTGAGACGATTTTCGAAGACTCGACTTTTTTATTAAACCGCGTGCAAATATTGCATAATTCGCACTCGATCTAATATTTTCGATATTCGTTATATTTAATAGTTGACTACGAAATCAATATCAAATATTCGGAATAGTTTTAGAAAAGATGTAAATTTTAAAATCGTTTTGTAGAAGAATAAAACGAACGACAAAAGCTAAAAAAACGTCTCGGATTTCAGGCCCGTGCGCGAGTCGCCTGGGCATAGCGCGACTCGCGTGCGGGTCTGTCCGGTTTTTATTTTTTGTTCAAATTTGCTAATTTTGATAAATCGCGTACAAAATATGAATTAATTTATACTCGATTTATGTTTTCGATATTCGTCGTACCCGATATTCGATTATGAAATCGATATCGAATATTCAGAATGAATAAAAAAGGTTTTGTAAAAAAAAGTGATTTGAAAACGATGTAACGATTTTTAGTATCGTCGAAATTTTAATATAATTCTTTTTGATACAATATTCGATTATAGAAAATCGATATCATATTTTTAAGAATGTTGTTGTATGAAAATAGTTTTTTTGATATTATCGATATTAGAAATAATAAAAGATTAGACGAATGACCAAAAAAAACGACACGGCCCGTATGAAAAAAAGGATGAGAGAGAGAAGAGAAGGAAAAGGAGAAGTCGGGTTTTTGTACACCCTCAACCTACATGCTTTAGTTTACTCGGATCGGGGCTCGTCGGGACGTGGCTTGGGCACAAGAGCGTCGAGTGGATGTCGGTGAGTTGATGGTGGTTCGGCTCGGGCGTGACGTGCGTGAAGGGTGTCGGGATTCGGACCGGTTTCCTTCGGGTTTGTAGTGTCGGTTTCTCGAGGTGTGTGTGTGTAATATTTTCTGAGGATCGATAAATATTGGATTGATAGTGAATGTCGATGTGTATTAATGTTGTTGTAGATGCTAATTGATAGATAATGAATAATGTTTCTGAATGCCTCTGAATCTCGTGTACAAGGGGTTAATTTATAGGAAATTCCCGACCTTGGCTAGGAGAGTTTGAACTACCGCTTAGGATAGGAAATGTAGAAGTTGTAAGGCATGAGAATTCCGCTTACTTGTCGAAGAAGCAAGGGAAACACGGCTGGTTTGTGCTGCTCGGCCGAGTGTTTGCACTCGGTCGGGTGTTTGAATCGGTTTTTGGATAGGAAATGCAAGAGTTCGAAAGGAACGCAAATTTCGTTTCTTGGTGGAGAAGCCAAAATCTCGGCTGAATGGAGGAGTATTTCGGCTACCTTGGGTGTCTTGGCCGATTATTTGGTGCTCGGTCGATATCCGATTCGGTTTCCGGATAGAATTCCTACTTGAGATCGAATCCTATCCTCAAACGGATTTGTTTAATATTTTGAGAAGCTGATTTTTTGTAGGATTAGAGTAGGAATCAGCCGTGTGAGGTGTCACGGCTGACTCACGTGTCTCGGGAAAATCTTTGACCGGGTTTTGACTCGGTCGTAAAAAGACGGTTTTACCCCTGGTGTCGGAATCGACCCAAATTAGTCTTATTTGACTCGAAACGACCCACTGGGCCTGATTTTGAGGTTGGTTTTGTGAGATATGTACTCCATAATGAGCCCAAGTCAAATGCCAATGATTTTAAGCCCGTTTCTAAGTATTTAAAGCACGTTTGCGTCCGATCATCATCGGGTGTTTGTCGGAAACTGCTATAGACACCTGGCGGTCAAAATGTGGGTGTCTACAGAGCCCCCACTCTGACTGAGGCTTGGACAAGGCGAAAGTCAGAGTAGCTACCAGGTCAATCAAAGATTAAAACCTGGCAGACTTCCGATCGGGTCGTTTAAGGTCCGTTAGACCTGCGTGAAGGGCCCGCCGGCCAAAGACTAGAAATGTACCTGAGTTTGACGATGATACCTCCGTGGGGAACCGGACTTGTCATATAAGTCTATGCCACTGGGGAGTTGTTTGCACGGTTTTGCTGGAGTCGTCCTGTATAATGATTTATGCAAAGTCTGCATGTAACACATTTTTAGGAGAAATGACTCGTGCTGGGGAATAAAAATTTGAAGAAGATTTTTTGAATATTTTTTGGATGGAAAATTTTTGAAGGATTAAAGTATTTTTGACTCTGAGAAGGAATAGGAATGCTCGGGATGTCTTAGCTAGATCCTAGGATTAAAGGCCTGTATGCTAAATCCCATGGGATTAGGAATCCCAAAGTGAGGAGGAGAATCCGATTTCATGCTATAAATACTCATCTCCCTGCTCACAATTTATTCATAATTCTCACAACTCCCTTCCTTCTAAGAAAAACAAGCTCTGAAAAACTTAGTCCTCCTTTTTAGAAATTCATTATGGGAATCGATCGATTAGTCGGAATGCTGCAAGATTGGTCCCGAATTTTCAGAGATGCTGACAAGGTTATTCTGAACCAAAACGGTGTTACCCAGTTATCCGTCATCCGTCAGATGCAAGTGGATCGTCACTTTCTGGATGCTTGCCTATCTTATTGGGATGATACTTATCATGTTTTTAGGTTTCCTCGAGGCGAAGTTTGTCCCATTCCTGAGGAAATAGCTGCTGTAGGAGGGTGGAATCCTATTCTTCGTCCTGCTATCCCCTTTTCAGTTCGTGATCCAAGGAGGAAATTAAGAGAATTTTTAGGGCTTTCTCATATGGAGGTATCCCGCATGCTAGAAGGAAACACAGTCTCCTTGATCGACCTAGCTGAAAAATTTATGAATCAGGATGACGTTCGGGTCAGGCCGGTATATAGCCGTAGGGCCTTCACTTTTTGTATGCTCCATGTCTATGCTTTTGAAGGTCATATGGATTGGCTATCTTGTATGGGCCATGTCAGACTTCTTGCCGTTGCAGATCAAATGGAGACAGAGCACAGCCCAGCTTGGCTGATTTCAGGGGAGATTATCCAGGGATTAGACAATCGCAAACGAGATTCGTCGATAAGGTTGACCGGTAGCACCCGTCTTCTACAGGTAGGCTGATTTTTCCTTGATTTTCGTAATTTTTGATTTTTTGCAATTTTCGAATTTTTCGGGTCTTCGATTTTTGCGCGGTTTTCGCGGCTCTTTTCGATTTTCTCGGTTTTCCCGATTTTTGCGATTTTGCGATTTTTTTTTTTTTGAAAATCGACATTGACTTTTTTTTTTCTTGCAATTTTGACTTTTCAGCTATGGCTTTTTGAGAGGTTATCGATCCTGGATCCTCCTCTAGACGTAAGCCGATATCGCCCGAATCAGGTGATGACGAGGAGACGGACTGTTGACTTTTCTCGCCTTACTACCCAAAAATTCTGGGACGAACTGTTATCTTTCCATGGAGGACCATTGATCCGTTGGACCGTACCTTGGTGGCCCATTTATGCCTGGACCGGGTTAGAATTGCGAGATAGGGCCCGTTATCAACTAATCCTATCTTTTAGGCAGACGATTCATCTTTATCCCGATCGCATACTTAGGCAATACGGTCGGGCCCAAAGAATCCCAGAGATTGAAGCGGTCGTGAGTGAATCTACTCAGCTAACGGACGTGATGTGTGACATTTGGGCGCAAAGATGGTATACCCGGCACACTTGGCCCGTTTCTAAAGCTTCTCCCTCAATCTGGGTATCAGACTCTTATACGAAGTGGACCCAGGCCGATTCTGCTAAAGCCCGTGCTGCCTTAAAGACCGACGAAGCCTTTGACTTGCTGCGCCGAGAACAGGTTAGGGATAATCGAGGCTTCTTTGATGATGGTGATACCCCGGCTACGATGGTCCGATTGATGTCAGGCCAGAAAGGGAAGACCAAGACTTTGACTAAAGGGTCCAGCTCTAAAGGTACATGGGGGAAGACGAGCCCCCATACAGACTTAGAAAGGAGACTTGGTCCAAGACTGGCAGCTAAGGACCGACTTGGTCCTCGGGATAGACTACCCGAGCGCATCCGGGCTCGGATCGAACCCGTGCAGAGGGCGGAGAAGCCGAAGTCGAAGAAGCGGATTCGAGCAAAGGAAGTTCCACTCGTGATTAGGGAACGTTCGCCCCCACCTCGCCGGCCTCGGGATCCGCGTGACCCGAAAGATAAGGGGAAGGGAAAAATGTACGAGTAGTCTCCTAAATTTTATTATCTAAGTATTACTACTATTGTTGTGTGATTTTTGTGATTTATTTTTGCGTGAGGCATTTTTTTGAAATAATAAAAGACATATTAGTGAAAACCGTTCCTGTCTTTTCGTTATTGCAGTGGTTGTACCCTTTTGAGGGGTTGCCTACGTATCCACGATTAGTGGAATCAAACCGACCGTAGTTCAGACGTAATTTTGCAATTTTCGAAATACATCCAGACTATTAGTTCGAGATGTGTGACAGTAGGATTAGTAATCCTAACTTATTGACTTGCTTAAATTTTGAAAATTTTATAAAAACGTAAACTTTTAGCAGATGACATTGAGATAAGGTTTTACGGGTAATAGCGCTTCAGCTGGTCCAAGTTGGTTGGGTTGACAAATTCGTTCCCATCCAAGTCTGTCAGCATTACGGCTCCTCCTGATAAAACCTTTTTCACTAAATACGGTACGACCCAATTAGGTTTGAATTTTCCTCTTGGGTCGACTGGTAGCAAAGCCCGGACAGATTTTAGGACTAGGTCGCCCTCTTTGATGTTTCTGGGCCTAACCCTTTTGTTGAAAGCCCGCTTTATCCTTTTTTGGTATATCTGGATGTTGTTAAGGGCTCGAGATCGTCGTTCGTCTAACAGAACCAACGAGTCGTATCGGGCTTGGACCCAATCTACTTCAGGCACCTGACTTTCGAGTAGAATCCTTAGAGATGGTACCTCAAGCTCAACCGGTTGGACCGCCTCCATCTCGTATGTCAGATAGTATGGAGTTGCTCCGGTCGCGGTGCGGATTGATGTCCGGTATCCCCATAAGGCAAAAGGGATTTTATCGGGCCAATCCCGGTAATTATCAGCCATCTTTTTAAGTATGGTGACAATGGTTTTATTTGCTGCCTCTACCACTCCATTTATTTGGGGACGGTAAGGCGATGACGTATGCCTTTGAATCTTATATTTTGCTAGCAAAGTAGCGGTTTCAGCTTGGAAATGGGTCCCGTGATCACTAATGAATTCGTGTGAGATCCCGTATCGGCATATAATTTTATCTTGGATAAATTTGGCAATGTGCTTGGCGTTCAAGACACGATACGACTCGGCTTCAACCCATTTGGTAAAATAGTTAATAGCCACTAGAATGAAGCAGTGACCTCCCGTCCCGGAAGGGTTCACCTTCCCGATTATATCAATTCCCCATGTTGAAAATGGCCATGGTGATGTCATGGTATACAATAGGGATGACGGCATATGCTGGACATTGCCGAAAATCTGACAGTTGTGACAGTGCTTGACGTATAACTGACAGTCGGTTTCCATGCTATTCCAATAGTACCCGAGTCTTGCGATTTTTCGAGCTAGCATATGGGCATTCATATGCGGGCCGTTCTCGCCATCGTGTACCTCGGCCATGACCTTTTCGGCCTGCGTTTTGTCGATGCATAGGAGTAAAGCCCCCTGTGCCGTCCTTTTGTATAATTGTCCATCGTCCATGCGGATGAACTAAGTGGCCCATCTTCGTAGGGCCTTCTTGGCCCGGTTTTCAGATCCCGGAGGATATTCTCCCGACGTCAAGTAGGTAAGAACAGCCTGGTACCAAGGTTCTGGGTCGGTTATTTCGATGTCTTGGATGGCGTTGATATATGCCGGCTCGGACCGTCTTTCGACGCAAATCGGCATGCTAGTCAAATGTTCCGGGATGTTCAGTAAAGATGCTAGTTTGGATAATGCATCTGCAAACTGGTTTTCTTCCCGAGGCAGATAAATGTACTCCACCTTTTGAAACTGCTTTTCGAGAACCCTTACTCGCGCTTGGTAAGCTACGAGATTTGCGTTCCGAGTTTTCCATTTCTGGAGTGCTTGATTAATGAGTAATGATGAGTCACCGTGGACCCGGAGGTTTGTTACTCCTAAATCAGCAGCGGCTTGCAGCCCATGAATGCATGCTTCGTATTCGGCTGCGTTATTAGTCACATCGAAATCTAACTTGATGGATAACGGGGTGTGCTCTCCTTGTGGTGAGATCAGCAAAATCCCAACACCAAATCCTCGAAAGTTGGATGCCCCGTCAAAATATAGATCCCATGTCTCCGTGTCGGTATGGAATATATCTTCGTCGGGGAAGACCCAAGTATCGGTGTGTCCCTCTTCAGGTACCGGACTATCGGCGAGGAACTCGGCTACTACTCGGCCTTTGATGGCTTTTAACAGTACGAACTTGAGGTCGAACTCGGCTAACATTAAAGTCCATCTAGATATCCTGCCATTGAGGATGGGCTTTTCGAACAGATACTTGATTGGATCCATTCTTGATAGTACGTGCACTTCGTGGCTAAGCATGTAATGTCGGAGCTTTTTAGTGGCCCAAACTAGAGCTAGACACGTCTTTTCGAGCATCGTGTATTTGCATTCGTACTCTAGGAACTTTTTACTGATGTAGTAAATGGCTCGTTCTTCTGAGTCAATTGTCTGGGCTAGCATAGCTCCCATGGCTGTCTCGGTCGTTGTCAAGTATAACGACAAAGGTGGACCGTGTTGAGGTGGCATTAATACCGGCGGAGATGACAGAATCTCCTTGATCCTATCGAAAGCCGCTTGACATTTGTCGTCCCATAGTACCCGTTCTCCTATCTTCAGTTTTTTGAAAATGGGTTCACATACCATGGTTAGCTTCGAAATGAACCTGCTGATATATTGGACTTTCCCGAGAAACCCCCTAATCTCCTTTTTGGTTTTAGGTGGCCGCATCTCGGTAATGGCTTTGATTTTGGCCGGGTCAACCTCGATGCCGCGCTGGCTGACGATATGGCCCAGTAACTTGCCCGACGTTACCCCAAAACTGCATTTTTGAGGATTTAGTCTCATGTTGTACTTGCGTAGTCGGGTGAAGAACTTTCTAAGGGCCGGAATATGCCCGTTTCGTTCTTTGGACTTGACTATCATATCGTCCACGTAGACTTCCACTTATGCATCATGTCATGTAATAGGGTAGTGGCGTTCCGTTGGTTGTGGCACCGGCGTTGATAAGCCCAAATGGCATAACCGTGTAACAGTAAGTCCCCCAAGGTGTAGTGAAGGTGGTCTTACTCATGTCTTCTTTCGCCATTTTGATCTGATTGTATCCGGCATACCCGTCCATAAAGGATAGAAGGGCATGGTCGGCCGTGTTGTTCACCAGTATGTCGATGTGTGGCAACGGGAAATCGTCTTTCGGGCTGGCCTTATTAAGGTCCCGGAAATCTACACAAACTCGTACCTTTCCATCTTTCTTGGGTACCGACACGATATTTGCGACCCAGTCTGGATATTCAGACACTTGGATAAAGCCCGCTTTGAATTGCTTGTCGACTTCTTCTTTGACTTTGAGAGACCACTCGGGCCTCATTCTTCGGAGTTTTTGCTTTACCGGCTTACACCCGTCTTTGATGGGTATACGGTGTTCGGCTATCTCCCGGTCTATTCCCGGCATGTCCTTGTAGGACCATGCGAAGACGTCTTTGAATTCGTGGAGGAGCTCCGTAAACTGTTGCTTCTCCTCGGGGTCTAGGGATAAACCTAACTTAAGCATCTGAGGCTCTAAAGGGGTTCCTAGATTGATGGAATCGGTTTCTTCGATCACCGGATCTCGGGACTCCCTTTGTTTGAGTTGCTCGACTAGATGCTGAGGTAGTGGTACCTGTTCGTCGGGTTTCTCAATGTCATTGCAAGTAAAGTTTTTGAAAATGTTTTGAAAATAAGACAAGTCGTAAGCAGAACGGTTATCGTTATTATTGATAGAAAGTTTTGAAAATAGCTCGAAGAGAGCTGCCATCTGATCGCTGGTCAGAGGCGGTATGGGGAGTGCTCTCGGGACAGACTCCGAGGCTCCCAGAGGAATGATCGAAGGAAAAGGGGTTACAGACTCGACCCTAGTACTGGACCCTCTAGACTTAGACTCAGACTCCGACTCTGACTCTGACTCAGACTCGGATTCAGACTCGTTGCCTTGCATGTCCCCTTCGCCGGTAGTGAGCTTGTAGACTCGGCCCTCGCTGTCGGTCCATTTGATTGTTTTCCTCCAAGCCCGCTTTCCAGTGTCAGCACCTACTTCAGAGATCAGCTTGGTTGGATCGAACTTGTTGCTATGGAGGATCAGGTTGACTAATTCCTCCTTAGGGGTAGGGATTATCTTGCTTTCCCCGAACAAGAGCCCCAACATGGGCTCGGCTTGGTTCGAATCTTCTTTTGATTCAGCCTGGATGAGAGCGAAGATATCATCTGGGATGAAATTGACCTCAGGATAAGTCATAGTGGGCTGGTAAAGACCCGTTTGGACAGCTCCGAATACTGGAGTGACGAAGTTCAGTTTCGGGCTGTAGGAGCCCTTGAGGACGTTGCAGGCCTTCTGGATGCCGGCCCGGACCACATTTTTCGGGGTTAAAGCATACCCCAAGCCGAATTTCGAATCTTCATCGCTTAAGACATCGATGATCTTGCCAGCCGGAAGACCGGGCCTTGAAGTAGCCATCGGTAAGTAGCCCAAATTTTGCAACATTGTATCGATGCTGGTTGTGAAGTAGGGCCTAAAGAGATACTCTTCGTCGATCATTCCCACGAAATTGAATCCTCGCAGGTCGATTGAACCAGCCGTGTTGCAGCTTGACACGGCTATTGGGGTAGCTTCAAGGGTGATGACCCCGTCTTGTAAAGGTAGCTTGACCTTTCTGTGAAGAGTGGAGGATACGGCTTTAACCGCATGGATCCAAGGCCTTCCAAGTAGCAGATTGAACGATGAGGTGACGTCGATCACTTGGAATTCTAGCTCTTTTTCAATTGGACCGGTTATGATGGTCAGTCTGACAGCCCCAACAACTGATTTCGGGCTTCCATCAAAAGCCTGGATAGTTTGTGCAGTAGGAAGATAGTCAGTCTCGCAAATGCCGACAGCCCTTGCAGTCCTTAAAGGAAGGACATTTACAGCTGACCCGTCATCAATTAGGGTCATAGGTAGATATTTGCCCCGACAAATCACCGTAATATATAGGGCCAGGTTGTGGGTGGCCCCAAATGGTGGTAAATCGGACTCGGAGAAGGTGATAAGTGGGCCTTCTCCTTTGGACTTGCCCTTGAGGTGAGGCAAGATAGTGGCTACCATTTCAGTGGGGGTAACCGACGAGTCCACCTTGATCTCATCGAGAGCCTTAGTAAGTGCTGCCCGATGTTCTTGAGAACTAACCAGAAGTTGCCATATGGTAAGGTCAGTTCGGACCCTCTTTAATTGCTTGACTAGGGTCGTGTCGGTGTCTAGCTCTTCAAGTATAGAGTCCGTCTTAGCGGGTTCAGTGATGGATCCCGGGGTTGAAGATCCGGCCGTGATGACATGAGTACCGGCCAGGGCTTTGGTTTTGGCCTTCCGGATCTCTTCGGCCGTGATGGGGACGGTCTCCCCCTTAGTCAGGTAAACATCGTCTTCATCGTCATTCCATATCCCGTTGATTTGGGGAATGAAAGGGGAAATGAGATGAGTACAATCGATTATTTCTCCCGCAGAAATGGCGTGAGTAGCAAGCGGGTTGTTTTTGTTACTGGGCTTATCGCTGGGTAATGGTATCTTCCCACTCTCGATCAGATCTTGAATGAGATGTTTTAACTTCCAGCATTTTTCGGTGTCATGCCCGTTGCCCTGGTGATAGCGGCAATAGGCCTGAGCATTGTAGCTTTTGGACCGTTTCTCGACAGAAACCTCAGGCATTGGGCCTATGGGTTGAATTAGGCCTTTAGAAGATGGCCTTTGTAAGGCGTCGGCATAAGTAGTCCCTATGTCCGTGAATACTCGAGCTGGAGTGTTCTTTTTGGTCGGGGTATCTAGCAAATTAACCTCGTCAAAGATGCTTCGGGCCGCACTTGTAGTTGCGGGCTTGCCCGAAGATGAACTGGCTCCTTGATAGCCCTTTGTAGAGGCCTTAGTAAGGCTCTCTAACCTTAAATCATCTTCGATTCTCGTACCCATCTCGATTAAGGTGGCGAAATTGGGTATGATAGCGTACCGAAGGTGGATCCGGTAAGATGGGAGGAGATTTTTCACAAAGGCCTCCACTAGTACCTTTTCGCTGGGCTTGTCGACCAGCTTGACACTTTCGGCCCTCCACCTTTGGAGGTATTTGGTGAAACCCTCCTTCGGCTCTTGGGCCATGACCTCCAGAGTACGCATGGTTGTCTGGATTTCCGCATTCTCCGCATAGTTTCGGGCGAACTC
This sequence comes from Agrostemma githago, assembly GCA_958450325.1. Taxonomy (NCBI): domain Eukaryota; kingdom Viridiplantae; phylum Streptophyta; class Magnoliopsida; order Caryophyllales; family Caryophyllaceae; genus Agrostemma; species Agrostemma githago. The sequence goes on along the minus strand of OY288255.1, from coordinate 23,185,137 downwards.
CGTTGCGACGTCGTCCCATGTTTTGTACTTCTTGGCGTCGAGCTTATAAAACCAAGCTTTTGGGTGCTTCTCTAGCGAGGAGGCAAACAAATGCTTGAACATGTCCGATTTGACTCCTTTCAGGGCCATAAACTCTTTGAAGGCCCGAATATGTAATACCGGGTCTTTGGTTCCGTCGAACATCGGGAGGCCTGTCAAGTTGAGATTGGCAGGCAGTTGATCGGTCAGGGGAGAATAGGTTCGGACATTCTCTGTATGGATCGAGTTGTGGGTCGACAAGTGGACCTGCTCTTGCAGTTTGAGAACTGCGCTAGTCAATTGGGCTAAAGGCCCATGAGCTTCATCTTCACCCTTTGGCTTGTCCTGTTCTATGGCACTAACCCGGGTTACAATGGCGATCTGGTCGCCCCTGATTTGGTCGAGCTGTTCTTGGATCTTGGCCAACGCGGTGTTCAGTTGATCGATTGCGTCCTTAGTCATGGTTCGGGTGTGAGGCGGCCTGTCTGTGAGGATACCACGTAATCAGTGACTAACCCAAATCGTAGAACTAAAGTACATCCCGAGCAAGGAAAAGGGAAACTAGAGAGGAAATGACTCGAAAAAAGACATCTAGACGGATGACTTGTGAATAGTGGGCCTCCTTTAGGATCCAGCTGTGTGGGCTGGGCCCTGTTTGAAAGGAAGTTCACATGAGACATTCCCCAGACTTTTAGACTCGATTGTGTAGACGGGCCAACCCTTGTAGGAGTATGTCCTACGTAGGTGGGCCTTGCCTTAGTCTAATAAGGCGGACTGGGATAGGGAGGAAACCCGTGATGTAAGATCGACGGAGTTTCGACGCTAGAAGACCTCGACGACTTACGACACGACCCGACACTGCTAAATACGGGAAGTCCTAGAAAGAGGAAGGTTTTGAAATTGAAGTTTTGAAAGCCCGAAGAAAAATTCGGAGAACCGGCCCTTTTCGAAAGAAAAACGGAATAGATGGACCGGGTTACGGTTTTGAAAGTTCGAAAATATTTTCGAGTTTTGAAATGGGCATAATACCGGCTAAAAATAGGCTATTTTGAGTAAAATCGTGGGTCCTAAATTCGGTATATGTCCCGGGTTTTGAAATTGGATATTTTGAAAAGGATGCTATTTTGAAAAAGACGGTTTTTTGAAAAAAGACTTGTAAATCAGGTAGCAGGTAGTCATGGAAACAGTATAACGACGCCATGTATGCTCTAATTCTAAGTCTCGATCAGTTTGAAAGGGTCTATACCAGTGTACACAGCCTATCGAGAATCGGGGCGGACTTCCTAAGTCGAGTTGAGCTTAGAACATGCCGTAAAACCCATACGAATCGGCTAATGGACACCTTCGACATATCCAATTTGGACTACATCGATAGTATAGTGGGACGTCGGTCACCAGTACCGGCTCGGGAAAATATGGGGTTATGCATGAACCGTAAAACTAAAACGCGTATTGTACTAGTCAAACGATTTCTATTCGAGTCTCACCCTGAGGATGCTGAAGGTCGGTAACCTATCAACTAATCCCCAGCGGAGTCGCCAAATTGTGGACATGACATAGGTCCACCTCGACGCGGCCACGCGCGGGTTTGGGGAGGCGAATGAATCTCCATGAGATGGTCAAATGGAAATTTAAATCGAAGTTGGAGTCGCCACCGAATTTTATGGTTATTCGGAACCGTTCGAGCCCACTCTATGTCGTAGTGGGCCGTATACAAAATACGGCCCATTTCCGATGTCAGTGTTTATTGGGATCGTCCCTTTGCAGTTCGATATAGATGCCGACTTGAGCGGTTAATCGTATATTGAATGACTCTCGTTGCCAATGGTTTCGGACATCCGGAAACCACGGTTCTGAGTAAGGGGTGAGGGTACGTGTTGGGAAGTTCACTAAGAACACCCAACCCCGCCGCACATTAGCGGCCTCTACTAGGATATCGAATGATTTTTTAATACGCGCGTTAGTAATACGATGAATGATATGCAAACATTGTTTTCCTAAACATGCGAGGAATTGAATGGGTTGCTAAGTCGGTTTAATGCATGAAAATTAACGTCAAAGTTGAATTTAGCATGTGAGATTCGTTTTAGTATAATAAAACAAAAGATGAAAAAAAGGATGAATTTGCTACAAAGGATGAACAAACGAGTTAGTATCGATTTGTGAAAATAATATAGTAAATAAATATACGAGATCGAAAAAATAAATATTAATCGAAATCTGGGAAATATTGTTAAAAACGATGTTTTGTATAAAAAACGAAGTTCGAGAAATAATAAAAAAACGAGAAAAAGGGGCGTCGAGGCAGCCGGCCGCGCGGCTCGCCCGGGATGCCGGCGAGTCGCGTGTCGGTCTGGTTTTTTGAGATGATTTTCGAGGACTCGACTTTTTTATTAAACCGCGTGCAAATATTGCATAATTCGCACTCGATCTAATATTTTCGATATTCGTTATATTTAATAGTTGACTACGAAATCAATATCAAATATTCGGAATAGTTTTAGAAAAGATGTAAATTTTAAAATCGTTTTGTAGAAGAATAAAACGAACGAAAAAGCTAAAAAAAACGTCTCGGATTTCAGGCCCGTGCGCGAGTCGCCTGGGCATGGCGCGACTCGCGTGCGGGTCTGTCCGGTTTTTATTTTTTGTTCGAATTTGCTAATTTTGATAAATCGCGTACAAAATATGAATTAATTTATACTCGATTTATGTTTTCGATATTCGTCGTACCCGATATTCGATTATGAAATCGATATCGAATATTCAGAATGAATAAAAAAGGTTTTGTAAAAAAAAGTGATTTGAAAACGATGTAACGATTTTTAGTATCGTCGAAATTTTAATATAATTCTTTTTGATACAATATTCGATTATAGAAAATTGATATCATATTTTTGAGAATGTTGTTGTATGAAAATAGTTTTTTTGATATTATCGATATTAGAAATAATAAAAGACTCGACGAATGACCAAAAAAAACGACACGACCCGTATGAAAAAAAGGACGAGAGAGAGAAGAGAAGGAAAAGGAGAAGTCGGGTTTTTGTACACCCTCAACCTACATGCGTTAGTTTACTCGGATCGGGGCTCGTCGGGACGTGGCTTGGGCACAAGAGCGTCGAGTGGATGTCGGTGAGTTGATGGTGGTTCGGCTCGGGCGTGACGTGCGTGAAGGGTGTCGGGATTCGGACCGGTTTCCTTCGGGTTTGTAGTGTCGGTTTCTCGAGGTGTGTGTGTGTAATATTTTCTGAGGATCGATAAATATTGGATTGATAGTGAATGTCGATGTGTATTAATGTTGTTGTAGATGCTAATTGATAGATAATGAATAATGTTTCTGAATGCCTCTGAATCTCGTGTACAAGGGGCTACCTTGGCTAGGAGAGTTTGAACTACCGCTTAGGATAGGAAATGTAGAAGTTGTAAGGCATGAGAATTCCGCTTACTTGTCGAAGAAGCAAGGGAAACACGGCTGGTTTGTGCTGCTCGGCCGAGTGTTTGCACTCGGTCGGGTGTTTGAATCGGTTTTTGGATAGGAAATGCAAGAGTTCGAAAGGAACGCAAATTCCGTTTCTTGGTGGAGAAGCCAAAATCTTGGCTGAATGGAGGAGTATTTCGGCTACCTTGGGTGTCTTGGCCGAGTATTTGGTGCTCGGTCGATATCCGATTCGTTTCCGGATAGAATTCCTACTTGAGATCGAATCCTATCCTCAAACGGATTTGTTTAATATTTTGAGAAGCTGATTTTTTGTAGGATTAGAGTAGGAATCAGCCGTGTGAGGTGTCACGGCTGACTCACGTGTCTCGGGAAAATCTTTGACCGGGTTTTGACTCGGTCGTAAAAAGACGGTTTTACCCCTGGTGTCGGAATCGACCCAAATTAGTCTTATTTGACTAGAAACGACCCACTGGGCCTGATTTTGAGGTTGGTTACTGAGATATGTACTCCATAATGAGCCCAAGCCAAATGCCAATGATTTTGAGCCCGTTTCTAAGTATTTAAAGCACGTTTGCGTCCGATCATCATCGGGTGTTTGTCGGAAACTGCTATAGACACCTGTTGGTCAAAATGTGGGTGTCTACAATATATCAAAAATATTTACAAGATACAAATCATACATTTCAAAACAAGGACAAGATTAGAATCCTTCCTTTCAAAAACATGACATACTAACAGTAAACACAAAACTCAATCAGCTGCAATACTCTACCAGTCCAAGGTGTGACCCGGCATAGCCTGTACCCTTAGTTTCACATCCCTCCTTATATTCACTGCAACATGCTCAGGTCTTGTAATCTCCATCTCCCCATTAATTCTTGCATTGTTCCTTTGCATCCATATGTAATAGTAGAAGGCAGCAGTCACAACTGTATTAATCTTCCATTCTATCCCATCTTTGGCATTTCCTATCAAGTCATTCACCCCTTGGACAGGTCCATACCTCTCTTCTATGCAACCCAACACTTTTCTACTATAAGCACATGATACAAATAGATGGTCTATAGTCTCAGGTTGGTCTTGATAGAGCCAACAGTTGTCTGTCTTACTGCACCCAATCTTATATAGTCGGGACATTGTGTTCATTCCTCCCATCTGAGCCAACCAAAGACTAATAGAGTGTTTAGGGGTAATCCAGTTACACCAGACTACTTCAGTCCATTCTTTTGGAGGTTGTTTGGTTCTAATCCAATCATAACCACTAGCCACTGAGTATCCGCCTATTGATTCTTGCCATTCATTTTCTAGATACCCAAGCTTCATGTCTTCTTTGACTTTACAGAGTCTCTTCCATGACCAATTATCAGAAGCTTTAGAGGCATATTTTTCCCATCTTTGCCCTTTCAGGTAAACCTGATTCACCCACCTTATCCACAATTTATCCGGTTGAGTGTAAACTCAGTCCACCAATTTAGAAACAGCGGCTTTGTTCCAATTTTCAACCTGCTTGATGTTCAGACCACCCTCTAGTTTAGGAACCGTGATCCTATCCCATGCTACTAGAGAAACTCTTTGATATTCACTTGTTCCAGACCATAAAAGTTTCTACATGTGGCCTCAATTCTTTTAGTAATTGCAGCTGTCAGAATAAAGATGGATGTCCAATATGAATGAAGAGTATTCAGTACTGAGTTTATAAGCGTAACTTTACCAGCATATGACAGCTTCTTTGCTCCAAGGCTCCTGATTCTAGCCACTATTCTGTCTGTGAGCATCTTGCAATCATCTTTAGAGATCCTTCCAGGTTTAATTGGTATCCCTAAGTATCTAAAGGGCATACGTCCTTCCCTGAAACCAGTCACAGAGAGGATGTCACGCTTCGGTTCTAGTGCAATACCATTAAACAAAACCTCAGACTTGGTGGAATTCTTCCGCAGTCCTGTAGTGTTCGAGAATGTGGTGAAAGCTTTCATCAATAAGAGAATAGATGAAGCATTTTCTTTACAGAACATCAACAAGTCGTCTGCGAACATCAAATGACTCAATTTCATCTCTTTACACATTGGATGAAACTGGAAATGATTCCTATCAGTGGCATAGTTTAAAGTCCTTGTCAAATACTCCATACAGAGAGTAAAGAGGAGAGGGGATATCGGGCCCCCTTGCCTTAATCCGCTCTTCCCTTTGAAATAGCCAAATTAGTTTCCATTTAGAGATAGTGTAAAAGATGTTGAGGAAACACATGCAATGATTAATCTGGAGAATTGAGGTGGAAAATTTAGATCTTGCATCATTTGGTCTATAAATTCCCATTCCGCAGTATCATATGCTTTTTGCAAGTCGATCTTCAACAGACATCTTGCAGAAGTACTCTGTCTATCATACAGCTTAACCAAATCATGGCAAATCAAAATATTTTCTACTATAGATCTTTCCTTAACAAAAGCCCCCTGATTTTGGCTTATGATATCAGGCAAAACAGCTGCTAATCTGTCACATAACAACTTTGATATGACCTTGTAAATGGTATTGCAACATGTAATGGGACAAAAATGAGTCACGGAATTTGGTCTGTCATTTTTAGGAATAAGCGTAATCGTTGTGGCATTCACTTGTTGAAGCATCCTTCCAGTAGAAAAAAAATCCATGATTGCTTCACAGACCTCCTCTTCAACCACTTCCCAAGCAGACCTGAAAAATCCACTAGAATTTCCATCAGGGCCTGGGGCTTTGTCTTGGGGTATAGAGAGCAAAACCTTCTTTATTTCATCCTTTGTAACAGGAAGCAACATCATCTACCAATGAACATTACTGCACACTGGACCTGTGTCTATTATGCATTTTCTGACAGGGGAGGTTTCTTTTGTGCTACCCAACAGCTGATGATAATATCAAGAAATGCCTCCTGAATTTCTGATTGGGAAGTACAACGTTTACCATGTATATTTTGGATCTCACTAACCCTATTCCTGTAAATCCTTTTTCTGATGCACGAATGAAAATAGGCAGTGTTTGAATCCCCGTCTTTAGTCCAAACAGACTTTGCCTTCTGCCTCAGAAAGCTTTGTCTATCCATCTGCAACCTTCTCGTTCTACTTAGGGCCTCTATTTCAGTTGAAATCAGGTGACCATCCAATGGATTCTTTCTTAGTTCCTCCTGCAGACTCTGATGATCTTGTTCAGCTTTTTCTGCTTAGTTCTCTATATCTGAGAAACATTCTTTATTCAGTCCCTTCAAGATTGGTTTTAGAGTCTTAAGCTTTTTAACAACCCTAAACATGGGAACACCATCAACATCCCTTGTCCAATGATCCTTAACCTTTTCAATAAAACTTGGAGCATTACCCCACATATTGAAGTATTTGAAACACTTCTTGCGAGTCCCTTCCCACCCATTAGACTTGAGAGTACAAGGTGAATAATCGAATACTCCTTCATGATGAAAATGAGCCACCACTTCAGAAAATTCATCCATCCATTCCTTGTTTATCAGGAACCTATCCAATCTGCTATATTTCTTACTTCCCATCTCTTGCTTATTAGTCCAAGTGAAGAAATTACCAGTAGCAGGCATGTCAAATAATGAGCAATCATCAAGGCATTCAATGAAGTCCTCCATATCCTCATCCTTCGTCTGCCCACCCAGTCTCTCCTCCCTAGCTATCACCGTATTAAAGTCCCCAGCCACACCCCAAGGCATATGGATTGAATTAACCATAGACCTCAGTCTGTTCCACAAGGGTCTCTTATCTTTGCCATCATTAAAAGAGTAAACCATGGTAATGTAGAACTTCTTCCCAGTTGTTGTAACGCTAACAAGAGCATGAATGAATTGTGCATCATATTCTGGTATCATGACATCAACAACCCTAGGTCTCCACAACAACCACACTCTACCCCCTTTATGAAAGCCACTATTGGTGGTAAAGCTCCACCCATCCAACATCGAGTGAGCAATATTATAGAAATTCTTATTATTAACTTTTGTATCTAAGAGACCAAACAAATTAACACCCTTTTTATTCATAAAATCTTTAACAAGCTTCTGTTTATTTACACTATTGAGACCTCGCACATTCCAAAATCCAAGCTTAATCATTAGATATTTGAGTGTGTGAGTTACCTAATACACTACCTGATTGGCTTCTAACAGGGGTCTTAGCCAATGCCTCCACTATTCCATCAACATCATTTCCTGCAGTCTCAACCCCTTTATCAACAGCAGCTCTAGGAACACCTTGAACCAATTGCTTGAATGATCGTGGTGGACTTCCAGGTTCTCCTGAATCAATCAAGGTAGGCACTACGTTACTGGTATTAGCCCTCTTAGAAGTTGGGATCCATTGCTTCTTACTCTGCACATGCCTTTGTATATTAGCCTTACCTACAGTAGTCTTCCTACAGGTACTAGCCTCATGTCCCATTCCCTTACATTATGTGCAGATTGTCGGCTTTCACTCATACTCTACCTGTACATTAGTGAGTACCCCATCTTCATTCAGAAATTTTACTTGTGACGGGTACTGCTTCCCAGACTTCCCATGGAGGGTTTGCACCAAGCACAAAGCAAAAAAACTGCCTCCTCCCAGTAAGACACCTTGTCCTTCGTGTCTTTTTTGGTGAATTGAATGAGATTTTCAACATTTTCCTCCACCATCACCTCCTTGTCAGAGGGATTAGCATTATTGGACTTTTTCCCAAGTTGAGTTACCCAGGGTATGTCAATATTGTCGTCCTCATCATCAAAATTCAATCCTGGAATAACATTCAACTCATGCATCGGTTTCGTACGTAATCCTTCATTTTCAGACGGACCAGTAAGTTTCTTAGCGTTTCCTTCTCGATCAGTGTTCTGTGATCCAGTCTTTGAAGCAGATGATGCTTGCTTTGATCGTGTTTCGAAGCAGAATTCCTCGCCATGGCTATTTGCGTCGCCTCCAGATCGCCCCAAAATCCCCTCTATTCGAGAGCATTAGGGTAATAAATAATTCTAGACTCTTCTTGATTTTTCTTAATCTGTCAATGTGGGAGGATGCATCTGATTCATTCTATGCACTTACCCTTCTCGTTTATTTGTTGCCTCATTGATAGGAGCTTTGTTTTCCCATCAATGCCCCTATATATACCCCCTTCTACAATTAGTCACAACATACAACAATCATCTCTTCTCTTCTCTCTTTATACTTTGTCTTTAGTATTTCTCTTCTAATATATTAGAATTACTTGGCAAATTTCTTGGTGGTATTCAGTTTGCAGTTCCGTCTACACCAAAGCTGTAAAGGTTGTGTACTCCTGGGGGTCGATTGTCGGAAAAAAATGTGTGTAATGTACGGGACAAATTCAACTTTAGGACAGTGACTTTGTCAGGCCACAACAGCTAAGCTCATTCCTTCTATTTACTAATTTATTGCTAACACCCTTTACAATCTATTGACAAGTGACACTACATGTATCTTATGTGCTTTTATTATGTAGCTTATGTGCTAAAATGTTTAACTAAATGTGTAGCTTGTGTGTTTTTATTAATAGTAAATTAGTAATTAATACAATTTAATTACATATTACCAGACATTTTCTATATTTTTCCAAAGAATTTTTTTAATATAAGATGTGCTAACAATTTTGATTACATAACTTTAATATCATATTATTTTAACAATTGAGACATCTTATTAATAAAATCCTTACAGGTTTATTGGTTATTACAAATTATCCATCAATTTTTTGTTTACGTTTTTATTTCGTTTCATTTGTATTTTTTGGGGTCGGTATGGTTTACTATTTATCATTTATAGATGAGAAAAAATATGAGTGAAATCATAAACTTCCTACAAGGAGTTACAGAGTAAATTTTGGGTATTATTTTTAGATTTAAATTTTGGGTATTATTTTTGTTATTATTTTGGGTATCATAAACGACGGCGTATGATCTTCAAACGAGGACTTAAAAACCTTCAGTATTTGTACTTCAACCGCCATTCTTAAGGGTAAGCTTTTAAACAATCCAAAAATCTCTCCTTCGAAATTTATATCTATAGATTCTTAGTCAACCCATACCCCAAAAATTCTTCAATTTTCAAAAAATTACTGAGTCATTGAGTCAACAAAGACTAATAATTCTGAAATTAAATTAAATGAAGCAAAGAACTCATTGAGTTAACAATCTAATTTTGCTGGGAAAAAGTATATGGTTTGGTTTTCAAGGTAGACAACCAGATTAAGTGGCTAGATGAAGGAGATAATGAGGGATAGGTTATGCGGCTGAAATGAATGGCTGGTTAAAGAGTTCTTGTTTTAGGGTTTACCACTTTCTGACTCACGAATCGGGATGTTTTTATTATTTGAAGTTTAAATTTAATTTTTTTTAACAGATCTACGGGTCGGATCCGGGTCCCTAAATTCAGACCCAGACCCAAATTTGTTTTAGAGGACCCAGACCCGATTTATACCCATACCCATAGGGCCTGGAAATATTAGAGCCAAACCCGACCTGTTCGGGTCCGACCCGTAGGGTCTGGGTCGGGTCTTCGACCCACTACCATCCCTAGCAGCGACAGCAACGACGACAGACTAGGCTAGCAACACTCAGGGCAGCGATGTAATGACAGTCAAGGAAGCCCTACGCAAAATTGATGCAACTTGAAGGGTGGATGCGAAGGGTGAAGGGTCGACGGAAAGTGTGGACGTGAAGGGTGGCAAGAAACTAACAGAGAAGAGTGGGCGCCAACAAAGGGTCGCCGACAGGCAAGAGCAACCCTACCCTCAAAGGAAATCGCAAACATATCTACAATTATTATTATTATTATTATTATTATTATTATTATTATTATTATTATTATTATTATTATTATTATCATCATCATCAAAACAAATTACAAGAAATTAGCGGGTAGCCAAGATACTATCTGGGCCCCCACCCCCTTAGCAGTCGCAAAATTAATCCTAGTAAAGATATGAACAAATGCAAGCGCTCCAACATCTTGCAACTTTCCGTCCGCTGGAGAAAGGCGACAGCATCCGTATCAAGCCCACCTAGAGAGGAGAAGGAGAAGCATAATTGATTATTATTCTTATTAGGGATAATTCTCATGGTACTTGCATTTTTTCCCGAAATGCCCCTACTTTTTAAAATATTACTTTAATTACTCGTATCTCGTAGTCACAGATTTTATAAAGCCATGAATTTTTTATCAAGTTGTAAATCTCGGGAAAAAAAATCATTCTGAAGAAAAAAAAACCTTGATTTTATGCATGTATGATCGTAAATAAAATTCGGTCAAAGTTTCTTAAACGAATAAACTTTGACAAGCCATAACTCCGTTCCAAGATGTAAAAAAATACGCTTTTTTTCAAAGAGAAGTTCTCGGGAGTTTCATATTCTCCCGCTGATCTGAGTTATTTTTTCGGGAGAATGATCGTAAGTTAGCTTTGAGTCATGTTTCACATCACTTGTCCCCCGCTTTGATTGTTTTCTTTGAGCTGTTTAATTTGAGGACAAGCAAAGGTTTGGTTTGGGGGAGTTTGATGAGTGTCATTTGTATACATCTTTTCATCATCCGAGATGCCTAATTGTTTTGTTTTTTCATGTCTATTTAGTATGATATTATATTAATGCTATATTTTAGAATGTCGATACTACCACTTTTGTGGGTTATTGGGTAGATTCGGAGCATTTTGTATGCATTGGTGATAGCAAGATTTTACTATGCCGTGAATTAGACAAATCTAACGATAACACAATTTATATTACCCAAAACATGCAAAAAAACAAACGTTGTTAATGGCAAATAACGGGGTCGAACCACAGAGAGTCACTACTACAAATGTAATCCCCTATAAATTCTAACGCAATACAGTGGCGGAAACACTGTAGATTTGGGATTAATACACACAAATGTTCTATATTTTACAAAAAGAACGGTCAGTCAATACAATACCACTTTTTACAAAAGGGCTAAAAATAAAAATCCTTCAAATGGGTTTAACAATCCATAAACAAACGTAATGAAGCAGAGTAGGATCCATGTCACTCGCTAGCGCACACCAAACCCCGGAACAAAGAATACCTGTCATGTTATAAACATAACAGCCACAATTCAGTGGGGAGCAACTCAGGCAGTTCTCCCAGCCATATTACATAATATATAAGCAATAGAAGCATAATATACGAAAATAGATTAAAACTCAAAACATTATATATATCAAAATAGATTCAAAGCCAGAAAACAATTCAGCAGCCTGACGGCGTCAACACGAATAATGGAATATAAAACCGATGATAAGTACAACTTTTACTACTAGAGATATGTCAAAACAACACCGAAGTGTAACTTAGTGCCCACGAAGCGACCCCTAAGCCTCACTGGTTAAGGAACTTAGTGCCCACGAAGCGACTCCTAATCCCTCTTACCAGACAACTCAAACTATAATAGGACTGCGTTCAGCGAGGTCCTAGCTTAAGTACATGCGCATGACTCCTGAGCATAAACGATACCCAGTTCGACAATCAATGTATCCCTGACGCAAATACACTTACCATATAGCTGATTACAACAAACAACATATCCTAGACTTATATACTGTACATTCTCATTTCCAATATTATTCCATATTCAAACCATTATAAGTATTTTATCCAAAGATATCTTAAATATTCTCAAAATAAACCAATAAATATTTTATCCGAAGATATCTTAAATATTCTCAAAATAGTAACCTTTCAAAGATAGAAACTTTCTTCAAATACTAACTTTCCAAAATAGGTGTTATTATAATTAGAAATCGTTTAACATATGAATTATATAAAATATTTAATATTAGGCCTTGAGACATAAACATTATATTTATTAGATAAATGTATAATTAATGATTAAAAGTCAAAGAAATTAAAAATCATAATTATTTCTCAAAAGGTTGGAGTTTAAGTAATTAAAAGTAATAAATTACAAATTTACAGATTTTTCAGATTTGCATTGTCTTACTATAAAAATCATAATTAAATCATTAAAAATCAAAACGACGTAAGATCAGTGAGGTTGAAAACTAAAAAATCTTAACTACAACCTTTGTTTCTGGAGAAAATCGAAATTTCTAACTTAACATGGGTTTTTATTCGTAGTTTTATAAACTGTCAAAATCCGACACCCGATAGTATTTCTTTAATAATTCATGTTTAAAATTTTATTTTAAAACAAATCCAATTAGAAAAATTAACTATACTCTTTAAAGTTAATGTACGTAAATTAACAAAATTAAAATCAAAGTTTATCATAGGATTTAAATTAGGTTTTACAATAACTGAACGATTCGCGAACTAATCCGTCACAGTTTGATAAACGATTTGTTGTGACGAAAATACTTGGAATTAATTTACGAAATTTAACAGACGTATAATAGACTTAAAATAAATAGTATCTCTTTTGAAACTTTTTGAAGATAAGATCTGTAAACAGGAGTAAAAATCGTACAAAAGTAGTAACAGATTCGAAAACATGCTGTAACTTTACTAAAAACATTAAAACTTTCAATTTGATCATTCATATTAAAAATCACGAAATTAAGAAATTAATTCTTATTTATACGTTTTAGTCTCGGCCTTATAATAATTTTAGAAGATTCGAAACATATTATCATAATATAGTTCAAACACGTTTACTAGTATAAGAATTCGATTTTAAAACGATACTACAAGCAACTACCACATATATATCATGCAATACCGAGTCATGCCATCATGTGTTACCTTCATCGAAACCCAAATTAATAAAATAACCGCCTTCGTCGGATCTAGCACGATAGTCTACGAAATAAATAAACATATGGTATTAAAACCACATAATAAGTGAATAGAAAGAGAAAAACAAGATGGAGAATAAGAGTAATTAAATTACCTCGAGATTGGAATGAACGAAGGAGAAGAGATACGTAACAGAATGGGCAACAATAACGTAATTAAACGGAATTGGAGGAGGATGAGTTTTACGTAAAGTGATAGAACTAATAGAATTGGAGAGGGAGTATAAAAAGAAAGAGTTGGAGAAGTAACGTAAAACAACCAAAATTGGAGTTGTTGAATAGAATTAGGATTAATGAATAAATAAATAAATAAAACATGTGTTCAATATAAATAAAATATCTTAGTGACTCATCTAGTTAGTGACGAGGTAACAGATTCGATTTGGGTCAGGAAATAATTTACGGTGTGATCGAAATCATTAGTAAAAATAACTAATTGGCTTAAAAAAAATTGGGTTAAAATCGCATAAGAAAAGAATTAGACCCAAACTTCGAGATGGGCTAAAATATTATTTTGTCGTAACATTAAATATTTGGGTCAGGTTCGAAGTTGATAAAAATAATTAGTTGACTCGAAAAATCAAATGAGTAAATCTTAAGTTTAAATAATTGTTTGCAAAGAAATTGAGTTTCTCGACGAATAAATAGTTTTCAACGAAAATGAATTAAATTGATATCTCGAAAGCAAAAAGATGATTTTTCAACGAAAGTTTAATAAAATGATTTCTCGAAGAAATAATAAAATGTTTTAACGAGTCTCGAATTGAAAATAGAAATTCGAGCTAAAGTAAAGATTTTAGATGATTAAGATGAAGTCAAAGTAAATCCGATCAAGTTAAATCGCAAACAAAATAAAAATATGGATACTAATTTAATTTATAAAAATTAGGGGTGTTACAACAAATGAGCACTTGGGCCACGACTGAATTTGTGGAAAAAGTGTTTAATTTGTGTGGTTAAAGTACTTTGTCACGAAAAGATCATCTGTGGCGCAAGTGACCGTGGCAAACAAATAGCCACAGGAAAAGAAACGTGGCAAGTATTGATTTTATTGCCACGGAGTCACCCGTGGCTAGAATTAATTTTTTGCCACTGATTATTTGGTGGCTAATTACGCTAGTGATGAAACATTTATTTCGGTGACAAAATATATAATAAATTAAATAAACTAATAATTCAACATCATTTAATTTTACTAGTCGTACGCATAAAAAAAGTCTTCCTATGATGTCACCAATAACACTACTCTCACTCAAGCACGATTAACTGTAGAACTCTTATGGTCAGCTACCAGAAATTGAATTTGAGCTTTATTGACATAATCACTGGTTTGAATTCTTTTAAACTGATCTTTTTTTCCACAAACTACGTCTACTTTTGAGTAATTAATTATTTTTTTCCCTAATGACTTACATATTTATGATTAAAAATAATTATTCCGGCAAAAAAAAAATCAAGTTTCGAAATTGACTTTCGTAGTCATGATTTCATTAATTTATCGATATTTGTATTTTAATTTCTATTTTCCACGTTCTTTTATTGTCAGTTCTTTCGATATGTTTTTTCTTTTCGTTATTGGTTTAATTAGATCTTTTATTTACTTTAAAATATTGATCTTTAATTTATTTCATCTGTTTTTTTATCCTCATCGAGCTTCCTCTTGTCTACTTCAAGTTTTACCCGAATTTTGACTTTCATTAAGTAAATTATATTTTGTATTCATTTTTAAAATATATTTCAAATAATATTACAGAACAGTTATTGAATTAGGCAATTGACGATGCATTAATTTTAGATTTTTTTCTCACTAGTAGTCCTTAATTACTAGATTTTATACTTGTATTTGTTAATTACTTGCTTTTCTCATTTATACTTCTCTTTTTTGAAAAATAATTTTGACTGATTATTAAACTTAGTTACGACTTTCTAAAACATTAATCTTTCTTCCAAACCAAACAATTTGAAAGATAATTAATTTACTAAAATAATCATTGTTTTCGGAGTCAAAGTTAATTTCATAAAAAATTACCGATCGATTAGAATTCTTAATTACGAGTTAAAAAAAAAGCAATTTTTTGACACTAGAAATATTGTAAGAAAATAAATCAATAATTTGAAGAAAAATACAAATCTCGAAAGTTGCGGTTATGAGTCATGCTTAGTCACTTTCTTTTTAAGTTTTTTTTGTCTTCAAAAGAAGTGTATTACATGTGAAAAAATTAATTAATTAATTAAGCGGTAAAACTGAAAGAGTCTTAAATAATATTAGACATTTCAATGATAGATGATAAATCACATACTTATTTTACTTGATATGCTATGTATGCCGTATTTTAACTAGCATATATTACACTATTTAAATGTCACACGGTCTTTCAAAAGTTATACTTAAGATTATATAATTTTAATTAAACGTAACGTCAAATTAAGATAAATCAATGATTTCAAAAATTATGATTAGTTGAAAATCAACAAGTTAGGCAATGAAAGTTTTTCTGTACTTCTATTTTATTTTACAAAAAATCAACTTTTTTCTTAAAACTATATAAAAGAATAACAATTTTTTTAATAATATTTTCAAATTTTATTTACTTTCATATTATCTATAAATTTAAATTTTAATGAATTTTTTATTTGACATTCGGCTTAACTTGAAAGCAATTTGATTAAAGTCTGAAGAACCACATTAGCCACATACATTTATTAAATCGGTGGCTAAAACATAATTTTGCCATGGAAATTAATTACGTCGTGGCTAAAAAGTATTTGCCACAGAACAAATTCATGGCTAAATATATTTTTGTCGCGGGTGTGGCATCTTTCGTGCCACGAGTTATTAATCGCCACGACTTTATTAAAATACGTGGCGCAACTAGCGCAAGTGAATTTTAGCCACGGGAAAAATTGTCCCGTGGCATAATTTTTTTCCCAGGTAGTGAATCAAAATTTTGCCGTGGCTAAGTAAAAATTACCCACGAATAACAAATTATTGTGGCATAATTCATGATGCAAGTTTTGATTTGTTGTAGTGAATGATCGTCGAAACACAAGAATCGAGTAAACACCCGTAACAGAGTAAACAAACAACAAATGCAAAATAAACACACAAAACAAGAAAAGTAAAATACAAGAATTGTGGGTTTTGTAATGATAATAAGACTAAAATCTTATGCTATAATAAACAACTAAAGAAAGATTGATTGAATTAATGGTGAAACGTATGGTGAGTAAAATCTTGGTGTAGTTTCATCTTTTCATCCCTAACTAATTATGGAAGCTAAGTCTCCCTACCCACTCTTTCTAACAACCTAATACACTAATTGCAAGATAATGGTGATTAAGGAAATAACATATCCCATAACCACCCTACTCAAAGTCCCCCATTTATCAATTAAACCCATTGACAAACTGGAAAATTGAGAGCATTAAGAAAATAATCAAGCAGTTAGGCTAGGATTGACAAAATCTTTGAATAACTCATCACAAGCATGTTAACATTTATAATCTTACTATCATCAATCTCTTCTAGAAAGCAAGTTAAGAAAGATTCAAGTTTTGCCTCACACAAATTAAATTAGCTAACCTTTTAATCAAATTGATGCAATAGATTAAGACACAAAAATTTAGATTAATTACTTCTAACAAATCACGAAATAATCATAAACAATAATCACAAAATTAAGAAATTGAAAGGGCGAAGAGTAGAGTAAGACTTACAAACACAATATCATTAAGGATTACTATGAAAATTACACCAAGAATGGAGGGATTAGTCCTCCATTAGAGTCATAAGTCTAAACCTTGATATATGAAAACCAAACCCTAAACTCTCTCTAATTTCTCTCCAAAAAGCCTCATCTCATTTATGAAAAACCTAGAATATTTATAGTTTGGCACCTAAATCTAAGAAATTAAGAAATGGACTTAACCCAACTTATAAAGTAAAATCGCAAAAATCCTACAGTACAGGGGATCGAAGACTGCGGCTAGAAGGTATAGGCTGCGGTGAGGCAGAGGGTGCAGGTTGCGGCTATGGAGAGCAGTCTGCGGCCCAAGTCTGGTTTGCCTCCTCCGGTTTATTTGCTTTCTTTGCTTCAAGGCAAGCCTTTTGATCCCGAGTTTCTTATTTAATACTAGCTTAGTAGATAGGTATCCTCGGCTTTTATCACGTGCTTTAATTCTCGGTTTCCTCAATCACAGTTTCTTTTGGTGATTCAATCCCGGGGGCGTCTCTTGAGTTCTAAATGCGACTTGATTTCTTCATTTCCTCAAGGACGTGTCCAAAATACGAATAGTCATCATATAATGACATAAGGACCGATACCATAATTTATTAAAACTCGAGCCAAACACATAAAATATAATAAAACGAGCCAATAAGACACTAAAATACCACGATACAAGCCTTATTATCATGATAGAATCACTCTCATCAACTAGATACCTTTCCAAGAGGAAGTGACTCGACATTTGGATAATTTATGCATGACACAAAAATCGAGAAATAAAAAAAGAAGACGTGCTAAAAAAATTAGATGAAAAACCAAAACAAATGCAAACGGGGAAGAAAGTATAATTGTTTGCACAAGTGTCAACTTCAAACGATCATATCTTGAGTTCTAAAACTCCAATCGAGTTGATTCAAGTCTCAAAAGAAATATCTATCTCATAGCTTCCCAATCATATGTTGTATGCCAAATTCCAATAAGTAACGAAGAAATAACAGTCATTTGAATTCAAGTGCGCGAATGAAGCTGTGACCTCCAGGGTGCTACTCGATCGTGTAAACCTTCTAACTGGGCCGCTGATATATAGTCCATGTTCGAATATTTTGTTAAGAGAAGTATTTTGGGTGAATTTGTGTTGTGTTATTATTCATATGTAGTTTATATAGTACATGACATAAATGAATGCATCGAACATGAATTACGATATTCAATGTATCATCTAACTCTTCACTTTACGAATTCTCATGACATTAAGTCACATTCATATCATATTCCTAATACCCTCCCGCACTCGTAACGGTAGTAACACGAACGTTACGATTCGAGCACAAATTAAAAACAAAAATAAAAAATTGATAACTCCAATTTTTTTCTTCTTTGTTTGATCTTCATCACCTTCTTCTTCACGATGGCATTAGACTAGTTGTCTATATTTCGAACGAGAACGTTAAACTTTTCGGACTCGTTGAAGATATGCTGTCAAAAACGCTAAGTTTTTCGGACTTGACAAATTCCAAAGGTAAATTATCCTTCAATTTACATTGTTTGGGAACCTTAATCGAACTCATAACAAACTTAGAATCACCATAGAATCATTAGCTACACATCTGTGGGAAAATTGGGTGTACGTAAAGGTATTTTTTGAATATTTGGATTTAAGAAGAATAAGATGGAAGGAATATTAAAAAAGGTATAAGTTTTCCAGTAAGTTGAAGGCCAAAACAGCATGAGAAAGCAAGGCAAAAAAGGATCTATCGGACGATAACTCACGTACTCCCATGAGTCCCGTCCCTTTTTTTCTTTCTTTGTAAATTTTTTTTGGATTTCATCTCCCTCTACGCGTATTTTGAAATATATTGCGGAATAGCTTAAATATGAAATACTCCGTAATGTTTATGATTGAATATCCTACCGGTGGACATCATAGTTTCCGCCACCGATAAGAACACGGAAATGGATTTTTTTAGGGTCCCTTAGGAAGGTGGCTCTAATACCATGTTAAGAGAAGTATTTTGGGTGAATTTGTGTTGCGTTATTATTCATATGAATGTAGTTTATATAGTACATGACATAGATGGATACATCGAACATGAATTATGATATTTAATGTATCATCTAATTCTTCACTGTACGAATTCCCATGACATTAAGTCACATTCATATCATATTCCTAATATATTTTTATTAGGGGTTATATAACCCATTTGTTTCCAATCATTTTTTCATATTTTTCATTAGTTAGAAGTCTTTGGAAACTTTTCATAAGATCTTATTTTTGTCTTATAATTAATTATTCTTTGGTTCTTCAGTGATTTAATTGCTCTTTTTATTGCTTTAATTCCTTTTTGTTAGTTTTATTCTTTTGCTTAATACTTGTTATTCATCATATGTTATTAAATATGCTTAGAACAGATTTATTTGTTAGTTGTTTGATTAGGTATATCATGCGTAGTTAATTTTTTTTGGTAAATGATAAATGTATATATAATCTAGAGTCAATATTGTACAAGAGAACTTAGTAACTAGATAAGCCTTACAAGAAAAGCCTTATTCTTGTCACTAAGTTTGTTATGTTGTCTAGTTTTAATGAAACTAGTTAACTCATTTTTGTCATTTTGAATTACAATTTTCAGGACTAAGAAGCCTACATTCCATTCTTACATGGTTCCAGTGCTTCCAGGTGTGGTAGATAGTTGCAATGACAACCCCATTTCTAATAGCTCTTTGTAGTTTGGTGCCTCTCAATCTTAGCCTCCATTGATTAGTTATGTTGGATTCAACCCTGAATTGAAGCCATTGTAACACCCCCTGATTTTATAAATTAATTTAATTTTTGTTATGTACGTATTTTTAGTTTGTTTACGATTTAACTCATAATTCTTAAAATTATTATAAAATGAATTTATCGTTTAATCGTTTCAAACTCCTAAAAATTTTATTTGACTCGGAAACTCTTCTTATATTTAAAACATATTTTTATTGCTGTTTCGATTCATTTTATACATTTAATTTAATTCTTATCGAAAGCTTATTTCGACGATTTAAATTCTAAATTCTTTTTATTTATTTATATTCAAGCTTGAATTTTCTATTTTTCGGCTCGAAGCTCATTTATTTTAAGTTTCGTCAAAATTGTAACACCCATGCTTTTGACCATTTTAGTTATTTATAATAACGATTAATATTAATAAATCGAGTCTCGACAAAATATTTTATATAGTAATATTCAATACTTTTGTCTTTGGGACCTTTCTATTTCACTTCATTGTTTGCAAAACGGAAATTTCTATCGTTATCGAAATTCTGCGCGATTTCGTAAAACGGTTCCTATTTTCTCATACGGACTCCGATTGAGGCGTTTCAAAAGCCTAACTTTATTAATTTTCCAAGATCTACACAATAGTGATATTCAAATTACAATTTTTAAGTTCATCATAAAAATATTGTACTGGACAGCTCCTTTACTACGAAAATCGTCACCCGACGAATCGTTTCTCGACATTCGATTTCCGTACTTCTTTCCTAACCATGGTGTGACCAAACAAACTCAAAAACATCACCCTAAGGCATTCCATACCGTCACTTTGAAGTCCAAGCCTCAAAATATGCCTTTCTAATCAAAAACACCAAATAGGGTATGTACCTCTTAAAGTGTGCTTAGCTACTTTTGGTAATTGTCAAGTTCTTGTCCACCCTTTGCTCCCCCATCTAATGCACGACTTGTGTGCTTATAACCAGCCATTTTCTCTTCATTTACTCATCCATTCACTCACTTAAACACTTCTTCAAAGATCCATCTAAAAACCAAAGAAAATCATACAAGTTCTTTTAAGTTCTAAGGTGTTTACACCACCATATCTCAAGAGCACATACTCTTTCTTTTCCTTACCTTATACTCTTTATTTTTAAGTCTTATTCCTATTATATTTATTAACTTACTTTGTTTGTGTGTCCTTCTAACTTATTCATGAAGAGGAGCAAGAGGAAGGGGGCTTCGATCTTAGTATATTTGATTTCATAGTTGATCCGGAGAATTGCTAATAGGTAACCTAACTTTTCTTCGCCCTCAAATCTCGTAGTATAGTGTTTAGACTCTAACTAACATATAACATCATGTTTAGGACTAAATCATTAGATCACCAAGTTTAAAGTTAACTATTTGTTGATTTATCACTTGACAATACATGCTGTAAAATGGATTCTGTGATGTATAATGTATGTTCATGATTTTTCTGTGTAAAATATGTTTCGAATTAGCCTTCGATTCCTTCATGAAAGTTGTAGATCTGAATGTCTAGAATATGATAAAAATATGAAAAGTAAGTTTTTATGGAATTATTTATTTAGTAATGATTTATTTCCTAAACTGGTACTGTATGATTTTATGTACTGTCTGAGAAAATGAAATGTTTCGTGATATTAAACGTTTCTTTTGGACATGGAAAATTTATGTTACGTTTATGATGATGCCTAGAATGTGTATGTCAAATTTCATATAAATCCATCATATATATTTTAATTTATAAAATATTTACTAAAATGGGTCAGATCTGGAAAGAATATTTTGTTTAAGAACATTTATAAAATATTTTAATCTAAATTTCTGGGTATAAGTTATTTACAAGTATAGGTATCCAAAATAAAATTTTGGTTCACTTTAATGATGTTTAAGTATTTTAAATGATTTAAAAGAAAGTATTGAAAACCGTACTGTTTTCGTTTTTAATTTGTTAAAAATAATAAACCTTATTATTTTTGAAAAATGAATTTATATCTGGAAACCTAACTTATAAAAGTATGTTGAATATGAAAAATGAAACTTAAAAATAACATTTGAAAAATGACTCATTTAGTATCCTTAATAATATTATCGATTTCGTTATTACTTAAAGTTACTTTTGCAAAACTCTATGTTTTGAGAAATACGATACCTAATAAGGTTAAAAATGATTTTATAATTATTATTGATTTATTTGATGTTTGAAATATTTTACTAAGTATAAATAGGCTTTAAGGGATAAGTATACTTGTACAAATACGAAACCGTATAAAAATACTAAATACGTACACTTGAACAATAAATGTACTAAATACTTGTGCCCAAAAAGTATAGAGTACTAAAAGACGAATAACCCAAAAGTACTAAGTTAAACAATGCTTAAATATGCAAAACAACACTTAAACTTTATAATAAGCACTTAAGGACTTATTAGTGACTAAGTCAAAACTAAGGGTTGACTAGTCTATCTTGGTCAAACTTTGGCTTTCCAAGTCAACATAGACCAAGTCAAGATAAAGGAACCCATCTTAAATAATGTACTTAGAAATAATTGAATCTTTAATCAAATCTCAACTAATGAACGCTTCAAATAATATATCTCAAATAAAATGTTCCAAATCTCTTACATCAGTATACTAAAACTATCAGTTAAGATAAATTTTACGACGATTGGTATTGTTTGTTAATCTTAAAATCGACACACTCAAATTCCATAGGAACAACCGTACTTCTAGTCGGTGTGTTACCTAAGCCGGTGATCAGACACGTTTTTCACGAACGATGTTATCGACACCAATCATGGTGAAAATGAACATGTGCCCTGGCAGTACCCTCTGAGTTGTCTTCACCATTCCATGTTGTAATGACTTGTTCCGAGTCAATACACACCCTACAGACCAGTCATCCTTATGGAACCCGGTATTGTTTCATCCCTCTGGACATCAGACATGTGCCCCACGATGACCGCTGAGCTCGATATTCCAGAGACTCTGTCTTTATAAGACACCCAAATTCAGCCTACGTTTCGTGTTGGGCGCTGTCTTGGTAAATTTTAGAAGACGATGCGATAGAAGACAGCTTCGAAAGTAGACTACGACACTTGGAGTCACTGCTCATGGGAGGCCATGATGCATCCTGCCGGTGCGAGAAAATGCTAAGAAGTAAATGGGCAGCCAGCTCTTTATGAGTTTGTCGGTAGAGTAGTAGTCGTCCAGTTGCCATTGAGGTGCTCGGTTGTGTAAAGGTTCTCTTTCCCGAGACAAAGAGTATGGATTGGGTGTGTGCGCATACATAGACAAGGGCACTGATCAGCTCTCACTCTCTATATCGGATATCTTTGGGGGCGAAATACCTTCCGACCTTTACCTTAGCAGTGTATGAGACATGTTCGGTTTAGCGGGGCCTCTGAGTCCATGCACTTGCAGTCCTTCTTCTCCGTATGTCAGTCGACTAAACCGAGTCAATTTAGGTGTTCGATCCTATTGAGCACTAGGGGTGAGATGTAAACCTCCTAGTATCGATATGATTGGCGGGATTCCCGAGATGATTCCCGAGACAAAGAGTATGGATTGGGTGTGTGCGCATACATTGACAAGGGCACTGATCAGCTCTCACTCTCTATATCGGATATCTTTGGGGGCGAAATACCTTCCGACCTTTACCTTAGCAGTGTATGAGACATGTTCGGTTTAGCGGGGCCTCTGAGTCCATGCACTTGCAGTCCTTCTTCTCCGTATGTCAGTCGACTAAACCGAGTCAATTTAGGTGTTCGATCCTATTGAGCACTAGGGGTGAGATGTAAACCTCCTAGTATCGATATGATTGGCGGGATTGATGTTCCCATCCGCATTAATGGTGAGATGCAAGCCTTAAGTGTGCATGAGACATTAGTAGTCACGTCCCGTGCATTATGTGAAAGGAAACCATTGTTTTTAAAAGTAAATTACTACAGTTTTCTAAATCACATGTGCTATTATGCTTTGTTACTGTTCTATACTCTTATGACTAATGATGTGATTGAAATGCTTGATAATGGGAAGTGATGTTTTGTTATATGTCTTGCTTGAATATTGATTAAGATTTATATTATGTTTCATACGATTTGTATTATGTATGTCTTACTCTATTTTCACATGACACTTCTATGAATCCATGATCTATGCTTTACTGTATTATTCACATGGTACTCATATGATGTATGTATTACTTTATTCTATATAACCTACATGTCTTATATATTTAAATTGATTCGCATGTTAATTGAAATCACTTCATGTGTATCTCACATTGTATACATGTCGATTTGTAATGTGACATGCCTGCTTATCTGTTAATTAGATAACCGAAACGTTGTACTACATTGATTATTCGGGGCCGTGTTAGAAGGACGGTTAGGTTACTCCCACTAAGTGGGACATGTATATTTAAATATGCATTCAGGTTGACGAACCCTCAAGACTGGACATGGGGGCATGCGTGAGTGCAAGAGATACAGTGTAGCAGATGAGAGTGTCAAACTATAAATCTTGTAACACAAATTTTGTCAGACTATTTTATTTAGAAATTTGTAATTCGGGTTTCAGTTCTTGTATTTTAACAAACGGTTCATTTATCGGTAAAAGACTCACTTGAGTCGATGGTTTTAAATTTTTATCCCTTTTTACGACTTAATTATTTTCCGCCTTGTTAATTAATGTCATTAGAAGAACCGGGTTGTTATAAAAATATTTATCTCCTTTCCTCGAGAACTTTATCGAAGAATTATTATTTATCGGGAAATATTATTTCATCGTCTAATTATTTATTTCTATAAGCTTCGTTTTCTTCTCGAATACTTTAATTACTCATTTTATTTGACGGCCCAATTATTTACGGAGTATTAATTTTATTAACTCGTTTTAACCCGATTCGTGGATCAGTCAGCTTATCGTTACAGAATGTGTTTCCTACCCAATTTAATCAATACGTATTTTCTAACCCGCTTTTATTTGAGCCGGTTTAGCCCCTTTTCCCATTTCTTCTTTTAACGTACTCCTTTCACATACTTGGATTCTTTTCTCCTGCCTCATTTCTTATTCCACCGTTTCACCGCTTCAACCCCCCTTTACTGATGTTTCATCATTTCCCCTTCCTCCATTTATTAACGTTCATCCACCGCTTCACTATTTTTCCCTCATTTTCATCCCCTTTATTCGAAGTATCCTCCCCCATTACCTCTTCGTTACTCCTCATTTGTCTTCCGTCCCTTCTCCCTCACTCACGCAACTCCCTCCTTCCTCGTTCTGAGCTGTGGCTAATTTCTGCTGTGAGATGCTGCTGTTCGTTTGAATTCCGGATGTTTATCGCTCGCGTCTTCTATAGCGTCTCTGCCATTCTTAGCTTTCTTTCTCGTCTCATTCTGTCTTGTCTGAAGGTAATGAATTCTATCTCTTCCGTCCTTCGTTTTGAGTCAGTTTATCGTTGCTGTCCGTTGTTGCTCTTGCTGCTGTTTGTTGCTGCCATGTTATTGTCGTGCTTCTGTGCTGTTCTTTCTCCTTCGTGTTAGTGTTGATGTTGTTGTTTTTGTTCCTCTCTTCCTTTCTTCTTTTCTTTTCTTGTGCTGATGCTGCTGCTGTTGTTTCTCGCTACTGCTGCTGCGCTTTGTTTACTCCATCTGTGTCGTTCTCTATTCTTTTTCGTGCTCTAATTATTTTGTCTGATCTGCTTGCCCTGTTGCTTTCGTTCTTCTTATCTCTGTGCTTTTGCGTCGTCCCTTTTTGCTGCTGTTTCTTCTTCTTCTCCTTCTTCTTGTTGCTGCTACCTCTCTTCGTCCTTCTGTTTATCTCCGTCTATTCTACTTTATTGTTCGGTTTTCGTTCCTCCCCTGTTATGCGTCGCATCTGCTGTTAATGTTGTCGGTGTTATGGTACGCCTGATGTAACACCCCGGCCCAATCCTAGGACCAGAAATGTTAACCGCGGTAGTCCGCCAGGCTTTGTACTGGTCCCATAGACCAACACGAGTCCTTTCCAGCGCATTTTGTCCTCACTCATGCGCATCCCGGAAACCTTCCCAGGAGGTCACCCATCATAAGATTGCTCCCAGTCAAGCACGCTTAACTACAGAGTTCTTATCATGGGCAAACTAGAAAAGAAAGGGCACTTTGTTGATATGAGTAGTACTTCAAATCCCTTTAAGCAAAGCTCATAAATAGAACATCTTCAATCAATGTGGGGTGTTTCACCTAATTTGCTGTTGCTGCTGATCTTTGTTGCTGTTGCGGTTGTTGTCGACTGGTTTATTGTTGTTGGTACGTTTGTGTTGCTTCTATCTGTCTTACTTCTTCTTCCTTCTGCTCATTTGTTTTTCTTCTTTTCATGACCGTTCCGTCTTGTTCTCGTTTTGTGCTGCTGTTGTTCTCCTTCTAATGTCGTTTTTGTTTTTGTTCCTCGTTGTTGTTGCTCATTTCGTTATTCATTCTCGTTCCTCGATTCCTTTATTTTCCCTTCTCGTTCTTTCCCTTCTCCGTATTCTCTTTATCGTAATCCCATTCTTTTCGTTTTGTGAAGGCCTTAGAGTTTTTTTTTGTATCGCCTTTCAAGTTCTAAGGTTCGAGTATGGTCTAATCAAGAAAGGACATGTACAAGATTGTTTCCGATGCAGACTAAAGGTAACTTTAAGACGTTACTCCATTTTATATCGTATGTTTGAGTAGTAGTATGTAGTAAAAATTTTAACTTCGATTTTCTAATTTTAGCTATTTATTATTTGCTAAAAATATTCTTTTAAATTGTGTACCCTATAAATATTTTACAACTTTCGATATCGTTTTATAAATCGTTAGTAATTTTATTATTTACGATCGTTTATGATATTTTGTTGGTTATCGTGACACTAATAACTAAATAATATCTATTTCATATTTTCTTCGTATTTCGTTAATTTATAAATTTGAACTCAAAATTGTATTTTTATATTATAATCGAGGTCTGTATACTTGTTTAATAAATTAATTTTCGATTTACGATTTATACTAATAAATGAGAAAATAGTCGATTTTTTTAAAATATATTTTTAGTCAAGACTATTTTCACTAATAATTTCTTATTTGTTTACAAATGACTGTTTTTAGTAAAATCCGTATTATTTATTAATAAAAGCTATTTGCTAAAAATAATTTGAAACCTTTGCAAAATCCATTTCATTTATAAAAATCGTTGACTCAATTAATTTTGATATCGTTTTTCTTAAAGCATCTCTTTTCTAAAATTTATTGTTTTAACTCGATTTCCTAATTATTTATAAAATACGATATATTGACTTATTATACTTTATTTATATTTTGAGTAACGAATTTAGATATATATTAAAGTTACGATAGCGTGTAGACACCCACATTTTGACCGCCAGGTGTCTATAGTAGGTCCCGCCAAACACCCGATGATGATCGGACGCAAACATGCTTTAATGACTCAGATATGGGCTCGAAATCATGGACATTTGGTTTAGGCTTATTACGGAGTACAAATCTCACAAAACCAACCTCAAATCCAGGCCCAGCAGGTCATTTCGAGTCAAATAAGACTAATTTGGGTCGATTCCGGCACCAGGGGTAAAACCGTCTTTTTACGACCGAGTCAAAACCCGATCGAAAAATATCCTCGAGACACACGAGTCAGCCGTGATACTTCACACGGCTGATCCGGTCCCAAATACTACAAAAATCATCTTCAAAAAATATTAAACAAATCCGTTTAAGGATAGAATTCGATCTCAAGTAGGAATTCTATCCGGAAACCGAAACAGTTTACAACCCGAGCTCAGATACTCGGCTAAGACAGCCGAGATATCCCCTTTTCATCCGAATACTTGGCTTCTCCACCAAGAAACGAGACTTTTGTTCCCTTTCGAACTCTCGTGTTTTCTATCCAAACCGGTATTTCTTGTCACACAAGCAAGACTACCTCGACTCCTATAAATAGGACCTCATATTCAACACAAAAAAAAAAGAAAAACATCAATAATCCCGACACATCCATTATCGATCAATACACAACAATTATTAGTCACACACACACCCGATATCTAGCAAAAAATAGTCTCGACTCACACATCCGGAGGAATCCCGAAGTAGCCTCGAAAATCCAACCGGCCGAACCCATCTCGTCCCGCGTCCAAAAATCCGCACCACCTTAACTCACCCGCATCATCTCGACGCTCCCGTGCCTAAGCCTCCGTCCGATGAGCCTTATATCGAGAAAACGAAGCATGTAGGTTGAGGGTGCAAATCAAACCCGACTCTTCTCTTTTCTCTCCCTCTTTCTCACGTTTTTTTCTTCTTTTTTTTAGTTTTAGTTTTCGTCGGTCGTTTCATATTTTAATATGGGTCATTCGTCGCATATTTTTTATTTCTAATAATCGATACTATAAAACTATTTTTTTTTTCATATAACGTTCTTAAAATACGATACCGATTCTCTAATCGAATATCGTATCTACAAGAACTAAATTAATTAATTCTCGTTGATGCTAACAAAATCATTACATCTTTTTCTAAACAAAATTCGATGATTTTAAACGCGGAGAGAATTAACATCGTTTTCGTTCAAAAATTCTTTTTTTACTTTTTTCGTTCAAAACAAACTTTTTTTCAAAACCTTTTCTAAAATCATTCCGACTATTCGATATCGATTTCATAATCGAATATCGAATACGACGAATATTGAAAATATAAATCGAGTATAAATTAATCCATGTTTGTACGCGATTTATAAAAATTAACGATTTTCGAACAAACAAAAAAACCCCGAACAGGCTGCCACGCGAGTCGCGCGCCTGTCATGCGACTCGCGCAGCTGCCTGTTTCGCCGGCTCCTTTTTTTCGTTTCTTCGTTTTCTATTTTTAATTTTTTTCGAACCTTACATTAAAATGCGACTTTCGCGACATATTTCGATAAAATACTTTTTTCGACCTCGGTCAACACGTGTTAATCCATCACGTGTCATTAAAACTTTTTTCGAATCATGCATATTATTTATTTATGTCTTTATTCGATTTATTCATCGTTACTAACTCGTTTTCTCGTGTTTGTAGCAATTTATTTGTTTTATCGTTTTATTAGACTAAAACGACTTCACATGCTGAAATAACTTTGACGTTATTAGTTTAATATGCATTAAACAACTTAGCAACCCATTTTATTTTTCTCACATGCTTAGGAAAATAATGTTTGCATATCATTCAACCGTCGAATTAACCCATGTACACCAAAAACGAACGATATCTTAGTAAAGGCCGCTAAGTGCGGGCGGGGTTGGGTGTTCTTAGTGAACTTCCCAACACGTACCCTCACCCCTTACTCAGAACCATGGTTTCCGGATGTCCGAATCCATTGGCAACGAGAGTCATTCAATATACGATTAACCGCTCAAGTCGGCATCGGTATCGATATGCAAAGGGACGAGCCCAATAAACTCTGACATCGGAAATGGGCTGTATTTTGTATACGGCCCACTACGACATAGAGTGGGCTCGAACGGTTCCGAATAACCACAAAATTCGGTGGCGACTCCTACTTCGATTTAAATTTCAATTTGACCATCTCATATGGAGATTCATTCGCCTACCCAAACCCGCGCGTGGCCGCGTCGGGGTGGACCTATGTCATGTCCACAATTTGGCGACTCCGCTGGGGATCAACTGATGAGTCACTTACCATCGGCATCCCTAGGGTGAGACTCGAAAAGAAATCGTTCGAATAGTAATGTACACGTTTTACTTCAATGGTTCATGCATAACCCATTCTTTCCCGGGCCGGTTACTTGTGACCGACGTCCCACTATACCACGGTGCGTTCCTACTTGGACCCACTAAAGACTTCGATGGCGGAACTCGCATGGGTTTTATGGCAGGTTCTAAGACCAACTCGGCTTAGGAAGACCGTCCTGATTTACGAGAAAGTTATCGTCGTTGGTATAGACCCTATTAGACCGACCGAGACTTAGACTAAGAGCATACATGGTGTCATTATACTGTTTCCGTGACTACGTGCTACTTGATCCATGTCTCATCTTTTCAAAAAACCGTCGTTTTCAAAAACTTGCATCTTTTTCGAAAACCATCCATTTTTTCAAACCCGGAAAGCTACCGAATTTAGGACTTATGATTTTGACTCAAAATAGCCTATTTTTAGCCGGTATGCTGTCCAAAACTTTTCAAAGATTCGAAAATCTCGGCCCGATGACACCTTTTTTTCGATTTTCAAAAAAGATCGGGCCATCCTATCCGACTTTGCTCGGTTTTCAAATTCAAATCCTCTTTTCAAACCTTCTTCTTCTTAGGACTTCCCGTATTTAGCAGTGTCGGGTCTTGTCATAAGTAGTTAGATTCTATAGCGTCGAAACTCCGTCGATCTTACATCACGGGTTTCCACCCCATCCCAAGTCTGCCTTATTAGTCAAGGCACGGCCCACCTACGTAGGACGAACTCCTACAAAGGGAAGCCCACTTACACAATCGAGTCCAAAGTCTGGGGAATAGCTCACACGTAGGTCTTTCTTCACACGGGACTAGGCCCATTCTGCCGAAATCCTAAAGAAAGCCCACCGTCCATGAGTCATCCGTCTAGGAGTCGGTTTATAGTCTATTTCCGAGTCTAGTCGTCTTTTCTTCTTGCTCGGGATGCACCTTTCGATCTGGGTTCGATTCTGATTACACGGTGTTCTTACAGACAGGCCACCTCACACCCGAACCATGACTAAGGACGCTATCGATCAACTGAACACCTCTTTGGCCAAGATCCAAGACCAGCTCGACCAAATCAGGGGCGACCAGATCGCCATTGTTACCCGGGTTAGCGCCATAGAACAGGACAAGCCGAAGGGTGAAGATGAAGCTCATGGGCCTTTAGCCGAATTGACTAGCGCAGTCCTCAAACTGCAAGAGCAGGTCCATTTGTCGACCCACAACTCGATCCATACGGAGAATGCCCGAACCTATTCTCCCCTGACCGACCAACCGCCTGCCAATCTCAACTTGACAGGCCTCCTGATGTTCGACGGAACCGAAGACCCGGTATTACATATCCGGACCTTCAAAGAGTTTATGGCCCTAAAAGGAGTCAAGTCAGACATGTTCAAGCATCTGTTTGCCTCCTCGTTAGAGAAGCACCCGAATGCCTGGTTCTATAAGCTCGATGCCAAGAAATACAAGTCTTGGGACGACGTAGCAACGGAATTCGCTCGGAACTACGCCGACAATGCGGAGATCCAAACCACGATACGCACCCTGGAAGTAATGGCCCAGGAACCAAAGGAGGGGTTTACAAAGTACCTTCAACGCTGGAGGGCTGAAAGCGTCAAACTGGTCGATAAGCCCAGTGAAAAGGTCCTAGTTGAAGCCTTTGTCAAGAATCTCCTGCCCGCCTACCGGATCCATCTCCGGTACGCCATCATACCTAGTTTCGCGATCCTAACCGAAATGGGAACAAGAATCGAGGATGATCTAAGGATGGAAAGCCTCACTAAGGCCTCCACCAAGGGATACCAAGGGGCCAGCTCATCAACAAGCAAGCCCACATCCGCCGCTGCTACTCGTAGCATTTTTGACGAGGTAAATCTACTTGATAACCCGTCCAAGAGGAATGCCACACCCCGAGTATTCACCGACATAGGTACTACCTATGCAAATGCCTTACAAAGGCTCTCATCAAAAGGCCTCATCGCCCCGATAGGCCCAACACCTGATCCTCCAGTTGAGCGTGGCTCCAAATTCTACGATGCCCAAGCCTACTGCAAATACCATCGGGGTAAGGGACACGACACCGAGAAATGCTGGAAACTGAAGCATCTAATCCAGGATCTCATCGAAAGCGGGAAAATCCCTTTACCTGGAGGTAAGCCCAATAACAAAGACAACCCGTTGGCCACTCACGCTATCTTCTCCGGGGAAGTCATAGACTGTTCACATCTCATTTCCCCGTTTATCCCACAAATTAACGGGATCTGGTGTGACGATGAAGACAACGTCTATCTCACTAAGGGAGAAGCCGTCCCTATCACGCCCGAGGAGATCCAGAAAGCTAAGTCCAAAGCCTTAACCAGCAGTCATGCTCTCATCATCACCGAGCCGCCACCTAGAGTGGAGCCCGCCCCGGAAGAGCCGCCAACTACTGAAAAGGCTCTGGTAAAGCAGCTGAGCAAGACTCGAGTTGACCTCTCTATATGGCAACTCCTAGTTAGCTCTCAAGAACATCGAGAGGCACTCACTAAGGCCCTCGATCAAGTCAAGATCGACTCTATGGCTACACTAGCTGAAATGGTAGCCACCGTTCTACCCCACCTAAAGGGGAAAGCAAAAGAAGAAGGCCCGCTCATCACCTTCTCCAATGTAGATCTGCCATCATTTGGGCCAGCCCACAACATGGCTCTCTACATCACGGTAATCTGCAGTGGAAAATATCTGCCCATGACCCTTATCGACGACGGGTCCGCAGTCAACGTCCTCCCCTTGAGGACCGCCAAAGCCCTCGGTATTACCGAGGCCGACTACATTCCTACAGCTCAAACCATTCAGACTTTCGACGGAAGCCCAAAGTCCGTATCCGGGGCCGTAAAACTCACTATCATAACGGGCCCAATAGAGAAGGAGCTGGAATTTCAAGTGATCGACGTGACCTCTTCCTTTAACCTTCTTCTAGGAAGACCCTGGATCCACGCGACCAGGGCTGTGTCCTCCACCCTGCACCGGAAGGTCAAGCTACCTTTGCACGATACCGTCATCACTCTAGAAGCCACACCTATGACTGTGGCTAACTGCAACACCTCGGGCCGCACCGATCTTTGGGGGTTCGACTTCATAGGGGCCATCGAAGAAGAATATCTTTTCCGACCCTACTTTACGGTTAGCATGGACCGGATGTTACAAAATCTGGGCTTTCTACCGGGGGTTACATCAAGGCCCGATCTACCCGCAGGAAAAATCCTCGAAGTCCTCGAAAACGGGAGGATTCAAACCGGTCTGGGCTACACCCCGACCCCGGAAAACATGGGCCAAACCGGAACCGGTAAAATCATCTTCGTCACGCCGGTGTTCGAGTCCGCCCAAACAGGCCTATATCGGCCCCCAAACGCACGCCCTGGGACCCACTTGGCCCAGGTCTGCAACTACATACCCGACGACATCTTCGCCCTTGTCCAGTCCGAAGATGCTAAGAATGCTGAGCCCGCACTGGGGCTACTTTTTGGGGAGGAGCTCGCGACCCCAACGCCGAAGGAGGAGCTAGTTAGCCTCATTCTCCGCAGCCGCACTTTCGATCCATCCAAGCTGATCTCGGATGTCGGATCCGGGACAGGTAAGAGAGCCTGGAGGAAGACTGTCAAGTGGACTGACAGTCAAGGAAGGACTTTCAAGTTGATCACAGGGGAAGGAGAAATGCCAGAATCTGAGTCTGAGTCAGAGTCAGAGTCCGAGTCAGAGTCTGAGATTGAGTCTAGTGAGTCCGGTGCTAGGGTCAGTCCTGTAGCTCCCCCACCCCCTTTAGGTTTTCCTAGTGCTTCGGGGTCTGTCCCGGGCACCCTACCTATCCTGCCACTGACTAGCGATCAGATGGCAGCTCTTTTTGAGCTTTTCTCTCAATTTATGAATAATAACAACCGTTCTGCTTACGACTTGTCTCATTTTCAAAATTTCCTAAATTTTCAAAATATTCTGTGCAATGACATTGAGAAACCCGACGAACAGATATCCTTACCTCCACATCTGATCGAGCAGCTAGAGCAAAGGGAATCCCGCAATCCGGTAATCGAAGAAACCAAATCCATCAACGTGGGAACAACCTTAGAACCTCAGATGCTTAAGATAGGGTTATCTCTAGATCCCGGGGAGAAACAACAGTTCATCAATCTCCTTCAAGAATTCAAAGACGTCTTCGCATGGTCCTACAAGGACATGCCGGAGATAGACCGCGAAATAGCCGAGCACCATATATCGATCAAGGAAGGGTTTAAACCGGTTAAACAGAAACTCCGACGCATGAGGCCCGAATGGTCCCTCAAGGTCAAGGAGGAAGTCGACAAACAATTCAAGACTGGGTTCATACGAGTCTCCGAGTATCCAGATTGGGTTGCAAACATCGTGTCGGTCCCTAAGAAAGACGGTAAGGTACGTGTCTGTGTAGACTTTCGGGATCTTAACAAGGCGAGCCCGAAAGACGATTTCCCGTTACCACACATCGATATATTGGTGGATAACATAGCTGACCATGCCCTTTTGTCATTCATGGACGGGTATGCCGGGTACAACCAAATAAAAATGGCAGAGGAAGATATGGATAAGACCACCTTCATTACACCTTGGGGTACTTATTGCTATACTGTTATGCCATTTGGTCTCATTAATGCCGGGGCCACCTATCAACGAACCGCCACAACTTTATTACATGACATGATGCATAAAGAAGTGGAAGTTTACGTGGACGATATGATCGTCAAATCCAAGGACAGGGACGGTCACATCACCGCCCTGAGAAGATTTTTCACCCGATTACGCAAATACAACATGAGATTAAACCCTCAGAAATGCAGTTTCGGGGTAACCTCTGGCAAATTACTGGGTCACATCGTCAGCCAACGCGGTATCTAAGTCGATCCAGCCAAAATTAAGGCCATCACCGAGATGCAACCTCCTAAGACCGAAAACGAAATAAGAGGGTTTCTCGGAAAAGTCCAATACATCAGCAGGTTCATTTCAAAGCTAACCATGGTGTGTGAACCGATCTTCAAAAAGCTGAAAATAGGGGAACGGTTACTATGGGACGACAAGTGTCAAGCAGCCTTTGACAGAATCAAAGAAATCTTGTCTTCACCACCGGTCCTGATGCCACCTCAACCCGGTTTGCCTTTGTCGCTGTACCTAACCACGACAGAGACAACCATGAGGGCTATGCTAGCTCAAACGGTCAACTCCGAAGAACGAGCTATATACTACATCAGCAAAAAGTTTCTAGAGTACGAGTGTAAGTACACCATGCTCGAAAAGACGTGTTTAGCCTTGGTCTGGGCCACTAAAAAGCTCCGACATTACATGCTCAGCTACGAGGTACAAGTACTGTCAAGAATGGATCCGATCAAGTATCATTTCGAAAAGCCCATTCTCAACGGCAGAATATCAAGATGGACCCTGATGTCGGCAGAATTCGATCTAAAGTTCGTACCATTGAAAGCCATCAAGGGCCGAGTAGTAGCCGAATTTCTCGCTGACGGTCCCATAACCGAAGAAGGGCACACCGACACCTGGTCCTTCCCAGATGAAGATATTTTCCATACTGACACCGAAACGTGGGACTTATACTTTGACGGGGCATCCAACTTCCGAGGATTTGGAGTCGGTATACTTCTAATCTCGCCAAAAGGGGAACATACTCCCGTGTCTATCAAATTAGACTTCGACGTCACCAATAACGCCGCTGAGTATGAAGCATATATCCACGGGCTACGAGTCGCCGCCGACTTAGGGGTCACGAACCTCCGAGTACACGGCGACTCACCGCTGGTCATTAACCAAGCGCTCCAAAAATGGAAAACCCGAAATGCTAACCTCGTGGCCTACCAGGCACGAGTAAGGGATCTCGAGAAACAATTCCAAAAGGTAGAGTACGTATACCTACCTCGGGAAGAAAATCAGTTCGCAGATGCACTTTCAAAACTGGCATCTTTACTAAATATTCCCGATCACATGACCAGCATGCCGATCTGCGTCGAAAGACGATCCGAGCCAGCATATATCCATGACATCGAGGATATCGAGATACCTGATCCTGAGCCGTGGTATAAAGCAATCCAGACATACTTGACAACCGGGGAATATCCACCCGGGCCAACAATCGAGCCAAAAAGGCCTTGCGTAGGTTAGCGACCCAGTTCATCCGTACCGACGACGAACAACTTTACAAAAAGACACCGCAGGGGGCTCTCCTTTTATGCGTCGATAAGGGTAACGCCGAGAAGGTCTTGGCCGAAGTACATGACGCCGAGTGTGGTCCTCACATGAATGCCCAGATGCTAGTCCGAAAGATCATGAGACTCGGGTATTACTGGAACAGCATGGAAACCGATTGTCAGCTTTATGTCAGACATTGCCATAATTGCCAGATTTTCGCTAACGTACAGCATATGCCACCATCCCTGCTGTACACCATGACGTCACCCTGGCCGTTTTCAACATGGGGAATCGATATAATCGGAAAGATAAACCCCTCGAGAACCGGAGGACACTGCTTCATTTTGGTAGCAATTGACTATTTCACCAAATGGGTTGAAGCGGAATCCTACCGTATTCTCAACGCCAGTCATGTTGCCAAATTTATCCGAAATAAGATAATATGCCGGTATGGGATCCCTCATGAATTCATCAGTGACCACGGGACCCACTTTCAAGCCGAAACAGCTGCCTTGTTAGCCAAGTATAAGATCCAAAGACATACGTCTTCACCCTACCTACCCCAAACCAATGGAGCGGTGGAAGCAGCTAACAAAACCATTGTCACCATACTCAAAAAGATGGCTGACAATTATCGGGACTGGCCCGATAAGATACCATTTGCCCTTTAGGGATATCGAACCTCGATTCGTACTGCGACCGGGGCAACACCGTATTACCTTACATACGGGATGGAAGCGGTCCAACCTGTCGAGTTAGAGGTACCGTCACTCAGAATCCTGCTCGAAAGTCAAGTACCCGAAGCCGATTGGGTTCGAGCACGATATTACTCGCTAGTACTTTTAGACGAACGAAGATCTCGTGCCCTCAATAACATACAGATTTATCAGAAAAGAATCCAACGGGCCTTCAACAAAAGGGTAAGGCCCAGAAACATCAAAGAAGGAGATCTGGTCCTCAAATCTGTCCGAGCTTTATTACCAATAGACCCAAGGGGAAAATTCAAACCTAACTGGGCCGGGCCATATTTGGTAAAGAAGATTCTATCAGGCGGAGCGGTGATGCTAACAGATCTGGACGGGAATGAGTTTGTCAACCCAACTAACCTGGACCAGCTGAAACGTTATTACCCTTAACCTGTTTCTCTCAATGTCATTTGCAAAAGTTTATTAAAAATATCTTTTCAAAAATAAACTTTTAAAGACAAGTCAAAAGTTAGAATTACTTATTCTACTGTTATAAACATCTTGAACCAATAGTCTAGATGTATTTCGAAATTGCAAATTAAGTCTGAACTACGTTTGGTTTGATTCCGCTATTTGTGGATACGTAGGCAGCCCCTCAAAAGGGCACAACCATCGCAATCGAAAAAAAAAACAGGAACGGTTTTTAATAAACTTCTTTTATTTATTTCAAAAAAAACCAATTACAAAAAAAAATCCAAAAAAAAAACACACAAATAGTACTAATATTTAAATAATAAAAAAATCTAAGGCATTTTTCCCTTTCCCTTGTCCTGAGTCTCTTTTTCGGTCCACCGGCGTCGGCGTGGAGGTGAACGCTCCCGAATCACCAAGGGAATCTCCTTAACCCGAGCTCGTTTCTTCGAACTTGACTCCCCGGTCACCTCGGTCGGTCCTAGCCGGGCCCTTGCCCTCTCGGGTAACCGTTCCCGCGGCCCAAGTCTGTCTCGGACTGCTAGCTTTGGTCCGAGTCTTCTCTCTAAGTCGCTAGCACCGGTCTCTTTAGCTCGAGTCTTAGTTTTTGGCTTAGAACCCGACTCCGGCCGGACATGGGTAGTTGGGATTTCTTCCTTATCGAAAAACCATCTATTGTCTTTCACCGATTCTCTACGGGCTAAGTCAAAAGCCTCATCGGTCTTTAAAGCTTCACGGGCCTCTTTAGATTCTTCCGAAGCCCACTTGAGATATGATTCGGAAACCCAAGCGGTCTGACAAGGGCGAGGTATAGTCCACATGACACGGGTAAACCAGCGTTGTAACCACGTGTCACACATAGCGTCCGTCAATTGGAGCGAGACGCTAATAATTGCTTCGGTTTCGGGAATCTGCTGGAACGAACCGAACTGCCGTAGAAGACGATCTGGGTAAATATGCACGGTCCAGTCCAAGGACAAGATCACCAGGTAGCGGGCTTTATCGCTCTTAGCTAGGCCCGTCATCTTCGAGAGGAACCACCAGATCACGTTTCACCTAATCAAGGGCCCGCCATGGAATTTTAGCTCCTCATCCCAATATTTCCGATTTATGTGATGACTGGAGCTTATTCGTCGAGACCGTGAGCCTATCTGACAGCATCGATATCTGGATATACTCACCGGGGGCTCTATGATCGACAGACGCTCGGATAACCAAATCTGCAAAATTTTCGAAAAGTCAAAAACTTTCGAAAAATCAAAAAAAATTCAAAAAAAAATTTCAGGAAAATTCAAAAATTTCGGAAAATCAAAAAAAAAAAAATCGAAATTTTCGGAAAATCAAAATTTTCGGAATTTTTTTAAAAAAAAAGTCAAAAAATTTTTTTTAAAAAAAAAAAAAAATTTCGGAAATAAATTAATTTTTTCGAAAAAAAGAAAGGTCAAATACCTGCAGAAGACGAATGCTGCCCGTTAATTGCCGATCTGGATCAAGTCTCCTCGCATCAAGGCCCATGATAATCTCCCCAGTTATCAGCCAGGCTGGGCTGTAACCTTCCTCCATTTGATCCACTATGCTGATTAACCTGATTTCGCCTAAACATGAGTCAGCATCCATCCGACCTTCGAAGGCATATCGGTGCAGCATACAGAAGGCAAAAGCCCTACGCCTATGAATAGAAGAAATTCTGGGACCATTGGGATCCATAAATTTATCAGCTAAGTCAAACAGGGAAACAGAATTTCCCTTCACCATACGGGAAGTCTCAGCATGAGACAACCCAAGAAAGTCCCTCAATCTCCTCCTTGGATCAGGATAAAAAGGAGGAATAGCAGGATGAGCATTTGGGCACCAACCCCCTACAGCAGCAATCTCTTCGGGAAGGGGACATATTTCTCCCCGAGGAAAGGCGAAAACATGGTGGGTAGCATCCCAAAAAGTTAAATAAGCATCCAAGAAATGTGCATCCACCTTAAGTCGCTGGAGCGGGAACAAAGCCACAATTCCCATCTGAGTAAGCTGAACCTTATCTCCATCTCAGAAATCCTGGGCCCACGCGTGAAGCATCGCGGTCAGACGTTCGATACCCATAGCAGAAAGTTTTGTTTTATCTTAAGAAGCCTAAAGGGATTTTAAGATAAGAAGGAAATATTTTGGGTTGGAATATGAGAAGATTAAGGGCAAGAACTCTCTATTTATAATAGAGAAATCTCCTCTCCTAGTCACCCCTGGAATAGGATTTTTTGCGATGTTCCCTACTTCACCTAGGCATACAGGCCTAACTAGGAGATTTTAGGAATCCATGTCAGAATTTGATCAGGAATCAAGTCATCCCAAGCATTCCTTTTCCTTCCTAAATTTTTCAAAATTTCCGCCATTTTCAAAAAAAAAAATTTCGACTTTTTTTCGAAATTTTCGAAAAAATATTTTCTTCCAAAAATCAATCAAAAATCATTTTCTTCCCCAGCATGAGTCGATGTTTTATCTGAATGTTGCATGCAAAACAGAGAGGTATCCAAAGACTCTCAGAGAATTCTCAAAAGAAAATTTCCAGTGAAAATTCAAGCAACATTTTTACTGAAGAATCGGATGTATCAGTAAGCGGTACATCCCCAGCTTCTAATGGAAGCTCCCGCGCTATTCCGAGTGGGATTATCAGTAAGCGGTATACCCACAGCTTCCAATGAAGCTCCCGCGCCATTCCAAGATGAATATGTCTGTAAACAAGACACACCCAAGACTTTTTAGTAGAAGTCCCCGCGCCACTATTGACATCTATCCAGGTATGATTTCTATCTTATGGCTGGCGAGCCCCACCAACGCAAGTCTAATGGACTCTAAACAACCCGATCGGAAGTCTGCCAGGTCTTAATCCTCGATTGGCCTGGTAGCTACTCTGACTTTCGCCTTGTCCAAGCCTCAGTCAGAGTGGGGGCTCTGTAGACACCCACATTTTGACCGCCAGGTGTCTATAGTAGGTCCCGCCAAACACCCGATGATGATCGGACGCAAACATGCTTTAATGACTCGGATATGGGCTCGAAATCATGGACATTTGGTTTAGGCTTATTACGGAGTACAAATCTCACAAAACCAACCTCAAATCCAGGCCCAGCAGGTCGTTTCGAGTCAAATAAGACTAATTTGGGTCGATTCCGACACCAGGGGTAAAACCGTCTTTTTACGATCGAGTCAAAACCCGGTCGAAAAATATCCTCGAGACACACGAGTCAGCCGTGATACTTCACACGGCTGATCCGGTCCCAAATACTACAAAAATCATCTTCAAAAAATATTAAACAAATCCGTTTAAGGATAGAATTCTATCTCAAGTAGGAATTCTATCCGGAAACCGAAACAGTTTACAACCCGAGCTCAGATACTCGGCTAAGACAGCCGAGATATCCCCTTTTCAGCCGAATACTTGGCTTCTCCACCAAGAAACGAGACTTTTGTTCCCTTTCAAACTCTCGTGTTTTCTATCCAAACCGGTATTTCTTGTCACACAAGCAAGACTACCTCGACTCCTATAAATAGGACCTCATATTCAACACAAAAAAAAAGAAAAACATCAATAATCCTGACACATCCATTATCGATCAATACACAACAATTATTAGTCACACACACACCCGATATCTAGCAAAAAATAGTCTCGACTCACACATCCGGAGGAATCCCGAAGTAGCCTCGAAAATCCAACCGACCGAACCCATCTCGTCCCGCGTCCAAAAATCCGCACCACCTTAACTCACCCGCATCATCTCGACGCTCCCGTGCCTAAGCCACCGTCCGACGAGCCTTATACCGAGAAAACGAAGCATGTAGGTTGAGGGTGCAAATCAAACCCGACTCTTATCTTTTCTCTCCCACTTTCTCACGTTTTTTTTCTTTTTTTTAGTTTTAGTTTTCGTCGGTCGTTTCATATTTTAATATGGGTCATTCGTCGCATATTTTTTATTTCTAATAATCGATACTATAAAACTAATTTTTTTTTCATATAACGTTCTTAAAATACGATACCGATTCTCTAATCGAATATCGTATCTACAAGAACTAAATTAATTAATCTCGTTGATGCTAACAAAATCATACATCTTTTTCTAAACAAAATTCGATGATTTTAAACGCGGAGAGAATTAACATCGTTTTCGTTCAAAAATTCTTTTTTTACTTTTTTCATTCAAATCAAACTTTTTTTCAAAACCTTTTCTAAAATCTCCGACTATTCGATATCGATTTCATAATTGAATATCGAATACGACGAATATCGAAAATATAAATCGAGTATAAATTAATCCATGTTTGTACGCGATTTATAAAAATTAACGATTTTCGAACAAACAAAAAAACCCCGAACAGGCTGCCACGCGAGTCGCGCGCCTGTCAGACGACTCGCGCAGCTGCCTGTTTCGCCGGCTCCTTTTTTTCGTTTCTTCGCTTTTCTATTTTTAATTCTTTTCGAACCTTACATTAAAATGCGACTTTCGCGACATATTTCGATAAAATACTTTTTTCGACCTCGGTCAACACGTGTTAATCCATCACGTGTCATTAAAACTTTTTTCGAATCATGCATATTATTTATTTATGTCTTTATTCGATTTATTCATCGTTACTAACTCGTTTTCTCGTGTTTGTAGCAATTTATTTGTTTTTTATCGTTTTATTAGACTAAAACGACTTCACATGCTAAAATTACTTTGACGTTATTAGTTTAATATGCATTAAACGACTTAGCAACCCATTTTATTTTTCTCACATGCTTAGGAAAATAATGTTTGCATATCATTCAACCGTCGAACTAACCCGTGTACACAAAAAACGAACGATATCTTAGTAAAGGCCGCTAAGTGCGGGCGGGGTTGGGTGTTCTTAGTGAACTTCCCAACACGTACCCTCACCCCTTACTCAGAACCATGGTTTCCGGATGTCCGAATCCATTGGCAACGAGAGTCATTCAATATACGATTAACCGCTCAAGTCGGCATCGGTATCGATATGCAAAGGGACGAGCCCAATAAACTCTGACATCGGAAATGGGCCGTATTTTGTATACGGCCCACTACGACATAGAGTGGGCTCGAACGGTTCCGAATAACCACAAAATTCGGTTGCGACTCCTACTTCGATTTAAATTTCAATTTGACCATCTCATATGGAGATTCATTCGCCTCCCCAAACCCGCGCGTGGCCGCGTCGGGGTGGACCTATGTCATGTCCACATAATGACGATAATAATAAATGTTAATTTCGTTGAAATGCTATTTTTATATATTTCACTTATTCTAATAACTTACGAGTTTTCTATAACAATATTTCTATTTTAAGTAAGTTTCTATTTATGGAATGTTTCCCTTTTATATAAAATGTTTATTCCTTTTATCTTCATATTAATTACGATGATTATATTTATTTTTGAATATCGATAATGATTTGTTTTGGAGTTATGGAATAAAGACAAGTGTGGGGTTAGAGTAATATAATTTGGGATGTACGTTTTTGCCATCAGCTATAAAGTCGGTGTGCCCATTTGGGGCACATTTGGTCGTTGAACTTGACGTAGTTTCGCCCAGGAGAGTGTATGTTTTGACCTTAAGCTAGATATCGCATCGTGTTAGTCGCCATCAGCTGAACTAGACAGAATTGTTGTCTAGGAAGGGTATACACTACTTAAAACCAGGACCTCGCTGCATGCAGTCCTGTTATAGTTGAATTGCCTAGTTAGAGACTGGATTCTGTTATGAGTTAAGTCTACAGTTCTCGAAGCTAGTTTTCAGTATTATCCTAGTGAAAATCTAGCATTGTGCACACTGATCGAATTTCCATAACGCCAATTTTGAATATTATTATTATCGGCTGATTTTTGACTTGCAAGTTGGCAAGTGTTTGAAGTTTCGCTGAAAACTTAATTTTATTATATCGTTTTGATGTTTTCTCATTTTAAGTATTTTGATATAATAATACTATTATTTTTCCATATGATATATGGCTGGGAGAACGTTCGAGTTACTCCACACTGACGTGGCCGTTATATATGTTTATAACATGACAGGTATTTGCTGTTGGGTTTTGGGTGTGAGCTAGCGAGTAGCGTGGATCCTACTCTTTCTTCATTCACGATTTATGGAATTGTATAAATCTTTTTGGAGAATTTCCTTTTAGCCCTTTTGTAAAAAGAGGTCTTTGTATTGACTTACCATTTCTTTTAATAAGATGTAGTTTATCAGTGTGTTTTAATCCCAACTCTACAGTGTTTCCGCCACTGTATTACGTTAGATTTTCTAGGGGATTACAGCCATTCTGCCACCCCTTTCAATATGGTGTTGTTTTAGATGCAGTTGCAAAGCAGATGCTGCAAGGATTATGTCTACAGCTCACAAATTAAAGACAGCAGTTGTCATCAAGCTAAGTATAATGTGCAGGCCAGGGATTTCAGTTTGTCTTTGGTATTCATGGCTTTGTGT
Source organism: Agrostemma githago (assembly GCA_958450325.1). Taxonomy (NCBI): domain Eukaryota; kingdom Viridiplantae; phylum Streptophyta; class Magnoliopsida; order Caryophyllales; family Caryophyllaceae; genus Agrostemma; species Agrostemma githago. The sequence goes on along the minus strand of OY288255.1, from coordinate 23,141,838 downwards.
TGGTGCATCTAAGCCATGATACTATGTTTAGGGATAGTCTATTTGTTTTATAAAAGTTTGTGTTAGTCTGTTCCTTCATTTTTCTCTCTCATCTAATGGTATCCTTTGGATATAGTATAGCTCTTAGGCCCCTACAGCGTCCATTCAGCAGTATCAAGCCCCTCTTTGAGCCCGTCTCTTATTCTTCAAATCTTCTTCCAGTACCAGCTTGTGTCCTGAGGAGGAGAGTAGGTATCTCACTCTTTTCCTTTTATGTGTACATGATGAATCCATTGCACCCATAGCCTGTTTGCATTGCTACTTACCCACCAAGCCTCCAATGGCAGTTGCATTCCATGCACCAGATTGTTTTAGATATGAGTAGTTAATTTATTTTCTAGGATTAAGAGGATATATACATGATAGGAGGGTTATAATTAATTGACTGTATTGTTAATTGCATGAACTATCGCTTGGTTTTTTTTTTGAAAATCGTCACCCATTATATTAAATCAACTTCCGACAACTCAATCACAGTTGCCGGAAAAGAAGACTCCAAGACAATCTCGCTATTCTGTACGGAACAGTATCTAGCAAGCCAGTGAGCAACAGTATTACCACTACGTTTAGTATGCATACAACGACATATAGAGAAAGAACCAAGCAAACCATAGATGTCCTCCAAGCAACAACCGATGGGAGACCTCCAATGAACCCGCTTCCGCACATTAGCGACTACATTGGCCGAATCGCTCTCCAAGACAATGCACTGGAATCCCGCCATACGAGCCTTTGCAAGCCCAAAACTCACCGCCTTTGTCTCCGCTACTTCCGGCGACCACAGCGCGTGCTGTCTTCGACTGCCAGTGAGAAAGATCTTCCCCAACTCGTCTCTGATCACAACTCCCAATCCCACCTCTTCATCGTTGAGAATCGCAGCATCCACGTTGATTTTTACATCGCCCACGCCCGGTTTCCTCTAGCTACTTACCCCGACTTCACTAACCAGACCGGTAACCTAAGTCACAGTCGTCTGATACTGAATAAAGTCAGAAACCAGCAACGACAAACCTCGTAAGATCACACTCGGAGGCTTGGGAACCTCGTCAAAAACCAGAGAGTTACGGACTGTCCAGGTCGACCAGAGAGTGGTTAGGAACCTGACCTTAGCAGCCAAGTCAAGACCCACCAACGCAAACGACAAACTCGCGATAAGGTCATCATCCATGTTAAGCCGATTCACCAGCGACTCAAATTCCGTCCCCAGCCACATCCACTTAGTTTTTTCACACCCTCAGAGAGCATGAGCCAAAGATTCCTCCCCCTGCTCACATAGACCACAGATGGGTGACTCCACACAATGACGAGAGAAGAGAAGCCTCCTAACTCCCAACGACTTCGAACAGACACGCCATAAGAAATGGATAAGCTTAGGGGGGACGGGGAGTCCCCAAATCATTTTCCAGAACACCGATTGAGGAGAGGGAGGTGTCGACAGACCCAAGTGATACGCGGATCGGACTGTGAAAGCACCATCTTTTAATGGCCACCATAACATAGAGTCCCGAGTAATCTTCACCGCCAAAGGTAATTCCAACACCGCACGGACATCCTCTTCAACCAAAACCTCTCGAAGACGACTCAAGTCCCAAGAACGGGAAGAATGATCGATCAAATCGGCAACTCAGAGATCCGCATCCGCTTCCAGGTTAGGCATTGGGACTCGCGCGGCATTCGGGCCTGGCAACCACGCGTCACTCCAAACTCGAATGTCCATCCCATTCCCAACCCTCCATTTAAGCCCCTCAAGGAGTAGTGATTTAGCACCCCACATACTCCTCCAACAAAAGCTCGGATCGTACCCCCTCCTCGCCTCCAAGACCGTCGTATGTTTATAATATTTGGCCTTCATAATTCTAGCTACCAACGACGTTGGACAGGTATGGAACCTCCAAAGTTGTTTCGCCAATAGAGCTTGGTTGAACACCCTCAAGTCCCGGAAGCCTAGACCCCCATTTCCCTTAGCTCGACACAACTTCTCCCACGATGACCAGTGGATTCTTCGTTTGTTATCCGTCGAACCCCACCAAAAGCGCGCCATTGTCCTATGCAACTCATCAATCACACCCCCCGGAATAGCAAACAGGCTCATCATATAAGTGGGTATAGCCTGAGCAACTGCTTTAATTAGAACTTCCTTTCCGGAGATAGAAGTTTCTCTTTCCATCCATGCGTTTTCTTCCATACCCGATCCTTGAGACCCATGAATATTGCCTTCTTAGATCGCCCAATGATAGTCGGTAGACCGAGGTACTTCTCGTGCTTGTCAACAGTTCTCAAGCCCATGATATTTCCCACCAAAACTCGCATACTAGCAGGTACTCTTTAACTAAAAACAACTTCCGATTTGGCATAGTTTATTTTCTGTCCCGAAGCTCTTTCATATTGGCTAATCGAGTTAGCTATCACCGAGCATTCTTCCAAAGTTGCCCTAGCAAACAAAATACTATCGTCTGCGAAAAAAAGGTGTGAGACAATGGGTGCCCCTCTACATACACGAATACCATGAAGTAACTTTGCTTGCACTGCCAGTCTGATCACGTATGAAAAAGCATCAGCGCATATAAGGAAAAGGTAAGGCGAGATTGGGTCACCTTGTCTTAGCCCGCGACTAGGAACGACCTGCCCCGTTAGTTCCCCATTGATCACGAAAGCATGGGACACCGAACCGATACAAATCATTATACGTCGCACCCATCCCTCGTTAAAACCCATCGCACACATCATAGCCTCTAGAAAAGGCCATTCCACCCGGTCATACGCTTTACTCATGTCTAGCTTGAGGGCAATATTCTCGTGTCGACCCTCACCCCCTCGCTTCATAGCGTGAAAAATCTCGAAAGCAATGAGGGCGTTGTCGGTAATAAGACGACCCATAGTAAAGGCACTCTGCTCCTCAGTAATAATTTCATTCATGAACGGCTTGAGGCGATTAGCTAAAGTCTTCGAAATGATTTTGTATAAAACATTACAAAGACTTATCGGCCTAAATTCCGACAACTTTCGGGGGGACAGAGTTTTAGGAATAAGAACGACGGAAGTCTCATTCCCTTTATCAAGACTCTCACCCGTGGACCACCAGTGACGCACGTACTCGCAAATATCAAGACCGACCACATCCCAGTGCTTTTGGTAGAAGACGGCGTGCATTCCATCCGGTCCCGGGGCCTTATGTGGGTGCATATCGAAGAGGGCCTTTTTAACCTCCTCATCTTCAACCATACGCATAAGAGCATCATTCATGGTTCCTGAAACTCTCGCCTCCACCACATTAATGACCTCCTGCACCCCACTAACACCTTGAGACTGGAAAAGATTACCGAAAAAAGACGTTGTAATATTCACGATCGCATCCTTATCCATCCTCCATTCGCCCTCATCATCCTCCAGGTCCTTGATTGTGTTACGTTTTCGTCTATGGGATGCTTTGTGATGGAAGTATTTTGTATTCTTATCTCCATCTCGTAGCTCATTTTTTCGGGCACGAGCATACCAGTAAGACTCCTCTTGTCGGAGAAGCCTGTCAAGATCCTCGACCAATCGCGAACAAGCGGCTAGCATATCAGCCGAAGGGGAGCGCTTCTGCCAATATTCAAGCGATCTTTCAGCATCCCTAATTTTCTTCTTTAGGTCACCAAAAGTCGTACGAGCCCATGTACCCAATCTACGAGAGCACTCGGCAATCTTATCCTCCACCTTCGCCCCATAAGCAGATCCCCACGTCTCACTCACGATGTCTCGACAACTGGGGTCAGACAGCCAGAGGGCTTCAAAACGGAACCGTCTCTGCCCGACAACCCGCCGTTGCTCCGTCGTACCAGCCACCACGATTGGACCATGGTCCGAGGCATAAATGGGGAGATTTCTAACACACGCCTCAGGGAAAAGCTGTTTCCAAGCAGGGCAAGACACCGCCCGATCAAGGCGTTCGCGAATAATATTACCCACCACCCGACCCCTTTGCCACGTGAATGCCGGACCCTCGAACCCCATATCAGCGAGATGACAGTCGGTTAGTGCTTCAGGGAAAGCATTCATCGCGCTATCGCCGTGGGTACTCCCTCCCTCCTTCTCACTAGCACATAAAATTTCATTAAAGTCCCCGAATATGATTCGAGGGGTACTCCCGACCTCACAAAGCTGCCGAAGAAGCCTCCAAGTTCTGTGTTTATCAGCTGCATTCGGCCAACCATACACCCCAATAGCCTCCCACACAACCCCTCTTCCCTCCTCACGAACTTTGACACGAACATGCCTACTATAATAGGACACCAACTCAGCATCAACATATCGCCACCAAAGACCTATCACACCCGACCTCCCATTACTATTTACACAGATACCTTCATTAAAGCCACACTTAAACTTAACTTTCTCTAACTCACTCGCTCTAACCATCGTTTCCATAACGAAAACGATGTTCGGGCCCTCCCTCCAGCACCTATCTTGGAGGGTGTTCACCGTCAGGGGATTGCCCAACCCCCGACAGTTCCAACTTACGATCTTCATGGCTGTTCGCGGGGCTGCTCAATAATAGCCTCCGCTACTTTCTGGTTGACGAACAGCACCATATCGTTGTCCCCGGTAACCAATCTACGTCGGCTTATGATCACTTCCTCAAGCTCGTGGTCTCCCTCCACGTCCCTACTCCGCTTCCCCACCCTCGAACTCTTCCCCGTATCCGGACTCACCTGGGCCGGAGGTACACTAGGCCCTTTACCACTTCTAGTGGCCTTAAATGGTTTCTCCCTTCTCATGTAGGTACCGCTCCCAAGCTCAAAAGGATCGTCATTCATAATCGTGTCCAGATCTCCAACTCCTCCACCCACCATACTATTCCCCCCACCCACCTTTCCAGCTCCCTCCTTATCCCTCCTTCCCCCACCTGGCTCCTCCCTCACCTCATTCCTCCTTATATCCCCCTCTCTCCAAGAACCATCAGTATCCTCCCTGCCCCCCTGCTTCGCTCCATCTCCACTCATCTTCCCTTTATTATGGACAACAATCGAGTTTAGTTTTGCGATAAGGTCGTTAACAACCGTCTCATCACGTCGCCTAGCCTCCTCGTCAAACATCTGCTGGAGAGAGCGTCCCCTAACACTCGTGGAAGAGGGTACAAGACGAGTCGTTCTCAAGGGAGAAGCACGAAGAGATTCATCGAACACAAGCTCACCCTTACCATAGGGCCCGTCATCGCAATCTTTCTCTCCGTGCCCTAGCAATCCACACCCGTAACAAAAGGTCGGTAGCCTCTCATATCTTATAGGAAATCTCTCCACCTTTCCCGATGGCATTCGCACATCCACCCCATCCCGTAGCGGCACCCTAACATCATGAAGAATTCTCAGCCTCACCGCCTTCTCCACCCCCCTCATCGACCCCTTATCCACGCACATAAATGACCCCACTTGGTTTCCAATATAACACAAATTCTCCTCCTTACCCCGACCTCGAAGCGTCAAGTCATAAACTCAGATCCATAATGGCACATGAAAGAGGGGTGTGTCGGACAATTTCTCTTCCCCCTTAGGGTCATTAAAACACCAAATGTTCTTGTCAAAATTCCACGGTTGATTTTCAAGCACTTTGAGTTTATCTTTTTCTAGATCAAAGCGAAAGAGGAAAATACGTTCGGTCGGATTGAGAACATTACCTACGATTGACCCCTTTGGCTGCCACACTTTGGCCATAGTTTCTATTGCTGCTCGAACATTAATAGTCTTCGTAGCCCAGATCTTTCCAAGAAGAATGAAATCTTCCTTCCCAACGTCCTGTGGGTCATCCGTATCCCACACATAACCGCTTGTTTGTCCCACTACTTCTTTCCCTTTTCGCTGCCCTACCACATTGTCTTCTGCCATCGTATGATTGTACACAGCGAACGAGAAAGATTTTTAAGAAGTTGTACTGTTTGTCAGATCCCACGTGGGGAAAAAGCCGTCAAGAAGAGGAGAAAAAGGGGAGAAACCCTAGAGAGCTCTCATAGGAACCCTAGAGAGAAAAAGTAACTAATAGAAAATAATAAAATAACTACTGCTTGTTTATCTAAATCTGATTAATTGTTTGCTGCAGAATTCAGTATCGCAAATTAGGACTTTTCACTGATCGGATTAAGAAGTAATTAGACCATGATAATTTGACAAGACTAGCTTAACTATAGCGACCACATATTAAGTTTAGATTTAAAGGTTGTATTGTATCGACCGAACTTGCAACTTCAACAGTTCGATTAATGATTCCGTTAGCTATTTCCTTTCTCCCGACTAATATACATAGTGAACCTACGATTCCAGTTTCTCTTAATTATCGTTCCGTCTTAATTTATTCGCATCTATCTATATATATAATAAAAAGGCAAACCTTTTACATCCCCTTACAACATTCACTTTTAAATGAATATTATCATGTCACATCATCAACATCATCTATTATATATGAATACTATCATGCCATGTCATCAACATCATTATTTATTATGTTTATTTTTGATAGTTAACGTCATTCCATATCCCAACAAGAGATTACACCTCGATATATATACATGAGTCAAGTCCTACATACAATGAATACGGGAAGCCTACTAAATACAATGAGTAACCAAGAGACAAAGTTAAATAATGATAGAATACAAAGGGACGGATAACTAAATACATTATTTACTAAGACACCCCCGCAGTCGGAACGGTAGGAGAGCGGACGTTCAGGCTGGACCGAAAGCGGGTGAACAGGTACCTAGGTAGGCCTTTTGTAAAAATGTCAGCATACTGGTAGTCGGCCGCAATGTGTAGAACACGAACTAACCCGAGACGAACCTTGTCACGAACAAAGTGTATGTCAATTTCAATATGCTTGGTTCGTTGATGCTGGACTGGGTTGCCAGATAGGTAAACGGCGGACACATTATCGCAGTACACAACGGTGGCATGTCTGATGGGAACATGGAGCTCGAGAAGGAGATTGCGAAGCCAAGTCGCCTCAGCGACGACATTAGTTACGCCCCGGTATTCAGCCTCGGCACTAGATGGAGAGACAGTAGGCTGCCGTTTAGAGGACCATGAGACTAAATTATCTCCAAGAAACACACAGTAGCCGAAAGTGGAGCGACGGAGGTCGGGACAACCGGCCCAGTCGGCGTTGGAGTAGGCGGTGAGTGTTGTGGAATTGGACTTGACAATGCGAAGCCCATGATCGAGAGTACCCTTCAAATACCGGAGAATACGCTTCAGAAACTGAAAATGAGGCTCTCGAGAGGCGTGCATGAAGAGGCATACTTGGTGGACGGCGTATGAGATGTCGGGCCGGGTAATAGTCAGATACTGAAGTGCCCCGGCCAAACTTCGGTAAAGAGTGGAATCAGTGAGAAGTGAACCGGCAGTAGCGCTCAGTTTAGAACCGACATCGACGGGGGTTGCGACGGAGTTGATGGTAGACATATCGGCCCAAGCAAGAATATCGCGGGCATAAGACTCCTGAGAAAGAAAAAGGCCGTCGGTGTCGCGTGTAACGCTGATGCCGAGAAAATGATGTAGGGAACCCAAATCGACATAGCAAATTCCTGCGAAAGTGTGGTAATAATGCGTCGTAGCAAGCTAGTGTTGGACGCGGTTAGCACGATATCATCAACGTATAGTAAAAGATAAGCTATATCGCGCCCATGATGAAGGACAAAAAGGGACTAATCGCAGACACTACCCTTAAACCCACGAGAGAGAATAAAGTTAGCAAACCGTTGGTACCAAGCCGGGGGGGCTTGTTTAAGGCCATAAAGGGACTTACGGAGACGACACACATGACCAGGAACCGAGGGGTCAACAAAACCCGGGGGTTGGTGCATATATACGGTCTTGACGAGGTCCCCATGTAAGAAGGCATTCTTCACGTGTAACTGGTGAATGGGCCAAGCCCGATTCACAGCGAGACTGAGAACAGTCCGAATGGTAGTGGGTTTCACAACCAGACTAAAAGTCTCATCACAGTCAATCCCAACATGTTGACTCTTCCCATTAACCACAAGACGGGCCTTGTATTAGACAAGGGAGCCGTCCGAATTAAATTTATGTCTATACAACCACATGCATCGAAAGACGGGTGACTCTGTAGGTCGAGGGACCAAGTCCCATATTCCATTTTTAATTAAAGCACGATATTCGTCATTCATGGCATCATTCCAGTTCGGGTCCCGGAGGGCTAGGTGGGGTGATTTAGAGAGAGGTGAGAGGGGAGGTGAGGCGGACGCATGCAGTTAAAACTCGAGGCTTAAAAATGCCATGCATAGCCCGAGTGGTCATGCGGTGGGGGCGAGTGGGGGGAGGTGGTGGAGGAGGTGGTGGCGAAGTTTGGGTAGACGTGGGGGATGTAGGGGTATGGGCCAAGGGAGTAGTTTGGGGTGAGGGGGACGCAGGGGTATGGGCCAAGGGAGTAGGATGGGTTGCTGGGGGGGATGCAGGGGTATGGGCTAAAGGAGTAGAGTGGGTCGAAGCAAGGGTGGAAGGGGGGGTGTGAGTTGAAGGAGGGGAGTCAGGAGTTTGGGTCAGTGGGAGTGAAGTGGGCTGGTTTAAGATTGGGCCAGAAGGGAGATTTGTGGTTTGGGGGCTGATCAGAGAGGGTAGAAGTGCAGGGGGTATGGAGGAGTCCAGGAACGAGTAAGTGTCGATGGTTTTAGGAGTGGACCTAGCAAACGGAAATACCGATTCATCGAAACTAACGTGACGAGAGTGAAATAATTTTCCGGTTGTTGGGTCAAGACACTTGTATCCTCGAAACTCATCAGGATACCCGAGGAAGACACATCTAGTAGAGCGTGGTGTGAGCTTGTGAGGACGGGTGGAGGAAAGGTTGGGGTAGCAAGCACAACCAAAAACTCGGAGATGGTCATAGGACGGAGTTCGAAGAAAAAGTATGGTGGTCGGTGATTGGAAATTAAGGAGGCAGGATGGGAGGATGTTATGTAGGTGGGTGGCGGTTTGGAGGGCATCGACCCAATAAATAATCGGGACGAACGCGTGAAAAAGGAGGGTAAGGGTAATTTCATTTAAGCAGCGTATCATACGCTCGACTTTACCGTTTTGGGAGGATGTTTGGGGGCACGAGAACCGAAAAATAAGACCATTTTCATCTCCAAATTTCCAGAAAGAGTTATTATCAAATTCACGACCAAGGTCACATTGAAAAGCTTTAAATTCTCTGTGAAATTGGGTTTAATTTAGACGTATGCACGAAATTTAAGAAACCTGGCATATGTTTCGGATTTAAATTTAATAGGATAGACCCAAACAAATTGTGAGAAATTATCAATTAGGACGAGATAATATTTATAGCCGGACTTACTAGGCACGGGAGATGTCCAAAGGTCACTGTGGACAATGTCGAATGGGGCCATCGTCTGTGAAAATGACTCGGAGAACGATAATCTTTTATGCTTGCTTATTTGGCACGAGTGGCAAAGTTGTGAACGGTGCCCGAGTTTATTACAAGGAATGGAAAAATTAATACGCAAAATATCCAAAATATTTGACCCGGGATGACCGAGACTAAAATGTCGAATATCGGAGGATAAAGTGACAAGGTGTTGATTTGATGGGGCGGAATCGGTGGAGGTGGACGACACGGGGTATAGGTCACCGTCACTGTTGCTCCACAGAATCGATTTCCCAGTCGCTAAATCCTTCACAGAAAAACCAAACGGGTCAAATTCGACGGAAACATTATTTTCTTTAGTAAATTGACGGACGGATATAAGCTTTTTAATTATATTGGGTGTATATAAATGATGGGAGGGATTTGTCGTGAATCCCAACCGTCAAACAAAACCGGCTAAACCTAGTGGGTAGCTAGGGTAAGTCGGGTCGAATCCACAGGGACGGGAGGTCGGACTAAGGTATGCTACGGTCAAGGACTAGGTTCGAGACAAGCTAGTCTAAGGGGGATGGCTATGGACTAATCTAAGGTCTAAACAAAGGAAACAAACAAAGGAGAACGGGCTAGGATTAGGTCGGGGTCAAAGGGGTAACGGAATGGTCGAGGGAGAACTAGAGGTGAAGGAGGAAGTAGGGTAATCTAGGTAATGCCCGGGCTCTCGCAACTTAGACCCACCTAGAGGTTCCACTTAAAACCCAACTCGGCGACACAACACAAACGGAGTACTAGCATGCTATAGGCCTAGGTCGAATCCGGGCTCTCGCAACTTAGACCGACCTAGGGGTCGTCCTCACCGGGCTCTCGCAACTTAATGAGGGGACCGGACCCACAAACAACTATCACCCACTAAAGAAAAGCAAGAAAAACAAGCATTCGCACATACTTAGTCAATCAAGCATTTCAACAAACATGTGATGTGCATCAAACCAAGGAGAAACCCAAATTTTCCACCAACATCTCCAACAATCCCTTAATCATCCAATTAACACCCTAATCGCCTTACTAACCCTAGCAAGATACTACTCTAACATATCTAATCTAAAACTAACACTAACAAGATGAATCAACAAAAACAACAAAACTAACATAATGAAACTAGTCTAACAATGAACTATGAACAATAACAAGAACTAAAGATTCAAACTTTAATGATAAAACAATAAACAAGAGGAAGGAAAGGAGATAATACCAAACTGTAGATGAAAGGAAGAAGAAAACTTGCATAAATGGAAGAACCCAAAACAAACATCCAAGTTTGTCAAGCTTGAATGGAGATCTTGAAGAATTCCCAAATTACAAGCACTAATCTAAGATTAACGATAATCTAAAGACTAATCTACACTAACCTATGCTAATCTATGCTAAAATAATCTAGGGTTTAAGGGGAAATGTCTAACATCACATTAACAAAACAAGGGAAGAGTATATATAGGGTTACAAGTGGAAAGGAGAAGAAAGAAATGAGTGCGGCCTGAAAAGGGCTCATCCCATTCGGGATGAGTTGGTCCCGTTCGGGATGGACCCTTCACAGAACACCTCTCTTTTGTGCACCTCAACCGGTTCCGGTTGAGCCTTGTAGGCCTCCTTTAAGCTTCTTTCGGTCCCTCCTTGCTTCTCATGGGTTTCTCATCGATTCTCGGGACTCGGGATCGGGTCTCGGAGGCTCGGGACTCGGGAACAGGTCTCGGAGGCTCGGGACTCGGGATCGGGTCTCGGAGGCTCGGGATTGGGTCCCAATCTCGGGGTCGATTCCAAGGCATCGAGTCATCGTTCCTTTACTCCGTTGGCTCCAAAATGTGTATGTATCGAGTCGGAATCGCTTCAACTCTTCCAAATCGGTCTCGGGAACCTGAAACGAACTAAAGGAAGCATAAGAAACCCATAAATCGCTCTCAAGGAGCGATTCCACAAGGAAAATGGGACCAAAACACAACAAATAAGCACTACAAACTACACTTATCAATAAAACATTATGGAGATTAAGGGTGCGGTTTTGAGTACGGATATAAGAAGTACCGGACCCGAGAACCGGAATAGTAGACCCATTACCGACGTAAATAGAATTAATCGAGCTAGAATTAAAAGGGAAACGGATGTTACCTGGATCAGCACTCAAATGGGAGGAAGCACCCGTATCCATAAACCAATTACCGTTGTCAACATGTTGCTGGATCGTAAGGGCTTGGAAGGATTGGCCCAAATCATTCGGAATGACAGGCTCATCAAACGAGACATAGGTTCAGCAGAATGTTGACCCGATGGGCGACCCGGTTGACGGTAAGGACCACGGTTTGACCACAGTTGGTAGGGAGGGACCCATCCCGGTTGGGTGGGGTAAGAACACGGGGTCGGGCTCCAGCCGGCATACCACGGGGGAGGGGTGGCCACCGGCCAGGGGGCGACAACGGGCGGTAGGAGCGACGGAGGTCGCGACGGTGGGCCGTCGGTGTGCTGTCCGCGGTTCTGCCCGCGTTTCCTGCCTCGACTCCGGCCGCGGTTCTGACCGCCGGGTCGGACTGACTGAGGTGGGGTGTTGTCCCACGGTCGCTGATCGGCAGGGTGTGGTCCGGTGGCTGCCGCGACTAAGGCGACGCCGGAAGTGGGCGGATTTGGCCCATTTTGGGGGGCGGTTCTATGGTTTTCGAGTTCAATCATATTCCGGGCGGTCTCAAAATTGGGTAAAGTCTGATTTATGTAGGCGGCAACCGTATTATACTCCTTTGGGAGTCCGCGAACCAATTGGAGGACCAATCTTTGATCGGTGACCGGGGCGCCGACATCTTTCAATTTACCGGCTATCTCATGGAGCTTTAAACAATATTCATCAAACGAGGCCATAGCTTCAAGTTTGAGATTGACAAACTCGTTTTCTAGACTCTCGGCGCGAGCGCCTTTATTATTAAGAAACATATTTTTGACACAATCCCACGCCTCTTGGGCGGTGGAGACTTCCTCGTGAAGAACACGGGGCAATAATTCTTCCGATAGAGTATCAAAAATCCATTGAAGGACGTGTGAATCAATTTCATACCAAGTCTCATATTTAGGGTCGGTCTCCTTGGGAGGTGGAGTTCCATCAATATGATGGAGCACCTTATAGGCACGAGCATGAAGGATGAATAAACTCACCCATGAGGACTACGAGACTTTTGTACCATCAAGGACACGTACCTTATGTTAGATGTTTGTGACGGCATAGACGGGATGTAACCCGGACCGGGAGTTGGGACTCGACGATTCTCCATCCGATTTGGCCATAGGCAAGGGCAGGGGAGTGGTGTTGTCTGCGGGATCGGAGAGACTCGGAGTGTATCCTTCGGTGGAATGTCGTGGGCAGTGGAGTGGTGGTACCTTCAATTTATCCTTCAGTGGAATGAAGGGTACCTTTTATTTATCCTTGGGCAGGGGAGTGTATCCTTTTATTTTTATTTATATGTTTTTTCTTTGTGTGGAACCTAGTCTGATACCATGATAGTTAACGTAATTTGATATCCTAACTAGAGATTACACCTCGATATATATACACATGAGTCAAGTCCCACATACAATGAATATGGGAAGCCTACTAAATACAATGAGTAACCAAGAGACAAAGTTAAATAATGATAGAATACAAAGGGACGGATAACTAAATACATTATTTACTAAGAATTTTTTCACATACATCGTGAGACGTTTTACATCATCATTACTTTTTTGCTATAAACTTTCATCAATTTCTATAAATTACATATTTTTCTTACAAAATATGAGTGATTTAAAGGAAATTTATATATGTATTTAAAAGAAATTTATATATGGCTTAGTAGATTATGCACGTGGTAACTGTAGTTAGTATTAGAGAAGTGATAAGTTGTCTTTATATTAGCTACATAATGGTGCTATAGTTTAGAATTTAGAAAAAGAATGACTTTTTATACTAAATAAATAATAGTATAGATAAATAGATAGATAGATTGACTTTTTCTTCGTTTACAGAAGTGGCATTATGGCTCACGTTCGTTAACACTCTCATATATTATCATGAAGAATATGATACGATGATAGCCCTGATTATATCATTCCTCATAGTTAAGTGAGTCAATCAAAGCTTACTGTGAAAGTATGGCTTAAGATCGGATGAATTGTTTAATTTATATGATACGGACTATAATGAGTCAAGAAACACGTTTCATAGTCGACGTGTAACTCGGAAATTGTTCCTTCTGTACAGGGGCGGATCTAGAAATAAAAAGTATGTAAGGCTAAAATTTAGGTTGATGGTTTAGTGGCAAAGCCAAAAAAAATTGTCGAGATTATTTTCTAAAAATAACAAATACGAGTATATATTCCATAATAATATAGTGTACGGATCATATATATATCACTTTAAATATTTCGTCATAAAAAATTAAATAAATCTATTACTCAAGTTTTAAAAATAATTCTAACTATAAATACCATCGTAAAACAAAAAAAGTCGCATAAGCTTCCCTTTTTTAAATATATTAAATAAATAAAGATGTTCATTTTTTGATATCAAGTTAATGATACAAAGATGTCCATTTTTTGATATTAAATTGATATAATAATCAATAATAATCACAAAATATACTCATAACTCATTTTGTGAAGAACTAAAAAAATAAAACAAGTGCTCTGCATGAGTTTCGAACACGAGCTTTTCAGTACAAACAACCTATTTTCATTGCACTCTAACAACTGTGCCAGTTTGTTATCCTGCATAAATTTGCACATGAATTTTTACTTATCCTTAACTCTACTTAGGCTATAGCCCATACCGCCTTGCCCTAGATCCGCCCCTGCTTCTGTATTCATGCCTGTCGGCCACCCTGATGCGCCTTTAGTATAGTATAGATATAGATTGGGTGAGAAGTAAAGTTAGTTGGTCCGAAAGCAAGGGATGTGCATAAAAAGACGTCCTTGCTACTCCGACTTGATGAATACACTAATGCTTAGAATCTGGCACTCACAGAACGGGCAGCACCATTGCTGAAGAACATGTTCAATCTTGATGCCTCTTTAGATTCTTAGACAGTGAAAATGGGAGTATTAGGTAAGGTGTAGACCACATTTTAGAATCACTTCCTCCGAATGTTGCAAATGCCTTAGCCTACGTCCTAATTTTATCTATACCTATTCATTAGCAAGTTTATTTTCGATACTTTAATACTCCATATTAATATAGTTAAAAGAAGTAGTCTGTATTTGTGATCGATACTACAATCTTACGCAACGTCTTTACAAACTAATCAAAATCCAATATTAAAAAAAATTATGTCCGCGGCATCCCGTGCATTGCAGGGGTCACAAACTAGTTTATTATTCAAACCTCATAATGTTATAACGGAAGAGAAAGACAAACAAATTAAGAACATAAAATCGAGAAACAGACAGATTTACGTGGTTCACTAACAACCTGTTAGCTACTTCCACGGGCAGAAGGAAGGGACAATTTTATTAACTTGGGGAGATATTACAGATTTCAGACTGATATCATTATTTCTAGGGTAGAGATATGAGAATTTATAATACTCTCAACCTAAAGGGAAACCCTAAACATATTAGAAAACTTTATACAATAGAAAACCCTAGGTCAAATACCCAGATATTGATTAGGAAACTTTTATCAATCAGATATTAATTAGAAAATCTTCTTAATTAAACAGATCCAGGTCAGAAATCAATTCGACATCCGAAAGGACAATTGTTAGGCACTTCTTTCCTAACACATAAGAATTGTGACCGTTATTTAGAATTTAATTCTTAGTAATAAACAATTGAATTATCATCTTCTTGTAGTTTGATCTCTGACTTCACTATCTACATTATTAGTGACTTTAGGATACTTTTGTATAAGGAAACGACTTAGCCATGTCAATAATCTATGAATAAAATACTCCTCAATATGTTTCACTCCTATGTTAAAAAAAATAAAAAGTCAAAATATACGTCACGCTCTTTATTTCAAAAACTAACATTGTCATGATCTTGAACGTGTCCAATGGACCAATCCCTTCACGATTGATTTCAACCGACTTTTTATAAGTCATTTTGGGTTCGGATCTAAATAACAGACTACTTAAGAGTCAGGTTAAAGTCAGTTTTTGAGTCGGGTCAACTTTTGATTAGTATGACCAACCCAAATGAACTGACGAACTCAAATGAACTGCTCCCTATCTGGCTATCTAATTGGAGATGTGTTTCATCATTATTGATAATAGTCCGTACAATTTACTCGTGCTATGCACAATCCTAACTCAAAGAAGTGATGCTTCCTGTTTGTTAGAAAAATATTAAATGAAAAAGACAAGAGGGAGGAGAGTTGAGGAAATGTTACCTAGGATTGTCAGAATAAAGGCTCCTTAAAACGGGAAGTTGATGACATTCATAATAATTGGTATAAAATGGAATACTCTCTCTATCCGTGCGTTCAAGGAGCCTATCAGTAGTCGAAACGTATGCTCACTAAATCATAAACTAACTAATCGTGATTCGCAGTTGTCCACTGTGTTAAGTTTCTATGGGACCCACACACTTATTCAATACCCAAATTGACATCCTCACACTCTACTCCAACACACAAATAAGGGAATCTTCAACTCCGATGCTCCTTTCAATGACGATTATACTTTTTAGACCTTATATATTTATTCACAAGGAGCAATCTCAACGAAGGTCATGAAGTAGGTCATCAGAGGCAGTGGCGGATCTTGAAAAGAATGTTATGGGGGACCGAATTTTTTTTTTCTGTAAATGACCACTTCGTAAATTTATATTCCTCTTTTAAATCTCTAACTTTTGGTATTAAATTCCTCTATTTTAAACTCTCAAAAACCGATAAAATTGAAATTTTATAAAAAAAAAAACAAAAAATGCTCATAGTAGGACTTGAACCTAAATTATACTCCCCCCGTTCCAATGAATACGATGCATTAACTTTATGCACAATATTTTAGGTGGGATTGGAAAGATGTATTTTATTGTTGAAGGGACTATTTTACCCTTGCAATTTTTTTTTGACTATTTTTGTTTGGGTGTGAATGAGAAAGGTAATTAATGAAATTAAATAAGGATAGTAGTGTCAATTACTAACCAAGTGGATGAATAAATAAGGAAATGTATGGAATTGATTGGAACGGACCTAAAAGGAAAATGCATGGTATTCATTGGAACGGATGGAGTATAGGTTAGTATCAGAAGTCCCAACGAGTGTGACACCCTTAACAAGTGATATAAGATCTAAATAACTTATTTTTATTTTAAAAGACCGCTTAAATCGAATCTAATAAAAGCTTCGTAATTGGGTTGGGGAGTCGGGCCCCTACCCGGCCCAACCAAGATTCGCCCCTGATGAGAGGGGTGTGTCACCTTAATCATCAATTAAAACAATAATTAACATGACTCAACATAAAATTGGGTCATGGCAGACTTGTTGATTAGCATGTTCACCCGGTTCTAAGAACCGGGGCCCATGAAGAAAAAGGGCCTCAACTTATAGAAAATTTATGCATATAGTAGTAGTGATTTTTTTTTGGTCAAGTGGCAAGAGGTTTGCCCATGTGACTACATTTTTATCTTCCTTTTCTCATTAAACTAGTTTTGATCCGTGCAAATTGCACGGATGACGTTAAAAAGATAAACAAAGTGTTGGAAAAAAAGAGACTTTGTTTTAGTAAATACAATCTATTGTAGTTACGTAAATAATGCATACAGGAGAATTGTGCTCGACAATTCTAAATAAATTTGACAGCCAACTTAACGGGCCATTATCACTGTTGTAAGTTGTAACAACATCAACATGAGGATAATTAATGAATTACTACTATATAAACTGAACAAACATTTTACTGGTGTGTTGTCGAAAATTTGTTATAGAAGTATACTCCTTTCATTTATTAATGTTAGTTGCATTTTTCACTTTGGGTATTTTTTTATTGTTCACTCATATGTATTCTTTCCATATTAGTCTTACATCTTCATTTTTTTAATATTTTCTATTATGATCCACTTGTATCAATTTCTCTCTCATTTTCAATTTTCATTCCATAATAGGACTAACATTAATTACGGGAGGGAGTAATTCGTTGTAAAGTAATTTAAAGTTTTTTTTTTTTTGATGAACGAGGGAACCCGCAGCCGCTACCTTTTTGGTGCGCACTGGGTAAACCCTCGGGTGTACGCATAGCCTGCAAACCACGCACACCAAGGTAAACCGCCCGTGGGCGACATGCTCGAAGTCTAGAGGCATAGTCTCAAGCCATACAACTCCCACAAGTTCGCGCTTGCAGGAGCTTGAACCTGAGACCCTTGGGCCGATGACCACAAGTTTTAACCACTAGGCAACACCCTTATGGGCAAAGTAATTTAAAGTTGGGGTGACATTGATGCAACATAAATGAAATCAATAACGAAATTTAAATAAAACTATCTAAAATCCCTTTCAAATATTGAAACATTTTTTAATAAACAACATTAATACGTAGTAGTTAGACCGATCAAAAACTGATCATACCCGAAAATTTCTCGAATGCGAAACTGACCTGACCCGATAGTGATCAAAATATTTTGGGTCAGAACCTCCTTGACCCGTTACCCGACTCGAAATTTGTAAATTTAGATAATAGATTATAGGATGTCAAAAATAGTATTGTAGGAAATATTTTTTTAATTTTATAAGAAATAAAATTCTTATATATTATTTTTTAGTATATTTTAAATCATATTTTTAACACATGGTGATTATAATGATAAAAAAATTCAATACATTGAGTCAAAGTTTATACATAGAAATGTAATACTGAGTATCAATTTATATTACGTAAAAATTATATCAAATAACACTCCATTCGAGTCCTATGTTCTTCCCCTTTGTCTTTGAGTAAATATGAACCACATATTAATAGTCTAAAAAATAAATAGGGAAGATGATTAAACTCAACTTAAAAAGAAAATAGGGGAGGTCATAGGAACTCAGAGCTAATATATGGCTACAACATCATTTGGGTGTTGTCTGGTCTAGTTTCTTGAGATCATTTTAGAATATTTTTTATAGAAACTAAAAGCTTCCATTTACTCAAACACACTTTGTTGCGAAGTAAAAAAACTACTTAGTAATTTTTAAACAATTTTTACCACCCAAAAGCAGAAACGATGCTTCTGACTTATACTTTTGTCTTTATGATATTTATGCTCAGATGACAAATTTGTAATAATACGTAAACATTTAAATAAAATTGAAACAAACTGAGTATTCATACAAATAAAGACTCATCTTGCAAGGCATTAAGTTTTCAAATGCATATTCTCTCACTAAAAAACTCTCTCTACTCTCTCTCAAAAAAAAACCCCAAAAACTAAAACCTAACTGACCACCACTACAGCCGCCACCCACCTTTTTCCTTCCTATCTTTCAATCTTTGCCGGAGATGGAGCTAATAAACCTTTATTAGCTCCATCTCCGGCCGATCGATCAGTCTACACCTTTGATTAATCATTCTTGCACATGTTTCCCACTGTTTCCATGAATTGGTCTGGTCCGTTCTCCGCCACTCGTTCTTTGTGTTCTGTGGGTCTCGGTCTGAGTTTCGTCCTACCCGATCCCTTTGATCGTCATCTGTTGCGTTCCGTCGTGCTTAGCCCCCTTCTCCCGGTCGTCGTCCTTCTTTCTTCTCCCGTAGACCGTGGGTTTGTAGTCTGTTTCTTTGTTTTTCGTTCTCTTTTTCTAATGATGGTTTGATCAGGTGTTACATTTTATTCTTCCTGTTTCTTCAAAAAATTGATAAAAAGAAAAGAAAGAAAGTAAGACAGTTTAAAGTTTAAAACCAGCTTTCTGAATCAATCAAGATTCATTTCAAAAGTCTTATCAATTCAATCTTTTCATTTTATGTTGCAAGGTTGTCAGTTGGTCCTTGCATGTGGTCTTTCTTCAGCTTTTAGAGGTGTTCCCCCATCCCCTTGCCCCCATCCCCCATCTCTAGTAAGTTGTTGATTTTTTCTGTTTGTCTTCTCATCTTTGGTTCCGGTGTTGTCTTGCATGGACGGCTAGGTGATCCCCCTCCCCCATCGCAGCCCTGTGTAAGACTGTCTGGGATTGGGTGTTTTTTATGGGTCTTTTTGGTCTAGGGTGTTGAGGGGTTCGGATTTCGGCTGGGTCCGTTGTCGGTGGGCTGTGTCCAACGGACGTTCTTGTCGTTCATCGGGTGGTTTGGGTCGAGCTTCTCTGATTGTCACCTTTTTTTCTTTTCCTTGTCGTGGGCGGTGACTGGCTCTCAATGCAAGTGATCAGTGCCTTGGTTTCTTGGTGTGGTTGATTTTTCATTGTTGTAGGTTGATCGGTGTTTGGTTGACCTAAAGTTAGGTTGGAATTTGGTGTTGAGTGGTTTGGGTGTGGTGGTGGGTTTCCATCTAATTCAATGAGGTTTATTAGATTAACGTCGTTGTTCCTTTTGGTTTTTTAATAATGAAGACTCTTGCTCAAGTGTGTGTTGGTTTCACTTTCGTGTTCTACTCTTTGGTGTCTGAGGCTACGATTATGGGTGAGGGGTGGTCCTCTTTTCCTCTCGTTGGTTGGCTCCTCCCTTTGGATCAATGGTCTTCTGTCGAGTTAGTTCGATATCCAAGATGCAGGAGTTTTATCTCCACCTGGGACAGGTCTCTTGGCCTGTTTTTCCATGTTTCCTTTCTACGTCCTTGTGACGTAAGTGCAGCTTGTTATTGCTACTCATCCGTTCAGAGGAGTGTGCAGTCTTTTGGGATGATCAACCATGAAGATGTCAAGTGTGTTGAAGCTTGCTCCCTTTCTACCGCTTATTACCGACTTGTTGATCTTGGGCGTTATGATCTTCTTTCATATCTGTTATCAGAATATTTTACCTTTATGTTGTATTATGTTTACTTTCGATTCCTATACAATAGAGTGAAGACCTTAATGGTTAATGCTCTAAACTTGTAATAGGATGGATTTGTAACTTTGGCAAAAAAAAAAGACTCATCTTGCTATACTTTTAAAATCTATGGAGTATTTTTTATCTTTTATTTGCTCAAGTAGACAGCTCTTTTTAATAAATAGTTTTGTAAAATGATAACCAAACCGGTAGAATTTTTTCGAGAAGCTGCTTCTAAATAAATTATTTTATTAAATAAAGGTTCAGCTCATGTGGTTAGAGCTTCCTTACCCTGGTTGAGAGGTCAGGGGTTCGATTCTCATCTGCGACTAAGTGCGCGCTTCGTTATACCAAAAAAAAAATGATTTGACAAAATGTAGCACAGAGTATCAAATACTTGAAAATAATAAACTTACCAATCATACTTAGATAATTATACATATAAATTACCTCATTACCTCCTCCTTCTCCTCTGAAAAAAATCCTAATTTTCCTCCTCCATCCGAGGCCTCCATCGATAATTAATCGATGCTAAGCCCCAAAAATGGTTTAATTTCAAATTCTTAATAATCAAACTCTTCAATAAAAGTCTCTCTTTTTATGAGAGTTATTTTTTCATCCTCTATTTCGAGGTTTTTTCCTTTATTTCGAGGTTTTGTTCCTTTACATTAATGAAGGATTTAAATTTATCAAGAACTATGTGCAAGATCATGAGGGCAATGGAATTTCTACCTACGATGATACAATTGATGTTAGATCTCGGTCTACTATTTGTCAAAATAGAGAAAGTTCATCCTCTTGGAGATTATTTCATCAGATCTATAGATTCCTTCGCGAAAGGACCGTGTCAATAAACAACGATATATAGAAGGCTGTGCAGAAGCACGTTACTCTAATAGCGATCTTTGTCTCAAAGTTGTTCTTTATTTATTTTGTACAAATCTTTATTCAGTTCATTTTGACATAATTTGTAGATGCCGTATGACTTATTATTATTGATATTGATCTTCACTTCAAAAAAAAAAAAAAAAAAATTACCACAATTATTACTCGTATGAAAAACTATTAATTACTAACTATATTGTTCTTATATTAGTAGCTACATAGTATTTGATATTATATAGGCTTTACATAATTATTACTACGTATGATAAAAATGTTACTTACTAATCAAATTATAGTATTCATACAATTATATTTGTAATACTTGACATTTGACTTTTGGCTTATAAAACTTTGATTTAGATTCTTATTTTACGACATCGCGTTTTTTATGTAACCCAAAGATAATTAAATTTTTCTTTATTTGAATGTGTATATTGATTTTTTTTTGTATCTGTGTCCTAAAAATTTTGAACATCATATCACGTGTTGGATACGTCTTCATATTTGTGTCCATGTGAGTGCTACTTAGACGAAAATAGAGTCAGCGACATGATTTTCTAAGATGTTCAACTATGAAGAACACAATCTTTCGCAATCCCAATTAAACAATTGTGTACAAACTACAAACCGACTAATTTGCAAATCTTTTAGCGTCATTTCGAAAACTTAAATAATGATGTAACTGTTTATTGGTTTACGTGTAAATACGACTGTTTGATGGTAAGTACCGTAATTAATAATAATAATAATAATAATAATAATAATAATAATAATGATGATGATAATAATGATACTATATAGTACAGAGTATGAGTTACCCCTCGTTCCATTCATTTATTTGCCTTTGATTAAAATATTTTTCGCAATGAATATAAAAGACAAATAAATGAACGGGACGGAGGGAGTAATATCAAAAAAAAATTCCGAATATATAAATTGGTAAAAAAAAAGTAAGGCGTTGAGATTATTTATGATTTATGTTCTAACCCTACATCGCGCTTGACCCGTATTATCTGACTCATATTTGATCCGATTCGAGTGGTAGGTCTAGTTGATAAAGAGTTATTAAACTATTGCATTTTCTAATGTATTTTTCTTCTCCTACTACTCTACTATGTGTTATCAACCTTAAGAATTTCATCTTGCAAGAGAACTCTTTTGCCGAAAAATAGATGCTTATATATTTCAACTTTTAATGTCATTTTTCATCCTGAAGTGTCAATGCACAACAATAATAACAACAAAAATAAAACCCAGCTATCAAACCAACATAATTGATGAAAGACACCAACACCCTCAGTTTGAACAAATTTATAAAATATAATGTATTATATTGGCCTATTTTTCCGTTCATGTCAGTTCGAAGATTATCTCGTCTCACTTTAAGAATTCCTCTCCGACTTTTAGAATGTTGTCTAGCTTCTTTTACACCAAAACCTCCTTCACTCCAAGGAGCATATATAAACTGCTTTCTTGCACATTTTAATCATTCAAGTGTTCCCTTGCGTGGTATTCCATTCAAAATTTCTAGAGAATTTGTTAATCTTCTAAATGATTCCCTTCGGTAGCAAAATAGTGTCACTCCCAACAAAAAAACCAAACCAAATGTCACATAATATTCTTGATAACATTGGCAAGACTAATGATGAGGTGAAATGCACCATCGTGCAGCAAAGAGGAGAGGAAAAGATGTCGGATTCCATGACCCTAAATAATACAATAGTTTTAGACTTTGGTTGAGTAAAATTTGCAGGAAGCCGGCTAAGAAGCATCAGGATTTATGATTTTAAAACACATCTGAAAACGAACGAACAATTGTCATTTACTTACATCAGCAATTTCAAGTAGCTAACCGAATTCAGTGTTTTGGGGCAAGATAGAAGAACCTCCTGAAAAGGAGGTTATGATGCGATATTATGTTATCCCCTTCTCTTTCAGTTTACGTACAAATAAGAAAAGAAAAAGAGAAGCAAGTAAAGAGTTATTAACGTCTTCAAATTTCTCCGCTCCCATAGAGAATGTTATACTCCATACTTGCAAGGAGGCATGTTACCTTTGTATTGGGTGAGTTCTCAATACATGTTGCATGAAAGTAATGGCTGCATGGCAGATCAAGGAGCTCTACTCGTCCATCGTCTTCATATGAACTAAAACATATACAACATCCTTAAATTAAAAGAAAAAATAAAAAGTGAGTAGAATTCGACGTAGTCTCTATCCCGATACCAACATTAAGTTTGATACAGAGAGATAAAATGTAAATAAATAATGTGAAAGACTTATCTAACAAAGTTCCAACATTTTGAATTGATAGCAATACACTCTTTGCAACTGTACATAATCCCAAAGATAACGATTTTCTCAACAAATATTAAAAATTAGAAGAATCGAATTCAAAAATAATGGAGGCAATAAAAGAAATTACACATTAATACCATGCATTTGGGAGGGGGAGGGGGCAACGACCAACGGATATTAGTAAAATTACAAAAATATATTAAAATCCTTAACTTTTTACTTAATTGTAGTTGTAATCGAATTCTCTAACTGATGTAAGAATTTGTCGCGGATCCCCCAATCAAACAAGAACCTAACTCTCCTAACTGGGTAGATAGGGTAAGTCGGGTATCGAATCCACAGGGACGGTGAGCTAAATAAAGCGTCTCGGTCTAGTTAAACTTTTAGTCGTAAAAATTCGGTTTGGGTTGAATGAGTCTAAACTAAATAGCTAAACTAACTATAAGAGAAAACAATATGTAGACACCCACATTTTGACCGCCAGGTGTCTATAGTAGGTCCCACCAAACACCCGATGATGATAGGACGCAAACGTGCTTTAATGGACTCGGATGTGGGCTCGAAATCATGGACATTTGGTTTAGGCTTATTACGGAGTACAAATCTTATAAAACCAACCTCAAATCCGGGCCCAGTGGGTCGTTTCGAGTCAAATGAGACTAATTTGGGTCGATTTCGACACCGGGGGTAAAACCGTCTTTTAGCGACCGAGTCAAACCCGGTCAAAGATATTTTTTCCCGAGTCACACGAGCTGGCCGTGACACTACACGGCTGATTCGGACTCAAACACCAAAAAAATCAGCTTCAAATAATATTAAACAAATCCGTTTAAGGATAGAATTCGATCTCAGGTAGGAATTCTATCCGGAAACCGAATCAGACATCGACCGAGCTCCAAATACTCGGCTGAGACAGCCGAATACTCGGCCAACACTCCCCAACCAGCCGAGATGTTTGCTTCTCCCCTAAGAAACGAGAAGTTTATTCCCTTACGAACTCTCGTATTTCCTATCCAAACCGGTATTTCTTGCCACACAAGCAAGACTACCTCGACTCCTATAAATAGGACCTCATATTCAACGACTTTAACACACATGAAACATCAATAATCCCGATACATGAATCATCAATCAATACACCATAATTATTAGTCATACATATACTCGATATCTAGCAAAAATATAGTCTCAACATACATCCGAAGGAATACCGAAATACCGTCCCGAAACACCGACGAAACCGATCCATCCAGCCGGCCGAACCCGACGCCTCTCACACACATAAATCCGCACCACCTTAACTCATCTGCATCATCTCGACGCTCCCGTGCCTAAGCCACCGTCCGACGAGCCTTATACCGAGAAACTAAAGCATGTAGGTTGAGGGTGTAAATCAAACCCGACTCTCTCTTCTCTTTTCTCCTCTTCTTCGTCCTTTTCTTTTTTTTATTTTGTTTTCGTTGGTCGTTTCATATTTTAATATGGGTCGTTCGTCGCATATTCTTATTTCTAATAATCGATACTAAAAACTATTTTTTTTATAACGTTCTTAAAATACGATACCGATTCTCTAATCGAATATCGTATCTACAAGAACTAAATTAAATTAATTTTCGTTGATGCTAATAAAATCACTACCTTTTTTTTTTTAAACAAAATTCGATGATTTTTAACGCGGAGAGAATTAACATCTTTTTCGTTCAAAACAAACCTTTTTTTTTAAAAACCTTTTTTAAAAGCATTCTAACTATTCGATATCGATTTCATAATCGAATATCGAATACGACGAATATCGAAAATATAAATCGGGTATTAATTAATCCATATTTGTACGCGATTTATCAAAATCAATAATTTTCGAAAATCGAATCTGGGACAGCCACCCGCGCGAGTCGCGCCCCTCCCGGGCGAGTCGCGCGGGCTGCCATAAGCCGCGACCTTTTTTTTTTTTTTTTTTTTCCCCATTTTTCCAGCATCGTTTTCTCACATAAAACAGCGGTTTTCTCGGTATATTTTCAGATTTCGACGAGTATTTTTCGCGTGTCATAAATCTTTTCTAAAAAATCACGCATATTATTTATTTACATCTTTATTCGATTTATTCAACGTTACTAACTCGTTTTCTCGTGTTTGTAGCAATTTTATTTTATTTTATTGTTTTATTAGACTAAAACGAACCTCACATGCTAAAATAACTTTGACGTTATTAGTTTAATATGCATTAAACGACTTAGCAACCCATTTTACTTTTCTCACATGCTTAGGAAAATAATGTTTGCATATCATTCAACCGTCGAACTAACCCGTGTACACCAAAAAGGAACGATATCTTAGTAAAGGCCGCTAAGTGCGGGCGGGGTTGGGTGTTCTTAGTGAACTTCCCAACACGTACCCTCACCCCTTACTCAGAACCGTGGTTTCCGGATGTCCGAAATCATTGGCAACGAGAGTCATTCAATATACGATTAACCGCTCCAGTCGGCATCGGTATCGATATGCAAAGGGACGAGCCCAATAAACTCTGATATCGGAAATGGGCCGTATTTTATATACGGCCCACTACGACATAGAGTGGGCTCGAATGGTTCCGAATAACCACAAAATTCGGTGGCGACTCCTACTTCGATTTAAATTTCAATTTGACCCTCTCATATGGAGATTCATTCGCCTCCCCAAACCCGCGCGTGGCCGCGTCGGGATGGACCTATGTCATGTCCACAATTTGGCGACTCCGCTTGGGATCAACTGATGAGTCACTTACCATCGGCATCCCTAGGGTGAGACTCGAAAAGAAATCGTTCGAATAGTAATGTATACGTTTTAGTTCAATGGGCCATGCATAACCCAATCTTTCCCGGGCCGGTTACTAGTGACCGACGTCCCACTATACCACGGTGCATTCCTACATGGGTGCGCTAAAGACATCGATGGTGGAACTCGTCTAGGTTTTGCGGCATGTCCTAAGACCAACTCGGCTTAGGGAGTCCGTCCTCAATACGAGAAAGCCATCGTTGTTGGTATAGACCCTATTAGACCGACCGAGACTTAGACTAAGAGCATACATGGTGTCGTTATACTGTTTCCGTGACTACATGCTACCTGGTCCGTGTCTCATCTTTTCAAAAAACCGTCGTTTTCAAAAACTTGCATCTTTTTCGAAAATTATCCATTTTTCAAATCCCGGAAAGCTACCGAATTTAGGACTTATGATTTTGACTCAAAATAGCCAATTTTTAGCCGGTATGCTGTCCAAACCTTTTCAAAAAAAAAAATTTCAAAATCTCGGCCCGATAAACCCTTTTTTTTTTTTCGATTTTCAAAAAAAGATCGGGCCGTCCAACCCGACTTTGCTCGGTTTTCAAATCCAAATCCCTTTTCAAAGCTTTCTTCTTAGGACTTCCCGTATTTAGCAGTGTCGGGTCTTGTCATAAGTAGTAAGAGTCTATAGCGTCGAAACTCCATCGATCTTACATCACGGGTTTCCACCCCATCCCAAGTCCGCCTTATTAGTCAAGGCACGTCCCACCTACGTAGGACAAACTCCTACAAAGGGAAGCCCACTTACACAATCGAGTCCAAAGTCTGGGGATTAGCTCACACGTAGGTCTTTCTTCACACGGGACTAGGCCCACTTTGCCAAATTCTAAGGAAGGCCCACCATCCACGAGTCACCCGTCTAGGCGTCCTTTCCGACTCATTTCCTTTTCGGGCTTTTCCTCACTCGGGGGCTACCCTTCATCAGAGCGGTCAATCACGGTTGCTCTAAGGGTCATGTCTTACACGTGTTTTCTCACGTACCCCACTTTTGAGTCACTTAGATGTCACACCATCTAAGCCTTTAGTCTCACTCGGGGGCTGTCCTTCACCCGAGCAGTCAACCACGGTCACCTTAAGGGGTAGTACTTTACGTTCATCCTACACCGGCGTCCTTATGATGCCTTCTCCGAGTCGAACCTATGCTACGAACACTCGAGTCATCTAGGGTTAGGTCACCACGGTTGGTTCAAGCACGCGACACGGTCAAACACGGTCGCCCCCATTTTCGGACTCACCCTTCCGCATCTCGAGTCCAAGTCGCGGTCGTTACTTTGTCTAGGTCAACGTTCGAGTATCCCAGTCCAAGAGTCTTAGTCATTCCCGGGCCATGTCTAGTTTGACTCCCTCTCTTGCATTTGCACAAAGTCGAGTTTAGGCGAGTCGTGGCACCTGTCGAAGACCTTACCAAAAAAAACAACCAACCGAGCATCCGAGTCCGGATCTGATTCGAGTCTAAGTCCGAGTCCGAGTCTAGGATACCCTACATCCTCATTTCCAAATCAGAGTCAGAGTCATTTGCATTCTGTCCTTTTTTCACATTTCAATAAAATCAGCTTTTCTATTTTCTCATATATTTCCTTATGTGTTTCCGAGAACATGATGAACACCATCATACACTGTGAGCACATGCACGTGACTATTGTGGGCACATCTATAATGACTGCAGGAAATCGAGCCCGTGTTTTCCTTTTACCTGTTCCATGTATGACATAGAAAGCCACATAACCACCCTTAGTAGGAGCGGTATCGAATCCTATGACGAATCTAGGTAGTCTCCTAGTTTGGGTCCAAGAC
Source organism: Agrostemma githago (assembly GCA_958450325.1). NCBI lineage: Eukaryota > Viridiplantae > Streptophyta > Magnoliopsida > Caryophyllales > Caryophyllaceae > Agrostemma > Agrostemma githago. The sequence goes on along the minus strand of OY288255.1, from coordinate 23,113,702 downwards.
GGGAGGCAAGCCCGTTTCCCACAATAAACACCCATCCGATAAGATCAACCGATCCCTACCTTTGGTATTAGTCCAACCAAAATTCAAAAAACCCATGACCGGGGCTGAGAGGTCAACCAACATTAAAAAAACCCATGATCGGGGCTGAGAGGTCAACCAAAATTCAAAAAAACCCATGACCGGGGCTGAGAGGTCAACCAAAATTCAAAAAAACCCATGACCGGGGCTGAGAGGTCAATAAAAAAAATCAAATACCCATGACCGTTGTCAACGGTCAACTCAAGTGAAAATCCTTTGACCGGGGTACGGTCAAATTCAAAATTATCAATACCATCCAATAGGGGAGTAACAATCAAGCTGGTTAGCTAACACCACACTTAGCCTTCCCACATTACAACCCTCAAGACCTCCTCGAGACCTAGGCTAGAGACAGCCCGGAATTTTGAGGATTCAAGCTCCATAGAATACCCTAACCATTAGGGCCAGACATGAAAATCAGATCCCGCATTATCAAACCTACCCCAATTAAAGTTCGAGTCATTATTACTCGACTTCCCCCTTTCCTACCACATTACGGTACCTTACCTTCGAAGCCTTAGCTCCACAAAATTGAGCTCCAGATGTCAAAACATCAAAGCCACTTACTACCTAGCACCACATTTCCAAAAAACATCTAAACCAGTTACCAACCCCAAACACGGGAATTCAACTTGCAGTCGGCATAGAACATGCCCAAATAGTTCACACCACCCCTGGGGGCTACCCCGGAAAATGCTCACAGTCACAGGATCAACATCCTAACTATTCTAGCCCTTTGGTCAAGACATCATTGGGAGCACACCTAGCCTAACCATCACTATGGCTAGTTACACACCAAGCCCTAATAAACTAGGCACCATAATACATCTTTCAACACTGAACTACGGCTTGGTTTGATTTCACCACACGTGAATACGTAGGCAGCCTTTCAAAAGAGGCACAACCACCCACATTGACACTCATTCAAAAGCATCATCATTCCGGTCACGACACTGTCATGTTCTCAATAGCTAGCTTTGTTGTCCCGGGGGCTTCTCTTAGGCAGAAGTTCTCCATCTATTCACATAATCCAATATACCTTCAAAATCTAGCCTCCTTTCTTTAGTGAGTCCTAGTACTCGGCCCAGTCGAAGGCAAGAATCTGTCAGAGGCTCAAAGCAACACCCACTTTGGAAATGCGCCCTAAAAATCAAAAATCCAAAAGAACACCAGTCTACGGCGTTGCTACCACAAAGCCTTGTCGTACGGAAACAGTCTCATCTTTCCCGTTCCGAGGATTCGACCATTTGCCACTCGCCTAGGCTACGGAATAGCGCAACTTAAGAGTCTTGTCATCTTAGGTGGCCCATCCCCTACCGAGTCACTGTCTAACCCTTAGAGAATCCAAGTTGTATCTGTCGACTCATCCTCTCGCATCCAGAATCGAGTCTGTCGGCATACAGGCCTAACCAGAAATTTTTAGGAATCCGTGTCAGAATCTGATCAGGAATCAAGTCATCCCAAACATTCCTTTTCTTCCAAATTTTTCAAAAATTTCCACCACTTTCAAAAAAAAAAAAAAATCGGTTTTTTTTTTCCAAAAAAAAAATCAACCAAAAATCATTTTCTTCCCCAGCACGAGTCGATGTTTTATCTGTATGTTGCATGCAAAACAGACAGGTATCCCAAGACTCCCGGAGAATTCTCAAAGTTCTCAGTGAAAATTCAAGCAACATTTTCGCTGAGGAATCGGATGTATCAGTAAGAAGTACATCCGCAGCTTCTAATAGAGGCTCCCGCGCAATTCAAAGATGGGACGTATCAGTAAGCGGTACACCCATAGCCTCCAAGGCAAACTCCCACGCAATTTCAAGATGGAGATTGTCTGTAAAAAGACAAATCCAAGACTTTTTTAGTAGAAAGTCCCCGCGCCGTTATCGACATCTATCCAGGTATGATTTCTATCTTATGGCTGGCGAGCCCCTCACGCAAGTCTAATGGACTCTAAACGACCCGATCGGAAGTCTGCCAGGTCTTAATCCTCGATTGGCCTGGTAGCTACTCTGACTTTCGCCTTGTCCAAGCCTCAGTCAGAGTGGGGGCTCTGTAGACACCCACATTTTGACCGCCAGGTGTCTATAGTAGGTCCCACCAAACACCCGATGATGATAGGACGCAAACGTGCTTTAATGGACTCGGATATGGGCTCGAAATCATGGACATTTGGTTTAGGCTTATTACGGAGTACAAATCTTATAAAACCAACCTCAAATCCGGGCCCAGTGGGTCGTTTCGAGTCAAATGAGACTAATTTGGGTCGATTCCGACACCGGGGGTAAAACCGTCTTTTAGCGACCGAGTCAAACCCGGTCAAAGATATTTTTTCCCGAGTCACACGAGCTGGCCGTGACACTACACGGCTGATTCGGACTCAAACACCAAAAAAATCAGCTTCAAATAATATTAAACAAATCCGTTTAAGGATAGAATTCGATCTCAGGTAGGAATTCTATCCGGAAACCGAATCAGACATCGACCGAGCTCCAAATACTCGGCCGAGACAGCCGAATACTCGGCCAACACTCCCCAACCAGCCGAGATGTTTGCTTCTCCCCTAAGAAACGAGAAGTTTATTCCCTTACGAACTCTCGTATTTCCTATCCAAACCGGTATTTCTTGCCACACAAGCAAGGCTACCTCGACTCCTATAAATAGGACCTCATATTCAACGACTTTAACACACATGAAACATCAATAATCCCGATACATGAATCATCAATCAATACACCATAATTATTAGTCATACATATACTCGATATCTAGCAAAAATATAGTCTCAACATACATCCGAAGGAATACCGAAATACCGTCCCGAAACACCGACGAAACCGATCCATCCAGCCGGCCGAACCCGACGCCTCTCACACACATAAATCCGCACCACCTTAACTCATCCGCATCATCTCGACGCTCCCGTGCCTAAGCCACCGTCCGACGAGCCTTATACCGAGAAACTAAAGCATGTAGGTTGAGGGTGTAAATCAAACCCGACTCTCTCTTCTCTTTTCTCCTCTTCTTCGTCCTTTTCTTTTTTTTATTTTGTTTTCGTTGGTCGTTTCATATTTTAATATGGGTCGTTCGTCGCATATTCTTATTTCTAATAATCGATACTAAAAACTATTTTTTTTATAACGTTCTTAAAATACGATACCGATTCTCTAATCGAATATCGTATCTACAAGAACTAAATTAAATTAATTTTCGTTGATGCTAATAAAATCACTACCTTTTTTTTTTTTAAACAAAATTCGATGATTTTTAACGCGGAGAGAATTAACATCTTTTTCGTTCAAAACAAACCTTTTTTTTAAAAACCTTTTTTAAAAGCATTCTAACTATTCGATATCGATTTCATAATCGAATATCGAATACGACGAATATCGAAAATATAAATCGGGTATTAATTAATCCATATTTGTACGCGATTTATCAAAATCAATAATTTTCGAAAATCGAATCTGGGACAGCCATCCGCGCGAGTCGCGCGGGCTGCCATAAGCCGCGACCTTTTTTTTCTTTTTTTTTTTTCCAATTTTTCCAGCATCGTTTTCTCACATAAAACAGCGGTTTTCTCGGTATATTTTCAGATTTCGACGAGTATTTTTCGCGTGTCATAAATCTTTTCTAAAAAATCATGCATATTATTTATTTACATCTTTATTCGATTTATTCAACGTTACTAACTCGTTTTCTCGTGTTTGTAGCAATTTTATTTTATTTTATTGTTTTATTAGACTAAAACGAACCTCACATGCTAATATAACTTTGACGTTATTAGTTTAATATGCATTAAACGACTTAGCAACCCATTTTACTTTTCTCACATGCTTAGGAAAATAATGTTTGCATATCATTCAACCGTCGAACTAACCCGTGTACACCAAAAAGGAATGATATCTTAGTAAAGGCCGCTAAGTGCGGGCGGGGTTGGGTGTTCTTAGTGAACTTTCCAACACGTACCCTCACCCCTTTTTCAGAACCGTGGTTTCCGGATGTCCGAAATCATTGGCAACGAGAGTCATTCAATATACGATTAACCGCTCCAGTCGGCATCGGTATCGATATGCAAAGGGACGAGCCCAATAAACTCTGATATCGGAAATAGGCCGTATTTTGTATGCGGCTCACTATGACATAGAGTGGGCTCGAATGGTTCCGAATAACCACAAAATTCGGTGGCGACTCCTACTTCGATTTAAATTTCAATTTGACCCTCTCATATGGAGATTCATTCGCCTCCCCAAATCCGCGCGTGGCCGCGTCGGGGTGGACCTATGTCATGTCCACACAATAACAAATACTATAATAAAAGGGACTAGGGTCGAGGTTAACAAGGTAGTCTTAGAGGAGTTATCGGGGTCATAAAATAGTCGATTAAGGTCAGTAATAGGCATAAGATAGGCTCTCTCGAATCTCTATCTACCATAGGACGGTCCTAGCAGGCTCTCGCTACTTACTAAGTCGACCTACTCCAATGAACGCAAGTCTAACGTAAACTCGGCTCTCGATCTTAAGTCTAGGTTAACTGAATTGATTAACAAATCTGGACAGGACAAGTGAATCATACAGATAAAACGTTCAAACGAAGATTAATAACGATTAATCAATAACTAAATCAACTCGAGACAAAACCCCAATTAAGACGAACCGAACTAACCCTAACCCTAGAATTGACTACTCTATCACGATTGAAACTAAACTAATTAAATTACCTAATACTAATAGCATCGTAATAAATCTAATTAAGCGATAAAGATGCAAATTTTGAAGGAAGAAGCATAAAAAGAATAATAAAAAAAAAGAGCATGAAGAAAATAAGAACATAAAGAAAATAAGGATTTAAAGAAAAGATGATACGCATTAACCTCTTGGGAAGAATTCACTACACTAAGTTACAAGTACTCCTCCTTCTCTAATTAAAAAAAATAAGATCGAGCTTGAAGACCTGCTAGTCTCCCCCGTCCAAATCTATGCGGCCCTCCAATTCCCACTAACTCCCCCTAAATCTCTTTTACGTCCAGTTTTTAAGAGTGAATCTGTTTGTTCTACGTGGGCTTTGACGGAAATTGGTCTTACTTGGACCTGTCCAACACTTGTCTTTTATTTCGTTTCCATTGTCTTGTAACTCGTCATGATCCGTCTTTACTTGGTTATTCCCGAGGAGGTACCTACAAAATAAAAACGAGACAAAGCAGTACAAAATCATCGGAAAATAACTATTATTACTACAATTATAACTAAAACGACTAATTAATAATTACTACCATAAAATGAGCTATATGATAATTATAGAACACAAAATCGGACTAAATAACGGGTAATAGTAGGGGTAAATCACTACTCAAATATTACTTATCAAACTCCCCCACACTTAACCCTTACTCGTTCTCGAGTAAGCTCACTGAACTAAACTAACGACCCTTGAAGAAAGACAACTATCAAAGCTAGTAGACACAAAAAAATTACACGAAAAGTTGACGTCACAAGCTTCCTAATCAAAAGTCAATATTCTAAAATTCAACTCAAGTATAAATAATGATAATCAGACACTAAGATGGTTGCAATTGACACTATACATCCCTCGGTTTCGGTCCATGCTATGTCAAGGGTATGAGATGGAGGCAAATGAGTACTCCCATGACGTTAGTGACTTAAGAAAAACTCATCTCGACTCAAAGAGTCAAGGATCGTCCTAATGATCCAAGTGAGAAGAGTAAACGATCCATAATTAGTAAATAGAAATAAAAACATCTTATCTCGGGGAGGGATCATACTAACTTTTTTTTTTTCCTTTTTTTTTTTTTTTTCATTTTTTCTCTTTTCATTTTTTCATATTTTTCATATTTTTCTTTTCATCTCCCCCTTATTTATTTATTTTTAACATTTTTGTGAATTTTTTTGGTGCTTACAAACATGCACTTATTTGTGTGAAAGGATCGAGCATAATTTGTAACGCCGCTCTCTCCCTAATAAGAGAAGATAAGTAGAATGTCACTTGGATCACCGTCACCTAGACAAGTCAATTAAAGTCACAACACATCACGGGAGGTGGAAAATGGAACAAGTGAAGTACACACCCTCGAGCGACTTACAGTAGGAGACCAATTGATATATAACGAACAATTGCAACGATCGAGTGTCTAAAAATTATTATTTACACAAAAAGTTAGAAGTTAGAAAAATAACTTAATCAAAGAAAACAAGTGAAAAAAAAAGCGAAAAAAAAAAAAAAACTTTTTTTAGATTTTTGAAAAAAAAAATTTCAACACAAAAACAAACTACGACTCAAAAAACACAAACCGATACAAAATACTCCAATCAACCAACAACAAATCCTCCCCCATACTTAAATTGGACAATGTCCTCAATGTTCAAGGCCTAGGGAGGGAAAAAAATGAAGGGTGGGTAAAGAACTTACTAAAGTGAAGTGGTCTTTGATTCTTGTTCTAGTACCCATCGAATCTCTTGTCGATTTCTTGGAGTTCACATACTACCTATACACAAAACAACAAACAAAAACACACAAAAACAAGCAAAGAAACATATATACACAGTATCATCTTAATTATCTCAGCAAGCTAGTGAATTGTCTAAAAACCTGGTCAAGGATCTCAGTAGCTTGTCAAACAAGCTAGACCAGTCAGCAACAAAATGATCATAATGAATAAACATTAATAAACATGACCAATAGTACATAGCAGAGGTAAGAAGGCTAATAAGTGGTTTGTGAGGCAAGATGTGCACACCGAAAATCACAATTTCACCACAAGGCTCATCATTAGAATCAAATTGCACAAGAAAGGGGTTTAATACCCCAAAACCACTCAATATACCCATCTTACCACTTTCACTTCTCCTCGGAGAGGTGGTAATATCTCCGTCTTCAGTGCTCTCTGTAACAATTTCCATAAGAGACAAGTCTAAAAGCAAACTGATCTCCTGGAAAGAATCGTCACAATCTTCCTCACTTATCATGAGCTCAAATACAGGGCTAAGAGAAACAAGGTCAAGACAATCGATAGCTGAAAGAGGTTCATCCTCAACAAATTTCTCTAATACAGGTTTTTCAAAGAAACCATCACAATCCCATGCATTGTCAAGCACAAATTCATAAGAAGAAGTGTCAAAGTTTAAGGAATCAAAGAGAGCATCATTATCATCACTAGCCCCCTCTACCACCATAAAGTCAAAGAGAGAATTATGCATCATTTCAACATTAATTATATCCTCAAACACGGGATTCTCAAAACAATTACCCAATGAGAAATCCTGCACTTCATTTTCAACGTCAACATGGTGAGATTGAAAATTATACACATAATCATCATCTTCATCATCAATTATGTTCACAAGGGCTGGGGAAGATGGAATATCATGCATAACATTCACATTAACACAGGGAGGAGAAACATGACATACACTAGCATCATATACATCACTAAGAGAGTAGGAATCGTCCCCCTGGTTTAACAAAGAAGGAATATGTGGGTCATCTCTAGGTTGTGGACCTCACCCAAATTCTCGATGGTCGTGGCCACTAGCAATTCTCGCAATCAATACGTGAGCTTCTTCAACTTCCAAATCATAGAATTTCCAGTTAGATGCAACAAGTATCAACTCTCTATAACAAGGAAGCAAGTTATCAAAGAATGTCAATGTAGTAAGCCAAAGAGGGATGCCATGATGGGGACAAGCTCTCAATAAGCTCCTGAACCTACTCCAAGAATCACTCAAACTCTCAAACTCGCCCTGTCTAAAGTTAAGAATGTCTTGTCTAAATTTGGCGGTTTTAGTAGGAGGAACGTAATTCCTAAGGAAGGCTAGAGCTAATGGTTCCCATGAGAAGAATGTGTTAGGAGGGTGTAAGTATAACCATTCCCAAGCTTCACCTTTAAGGAAAAAGGGAAAAAGCATGAGAAATATCGTCTCAATGGGCAAATCACCCCTCCTCACAAAACTACAATAATCCACAAACCTTTGAAGGAGTCCATACACGTCCTCACTCTCAAACCCGTGAAAAGCATTCTGCTCCACCAACTCAATAAATCCCGGGTCAACATAAAAGTCAAGACCCTCCAAATTTCCAAGGTTAATAGGTGAAGCAAACATCTAGGGTGTTGGTGTATAATGGTCTGCTAGAGTAGGCATGGTGAGATAAAGAAGACAAGAGAAAAGAACAGCACTTAAGGGAAGGAGGAGAAGAAGATGATGAAGAAGAAAGAAAGAAATTAAGCAAAATAAAAAAAAAAAAAGACCCCCACTACTACTATTTTACTAAAAATTATAATAAAAACAATAACTATAATAATAATAGTAATAGTAATAATACGTACAGGTGGTGGTGGGTAAGAATTTTTTGTTTCTTTTTTTTCTTTTAAATTAAATTAAAAACAAATAAATATATAGACATATAAAATAATAAAATGACTAATACTATAACCAAATAAAGACTAATATCTAACTAAGCACCGTCCCCGGCAACAGCGCCATTTTGATGTAAGAATTTGTCGCGGATCCCCCAATCAAACAAGAACCTAACTCTCCTAACTGGGTAGATAGGGTAAGTTGGGTATCGAATCCACAGGGACGGTAAGCTAAATAAAGCGTCTCGGTCTAGTTAAAATTTTAGTCGTAGAAATTCGGTTTGGGTTGAATGAGTCTAAACTAAATAGCTAAACTAACTATAAGAGAAAACAATAACAAATTCTATAATAAAAGGGACTAGGGTCAAGGTTAACAAGGTAGTCTCAGGGGAGTTATCGGGGTCATAAAATAGTCGATTAAGGTCAGTAATAGGCATAAGATAGGCTCTCTCGAATCTCTATCTACCATAGGACGGTCTTAGCGGGCTCTCGCTACTTACTAAGTCGACCTACTCCAATGAACGCAAGTCTAACCTAAACTCGGCTCTCGATCTTAAGTCTAGGTTAACTGAATTGATTAACAAATCTGGCCAGGACAAGTGAATCATACAGATAAAACGTTCAAACGAAGATTAATAACGATTAATCAACAACTAAATCAACTCGAGACAAAACCCCAATTAAGACGAACCGAACTAATCCTAACCCTAGAATTGACTACTCTATCACGATTGAAACTAAACTAATTAAATTACCTAATACTAATAACATCGTAATAAATCTAATTAAGCGATAAAGATGCAAATTTTGAAGGAAGAAGCATAAAAAGAATAAAAAAAAGAGCATGAAAAAATAAGAACATAAAGAAAATAAGGATTTAAAGAAAAGATGATACGCATTAACCTCTTGGGAAGAATTCACTACACTAAGTTACAAGTACTCCTTCTCTAATTAAAAAAAAAGGGTTATTTACTGGCAATAATACTAACTATAGAGCGTCTTCCAAAAATAATAATACTAATTTCAATAAATCTGAGAATAATACGTATTATTGGAGTAGTTAAACAAGAATAGTAAAGTTAGTTTATCACATTCTACATCAGGTCACCTAATTAGTATTTAACCTGTTACTTATCTTTCATTCTCCTTCTTAGACCTAGATAAGGGGTGAACCGTGTCGGGTCAGCTTCGGGTCGGGCAAATTTCGGGTTATAATAATCGAGTTAACTTTGGGCCGGGTCAGATAATTTCGGAGTCGGGTCATTCTCGGGTTTGCTGTTTTCAACTTTATTTCAGGAATATCAATTCATTTTCAATAATAATAGTTGGGTCCGTTTCGGGTTAGCTCGGTTCAATTCAGATTGCGGGTCGAAATCATGTCTTCAGTTCGGGTGTCGGGTCGGGTTCGGTTTGGCTTATTTGGGTCGGGTCAGTTTTGTCATATCTACTCCTCCGTACTTCTCTCCTTCATTCTCTCTCTCTCTCTCCATTTGCTTTCATCGCTCCTTCTTCAGTTTTTTTCTATATGTTTTGTTTAGATTAACGTGTTGGTTTTGGTGTAGGATTGTGTTGTTAGCTAGATTTGGTGAGGTTGAAAGAAGAGGAATACGGAAGACATTAATGACGTTTAATGACTTGTACACTGAGTAAGTGAAAATGAGTTAATTAATATGAAATAAATTAAAGGTGAAAAGGAAGGTGAACGGGTTCTACTGGTAACTGGTCATCTATACTAATCTAGTTTAACTACTTCAAAAATATGTATTATTCTCAGATTTATTAAAATTGGAATTATTTTCGAAAGATGATCTATAGTTGGTATTATTGCCGTTAACTAAAATGAAAGGTGAAAAAGGAAGGTGGAAATGTTCTACAGGTAACCGGTCACCTATACTACTTTGGTTTAACTATTCCAGTAATACGTATTATTCCCAGATTTATTAAAATTGATATTATTTTTGAAAGACACCCTATAGTTGGTATTATTATTAGTATTAAATAACCCTAAAAAAATAAGATCGAGCTTGAAGACCTGCTAGTCTCCCCCGTCCTAATCTATGCGGCCCTCCAATTCCCACTAACTCCCCCTAAATCTCTTTTACGTCCAGTTTTTAAGAGTGAATCTGTTTGTTCTACGTGGGCTTTGACGGAAATTGGTCTTACTTGGACCTGTCCAACACTTGTCTTTTATTTCGTTTCCATTGTCTTGTAACTCGTCATGATCCGTCTTTACTTGGTTATTCCCGAGGAGGTACCTACAAAATAAAAACGAGACAAAGCAGTACAAAATCATCGGAAAATAACTATTATTACTACAATTATAACTAAAATGACTAATTAATAATTACTACCATAAAATGAGCTATATGATAATTATAGAACACAAAATCGGACTAAATAACGGGTAATAGTAGGGGTAAATCACTACTCAAATATTACTTATCACTAACTCAAGTTCTCGATTCCAGTAAATTCGGATAAAATGTTTTCTCATGCTTCGAAAAATATGGTTTAAATGACTCATACATAGATCATATTCTTTGAAACAATGGAAGTCATTTTCAAATAGATGAAAATAAATAATCGTAAATTTAATGAATATGAATGATAATTTTACCTTTGTATTTGGGCACCACAGGGAAATAATGGATTAACAGTTTCGCAAATAATGGATTAACAGTATTGCCTTACCAATTCCTGCAACAGAAAGGAAAAATAAAAAAATGAAAGCTTAATCAATCAACAATCGACTTGGCCTACAAAGTAAACATCGATGAAACTTAAAAATGATGACAAATTTGATGATTGTCGATTGATGAATACACTGAAAAGGGAAAATTGTCATTAACTTTCACAATCCAAATTGTTATATGCCTTCAATTGCATGACAAAAGAGGGAAGAAACAGGCAAAAATGCATATTTTCTAAACTACAGAAACATGATTAATTCAAGGGGCTTATAGAAGAAAAGGAAACAGCTAAAGAACTCACTGTAACATTTGCATCTAAGGCCTCATCATAGTAGAGAACCAAAATAAGGCTTTCTTTTCTTGATATCACTCAATATTTTTGGTGTGATTATATTTCCGATATTGCCGATTGATGAATAAACTGAAAAGGGAAAATTGAAAAATGTTTAAAGTAAATCAACACATTTGTATGATTGATCAATCAATGAATCAATTAATTAATTAATTAAAACCACTCACTCGTCAAATCAACTGCATCTTATGAATCAGGCTCACAAAATAAAGATCTACTCACACTCTTCGACACCGCAATTTTGGTTTCATATCCTTTCAAGTGATTTGAACAAATTATCTAAACAAATTCATTCGAGTGAATACATGTCTAATCCTACCGATTTATATCAAACCAAGATAACAAACATCTTCTCCAATGAATTCGGTTAGATAATTTGTTCAAATCACTTGAAAGGATATGAAACCAAATGAACAATTATGTAAGAAGCAAATTATGAGAGGGTAAGAAACAACCAAGCTTATTATAAACAACACATGAAACGTCGTAATTCATTGAATAAACTACATATAATGCATATGAAGCATCGTACTTCAAATAGTGGAATGAGTTCCATTAAGTGGAGGCTGATTGCATACAAAAAAACCAACAAAGAGATGACAATGAAAATCCTATCCAAATCACAGATTACGATTAAAATTCCATCATCATCATAGAAACTGATTTACGTGATTATGAATCCTTGTTCCGCCAATGGATTACAATCTAATAAGTCACATCCATAGACCTCAATCAATCGTCAAATTATCAAAACAATCCTAACTAAGAAATATCTTAAATACCAAAATTTAATTAAATTCATACAGATTACACTCAGTTCTCATCCACAGACCTCAATCACAATTTTTTTGTAAAAAAAAACTAACTAATCAACCTATACCATAAATCACAAATTTCAATTGAGAAAATGAAGAATCAAAAGAAGTAAAGAAGCATACTTTCTGTTATTCATGATTTGTACGAGGAGATTCTTCCATAACCACTGCCTCCGTCACCTCATCCTTTCACGACGACCACCGCCGTATCCATGGCCTCCACCAACGACCTTTCCACCGTCGGACATAGCTTGGTTACGACTATCGAGATCTTGGCCGTTCATCCCTTCGATAGCATCATTGTAACACCCCGTATTTTATAATAATATTTTATTCGGAAAGTTATTTATTTAAAATAATTATTTTTGAGTTTTATAATAATATGCATTCTGTATTTTATTACCTCCGTTATCCATCCGTTTTAAATAAATGTCTCGTTTTGACTCACTTTTAATGGGTTAAAATGTCCGTACACGATTTTGACTATTTTACTATAATATGTACTCCACCTATATCGCTTCTCCAAGCGTTTTATCATGGTCCAACCCAATTTTTAATTGGATAATCCATTGTATGAGATAATGGACCCAAAACCCATTTACTAATCACCTTATAAAAGAAAGCTTAACCTACCAAGCAAGCTGTTGAATTCATTTGTTTCGCCCTGCCGCCCGCCTCTTCCTCTCTTCATCTCTTTCTTTCTCATTTTCTCCATTTAACTCCATTGTTATGCATCTATCCTTCTTTCAAATGCATACATAAATTATATTTTCATAATCCTGGCTCTTTCTTCTACAACATATTCATCTCCAATTAATTTTATGAGATACATTTTCATGAATCTTTGGACCCACCTTTAGGGGTTCTTATTAAAGAAGAAGATGTGATCCTTTATACATTTTTGGAAGAGGATTTGTGTAGTACGATCTACCAAATGAGTTTTGGTTTGTACATTTTTCAAAGTTGATCTATAAGGATGGTGACACGTGTTGGAGACAAGGTTTTGTTTGTCGCGTTCTTCATGATGTTTCTTATTAATGTTTATCATTAATTGCCAAAAAGGTAACTAGATGTGTCTTTTAATCGCGTTTATGATATGTGAATGTCATTAATATGATGAATGAATGTTTAATATGATATTGGATGTTGTGTGGTATTATTATGCACGTTTATTATTTCGTTGATAGATTGCACGATTTAATTGTATCGTTAATTTAATTGTTAAGACGTTAATTACCGTTTTGTGCTAATTAGAAAGTTGTGAGTCCTTTTGTAAGAGAATTCTAGGACGCTCGTGAACCAACCGTGGCCTCCCTTGGTGGAGAGGCTAGGGTGTTTCATCGATGCCTTTAGGGTTTCAAACCCTAGATTCAATGATGACTCAACCTAGCATCACCAGGTGGTTGAGATTAGGGTCGAGGTTAATATAACCTTATTTGAAGCTAATGTAACTTTGTTGAGAAGTACTATGTAACTTCACTTGAGGTTAAGATAACTTCAATATGTGGTTATAGTCTTGTCGAGGTTCCCGAACATTGCAAGGTTATAGTCAAGGTTAATGTAACCTTAACATAGAGTTAAGGTTAGGGCGAAGATTAAGGTAACCTTAGCATGGAGTTAAGGTTATTTCAAAGTTTAATGTAACCTTATCAAGAAGCGAATGTTATAGCCGAGGTTAATGTAACCTTAGCAAGAAGCTAATGTTATAGCCGAGGTTAATGTGATCTTGATTGAAGTTAATGTACCTTCATTGAGAAGTTACTACACCACTTCACTTGAGGTTAATGTAACTTCGTCGTAGCACCATAATCTTGTTACAGTTAATGTAACTCTACGAGGTTATGGTTGAGGTTAGGTCAACCTCAACTTAGTAAACAAGGTTATAGTCAGAGAACCTTAACCTTGGATACTATTAGGCATTAGATATGTAAGAGTAACTTTATGGTTATAGTTAGTTGTACTATCTACTATTCTTGTATTGTTGAAAGGTTACTTCTATGTAAGTTCTTCATAGTTCAGTCAGTTATATTGTCTTATGTTGGAGGCATGACTGGTATCTAATATAGTCGGTTATACTATATTGGATTGGAGTAACACTTGGTATAGTCAGTTACACTATCTATGTCTTGATTATCCCTGGTATAGCTAGTGACACTATACTAAGTCTAATTACTACCTTGTATAGTCAGTTATACTATAATAGGATGGGGATCGTGACATTATTCACGAGAACCTTGTACAGTCAGTTATACTGTACGGTTACACGAAAGCTAGCGGTATAGATGACGTGTGATATCAGTTATATACCAATCGGAATGAAAAAGCGCCAAATGCCGAAGGTCTATGTTCGGGCGTGCCTTGAGACGTCAGTTATACGCTCTGGGTCCCGTGTGTCGTTCGGTGTACAGTTATTGCATCGAGAGCCCTAGCTAGGCTTAGACATATAATTGTCATACGGCTATACATAGTACCGTGGAGTATCAGTTATATGCTCCACACCGATGGGAAGTCTGTTATACGACCCGTCCGTCAGAGTATCAGTTATATGCTCTGGCAGGTGAGAGTGTCAGTTATACACTCGAGCCGGTGTTCGCTCTATACCCTAGACGTAGTGTAAGAAGGTTATCTATGTGTGATCAGTCCGGTTTGGATGTTTGAATTTCTTAGTGATTGTATGATCTTAATTGGTCGAGTATGATAATGCTTTCATGTACTCCTTATCCGTATTATTCATTGATTACTGATTATTAGTTGCTTTCATCCTATTGTAAAGATGACTGGGAGAGCATCTAGTTACTCCCCACTGACTGTGGACCTCCCCTTTCAGGTCTTTCAGGATGTTGTTGAAAGCTTTGATGTTGGGGGAAGACCTGTGGAGAGAGACCCTTTATTTAACTCTTTAATTTTCAGTTTTAACACTTTTGAATAATGTATTAGTTGAATGTCGAGATAGTGACAATTCGGATTCGATCGGGTGTTTCCGCCACCTTTGACCTTATTATTTATGCTATTTATATTATTAAAAGTTTTTAAAAATCCGGGTTGTTACAGTTGGTATCATAGCGAACACGCTCCCAACTCTCGCTTAATCATCGAAAGAATAACTTGATTTAGTAATTGAGTGAGAGTAAATGGGGGTAGAAACAATTAAGGATTTATTTGTTTATGTCTTAGTTTTTCATATTATTATTAACTGCATTACGTGTGTTGATCATGTACTTGCTTCGTTATGTTTTAACGTTTCGTCTCGTTATTAATTGTATTACATGTGTTGATCATATTCTTGCTTCTTGATGCTTTAATGTTTCATCTTGTTATTGATTGAGTTATAGGTGTTGTTTATGTTTTTGATTGTTCATGCTTTAATGTCTATTGTTATTAATTGCATTAAATGCATGGTTCGTGTAAAGACGTTTTCAAGCATGATTTGTTGATTTAAATCACGGTTATTTTTGGAAAATGTCTCTTTAATGTTGCATACACATCGTGCCTTTGGTTATATGTTTGTCAAAACTCTTAATCCTGGATAACCCGAGCTTTACTCTTCTCGTACTATTATCCTTTTGGATCACTTGGTGGTGCCGTCTCTTCTTAAGGTAACTTTGAGAGTTTTACTATTGTGATTTAGTCTTGAGTTAATAAGTTAGAATTGATTGTATTTGGAGATGTTCAAGTATGAAGGAAAAGAACAATTATTATCAAGAGTTTGGTCGCGAAGAAGTCTAATTTGGGATTAAAGGTTGTGAGATGATGTTTAATTTCCTTTAAGATTAGAGATCGTTGAGATGAAGTTTACTTTGGGAATAGAGGTTGTTATGACGATGTTTAATTTACTTTGGGATGATGAGTGTTTATCTTTAAGGAAATCTATATTGATGATATTGAGTGTTTGTGTATGGTGTAAGATGTACGACTATGGTTTCATGATTTTATAAGGAATGAGAGACATAATGAATAGGTTTATCTTATGGTATATTAATTGGGAATATTGTGACTTATGCTTTTAATTATGAGAATTATTGAAATTTGTCTTGAGTAAATAGGTTATGTGGGTTACTTATTGGTAAAGAATATGATGATGGTACTGAATTGAAGGTTATTGTGGATTTACATTGAATGATGAGAATTTTGGGAACTAGGCTTGTCTTGAATTTGAATACCATATTCGAGGAGTAAGAACCATTAATGGCAATCAATGTTTGACGAAATGAACTTATGATTTATTTATTGAGGACTTATTTAATGACCATGGCTTTTAAGGATCAAGTGGAAGGGAAGAAGTATGACTTATGAATTTATGAGATGTTAATGTTTAGATCGTTGATTTCGTAAACTACTATATTGAAGATGGAGATAATGGATCGTGATATTCTCATTTTAGGATGCAGAGGATTTCTATGGTGTTATTTGTTATGTATGGTTAAATGAAGGTATTGAGAGTTAATAGTCTAGAGAATGATTATCTGAGGAACATAGTGATTGTGAAGGGACAATTACATAGAGATTTGTTTGTCTTGAGGTAGTATGATAATATGATTAAAGGATGTTACGAGACAGAGATACCTTGAGCGATGATTGTACGAGAATTGTATGACCCTTGTTTTTCGTGCTTTACTTATATTGTTAAGGTGTCGTCTTTGGGTAGATAAAACAGTTTTGAGTCGTCTATCCTTGTCTCCTTGATCATATCGACCGTGCCTCCCATATTTTCATAACAACCAAAAGTTTCCTTTATATTTGTCCTTCTTATGTTTGATCTTTTGATAACCTCTATTTGATCATTATTTCAACTCTAACTTTCTCTTCCTTCAAATTTTTGTAATTTCTCTTTCGCCTTGTGCTGCAACTTCTCAAACTTTTACCTTGTCGTATTGCTCAAAAATATTTCTTTTTTAGCTCGCGTGCTTTATGCTCTTTTATAGTAATGTGAAAACTTTTGATTCCTTCTTCATAACAACTTGTGATCATCTCATAGTGGAAGTTTGGATCCTTTGGCGAGAAATGTTTATACTTTGAGTTTGAGGTTGGGTTAATTGATGTTGAGAGTATAGAACATAGTATATGAGTATGAATTGGGGTAATATATGGTGTTTTGGAAGTGTTGTATTTAAGGTCTTATACCGAGCTTAGAAAGTTTGAGGATGTTGTTACATTAGCGGCACGTGGATGTTAATTTGTTCCTTCAAAAGCTATATAGAAAACTTTGGAGATAAGGTGTTTTATTTAAGTGCTTGAGTCATTTATTAAAGAACATAGATTTAGGCATTCCTTTGATGGACTTTTAAGGTTAAAATATTTATTGATGGATAGCAAATTGTAAATACCAATTGAGGTTATAAGCTTGGTCGTTAAATTGATGATGAAATTTCTATGGTGATATTATTATTCAATGCTTTTATGGAATTGCATTATCAATGGACTAGTATATTGTGGTACATTGAGTAGTAGCTTAACTAAAGGTGTAAGATTCTTTTGGTGCCTAGGAAAAGCGTCATCAGATGTGTTCAAAGGAAGTGATTGGATTTTGTGCGTGTGACTAATAATTATGCCATGAGTTTGAGGTTGCATTGAGTTTGTGATAATTATAATCAGATTTAAGGTCTGAAAGCAGTGGATTTGGACAGTAATACATATATTGAGAAGATTTGCGATATTATGTTAAAGGATTTTGAGCATTAGAGTTGTGGATGATAATAATCACTACTTGCTTGGAGGATATTAAAGTAGTTATAGTTTTAATGGATTTAGTAAATAGAAGAGTTTTCTAAGTCGGAAGATATTCTTTGTTTTGAGATTATCTTTAGGGAGCTCTGGTCGATTTCATCTTTTGTGGTGTATAGTAATAAGTTCGTACAAATGATGAGAGAGCGTATATGTTTTGGAATGATGGTTGATATTTGTGGATAATGTTTGAAATAAATGGAGTAGAAGTTTGTAAGTCATGAGATATGGTGTTATACATCGATGAGTATTATTTAAGGGTATTGAGTGTACTTGGTGAACGTAAGGTAATCATTGATATTATGGGATCTGAGATGTAATGGTATTTATGATAGTTAATCACATGATTAAGGTGATGCTGGTGTGGAAATGTTGACCAATTTTACTCGATAATGTCATATTGCGATAAAATATACGACTATTTGGAAGACGGTATTGATTTAGCGATTATTTTAGGTTGCGATTGTTTGGGATTAATGTGATTGAGGTTTTTGAATGAATGATGATTATGGTAACATTAAGGATCAACTTAAGATATACTTTTGTGGTCTGAATGTTTATAAGGATCAGAGTGCGCAGCGGTTTGGATTCCGAGACGAATTGTAGTGATGATCACTTGTAATTCTTATATTCTTTTGATCTTATCATTGAACTTCAAGTTTCGAGGACGAAACTTCTTTTTAGGGAGTTGGATTTTAACACCACGTATTTTATAATAATATTTTATTCGGAAAGTTATTTATTTAAAATAATTATTTTCGAGTTTTATAATAATATGCATTCTGTACTTTATTACCTCCATTATCCATCCGTTTAAATAAATGTCTCGTTTTGACTCACTTTTAATGGGTTAAAATGTCCGCACACGATTTTGACTATTTTACTATAATATGTACTCCACCTATATTGCTTCTCCAAGCGTTTTATCATGGTCCAACCCAATTTTTAATTGGATGATCCATTGTATGAGATAATGGACCCAAAGCCATTTACTAATCACCTTATAAAAGCAAGCTTAACCTAGCAAGCAAGCTGCTGAATTCATTTGTTTCGCCCCCTGTCGCCACTACTACAAAACGTCAAATAGACAACTCCTAATAGACATCAGATATTCATAACAACTGATGTATAATATATAGACAACTGTTTTATTTGAGAAACATATGTCTTTATCTGATAATAGGCAACTGAGTATTATAAAAACAGTTGTCTATATATTATACAACTGTTTTAATTAACCTCAGTTGTCTATTCTAATTTTTCAGGACCACTAAAAATTGGTTGTTACTACCCAACCCATATCACTTTCATTCTCAATTTTTTTTAAGTAATCTAATAAGTGTAATTCAACCCATATCACTTTCTCAACTCATTTACTCGACCCATATCACTTTCTCAACCTATCTAACTCAACTTCAATTATCCCAAAATTTTCAGATCCCTAATTTTTTTAGGATCTAATGGAAGCACGAGAGGCGGCGGGAACCGCATACATAATGGGACATTCTCATGTACGGGCGAAGCAAGGATCGAGTTGGTTTAAGAAGATGGTAATAAATTTAGGGTACAATTTCTTGAGACGGAACAGTCGAGGACCGAGGTATCCACTCACGGCTCCCCATGCATCGACGTTAGAGGTAACCCCAAACTCACTTAGATTTTTACATGATACAAAATTTGATCTTTGTTACAGTATTTTTTTTTAGCAACGAAATTTCGACTTATGGTGAGACTGTCTTATGTAACGATTTGTGATTTACGTGTTTATATTGTGATCGGGCGTACAAACCGAGACTCATAGAATTGATACCGGTATCTTTTGAGTTGCTCAACCTAACTCCCGCTCAACCTATCTTCTCAAATTTTCCTCTAACCCTAAATTATTCCAGATCCCCAATTATTCCTCTAACCCTAATTTCGAAGCTCTTTGTCGCTCAATCATGAAGCTCTTCGCCACTCTTCGTTGCTCTAACCCTAATTTCGAAGCCTATTCGTCCTTCTTCTTCCCTATTTGTCGCTGTTCCCGCTGTCCTTTATCCCTTCCGAGTTTCGTCGCTGTTCCTCGCTCTTCATCGTTGTTTTGTTATTCCTTCTTCTTCTCTATTCTGCCTCTTCTCTGGTAATCACTCTTACTCCATCATATTTCGTCATTGTTTCATTTGCTGAGTGTTTTGTTAGTTTGGAAACTGAATAGCTATTATTTATGTTCATATGGCGTTATGTCGTTTGCTCTAGCTCGAGTGGTTCATTAGATTGAAAACTGGAGCCTGTATGGTTGTTATATATATGTGCATAGACTCGGTACATATGCCTGGATTGGAGCCTGTTTGGTTGAAAACTGGATGGATTGCATAGACTCGGTACAAATAAATGGTTAATAGGATATTATTAACCATTTATTTGTCAAATTCTTTTAGTCCGTTGTTGAGTCGGTTTTCTTGGACCGTGTTCTGCCCAAAAAGTATGCTTGAGGTAGTCAGGTTACTAAGGTCGGACTCTTTTATTCCATGGTTGGTGTTGTTTGTGACTTTATGTTCATCTTTATCTTAAGAGATGATGTTGGTGTTGGTGTTTGATGTTCTGCAACCTGAATGCACATATGGAACTTTGTAATGGTTGGTTTGTGTTTATTTACAGTTTGTTGCATCTTCGAATCTTCTGGACTCGAGGTCTCACGGTCTACTCTCATCATTCCCTCTGGTATTCCCTTCCGTCTTCTCCTTCTTATGCGTTCATGTCAATGGTGTGCGACCTGCTGCACTTCCGTCTTCTTATCATTGTTCTGTCGCGATTGCTGCCATTGTCGTCTTCTATTGTTGTCGTTCTGATTATCGTGCTGCTGTGTATCATGCATGCTAATGTTGTGCTTGCTACTCTTCTGATGTTATTTCCGTCACTTCCACCCTGAGTGATTTGTTAGGGTTTATGTGTTTTGCAAGTAATTCTTAGCTAATAACGTGGATATAATCAGGAATTTGAGTACCTACTTTTCTTTTATGTTTTTGCATTTTGATTATCAGTTGTTGATGTACATCAAACAGAGTTGGTTAGAAAATAACACAGATACCAAACAGCTTCGGCCATGAGCTCAGGGCCTGCCTTCGTTGCCGCCTTGTCAAAACTTACAACCAGGTTATTTCTCTTTCATTGAATTGAATTGAATTTAATTGAATTAGGGTTTCAATTGAATTGAATTGAATTGTGTTGAGTTAGGGTTTGCCTGTTTGTTTGTTTACCTTGATTGATTGATTGGGTGAATGGGGGGTTGATTAGTTTAGGGAATCTGGATGTAAGAACTGCCCTTTTTGGTGCGCGAAACAGACAATAAGCGCGTGGTGGAGTGCACTACTCCTAGTTTCACCGACTTGATTTCCGTCATGGATCCCACCCGCATTTGGGCTGCTCGCTGGCTCCGTATTGCTAGATTTGTCCCTGGCCGCTATACTCTTGCTGTCTCTGAGCCCCTCCCCGAGGAATATTAGGTACGAACACAACTATCTATTACCTTCACTCTTTCTACTCTTCAATTTCCCCTTTCAACGCCGTTACTGATTCGATATACCTTTCATACTTTAAAATTAATACCATCAGTAATTAAGGGTGATTTTTCTTACAAATTATAATAGTTGGTGTAGTCAACATAGAATGAAAGGAGACAGAGAAACCCCGGAAATTAGAGAATATTCGCAAAGGTGGTGGTATTTAAAAGAGGTTTTTAAATACTACACAATATTTCTTTATTTGTCTATAGTATACTGTATTATTCATTCATTATAAACAAACAAGGAATATCCACTACAGTCTACAGCACTTGGTGTAGTTGTGTTTACATGAGGATGAGGATGAGGATGAGGCATTGAACACATACGTACATACAGTAGATCAGATGAATTGATTCTAGATATTATTATTGTTACTATTATTATTAGTATTATTATAAGTCCAGATCAACACATACATACATACATATAGCCAGACCTTGAAATGAAGCAGGAAGAAAGGAAAGAAAGAGAAACAAACAAACCAAACAAACCAAGGAAATTGAATAAGGAGTACTGTATATAGTACTCCAATGTAATGTGTTTGTAAAAGAAGTGAAAGACAGAGCAATACTCCATACTAATTATGTGACCAAACACTCTACACTACTCCATCAACATGTAGTATGTGTCTGAGGTAGCTCCTCTCCCCTGCTTATTTTTTACAGTAGCTCCAATTTATGAGGGATGGGATGTAATTTCAGGAATGCTCAACTATTAAACACCCCCCACCCCCCTCGACACACACAATTATTATGACAAAAAGATGACTACTTCCTCCTGTATAATACCCACCCCAACTCCCTCTTTATATTCTTCTTCTTCTCTTCATGTATTCTTACAACAATGCACCCATTGAAGATATATATTATAAGAACGACAACCATGAAAATGGAAGCCAAAGTAAGTACTGTTGTAGTCAACACAAAAATGAATGCATTATGCTTTTTAGGGTTATGAAAATCAGTAACGGAAAAGCCATTATATTAAATGAGTGTTACGGGTGATTTCGTAAGATCAAATATTTGTTAGCTAAATATTTGATGCCGCCTACTGCTTACTTACAGTTTTGACTTTCTCGCTAAATATTTGATTGACGGTGGTATCGAATAGAGTATTTGTTGATTCTTACGAATTGCAACATTTACATTAGTTTGATGTTATTTCTTATTAGTGACTGTGGTAGTATTAGTATGTTATGGTGATGTACGTTTTGAGAGTGTAATGTAATGTAAGTAGCAACTTGGCGTATTAGAATATTTTTATAGTGCTATCATGCTGGAGTATATTGCTAATTCGCTACTCCGTCATGTGTTGATGGGATGAGATTCACGATAATAAAGCCAAAGTTTGGGGCAACAAAACATAATTAATGTCTCTAGTATGTATAACACTATAACGCTATAACGAAAACGCTATTTGCTCTCTGATCTCCAATGATCGCCATTTCCTTTCAAACCTAAAACAAAATTGATAATCAAACTAGATAATATTTCTTGTTGATTCTAAACCCGGGAGCAGATCTAAACTCGGGACTATTCTGATAATATTTCTTGTTCTTTTTACTACTCTCTGATCTCTAATTAGGTAATATTTCTTTCTCCTTTGATTCTTTTACTCATTAATTGTTCTGTCACGATTAAACTCAGTTTGTTCTCTCTCTCTTTGTCACCTTCTTCACTGATCGACTCAATTACTAGGCTAATTTGATTGTACTTTTTCCTTTGAATGAGATTGATTCTGGAAAAACGTTTCAATCAATTTTAGGGTTATGGTTTGTTTATATGAGATGATAATTTTCATTCTAGGTTAACTGTTTTCTCTAATTCCAGTTTTGATTATTGTATTTTTTTTGTGTTAAGTGGGGTTGATTTTGAAAAAAAAAACATTAAATTGTCTAGTGTAGGCTGATAGACAATTTTCCTCCTTCCTCTTCTAATTTATCTCCACTTTATTCTCCAACTTCACTGATTCTTTTCGTAATTCGTCACTTATTTGATGTTTTTTTTGTTTACGTTTAGTTTAAATTGTCATTTGATTTGTCACTTATTAAATTGTCATTTGATTTGATTGATGGTCTTTGTCATTTGATTTGATTGATGGTCTTTCAGCAGTTGGAGGAATCAATGGGATTGGATTTGCTTCTATGTAAGCAACATCTTCGAGACAGCAGGTAACAGTTATAATTTTCAAGTTTAGAACGAGAACAATACTTTCCGAATCTGACATAGCAAATAACACCTGCACAACATTTTTCGCCTAGCATTGGGACCGTAATATATACTCTTCTTCAAGTTCGCATTAGAAATTTAACCCCTTTTTTTAGTTCATTCTTCATTTTGTATAATAAATTTATTCCGCTGCAGGTTGTAATCACTGCTGCTGGAATAACTATGATTGACAAAGCAGGAAGGAAGCCATTTGGTATAGATCGATCACAATTATGTTTCGTTTGCTTAGTGATATATACTAGTTTATAATATTTTATTGGGGATGACTCTTTTTTGCCGTATATGTATATCATATCATATACGGAGCATCTAATATGTAAGAGATATTTATGTACGAGTATATGATTTTGGAGGATTAATTCATTGAATATTAATATTTGTTGTTTATTGATTCATCTAGATATTCCGATCTTTTTTATAACTAATACTACGATTAATGTATTGGTCGTCAGTGTGGCGATATTTTTTTTTACAGAAACTAATAGTAATAGACATCTGACGAATATTAAATCAGTTGTCTATACGAGGAATAAACATCTAATTTATTGAAACCTCCGATGTCTATACAAGTAATAGACAACTGTTATCTATTAATGAATAGACAACTGTTGTAAGACAGATGTCTATGCTTAGACTAATATACAACTCCAAACTACTCAACTGTTGTAAGTCAGTTGTCTATTGCAAAAAAATCAGTTGTCTATTTGATGTTTTGTAGTAGTGCGCACGCCTCTTCCTCTCTTCATCTCTTTCTTTCTCATATTCTCCATTTAACTCCATTGTTATGTATCTATCCTTCTTTCAAATGCATACATAAATTATATTTTCATAATCTTGGCTCTTTCTTCTACAACATATTCATCTCCAATTAATTTTATGAGATACATTTTCATGAACCTTTGGACCCACCTTTAGGGGTTCTTATTAAAGAAGAAGATGTGATCCTTTATACATTTTTGGAAGAGGATTTGTGTAGTACGATCTACCAAATGGGTTTTGGAATGTACATTTTTCAAAGTTGATCTATAAGGATGGTGACACGTGTTGGAGACAAGGTTTTGTTTGTCGCGTTCTTCATGACGTTTCTTATTAATGTTTATCATTAATTGCCAAAAAGGTAACTAGATGTGTCTTTTAATCGCGTTTATGATATGTGAATGCCATTAATATGATGAATGAATGTTTAATATGATATTGGATGTTGTGTGGTATTATTCTGCACGTTTATTATTTCGTTGATAGATTGCACGATTTAATTGTATCGTTAATTTAATCGTTAAGACGTTAATTACCATTTTGTGCTAATTAGAAAGTTGTGAGTCCTTTCGTAAGAGAATTCTAGGACGCTCGTGAACCAACACTACTACAAAACATCAAATAGACAACTGATTTTTTTGCAATAGACAACTGACTTACAACAGTTGAGTAGTTTGGAGTTGTATATTAGTCTAAGCATAGACATCTGTCTTACAACAGTTGTCTATTCATTAATAGACAACAGTTTTCTACAATAACAGTTGTCTATTACTTGTATAGACATCGGAGGTTTCAATAAATTAGATGTTTATTCCTCGTATAGACAACTGATTTAATATTCGTCAGATGTCTATTACTATTAGTTTCTGTAAAAAAAAATATCGCCACACTGACGACCAATACATTAATCGTAGTATTAGTTATAAAAAAGATCGGAATATCTAGATGAATCAATAAACAACAAATATTAATATTCAATGAATTAATCCTCCAAAATCATATACTCGTACATAAATATCTCTTACATATTAGATGCTCCGTATACGATATGATATACATATACGGCAAAAAAGAGTCATCCCCAATAAAATATTATAAACTAGTATATTTCAGTAAGCAAACGAAACATAATTGTGATCGATCTATACCAAATGGCTTCCTTTTTGCTTTGTCAATCATAGTTATTCCAGCAGCAGTGATTACAACCTGCAGCGGAATAAATTTATTATACAAAATGAAGAATGAACTAAAAAAAGGGGTTAAATTTCTAATGCGAACTTGAAGAAGAGTATATATTACGGTCCCAATGCTAGGCGAAAAATGCTGTGAAGGTGTTATTTGCTAATGTCAGATTCGGAAAGTATTGTTCTCGTTCTAAACTTGAAAATTATAACTGTTACCTGCTGTCTCGAAGATGTTGCTTACATAGAAGCAAATCCAATCCCATTGATTCCTCCAACTGCTGAAAGACCATCAATCAAATCAAATGACAAAGACCATCAATCAAATCAAATGACAATTTAATAAGTGACAAATCAAATGACAATTTAAACTAAACGTAAACAAAAAAAAAAACATCAAATAAGTGACGAATTACGAAAAGAATCAGTGAAGTTGGAGAATAAAGTGGAGATAAATTAGAAGAGGAAGGAGGAAAATTGTCTATCAGCCTACACTAGACAATTTAATGTTTTTTTTTTCAGAATCAACCCCACTTAACACAAAAAAAATACAATAATCAAAACTGGAATTAGAGAAAACAGTTAACCTAGAATGAAAATCATCATCTCATATAAACAAACCATAACCCTAAAATTGATTGAAACGTTTTTCCAGAATCAATCTCATTCAAAGGAAAAAGTACAATCAAATTAGCCTAGTAATTGAGTCGATCAGTGAAGAAGGTGACAAAGAGAGAGAACAAACTGAATTTAATCGTGACAGAACAATTAATGAGTAAAAGAATCAAAGGAGAAAGAAATATTACCTAATTAGAGATCATAGAGTAGTAAAAAGAACAAGAAATATTATCAGAATAGTCCCGAGTTTAGATCTGCTCCCGGGTTTAGAATCAACAAGAAATATTATCTAATTTGATTATCAATTTTGTTTTAGGTTTGAAAGGAAATGGCGATCATTGGAGATCAGAGAGAAAATAGCGTTTTCGTTATAGCGTTATAGTGTTATACATACTAGAGACATTAATTATGTTTTGTTGCCCCAAACTTTGGCTTTATTATCGTGAATCTTATCCCATCAACACATGACGGAGTAGCGAATTAGCAATATACTTCAGCATGATAGCACTATAAAAATATTCTAATACGCCAAGTTGCTACTTACATTACATTACACTCTCAAAACGTACATCACCATAACATACTAATACTACCACAGTCACTAATAAGAAATAACATCAAACTAATGTAAATGTTGCAATTCGTAAGAATCAACAAATACTCTATTCGATACCACCGTCAATCAAATATTTAGCGAGAAAGTCAAAACTGTAAGTAAGCAGTAGGCGGCATCAAATATTTAGCTAACAAATATTTGATCTTACGAAATCACCCGTAACACTCATTTAATATAATGGCTTTTCCGTTACTGATTTTCATAACCCTAAAAAGCATAATGCATTCATTTTTGTGTTGACTACAACAGTACTTACTTTGGCTTCCATTTTCATGGCTGTCGTTCTTATAATATATATCTTCAATGGGTGCATTGTTGTAAGAATACATGAAGAGAAGAAGAAGAATATAAAGAGGGAGTTGGGGTGGGTATTATACAGGAGGAAGTAGTCATCTTTTTGTCATAATAATTGTGTGTGTCGAGGGGGGTGGGGGGGTGTTTAATAGTTGAGCATTCCTGAAATTACATCCCATCCCTCATAAATTGGAGCTACTGTAAAAAATAAGCAGGGGAGAGGAGCTACCTCAGACACATACTACATGTTGATGGAGTAGTGTAGAGTGTTTGGTCACATAATTAGTATGGAGTATTGCTCTGTCTTTCACTTCTTTTACAAACACATTACATTGGAGTACTATATACAGTACTCCTTATTCAATTTCCTTGGTTTGTTTGGTTTGTTTGTTTCTCTTTCTTTCCTTTCTTCCTGCTTCATTTCAAGGTCTGGCTATATGTATGTATGTATGTGTTGATCTGGACTTATAATAATACTAATAATAATAGTAACAATAATAATATCTAGAATCAATTCATCTGATCTACTGTATGTACGTATGTGTTCAATGCCTCATCCTCATCCTCATCCTCATGTAAACACAACTACACCAAGTGCTGTAGACTGTAGTGGATATTCCTTGTTTGTTTATAATGAATGAATAATACAGTATACTATAGACAAATAAAGAAATATTGTGTAGTATTTAAAAACCTCTTTTAAATACCACCACCTTTGCGAATATTCTCTAATTTCCGGGGTTTCTCTGTCTCCTTTCATTCTATGTTGACTACACCAACTATTATAATTTGTAAGAAAAATCACCCTTAATTACTGATGGTATTAATTTTATAGTATGAAAGGTATATCGAATCAGTAACGGCGTTGAAAGGGGAAATTGAAGAGTAGAAAGAGTGAAGGTAATAGATAGTTGTGTTCGTACCTAATATTCCTCGGGGAGGGGCTCAGAGATAGCAAGAGTATAGCAGCCAGGGACAAATCTAGCAATACGGAGCCAGCGAGCAGCCCAACTGCGGGTGGGATCCATGACGGAAATCAAGTCGGTGAAACTAGGAGTAGTGCACTCCACCACGCGCTTATTGTCTGTTTCGCGCACCAAAAAGGGCAGTTCTTGCATCCAGATTCCCTAAACTAATCAACCCCCCATTCACCCAATCAATCAATCAAGGTAAACAAACAAACAGGCAAACCCTAACTCAACACAATTCAATTCAATTCAATTGAAACCCTAATTCAATTAAATTCAATTCAATTCAATGAAAGAGAAATAACCTGGTTGTAAGTTTTGACAAGGCGGCAACGAAGGCAGGCCCTGAGCTCATGGCCGAAGCTGGTTGGTATCTGTGTTATTTTCTAACCAACTCTGTTTGATGTACATCAACAACTGATAATCAAAATGCAAAAACATAAAAGAAAAGTAGGTACTCAAATTCCTGATTATATCCACGTTATTAGCTAAGAATTACTTGCAAAACACATAAACCCTAACAAATCACTCAGGGTGGAAGTGACGGAAATAACATCAGAAGAGTAGCAACCACAACATTAGCATGCATGATACACAGCAGCACGATAATCAGAACGACAACAATAGAAGACGACAATGGCAGCAATCGCGACAGAACAATGATAAGAAGACGGAAGTGCAGCAGGTCGCACACCATTGACATGAACGCATAAGAAGGAGAAGACGGAAGGGAATACCAGAGGGAATGATGAGAGTAGACCGTGAGACCTCGAGTCCAGAAGATTCGAAGATGCAACACACTGTAAATAAACACAAACCAACCATTACAAAGTTCCATATGTGCATTCAGGTTGCAGAACATCAAACACCAACACCAACATCATCTCTTAATGATAAAGATGAACATAAAGTCACAAACAACACCAACCATGGAATAAAAGAGTCCGACCTTAGTAACCTGACTACCTCAAGCATACTTTTTGGGCAGAACATGGTCCAAGAAAACCGACTCAACAACGGACTAAAAGAATTTGACAAATAAATGGTTAATAATATCCTATTAACCATTTATTTGTACCGAGTCTATGCAATCCATCCAGTTTTCAACCAAACAGGCTCCAATCCAGGCATATGTACCGAGTCTATGCACATATATATAACAACCATACAGGCTCCAGTTTTCAATCTAATGAACCACTCGAGTTAGAGCAAACGACATAACGCCATATGAACATAAATAATAGCTATTCAGTTTCCAAACTAACAAAACACTCAGCAAATGAAACAATGACGAAATATGATGGAGTAAGAGTGATTACCAGAGAAGAGGCAGAATAGAGAAGAAGAAGGAACAACAAAACAACGATGAAGAGCGAGGAACAGCGACGAAACTCGGAAGGGATGAAGGACAGCGGGAACAGCGACAAATAGGGAAGAAGAAGGACGAATAGGCTTCGAAATTAGGGTTAGAGCAACGAAGAGTGGCGAAGAGCTTCATGATTGAGCGACAAAGAGCTTCGAAATTAGGGTTAGAGGAATAATTGGGGATCTGGAATAATTTAGGGTTAGAGGAAAATTTGAGAAGATAGGTTGAGCGAGAGTTAGGTTGAGCAACTCAAAAGATACCTGTATCAATTCTATGAGTCTCGGTTTGTACGCCCGATCACAATATAAACACGTAAATCACAAATCGTTACATAAGACAGTCTCACCATAAGTCAAAATTTCGTTGCTAAAAAAAATACTGTAACAAAGATCAAATTTTGTATCATGTAAAAATCTAAGTGAGTTTGGGGTTACCTCTAACGTCGATGTATGGGGAGCCGTGAGTGGATACCTCGGTCCTCGACTGTTCCGTCTCAAGAAATTGTACCCTAAATTTATTACCATCTTCTTAAACCAAATCGATCCTTGCTTCGCCCGTACATGAGAATGTCCCATTATGTATGCGGTTCCCGCCGCCTCTCGTGCTTCCATTAGATCCTAAAAAAATTAGGGATCTGAAAATTTTGGGATAATTGAAGTTGAGTTAGATAGGTCGAGAAAGTGATATGGGTCGAGTAAATGAGTTGAGAAAGTGATATGGGTTGAATTACACTTATTAGATTACTTAAAAAAAATTGAGAATGAAAGTGATATGGGTTGGGTAGTAACAACCAATTTTTAGTGGTCCTGAAAAATTAGAATAGACAACTGAGGTTAATTAAAACAGTTGTATAATATATAGACAACTGTTTTTATAATACTCAGTTGCCTATTATCAGATAAAGACATCTGTTTCTCAAATAAAACAGTTGTCTATATATTATACATCAGTTGTTACGAATATCTGATGTCTATTAGGAGTTGTCTATTTGATGTTTTGTAGTAGTGCAACCGTGGCCTCCCTTGGTGGAGATGCTAGGGTGTTTCATCGATGCCTTTAGGGTTTCAAACCCTAGATTAAATGATGACTCAACCTACCATCACCCGGTGGTTGAGGTTAGGGTTGAGGTTAATATAACCTTATTTGAAGCTAATGTAACTTCGTTGAGAAGTACTATGTAACTTCACTTGAGGTCAAGATAACTTCAATACGGGGTTATAATCTTGTCGAGGTTTCCGAACTTTGCAAGGTTATAGTCAAGGTTAATGTAACCTTAACATAGAGTTAAGGTTAGGGCGAAAGTTAAGGAAACCTTAGCATGGAGTTAAGTTTATTTCCAAGTTTAATGTAACCTTAGCAAGAAGCTAATGTTATAGCCGAGGTTAATCTAACCTTAGCAAGAAGCTAATGTTATAGCCGAGGTTAATGTGACCTTGATTGAAGTTAATGTACCTTCATTGAGAAGTTACTACACCACTTCACTTGAGGTTAATGTAACTTCGTCGTAGCATCATAATCTTGTTACAGTTAATGTAACTCTACGAGGTTATGGTTGAGGTTAGGTCAACCTCAACTTAGTAAACAAGGTTATAGTCAGAGAACCTTAACCTTGGAAACTATTAGGCATTAGATATGTAAGAGTAACTTTATGGTTATAGTTAGTTGTACTATCTACTATTCTTGTATTGTTGAAAGTTTACTTCTATGTATGTTCTTCATAGTTCAGTCAGTTATATTGTCCTATGTTGGAGGCATGACTGGTATCTAATATAGTTGGTTATACTATATTGGATTGGAGTAACACTTGGTATAGTCAGTTACACTATCTAGGGTTTGATTATCCCTAGCATAGCTAGTGACACTATACTAAGTCTAATTACTACCTTGTATAGTCAGTTATACTATAATAGGATGGGGATCGTGACATTATTCACGAGAACCTTGTACAGTCAGTTATACTGTACGGTTACACGAAAGCTAGCGGTATAGATGACGTGCGGTATCAGTTATATACCAATCGGAATGAAAAAGCGCCAAATGCCGAAGGTCTATGTTCGGGCGTGCCTTGAGACGTCAGTTATACGCTCTGGGTCCCGTGTGTCGTTCGGTGTACAGTTATTGCATCGAGAGCCCTAGCTAGGCTTAGACATATAGTTGTCAGTTATACGGCTATACATAGTATCGAAGTATCAGTTATATGCTCCACACCAATGGGAAGTCTGTTATATGACCCGTCCGTCAAAGTATCAGTTATATGCTCTGGCAGGTGAGAGTGTCAGTTATACACTCGAGCCGGTGTTCGCTCTATACCCTAGACGTAGTGTAAGAAGGTTATCTATGTGTGATCAGTCCGGTTCGGATGTTTGAATTTCTTAGTGATTGTATGATCTTAATTGGTCGTGTATGATAATGCTTTCATGTACTCCGTGTCTGTATTATTCATTGATTGCTGATTATTAGTTGCTTTCATCCTATTGTAAAGATGACTGGGAGAGCATCTTGTTACTCCCCACTGACTGTGGACCTCCCCTTTCAGGTCTTTCAGGATGTTGTTGAATGCTTTGATGTTGGGGGAAGACCTGTGGAGAGAGACCCTTTATTTAACTCTTTAATTTTCAGTTTTAACACTTTTGAATAATGTATTAATTGAATGTCGAGATAGTGATAATTCGGATTCGGTTGGGTGTTTCCGCCACCTTTGACCTTATTATTTATGCTATTTATATTATTAAAAGTTTTTAAAAATCTGGGTTGTTACAGTTTTGTAGGAGAATTGATTGAACGATATGTAGTCACCCTAGGGCCGGAAATTAAATTTTTTTATTGACTAAGATGGGAAAGAAGATCCATGGTGATCAGTGCCTGAGATGGGCAGGGAAGAAGAGATAACTGGAGGTTTTTTTTTCTTATTATATTGTAGAGTGGGGGAGTTAAAATTTGGGAGTTATTATGGTGGTTTTTATATCTGCAGTGGGGGAGTTAATGCATTAATGGCGATGGTGATTTTTTTAATTATACACAGTTTTTTTATGTAGGTTTTTTTTACAGTTATTGCAATATACAGTTTTGGGTTGAATTTTTGATTGTTTGAAGTGCCATGTCGGCTGCCACTAAGGATCCACATAAGCCGTCCTACTCATCATCCTACGTGGCTTAATGTGGGAGAGTTGTTTGCTCCTGCTTTATATAATAATAATGGATTACTGCATTCAATTAATTATCTTCGGAAATATAAAATACCGTTTTTAATTATCTTTGAAAATATAAAATATTGTTTTCACCAATCATATGCTTGAATTTCCAATTTTTTATGTGATTAGTAGTATTATTGAAAATGTGGAATCATGGGAAATGGTTAAAGGACATAAAAACAATTATCCATAAAACGACTTATTAAATGAAAGGAGGTAGTACCGTTTAGTACTTGAAAATAATCGTGTCTCGTTACTTCTGCTTTATATATTTAATCTTACATGTGATTAGTGCAGTGATTTAGAATGTTCGAAAAATGGGCGAAATATGTTAAATAACTAAATAAAATGTGTTCGCGTCGAGAAAAAAACTACACTAGATATTTTTAAAAATAACTAAATATTTCTTCTGTTTCGCTCATTTGCTTGGATTAGAATATTACTCACAATCAATCTAAAATGCAAACAAATGAATAAAACGGAAGGAATACGACATAATTAGGGTTTTTATTAAACTTCAATACATAATAAGAAAACGATACATTATTTTTCATCAGATTTTTTTAAGCAGGGCCTTATTTTAAACTTTGGAACACGGCCACTCGTAACCATTAGACGGGCCTGGGTCATGGGATGACCTTGTTAAGTTTGGTGACCTCTCTTGTGACCTAGTAGATGACAATTGTCTATTGGTGGACACATTGAAAGAGGGAGGAAAAGAAAATATGAAAAATATTTTGGTGGGGTAGATAAGGTGTGAAATGATTGAAAATGTTGGAAAAATGATAGATTCGATGATATAAGGCATGACCTTCTGCTTGAGGGGAGTGAAAGTGGGACAAAATAAATAAGGCGTAGTTAAGAATAAAATATGGGTCGTGACCATTGACGTAAAACGGTTTTATCTAAAGATGAGTCCTATAAGACGTGATCCAATATAAATGAT
The DNA here is from genome assembly GCA_958450325.1 of Agrostemma githago. Lineage (NCBI taxonomy): Eukaryota > Viridiplantae > Streptophyta > Magnoliopsida > Caryophyllales > Caryophyllaceae > Agrostemma > Agrostemma githago. The sequence continues at coordinate 23,079,977 of OY288255.1, read as the reverse complement.
ATTTGTGTTATATAACATACTATTTTATTTTAACAACTTGCTATCTTTTGATTAAAGCCGAAGAAAATAAAGCCTCCATAATCACCCATGTAAGCATCCTATGTGGCTCCATGTTGGCATCTTATGTGGCAATTTCAATTTTAAAAAAAATGTAACTGCTACGAGACGGTTTGCAATTTTAAAAAAAAGAGATACCATCCGCGGTAACTTCCTCCCATTTTAACTTCCCACTACTGCTACATCAAATTAAACCACCTACTGTCATCCCTCTTCTCCCCCCCATTTCACCAATTTATATCAGAAAAAAAACGCCTCCTGTCATCTCCTCCTTTCTCCCCATCTCACCAATTGGATCTAGAAAACTACCTCCTCATATTTTAGGCAATAAAAACCATCTTTTCTCATCTCCTCTTCCGTGGTATTAACGGGATTGGTTACGTTAACAATTATGTAATTCAGCCCTTTTTTTTATTGATTATCATTTTGCTAACTTTGTTTGTTTGACTATCGTTTTTTTGACTTCAGTTTTTGTGTGTTTGTGATTTGATTTGTGTGTAGGATTGTTTGATCGGGCAAAAGAGAAACGGTATTGGGAAAGGTTAAATCAGGATTTCTGTATGAATTTAATTGAATTTTGGGATATAGGATATATATGTTTCTTAGTTAGGATTGTTTTGATAATCTGATGATCGATTGAGGTCTGTTGATGTGACTTATTAGACTTGATATCAATTGACGGGACAAGGGTTTATGATCACAGAAGTCAGTTTCTATGGTTATGCCTTCATCCTTACAGAAATCAAGCAATGGTTAGTCACTTCCTGTCCATCTTGACAGTGTTAAATACTGATCATTTGTAGTATCATAGAGTTGTCATGGTTTTTTGTTTTGTTTAGTTTCCCATAAATGCCTTTGTTTCCTTGAAGTACATAATTAACAAACTTGATTTGTATCATCTACAGATATGGGATTTCAATTCCGGTGAAATGAGGGGAGAAGATGAATGCGGGATGAGGAGGCTAGAGGGCCAAGATGACAAGGAAAGTAGTAGTAGTAGTGTAGGACTTGTACTCATTACCTATGATCCAAATGCTTTGAGGGATCTGTACCACCTTAAATACTCCAACATTCCTCATGATTTCAGATTTTGTAATGTACGTGTGTAGACATGACGTAGGTCCACTCCGACGCGGCCACGCGCGGGTTTGGGTAGGCGAATGAATCTCGTGGTAAGATTGTTCTCGGGTTCGAAATTTAAGTCAAAATGGAGTCGCCACCGAATTTTGTGGTTATTCGGAACCATACGAGCCCACTCTATGTCGTCATGGGCTATACACAAAGTAAGCCCACTTCGATTTCAGAGTTTATGGGGCTCGTCCCTTTGCATTGTTATATCGATACCGTTTACACCGGCTTTCGTATATAAAATGACTCTCGTGCTCCAAGGATTTCGGGCATCCGGAAACCAAAGGTTCTGAGTAAGGGGTGAGGGTATGTGTTGGGAACCCACTAAGGACACCCAACCCCGCCCGCACATGGCGGCCTCTACTAAGACATCGTTCGTGTTCATGTACGCGCTAGTAAAATAATTAAATGATATGCAAACAGCGTTTTCGGACTAAGCATGTGAATAGTATGTGAACTACGTCATTTAATGCATCTTGATTATGGTCGAAATGATTTAGCATGCGAGGTTCACTTATAAAGCGATAAGCAAGTAAATAAATAAAGCTCGAAAGGAAATAAATAACGTACAAGTTACACGGGCGGAAATACAACCCGGAATTCACAATACAACGATACATAAAAATAATAAACGAAATAATAAAAGGCAATATAATGATAGAAACGGACCCGTATGTAAACTAGACCGCAAAAATATGTAGATGGACTAACCCCGATTAAATACACATTATGTTGTGTACTAAACGAAGGACGGAAACATGGGACTGTGGCGTATTGATAGCCCGATCCCACGTCCCGTAGTCATGTCCCGACTAATCATGTCGAAAAAGATCGGTCAAAGTCGTTCTACGTGTCGTGCAATGCGTGGTTTTGAAAATAGGAAGTTCGCGTGATGGTCTTTACACGTGATGACTAAAGTCGATAAAAGGACGGGGCTTGAAGTGTGTGTCAAAGCCCTCGGTTTTATGGGTTACAGGACCCACTCGACCAAGTCGTGACCTGACTCGGTCGAGTGCGTCCTTAGACGCAGCAGCTGCCCATTTTTTGGGTGCTACTCGATCGAGTAGCATATGTACTCGGTCGAGTAGCCCCTGTACGAGTGGTAACTCGTTTCATTTTTGATTGGAAATCGATGGTCGGCCAAATTAAATACAAATATCGCACGATTTGTATTTAACTCGGCTTCCGGTACTATAATCGTGTATGCATGCGATTATAATATCGTTATCGGAATTTTAGGAAAATGTTTATCGTTGCATTAGAAAATTTAAATTAGTGACGAAATACATCCCTCTACGTCACGACATCGGAACTAACCCTTTCGAGTTACGTGATGTCGGTTTTCGTGTCAACGGGTTCCGTACTAATCATAAAAATGGGATCAAATGCGTTCAACTACGACCGGTTGCGATCAAGTCACGCCCTTGAGTACATTGGGGCGGGGCTCCTCGAAAGGGCTCCACCTCCGTCGTTGCTCGTAAAGGGATTAGATGGACTTTAGGCAATCATCATAGTCAAACGGATTTAAGACCGAGTTTTGATACTAGTTTATATATACGCGGTATAATAACGTTATTAGTAATAAAAAGATGATACAAAAATGAAAATGCGAAAATTATAATAACGTTAGTGTTAGTGTTGCTACTACGATTATGACTACAATACAAAATACGATAAAGTAAATAAAAAAATGAGACGAGATAGAAGGGATCGAGATGGGGTTTAGGACACCCTCAACATACAGGCTAGGTAAGGACCTCGGAAATGGACTCGTAAATAGCGACGGGACGCCGGAGTATCGAGGATGTACGCGAGTTATGGTGTGTGTGTGTGTGTGTGTGTTACGTCGGTTTTCTGAGGGACGAAAGGCTCGGGATTAGCGCGTATTTGCCTAGGGTTGCTAAGGGCTTGTAGTGTAGGGTGTGTAGGTGATTTAGGGCTGAAAATGTAGGGTGAAATCCTTAGGAAAATCCTTCTAAATGAATGGGGGTCGTGGGGTATTTATAGGCGTTACCCCACGACATAGGCGCACTCGATCGAGTGGCCTTAGTGCACTCAATCGAGTGCCTTTGCAAACGGGCCAAACCCGGTTTTTGGCGCTCCACTTGACCGAGTTGGTCAATCCACTCGATCGAGTGGGTCAAGCAAATCGGGACAAAATAGGAAAGAATTGATCTTGTTTGTTTTGATTGATTTTTTGAATTTAGATTTGTGCGCCAGCTTTCGAGAATGAATTTGGCTGATTTCTGAGACGGTTTCGTCTTTGACCGGGTTTTGACCCGGTCGCCAAAAGACGGGATTTATTTTTGGTGTCGGTTTTGGCCCAAATTAGTCTTATTTTGCTCGGGACGATCCACTGGGCCTGGATTTGAGGTCTGTTTTGTGAGATTCTTACTCCGCTAAAAGTCCATGTCAGATATTATTTTGTCCGAGCCCAAATCCAAGTATACCAAGTCACGTTTGCGTCCGATCATCATCGGGTGTTTTTCGGAGACTACCATAGACACGTGGCAGTCAAAATGCGGGTGTCTACAGATCCCCCACTCTGACTGAGGCTTGGACAAGGCGAAAGTCAAAGTAGCTACCAAGCCCCTTAGGACCTGGTAGACTTTCGGTCGGATCGTTTATAGTCCGTTAGACTTGCGTAAAAGGGCTCGCCAGCCATAAGACGGAAATCATACCTGAGCTGGGCGCAGGTCCTGGGTTCGTCTTCATGTGGGCCAATTCCGTACCGTTTCAGGAAAAAATGTCGCCTCAGGCGTTCCGCTGGGGAGATATGTGAGCTGTATGAGCTTGCTTTTGAAGCCTTGAGTCGTACCTGAGCTGATGATGGTGTTCCGTGGGGAGTAAAACTTGCCTTTTTTTGGGGAGTAGGTGTACCCGTATGCCGACACATCATATCTTGGATGTAGCATACCGGGGAAAAGCTGACTCCGTTGGGGAATTTTAATAGTTTCGCGGGGACTTGCTTCTGAAGTCTGGAGTGTACCTGTATGCTGACACATAACAACCTGTAACACATAGGCAAAAAACTGACTCGTGCTGGGGAGGAAAGATATGGATTTTTTTTTTGAAAATGCCACAATTTTTGAAAAGAATTTTATCACAATTTTTTTATCACAGAAATTTTTTAGAAATTTCTTAGGAAAGCTCGGGATGGCTTGATTCCTATTCTGGGTTCTCTGTTTGAAATCAGGCCTGCGCGCGCATAGGGCCCAGTTTGCTGAGGAGGCAAGGAAGTTAGGTTTACAGTTAGGTTTTCTCATTATAAATATGAGAATCCTTGCTTCAGTTTTCTGCATCTCAACTCAAATTCTCCTTCTCCTTCTCGAAATCTTTTAGACTTTCAAGAAAACTAGAAATTTCTGTCATGGGTATCGACCATTTAACGGCTATGCTTCTTGCTTGGTCCCAGTACTTTCGGGATGAGGAAAAGGTTAGACTGACCCAGATGGGAATCGTCAGTCTATTCCCCCTTCAACGTTTGATCATGGATTCGCATTTCTTGGATGCCTGTCTGACGTTTTGGGATACTACCCATCACGTCTTTGCGTTTCCACGGGGAGAGATATGCCCTCTTCCTGAGGAAATCGCAGCCATAGGCGGTTGGGGTACAGTTGTTCAGCCTGCTACTCCTCCGTTCTACCCAGATCCAAGGAGGAGGTTAAGAGAATTCCTGGGTTTGTCTCATGCTGAGACAAATAGGATGGTGCGGGGAGATAGCGTTTCCCTATTTGATTTGGCTGATAAGTTCATGAACCCCCGGGATGTGAGGGCCACCCCTGCTCACAGGCGCAGGACATTCGCCTTTTGCATGCTGCACTGTTACGTCTTCGAAGGGCTGATGGAGCTTGACTCATGTATGGGTCAAATCAGGCTGATTGGAGTGGTTGACCAGATTGAGACTGGTCATAGCCCTGCTTGGCTAGCCACTGGGGAAATTATCATGGGTCTGGATGCTAGGCGGCTCGACCCAACCCGACGACTGACGGGAAGTACCCGTCTCTTGCAGGTATACATCTCGCGTTTTTTTTTTTTTTTTTTTTTTTTTTTTTTTTCACGCGAAATTCCTGAATTCCGTAAGTCACTCGATCGAGTGGACCTGTCACTCGATCGAGTGACACTCGCAATGAGCTACTGCCTGTTTTCGGAGGGCTTACTCGATCGAGTCAGCTGCTGTACTCGATCGAGTCAGCTGCTGTAGCGGACCACTCTGTTGCTTACGACGCTTGTGTATACTTTTCAGATATGGTTGTCGGAGCGGCTATCGATCATAGAGTCCCCTCCTAGCATTCCCAATTACCGGAGCAGTCAGATTAGCTCCAGAAGGCGACGGATAAGCTCGAGTCACCAGATAAATCGAGCTTACTGGGATGAAGAGCTGGTGTTTCATGGGGGTCCCTTGATTAGATGGACCGTTGCTTGGTGGTTCCTCTCGAAGCTGACTGGATTGGCCAAGAGGGACCAAGCTCCCTAGACTGGACAGTTCACATTTACCCGGACCGTCTCCTGAGGCAGTTCGGTTTGTCTCAGCGCATCCCTGAGGCTGAAGCCGTTATCAGCGTCTCGCTCCAACTGACGGACGGTCGGACGCTATGTGCGACACCTGGTTGCAAAGATGGTTTACTCGTCCTACATGGACTGTACCTAGCCCTTGCCAATCCGCTTGGGTGTCACGGGCTTACCAGAAATGGACTTCTGAGGAGTCCGAGGAAGCTCGCAAGGCCTTGAAGCTTGATGAGGCCTTTGAATTGGTCCACCGCGAGACGGCGAAGGACAACAGGGACTTCTTCACCGGGGAAGATATTCCTGAAGCTACAGTCTGGGAAGAATCGGGTCTTAAGTTACAAACTAAGACTCGATCTAAGGAAGTAGGTTCTAGTAGCACTCGGGGGCAGACTGACTTGGAGAGACGCCTTGGGCCAAGGCTGGCGGCCCGGGACCGACTATGTCCGCGTGACCGGCTCCCTGAGCCCGTGAGGGCCCGACTAGGGCCCATTGAGGTGATAGAGGATTCGGGATCAAACAAACGAGCCCGAGCTAGGGAGGTTCCTGTGGTGATTCGGGAACGTTCCCCTCCGCGTCGTCGCCAGTGGACGGCTAAGGAGGCCAAGGACAAGGGGAAGGGCAAGATGCCCTGAATGCCGAGTCCTTTAGCTTTAATATTATTTAAGTATTATTATTATTTTTTCGTGTGCTTTTTTGTATTTTTTTTGAATTCCTGCACTTTTGTAATTTCCCGAGTTTATCGGGATTTTTGTTTTTTTTTTGAATTAATAAAAGAAGTTTATTATTAAACCGCTCCTGTCTTTTCTTCATTGCATTGGTTGTACCCTTTTGAGAGGTTGCCTACGTATCCGCGATTAGCAGAATCAAACCAAATGTAGTCCAGGCTTAGTAAATTTGCAATCTCGAATTACACCAAGACTTTTGGTTCAAGATGTTTGCGACAGTAGAATAAGTAATTCTAGCTTATTGACTTGCTTTTTGAAAAGAATGATTTTTATAAAATTTGCTAATGACATTGAGAAAGGGCTAAGGGTATTAACGCTTCAGCTGGTCCAGGTTGGTCGGGTTGACGAACTCATTCCCGTCCAGGTCCGTCAGCATCACTGCTCCCCCTGATAGGATCTTCTTTACCAGATATGGCCTAGCGCAATTGGGTTTGAATTTCCCCTTGGGTCAACTGGTAGTAGAGCTCGAATTGACTTAAGGACTAGGTCGCCTTCTTTAATGTGTCTGGGCCTTACTCTCTTGTTGAAGGCCCGTTGGATCCTCTTCTGGTAGATTTGGATATTATTGAGAGCACGAGATCGTCGTTCGTCTAGTAGGACCAACGAGTCATACCGTGCTCGAACCCAGTCAGCTTCGGGTACTTGGCCTTCTAACAGAATTCTGAGGGATGGTACCTCTAACTCAACTGGTTGGACTGCCTCCATCCCATAGGTTAGGTAATACGGCGTTGCCCCGGTTGCGGTGCGAATTGACGTTCGGTATCCCCATAGGGCAAAAGGTATTTTGTCGGGCCAGTCCCGGTAATTATCAGCCATCTTTTTGAGTATGGTGACAATTGTTTTATTAGCCGCCTCTACTGCTCCATTAGTTTGGGGACGATAAGGCGAGGAAGTATGCCTTTGGATTTTGTACCTGGTCAGCAGGGCCGCAGTCTCGGCTTGAAAATGGGTCCCTTGATCACTGATAAATTCGTGCGGAATCCCATACCGGCATATTATCTTGTTCTGGATAAACTTGGCGACATGCTTAGCATTGAGAATGCGATATGATTCAGCTTCGACCCATTTGGTGAAATAGTCGATGGCTACCAAAATAAAGCAATGCCCACCGGTACCAGAGGGATTTATTTTCCCGATTATGTCGATACCCCATGTCGAGAATGGCCAGGGTGACGTCATGGTATAAAGTAGTGATGACGGCATATGTTGCACATTGCCGAAGATTTGACAGTTATGACAATGTTTGACATATGACCGGCAGTCGGCTTCCATGGTGTTCCAGTAATAACCGAGCCTCATGATTTTTCGGACCAGCATGTGGGCATTCATATGTGGACCGTTTTCGCCATCATGTACTTCGGCCATAACCTTTTCAGCCTTATACTCGTCAACATAAAGGAGAAGAGCCCCCTGTGCCGTCTTTTTGTACAGTTGCCCGTCGTCGGTACGGATGAACTGGGTGGCTAGCCTTCGTAAGGCTTTCTTGGCTCGACCTTCCGTCCCGAGAGGATACTCTTCGTTTGTCAGGTATGTTAACACAGCCTGATGCCATGGCTCGGGATCAGTTATCTCAATGTCTTCGATGTCGCAAATGTACGCCATCTCAGACCGCCTTTCGACGCAAATTGGTATACTGGTCACATGATCGGGAATGTTTAGTAGAGATGCCAATTTTGAGAGTGCATCTGCAAACTGATTCTCTTCTCGGGGCAGGTATATGTACTCTACCTTTTGGAATTGTTTCTCGAGATCCCTTACTCGTGCCTGGTAGGCCACGAGATTAGCATTCCGAGTCTTCCATTTTTAGAGTGCTTGGTTAATGACCAAGGATGAGTCACCATGTACCCGGAGATTTGTGATCCCCAGATTGGCGGCGGCTTGTAGCCCGTAAATGCATGCTTCGTATTCTGCTGCATTATTGGTAACATCAAAGTCCAGTTTGATGGAGACGGGAGTGTGTTCCCCTTTTGGTGAAATTAGGAGGATCCCAACTCCGAACCCTCGAAAATTGGATGCTCCATCGAAGTATAAATCCCATGTTTCAGTATCGGTATGGAAAATATCTTCGTCTGGGAAGGACCAAGTGTCGGTGTGTTCTTCTTCAGCTACTGAGCTGTCGGCGAGAAATTCAGCTACTACCCGCCCTTTAATGGCCTTTAATGGCACAAATTTTAGGTCGAATTGTGACAACATTAGAGTCCATCTAGAAATTCGACCATTGAGAATAGGTTTCTCGAAGAGGTATTTGATGGGATCCATCCTGGACAGCACATGGACCTCGTAGCTGAGCATATAGTGCCGGAGCTTCTTAGTGGCCCAGACTAGAGCCAAACACGTCTTTTCGAGCATGGTATATTTGCACTCATACTCTAAAAACTTCTTGCTGATGTAGTAAATGGCTCTTTCTTCGGAGTCAACTGTCTGAGCCAGCATAGCCCCCATGGCTGTCTCAGTCGTCGTTAGGTATAACGACAGAGGCAAACCGGGTTGGGGTGGCATTAAGACTGGCGGAGCAGACAACATTTCTTTGATCTTGTCGAAGGCAGCTTGGCACTTGTCATCCCATAGTACCCGTTCTCCAACTTTCAGTTTCTTGAAGATCGGTTCGCACACCATGGTTAGTTTGGAAATGAACCGACTGATGTACTGGACTTTCCCGAGAAATCCCCTTATTTCTTTTTCGGGTTCTGGGGGGTTGCATCTCGGTAATGGCTTTGATTTTAGCTGGGTTGACTTCGATACCTCGTTGGCTAACGATATGACCCAGTAATTTGCCTGATGTTACCCCGAAACTGCACTTTTGAGGGTTTAGCCTCATGTTGTACTTGTGCAGTCGGGTGAAGAATTTTCTTAGGGCGGTGATGTGACCGTTCCGTTCTTTGGATTTGACGATCATGTCGTCTACATAAAATTCTACCTCTTTATGCATCATGTCATGTAACAAAGTGGTAGCGGTCCTTTGGTATGTGGCACCGGCATTAATGAGACCGAACGGCATGACGGTACAACAGTAAGTACCCCAAGGTGTTGTGAAGGTAGTCTTACTCATATCTTCTTCCGCCATCTTGATTTGATTATACCCGGCATACCCGTCCATGAATGATAGAAGGGCATGATCGGCCGTGTTATCCACCAGTATGTCGATGTGTGGTAACGGAAAATCATCTTTCGGGCTTGCCTTGTTAAGATCCGGAAAATCTACACATACTTGCACCTTACCGTCCTTTTTAGGAACCGGCACGATGTTTGCCACCCAGTCCGGATACTCGGACGCCTGTATGAAGCCGGCTTTGAACTGTTTGTCGACTTCTTCTTTTAATTTGAGAGACCATTCGGGCCTCATTCGACGAAGCTTCTACTTGACCGGTCTACACCCATCTTTGATTGGTATGTGGTGCTCGGCTATTTCCCGGTCTATCCCCGGCATGTCCTTGTAGAACCATGCGAAGACATCTTTGAACTCTTGGAGGAGGTTTATGAACTGTTGTTTCTCCTCGGGATCTAAGGATAACCCTATCTTAAGTATCTGAGGCTCTAAGGTTGTTCCCACATTTATGGACTCGGTTTCTTCGATTACCGGGTTGCGGGACTCCCTTTGCACTAGTTGCTCGATCAGATGCGGAGGTAAGGGTACCTGTTCGTCTGGTTTCTCAATGTCATAGCATAAATCATTTTTGAAAGCAGAATTTAAAAGAGACAAGTCGTAAGCAGAACGGTTGTTATTATTGATTGAAAATTTGGAGAACAGCTCAAAGAGAGCAGCCATCTGATCATTGGTCAGAGGCGAAATTGGTAAGGCCTTCGGGACAGACCCCGAAGTGCCAGCAGCAGGAATGATAAAGGGGAGGGGGGTTACAGGAGTGACTCTAGCACCGACTTCCTTAGACTCGATCTCAGACTCTGACTCAGACTCCGACTCAGACTCAGACTCACGCATGTCTCCCTATCCGGTGACCAGCTTGTAGATTTTCCCCTGACTGTCAGTGCACTTGACAGTCTTCCTCCAGGCCTTGTTTCCCGTCTCGGTGTCAACATCCGAGATCAGCTGGGTCGGGTCAAACCTGTTGCTGCGTAGGATCAGGTTGACCAGGTCTTCCTTTGGAGTTGGGGCTATGGTGTCTTCCCCAAATAGCAGCCCTAGCGCGGGCTCAACATCTTCAGCTCCGTTGGATTGGATGAGGGCGAACACATCCTCTGGGATGTAGTTGCAGTCCCGGGCCAAGTGGGTCCCGAGCTGCATAGCACTGGGTTGGTATAGACCAACCTGAACAGCTCCAAACACCGGTGTGAGAAAGTAGTCAGCCAACCGTGGGCTATAAGGGCTCAAGTGGATACCCTTAATAATGTTGCAGGCCTTCTCAATTTCTGCTTGGACAACATTGCCGGGAGTTATGGCATACCCGAGACCAAAGTGAGACTCTTCGTCCTTAAGGACCTCGATGATCTTCCCAGCTGGAAGATCGGGTCGAGAGGTAGCCCCCGGAAAGTACCCTATGTTTTGGAGCATCGTGTCGATACTCGTAGTGAAGTAAGGCCTAAAGAGGTACTCTTCCTCGATCATCCCCACAAAATCGAACCCCCAGAGGTCCGTGCGTCCTGTGGCGTTACAGCTTGCCACAGTCATTGGTGTTGCCTCTAAAGTGATAACATCGTTAAGCAGAGGCATCTTGATCTTTCGGTGGAGGGTGGAGGACACTGCCTTGACCGCGTGAATCCAAGGCCTACCTAGGAGCAAGTTGAACGATGAGGTGACATCAATCACCTGGAATTCGAGCTCCTTCTCTATCGGGCCTGTTATAACGGTCAGTTTCACGGCCCCAGCTATCGACTTTGGGCTCCCATCAAAGGCTTGGATGGTTTGAGCAGTCGGGATGTAATCGGCCTCGGTAATGCCAAGGGCTTTGGCGGTCCTTAGAGGAAGGACATTCACAGCGGACCCGTCATCAACTAGGGTCATAAGGAGGTATTTCCCTCGGCAAACCACCGTAATGTAGAGGGCCAGATTATGGGAGGCCGCAAATGGCGGTAGGTCGGCTTCAGAGAAAGTGATCATTGGGCCTCCTTCCTTAGCTTTGCCCTTTAGGTGGGGCAGGACCGTGGCTACCATCTCAGCAGGGGTAACCAAAGAGTCAACCTTAATCTGATCGAGAGCCTTAGTAAGTGCTTCTCGATGTTCTTGAGAGCTAACCAGGAGTTGCCATATAGTGAGGTCAACTCGGGTCTTCTTTAGCTGCTTCACGAGAGCCGTTTCAGCAGTTGGCTCTTCAGGGGCGACTTCCGTCCTGAGTGGCTCAATGACGGTTGTTGGGATGGGGGTGTCCCTATATCTAGTGGCTTGATAGGGACGACCAAGGTGGTTACTGGTTAGGACTCGGGATTTAGTCCTTCGAATCTCCTCGGAGATGATGGGGACAGCTTCCCCTTTGGCGAGGTAGACGTCATCCTCGTCGTCGAACCTGATCCCGTTCACTTGCGGGATGAATGGAGAGATAAGGTGAGACCAATCAACCACTTCCCCGATAAAGATGGCGTGGGAGCTGAAAGGGTTCTCCTTGTTGCTGGGCTTATCTCCGGGTAGCGGGATTTTACCGCTTTCGATCAAGTCCTGAATCAAGTGCTTCAGCTTCCAGCACTTCTCGGTATCATACCCATTGCCTCGGTGGTACTGATGGTAGGGATTCGTCACGTCCCTAGCCGATCAATAAAACACCGACTAACCTAGTGGGTAGCTAGGGCAAGTCGGGATCGTATCCACGAGGACGGTATATCAAGGTTTAGACTAGGTTGGCCTACAACGAAACTAGATTACCAAACAAACACAAAGAAGATGAAAAGGAAAACTATGATGAAGGAGAAGAGATATGACTAAGCTAATGATCGAACTAATAAATAAACTAAAAGAACGATGGCTAACTAAGGAGATGAACTCAAATATAGAAAGGAAGTGGGGTAGGTCGGGTTCATAGGAGTGAAAGGATAATTGGGGTGATCAAGGGTATAGGTGTCTCTTAGTTACTAGAGTCGGTCCGGGCTCTCGCAACTTAGACCGATGTCAAGGTGGGTCCGGGCTCTCGCAACTTAGACCCTAGTCCGCGCTCTCGCGACTAAACTATTCTCAACATTTCCGCATCATAGACAAACAATGAGAAGATGAACACAAGTATGGGAAGCATGGCCACTACAACTCACACAAGCATATCAACAAACACATAGAGTGCCCACAATGTGACTAACAACAAAGATTCACCCTTTCCCCTTAATCAACCCTAATATATCCATAATCTATCCCTAATCCCCCTACTAACCCCACAAAGAAGACTACTCACTCATGATAAAGAACAAACTAACAATCATAAAAGAAATCAATACCACTAAACAAGCATCCATAATGAATAACAAGAATAATAACAATAACAATATGAAAAGATTCAAACAAGATTAAATAAACTAAGAACAAGAGTAGAGATGATTATACCAATACTAGATGAAGAAAAGATGAGAACTTGTATAAATAAGAAACCCAAATAAAACCCCAAGGTTGTCAATCTTGGAATAATCTTCAAGAATCTTCTTAATACAAGACTAATTACAATGATTAACTAAGAATTAAAGAGAGATTAAAACTAATGAGTGAGAGTAAATCTAGGGTTTTGGAGGCTTAAGAGAGTCTAAACTAACATAAGATGTCTTAATAATACATGAAGGGAGTATATATATGGGTCCAAGAATGAAGGAGAAGAAAAGAAGAAATGCGGGTGAGCTGTAGCCCATCCCGACCGGGATGGATCATCCCGATCGGGAAGGGTTCTGTCATCCCGATCGGGAAGGGCTCAACCCGACCGGGAAGGACCCACAGTGGCGCTTCTAAACGTGCATCCCTTCCCGATCGGGAAGGCCACTATCCCGACCGGGAAGGGTCTTGTATGCCTCCAATAAGAGCTCTACGGTCCCTCCTTGTATCTCATGGGCTTCCCGTCGATTCTCGGGACTCGGGATTGGGTCTCGGAGGCTCGGGATTGGGCCCCAAGGTCTCGGGGTCGATTCCAAGGCCTCGAGTCATCGTTCCTTTATCTCGTTGGCTCCAAGATGTGTATGTATTGAGTCGGAATCACTCCAACTCTTCCAAATCGGTCTCGGGAACCTGAAACGGACTAAAGGAAGCATAAGAAGCCCATGAATCGCTCCCAAGGAGCGATTCTACAAGGAAATGGGACCAAAACATAGCAAAATAGGCACTACAAACTACACTTATCAACTCCCGCACACTTAACCCTTACTCGCCCTCGAGTAAGCACATACTAATACTAAACTAACCGAGTGGGTATTAGCGCACTCCACGCCCTTTCAACTCACGCGAGTGCACTTAGAGGACAAGTGCACTCCGCAAGGTAAGTCGGGTCTTGCGACAAAACTGTGGATGCAACCGGACACAAAGCACACAAACAAACAAACACATAAACAAGCACATAATCGGTGGTACCCAAAAGAAAACAAATGCCGCTTCCCTCAAACAAGCGGTGAAAGAAGCACCGGTTTAGGACTCGAGGCAAGTGACAACGTTCCCAATCTAGACATACAAACCAAGGTGAACTAAACCCTAATAGTATGACGATAAAGCAACAAAAATGTTGGTAACTTACCTAGGTCCTCCTAACTTTCTAAAAAAGTACTACGGGACGATCGGCGGAGTGGAAAAGTGAGGAACCACGGTGTTAGTCGACACTGTAGGTAAGTGAGACCCCGCCTCCTTTAGCGTGACCCAAGAGGGTCATCCCATGTCCAAGACCGCCTAACTAGTCCAAGTAAAAAAGGTGGAAAACATGCAAAATGAGGGAAGACCGACTAATGCCGCTATCATCCTTCCTCGGGACTCGGTCCTTTGGTAGGCTCTTCATGGCAAAAGTCGGAAAAAAGGCTTATTTTTGTGGGGATTTCTTTTTGTGAGACGGGTTTTCTTTTGGCATTTTCTTTCTTTTCGACGTTTTGATTTGTTTGTTGCCACGCCATTTCTTTTTCTTCTTTTCTATTTTCTTTTTGGCTTTTGTGCCTTTTCTTTTTCTTCATTTTTTTTTTCCTTCTTTCATTTTTCTTTCTTTTTTTTTCTTTGCCCTTTTTGGCAAGATTTGGCTTTTTGGCATTTCTTTGACAATTGAGAAAGAGAGAAATCAACAAATTGCATTTTATTTGTGTGGAATGTGTAGGAGGTAGGTGAATGGGTGAGAGGGGGAGCGTCCTTCCCTTCAAACCCACAAAAAAGGGGAGAACTTGGACTAATTAAACAATCCTAAACATGGTCACCTAGGGGACGAGACTCGGTAACCAAGGCCTTTTCACACCGTGGGTGGTCATAATGGTCAAAAGTGCAAATCCCGTAGTAAATCCCTAGTAAGCTAGGTGGACTCAAGGTAAAGGACCAACGAACTCATTGATTTAGGGTCATTCTACTAGATTAAAGTCCAAGACTCGATTTACACTACTAGGAAGGGAAAGTAGACACTCTCACACTAGCCCCTAAACCGGGTTTTCGAAAACCATTTACGCACAAGACACATAACACAACACAAAACAAAGACACGACGAAAACGAACGAAAGAAAAGAAGCAAAAGCAACAAAACAAAACATAACAAAAAAAAACATAAAACAAACACCACCCCGATAATCCATACAAGTCACCAAATCCACCACAAGAATGTACAAGCTCCACCCGAGCACACCTCAACACAACCTTCTCCAAACATCGCAAGGAGTAAAGAGGGAAAGAGGGTTAGAAGATGTTACCGGATGTCTTTAGAGCTTTCCAAAGTCATTGGCGATTAAAGCAACCTATAAGGACAAAGGGAGGCAAAACACGCACACAAACAAATATACGACACAAAGACACAAAATGAAAACACAAAAGAGAAAATCTTTTTGATTTTTGTGAAATTTTTTCAAATTTTTAGGGTTTTTAAAGGTTTTCGAGAAAAGGAAAAAATAAAACTAACTACGATAGAATATCGCTCCCCCACACTTAAACCGAGCAATGTCCTCATATGCTCAATCGTAGTGTGCGGAGAGATAAAAGAAAAAGAAAAGAAACTACGAAAATAAAGCTAAAAATCAAAAAGAAAAGATGGAGAAAAGGGTAGAAAGCGTCCGGCCGGGGTGTAATCAAATCACCATGGGCCGAGACAAGAAAAGATATGGATGGGGGAAAGAAGATAAAAATAAGGAAATAAAAGGAAATGGGAGGGGAGGGCTAGGTGTAATCAAGTCACCTAGCCCGGATTCCGTCCAAATCCGACTAACTCCTAAAAAGGGGTGAAAATCTTGTAAATTGGACTAATCGATTGACTCTCGACGTAATCACGTCGTCGGGAGTCGGGAGCAACCATACTACGGCCTCGAAGGTTACTAAGATCCCATGACTCAAGGGAAGGGGGGCAAACAATGAAAAACAAGCGATAAAAAGACGGAAAAGTAAGGATAGTTACCAAACCGAGCGGCTAGTAACTCACTTGCTCCATCGTCTCGATGATCATTGAAGGCTCTTCGCTTGTCTTCTTGGGTGCCATCTCCCTTCACATTCAAGAAGGACTCATGGTCGGGGTAGTAATGGTAGGGGGCGGGATTTGGTGTGAGTGTCGGTGTAAAGTGGATAGGAAATGGAGTGAGGGCATGACAATGAAGTACATGGGGCATATGATAAGGGTAGGGTAGCTAGGGAGGTTGGGAGGGGGCATAAAACGGTTGGGTGGACTCGATTTTCGAAGAAGGATCACAAAGGGGGAGCAGAGGACCATCCCGGTCGAGAAGATTGATCCCGATCGGGTTACCTCACCCGTCCCGGTCGGGACGCCCTCATCCCGGTCGGGACGGACTCACAGGAAGCTCGAAATATGGTGCACCCATCCCGATCGGGATGGCACCCTTCCCGGTCGGGATGCCTTACCCTTCCCGGTCGGGACGCCTCATCCCGGCCGGGATGGGCCTTCTTCAACTTCCATGGTCCCAAAAGCTCGCTCTAAGCTTCAAAAACCCGATCCTCGTGCTTACAACCCAAGGTATATCATAGCCTCTCTCTTCTAGGAGCATTCTCACTTCACCTATCAAGCAATAATCAAACATACATCAAACTCTCTCCCTCACAACTCTCATCAATCAATCCAAATAACAAGAATTCACAAAAATCCAACTAACTACAAGAAAGAGATATATACAATGAGACGGTTCTTGTGGAACTCCGTCAAACCAAGGTGGTGCTCTCTTCAATCTTTTTCAACAACCAAAGCTAGTTCCATCTCCATCAAGGGCACGTAAGAACAAGTCGAAGGCCCTAGAGAAGTCTTCAATTAGGCATGTCATATAACCAACCACATCCCAAGACTCTTCATGGCCTTGCCTTGACGTTCCCGGGGCATCCCAATCTTCCAAGCTCAAAGGCTTGAACTTGTACTTTTGGTCTTTGGGGATATACCCAAACGTCCACCGGTCTTCATGTGGCCCTAAGGGCGGCTCATCCTTTTCCTTGCTTTGCAACTTATCCTCAAGCCCATGATTCGGGCACTCATCTTCCTCCAAATCGGAGTCATCATCCTCAAGTACATAAGAGTACTTCTTCAAGCTTTGTTCCGGTTCACCTCCTAGATCGATGTCTGTCTTGGCTTGGATCATATTGCATGATTCATCCTTAGTAGGCGAAGTGTTGCCTTGGAGGTCGAACACTATCTTTTCCTCGCCTAACTCAAATGTGATCCTACCGTTCTTCACATCGATCATGTCACCCGCGGTGTGTAGAAATGGGCGCCCAAGAATAATGGGAGTCTTGGCATCCTCCGGCAGGTCAAGCACAATGAAGTCGACCGGAATGAAGTATTTCCCCACTCGTACCGGTACGTCCTCTAACATTCCTAATGGTCGATTGAATGATTTATCGGCCATTTGGAGGGTGAGGGACGTACATTTCAACTCCTTCATTCCGAGTCGGCAACAAATAGAATAGGGAATGATGCTCACACTTGCGCCCAAGTCGCATAACGCATTCTTGATCAAGAAGTTGCCTATGGTGCAAGGGATGGAAAAACTACCCGGATCCTTCAACTTCGGAAGCGTGGAACCTTGCATAAGCTCGCTCACCACCCTCGTGAACGCTACGGTCTCTTCCTTGTCGACGGATCTCTTCCTAGCTAAGATTTCTCTCATAAATCTTCCATATGCCGGGATTTGGGTAAGTAATTCGGTGAAAGGGACACTAACATCCAATTTCTTCACAATACTAAGGAACTTGTCGTAATGAGTGTCCACCTTAGTCTTCATTTGCCTCGATGGGTAAGGCAACTTGATTTGGTACTTTTTTTGATCATTAAGGGTGGACTCTTCAAAGGACACTTTCCTTTTTCCCTTGTCTTTCTCTTGAAGAGGGGGAGGGTTGTCTTCTTGGGGTTTCTCGACCTCCCATAAGACTTGCTCCTCAATTGGATTATCAAAGCTTGACTCTTCTTGATTTGGAGATGCCATTTCCATTGTCGGTTCTTGCATTGGCTCTTGCTCACTAGGATATGGAGGGGGGTTATAGGATGTACCTCTCCTTGTGGTGATAGAATTTACATGCTCAAATATCGGTGTTATCACCTTGAGAAGGCAGTTGCCCCTTTTTCCTAGAGGAGCTCCCCGAAGCAAGTTGAGATACTTGGGTTTCAAGCATCTTCATACGGGCATCTCTTGACGCGTTTTCTCCTTGAATATAAGCAAAGAGCTCTTGATGGGTTTTTGACATCTCCATTTGACTCCTTTGCATATCCGTCATAGTCTTTTGAATGTCGAATTCCCGAGGTGGAGATGATGGATTATGCGGAGTATCGGTGATGGCGAGAGGAATGCCATAATCATGAGTAGGAGACCGGCTCCTAGGCTTGCTTTGTTTTTGTTGATTTTGAGTTGCTTGTTGACGGTTCCCTTGGAACCCATGAGAATTGCCTTGATTAAGGCCTTGATTGTGGTTTTGTTGTTGTTGGAAGCCTTGGTTTCCTTTGAAACCGCCTTGATTTAAGTTCCCTTGTTGGAACCCTTGGTTGTTGTTGTGAAAGGTACCTTGGTTATTTTGCTTGAAGTTGTTGAAGGGTCTTGGATTACCCATGTAACCTTGGTAACCTTGGTTGTTGTCCCTTAAGGGAGGTGGAACATAGGGACGATGTTGTTGTTGATGTTGAAAGGCTTGTTGTTGGGGGACTTGTTGGGAAGCTTGGAATTGATTAGAGTAAGAGGTACCTTGCTTGAACGCTTGGAATGCGTTCACTTGCTTGATACTTCCACGGCAGTACATAGGCTCATGTCCAACTATTCCACAAGTATCGCACATCCCATAGTAAGGTAAAGGAGGTGCAAACCACAACGCATTTACTTCTTGAACCGGTTGATGGTGGGAGAAACTAGTGCCTTGGACTTGGTCGAGGTGGCTTTGGAGCTTTTTATCAATAGTTTCCATGTGTGTTTTCAATTGAGCCCCAAGGTCAATGCTTAATTTGGTGATAGCATCGACCTCATGTATGCCTCCTCGATGTGCCTTCCTAGGCCTAGAGTATTGTGAATTATGCACCGCCATCTCTTCGATTCTCGCCCATGTTTGGTCGTCATCGACCTCGGTGAACCTACCGTTGGAGCCCATGTTAAGAATAGCTCTCGAGTCCTCATAAAATCCATTGCAAAATTGTTGCACCAAGAACCATTGTGAGAGTCCATGATGAGGGCACGATCTTACCAAAGACTTAAACCGCTCCCAAGCTTCATATAGTCTCTCTTCATCCCTTTGTTGGAACCCGGTGATGGAGGCCCTAAGCAAATTCGTCTTTTCCGGAGGGTAAGACTTTTGGTAGAACGCCAAGGCAAGCTTTTTCCAAGTGTCGATACCCATGGTTTCCCTATCGAGACTCTTGATCCATTGCTTCGCTTTTCCAATAAGAGAAAACGGGAAGAGTACCCAACGAATTTGATCTTGAGTAACCCCAGTTTGAGATATAGCGTCACAATAATCGGAGAAAGTCTCCATGTGTTGGTGCGGGTCTTCGGTGGGCAAACCACTAAATGGGCTCCTCTCCACAAGTTGGATAAATTGGGTCTTTGCCACAAAATTTCCGGTGTAGGCTTCCGGTAATGCACTCGGTCCCGGCAAGACATCCTCGGTGAATGTGGAGTGAGAGGAAAACTTAGGCATTCTTGGATGTAAGGGAGAAGATGGTGGTGTAGAGAGTGTTGATGTAGATGAAGAGGGGGAACTAGGAAAAGAATCACCGAAGGGATTGATGAAGGTCCCTCCGGCCGTCTCTCGAGGTGAAATGTTCAAGTCGGCTCCTTGGGCTTGTTCTTGATGAGTATTGCTTGCACTCGGTTGAGAGATCCTAACCCGATTAATCGTCCGTTGGCGAAAGGCTCGAAAGAGTCTCTCCGGCTCTGGATTAAAGAGATAGAAGTCGCCTCCCCTCCTAGGCATACACTACACACTAGAACAAACGTAAGAACATCTAGTGCTTTATGGGCACTGGGCAACGACAATAAACAAACACAACTAGAGACAAAGAGAAAAAGAGGAGATAAAACTAAGGAAAGAAGAAAAATCTAGAGAATATTCACAAGAGAAGATGGGAGAACACAAAGAAGGGTAACTAAGTCTAGAAATAAGCAAACTAAGTCTAAACAATGCACCGTCCCCGGCAACGGCGCCAAATTGATGGTAGGGATTCGTCACGTCCCTAGCCGATCAATAAAACACCGACTAACCTAGTGGGTAGCTAGGGCAAGTCGGGATCGTATCCACGAGAACGGTATATCAAGGTTTAGACTAGGTTGGCCTACAACGAAACTAGATTACCAAACAAACACAAAGAAGATGAAAAGGAAAACTACGATGAAGGAGAAGAGATATGACTAAGCTAATGATCGAACTAATAAATAAACTAAAAGAACGATGGCTAACTAAGGAGATGAAATCAAATATGGAAAGGAAGTGGGGTAGGTCGGGTTCATAGGAGTAGAAGGATAATTGGGGTGATCAAGGGTATAGGTGTCTCTTAGTTACTAGAGTCGGTCCGGGCTCTCGCAACTTAGACCGATGTCAAGGTGGGTCCGGGCTCTCGCAACTTAGACCCTAGTCCGCGCTCTCGCGACTAAACTATTCTCAACATTTCCGCATCATAGACAAACAATGAGAAGATGAACACAAGTATGGGAAGCATGGCCACTACAACTAACACAAGCATATCAACAAACACATAGAGTGCCCACAATGTGACTAACAACAAAGATTCACCCTTTCCCCTTAATCAACCCTAATCATCCATAATCTACCCCTAATCCCCCTACTAACCCCACAAAGAAGACTACTCACTCATGATAAAGAACAAACTAACAATCATAAAAGAAATCAATACCACTAAACAAGCATCCATAATGAATAACAAGAATAATAACAATAACAATATGAAAAGATTCAAACAAGATTAAATAAACTAAGAACAAGAGTAGAGATGATTATACCAATACTAGATGAAGAAAAGATGAGAACTTGTATAAATAAGAAACCCAAATAAAACCCCAAAGTTGTCAATCTTGGAATAATCTTCAAGAATCTTCTTAATACAAGACTAATTACAATGATTAACTAAGAATTAAAGAGAGATTAAAACTAATGAGTGAGAGTAAATCTAGGGTTTTGGAGGCTTAAGAGAGTCTAAACTAACATAAGATGTCTTAATATTACAAGAAGGGAGTATATATATGGGTCCAAGAATGAAGGAGAAGAAAAGAAGAAATGCGGGTGAGCTGTAGCCCATCCCGACCTGGACGGATCATCCCGATCGGGAAGGGTTCTGTCATCCCGATCGGGAAGGGCTCAACCCGACCGGGAAGGACCCACAGTGGCGCTTCTAAACGTGCATCCCTTCCCGATCGGGAAGGCCACTATCCCGACCGGGAAGGGTCTTGTATGCCTCCAATAAGAGCTCTAGGGTCCCTCCTTGTATCTCATGGGCTTCCCGTCGATTCTCGGGACTCGGGATCGGGTCTCGGAGGCTCGGGATTGGGCCCCAAGGTCTCGGGGTCGATTCCAAGGCCTCGAGTCATCGTTCCTTTATCTCGTTGGCTCCAAGATGTGTATGTATTGAGTCGGAATCACTCCAACTCTTCCAAATCGGTCTCGAGAACCTGAAACGGACTAAAGGAAGCATAAGAAGCCCATGAATCGCTCCCAAGGAGCGATTCTACAAGGAAATGGGACCAAAACATAGCAAAATAGGCACTACAAACTACACTTATCAGGTACTGGCAATAGGCTTGTGCATTGTAGTTCTTGGAGCGTCGCTCGACCGGCACTTCAGGAGTTGGGCCTATCGGTTGGACTAGGCCTTTAGAGGATAGCCTTTGTAAGGCATAAGTATAGGTGGTACCTATATCATTAAAAACCCGAGGTGGGGTGTTCTTCTTGGTCGGGGCATCTAGTAGATTAACCGCGTCAAAAATGCTGCGAGTTGCAGCTTGGGGCTTGGTAGTGGAGGAGGAAGCCCCTTGGTAACCCTTCGCAGCGGCCTTAGTGAGGCCTTCCAGTCTTAGGTCATCTTCGATCCTCATACCCATTTCAGTAAGGGTGGTGAAATTGGGTATGACAGCATATCGGAGGTGAACCCGGTAGGAGGGGAGGAGGTTCTTGACAAAAGCCTCCACCAAAGTCTTCTCACTGGGCTTGTCGACCAGTTTCACGCTCTCGGCCCTCCAGCGTTGAAGGTATTTGGTAAAACCTTCTTTCGGCTCTTGGGCCATAACCTCCAGAGATCTCATTGTGGTTTGGATCTCGGTGTTGTCAGCATAGTTTCGAGCGAACTCGGTGGCCACATCATCCCAATTAGGGTATTTCTTCGGGTCTAGCCTGTAGTACCAGGCCCGAGGGTGTTTTTTAAGAGACGCAGCAAAAAGGCTCTTGAACATGGTAGAGTCCACCCCTTTGATGGCCATGAACTCCTTTAAGGCCCGTACATGTAGTAACGGGTCTTCAGTCCCTTCAAACATGGGCAAGCCAGTAAGATTCAGGTTTGCGGGCAGCTTGTCACTTAACGGGTTTATACTCACGACTATTCTCCCGGTGGATATTGTTACTCCCAGTCAAATGAACTTGCTCTTCCAATCGGCGAACCGAGATAACCAGTTCAGCCAGAGGTTCCGTAACCACAGTATTTGGAGTCCTGTGCTCCACCGCAGCCAAACGAGTGACAATAGCAATTTGCCCGGCCCTCATTTCAACTAGTTGGGCTTCGATGTCGGCCTGTTTGTCGACCATGGTGTCCACAGAGGTTTTCAGACTGCTTAAAGTAGCTTCTTCCCGCGAGTGTGTCTGGTTTCCGGCGGCCTGTCTGTAAGAACACCGCGTAATCAGAAACCGAACCCAGATCTTGGAATCATAGAAAAAGTACATCCCGAGCGACCCAAAAGAAAAGGACTGGGTGGAAAAGACTCGAGAAAGACGCCTAGACGGATGACTCGTATGTGGTATGACTTCCTTAGGATTTTGGCCTAGTGGGCCTGGTCCCGTTCGAAGGAAGGTCCACGTGAGATTATTTCCCAGACTTTTGACTCGAGTGTATAGACGGACTTTCCTTTGTAGGGGTATGCCATACGCGGGTTGGTCGTGCCTTGACAAATAAGGCGGACTCGGGAGAGGAGGGAAACTCGTGATGTAAGATCGACGGAGTTTCGACGCTATAAACCTTCTACATACTATGCAAAGACCTGACACACGGATAGACGGTAGGTTCTATAATAGGGAAGATTTCTTTTAGGAAAGTTGGATGTTTGAACGTTTGAATATGTAATGGGTGAATTTCTGAGAGTTCGAAAATGGAAAGTGGAATTTCGAAAACCAAGATTAGAATTTTGAAAAAAATTCAGAAAATCAAAATGGTGTCGGAAATTCGAGAGTTAAAACGGACAGCATGCCGACTATAGAAAAAGGATGTTTTGAGTCAAATCGTTGATCCTAAATTTCGGCGGCATTCCGAGTTTTGAAAATTGGATATTTTTTTGAAAAGGTGAGTCCCGAAATGGGCAGCATTTCGGGTTTTTTCAAATTTGGTCGTTTTGGAAAGACGGGTCTCGAAACGGACAGTATTTCGAGTTTTTTGAAAATTGGGTATTTTGGAAAGATGCAATTTTGAAATGACGGTTTTTGAAAAATGACACGGAAACCAAGTAGCACGTAGTCAAACAAGCATTATAACGACGCTTATGTATGCTTTACACTAAGTCTCGGTCGGTCAAAATAGGGTCTATACCAACAACGATGGCTTTCTCGTAAATCAGGACGGACTCCCTAAACCGAGTTGGTCTTAGGACATGCCGCAAAACCCATACGAGTTCCACCATCGAAGTCTTTAGCGCACCCATGCAGGAATGCACCGCGGTATAGTGGGACGTCGGTCACAAGTAACCGGCCCGGGCAAAATTTGGGTTATGCATGAATCATTAAACTAATGCGCGCACACTAATATTCGAACGATTTCTCTTCGAGTCTCACCCTGGAAACCCCGATGACATGTGGTACATCAGGTATCCCCAGCGGAGTCGCCAAATTGTGGACATGACGTAGGTCCACCCCGACGCGGCCACGCGCGGGTTTGGGTAGGCGAATGAATCTCGTGGTAAGATTGTTCTCGGGTTCGAAATTTAAGTCAAAATGGAGTGGCCACGGAATTTTGTGGTTATTCGGAACCATACGAGCCCACACTATGTCGTCATGGGCTATACACAAAGTAAGCCCACTTCAATTTCAGAGTTTATGGGGCTCGTCCCTTTGCGTTGTTATATCGATACCGTTTACACCGGCTTTCGTATATAAAATGACTCTCGTGCGCCAAGGGTTTCGGGCATCCGGAAACCAAAGGTTCTGAGTAAGGGGTGAGGGTACGTGTTGGGAAGCCCACTAAGGACACCCAACCCCGCCCTCACATGGCGGCCTCTACTAAGACATCGTTCGTGTTCGTGTACGCGCGCTAGTAAAATAATTAAATGATATGCAAACAGCGTTTTCGGACTAAGCATGTGAATAGTATGTGAACTACGTCATTTAATGCATCTTGATTATGGTCGAAATGATTTAGCATGCGAGGTTCATTTATAAAGCGATAAGCAAGTAAATAAATAAAGCTCGAAAGGAAATAAATAACGTACAAGTTACACGGGCGGAAATACAACCCGGAATTCACAATACAACGATACATAAAAATAATAAACGAAATAATAAAAGGCAATATAATGATAGAAACGGACCCGTATGTAAACTAGACCGCGAAAATATGTAGATGGACTAACCCTGATTAAATACACATTATGTTGTGTACTAAACGAAGGACGGAAACATGGGACTGTGGCGTATTGATAGCCCGATCCCACGTCCCGTAGTCATGTCCCGACTAATCATGTCGAAAAAGATCGGTCAAAGTCGTTCTACGTGTCGTGCAATGCGTGGTTTTGAAAATAGGAAGTTCACGTGATGGTCTTTACACGTGATGACTAAAGTCGATAAAAGGACGGGGCTTGAAGTGTGTGTCAAAGCCCTCGGTTTTATGGGTTACAGGACCCACTCGACCAAGTCGTGACCTGACTCGGTCGAGTGCGTCCTTAGACGCAGCTACTGCCCATTTTTTGGGTGCTACTCGATCGAGTAGCATATGTACTCGGTCGAGTAACCCCTGTACGAGTGGTAACTCGTTTCATTTTTTATTGGAAATCGATGGTCGGCCAAATTAAATACAAATATCGCACGATTTGTATTTAACTCGGCTTCCGGTACTATAATCGTGTATGCATGCGATTATAATATCGTTATCAGAATTTTAGGAAAATGTTTATCGTTGGATTAGAAAATTTGAATTAGTGACGAAATGCATCCCTTTACATCACGACATCGGAACTAACCCTTTCGAGTTACGTGATGTCGGTTTTCGTGTCAACGGGTTCCGTACTAATCATAAAAATGGGATCAAATGCGTTCAACTACGACCGGTTGCGATCACGTCACGCCCTTGAGTACATTGGGGCGGGGCTCCTCGAAAGGGCTCCACCTCCGTCGTTGCTCGTAAAGAGATTAGACGGACTTTAGGCAATCATCATAGTCAAACGGATTTAAGACCGAGTTTTGATACTAGTTTATATATACGCGGTATAATAACGTTATTAGTAATAAAAAGATGATACAAAAATGAAAATGCGAAAATTATAATAACGTTAGTGTTAGTGTTGCTACTACGATTATGACTACAATACAAAATACGATAAAGTAAATAAAAAAATGAGACGAGATAGAAGGGATCGAGATGGGGTTTAGGACACCCTCAACATACAGGCTAGGTAAGGACCTCGGAAATGGACTCGTAAATAGCGACGGGACGCCGGAGTATCGAGGATGTACGCGAGTTATGGTGTGTGTGTGTGTGTGTGTTACGTCGGTTTTTCGAGGGACGAAAGGCTCGGGATTAGAGTGTATTTTCCTAGGGTTGCTAAGGGCTTGTAGTGTAGGGTGTGTAGGTGATTTAGGGCTGAAAATGTAGGGTGAAGTCCTTAGGAAAATCCTTCTAAATGAATGGGGGTCGTGGGGTATTTATAGGCGTTACCCCACGACATAGGAGCACTCGATCGAGTGCCTTTGCAAACGAGCCAAACCCGGTTTTTGGCGCTCCACTCGACCGAGTGGGTCAATCCACTCAATCGAGTGGGTCAATCCACTCAATCGAGTGGGTCAAGCAAATCGAGACAAAATAGGAAAGAATTGATCTTGTTTGTTTTGATTGATTTTTTGAATTTGGATTTGTGCGCCAGCTTTCGAGAATGAATTTGGCTGATTTCTGAGACGGTTTCGTCTTTCACCGGGTTTTGACCCGGTCGCCAAAAGACGGGATTTATTTTTGGTGTCGGTTTTGGCCCAAATTAGTCTTATTTTGCTCGGGACGACCCACTGGGCCTGGATTTGAGGTCTGTTTTGTGAGATTCTTACTCCACTAAAAGTCCATGTCGGATATGATTGAGTCCGAGCCCAAATCCGAGTATACCAAGTCACGTTTGCGTCCGATCATCATCGGGTGTTTTTTGGAGACTACCATTGACACGTGGCAGTCAAAATGCGGGTGTCTACAACGTGCGTCTTACTCATCCAAATCCTTCACTACAACTCTTATAGCCAATAAATTCATAAGTGACTACTTTCACATTTGTGGCTCGCTTATGAATTTCTTGGTTAAAAATGACAACAAACACTCAATGCTTTAGCTTCATGTAGTTCACACATATTTTTTTTCTATTTATAAAATAAATTGAATCCAGCAGCAACATCAGAACGCAACAATTTGGCATCCAACTATCTAAGGACTCAATTTATAGTAAGCCTCCTGTTCCTCCTGTTTTGCAAACTTCCATTTGAAATATCAGTTTGATGGGTGTTGATGAATTGGTTTGGTCGTTTGCCTTGTGATCAATAGGTCAGGGGCTCGAGCTTTGATAATGACATTTCAATTGTCAAATTATTTTGTAACTTTTCAAAAGATAAATGTGTAGATAGAGGGATTCGAACCCGAGTCACTTGTATGAAATATTGTCAATACAACCAACTCTACCACTTTCTACTTCATGTCAGATATCATTGGAAGATTTGTATTATATATCTAAACTATTTTTCAAAGCGTAAAATGTGGAGTAATTTATAAACTTAAAAATGTCGGAATTTTTTTTTGTGCCCCCTAGGGGAGAAATCCTAGGTCCGCCACTGTATATGCTCTTAGCTCTATGTAATATTTTTTCATGATCATACATAATCTTTATATATGCTCTTATTTCGGTCTCCTTTTTACTCCTTGGGATGTTTTATTATGATAATCTTTCGGGTTTGATTTTTAAAGTAAGGGTTCGTCATTGTGGTTAGGTTATTACTATTAATCAGTAATTGGTTGCTTTTGTTATATGGTACGTATGTTATTTGGACACGTCATGTTGGCACCTTCTCGCGTGTAGACTGTCAACAAAAAAAAG
This sequence comes from Agrostemma githago, assembly GCA_958450325.1. Lineage (NCBI taxonomy): Eukaryota > Viridiplantae > Streptophyta > Magnoliopsida > Caryophyllales > Caryophyllaceae > Agrostemma > Agrostemma githago. The sequence goes on along the minus strand of OY288255.1, from coordinate 23,052,521 downwards.
ATACTGGGAAACCTCACTGTAGGCCAATTTGTGTTGTTTTTCACAAAAAATTACTTCGAAATTCGAAAATTAAAAGTCTATTATTTTTCTCTTATTTGTTTTTTAGGACTAGCCCAGAAACTTTTGCTAAATGGCTCTTTAGAGAAATGGACATTTGTTTTCAGATCTTTGTTCAGAATGATTATATAATATAGAATTTTTTTGATCAAGCTCTGAACATGTGACCACTAGCTAAATTAGCAATCATAATTATTAGGTGAATGAAAGGTCATCTGAGCCAAATAGTGTAGATCATTTCAAAGACATGCGAATGAGAGCATGAAAACGTTGAAGGGTACGATATTCATATGTGGATAAGAATATGCAGGTAATGCGGTGAGAAGACCGGTAAAAACTTTGGTATGATTGTCTTATTGTAGAACGGGATATAAATTCAATGTTTTGGGATTAGCTTGAATCTCACTGTTTGAAAACTCAATCCCAAACCTTAAAAGTAATTGTATTCTACTGTTTGAGAGTCATGTTATCCAAATCTTTGTTTAAATCCTCCATCCCATTTATATTGTGTTTGTTGGACAGTTGTTTTCTCCAGAGATATATCCAAACGATCATTTTCATATTACTCCATATTTTTAAAAACCAGGAAAATAAATGAAATGGAGGACTACGAAACTATTGCTTGGTTCAAGAGCAGGAAAGTCGGAAAATTCCACCATTACCAGCAACAACATCAACAATAACAAAAATGACGTGATTGGAAGAGGCAAAGTGACGCCATTTCATGTAGCTTTCATTTTGGGTCGCTACCTCGCCGACAACGACTTCTCCAAGACCCGCTTTATTTTTCGCTCAGAAGTCTCCTCCTCCTCCGTCTCCAAATCCTCCCTCAATCAGGTTAACCGCCGTCTCCAATCATCGTCATTACTATTATTTACAATAGTGCACCTACAAACTCATCCAATAGTTCCCATATTAATAATCTAAAAGTCCAATTATTATAGGGGTAGTTTTTCGTTGTTCTAATATAGTAGATTAGTAGTAAACTCATCAATAAAATGGCAAATTTGAGTATGTTAGGTTTTTTAGGAACTATCCATTGATTGCGTAATTTCGAGATATATTAGGTGATTTTATAGTGGACTAATTTGATTGAATTTAGGTGGAAGCAATTAAATTAGGCGCCAAAGAGTGCGAAAAGTTTAGGGGAATTATTAGACGAGTATGTTTGGTTGAAGGAAAAAAAATGTGCATTGGTACGCTTTCTCGGACGGCTGAGTCAAGAAAGACGGGACCCAAACCAAGTATGCGGGCGGGTGTGTGGACATGACATAGGTCCACCTCGAAGCGGCCACGCGCGGGTTTGGGGAGGCGAATGAATCTCCATATGAGATGATCAAATTGAAATTTAAATCGAAGTTGGAGTCGCCACCGAATTTTATGGTTATTCGGAACCGTTCGAGCCCACTCTATGTCGTAGTGGGTCGTATACAAAATACGGCCCATTTCCGATGTCAGAGTTTATTGGGCTCGTCCCTTTGCAGTTCGATACCGATGCGGACTTGATCGGTTAATCGTATATTGAATGACTCTCGTTGCCAATGGATTCGGACATCCGGAAACCACGGTTCTGAGTAAGGGGTGAGGGTACGCGTTGGGAAGTTCACTAAGAACACCTAACCCCGCCCGCACATTAGCGGCCTCTACTAGGATATCGAATGATTTTTTAATACGCGCGTTAGTAATACGATGAATGATATGCAAACATTGTTTTTCCAAAACATGCGAGGAACTGAATGGGTTGCTAAGTCGGTTTAATGCAACTAAAATTAACGTCAAAGTTGTTTTAGCATGTGAGATCTGTTTTAGTATAATAAAACAAATAAAAAAAAAGATGAATTTGCTACAAGATAAACAAACGAGTTAGTATCGATTTGTAAAAATAATATAGCAAACGAAATAAATATACGAGATCGAGAAAATAAATATTAATCGAAATCTGAAAAATATTGCTAAAAACGCTGTTTTGTATAAAAAACGAAGTTCGAAAAATAATAAAAAAAAGAAAAGATGTGTCGTGTGACAGCCGGCCGCGCGGCTCGCCCGGGATGCCGGCGAGTCGCGTGTCGGGCTGATTTCGAAAGCGGTTTTTTGAAAATTCGATGCTTTTATTAAATCGCGTACAAATATCGCATAATTTGCACTCGATCTAATATTTTCGATATTCGTTATATTCGATAATTGACTACGAAATCAATATCAATTACTCGAAATAGTTTTAGAAAAGATATAAATTTTAGAAATCGTTTCGTAGAATAAATAAAACGAACGAAAAAGCTAAAAAAAAGGACTCGGGTTTCAGGTCCATGCGCGAGTCGCCTGGGAGTGGCGCGACTCGCGTGCGGGTCTGTCCGATTTTGTTATTTTTTTTGTTCGAAATCGCTAATTTTGATAAATCGCGTACAAAATATAAATTAATTTATACTCGATTTTATGTTTTCGATATTCCTCGTACCCGATATTCGATTATGAAATCGATATCGAGTATTCGGAATGAATAAAAAAAAGTTTTGTAAAAAGAAGTTTGAACGAAAAAAAGATCTAACGATTTTTAACATCGTCGATATTTTAATATAATTCTTTTTGATACAATATTCGATTATAGAGAATCGATATCATATTTTTAAGAATGTTTGATATATGAAAGTAGTTTTTAATAATATCGATATTAGAAAATAAAATAAAAAGCGACGAACGACCCGTAATGAAAAGGACCGACACGAGACCCATAATAAAAAAGCGAACGACGAGGAGGAGAAGAGAAGAAAAAGAGAAATCGGGTTTTGTTACACCCTCAACCTACATGCTTCTATTTACTCGGATCGGGGCTCGTCGGGACGTGGCTTGGGCACAAGAGCGTCGAGTGGATGTCGGTGAGTTGTGGTGGCTCGGTTCGGTGTGGTCTCGGCGAAAGGGGTCGGGTATAAGGGGCCGGTTTTCCTTCGGGAATAATATCGGTTTTCTCGATACTAAGTGTGTAATTGATGTATGATAATGAATGGAGATGTGTGTAATTGATTCGTATTGTTTTTTTGAAAGTGTTGCATGCAAGGGGCTATTTATAGGGAGTTCCCGACCTTGGCTAGGAGAGTTTGAACTACCATTTAAGATAGAAAATATAAGAAGCTGAAAGGCATGAGAATTCCGCTTACTTGTCGAGGAAGCAAGGGAAACACGGCTGGTTTGTGCTACTCGGCCGAGTGTTTGCACTCGGTCGGGTGTTTGAATCGGTTTTCGGATAGGATTCCTACTTGAGATCGAATTCCCTCAAACGGATTTGTTTAATATTTTATGTAGCTTATTTTTCGTAGGATTAGAGTTCAAATCAGCCGTGTGAGGTGTCACGGCTGACTCACGTACCTCGGGAATATTTTTGACGGGTTTTGACTCGGTCGTTAAAAGACGGTTTTACCCCTGGTGTCGGAATCGACCCAAATTAGTCTTATTTGACTCGAAACGACCCGCTGGGCCTGATTTTGAGGTTGGTTTTGTGAGATATGCACTCCATATTGAGCCCAAGCCAAATGCCAATGATTTTGAGCCCGTTTTTGAGTATTTAAAGCACGTTTGCGTCCGATCATCATCGGGTGTTTGTCGGAAACTGCTATAGACACCTGGCCGTCAAAATGTGGGTGTCTACAGAGCCCCCACTCTGACTGAGGCTTGGACAAGGCGAAAGTCGGAGTAGCTACCAGGCAAATCAAAGATTAGACCTGGCAGACTTCCGGTCGGGTCGTTTAAGGTCCATTAGACCTGCGTGGAGGGCCCGCCGGCCGGAGACTAGAAATGTACCTGAATTGATGATGATACTCCGTGGGGAATCAGACTTGTCGTATAAGTCAATGTCGCTGGGGAGTTGATTGCACGGTTTTGCTTGAGTCGTCCTATATAATGATTTATGCAAAGTTTGCATGTAACACATTTTTAGGAGAAATGACTCGTGCTGGGGAATAAAAAAATTGAAGAGGATTTTTTGAAATTTTGAATTTGGAAGAATTTTTGAAAACAAGGTATTTTGACTTTGAGAAAGAATAGGAATGCTCGGGATGACTTAGCTAGATCCTAGGAAAGAGGCCTGTATGCTAAATCCCTTGGGATTAGGAATCCCAAAGTGAGGAGGAGAATTTCGTTTCATGCTATAAATACCCTTCTCCCTGCTCACAATTATTCATAATTCACACAATCCTCTTCTCCCTTCAAAGAAAAAAACAAGCCTTGAGAAACTTATTTCTTCTTTTCAGAAATTCATCATGGGTATTGATCGATTAGTTGGAATGTTGCAAGATTGGTCCCGAATTTTCAGAGATGCTGACAAAGTTATTTTGAATCAGAACGGCGTCACCCAGCTATCCGTCATCCGTCAGATGCAAGTGGATCGTCACTTTTTGGATGCTTGCCTGTCCTATTGGGATGATACTTATCATGTTTTTAGGTTTCCTCGGGGTGAAATCTGTCCCCTTCCTGAGGAAATAGCTGCTGTAGGAGGGTGGAAACCTCTTTCTTCGTCCTGCTATCCTCTTTTCAGTTCATGATCCCAGGAGGAAATTAAGAGAATTTTTAGGGCTTTCTCATATGGAGGTGTCCCGCATGCTGGAAGGAAATACAGTCTCCTTGATTGACCTGGCTGAAAAATTTATGAATCCAAATGACGTTCGGGTGATAAGTGTGGTTTGTAGTGCCTATTTCGTAGTGTTTTGGTCCCATTTTCCTTATGGAATCGCTCCTTGGGAGCGGTTTAGGGGCTTCTTATGCTTCCTTTAGTTCGTTTCAGGTTCCCGAGACAGATTTGGAAGAGTTGGAGCGATTCCGACTCTATACATACACATTTTGGAGCCAACGGAGTAAAGGAACGATGATTCGATGCCTTGGAATGGACCCCGAGACCTTGGGACCCAATCCCGAGCCTCCGAGACCCGATCCCGAGTCCCGAGAATCGATGAGAAGCCCATGAGAACAAAGGAGGGACCAAAAAGTTCATATTGGAGGCCTACAAGGCTCATCCCGGACGGGTATGGCCGCATCCCGTCCGGGATGAAGGAGGGAACGAAGATGAAGCTACCGAGGGTCCATCCCGACCGGGACCATGGCGTCTCGACCGGGACCGACCACTTCCCGACCGGGACCACCTCATCCCGGCCGGGATGGCTATGCTGCAGCTCCGCCTTGTTTCCTTTCAATTCCTTTCCACTTGTAACCCTATATATACCCCCCTCTTGTATTAAGACATAATCTTATGTTATATTCCTCACTTCTCTATAAGCCCTAGACTACTTTAGGTTTGATTAGATTAGATTAGTGTAGATTAGTCGGTAGTTAGTTGTTAATCCTAGTTTAGTCTTGTATTAAGGGAATTCTTCAAGATCCATTCAAGATTGACAACCTTAAGTGTTTGTTTTGGGTTTTCTTCATTAATGCAAGTTTTGTTCTTTCGTCTTCATTAGTATGGTAATCTCCTCTTCCTTTTCCTCTTAACCTTTGTTTAATTTATTCAAGTTTCAATCTTTAGTTCTAGATTATTGTTTTGTTCTTCATACTTGTTAGTTTGATTGAGTTTGTTTATGTTTGTTTTGTTTTCTTATGTTGATCCATCTTATTCTTGTTAGTTATAGTTTGATTATGTTAGAGTAGTGTTCTTGCTAGGGTTAGTAGGGTGATTAGGGTGTTAATTGGGTGATTAAGGGTTTGTTGGAGATGTTGGTGGAAGATTTGGGTTTCCTCTTGGTTTGGTGCACATCACATGTTTGTTGAAATGCTTGAATGACTAAGTAGTTGCATATACTTGTTTTTCTTGCCTTTCTCTTGTGGGTGATAGTTTGTTTGTGGGTTCGGTTCCCTCACTAAGTAGCGAGAGCCCGGTGAGGACGACCCCTTGGTCGGTCTAAGTAGCGAGAACCCGGATGCGACCTAGGCCACTATAGCGCGATAGAACCCCGTTTGTCATGTGTGTCGCTAAGGTGGGTTTTAGGTGGAACCTCTAGATGAGTCTAAGTAGCGAGAGCCCGGACTATACCTAGATTACCCTACTACCTCCTTTACTCTAGTTCTCCCTTGACCATTCCGTTACCCCTTTGACCCCGACCTAATCCTAGCCCGTTTCTTTGCTTGTTTCTCCGGTACCTTAGTCTTAGTCTAGCTTTCTCCCCTCCTTATCATCTTAGTTTAGCTTAGCTCGTTGACTTAGTCTCGTATTTAGGCGACCTTAGGCTACGCTTTACATTACCGTCCCCGTGGATTCGACCCGACTTGCCCTATCTACCATAGGAATAGCCGGTTTATTATTGACGGTTGGGATTCCACGACAAATCCCTGCCATCATCGGGCCAGGCCGGCATATAGCCGTAGGGCCTTTACTTTTTGCATGCTTCATGTCTACGCTTTTGAAGGCCATATGGATTGGCTATCTTGTATGGGCCATGTTAGACTTCTCGCCGTAGCGGATCAAATGGAGATAGAGCATAGCCCAGCTTGGCTGATTACTGGGGAGATTATCCAAGGCTTAGATAATCGTAAGAGGGATCCATCGATCAGGCTGACCGGTAGCACCCGTCTTCTACAGGTAGGCTGATTTTTTATTTTCGCAATTTTTTGATTTTTTCAACTTCCGTTTTTTTTTTTTTTCGGTCTTTGATCTTCTCGCGGTTTTTGTCGATTTTCCCGTTTTTCTCGATTTTTTCGATTTTTGGGAATTTTTTTTTTTTTTTTGCGCCTTTGACTTTTCACGATTTTGACTTTTCGTGATTTTGATTTTTCAGCTATGGCTTTTTGAGAGGCTATCGATCTTGGACCCTCCTCTAGATGTAAGCCGATATCGTCCGAACCAAGTGATGACGAGAAGACGGACTGTTGACTTTTCTCGCCTTACTACCCAAAAATTCTGGGACGAGCTGTTGTCTTTCCATGGAGGCCCATTCATCCGTTGGACCGTACCTTGGTGGCCCATTTACGTCTGGACCGGGTTAGAATTGCGAGATAGGGCCCGTTATCAACTGATCCTATCTTTTAGGCAGACGATTCATCTTTATCCCGATCGCATATTTAGGCAATATGGTCGGGCCAAGAGAATTCTGGAAATCGAGGCGGTCGTGAGTGAATCTACTCAGCTAACGGACGTGATGTGTGACACTTGGGCGCAAAGATGGTATGCCCGTGTAGACACCCAAAATTTGACCGCCAGGTGTCTATGGCAGTTTCCAAAAAAACACCCGATGATGATCGGACGCAAATGTGACTTAGTGTACTCGGACTTGGGCTCGGAATCAATAATATCCGACATGGAATTTTAGTGGAGTAAAAAAATCTCACAAAACAGACCTCAAATTCAGGCCCAGTGGGTCGTTCCGAGTCAAACAAGACTAATTTGGGTCAAAACCGACACCAAAAATAATTCCCGTCTTTTAGCGACCGGGTCAAAACCCGGTCAAGACAAACCCGACACACAAAAGCGACCGGATGCGTCTTGAAACTTGCGCCACAATCCAAAAATCAGCCAAAAATCAATCCAAACTTATCCAAATCCATCACAATCAATCAAGCACAAATCAAGGGCAATCACGCCCAAAATAGCCCGGCCTAATTGATCCACTCGATCGAGTGGATTGACCACTCGATCGAGTGGAGCCTCACAAAGACCGTCCAGATGCATTCACGAGGGCACTCGACCGAGTGCACCCGCGCCACTCGGTCGAGTGACCCGGGGTCGGGGCTCCCTATAAATACCCCATGACCCCATGCACAACACACACTTCTGGAAAAAACAATAACCATTTGCAACCACGCAGCTCTTACAAACTTCACAACTTGTTGCATGCATACTCATCCCATACACACAATACTACGACCCTAGTAACCCTAGGCAAAACACATCAAACCCGAGCCCCTCGTCCCTCGGAGAACCGGCGAAGCATACACACTCATATACACACCATAACTCGCATACATCCTCGATACTCCCAAGCCCGTGCCGCTATTACGAGTCCATTTCCGAGGTCCTTACTAAGTATGTATGTTGAGGGTGTCCTAAACCCCATCTTGATCTCTTTTCCTAATCTCATTTTCATTTTATTTACTGTATTTTCGTATCGCATTTATAATCGTAATCATAATAGTGACACTAGCATTAATATTGTCGTATTTTCGCGTCTTCATTTTCGCATCATCTTTTTTTTATCATCATTATCGTCATAATATCGCATAAATACATTTTAGTATAAAAATTCGGTTTCGAATGCGTTGGATTATGATAATCAACCCAAAGTCATAGTTGAACGCATTTAATCCCATTTCCAATTAGTATGGAACCCGTTGACACGAAAACCGACGTCACACAATCCGTAATGATTAATATCGACGTCGTGACGTAGAGGGGCGCAATTCCGTCACTAATCAAATTTCTTATCTAACAATAACTTTCTTTACAAAATTCCGATAACGGTATTATAATCGTATAAGACATGATTATAATACCGACAAACCGAGTTAAATCTAAATCCGTCAATATTTTTATTTGACTCGACCAATTATCGATTTAAAACACATTAAAACAAACGAGTCACAACTCGTACAGGTGCCACTCGACCGAGTACATCTGCTACTCGATCGAGTAGCACCCTAAATTATGGGCAGTAGCCACGTTTAATGACACACTCGACCGAGTCAGGTCACAACTCGGTCGAGTGGGTCCTGCAGCCAGAAACCGAGAGCTCTTTCTTTTTTTATTATTCGAGCCTCGTCTTTTTTAAGCGACCTAGTCGACACGTGTAAAGTCAATCACGTAGCTTCTCCAAAATTCATGCATATCACTTCACTTAAACGATTTTGATCGACGGTCTCACATTATTAATTCTATATCGACGACTCTTTAGTCGTATCCGATGTAAAATTAATTTAGACTCAATTTTTCGAGGTGATAAGTCGGGACAAGGCATCGAGGTTCGAGATCGGGCTAGCACCATGTCTAGGTCTCGATCCTCCGTCCCTTGATTAACATGCAACATAATGTGTAATTAATTAAGGTTCGTCCATCTACACAACATCACGGTCTAGTTTATACACGGGTCCGTTTATAATTATTGCTCGTCATTTCAATTGTATATTTCGATTGTTCTATTCTATTGTACGATGTATTGTGAATTCCGGGTTGTATTCCGCCCGTGTAACTTGTAACCGATTTATTTTTGCTTTGCTTTGTTTATTTGCGCTTTACCGCTTTTAAATGAACCCTCGCATGCTAAATCACTTCGACAATAAATTAGATGCATTAAATTGACGTAGCTCACATTTAATTCGCATGCTTAGCTAAAACGTTGTTTGCATAACATTTCACCGAATCACTAACGCGCATATTAAAAAGTCCAACGATGTCCTAGTAGAGGCCGCTAAGTGCGGGCGGGGTTGGGTGTCCTTAGTGGGCTTCCCAACACGTACCCTCATCCCTTACTCAAAACCGTGGTTTCCGGATGTCCGAATCCATTGGCAACGAGAGTCATTCAATATACGATTAACCGCTCAAATCGGCATCTATATCGATATGCAAAGGGACGAGCCCAATAAACTCTCAAACCAAAATGGGCCATACTTTGTGTATGGACCATGGCGATATAGAGTGGGCTCGAATGGTTCCGAATAACCATAAAATTCGGTGGCGACTCCATTTCGACTTAAGTTTCAATTCGATCCTTCTCATATGGAGGTGCATTCGCCTAACCCAAACCCGCGCGTGGCCGCGTCGGGGTGGACCTACGTCATGTCCACAATTTGGCGACTCCGCTGGGGATCAACCGATGTGTGGCTTACCGTCGGCGTTCTCACGGTGAGACTCGAATAGAAATCGCTTGATGAGTACAATATGCGTTTTAGTTTTACGGTTCATGCATAACCCCATATTTGCCCGGGCCGGTACTGGTGACCGACGTCCCACTATACCACGACGTATTCATCCTTGGATACGTTAAAGGTGTTCATGGTCGACTCGGATGGACTTTGCGGCATGTTCTAAGCTCCACTCGAGTTAGGAAGACCGTCCCGTTTCTCGACTAGACTATGAACACTGGTATAGACCCTATTCAGACCGACCGAAACTTAGTGTAAAGCATACATGGTGTCGTTATAATGCTTGCGTGACTATGTGCTACTTGGTTTTCGTGTCGTTTTCAAAAACCGTCATTTTCAAAAGTGCATCTTTTCAAAATATCCAATTTTCAAAAACTCGGAAAGCTGCCAAAATTTAGACTTAAGATTTGACTCAAAACAAGCCTATTTTTTTAGCCGGCATGCTGCCCATTTCAAAATTCGAACTTCCGACCCACCATTCGATTTTCGAATTTTCAAAAAATTCAATTTCAACTCTCAATTTCAAAACCCAAGACACATACCGAATTTAGGACTTATGATTTTACTCAAAATAACCTATTTCTAGCCGGTATGCTGCCCAATTCAAAACTCGAAAATATTTTCGAACCATCAAAACCAAGGCCCGATACCCTTTTTTCTTGAAAAAAATCAGGCCTTTCCCCGAGTTTTCTCGGACTTTCCAAAAATAATCCTTTTCAAAACCTTCCTCTTCTTAGGACTTCCCGTATTTAGCAGTGTCGGGTCGTGTCGTAAGTAGTCAAGGTCCTTAGCGTCGAAACTCCGTCGATCTTATATCGCAAGTTTCCTCCCCATCCCAGTCCGCCTTATTAGACTAGGGCAAGGCCCACCTACGTAGGACATACTCCTACAAGGGAGGGCCCGTCTACACACTTGAGTCCAAAGTGTGGGGTTTAGTCTCACGTGAACCTTCCTTCGAATGGGACTAGGCTCACCATGGCCGAAATCTTAAGGAAGTCATACCACTTACGAGTCATCCGTCTAGACGTCTTTCTCGAGTCCTTTTTTGGGTCGCTCGGGATGTACTAGTTTTGATTCCAAGGTCTGGGTTCGGTTCCTGATTACGTGGTGTTCTTACAGATAGGCCACCATCCACCAGACTCACCCGCAAAATGGAAGCTGCTTTAGCTGATCTGAAAACCTCTGTGGACGCCATGGTCGAAAAACAGACCGACATTGATGCCCAACTGACTGAAATGAGGGCTGGTCAAGTGGCGATCGTTGCTCGCCTAGCTACAGTGGAACACAGGACTCCAAGTGTCGAACTTACGGGGCCGTTGGCTGATTTGGTTAGTTCAGTACGCCGGTTAGAGGAACAAGTTTATTTAACTGGGAATAACAACATCCATCGGGAGAATAGCCGGGATTATAACCCGTTAAGTGACAAACTGCCCGCGAACCTGAATCTCACGGGCCTACCTATGTTCGAAGGGACTGAGGACCCGTTACTACATGTGCGGGCCTTCAAGGAGTTCATGGCCATTAAGGGAGTGTACTCTTCTATGTTCAAGAACCTCTTTGCTGCATCTCTCGAGAAACACCCAAAGGCCTGGTACTACAGGCTAGACCCAAAGAAGACTTGGTGAACCTGATCCTTCGAAGCAACAAGTTCGATCCTTCAAAGCTGATCTCGGAAGTCGGTGCTGATACCGGGAAAAGAAGCTGGAAGAAGAACGTCAAGTGGACCGACGGCCAGGGTCGAGTCTACAAGCTGACCACCGGGGAAGGAAATATGCCAGGCACCGATTCTGAGTCTGAGTCCGAGTCTGAGTCCGAGTCAGAGTCTGAGTCCGAGTCTGTATTCGAGTCTAAGGGGTCTGATGCTAGAGTCCAAACTGTAACCCCTCTCCCTGTAGTCACTGCCACCGGAGCCTCGGGGTCTGTCCCGAGAGCACTCCCAATCCCGCCTCTGACCAATGATTAGATGGCCGCTCTCTTTGAGCTGTTTTCCAAATTCTCTATCAATAATAACGAAAAACGTTCTGCTTATGACTTGGCTTATTTTCAAAATACTTTCAAAAATACTTTTTGCAATGACATTGAGAAACCCGATGAACATGTGTCCCTATCTCCACATCTGATCGAGCAGCTAGAGCAGAGGGAATCCCGAGACCCGGTAATCGAAGAAACTGAGTCTATCAATGTGGGAACAACCTTAGAGCCTCAGATACTTAAGATAGGTTTATCCTTAGATCCCGAGGAGAGACAACAACTCACAAGCCTCCTCCAAGAATTCAAGGATGTCTTTGCATGGTCCTACAAGGACATGCCGGGTATAGACCGAGAAATAGCTGAACACCGTATACCCATCAAAGATGGGTGTAAGCCGGTAAAACAGAAGCTTCGAAGAATGAAGCCCGAGTGGTCTCTCAAAGTCAAGGAAGAAGTAGACAAACTATTCAAAGCAGGCTTTATACAAGTGTCTGAGTATCCAGACTGGGTTGCGAACATCGTGCCGGTACCCAAGAAGGACGGCAAGGTTCGGGTATGTGTAGATTTTCGGGACCTTAACAAGGCCAGCCCAAAAGACGATTTTTCGTTGCCACACATCGACATATTGGTGGACAACACGGCTGATCATGCTCTTCTATCATTTATGGACGGGTATGCCGGATACAACCAAATCAAGATGGCAAAAGAAGACATGGGTAAAACCACTTTCACTACACCATGGGGTACTTATTGTTATACAGTTATGCCGTTTGGGCTCATTAATGTCGGGGCCACTTATCAACGAACAGCCACGACCTTATTACATGACATGATGCATAGGGAAGTGGAAGTTTATGTCGATGACATGATCGTCAAGTCTAAAAACCGAGATGGGCATGTCGCTTTCCTAAGAAAGTTCTTCACCCGTCTGCGTAAGTACAATATGAGGTTAAACCCTCAAAAGTGCAGTTTCGGGGTAACATCAGACAAATTAGTGGGCCATATCGTTAGCCAACGGGGCATCGAGGTTGACCCAGCTAAAATCAAAGCCATCACCGAGATGCAACCTCCCAAGACCGAAAAAGAAATAAGGGGGTTTCTCGGAAAAGTCCAATACATCAGCCGGTTCATTTCAAAGCTAACCATGGTGTGTGAACCCATTTTCAAAAAACTGAAGATCGGGGAACGAGTACTATGGGACGATAAATGTCAAGCGGCCTTCGACAAAATCAGGGAAATCCTGTCTGCTCCGCCAGTACTAATGCCACCTCAACCCGGTTTGCCTCTATCGTTATACCTAACAACGACTAAGATAGCCATGGGGGCTATGCTGGCCCAGACAGTCGATTCAGAAGAAAGGGCTATCTACTACATCAGTAAAAAGTTCCTAGAATACGAGTGCAAGTACACAATACTCGAGAAAACGTGCCTAGCTCTAGTCTGGGCCACTAAAAGCTCAGACACTACATGCTCAGTCACGAGGTACATGTCCTGTCCAAAGTGGACCCGATCAAATATTTGTTCGAAAAGCCCATTCTCAACGGTAGAATGTCCAGATGGACTCTAATGCTAGCTGAGTTTGACCTCAAATTCGTTCCGCTAAAAGCTATCAAAGGCCGGGTAGTAGCCGAGTTCCTCGCCGACAGTCCGATATCTGAAGAGGGACATACCGATACTTGGGCTTTTCCGGATGAAGACATATTCCATACTGACACCGAAACATGGGACTTGTATTTTGAGGGAGCGTCCAATTTTCGAGGCTTTGGGGTCGGTATTCTCCTAATCTCACCCCAAGGGGAACACACCCCGTTATCCATCAAATTAGACTTTGATGTAACCAACAACGCGGCCGAATATGAAGCATGCATCCACGGGTTACAAGCAGCTGCTGATTTGGGCATTACGAATCTCCGGGTTCATGGGGACTCATCCTTAGTCATCAATCAAGCCCTTCAAAAATGGAAAACTCGGAATGCCAATCTCGTGGCTTACCAAGCACGAGTAAGGGTCCTAGAGAAGCAATTCCAAAAGGTAGAATATATCTACCTCCCACGTGAAGAAAATCAGTTCGCAGATGCACTTTCCAAATTGGCATCTTTACTGAACATCCCGGAGCATATGGCCAGTATGCCAATTTGCGTCGAAAGACGGTCCGAACCGGCATATGTCAACACCATTCAAGATATCGAGATCACCGATCCAGAACCTTGGTATCAGGCCGTTCTAAATTACTTGGCTACGGGAGAATATCCCCCGGGAACTGAAAACCGGGCCAAGAAAGCCCTGCGAAGACTGGCTACCCAATTCATTCGTACGGACGACGGTCAGTTATACAAGAAGACGGCACAAGGGGCTTTACTCTTATGCATCGACAAAACACAAGCCGAAAAGGTAATGGCCGAAGTACATGACGGCGAAAATGGTCCACATATGAATGCCCATATGCTAGCCCGAAAAATCATGAGGCTCGGGTATTACTGGAACAGTATGGAGGCTGACTGTCAATTATATGTCAAACACTGCCATAATTGTCAAATTTTCGGCAATGTTCAGCACATGCCATCATCCTTATTATACACTATGACATCACCATGGCCATTTTCGACATGGGGGATTGATATAATTGGGAAATTAAACCCTTCCGGGACGGGAGGTCACTGTTTTATTTTGGTGGCGATCGACTATTTCACCAAATGGGTCGAACCTGAATCATACCATGTCTTAAACGCCAAGCACGTGGCCAAATTTATCCAGAATAAAATCATATGCCGATACGGGATCCCACACGAGTTTATCAGTGATCACGGGACCCACTTCCAAGCAGAAACCTCTACTTTGCTAGCAAAGTACAAAATCCAGAGGCACACATCCTCGCCTTACCGCCCTCAAACAAATGGAGCGGTGGAAGCTGCTAATAAAACAATTGTCACCATACTTCAAAAGATGGCTGATAATTATCGGGACTGGCCCGACAAGATACCCTTTGCCCTATGGGGATACCGGACGTCGATCCGAACTGCAACCGGGGCAACCCCATATTATTTGACATATGGGATGGAGGCGGTCCAACCAGTCGAATTAGAAGTACCTTCCCTCCGGATCCTGCTAGAAAGCCAGGTACCCGAAGCAGATTGGATTCAAGCTCGATATGACTCGTTGGTTCTTTTAGACGTACGGCGATCCCGGGCTCTCAATAACATTCAAATATACCAAAAGAGGATCAAACGGGCCTTTAACAAGAGAGTTAGGCCCAGAAATATCAAGGAAGGTGATTTGGTCCTTAAATCGGTTCGTGCTTTACTACCGGTTGACCCAAGGGGAAAATTCAAACCCAATTGGGCTGGGCCATACCTAGTCAAGAAGGTTCTATCAGGAGGAGCAGTAATGCTGACGGATCTGGACGGAAATGAATTTGTCAACCCGACAAACCTAGATCAGCTGAAACGCTACTACCCCTAAACCTTATCTCAATGTCGTTCGCAAAATTTATTTAAACATTTCTTCAAAGTTTATAAGCAAGTCAATAAGTTAGGGTTATTTATCCTACTGTCGCACATCTTGAACTCATAGTCTTGGTGCATTTCGAAATTGCAAAAAAAAAACCTGCGCTCGAACTACGTTTGGTTTGATTCCACTAACTGTGGATACGTAGGCAGCCCCTCAAAAGGGCACAACCACTGCAATAACGAAAAAGACAGAAACGGTTTCACTAATATAGCACTTTTATTATTCAAAAAAAAAAAACGGTTACAAAAAGCCACGAAAAACCACAAAAATAGTAATAATACTTCAAATAATAATAAAAGAGAGACTAGTCGTATCCGGGCATCTTGCCCTTGCCTTTGTCTTTCGGGTCTTGAGGAGCCCGGGGACGTCGAGGCGGCGGCGGGGGCAGGCGTTTCCGAATGAAAACCGGAACTTCCTTAACCCGAGTCCTCTTCTTCGACAGAGGATCTTCAGCTATAGTCACGGGCCCAAGTCGAGCCCGTACATGCTCCGGCAACCTATCCTTGGGACTAAGTCGGTCCTAGGCTGAAAGTCTCGGCCCTAGTCTCCTCTCCAAGTCGGTCTGGGGGCTCACCTCCCCCTGAACACCTCTAGCATTTGACCCCCTAGCTCGAGTCCTAGTTTTTTTTCTCTGTCTTGGCCTCAGACAGGCTACGGGAGCTTGAGTTTCCCCTTCAGCAAAGAAATCCTGGTTGTCTTTAACCTCTTCTCGCCTGAGCAGGTCGAAGGCCTCGTCAACCTTCAGGGCAGCACGAGCTTCGGCAGTCTCGGCTTTAGTCCACCTTTCATAGGAATAAGACACCCAGGCAGAATGAAGCGGCTTGGGAACGGTCCAAGTGATTCGAGTGTACCACCTCTGGATCCAGGTGTCGCACAAAATGTCAGTCAGCTGGGTCGGCTCCCTCACAACAGCCTCGTGCTCCGGGATACGCTGAGTCCACCCATACTGCCTAAGTATACGGTCAGGATACAGATGAACAGTCTGGCTAAAGGACAGAATCACCTGGTAGCGTGCCTTGTCATCAGGTGCCAAACCCGTCCAGGAGTAAATAGGCCACCACGGAACCACCCATCGTATCAATGGACCACGATGGAACGTTAGTTCTTCCTCCCAATATTTCTGAGTAACGAGGCAAGATGAATCGGTAGGCCATCTCCTCGACATCACCTGGTTCAACCAATATTCACTCGGGTTGGAGGGAGGATCAATCTTGGACAGCCTTTCAAATAGCCAGAGCTGAAAAAAAAAAGGGTAACGCTTATGAAATTCCGGGCAAATCAGGCGTCCGCATAAGGGCACTCGATCGAGTGCCGGGGTCACTCGATCGAGTGACACCCCTAAAACGTGGCAGAACACTCCTCTACGAGGGCACTCGATCGAGTGCCAGGGTGACTCGGTCGAGTGCCCCCTGCAACAGTATATCGGGACAAAAAAAAAAAAAAATCGAAAGTCGAAAAAAAGGAAAAGCGATATACCTGCAGCAGACGGGTACTACCCGTGAAACGGGCTGACTCATCCCTCTTCCGGTTGTCCAAACCCTGAATGATTTCTCCCGTAATCAACGATGCTGGACTACACTCCGTCTCCATGAGGTCGGCAACAACGAGAAGACGAACGCTCCCCATGCAAGACAGCAGGTCCATATGGCCTTCAAAAGCATACACGTGTAACATGCAGAAGGCAAATGCCCTACGGCTATGAATAGGCGTAACCCGAATGTCATACGGGTTCATGAACTTCTCGGCTAAAGCAAGCAGAGAAATGGTATCCCCATCAGCCATACGGGATACTTCAGCATGGGAGAGACCCAAAAACTACCTCAGCTTCCTCCTAGGGTCTCGAACTGCGAAAGGGATGGCAGGGCAGAGTGATGGGTTCCACCCTCCTATGGCAGCGATTTCCTCAGGGAGAGGACAAATTTCGCCCCGGGGGAAGGCAAAGACGTGGTAGGTGTCATCCCAGAAGGTCAGACAGGCATCAAGGAAATGACGGTCCACGTGCAACTGACGAAACGTGAACAGTTGGAATATACCAGACTGCCTCAGAGCTACCTTGCTCGCATCCTTAAAACGGTGTGCCCAATCTTGCAGCATGTTGATCAGACGGTCGATACCCATGACAAATCTTTTGAGAAATAAGAATTGTTTTCTTGAGGAAAGGATTTTTTTTTTGAGTAGTTTGAGAATTGTGACAAAAGAAGAGAACCAGGGTGATGTATTTATAACACCAAAACCCTGGAGCATCTCCTACAGCTGTGCCTCTTTGGCCCAAGCGGGCCTAGACATACAGGCCCAACCCATGATTCTTCAGACACAGGAATTTAGTCATCCTGAGCAGTCTGTCGAAAATTCACAAAAATTTCAAAAATTTCAAAACTTTCAAAAATTTCAAAAAAATAAAACTTTTTTCCCCAGCACGAGTCATTTTACTACCTACGTGTTGCATACATTTTATGTGACTTTTACAGGTACGGCTCAAATAGGGACATGCAACCCTCTAAAATCTCCCCAGCGGAAAGCCCAAAGCGGCATTTTCCCCAGAATGGTACGGGATGAGCCCACATATAGGCGCACCCAGGACTTATACGACAAGTCCGATTCCCCACGGAGACGCTATCATCAGCACAGGTATGATTTCTGACTTATGGCTGGCGAGTCCTTCACGCAAGTCTAATGGACTATAAACGACCCGAACGGAAGCCTACCAGGTCTTAATTGACTTGGTAGCTACTCTGACTTTCGCCTTGTCCAAGCCTCAGTCAGAGTGGGGGCTCTGTAGACACCCAAAATTTGACCGCCAGGTGTCTATGGCAGTTTCCAAAAAAACACCCGATGATGATCGGACGCAAACGTGACTTAGTGTACTCGGACTTGGGCTCGGAATCAATAATATCCGACATGGACTTTTAGTGGAGTAAAAAAATCTCACAAAACAAACCTCAAATTCAGGCCCAGTGGGTCGTTCCGAGTCAAACAAGACTAATTTGGGTCAAAACCGACACCAAAAATAATTCCCGTCTTTTAGCGACCGGGTCAAAACCCGGTCAAGACAAACCCGACACACAAAAGCGACCGGATGCGTCTTGAAACTTGCGCCACAATCCAAAAATCAGCCAAAAATCAATCCAAACTTATCCAAATCCATCACAATCAATCAAGCACAAATCAAGGGCAATCACGCCCAAAATAGCCCGGCCTAATTGATCCACTCGATCGAGTGGATTGACCACACGATCGAGTGGAGCCTCACAAAGACCGTCCAGATGCATTCGCGAGGGCACTCGACCGAGTGCACCCGCGCCACTCGGTCGAGTGACCCGGGGTCGGGGCTCCCTATAAATACCCCATGACCCCATGCACTACACACACTTCTGGAAAAAACAATAACTTTTTGCAACCACGCAACTCTTACAAACTTCACAACTTGTTGCATGCATACTCATCCTATACACACAATACTACGACCCTAGTAACCCTAGGCAAAACACATCAAACCCGAGCCCCTCGTCCCTCGGAGAACCGGCGAAGCATACACACTCATATACACACTATAACTCGCATACATCCTCGATACTCCCAAGCCCGTGCCGCTATTACGAGTCCATTTCCGAGGTCCTTACTAAGCATGTATGTTGAGGGTGTCCTAAACCCCATCTCGATCTCTTTTCCTAATCTTATTTTCATTTTATTTACCGTATTTTCGTATCGCATTTATAATCGTAATCATAATAGTGACACTAGCATTAATATTGTCGTATTTTCGCGTCTTCATTTTCGCATCATCTTTTTTTTTATCATCATTATCGTCATAATGTCGCATAAATACATTTTAGTATAAAAATTCGGTTTCGAATGCGTTGGACTATGATAATCAACCCAAAGTCATAGTTGAACGCATTTAATCCCATTTCCAATTAGTATGGAACCCGTTGACACAATCCGTAAGGATTAATATCAACGTCGTGACGTAGAGGGGCGCAATTCCGTCACTAATCAAATTTCTTATCTAACAATAACTTTCTTTACAAAATTCCGATAACGGTATTATAATCGTATAAGACATGATTATAATACCGACAAACCGAGTTAAATCTAAATCCGTCAATATTTTTATTTGACTCGACCAATTATCGATTTATTATTCGATTTATTATTTGACTCGACAAACCGAGTGGGTCCTGCAGCCCAGAAACCGAGAGCTCTTTCTTTTTTTATTATTCGAGCCTCGTCTTTTTTAAGCGACCTAGTCGACACGTGTAAAGTCAATCACGTAGCTTCTCCAAAATTCATGCATATCACTTCACTTAAACGATTTTGATCGACGATCTCACATTATTAATTCTATATCGACGACTCTTTAGTCGTATCCGATGTAAAATTAATTTAGACTCAATTTTTCGAGGTGATAAGTCGGGACAAGGCATCGAGGTTCGAGATCGGGCTAGCACCACGTCTAGGTCTCGAACCTCCGTCCCTTGATTAACATGCAACATAATGTGTAATTAATTAAGGTTCGTCCATCTACACAACATCACGGTCTAGTTTATACACGGGTCCGTTTATAATTATTGCTCGTCATTTCAATTGTATATTTCGATTGTTCTATTCTATTGTACGCCGTATTCTGAATTCCGGGATGTATTCCGCCCGTGTAACTTGTAACCGATTTATTTTTGCTTTGCTTTGTTTATTTGTGCTTTACCGCTTTTAAATGAACCCTCGCATGCTAAATCACTTCGACAATAAATTAGATGCATTAAATTGACGTAGCTCACATTTAATTCGCATGCTTAGCTAAAACGCTGTTTGCATAACATTTCACCGAATCACTAACGCGCATATTAAAAAGTCAAACGATGTCCTAGTAGAGGCCGCTAAGTGCGGGCGGGGTTGGGTGTCCTTAGTGGGCTTCCCAACACGTACCCTCACCCCTTACTCAGAACCGTGGTTTCCGGATGTCCGAATCCATTGGCAACGAGAGTCATTCAATATACGATTAACCGCTCAAATCGGCATCTATATCGATATGCAAAGGGACGAGCCCAATAAACTCTCAAACCAAAATGGGCCATACTTTGTGTATGGACCATGGCGATATAGAGTGGGCTCGAATGGTTCCGAATAACCATAAAATTCGGTGGCGACTCCATTTCGACTTAAATTTCAATTCGATCCTTCTCATATGGAGGTGCATTCGCCTAACCCAAACCCGCGCGTGGCCGCGTCGGGGTGGACCTACGTCATGTCCACAGCCCGGCACACTTGGCCCGTTTCTAAAGCTTCTCCCTCGATCTGGGTATCAGATTCTTATATGAAGTGGACCCAGGCAGATTCTGCTAAAGCCCGTGCTGCTTTAAAGACTGATGAAGCCTTTGACTTGCTGCGCCGAGAACAGGCTAAAGATAATCGAGGTTTCTTTGATGACGGCGACACCCCAGCTACAATGGTCCGACTGATGTCAGGCCAGAAAGGGAAGGCTAAGACTTTGACTAAAGGGTCCAGCACTAAAGGTACATGGGGGAAGGTAAGCCCCCAGACGGACTTAGAAAGGAGACTCGTTCCAAGACTGGCAGCTAAGGACCGACTTGGTCCTCGGGATAGACTTCCCGAGCACGTACGAGCTCGGATCGAACCGGTGCAGGAGAAACCGAAGTCGAAGAAGCGGGTTCGAGTAAAGGAAGTTCCACTTGTGATTAGGGAACGTTCGCCCCCACCTCGTCGGCCTCGGGATCCGCGTGACCCGAAAGATAAGGGGAAGGGAAAAATGTACGAGTACTCTCCTAAATTTTATTATCTAAGTATTACTACTATTTTTGTGTGACTTTTGTTGTTTATTTTTGCGTGAGGCATTTTTTTAAAATAATAAAAGACATATTAGTGAAAACCGTTCCAGTCTTTTCGTTATTGCAGTGGTTGTACCCTTTTGAGGGGTTGCCTACGTATCCACGATTAGTGGAATCAAACCGACCGTATTTCGAGATGTGCGACAGTAGGATCAATAATCCGAACTCATTGACTTGCTTAATTTTTGAAAGTTTGTAAAAAAAGATAAACTTTTAGCAAATGACATTGAGATAAGGTTAGGGGTAGTAGCGCTTCAACTGGTCCAAGTTGGTTGGGTTGACAAATTCGTTCCCATCCAAGTCTGTCAGCATTACTGCTCCTCCTGATAAAACCTTCTTCACTAAATACGGTCCGGCCCAATTAGGTTTGAATTTTTCTCTTGGGTCGACTGGTAGCAAAGCCCGGACAGATTTTACGACTAGATCGCCCTCTTTGATATTTATGGGCCTAACCCTTTTGTTGAAAGCCCGTTTTATCCTTTTTTGATATATCTGAATATTGTTGAGGGCTCGGGATCGTCGTTCGTCCAAAAGAATCAACGAGTCGTATCGGGTTTGAACCCAATCTGCTTCAGGTACTTGACTTTCGAGTAGAATCCTTAGAGATGGTACCTCAAGCTCGACCGGCTGGACCGCCTCCATCCCATACGTCAGATAGTATGGAGTTGCCCCGGTTGCAGTGCGGATTGAGGTCCGGTATCCCCATAAGGCGAAAGGGATTTTATCGGGCCAATCCCGGTAATTATCAGCCATCTTTTTAAGTATGGTGACAATTGTTTTATTTGCTGCCTCTACCGCTCCATTGGTTTGGGGACGGTAAGGCGAATATGTATGCCTTTGAATCTTATATTTTGCTAGCAAAGTAGCGGTTTCGGCTATTGGTCCCGTGATCACTAATGAATTCGTGCGGGATCCCGTATCGGCATATAATTTTATCTTGGATAAATTTTGCAACGTGTTTGGCGTTCAAGACACGATATGACTCGGCTTCGACCCATTTAGTGAAATAGTCAATAGCCACTAGAATAAAGCAGTGACCTCCCGTCCCGGAAGGGTTCACTTTCCCGATTATATCAATTCCCCATGTTGAAAATGGCCATGGTGATGTCATTGTATATAACAGGGATGACGGCATATGCTGGACGTTGCCGAAAATCTGACAGTTGTGACAGTGCTTGACATATAACTGACAGTCGGTTTCCATGCTATTCCAATAGTACCCGAGTGTGGCGATTTTTCGAGCTAGCATATGGGCATTCATATGCGGGCCGTTCTCACCATCGTGCACCTCGGCCATGACCTTTTCGGCCTGTGTTTTATCGATGCATAGGAGTAAAGCCCCTTGTGCCGTCTTTTTGTACAATTGTCCATCGTCCGTGCGGATGAACTGAGTGGCCCATCTTCGTAGGGCTTTCTTGGCTTGGTTTTAAGATCCCGGAAGATATTCTCCCGACGTCAAGTATGTAAGAACAGCCTGGTACCAAGGTTCTGGGTCGGTTATTTTGATGTCTTGGATAGCGTTGATATATGCCGGCTCAGACCATCTTTCGACGCAAATCGGCATAATGGTCAGGTGTTCCGGATATTTAGTAAAGATGCTAATTTGGATAGCGCATCTGCAAACTGGTTTTCTTCTCGAGGTAGATAAATGTACTCCACCTTTTGAAACTGCTTTTCGAGAATCCTTACTCGTGCTTGGTAAGCTACGAGATTTGCGTTCCGAGTTTTCCATTTCTGGAGTGCTTGATTAATGACTAATGAGGAGTCACCGTGGACCCGGAGGTTTGTTACTCCTAAATCAGCGGTGGCTTGCAACCCATGAATGCATGCTTCGTATTCGGCTGCGTTATTAGTCACATCGAAATCTAACTTGATGGATAACGGGGTGTGCTCCCCTTGTGGTGAGATTAGTAAAATACCGACACCAAATCCTCGAAAGTTGGATGCCCTATCAAAATATAGATCCCATGTCTCCGTGTCGGTATGGAATATATCTTCGTCAGGGAAGGCCCAAGTATCGGTATGTCCCTCTTCAGATACCGGACTATCGGCGAGGAAGTCGGCTACTTCCCGGCCCTTGATGGCTTTTAATGGTACGAACTTGAGGTCGAACTCAGCTAGCATTAAAGTCCATCTAGATATTCTACCATTAAGGATGGGCTTTTTGAACAGATACTTGATTGGATCCATTCTTGATAGTACGTGCACTTCGTGGCTAAGCATATAATGTCGGAGCTTTTTAGTGGCCCAAACTAGAGCTAGACACGCCTTTTCGAGCATCGTGTATTTGCATTCGTACTCTAGGAACTTTTTACTGATGTAGTAAATGGCTCGTTCTTCTGAGTCGACTGTCTGGGCTAGCATAGCCCCCATGGCTGTCTCGGTCGTTGTCAAGTATAATGACAGAGGCAGACCGTGCTGAGGAGGCATTAATACCGGCGGAGATGACAGAATATCTTTGATCTTATCGAAAGCTGCTTGACATTTGTCGTCCCATAGTACCCGTTCTCCTATCTTCAGTTTTTTGAAAATGGGTTCACATACCATGGTTAGCTTCGAAATGAACCTGCTGATATATTGGACTTTCCCGAGAAACCCCCTAATCTCCTTTTCGGTTTTAGGCGGCCGCATCTCGGTAATGGCCTTGATTTTGGCTGGGTCAACCTCGATGCCGCGCTGGCTGACAATATGGCCCAGTAATTTGCCCGATGTTACCCCGAAACTGCATTTTTGAGGGTTTAACCTCATGTTGTACTTGCGCAGTCGGGTGAAGAACTTCCTAAGGGCTGGAATATGCCCGTTTCGTTCTTTGGACTTAACGATCATATCGTCCACGTAGACTTCTACTTCCTTATGCATCATGTCACGCAGTAAGGTAGTGGCGGTCCGTTGATAAGTGGCACCGGCGTTGATAAGCCCAAATGGCATAACAGTGTAACAGTAAGTCCCCCAAGGTGTAGTGAAGGTAGTCTTACTCATGTCTTCTTTTGCCATTTTGATCTGATTGTATCCGGCATACCCGTCCATAAAGGATAGAAGGGCATGGTCGGCCGTGTTGTCCACCAGTATGTCGATGTGTGGCAACGGGAAATCGTCTTTCGGGCTGGCCTTATTAAGGTCCCGGAAATCTACACAAAATCGTACCTTTCCGTCTTTCTTGGGTACCGGTACGATATTTGCGACCCAGTCTGGATATTCAGACACTTGGATAAAGCCCGGTTTGAATTGTTTGTCAACTTCTTCTTTGACTTTGAGAGACCATTCGGGCCTCATTCTTCGGAGTTTTTGCTTTACCGGCTTACACCTGTCTTTGATGGGTATACGGTGTTCGGCTATCTTTCGGTCTATTCCCGGCATGTCCTTGTAGGACAATGCGAAGACGTCTTTGAATTCATGGAGGAGATCTGTGAATTATTGTTGTCTCTCCTCGGGATCTAAGGATAAACCTAACTTAAGCATCTGAGGCTCTAAAGGGGTTCCTACATTGATGGAGTCAATTTATTCAATGACCGGATCTCGGGATTCCCTTTGTTCGAGTGGCTCGACTAGATGCCGAGGTAGTGGTACCTGTTCGTCGGGTTCCTCAATGTCATTGCAAATAAAGTTTTTGAAAATGTTTTGAAAATAAGACAAGTCGTAAGCAGAACGGTTATCGTTATTATTGATAGAGAGCTTTGAAAATAGCTCAAAGAGAGCTGCCATCTGATCGCTGGTCAGAGGCGGTATGGGGAGTGCTCTCGGCATAGATTCCGAGACTCCCTGAGGTACAGCTAAAGGAAAAGGGGTTACAGACTCAACCCTAGTACTGGACCTTCTAGACCTAGACTCCGACTCTGACTCTGACTCGGACTCAGATTCAGACTCTTTGTCTTGCATGTCCCCCTCGCCGGTAGTGAGCTTGTAGACTCGACCCTCGCTGTCGGTCCACTTGATCGTCTTCCTCCAAGCCTTCTTTCCAGTGTCAGCACCTACTTCAGAGATCAGCTTGGTTGGATCGAACTTGCTCCTATGGAGGATCAGGTTGAGTAATTCCTCCTTAGGGGTCGGGATTATCTTGTTGTCCCCGAACAATTGCCCCAGCATGGGCTCGGCTTGGTTCGAATCCTCCTTTGTTTCGGCCTGGATGAGAGCAAAGATATCATCTGGGATGAAATTGACCTCAGGATAGGTTATAGTGGGCTGATAGAGACCCGTCTGGACAGCTCCAAATACCGGAGCGACAAAGTGATCGCTCAGTCTTGGGCTGTAAGGGTCCAAGTAGGTACCCTTGAGAATATTGCAGGCCTTTTGGATGCCGGCCCGGACCACATTTTACGGGGTTAAGGCGTACCCCAAACCGAATTTCGAATCTTCATCGCTTAAAACATCGATGATCTTGCCAGCAGGGAGACCAGGCCTTGAAGTAGCTCCCGGTAAGTAACCCAAGTTTTGCAGCATTTTGTCGATGCTGGTTGTGAAGTAGGGCCTAAAGAGATACTCTTCATCGATCATTCCCACGAAATTGAATCCTCGCGGGTCGATTGAACCAGCCGTGTTGCAGCTTGACACGGCTATTGGGGTAGCTTCGAGGGTGATGACCCCGTCTTGTAAAGGTAGCTTGACCTTTCTATGAAGAGTGGAGGATACGACTTTAACCGCATGGATCCAAGGCCTTCCAAGTAGCTGATTGAAAGATCAAGTGACATCGATCACTTGAAATTCGAGCTCTTTTTCAATTGGGCCAGTTATTATGGTTAGCTTAACGGCCCCGGCAACTGATTTTGGGCTCCCATCGAAAGCCTGGATAGTTTGCGCGGTAGGAAGGTAGTCAGTCTCGGTAATGCCGAGAGCCTTTGCAGTCCTTAAGGGAAGGACGTTCACAGCTGACCCGTCATCGATTAGGGTCATGGGTAGATACTTGCCTCGACAAATCACCGTGATATATAGGGCCAGGTTGTGGGTAGCCCCAAATGGTGGCAGATCAGATTCAGAGAAGGTGATAAGTGCGCCTTCTCCTTTGGGCTTGCCCTTGAGGTGAGGCAGGATGGTGGCTACCATTTCAGTGGGGGTAACCGACGAGTCTACCTTGATTTCATCGAGAGCCTTAGTAAGTGCTGGCCGATGTTCTTGAGAACTAACCAGAAGCTGCCATATGGTAAGGTCAGTTCGGACCCTCTTTAGTTGCTTGACTAGGACCGTGTCGGTGTTTGGTTCTTCAGGTGCGGATTCCATCTTGGATGGTTCAGTGACGGATCCCGAGGTCGAAGGTCCGGCCGTGATGACATGCGTACCGGCCAGGGCCTTAGTTTTGGCCTTTCTGATTTCTTCGGCAGTGATGGGGACAGTCTCCCCCTTAGCCAGGTAAACATCGTCCTCATCGTCATTCCATATCCCGTTGATTTGGGGAATGAAAGGGGAAATGAGATGAGTACAGTCGACTATTTCTCCCGTAAAAATGGCGTGAGTAGCAAGAGGGTTGTTTTTGTTACTGGGTTTATCGCTGGGTAATGGTATCTTCCCAATCTCGATCAGATCTTGAATGAGATGCTTTAACTTCCAGCATTTTTCGGTGTCATTCCCGTTGCCCTGGTGATAGCGGCAATAGGCCTGAGCGTTGTAGCTTTTGGACCGCTTCTCGACAGGGACCTCTGGCATTGGGCCTATAGGTTGGATCAGGCCTTTAGAAGATAGCCTTTGTAAGGCGTCGGCATAAGTAGTCCCTATGTCCGTGAATACTCGGGCCGGAGTACTCTTTTTGGTCGAGGTATCTAGCAAATTGACCTCGTCGAAGATGCTTCGGGCCGCATTTGTAGTTGCGGGCTTGCCAGAAGATGAACTGGCTCCTTGATAACCTTTTGTAGAGGCCTTAGTAAGGCTCTCTAACCTTAAATCGTCTTCGATTCTTGTACCCATCTCAGTTAAGGTGGCGAAATTGGGTATGATAGCGTACCGGAGATGGATCCGGTAAGATGGGAGGAGATTTTTCACGAAGGCCTCCACTAGTACCTTTTCGCTAGGCTTGTCGACCAGCTTGACACTTTCGGTTCTCCACCTTTGGAGGTATTTGGTAAAACCCTCCTTTGGCTCTTGGGCCATGACCTCGAGAGTACGCATGGTTGTCTGGATTTCCGCATTGTCGGCGTAGTTCCGAGCGAATTCCGTTGCTATGTCGTCCCAAGACTTGTACTTTTTGGAGTCGAGCTTATAAAACCAAGCTTTCGGGTGCTTCTCTAGCGAGGAAGCAAACAGATGCTTGAACATGTCTGACTTGACTCCTTTTAGGGCCATAAACTCTTTGAAGGCCCGGATATGTAATACCGGGTCTTCGGTTCCGTCGAACATCGGGAGGCCTGTCAAGTTGAGATTGGCAGGCAGTTGGTCGGTCAGGGGAGAATAGGTTCGAGCATTCTCCGTATGGATCGAGTTGTGGGTCGACAAGTGGACCTGCTCTTGTAGCTTAAGGACCGCGCTAGTCAATTCGGCTAATGGGCCCTTAGTTTCGTCTTCATCACTCGGCCTATCCTGCTCTATGGCGCTAACCCGGGTAACAATGGCGATCTGGTCACCCCTGATTTGGTCGAGTTGTTCTTGGATCTTGGCCAACGAGGCGTTCAGTTGATCAATTGAGTCCTTAGTCATGGTTCGGGTGTGAGGTGGCCTGTCTGTAAGAACACCACGTAATCAGCGAGTAGCCCAAATCATAGAACTAAAGTAATCCCGATCAAGGAAAAGGGAAACTAGAGAGGAAACGACTCGGAAAAGACATCTAGACGGATGACTCGTGAGAGGTGGGCCTCCTTTAGGATCCAGCTGTGTGGGCTGGGCCCTGTTTGAAAGGAGGTTCACGTGAGACATTCCTCAGACTTCTAGACTCGATTGTGTAGAAGGGCCGACCCTTGTAGGAGTATGTCCTACGTAGGTGGGCCTTGCCTTAGTCTAATAAAGCGGACTGGGATAGGAAGGAAACCTGTGATATAAGATCGACGAAGTTTCGACGCTAGAAGACCTTGACGACTTATGACACGACCCGACACTGCTAAATACGGGAAGTCCTAAAAAAAATGAAGGTTTTGAAATTGATTTTTTGAAAGCCCGAGTAAATTCGGGGAGAGCCGACCCTTTTTCGAGAAAGAAAACGGAAAGGCGGACCGGGGACGGTTTTGAAAAAAGTTTCGAAAATATTTTCGAGTTTTGAAATGGGCGTAATACCGGCAAAAAATAGGCTATTTTGAGTAAAATCGTGGATCCTAAATTCGGTATATGTCCCGGGTTTTGAAATTGGATATTTTGAAAAAGGATGCTATTTTGAAAAAGACAGTTTTTGAAAAACGACTTGTAAATCAGGTAGCACGTAGTCATGGAAACGGTATAACGACGCCATGTATACTCTAATTCTAAGTCTCGGTCAGTCTGAAAGGATCTATACCAGTGTACACAGCCTATCGAGAATCGGGGCGGACTTCCTAAGTCGAGTTCAGCTTAGAACATGCCGTAAAACCCATACGAATCGGCTAATGGACACCTTCGACATATCCAATTTGGACTACATCGATAGTATAGTGGGACGTCGGTCACCAGTACCGGCCCGGGAAAATATGGGTTATGCATGAACCGTAAAACTAAAACGCGTATTGTACTAGTCAAACGATTTCTATTCGAGTCTCACCCTGAGGATGCTGAAGGTCAGTAATGTATCAGCTAATCTCCAGCGGAGTCGCCAAATTGTGGACATGACATAGGTCCACCCCGACGCGGCCACGCGCGGGTTTGGGGAGGCGAATGAATCTCCATATGAGATGATCAAATTGAAATTTAAATCGAAGTTGGAGTCGCCACCGAATTTTATGGTTATTCGGAACCGTTCGAGCCCACTCTATGTCGTAGTGGGCCGTATACAAAATACCGCCCATTTCCGATGTCAGAGTTTATTGGGCTCGTCCCTTTGCAGTTCGATACCGATGCCGAATTGATCGGTTAATCGTATATTGAATGACTCTCGTTGCCAATGGATTCGGACATCCGGAAACCACGGTTCTGAGTAAGGGGTGAGGGTACGTGTTGGGAAGTTCACTAAGAACACCCAACCCCGCCCGCACATTAGCGGCCTCTACTAGGATATCGAATGATTTTTTAATATGCGCGTTAGTAATACGATGAATGATATGCAAACATTGTTTTTCCTAAACATGCGAGGAATTGAATGGGTTGCTAAGTCGGTTTAATGCAACTAAAATTAACGTCAAAGTTGTTTTAGCATGTGAGATCCGTTTTAGTATAATAAAACAAATAAAAAAAAGATGAATTTGCTACAAGATAAACAAACGAGTTAGTATCGATTTGTAAAAATAATATAGCAAACGAAATAAATATACGAGATCGAGAAAATAAATATTAATCGAAATCTGAAAAATATTGCTAAAAACGCTGTTTTGTATAAAAAACGAAGTTCGAAAAATAATAAAAAAAAGAAAATATGTGTCGTGTGACAGCCAGCCGCGCGGCTCGCCTGGGATGCCGGCGAGTCGCGTGTCGGGCTGATTTCAAAAGCGGTTTTTTGAAAATTTGATGCTTTTATTAAATCGCGTACAAATATTGCATAATTTGCACTCGATCTAATATTTTCGATATTCGTTATATTCGATAATTGACTACGAAATCAATATCAATTACTCATAATAGTTTTAGAAAAGATATAAATTTTAGAAATCGTTTCGTAGAATAAATAAAACGAACGAAAAAGCTAAAAAAAAGGACTCGGGTTTCAGGCCCATGCGCGAGTCGCCTGGGAGTGGCGCGACTCGCGTGCGGGTCTGTCCGAATTTTTTTTTTTTTGTTCGAAATCGCTAATTTTGATAAATCGCGTACAAAATATAAATTAATTTATACTCGATTTTATGTTTTCGATATTCGTCGTACCCGATATTCGATTATGAAATCGATATCGAGTATTCGGAATGAATAAAAAAAAGTTTTGTAAAAAGAAGTTTGAACGAAAAAAAGATCTAACGATTTTTAACATCGTCGATATTTTAATATAATTCTTTTTGATACAATATTCGATTATAGAGAATCGATATCTCATTTTTTAAGAATGTTTGATATATGAAAGTAGTTTTTAATAATATCGATATATTAGAAAATAAAATAAAAAGCGACGAACGACCCGTAATGAAAAGGACCGACACGAGACCCGTAATAAAAAAGCGAACGACGAGGAGGAGAAGAGAAGAAAAAGAGAAATCGGGTTTTGTTACACCCTCAACCTACATGCTTCTGTTTACTCGGATCGAGGCTCGTCGGGACGTGGCTTGGGCACAAGAGCGTCGAGTGGATGTCGGTGAGTTGTGGTGGCTCGGTTCGGTGTGGTCTCGGCGAAGGGGGTCGGGTATAAGGGGCCGGTTTTCCTTCGGGAATAATATCGGTTTTCTCGATACTAAGTGTGTAATTGATGTATGATAATGAATGTAGATGTGTGTAATTGATTCGTATTGTTTTTTTGAAAGTGTTGCATGCAAGGGGCTATTTATAGGGAGTTCCCGACCTTGGCTAGGAGAGTTTGAACTACCGTTTAAGATAGGAAATATAAGAAGCTGAAAGGCATGAGAATTCCGCTTAATTGTCGAGGAAGCAAGGGAAACACGGCTGGTTTGTGCTACTCGGCCGAGTGTTTGCACTCGGTCGGGTGTTTGAATCGGTTTTCGGATAGGATTCCTACTTGAGATCGAATTCCATCCTTAAACGGATTTGTTTAATATTTTATGTAGCTGATTTTTCGTAGGATTAGAGTAGGAATCAGCCGTGTGAGGTGTCATGGCTGACTCACGTACCTCGGGAATATTTTTGACGGGTTTTGACTCGGTCGTTAAAAGACGGTTTTACCCCTGGTGTCGGAATCGACCCAAATTAGTCTTATTTGACTCGAAACGACCCGCTGGGCCTGATTTTGAGGTTGGTTTTGTGATATATGCCCTCCATAATGAGCCCAAGCCAAATGCCAATGATTTTGAGTCCGTTTCTGAGTATTTAAAGCACGTTTGCGTCCGATCATCATCGGGTGTTTGTCAGAAACTGCTATAGACACCTGGCGGTCAAAATATGGGTGTCTACAGGGTGGTAAACAACTACATGTGTAATCCCCTAGAAATTATAACGCAATACAGTGGCGGAAACATTGTAGAGTTTGGATTAAAACACACCGACAACTATATCTTTTTAAAAGAAATGGTAAGTCAATACAAAGGCCTCTTTTTACAAAAGGGCTAAAAGTAAAATCTCCAAACGGGTTTATACAAATACATAAATTACGAAAATGAAGAAATAGTTGGATCCACGCTACTCGCTAGCTCACACCCAAAACCCAGCAGCAAATACCTGTCATGTTATAAACATAATAGCCACGTCAGTGGGGAGTAACTCGGACGTTCTCCCAGCCATATTATATCATATGCAAAAATAATAGTATTATTATATCAAAATATTTAAAAAGAGAAAACATTAAAACGATATAATAAAAATAAGTTTTCAACGAAACTTAAAGCACTTGCCGACCTGCAAGTCAAAATCAATCGATAATATAAATATTCAAAAATGGCGTTATGGAAATTCGATCTGTGTGCACAAGGCTAGACTTTCACTAGGATAATACTGGAAACTAGCTTCGAGAACTGTAGACTTAACTCACAACAGAATCCAGTCTCTAACTAGGCAACTCAACTATAACAGGACTACGTGCAGCGAGGTCCTGGTTTAAGTAGTGCATACCCTTCCTAGACAACAAATATGTCTAGTTCAGCTGACGGCGACTAACACGGTGCGGTATCTAGCTTAAGGTCAAAACATACACTCTCCTGAACACAAACCATGCTCAGTTCAACGACCAAATGCGCCCCAAATAGGCACGTTGACTTTATTGCTGATGGCAAAAACGTACATCCCAGACTATATTACTCTAACCCCACACTTGACTTAATTCCATAACTCCAAAACAAGCCATTATCGATATTCAAAAGGCATAATCATTATGAGGATAAAGAATAAATATTTTATATTAAAAGGGAAACTTTTCATAAATTGAAACATACTTATTTTAGAAACTTACTTAAAATAGAAATATTCTTATAGAAATATGCAAATTATTAAAATAGGTGAAATGTATAAAAATAGCATTTCTAACGAAATTAACATTCTATTATTATCGTCGTTATCGTAACTTTATTATTTTTCTAAATTCGTTACTCAAAATATAAATAAAATATAATAAGTCATTATATAGTATTTTATAAATAATTTAGGAAATCGAGTTAAAACAATAAACCTTAGAATAAGGATATTTTAAGAAAAACGATATCAAAATTAATTGAGTCAACGAGTTTTATAAATGAAATAAATTTTACAAAGGTTTCAAATTATTTTTAAGAAATAGCTTTGATTTACAAATAATACAAATTTTAATAAAAATAGTCAATCGGAAACAAATAGGAAATTATTAGTAAAAATAGTCTCGACTAAAATGTATTTAAAACTAAATTGACTATTTTCTCATTTATTAGTACAATAAATCGTAAAAAAAAAAATTAATTTATTAAACAAGTATACAAATCTCAATTATAATATGAAAATACGATTTTGAGTTAAAAATTAGAAATTAACGAAATATGACGAAAATATGAAAGCGATATTATTTAGTTACTAGTGTCACGATAACCAACAAAATATTATAACGATCATAAATAATAAAATTTCTAACGATTTATAAAACTATATCGAAAACTTGTAAAATATTTATAACGCATATGATTTAAAATTAATAATATTAGCAATAATAAATAGCTAAAAATAGAAAACCGAAGTTAAAATATTTACTACATACTACTACTCAAACATACGATATAAAATCGAGTAACGTCCTAAAGTTACCTCGAGCTGAAAATGTACAAGTCGCTTCAATCCATTTGTCCAAGCTCATCAAACTGGTAACTACGAGCCAGCTTCGAGGCTCTCACGGAGATCCGAACATGTAGACACAGAAGTAAAGGAGTGGGAATTAGAGAAAGTTGGAAAGGACTAGAGTTGACACAAAAACATGAAAAGGTAAAAAGAGAGGAGAAAGGATCGACTACGAAACGAGAGGGAGAAGAAAATAGGATGAACGAAGAAAGGCAAGGGCTAACTGTAACAGCAGTGACAAAACACGATGCGAGACGATACGCGACAAAAGCTAACAGTAACCACAAGAACAACAGCAGACCACAGCAACAAGAGCAGCAACATCGACAAATGGGAACGGAAATCAAGGAAGACAAAGAAAGAAAAGTGGAGCAACAAAACAACGAACAACAGCAGTAAACACCATCGAGGTAGCAGCAGTAGCAATAACAATTGCTAAACATAAAACAACATCAGGCAGCAACATTCAAACTGGCAGAATGACGGAATCAGAAGAAGAAGAAGAAAAAACGGCAACAAGAAAAGAAGAAAAGAGGAAGATTTGAAGGACGAGAACGAGCAGGAGAGAACCACGCACAAACCGAATTTGCAGTGGACGACTAGAATAAACATAGCAGCAACAGCAAGATTGAGTAGATACAACGACGAACTAAATACAAGGAATCGAGTAGTAGCAAGAAGCCAGTACAAGACATGAACAGCAACAACACGACATCAATCAGAGAAAATAAAATGAGGATTAAGAAGAGGAAGACACGAGGCACGTAGTAGCATCACAAAACGCAGCAGCGCACAGAAACACGATAACAAAATGGCCAGAAAACAGGGGAAAGAAGAACGAGGGAGAAGAAGAAGGAATAAGAACAGCAGTAGCAGTACCGTAACAATAATGGAACGCAAAAAATGCAGCGTAACAGCGGGTGCGTAGCAGTAGCAAGGACAGCATCTCAGCAGCAGCAGCAGCAACAGCGATGCACAGCAGCACGGACAGCATCTCAGCAGCAGCGGCGACAACAACGATGAAGGCTGGAGGAGACGGAAAGAAGAGGGAGATGGCAGGGGAAAAAGGACGAAAAAGCAAGGAGCAACAACACCGAGTCACGCCCAATAGCAGCAGTGGCCGTACGCAGCAGAAGCAACCGCAAACAAACGCACAAAATGAAGAAGAAAGTAGAGAAGACAAGGGGAACCGCTAAATGATGGTGGATTAAGTGAAGAAGAGGAATGAAGATGAAAAGGAGGACGGCTGAATAAAATGAGGAACGAAGAGGTTTGCAGTGGGGATGAAGGTAAGAAGAATGAAGTGGTTACGTGAATGTGGGAAGAGGAAAAGAAGTGAAGCGGTGGAGAGTTAAAACAAGGGAAGGAGGAATGTAACAATTTGGTTAAGTGGGTTGAATGAGGATTAGGAAACCGATTAATTGAATCGGTGTAGAAAATACGAATTATTCTGTGATGATAAGATGACCGACTCATGAACCGAATTAAAATCGAATCAATAAAATTAATAAATAATCGGGCCGACAAATAAAATGAGTAAATAAAGTACTCGACACGAAAACAAAGTTGATAGAAATAAATAATTAGGCGATGCAATAATATTTCCCGATAAATAATAAATTTTCGATAAAATGAATTAAATTGATTTCTCGAGGAAAGGAAATAAATGTTTTGACGAAATTTAAAATAAATGAAATTCGAGCCGAAAATAGAAATTCGAGCTTAAATATAAATAAGTAAAAGAATTTAGAATTTAAATCGTCGAAATTGACTTTTGATAAGAATTAAATTAAATGCATAAAGTAAAGCGAAACTGAAATGAAAATATGTTTTACATATAAGAGTTTCCGAGACAAATAGAGTTTTAGGAGTTTGAAACGATTAAATAATATTTTATAATAATTTTAAGAATTACGAGTTAAATCGTAAACAAAATAAAAATACGAACGTAACTTTAAATTAATTCAAATTTATAAAATCAGGGGTGTTCCAATCTTCCCCACTAAAAAGAAGTTTCGTCCTCGAAACTTATAAAATATGAAAATAGACTCGAAAACAAGGTTATATCATTTGAACAAAAGGAGATTGCTTAACTCGCATCACAATCTCGGTTTAAAAATTTTCATAGCTTCAAACGGGATATGAAATCAAAATCGAAGACAAAATTTATTTCAAGAAGAGTTTGGCTCAATTCCCAAAGTTTAAAATCATTAAAAACAATAAAATCGCAAGTTAAAAATTATTTTATAAAATAATGACGATAAATAATATTTGTAAACAAACTCGAGGGTGAAAGGTACCCAAATATTTTCAAATGCAACAGTAAAATGTTTTGATTAGGAATTTCGAAATTATTTTGTTTTAAAACCAAACAAAAATTTGAGAAATCAAGTTTTGTAGTTAGTAAATGAAAATCGAACCATTCGTCAAACATTTTCAATAACAGAAATGAAGTCTACCGAAATAAAACAAAAACTTAAACATACGATGTTTTTTTTCCCAAAATGTTAAATCGTTTAACATAATAATATTTCAGAAATCAAAATATTAGCAATTATGAAAGTTTTCGTAAAATTTCGATCACCAGAAAATCAAAATTAAAACTTTAAACAATTTCGAAATACTTTAAAATAAATTACTTAGACCCTTTGAAACGGAACTAAAAATAAAACAAAAACGAAACACAAAGTTTTTAAATTTATAACTCAAAATGTTAAAATTTCATGAAAATAATTTTTTTTTAAATTAGTCAAACTTTTCATAACATAAGTTCGGGGAAAATGATAAACGGATAAATAGAGTCAGAGTCAACGACAAATCGAAACAGAAATTTTCAAACCCGATAAAGAAGTCAAAGGGATTGGCCGAAGAAGGAGTAGCAGGATTTAAGAAAAGCTAAGGGGAGTACGAAAGGGAGAGTCAAATAGAGCTCTCAAAGAATTACAGAAGAGGTTGACCATCTCGAGATTCCCGACACGACTACCACAACACGGGTTTCTAAATTACATCAAATAATACTATGTCCAATATTAGGCACTGGGTGGTCCTACTCAGTCACAATCTTCAATAAACATGTCTTACGTGATGTTCCAATCGTTCAAATGACACGATACTAATCCACAATTATTTCACAATCTAATCTCATCAATTAAAATTCCAACGGTCATCATAACACACCCAAATTCACAATCAATAAGATTCCTAAATCCAAAGCTCATAAGGTTTGAACTCGAAGTATACCCCAAATTTCTCGAGTAGGGAACACTGGACAAGGTCCACCTATTAACAATGTTCGGGCACAAAAATCCTCAAAAATAATCATCAACCTATATATAATGCCACAAGTACAGAACTTCGAAAAGTACTACGAATCCTCAAACACGCTCAAACCTATAGGTAATGGCGCGAACACTCACATCTAGATCTTCAAAACACGTCTTTCGACTAAGCTTTCTGAGAATTCCACCAAATTTCATATCGTATCAACGAAATCACGAAAATATTAACTCAACGAAGTCACAATCTCGTTGGTCTATAGGTTTTGAACTATAAATCCATCAAGATGATTGACATCAAAGTATTCCTCAAAACAACACCACAAACCGTGATTGTGTAAGATATCTCTCTTCTTCAAAGGTAACAACAATTTATCCAAGTCAGACCACTCAATTCCAAAGTTCATAGGTTACAACCTTAAACAACGATCAACGATCCATTCCATAAGAAACACGGTAATCTATGTCAACCAAAATTTCTAACGACATTAATGAAAACCTTTATTGGGACCACAACACTCAGGCTAACACTCTAAACAATACTCTATGATCCCAAATATTTTCGATGCATCCATCAAATAACATCAGGTAAGAATCCCAAAGTAATATTATCAGTTACACTTAATTCGGTCCTTGGCTAGGTACTAGGTATCCATCAATTAAGACATACTCTTACTACTCCAAAATATATTCAGCTCTAAGTACCCAAAATAATCAAAGTAACCTATAATCCCAAAGTTCAGTGTCTAAAGTATCGTCCTAATTCCATTAATCGATAATTTATCATTCAAATCGATCCTCAAAAGCTTACTAAGATAGGTAACAGGGTATAACTCACAATCCTCAAACCATGTAACAAGGGTTTACTAAACCTCAATCTATATCTTTTTACGGGGTTCACTAAGACAGAATTCGGTCTAACAAAAGAATCTCAAGAGAGAGATGGTAGAATAGAAGAATAGAACAAGGATTCACCAAGAGAATGAAGATGATAATATATAAGAGAAGAATTGAAAGAAGTAGAGGAAGGAAGGAAAGAACCGGTGATCCTAGATAACTAAGATCTAAAATGAGAGGGGAATCTTCGGACCTCCAGAGTTCACGAGGGAACTAAATGGATTACTTCATCTTCTTATAGAGGAACGAGCACACCAGTCTAGGGTCGCTCCGTCCGGATCTACTGCAACATCATGGAACAGGAATCTACTCTTGATCATCTAACCTATAGCTGGAGCAAACTAAATCTGAGCTAAAAGGTCACCATGTTGTAGCACAAAGTTGTCCACTTGAATCAACAGGCGTTGAGAATTCTAAGCAGGTCTTGTCCCGATATGAAACAGCATCCTATCAACATCTTGTTCATTCATCTTCTTTCAGACAAAAGCAACAAATATTCAATGCTAATCATTGAGTTACAAGAACATATAACCTTAAGAGTTAGTCCTTATTTTGGTTTCTACCCGTCTCTCACTAATATTTTTTTTTATTGTTCAAATCATTTACTGGTATTTTTCCTAAAATCAGGTGTAAGCGCCGGGAGCAACAATGCTTGATAGCAACTGTAATCCCCTAGAAATTCTAAAGCAATGCAGTGGCGGAAACACTGTAGTGTTGGGATTAAAACACACTGACAACTATATCTTATTAAAAGAAATGGTAAGTCAATACAAAGACCTCTTTTTACAAAAGGGCTAAAAGTAAAATCTCCAAACGGGTTTATACAAATCCATAAATTACGAGAATGAAGAAAGAGTAGGATCCACGCTACTCGCTAGCTCACACCCAAAACCCAGCAGCAAATACCTGTCATGTTATAAACATAACAGCCACGTCAGTGGGGAGTAACTCGGACGTTCTCCCAGCCATATTATATCATATGGAAAAATAATGGTATTATTATATCAAAATATTTAAAAAGAGAAAACATTAAAACGATATAATAAAAATAAGTTTTCAACGAAACTTAAAGCACTTGCCGACCTGCAAGTCAAAATCAATCGATAATATAAATATTCAAAAATGGCGTTATGGAAATTCGATCTGTGTGCAGAAGGCTAGACTTTCACTAGGATAATACTGGAAACTAGCTTCGAGAACTGTAGACTTAACTCATAATAGAATCCAGTATCTAATTAGGCAACTCAATTATAACAGGATTGCATGCAGCGAGGTCCTGGTTTAAGTAGTGCATACCCCTCCTAGACAACAAATATGTCTAGTTCAGCTGACGGCGACTAACACGATGCGGTATCTAGTTTAAGGTCAAAACATACACTCTTCTGAACACAAACCATGCTCAGTTCAACGACCAAATGCGCCCCAAATAGGCACACCGACTTTATAGCTGAAGGCAAAAACGTACATCCCAGACTATATATATTACTCTAACCCCACACTTGACTTAATACCATAACTCCAAAACAAGCCATTATCGATATTCAAAAGGCATAATCATTATGAGGATAAAGAATAAACATTTTATATTAAAACGGAAACTTTTCATAAATTGAAACTTACTAATTTTAGAAACTTACTTAAAATAGAAATATTCTTATAGAAATACGTAAATTATTAAAATAGGTGAAATGTATAAAAATATCATTTCTAACGAAATTAACATTTTATTATTATCGTCGTTATCGTAACTTTATTATTTTTCTAAATTCGTTACTCAAAATATAAATAAAATATAATAAGTCATTATATAGTATTTTATTCATTATATAGTATTTTATAAATAATTTAGGAAATCGAGTTAAAGCAATAAATCTTAGAAAAGAGATATTTTAAGAAAAACGATATCAAAATTAATTGAGTCAACGAGTTTTATAAATGAAATAAATTTTACAAAGGTTTCAAATTATTTTTAAGAAATAGCTTTGATTTATAAATAATACAAATTTTAATAAAAATAGTCAATCGGAAACAAATAGGAAATTATTAGTAAAAATAGTCTCGACTAAAATGTATTTAAAACTAAATCGACTATTTTCTCATTTATTAGTACAATAAATCGTAAAACGAAAATTTAATTTATTAAACAAGTATACAAATCTCGATTATAATATGAAAATACGATTTTGATTTAAAAATTAGAAATTAACGAAATATGACGAAAATATGAAAGCAATATTATTTAGTTACTAGTGTCACGATAACCAACAAAATATTATAACGATCATAAATAATAAAATTTCTAACGATTTATAAAACTATATCGAAAACTTGTAAAATATTTATAAAGCGTATGATTTAAAATTAATAATATTAGCAATAATAAATAGCAAAAAATAGAAAACCAAAGTTAAAATATTTACTACATACTACTACTCAAACATACGATATAAAATCGAGTAACGTCCTAAAGTTACCTCGAGCTGAAAATGTACAAGTCGCTTCAATCCATTTGTCCAAGCTCATCAAACTGGTGACTACGAGCCAGCTTCGAGGCTCTCACGGAGATCCGAACACGTAGACACAGAAGTAAAGGAGTCGGAATTAGAGAAAGTTGGAAAGGACTAGAGTTGACACAAAAACATGACAAGGTAAAAAGAGAGGAGAAAGGATCGACTACGAAACGAGATGGAGAAGAAAATAGGATGAACGAAGAAAGGCAAGGGCTAACTGTAACAGCAGTGACAAAACACGATGCGAGACGATACGCGACAACAGCTAACAGTAACCGCAAGAACAACAGCAGACCACAGCAACAAGAGCAGCAACATCGACAAATGGGAACGGAAATCAAGGAAGACAAAGAAAGAAAAGTGGAGTAACAAAACAACGAACAACAGCAGCAAACACCATCGAGGTAGCAGCAGTAGCAATAACAATTGCTAAACATAAAACAACATCAGGCAGCAGCATTCAAACTGGCAGAATGACGGAATCAGAAGAAGAAGAAAAAACGGCAACAAGAAAAGAAGAAAAGAGGAAGATTTGAAGGACGAGAACGAGCAGGAGAGAACCACGCACAAACCGAATTTGCAGTGGACGACTAGAATAAACATAGCAGCAACAACAAGATTGAATAGATACAACGACGAACTGAATACAAGGAATCGAGTAGTAGCAAGAAGCCAGTAGGAGACATGAACAACAACAACACGACATCAATCAGAGAAAATAAAATGAGGATTAAGAAGAGGAAGACACGAGGCACGCAGTAGCATCACAAAACGCAGCAGCGCACAGAAACACGATAACAAAATGGACAGAAAACAGGGGAAAGAAGAACGAGGGAGAAGAAGAAGGAATAAGAACAGCAGTAGCAGTACCGTAACAATAATGGAACGCAACAAAATGCAGCGTAGCAGCGGGTGCGTAGCAGTAGCACGAATAGCATCTCAGCAGCAGCAGCGGCAACAGCGATGCACAGCAACACAGACAACATCTCAGCAGCAGCGGCGGCAACATCGATAAAGGCTGGAGGAGAAGGAAAGAAGAGGGAGATGGCAGGGGAAAAAGGACGAAAAAGCAAGGAGCAGCAGCACCGAGTCACGCCCAATAACAGCAATGGCAGTACGCAGCAGAAGCAACAACAAACAAACGTACAAAATGAAGAAGAAAGCAGAGAAGACAAGGGGAACCGCTAAATGATGGTGGAGTAAGTGAAGAAGAGGAATGAAGATGAAAAGGAGGACGGCTGTATAAAATGAGGAACGAAGAGGTTTGCAATGGGGATGAAGGTGAGAAGAATGAAGTGGTTACGTGAATGTGGGAAGAGGAAAAGAAGTGAAGCGGTGGAGAGTTAAAACAAGGGAAGGGGGAATGTAACAATTTGGTCAAGTGGGTTGAATGAGGATTAGGAAACCGATTAATTGAATCGGTTTAGAAAATACGAATTATTCCATGACGATAAGATGACCGACTCATGAACCGAATTAAAATTGAATCAATTAAATTAATAAATAATCGGGCGACAAATAAAATGAGTAAATAAAGTACTCGAGAAGAAAACGAAGTTGATAGAAATAAATAATTAGAGGATGAAATAATATTTCCGATAAATAATAAATTTTCGAGAAAATGAATTAAATTGATTTCTCGAGGAAAGGAAATAAATGTTTTGACAAAATTTAAAATAAATGAAATTGAGCCGAAAATAGAAATTCGAGC
Organism: Agrostemma githago; assembly: GCA_958450325.1. NCBI lineage: Eukaryota > Viridiplantae > Streptophyta > Magnoliopsida > Caryophyllales > Caryophyllaceae > Agrostemma > Agrostemma githago. The sequence goes on along the minus strand of OY288255.1, from coordinate 23,010,997 downwards.
TTAAATATAAATAAGTAAAAGAATTTAGAATTTAAGTCGTCGGAATATACTTTTGATAAGAATTAAATTAAATGCATAAAGTAAATCAAAACAGAAATAAAAATATGTTTTAAATATAAGAGTTTCCGAGACAAATAGAGTTTTAGGAGTTTGAAACGATTAAATAATATTTTATAATAATTTTAAGAATTACGAATTAAATCGTAAACAAAATAAAAATACGAACGTAACTCTAAATTAATTCAAATTTATAAAATCAGGGGTGTTACAACATGAGAATGGTAGGGTTCTTACTTGATCAAAGTTACCTTAAAAGACTATTATTAGAATGACATTGGAAGACTATATTATTAAAGAATTAATATTGTTGGTAGGTTAAGTTAGGATTAAGGATATAATTAGTATTAGTTAATAATATAGTTTTCTAATACCACGCACTTTGGTTATAGTATTTTAATATATCTTTCTAATAGAAAATTTTAGCTATAATTTGATCTTTGACATTAAAGTGCTTCTTTGTTTTTGATTTTCTTAGTATTTGTTTCATTTTTTTGTTTTAGGAAAGATGGAAATGAGGTGGAAAAATTGATTAATTTTGTTTAGGGAAGTGAGGTGAAAGAGGAAGAAGTGATAAAATTATACGGAGTAGTATTATAGTTTGCGTGCTAAACTTCAATAAATTTGATTTTTCGTCATTTGATTATGTAGGGAAGTGAGGTGAAAGAGGAAATGGTAAATGTTTAGCAAATGTGTTTCTACACAATATCAATTATGTGTTGTTTTCGCCTGATTGCTCGATAATCGTCCAACGTGTTGTTAATTTGATGAAACTGGTGCCTCAGTTGAGTTCTGGAGCTGTGAATAATTCTATGAATAAGTTCTTTATTGGGCGTGAAGAATTTGATGGTATAGAGGGTGGATTGATTGAGGTATATTTTCGACACGGAAGACTTTTGGACTTTCATGACGTTGCATGTCTCGCCTTTTGCTTCCTCTTCTCAAACGGAGCGTATTATTTTTTGCCAACTTTCCTATCCTCTTATGAGTAACTTAGTATCGGACGTATAACTCAATGACTTCTTGCTACTTTGAATGGACGATGTGTTGAGGATGATGAGTAAACGGAGAAGATGCAAAATAATGGTAGTGATTTTTTTCCATATTGTCATAAGTAGGATTTTTATCAAAATTATAATGATGGGATATGTATCCAAATTACTTTATGAATTAGTTTTGTGAGAGTAAAAGTAAAAGACAAATGATGAGCTATTCTTTTAATCACTTAAATAATTGTTGATATTTTTCCTCGACGATGTCTTCCTTATGACAAATATATTCGTCTTAATATTATAACGGACAACTTTTCATGAGATTCGTTGGAACAATTCGGGTGACATGTTGTCGGGTTACTTTGGGTTTGAGTCACTTCTTGGTGTGTCGTCAAGGTTGGGTCATTTTTCTGTATGAGTCTTGACGTTTTTTTATTGGTTAAATTTAATTTGCAATGCTCTATGTTTATAGTTAAACTCTATTTTTTTGCAATATGCTAATAACTATTAATGTCATAAAATACTCCGTATGAATTTGTAATTTTGCTACTAAATTGTGAATGTCATAAATTATGTTTTTTTATATACGCAAGTGTGTTTCTGAAACAAAAGTCAAAATCTTGCAATGATCGAGAGCTAAAATGAAATTGGGAAATATTAATATATTGTTGCACTAAATTTATAAATTGTTTGAAATATCAACAATTAATCAGTTACTGAGTACTATTTTTTATAATGTTTGGGGTATTAAAATGAACATTAAGTTCAAATAAAAAAATCATTTCACATTTTCTCAAAATTCATCAGAAAAATCAATACTTTGTGGGCGTTTTTTTATACTTCAATTTTATAGAATAGCACAATTTTAAGAGGAGACCTGTGAGTCCTAAGATCATTTCACATGAGAATTTGTACAAAATTTGAAGGAACCACCGCGCAATTTGCGCGCGTTTAACCTAGTTGGTTATTAACTTAAAATTAAAAACTTGATTATTACTAATGTTTTAGTTTGGGTTTGGTGCAAATGGACTATGGACTAGTCTTATAATTAGACTCTCTTATATGATAACATTAATTATGATCATCTTTTACTTAGTGAATTAGTGATCATACTCCCTTCGAGTTCCTATTATTGTCCCAAAAGTTTTTGGGGTGGAAAATAAGGAAGGAGGAATTAGTGGCTAAAAAAGGGGGGGGGGGAAGAGAGATAAATGAGAGAGTAAATGTGAACCACATACTGATGACCTAAAAAGGAAAGTGGGACAAATATCAAACTCAGCTCAAAATGGAAAGTGGGACAAAAATCGGGACTCAGAGGGAGTAGTATTTATGGAGTAATTTCCAAACATTTCTTTATACTCCCACCGAGTTCCTATGTTCTTCCCCTTTCCTTTTTGGGTGGAAAATAAGAAAGGAAAAATGAGTGACTCAAAAAAGAGGAGGAAGAGAGAGAAATTGGAGGGTAAATGTGAAGCACATATTGGTAGCCTGAAAAGAAAAGAGAGAAGGATATCAAACTCAACACAAAAAGAAAATAGGGAAGATCATAGGAACTTGGGGGAGTATATATTATATTATATTATATTATATTATATTGATGAATATTTTTTATTAAAAAATATGATTAAACCTTTATGTCATTTTTACACTCACATTGTAAACGATTTTGCATAAACAGAAGGTTTAAGAAAGATATAAATATGTATTACTCCTCCGTCCCGATTATTTGTTTACCTTGATGAAAATATTCCTCACAAATAATATAAAAAGAAAATAAATGCTCGAGACGGAAATAATATTTTAATAGAAACTATGCTTTTAGGTTCCAATGTCGTCTTTTTTGTAAAAATGCAAGCTATATTGTTGGAATAGAGACCCATCTATTACATACCTAATGTCTTGTGATTAATTTATTTGCACCTCCTCTACTCAATTACTAGAATCGTCACTGATCGTGACCTAGTTAAGACGACATTGCTTGGTGATGGTCTAAGTGACCCATAAGAGGGTATATGCGTCACAAACTAAGCTTACAACAAGTCAAATATCATTACGTAAGTGCGTAAAGATTAATAGGAATATGAGAAAAACGGGTAAGTTCAAGTGATAAGAGCTCCCTTACTCCGACCGAGAAGTCGGGGATTCGATTCTCACCTGCGACGTACAAATGCTTGTAGTTTGTCTTGCCACATCGACTTTTGTAGCTAATTTGTTTTTCGTCTACATACCGCTCCAATGGTGGACCGTAACATCTTGTAGCTTGCTTGGTCCCACATTAATAATTTCATCCAATGATAATTTTTTCTTTTATTTTTTAAATGCAACCTAATGTAGTTCTACCAAGCTACAATGGCTACCAAGCTACAACCAAAAGTCTATCTCCAATAGTAAGCTACATGCTTACTATTGTTAGTGATTTGAGTTAATCACGTTTCATTTGATGTAGTCGGGGTTTAGTTACAAAGAAGAGTGAACTCGATTTAGTTATATGACAAGTCGGGAGTGCGGAGTGCACGCTTGTCTAAGTCTAAATTGAGCTTACAGTTTGTCTAAATGATCAAGTGTATGTGTCTACGTTTCCGTCTCTAGTATAATCGAGGTGTGTTACGTTGGAAAATCCGTTAAAGTTGTATGGATCATTATCATCTTTAACCGTTATAAACCGTCATTTTGACGTGTTCTTTTCACATTTTTCAGTTTGAAAATTGAAACATGCATTTGCATGGTTGCATACTTGCATGACACATGGTTTTTGCATGGCTCATGCATGTGTTAATGTGGAAGTTACTTCATTTCTAAGAAATGATTGAAGCCATACGAGCACTTGAAAATATAGGCAAAACAGACACTTTTGCTCTCTGTTTTTCTTCTTCTTTGTAAAGTAAAAATTCTCAATCTTCATAAGTACTTGCTCAAAATTCTAGTGTCGGAATAAGAGTGTGCTCTTGTAGTCTTATCCCACAAGAAAATCGTGTAACCCGGGACACGTTAGGGTCGATTATTCTTGAAGGAAAGTGATTCCGTTCACGATTCTACAAGATATCCTAAGCAATGGCATCAAAAATTTGATGAAGTTATCTTGTCAAATGGTTTTAAGCTTAACCAATGTGACAAGTGTGTATATAGCAAGTTTGATCAAACCGGTAATGGTGTAATCATTTGCTTGTATGTAGACGACATGTTGATTTTTGGTACTAACCAAAATCAAGTTGACCTCTGTAAAGAGTTTTTGTCGTCTAATTTTTCCATTAAAGACATGGGGGAGGCGGATGTGATCTTGGGATCAAGATAATTCGGAATAGCGATGAGATTTTATTAACACAATCACATTATATTGAGAATGTGTTCAAGAAATTTCATTGTGAGAATGGTACTCCGGCAAACACTCCCATGGAACCGGGTGAGAAACTCGAGCCTAATTCGGGTGAACCGGTATCACAACTTGAGTATGCTCGGGTCATAGGCTGCTTGATGTATGCTATGACTAGTACTAGACCGGACATTGCGTTCGCGGGTGGAAAGCTTAGTAGATACACGAGTAACCCACGTAGTCATCATTGGCGTGCGGTAAATCGTGTTCTAAGGTATCTTAAGTCCACTAAGGATTTTGGATTGACTTATGTGGGATATCCTTCGGTCTTAGAAGGGTACTCCGATGCAAGTTGGATAAATAATGTGGAGGATCACTCCTCTACTAGTGGTTGGGTGTTCTTGCTTGCAGGAGGTGCCATATCATGGGCCTCTAAAAAGCAAACATGCATATCTGGCTCGACCATGGAGTCGGAATTTATAGCCTTGACTGCGGCCGGAAAAGAGGCGGAATGGCTTAGGAATTTGGTATACGAAATTCCGTCATGGTCAAAACCGATGTCACCCATTTCTATCAATTTTGACAATTCAAGTACATTGGCTAAGGCATATAGTCAAGTGTATAATGGTAAGTCGCGACATCTAAGCGTTAGACATAGCGCTGCACGTGAGTTGATCACTCATGGGGTGATCTCAGTTGTGTTTGTGAGATCTCAATATAATTTAGCCGATCATTAGATGAAAGGATTGGCTAGGGACTTGGTGAACAAGTCGGTTATCGGGATGGGTCTTAAACCCCGATAAGTCTTTGGTGGTAGGATACCCAATTCCCCTCTAATATGACGTTTGAGGCAGAATTCAATGTGGAAGGCCTACTATCATTGACTTGAGCACGTAAAAATGTCCCGAAGGTATGTGCTATTAATCTGCATGATTAGGTTGAAGTGATATCTTCTTAATGGATCTTTGACAAAGTGCAAATGCAGGTGCACGATTAAATATTCACCTATTTGAGACATGAAGTTAGCCGCTTCAAAGAGGTTCGGGTTGACTTCTCGTATGTTTTCATGAAAGGATATGGACACGAGGCTGTTAATTAGTGTCGGTTTTACTTATGGAGATTTCAGCTTATTGTGGACATGACATAGGTCCACCCCGACGCGGCCACGCGCGGGTTTGGGAAGGCGAATGAATCTCCATATGAGATGGTCAAATTGAAATTTAAATGGAAGTAGGAGTCGCCACCGAATTTTGTGGTTATTCGGAACCATTCGAGCCCACTCTATGTCATAGTGGGCCGTATACAAAATACGGCCCATTTCCGATGTCAGAGTTTATTGGGTTCATCCCTTTGCATATCGATACCGATGCCGACTTGAGCGGTTAATCGTATATTGAATGACTCTCGTTGCCAATGGATTCGGACATCCGGAAACCATGGTTCTGAGTAAGGGGTGAGGGTACGTGTTGGGAAGTTCACTAAGAACACCCAACCACGCCCGCACTTAGCGACCTTTACTAAGATATCGTTCGTTTTTGGTGTACACGGGTTAGTTTGACGCTTGAATGATATGCAAACAATATTTTTCTAAGCATGTGAGAAAAATAAAGTGGGTTGCTAAGTCATTTAATGCATGTTAAACTAATAACGTCAAAGTTATTTTAGCATGTGAGTTCGTTTTAGTCTAATAAAACGATAAAAACAAATAAATTGCTACAAACACGAGAAAAAGAGTTAGTAACGGTGAATAAATCGAATAAAGACATGAATAAATAATATGCATGACCCGAAAAAGTTTTAACGTCACGTGATGGATTAACACGTGTTGACCGAGGTCAAAAAAAGTATTTTATCGAAATATGTCGCGAAAGTCGCATTTTAATATAAGGTTCGAAAGGAATAAAAAATTAGAAAAGCGAAGAAACGAAAAAAATAGGGTCGGCGAACCAGGCTGCTGCGCGAGTCGCCTGACAGGCGCGCGACTCGCGTGGCAGCCTGTTCGGGTTTTTTTGTTTGTTCGAAAATCGTTAATTTTTACAAATCGCGTACAAATATGGATCAATTTATACTCGATTCATATTTTCGATATTCTTCATATTCGATATTCGATTATGAAATCGATATCAAATAGTCAGAATGATTTTAAAAAAGGTTTTGAAAAAGGTTTGTTTTGAACAAAAACGTAAAAAAAGAATTTGAACGAAAAAGATGTTAATTCTCTCCGCGTTTAAAATCATCGAATTTTGTTTAAAAAAAGGTAGTGATTTTATTAGCATCAACGAAGATTAATTTAATTTTGTTCTTGTAGATACGATATTCGATTAGAAAATCGGTATCGTATTTTAAGAACGTTACATAAAAAATAGTTTTGTAATATCGATTATTAAAATAAATAGAAAATATGCGACAAACGACCCGTATTAAATATAAAACGACCGACGAAAATAATAATAATAAAAAAAACGTGGAGGTGGAGAAGAGAGAAGAGAGAATCGGGTTTGATTTACACCCTCAACCTACATGCTTTATTTTCTCGGTATGGAGCTCGTCGGACAGTGGCTTAGGCACGGGAGCGTCGAGATGATGTGGGACGAGTTAGGGTGGTGCGGATTTTTGGTCGTGTGGGACGTCGGATTCGGCCGGTTTGGACGGGTCGGTTTCGTCGTATTTTTGAAGCTACTTCGGGATTCCTTCGGACGTATGTCGAGAATATATTTTTGCTAGATATCTAGTATGTGTGTGACTAATATTTGTGGTGTATTGGTCGATGATTTGTGTCTCGGGATTATTGATGTATCATGTGTCTTTTATGTTGACTATGAGGTCCTATTTATAGGAGTCGAGGTAGTCTTGCTTGTGTGGCAAGAAATACGGGTTTGGATAGGAAATACGAGAGTTCGTAAGGGAATAAACTTCTCGTTTCTTGGTGAAGAAGCCGAGCAACTCGGCTGAAACAGGGATATCTCAGCTGTCTTGGCCGAGTATCTGAGCTCGGGTTGTAAACTGTTTCGGTTTCTGGATAGAATTCCTACTTGAGATCGAATTCTATCCTTAAACGGATTTGTTTAATATTATTTGAAGATGATTTTTGCAGTGTTTGGGACCGGATCAGCCGTGTGAAGTGTCATGGCTGACTCGTGTGTCTCGAGAATATTTTTCGACCGGGTTTTGACTCGGTCGTAAAAAGACGGTTTTACCCCCGGTGTCGGAATCGACCCAAATTAGTCTCATTTGACTCGAAACGACCCACTGGGCCTTGATTTGAGAATGGTTTTGTAAGATTTGTACTCCGTAATAAGCCTAAACCAAATGCCCATGATTTCGAGCCCATATCCAAGTCCATTAAAGCACGTTTGCGTCCTATCATTATCGGGTGTTTGGCGGGACCTACTATAGACACCTGGCGGTCAAAATGTGGGTATCTACAGAGCCCCCACTCTGACTGAGGCTTGGACAAGGCGAAAGTCAGAGTAGCTACCAGGTCAATCGAGGATTAAGACCTGGCAGACTTCCGATCGGGTCGTTTAGAGTCCATTAGACTTGCTTGAAGGGCTCGCTAGCCATAAGATAGGAATCATACCTGGATAGATGTCAATAACGGCGCGAGGACTTTCTACTAAAAAAGTCTTGGGTTTGTCTGTTTACAGACAATCTCCATCTTGAAATTGCGTGGGAGTTTGCCTTGGAGGCTATGGGTGTACCGCTTACTGATACGTCCCATCTTTGAATTGCGCGGGAGCCTCTATTAGAAGCTGCGGATGTACCGCTTACTGATACATCCGATTCCTTAGTGAAAATGTTGCTTGAATTTTCACTGAGAACTTTGAGAATTCTCCGGGAGTCTTGGGATACCTGTCTGTTTTGCATGCAACATACAGATAAAACATCGACTCGTGCTGGGAAAGAAAATGATTTTTTGGTTGATTTTTTTTTGGAAAAAACCGATTTTTTTTTTGAAAATGGCGGGAATTTTGAAAAATTTGGAAGAAAAGGAATGTTTGGGATGACTTGATTCCTGATCAGATTCTGACACGGATTCCTAAAAATTTCTGGTTAGGCCTGTATGCCGACAGACTCGATTCTGGATGCGAGAGGATGAGTTGACAGATACAACTTGGACTCTCTAAGGGTTAGACCGTGACTCGGTAGGGGATGGGCCACCTAAGATGACAAGACTCTTAAGTTGCGCTATTCCGTAGCCTAGGCGAGTGGCAACATGGTCAAATCCTCGGAACGGGAAAGATGAGACTGTTTCCGTACGACAGGGCTTTGTGGTAGCGACGCCGTAGACTGGTGCTCTTTTGGATTTTTGATTTTTAGGGCACATTCCCAAAGTGGGTGTTGCTTCGAGCCTCTGACAGGTTCTTGCCTTCGACTGGGCCGAGTACTAGGACTCACTAAAGAAAGGAGGCTAGATTTTGAAGGTATATTGGATTATGTGAATGGATGGAGAACTTCTGCCTAAGAGAAGCCCCGGGACAACAAAGCTAGTTGTTGAGAACATGACAGTGTCGTGACCGAAATGATGATGCTTTTTGAATTTGTGTCAATGTGGGTGGTTGTGCCTTTGTTGAAAGGCTGCCTACGTATTCACGTGTAGTGAAATCAAACCAAGCCGTAGTTCAGTGTTGAAAGATGTATTATGGTGCCTAGTTTATTAGGGCTTGGTGTGTAACTAGCCATAGTGATGGTTAGGCTAGGTGTACTCCCAATGATGTCTTGATCAAAGGGCTAGAATGGTTAGGATGTTGATCCTGTGACTGTGAGCATTTTCCGGGGTAGCCCCCAGAGGTGGTGTGAACTATTTGGGCATGTTCTATGCTGACCGCAAGTTGAATTTCCGTGTTTGGGGTTGGTAACTGGTTTAGATGTTTTTGGAAATGTGGTGCTAGGAAGTAAGTGGCTTTGATGGTTCGAAATCTGGAGCTCAATTTTGTGGAGCTAAGGCTTCGAGGGTAAGGTATTGTAATGTGGTAGAAAAGGGGGAAGTCGAGTAATAATGACTCGAACTTCGATCGGGGTAGGTTTGATAATACGGGATCTGATTTCCATGTCTGGCCCTAATGGTTAGGGTATCCTATGGAGCTTGAATCCTCAAAATTCCGGGCTGTCTCTAGCCTAGGTCTTGGGAAGGTCTTGAGGGTTATAATGTGGGAAGGCTAGATGTGGTGCTAGCTGACCAGCTTGACTGTCACTCCCCTATTGGATGGTATTGATAATTTTGAATTTGACCGCACCCCGGTCAAAGGATTTTCACTTGAGTTGACCGTTGACCACGGTCATGGGTATTTGATTTTTTTTATTGACCTCTTAGCCCCGGTCATGGTTTTTTTTTTTTGAATTTTTGCTGGTTGACCTCTTAGCCCCAGTCATGGTTTTTTTTTTGAATGTTGGTTGACGTCTCAGCCCCGGTCATGGGTTTCTTGAATTTTGGTTGACCTCTCAGCCCCGGTCATGGGTTTTTTGAATGTTGGTTGACCTCTCAGCCCCGGTCATGGGTTTTTTGAATTTTGGTTGACCTCTTAGCCCCGGTCATGGGTTTTTTGAATTTTGGTTGGACTAATACCAAAGGTAGGGATCGGTTGATCTTATCGGATGAGTGTTTATTGTGGAAAATGGGCTTGCCTCCCGTCTTGGACCCAAACTAGGAGACTACCTAGATTCGTCATAGGATTCGATACCGCTCCTTCTAAGGGTGGTTATGTGGCTTTCTATGTCAGACATGGAACAGGTAAAAGGAAAACACGGGCTCGGTTTCCTGCAGTCATTATAGATGTGCCCACAATAGTCACGTGCATGTGCTCACAGCGTATGATGGTGTTCATCATCTTCTCGGAAACACATAGGGAAAGTATATATGTGAAATAGAAAAACTGATTTTATTGAAATGTGAAAAAGAGGACAGAATGCAAAAGACTTTGACTCTGATTTGGAAATGGAAAGTGAAGGAAATAGAACATCCTAGACTCGGATTCACACTCCGGCTTAAACCAAATCTAGACTCTCGGATAATGTTGTCATTTGTCGTCGGCTTCTGAGGACTCGAGTTGATGTCCAATATAGCCTTCAACGGAAGCTTCACCCGGATCTTCATTATGTCGAAGATCATCTTCAATCCTAGTGCCCATTTCGGTAAGCACTGCAAAGTTGGAAATGCCGGCATACCTAAGATGGATGCGGTAGGAAGGTAGGAGGTTGTTGATGAACGCATCCACTAGTGTCTTCTCGTTGGGCTTGTCTACCAACTTCACACTCTCGGCCCTCCACCTTTGAAGGTACTTAGTGAAACCTTCCTTGGGTTCTTGGGCCATGACTTCTAAAGTACGCATCGTGGTCTCGATCTCGGTATTATCGGCATAATTCCGAGCGAATTCCGTCGCCACGTCATCCCAAGTCTTGTACTTCTTGGAGTCAAGCCTGTAGTACCAGGCTTTCGGGCGCTTCTCGAGGGAGGAAGCAAACAGGTGCTTGAACATGGTTGATTTCACTCCTTTGATGGCCATGAATTCTTTGAAAGCCCGGATATGTAATACCGGGTCTTCAGTCCCGTCGAACATTGGTAGGCCCGTCTGATTGAGGTTAGCGGGCAGCTCGTCGGTCAAAGGTGAATAGGAACGAGCATTTTCCGTATGGATTGAATTGTTGGTCGACAGGTGGATCTGTTCCTCCAGCTTGCGGACTGCGTTGACCAGTTCAGCTATGGGCCCAGTGGTTTCATTCCCGACCTTAGGAGACCTTGGTTCCAAGGTACTCAAACGGGTGGCAATGGCGGTTTGGTCTCCCCTCATCTGATTCAGTTGATCTTGGATCTTGGCCAACGAGGCGGTCAGTTGATCAATGGAGTCCTTAGTCATGGTTCCGGTGAAGGGCGGCCTGTCTGTAAGAATAGCGCGTAATCAGGAAAGTTGCTTCGGAACTCAAATACACCAAGGCATAGGAAATAGCGCGGGAGGAGAGACGACTCTAGTTTGACTCGGGTTAGACTCCCCTAAGAAAAATGTGCGGGGTACGATTCTCGGAGTGACTGTGATTAATCGCTCCGTCGGAGAATAGCCCCCAGGTGAGACTAGGGCTCAGACAGGACTCAGATGGTGTGACACCTAAGTGACTCGAAAGTGGGATACGTGAGACAACACGTGTAAGACCTGATCTTTAGAGCAGCCGTGATTGACCGCTGTGCAGAAGGGTAGCCCCCGAGTGTGGGTGAAGACCGACTCCTAGACGGGTGACTCATGGACGGTGGGCTTTCTTTAGAATTTCGGCAGAATGGGCCTTGTCCCGTGTGAAAAAGACCTACGTGTGAGCTAAACCCCAGACTTTGGACTCGATTGTGTAAGTGGGCTTCCCTTTGTAGGAGTTTGTCCTACGTAGGTGGGCCGTGCCTTGACTAATAAGGCGGGTTTGGGATGGGGTGGAAACCCGTGATGTAAGATCGACGGAGTTTCGACGCTATAGACTCTTGCTACTTATGACAAGACCCGACACTACTAAATACGGGAAGTCCTAAGAAGAAGAAGGTTTGAAAAGAGGATTTGAATTTGAAAACCGAGCAAAGTCGGGTTGGACGGCCCGATCTTTTTTGAAAATCGGAATAAAAAGGTTTATCGGGCCGAGATTTTGAAATTTTTTTTGAAATGGTTCGGACAGCATATGATAAGTGTAGTTTGTAGTGCCTATTTGTTGTGTTTTGGTCCCTTTTTCCTTGTGGAATCGCTCCTTTGGAGTGATTCATGGGCTTCTTATGCTTCCTTTAGTTCGTTTCAGGTTCCCGAGACTGATTTGGAAGAGTTGGAGCGATTCCGACTCAATACATGCACATTTTGGAGCCAACGAGATAAAGGAACGATGACTCGAGGCCTTGGAATCGACCCCGAGACCTTTGGACCCAATCCCGAGCCTCCGAGACCCGATCCCGAGTCCCGAGAATCGGTGGGAAGCCCATGCGAGGCAAGGAAGGACCAAAGAGCGTTTAAGGAAGGCATACAAGGCCCATCCCGTTCGGGATGGGGTGCTACATTAGGATGGCTGCTGTGAGCCCATCCCGGTCGGGACCAACCCGTCCCGATCGGGATGACAGAGCCGTCCCGGTCGGGATGATCCATCCCGGTCGGGACGAAGAACTGGCAGCGCGACTCTTTTTCTACCTTCTCTTCTCCTTCATTCTTGTACCCATATATATACTCCCTTCTTGTAATTTTAAGACATCTTATCTTACCCTAGATTAGTTTAAGCCTCCATTAGCATCTAAAACCCTAGATTTACTCTCACTCATTAGTTTTAATCTCTCTTTAATTCTTAGTTAATCATTGTAATTAGTTCTTGTATTAAGAGGATACTTGAAGAATTCTCCAAGCTTGACAACCTTGGGTTTTATTTGGGTTCTTATTTATACAAGATTGCATCTTTTCATCTTCATAGTGTTGGTATAATCTTTCTTACTCTTAATCTTGTTTATTTAGTCTTGTTTAAATCTTGTTACATTGTTATTGTAGTTTTTCTTGTTATCCATAATGAATGTTTGGATTGTGAGTTTGTTTTCTCTTATGATTGTTAGTTTGACCATGACAATAAGTGAGTAGTTTCTTTGTGGGGTTGGGTTAGTAGGGGGATTAGGGGTAGATTATGGATGATTAGGGTTGATTAAGGGGAAAAGGTTATATCTTTGTTGTTAGTCACATTGTAGGCACTCTATGTGTTTGTTGATATGCTTGTGTGAGTTGTAGTGGCCATGCTTCCCATACTTGTGTTCATCTTCTCATTGATTGTTTATGATGCGGAAATGTTGAGAATAGTTTAGTCGCGAGAGCGCGGACTAGGGTCTAAGTTGCGAGAGCCCGGACCCACCTTGACATCGGTCTAAGTTGCGAGAGCCCGGACCGACTCCAGTAACTAAGACACACCTATACCCTTGATCACCCCAATTACCCTTCTACTCCTATGAACCCGACCTACCCCACTTCTTTCCATATTTGATCCATCGTCTTAGTTAGACATAGTTCTTCTAGTTTATTTATTAGATCGATCATTAGTCTAGTTCTTACTCTTCCTCCTTAATAGTTTTCCATTTATCGCTTCTTTGTGTTTGTTTGGTAATTGAGTCTCGTTGTAGGCCGACCTAGTCTAAACCTTGATATACCGTCCTCGTGGATACGATCCCGACTTACCCTAGCTACTCACTAGGTTAGTCGGTGTTATATTGATTGGCTAGGGACGTGACGAATCCCTTACCATCAGCATACCGGCTAGAAAATAGGTTATTTTGCGTCAAAATCATAAGTCCTAAATTCGGTAGCTTTCCGGGTTTTGAAAAATGGATGTTTTTCGAAAAAGATGCAAGTTTTTTGAAAACTCGGTTTTTTGTAAAAAGGATGAGACACGGACCAAGCAGCATGTAGTCACGGAAACAGTGTAACGACACCATGTATGCTCTTAGTCTAAGTCCCGGTCGGTCTAATAGGGTCTATACCAACGACGATAGCTTTCTCGTAAATCGGGACGGTCTTCCTAAGCCGAGATGGTCTTAGAACCTGCCGTAAAACCCATGCGAGTTCCGCCATCGAAGTCTTTAGTGGGTCCAAGTAGGAACGCACCGTGGTATAGTGGGACGTCGGTCACAAGTAACCGGCCCGGGAAAGATTGGGTTATGCATGGCCCATTGAACTAAAACGTGTACATTACTATTCGAACGATTTCTTTTCGAGTCTCACCCTAGGGATGCCGATGGTAAGTGACTCATCAGTTAATCCCCAGCGGAGTCGCCCAATTGTGGACATGACATAGGTCCACCCCGACGCGGCCACGCGCGAGTTTGGGTAGGCGAATGAATCTCCATATGAGATGGTCAAATTGAAATTTAAATCGATGAAGAAGTCGCCACCGAATTTTGTGGTTATTCGGAACCATTCGAGCCCACTCTATGTCGTAGTGGGCTGTATACAAAATACGGCCCATTTCCGATGTCAGAGTTTATTGGGCTCGTCCCTTTGCATATCGATACCGATGCCGACTTGAGCGGTTAATCGTATATTGAATTACTCTCGTTGCCAATGGATTCGGACATCCGGAAACCATGGTTCTGAGTACGGGGTGAGGGTACGTGTTGGGAAGTTCACTAAGAACACCCAACCCCGCCCGCACTTAGCGGCCTTTACTAAGATATCGTTCGTTTTTGGTGTACACGGGTTAGTTCGACGGTTGAATGATATGCAAACATTATTTTCCTAAGCATGTGAGAAAAATAAAGTGGGTTGCTAAGTCGTTTAATGCATGTTAAACTAATAACGTCAAAGTTATTTTAGCATATGAGTTCGTTTTAGTCTCATAAAACGATAAAAACAAATAAATTGCTACAAACACGAGAAAACGAGTTAGTAATGGTGAATAAATCGAATAAAGACATGAATAAATAATATGCATGACCCGAAAAAGTTTTAACGTCACGTGATGGATTAACACGTGTTGACCGAGGTCAAAAAAAAGTATTTTATCGAAATATGTCGCGAAAGTCGCATTTTAATATAAGGTTCGAAAGGAATAAAAAATTAGAAAAGCGAAGAAACGAGAAAAATAGGCTCGGCGAACCAGGCTGCTGCGCGAGTCGCCTGACAGGCGCGCGACTCGCGTGGCAGCCTGTTCGGGTTTTTTTTTGTTCGAAAATCGTTAATTTTTACAAATCGCGTACAAATATGGATTAATTTATACTCAATTCATATTTTCGATATTCGTCATATTCGATATTCGATTATGAAATCGATATCAAATAGTCGGAATGGTTTTAAAAAAGGTTTTGAAAAAGGTTTGTTTTGAACAAAAACGTAAAAAAGAATTTGAACGAAAAAGATGTTAATTCTCTCCGCGTTTAAAATCATCGAATTTTGTTTAAAAAAAGGTAGTGATTTTATTAGCATCAACGAGGATTAATTTAATTTTGTTCTTGTAGATACGATATTCGATTAGAAAATCGGTATCGTATTTTAAGAACGTTACATAAAAAATAGTTTTGTAATATCGATTATTAAAATAAATAGAAAATATGCGACAAACGACCCGTATTAAATATAAAACGACCGACGAAAATAATAATAATAAAAAAAAACGTGGAGGAGGAGAAGAGAGAAGAGAGAATCGGGTTTGATTTACACCCTCAACCTACATGCTTTATTTTCTCGGTATGGAGCTCGTCGGACAGTGGCTTAGGCACGGGAGCGTCGAGATGATGTGGGACGAGTTAGGGTGGTGCGGATTTTTGGTCGTGTGGGACGTCGGATTCGGCCGGTTTGGACGGGTCGGTTTCGTCGGATTTTTGATGCTACTTCGGGATTCCTTCGGACGTATGTCGCGAATATATTTTTGCTAGATATCGAGTATGTGTGTGACTAATATTTGTGGTGTATTGGTCGATGATTTGTGTCTCGGAATTATTGATGTTTCATGTGTCTTTTGTGTTGAATATGAGGTCCTATTTATAGGAGTCGAGGTAGTCTTGCTTGTGTGGCAAGAAATACCGGTTTGGATAGGAAATACGAGAGTTCGTAAGGGAATAAACTTCTCATTTCTTGGTGAAGAAGCCGAGCAACTCGGCTGAAACAGGGATATCTCGGCTGTCTTGGCCGAGTATCTGAGCTCGGGTTGTAAACTGTTTCGGTTTCTGGATAGAATTCCTACTTGAGATCGTATTCTATCCTTAAACGGATTTGTTTAATATTATTTGAAGATGATTTTTGCAGTGTTTGGGACCGGATCAGCCGTGTGAAGTGTCATGGCTGACTCGTGTGTCTCGAGAATATTTTTCGATCGGGTTTTGACTCGGTCGTAAAAAGACGGTTTTACCCCCGGTGTCGGAATCGACCCAAATTAGTCTCATTTGACTCGAAACGACCCACTGGGCCTGGATTTGAGGTTGGTTTTGTAAGATTTGTACTCCGTAATAAGCCTAAACCAAATGCCCATGATTTCGAGCCCATATCCAAGTCCATTAAAGCACGTTTGCGTCCTATCATCATCGGGTGTTTGGCGGGACCTACTATAGACACCTGGCGGTCAAAATGTGGGTGTCTACACTTATGTGTATGATTATCTTCACGTATTCAATATGGGTAAAGGGGTTCAATGCTTAGTCACACTTCGATACACCGAATATCTGGAATGTGTAATTATACTAAGTGGTAATTCAATCTTCGTGATATTGCCATAATGCATCAGTTGGTTGTTTTTTGGTTTTGCTAAACCAAGGATTACACTCAAATGGGGGAGGATTGTTAGTGATTTGAGTTAATCACGTTTCATTTGATGTAGTCGGGGTTTAGTTACAAAGAAGGGTGAACTCGATTTAGCTATATGACGAGTCGGGAGTGCGAAGTGCACGCTTGTCTAAGTCTAAATTGAGCTTACGGTTTGTCTAAATGATCAAGTGTATGTTTCTACGTTTCCGTCTCTAGTATAATCGAGGTGTGTTACGTTGGAAAATCCGTTAAAGTTGTATGGATCATTATCATCTTTAACCGTTATAAACCGTCATTTTGACGTGTTCTTTTCACATTTTCCAGTTTGAAAATTGAAACATGCATTTGCATGGTTGCATACTTGCATGACACATGGTTTTTGCATGGCTCATGCATGTGTTAATGTGGAAGTTACTTCATTTCTAAGAAATGATTGAAGCCATACGAACACTTGAAAATATAGGCAAAACAGACACTTTTGCTCTTTGTTTTTCTTCTTCTTTCACTACTAAAAATGAGCACTTGGGCCACGACTGAATTCGTGGCAAAAGTGCTAAATTTTCGTGGCTAAAGTACTTTGCCATGGAAATACCATCCGTGGTGCAAGTGGCCGTGGCAAACAAATAGCCACGGGAAAAAAAAGCGTGGCATGTATTGATTTTATTGCCACGGAGTCTCCCGTGGCTAGAATTAATTTTTTGTCACGGATTATCCTGTGACTAATTATGTTTTTGGTGAAATATTTAATAAATTAAATAAATTAATAACCGTAAGAATTCTCTACCCCTATAGTAGTCACATCTGGAATGGTTACTAGCTTTATAGTTGAGTCATTCCAATATTATTTAATTTCACCATAGGCATCGAAGAGCCTTCCCAGGAGGTCACCCATCTTAACACTACTCTCACTCAAGCATGCTTAACTGCAGAGTTCTTATGGTCAGCTATCAGAAATGAAATTGAACTTTATTGACCTAATCATTGGTTTGAATTCTTTTAAAGTGGTGTTTGTACACAAACTACATTTACTTTTGAGTAAGTAATTTTTTTCCCAATGATTTACATATAATGAGTAAAAAATTATTATTCCGGAAAAAAAAAAAGATTTTCGAAGTTGATTTTCGGACTCATGATTTCATTAATTTATCAATATTTTTATTTTAGTTTCTATTTTCAACATTCTTTTATTGCTAATTCTTTCGATATGTTTTTTTTCTTTTCGTTATCGGTCGTTATTTTATTTCATCAGTTTTTTATCCTCATTGAGTTTCCTCTTGCCTACTTCAAGTTTTATCCGAATTTTATTTTTTCATTAAGTAAATTTTATTTTAAATTCATTTTTTAAAATATCTTCCAAATAATATTACAGAACAGTTACCGAATTAAAAAGTTGACGATGAATTAATTTTTGACTTTCTCACTATTAGTTCTTAATTATTAGATTTTCTTACTTTTATTTGTTAATTATTTGGTTTTCTCAGTTATACCTCTCTTTTTTTGAAAACTTATTTTGACTGGTTATTGAACTTAGGCACGACTTTCTAATACATTAATCTTTCTTCCAAACCAAACAACGTGAAAGACAATTAATTTACAAAAATAATTAATTTTTTCACAGTCAAAGTTAATTCCACAACAAAATATAGACCGATTAGAATTCTTAAATACGAGTTTAATAAAGCGGTTTTTTTCACACTGAAAATATTGTAAGAAAATCAATAATTTGGAAAAAAATCATGCTCTGTCACTTTCTTTTTAAGTTTTTTTGTCTTAAAAAGAAGTGTATTATATTACATGTAAAAAAATAAATTAATTAAGCGGTAAAAATGAAAGAGTCTTAAATAATATTAGACGTCTTAATGATGGATTATCAATCACATACTAATTTTACTTGATATGCTATGTACGCTGCATTTTAGCTAGCATATATTACACTATGGAAATGTTAGTTGTCTTTCAAAAGTCATACTTAAGATTATAAAAATTTAATAAAATATATTGTCAGATTAAGAGAAATCAATTGATTCAGAAATGATGATTAATAAAAAATCAACAAATTAGCCAACCAAAGTTTTCTTGTATTTAATTTTACAAAAAATCTATTTTTTTCTTTAAACTAAATAAAATAATACGAATTTTTTATTAATAAAATATTTTCAAATTTGATATATATTTGTTTCTTGATATTATCTTTAGCTTTGCATTTTAATGAATTTTTAAAGATCAATATTTGACACTTGACTTAACTTGAAAGTAATTTGATTAAAGTTCGGAGAACAATTAGCCACATGCGTTTATTATATCTGTGGCAAAAAAATAATTTCGCCACTAAAGTTAATTAGGTCGTGGTTATATAATATTTGCCACCGAACAAATTCGTGGCTAAGTATATTTTTGCGACGGGTGTGGTATCTTTCGTGGCAAGAGTGATTATTGGCCACGACTTTAATAAACCTCGTGGCGCAAGTGAGTTTTCGCCACGGAAAAAAATGTTCCCGTGGCATATTTTTTTTCCCAAGTAGTGAATAAAATATTTCCCGTGACTAGGTAAAATTTAGCCACAAATAACAAATTTCCGTGGCATAAATCGTGGCGCAAGTGTCAATTTGTTGTAGTGTTTGTAAAGTAAAAATTCTCAATCTTCATAAGTACTTGTTCAAAATTCTAGTGTCGGAATAAGAGTATGCTCTTGTAGTCTTATCCCACAAGAAAATCGTGTAACCCGGGACACGTTAGGGTCGATTATTCTTGAAGGAAAGTGATTCCGTTCACGATTCTACAAGATATCCAAGCAATTGTACTTTTTCGTTGTTGTAATTTTAATAGTTTAGTATTTGTAACTATTGTAATTTTCGATATTGTTGTATCCCGGTGTATATTTACAACAACTATGTTGCAAATATTGCAAGCAAGTCCCTAAAAAGCACTATTGGACTTGCTCTTATTTACCTTATGTTATTACTATGATTATATCTTAGTATTGTAAGTAATATGATATTTCCGTATCTTGTAATTAGAGCTAGAGAATTGTCATATTGTAATTACAGGTACAATCATATTTGATGTATTTTCCCGATACTCATCCTTGTAACTATGTATAATCATTGTAATCGTTTCTAATGTAATCAAGTCAATTATAATCCTCAAACTATATTTTCTATATGGTATCAGAGCATCGATCCATAACCCTCTCTTTCTCCTACCTCTACTCGACACCTTTCCCCGACATCCTTTACCACCTCGATCAGCCATGTCGTCATATAGCAGTTCTCTACCCAACCCGCACGAGCCTAACACTTAATTCCTTATTGTTAGCCTTACCTCGGTCACCAAACTCAACCAAAAAAATTACCAACATTGGAAAAATCGGGTTTTGACATCGGATTTTGAACATACACTACATTTTTAAATTAATTTTTTTAGTCTAGAGAGTTTGATAAGCCCGTGAATTTCATGGGTTTAATCTAGCGAGATAGTTTTTTTTTTTAAAATGTAAAACCTCACCTATTATTAATAATAGATGTATTATCAATCGTAAAAAAATGTGACCGAATTATTTATAATTTATGATTTTATTGAGGATAGTTTCATAGTATGACTAAACCTGTCGAATAAGTCAGTTTTGTGTTCAGTCATTCCGGGTTCGGGCAAAATACGGGTCAGGTGTAGTATGGAAATACGGGTTTTACACGGGTCAAATATTTACGGGTTTCGGGTCGAATTTTGGATCAAATATGGGTTATATTAACGCATTTATGAAAATTTTAATTGTCACTTTTTTTTAGGGTTTTTCTATATGGCTCCCTGTAGACACCCGGATTTGGACCTGGTGGCTGCAGAAGTGCCCAACAAACACCCGATGACGATAGGACTGCAACGCGACGCGAGTTCGGTGTTCTAGATAGTTTTTCTATAGAACGGATCAAATAAATTACTCGGGCAAATTAAACTAACATGATGGCAGCCTTAGTCATATCGTTACGGTCGCATAGACACTAATTAAAGTCAATTCCGACACCGGGACCCCGAAGTCGGTCCCGGAACTCGAACCGAGTCAGCACCGCGCTAAGCGAACCTCGGGATGAACACCCGAGGCCCACTAAACCTACGACGCTAGGTTAAACACGGGAACCCTTAAGCCCTAAGCTATGTATCACACTCCCGTCTCTCGGTTTTGGAAAGTATCAAAATCGTATGTTCAAAACTCCAACTGCCCCACCTCACGCGTCTTGGTCTTCCCACGCCTGATCCCAGGCGCCTGATTCTTGGTGCGCCTCAGCTCACGCGCCTATATGGGCGACGAGGACCGAAAATACCTATAAATACCCCCCTTCACGCCCTTATTTTGACACACAACTCAATTCTCTCTTCTCCCTCTAAACTCCCGCTAAGGGCTCGCACTCCGACACCCGAGACAAACGATTCACTCGATCGTAGTTCCGATAATAAAAAGCGACATCGACGCTACTCCTCACCTTCGAGCACTCCACTCGATACCGAGGTGCCTGTGATCGACTAGCACAAAACTAGTACCCAGGTTCTGTCGGATTAGCCGCAGAAGTAGTCCTTAGCAATGAACCTCTGTCGGAGTAGCCGCGGGAAGGTCAAACGGTAACGGAACTCCGCCGGAATAACTGGTCAAGCTAGGAGGATCCGCCTGTCGAAGTCGTATCATCACTAGGTTGCCATCTAAACAAAACTTTCCATATTTGCACTTTCTATTATTATGTACTACGACTACACTAGATGTGGGCACTAGGCCCACAAACATCTACTAATATACGTAACGTCCCAACTTCAACCGCAAACACTAAAACACACTAAATAGACCGAGTAATTCCGAGATCTGTTCTCAAAACTATCTATGCATCGAGTCCCGTATAGTGTATACTCCGAGGGTGCAACTCCTCACTATGTGATTTAGTTACATTCGCATTTACAATTTTTCCTATGATTTATTGCTTTTATGACCTTATAATCGCATGCTAAATCACCTAACACGGAATTCAAAACGTAAAACAACTAAAACTGAACAAAGTGATGGTCGGGTTCCGTATTAGTCCCGGTGCTCGCCTGATTTGGTTTGACGCATCTATACTAATACCGAATCGACGCATCTTAAGCAGAATACCAGGTAAGGTATACCACAAGAACGACTAATATCCGTATTATCGCGTTAAAACTGATTTGCTAATATGTATAATTCTAGTACTCTCTACTCTCCTACGTGCATCTTTTCATGGCCTGTTTGTCACGTGAAATCGCATGCAAAGGATGTAAACACAACTACTTTGACGACAAAACTTACTTGTCCTTAAACAACCGACATAGCAAAAGGCTTAAGGTTAAAACAACGGATGTTACAATATTTCCACCACAACAAAAGAACTAGGATATCAGCCCACCGATTGATTAGTAGAGGCCGCTGTAGTGCGGGCGGGATTGGGTGTTGACATCTATCGGATGTTGGCTTCCCATTACGTACCCTCACCCCTTACTCAGAATCGACGGTTTCCGGATGTCCGAAACCATTGGCAATGAGAGTCATTCCAGGCATGGAGTGCTTAAGGGTACAAGTCTTTATCTTTAGGTCCCGTGCCACTCAGCTTAGAGCCGGCAAGGGATCAAAGTTGACTTGAACGGTTTCCGAGTCCCCATAATTTGACTCGGTGGCGACTCCACAAATCAACGACAACTTCAGTTCACTAAAAAGATCGCCTTACCAAATAAAACGGCCTTTAAACATTTACAACCACGACTCGATCGATTCCCAAACGGAAACACGGGTGCCCGCACCCGTCTAGTACAAGTCCGGATCGTCATCCAAATCGAGGTCCGACACTTCGCCCCATATGCGAGATCGGACCGGCCCCCGGCAGGGAGGAGACCGCGTGGGTGGCCGCCGCCACACGTTGAAAACCTGGTCGGTCCTGCGCGGGGGCGCGCGGTGCCCCGGGATGTGCGGACGGACGTCCACAGTTTTGCGACTCTGCTGGGGATTTGGAAACAAGTTCCCAGTGGTGGTGTAACTTGAACGAGGTCGGTGAAGCTCATTTATTAGTTCCTAGTTGTGGTCACTACAGGTTTTGGCCCTAAAAAACCCACCCTAACCGATATCAGGACCAATCGACATCTTCGCGGTAAGATCTTAAGGGACACGCGGAGAGATCCTCGATTGACGCTCCGGCCGCCTAACGCTTACCCCGCGGGAATAATAAGCGGATAGTTCCGAACGGACGGTATGACACTCGTCTCCCCAGACCATTGTTAATACCTAAGTAATGACTATTCGTGGGCGGTAGCCTACCCTAAACCTACCCGAGTCTGCATCCTGCATGAGTGTACGCATTCCTAGTTATGTGTAGCGTTTTTGAACAATCCAACTCAAATAAAATACTAAAATCCAGATTCAACCACGCCAACATATTCAACCACACCTAACTCCGTTTTCGAAACTATCTCATCTTTCCAAAAACAACTTCTTAAACGCCGATACTCCGATCAAAACATGATTTCTAAAAAAGAAAAAAAAAACGTTTTCAAATGCCATTGTCATGGCCAATTTTACACTCGATGTTTTCAATAAAAAAGAAATACATTTTCGAACGCCGTCACATGGCTAAAATAAAACCCATAAAACAACAAATACCGTTATTACTACCGAGACTCCCAATTAATGGGATCAAGGTGCACCAAACGGTTACATTTTATTGTAAAAAAAAAAGAAAGAAGTATTTTTTACACACATACCGTCAACACAATTGAAGCTTCAATTAATGAAGTCGAGAAATCCAAAATGGTTACATTCTCGAAACACTTTTCACAACACACCACCATCCATTGTCGAATGTTACTGCCACCGACAAACGTGGATCACCCATTTTTTTTAAAAAAAATAAAAATAAATAAAAACTTTTTTCAAAAAAAAAAAACTATTCACTACCTAAACCCTTGATGAGGATTTAGTCAGACCTTTAAAGCACCACACACATCCACTATCGAACTAGCAAATTAATAGTAGTCTCGACAAAAGCATCACTTGATCATTTTCAAAAAAGCTGATTTCCCTAAAGGGCCGTGTTTCTTTCAAAAAAAAAACGTTTGCACTCTCGCTATCGTCGGATTCCCGATACACACATAGCGACGCACATTTCACATCACCAATGATGTTACCATACCATCGTCACCATAATTTTGCAAAATCACTTCCCAAAAAAAGAAAACTTTCTCTGCGAGTATCAGTCGTTTTCGAAAAAAAATCATAATTCTTTGATCCTTAGCCGGGATCGTGATCAATTTCTTACGTCGTACAACCGTATGTTTAATTGTCCGTGTTAAATACTAGGATCGCCTCTACTCGAGGTCTTACATTTTGGGTCATCTCTTTTGAGAAGTCCTCTTTAAGCCTCACCCCCGAGCCTTGCGTCAAATCGTCTCGTTACAAAAATTTAAAATTCATTAGACGTCTCACCGAATACACTAAGAGTCTACAACACCTGAGTCCCTAAGCCAATGACTGCACGCACATGCAAGTCAAGGGTCTCATTTCCGCGTCGCTCAGTTAAGAGCATTCCTCGAGTCTCTAAGTCATCCGGTGGATTCGATCTAACCTTTTAATCCTTTCCCACTAGAATCACTCCCCAACATGTCGGTAGATTCAAGCGCCATCGAAGGCATCCGCAACGATGTCAATACCCTAGCCAAATTGGTTCGCAACATCCATACTTCAGTAACCCGTTTGACTTCATCCGTCCGTTACATCGATAGCCGCCTCAATTTCCTTGAGAGTAGAGACACCGAAAGCGAGACAAACTCTAACCCGAGTAATTACCATGCCTAAAAGCCTACCCGTGATAGACTATCCCAATAATCCACCCGATCGAAGCTTCCTAAAATCGATACGGAAGAATACCAAGACCTTACGAGCTACATCCAACAAAGTAGGAAGGTCACCGAGAAAGTTTACCCCAATCAAACCATCTTACGTCGAAGTTCTTAAGAGCCTAGTCGATCAAGGGTTACTTTCACCTTTGGGTCCCACCTCGGACCCACCAGTCGGTAGACGAAGCAAAAGTTGGACCCCTAATGCTTATTGCCTATATCACCAAGGTAACGGGCACGATACCGAATCTTTCTTTCGACTCAAACATGCCATACAAGATATGATCGAAAATTGGCCTATCCCTCTCTCTCCACCCGAGAAACCAAACAACATCACAAACCCTTTTAGCATTCACGCAGTCTTCGGCGACGCGATTGATTGCTCCCACCTTGACCCTATAGGGGAGAATGTCCGGAATATTAAGGAAGATCCTGACAACCCAAGCGCATCCGCCGAGACGAGTAAATCTGTGTCCGAGTCAGAGTCTAGTTCGTCTTAGAGACTAGACCTAATAGTATAACAAATGTCTCCTGCTTCTTTCTTACATCGAGTCAGAAGGTGCGAGGGATCTGTCCTCCACCTCCCTAAAAAACAATGTCTCGAGCTGTAACACCCTGAAATTTCGGACATAATTTTTTATTACATTTCATATATTCTAATATCCGAAATTATTTATTTAATTCAATTCCTTTAATTTTCTATTCGGATATTCCCTTTTCCGGTTTAATTGTCCGAAAACCGCATCCTTGTAACCTTTTGTCGGTTTAGCTTGGAATGTGGGCCAAGGCTAACCCATCCTTGCTTCCCATGTTTGGATTGATGATGAAGCATTGGGATTTGGGCCCAAGTAGGGTTTGCCCATGATCTTGCCTATATATAGGTGATTAGGGTGAGAGTTTCACCTCTTCTTCTCATTTGCAAACCCTAATTCTAGGTTTTCACCCTCTCCTCTCTTCTTTTCCTCCTAGCCACGCCTCATACCTCCTTCTTCTCCATACTTTCGTGCCTCCTCCTCTTCATTAAAGAGTTGATCTTCATCCCTTTCGAATCCTAATCGATCCTAGCGCAATCCTTTGCCTTGTTTCGTAAGTTTCACTCCCTTTCGCGCTAGTTTTTCGTAATTTTTTTTTAGTAGTGTTTAATTAGGGTTTTGTTTGGTGTTGGCACGTGATTGATGATGTTATAGATAAGGAGATGTGCCCGGGGGAAGACGTTTATATCGTTGAAGAAAAGATTGTTGATTAAATTGCAAATTGGTAACTAGATGTGATTCTTTTCGTGTTTATGCATCTTGAATGTGTTGTGTCATTTTAAGGATTTGTAACATGATTTAATTAATTTGTGTTGTATATTTATTCATGATTTAAAGAGTCTAATTAATTAGTATGTTAATTGAACGATTTATCATTATCGTTAGATCTATAATTGTCGTTGGCGCTTATATTATAACTGTTAGATCTAATCCGTTGTAACATCTAAAATTCGTATGCGAGCCGCTTGGCCTCTCCGTTTGGAGATGCTAGGTTTGTTTCATCGACGACTTTAGGATTCCAACCCTAAGTATTAGATGACTCGTCCTATCATCGCCCGAGGTGGAGGTTAGGGTTGAGGTTAATCTAACCTTGATTGAAGATCATGTAACTTTATTGGAAAGTTACTATACAACTTCACCTAAGGTTAAGGTAACTTCAATGCGGGGTTATAGTCTCGATGGGGATCAATTTAAGTCACTCCACGAGGTTATGATCAAGGTTAATATAACCTTAGTTGAGGTTTACGTAACTTTATTGGAAAGTTACTATACAACTTCACACAAGGTTAATGTAACCTTATTGCGAGTTATAATCTCACGGAGGTTAGCGTAACCTCACAAGGTTATAACAAGGTTAAAGTAACCTTACTTGAAGTCAAGTAACTTCAATAGGAAGTTACGATACCCTTCACTTGAGGATTATGTAACACCGTTACGAAGCTATAATCTCACTGAGGTTAAGGTAACCTCACAAGGTTATAGTCGAGGTTAATGTAATCTTAACTTGAAGTTGACGTTATAGTAGTTATACTATGACACCACCTTCGGGTTGACGTTATATACATAACTTCACTTTAGTAGACAAGGTTAATGTAGCCTTACCTTGACCTTGAATACTAATACACGTTAGATGTTCAGGGTTATAGTCCGTTAGACCTTAACCCTATTACTATTTGAAGGTTATAGTCGGTTGTGCTATAGCTTCATTATGTTATCGTTGTTTGATTACTTCTATACTCGTTCCTTTAGAACATTCAGTTACATTATTCTACATTTGAGTTGTGATGTTTATCACGAATGATTAATACTTGGTATAGTCTGTTACACTATCTAGGGCCTGATTTTCCCTGGTATAGTCAGTGACACTATACTAGGTCTGATTACTACATAGTGCAGTCAGTTACACTGTACTACATAGAAGTCGTGAGGTTGCTCACGCAGTTGGCAGTCAGTTACACTGTGCAACGTACATGATGGTTAGTGATATAGATGACGGTAGTATTAGTTACATACTATCGGAATGAACCAATACTGCTCGCAAGAGGTTTAATTGGTCTATGTTCGGTGGGTCCAGATTCGTCAGTTACACGTTCTGGGTCCCCGTGTGTCGTTCGACGTACAGTTACTGCGTCAAGAACTCTAGCCAGGTCTTAGACATATAGTCGTCAGTTACACGCTATACATAGTACTGTGGAGTATCAGTTACATACTTCACAAAATGGAGGGTCAGTTACACGCTTCGTGTCAGAGGGTCAGTTACACGCTTTGACTAGTTAGAGTATCAGTTACATACTCTAGCCGGTGTTCATTCTATGTCCTATACATCTTTGTATGAAGTCTGTTGTTACTTACTCCGACTTGTGTGGATGGATACATAGTACCTATCTCGATCGTTATGATTATTTATGGATTACATTAAATTATATGACCGTGTCTAATAACATGTTGGTCATGTGTATTGATATCTTCACATGTCGTTTGGTTATGTTATCTCTCATTATTATTGCTATTCATGTTCAACTTGTTATAACCATGACTGGGAGAACATCTAGTTGCTCCCCACTGACTGTGGATCCCCCCTTTCAGGTCTTTCGAGATGATGTTGAATGTGATGATGTTGGGGAAGACCTGTGGAGAGAGACCTTTACATAAGTTTCTTTTGATTTTCATTTTGAACACTTTTGAATAATGTAATAGTTTGACTGTCGAGATAGTAATGATTCGGATTTGGTCGGGTGTTTCCGCCACCCTTGACCCTATTATTTATATTATTGATATTATTAATTACTTTTTAAAAATCCGGGTTGTTACACGAGCACTGATAAGTGCAGTTTGTAGTGCCTAACTTGTTGTATTTGGTCTTGTATTTCCTTGAGAAATCGCTCTTTGGAGCGATTTCGGGGCCACATATATTTCCTCTAGCTCGTTTTAGGTTCCTGAGACCATTCATGAAGAATTGGAACGATTCTGACTCGTTTGATACACTTTTGGAGCCAACGAAGAGAAGGAACGATCACTCGGTGCCTTGTATTCGATCCCGAGACCTTGGGACCCAATCCCGAGCCCCTTAGACTCGATCCCAAGCCCCGAGAATCGATAACAAGCCCATGAGAAGCAAGGAAGGACCAAAAAGATCATATTGGAGGCCTACAAGGCCTTTCCCGGGCGGGATAGTAGCCTTCCCGACCGGGAAGGGGTGCACAATTAAGAAGGCTTCTGTTTTGAGCCGGCTCGGCCGAGAAGGCTTCCGTCCCGGGCGGGACCGTTTCGTCCCGGGCGGGATGAGCAGGCTGCAGCACGAAAGTCTTCTTTTCATTCTCCTTCATTCTTGTAACCTTATAAATACTTCCCCCTTGTATTGTTTAAGGAGGATACATGAGATTAGACTAAGCTACCTTAGACCTCTCTTCAACATTCAAAACCCTAATTTGCTTCTCTTCATCTCTAGTTTAGTTTCATATTAATCTTTAGTTAATCTTTGTTTAATCTAGCTATTAGTCTTGTATTAAGGAGATTCTTGAAGACTCATCCAAGCTTGACAACCTTGGAGATTATTTGGGTTTCTTATTAATACAAGTTCTCATCTTTTTCATCCTCTTGTACTTGGTATAATCTCTTTTCTCTTGTTCTTTGCTTGTTTATCAAGTTTTAATCTTTACATATTGATTATTGTTCTTGTTTGTTCATTATGAATGTTTGGATGTTTATATTGATTTCTCTTGTTTATGTTAGTCTTAGTTTGATAATGAGTGAGTAGATTCCTTGTGGGGTTAGTAGGGGGATTATGTGTGGAGTATGGATGATTAGGGCTTGATTATGGGTAAAGGTGATTCCTTTGTTGCTAGTCACATATTGGGCACACTATGTGTTTGTTGTATTGCTTGTGTGGGTAGTAGTGGCCAATGCTTCTCATAATTGTATTCCTCTTCTCATTGTTTGACTAATTTGTGATTGAATACTTATGTTTTGAGTAGCATCTAGCATGAGTGTTCGGGTCTAGTCTTAGACACGAGAGTGCGGACTTAGACTTTGGCGCGAGAGCGCACCTCGACCTTAGTAGCTAAGTGGCACCTACACCCTTGATTACCCAACCACCCTACTACACTTGAGAACCCGACCTAACCCTACTCCCTTTCTTATTGATTCATCTTTCTAGTTAGTCATCATTTCTCTAGTTCATTGCTTAGTTAATCTTTAGTTGTTTCATTTAGCCTATATTATATCTAGTTCATTGTTAGTCCACCTTCTTTACCTCTAACCATCATAGTTTGTCAATTATCTTCTTCTTTGTGTTGTTTTGGTAGCCTAGTCTCGTTTTTAGGTCGACCTAGTCTAGACATTACATAACCGTCTCCGTGGACACGACCCGACTTACCCTAGCTACCGTTAGGATTAGTTGGACTTTAATTGACGGTGGGGGAAACACGGCAAGAACCTATCAACAATTTGGCGCCGTTGCCGGGGACGGTGCATTGTTTAGACTTAGTTTGCTTATTAGCTAGACTTAGTTACCCTTCTTGTGCTCTTCTTCTATCTCTTGTGCATATTTAGTAATCTTTTTCCTTGTTTTTATCATTTTCTCTCTTCTTTGTCTCCCGTTGTGCTTGTTTATTGTCTTTGCCTAGTGCCCATAAAGCACTAGGTGTTCTTACGTTTGTTCGAGTGTGTAGTGTATGCCTAGGAGGAGAGACGATTTCTTTCTCTTCAATCCAGAGCCGGAAAGACTCTTTAGAGCCTTTCGCCAACGGACGATTGACCGGGTTAGAATCTCTCAACCAAGTGCTAGCAATACCAATCAAGAACAAGCTCAAGGTTCTGACTTGAACGAGATACCTCGAGCGACGGCCGAAGGGAATTTCATCAATCCTTTCGGTACTTCTAGTCCTAGTTCTCCTTCTACATCTACATCAACACCGTCTACACCAACATCTCCCGCATATCCAATCATGCCTAAGTTCTCTTCTCATTCAACCTTTACAGAAGACGTTTTGCCCGGTCCCACCGTTTTACCGGAGGCATATACCTGCAACTTTGTGGCAAAGACGCAATTCATCTAATTGGTCGAAAGAAGTCAATTTAGTGGGTTACCAACCGAAGATCCTCATCAACACATGGAAACCTTTTCGGATTATTGCGATGCTATCTCACAAACGGTAATAACCCAAGATCAAATCCGGTGGGTATTATTTCCTTTCTCTTTAATCGTTAAAGCTAAGCAATGGTTCAAGGGGTTAGACAAGGCGACTCTTGGTATTGATACTTGGAAGAAGCTAGCCTTAGCTTTCTACCAACAATTTTATCCCCCGGAGAAGATAAATCTATTGAGAGCCTCTATCACGGGATTCCAACAACGTGATGAAGAAAGCCTCTACGAATCGTGAGAAAGATTCAAAGCCTTGATCCGCTCTTGTCCTCACCATGGTCTATCACAATGGTTCCTAGTTCAACAGTTTTGGAACGGGTTATATGAAGACTCAAGGGCCATTCTCAATATGGGATTGAATGAAAGGTTTACCGAGGTGGATGATGACCAAACATGGTCAAGAATCGAGGAGATGGCGGTGCACAACTCCCAATACTCAAGGCCTAGAAAGGCGAATCGAGGAGGAAGGCACGAGATCGATGCCATTACACAATTAAGCATTGATCTTGGAGCTCAATTAAAAACCCACATGGAATCTATTGACAAGAAGCTCCAAAGCCATTTTGATCAAGGTCAAAGTGCAAGTGCCTCCCACCAACATTCTACTCATCAAGTCAATGCTTTGGGAGTTGTATCTCCTACACCTTATTATGGGATGTGCGATATTTGCGGGATAGTTGGACATGAGCCTCTACATTGCCGGGGTAGTATTGAGCAAGTGAACGCCTTTCAAGCGTTCAAGCAAGGTGCCCCTTATCCTCAAATGTTCCAAGCTTCCCATCAAGCTTCCTAACAACAATCTCTACAACACCGTCCATATGTGCCACCTCCCTTAAGGGACAACAACCAAGGTTACCAAGGTTATATGGGCAACCAAAGGCCATTCAACAACTTCAAGCAACATAACCAAGGTAACTTCAACAACAATCAAGGGTTCCAACAAGGGAACTTCAATCAAGGTGGTTTCCAAGGAAACCAACACAATCAAGGACATCAAAACTACAACCATGGCAACAATCAAAGCCTTAATCAAGGCAACTCTCATGGGTTCCAAGGGAACCATTAACAACAACAAGCAACCCAAGGCAATCGACAAGAAAGCAAGCCAAGGAGCCGGTCTCCTATTCATGATTATGGTACTCCCCTAGCCCTCACCGATACTCCGCACAATCCACAATCTCCACCTCGAGATTTCGACATGCAAAAATCAATGATGGATGTGCAAAAGAGTAACCAAGAAATGCAAAGAAGCCAAATGGAGATGCTAAGAAACCAACAAGAATTCTTTGCTCATCTTCAAAGGGAGAACATAGCAAGAGATGCTCATATCAAGATGCTCGAAACCCAAATAGCTCAAGTTGCTTCGGGTAGCTCTTCAAGGCAAAAGGGGCAACTACCTCCTCAAGGTGAAACGGAGAAATTTGAGCATGTGAATGCTATTACCACAAGGAGTGGTGCATCTTATGATTCCCCCTTAAACCCGATTGAGCAACAAGCAATGAAAGAAGTTGCATCTCCGACTCAAGAGAATTCGAGCTTGGGAAATCCAATTGAGGAACAAGTCTTGTGGGAGATTGAGAAACCCCATGAAGACAAGCTTCCCCCACTTCAAGGAAAAGACAAAGGTAAAGGGAAAATGTCATTTGAAAGGTCCAACCTTAATGAGCAAGACAAGGTGCATATCAAGTTGCCTTTCCCAACAAGGCAAATGAAGACCAAGGTGGATGCTCAATATGACAAGTTCCTTAATATTGTGAAGAAATTGGATGTGAGTGTCCCGTTTACCGAGTTACTTACCCAAATCCCGGCATATGGAAGATTCATGAAAGAAATCTTGGCTAGGAAGAGATCCATTGACAAGGAAGAGACCATAGCGTTCATAAGAGTGGTGAGCGAGCTTATTCAAGGTTCTACGCTTCCCAAGTTGAAGGATCCGGGTAGTTTCTCGATCCCGTGCACCATAGGCAACTTCAAGATTGAGAGAGCCCTATGTGATTTGGGTGAGAGTGTAAGCATCATTCCCTATTCCATTTGTGAGCGACTTGGGATGAAGAAGCTCAAGTGTACTTCCATTACACTCCAAATGGCCGATAGTTCACTCAACCGACCATTAGGGATGTTAGAGGATGTGCCAATAAGAATCGGGAAGTACTTCATTCCGGTCGACTTCCTTGTACTTGACATGCCGGAAGATGCTATCACTTCCATTATCCTTGGGCGCCCATTTCTACATACCGCCGGTGCCATGATCGATGTGAAGAATGGTAGGATCACATTTGAGTTAGGCAACGAAAAGCTCGTGTTTGACCTCGAAGGCAACACCTCGCCTACTAATGATGAATCTTGTAAAATGATCCACGCCATGAAAGACATCGATCTAGGGGATGACTCGGGTGAAAGCTTGAAGAACGACTTCTATGAGCTTGAGGATGATGATTCCGAGCTTGGGGCGGATGAGTGCCCATATCATGAGTTTGAAGAAAAGTTCCAAGACAAGAAGAAAGATGAGCCTCCCTTGGGGCCACATGAAGATAGATGGACGTTTGGGTATATACCGAAGGATCGAAAGTACAAGTTCAAGCCATTGAATTTAGTAGATCGGGATGCCCCGGGAACGTCAAGACAAGGTTGTGAAGAACCTTGTAATGTGGATGGTTACACCACAAGCTTGATTGAAGACTTCGCAAGGGTCTTCGATTTGTTTCTTCGTGCTCTTGATGGCGATGGAATGGGCCATAGTGTTGTTAAAAAATGATTGAAGAATGCACCATCCTTGGTTTGACGGAGTTCTAAAAGAACCGTCTCATTGTATATATCTTTTTCTTGTAATTCCTTTGAGTTTTGTGAAATTCTTGTAAGTTGGAACTTTTGATGAGCGACGTGAGGGAGGGATTTTGATGAATGTTTTGAGCTTATTTGATAGGTGTGAAGTGAAGATGAATCCTAGAGAGGAGTGGTTAATGATAGAGCTTGGATTTTGGGCAAGGGAGTTGGTTTTTGAAGCTTTGGACAAGCTTTTGGGGTTATGGAAGGCTAGAAGATCCATCCCGGGCGAGAAGAGGGCTTCCCGACCGGGAAGGGTGATCCATCCTGACCGGGAAGGAGCCATCCCGACCGGGATGAGGGTACCAAAATTCGAGTTTTCTGGAGTGTCGTCCTGACCGGGAAGGGAGCTTCACGACCGGGACGGGTGTGTCATCCCGACCGAGACCATCCATCCCGACCGGGATGGTCCCCTGCTCCACTTTTTGCCTCTTCTTCGACATTCGATCCCACCCAACCATTTTATACCCCCTCCCAACCTCCCTACCTATCCTTGTGCATGTCATATGACCCCTACACTTCATGGACACACATTTATCTCATTTTCTCTTCACTTTACACCGAGATTCACATCAAATCCCACCTCCTCAAACCATTTCAAGCCTTTGTACTTCAACCATGGAACCGTATCAAGAATGAAGAGGAATAACAATGACGAAGACTAGATACGTGCCGATATCGAACTATGAGACGATGGAGCGAGTGAGTTGCTAACCGATTGGTACGACAACTATCCATTCTTTTCCGTCTTTTATTGCTTGTCTTCCTTTGTTTGTTCCCTTCCCATTATACATTTTGTGTCATGGTGGCCCTCGGGCCCTAGGTAGTCATTGCTCCCGACTCTCAATGACGTGACTACATCGAGAGTCATTTCAAAATCCAAATTTACAAGAATTTTCACTTTTTCTTTGATTTTACTCACTTTTTAGGATTTAGTCGGATTCGGGCGGGATCTGGGCTAGGTGACTTGATTACACCTAGTCCTCCCCTCCCATTTCCTTTTATTTCTTTATTTTTATTTCTTCCCCCATCCATATCTTTTCTCATTTCAGCCCATGGTGACTTGACTACACCCCGGCCGGACAAATTCTACCCTTTTTCTCCCCTTTTTGTTTCGTTTCTTTTAGCTTTATTTTCGTAGTTTCTTTTCTTTTTGATGTCTCCACACACTACGATCGAGCATGAGGACATTGCTCGGTTTAAGTATGGGGGAGCGATATCCTATCGTAGTTAGGTTTATTTTCGTAGTTTTCGAAAAATCTTAAAAAATCCCTAAAAATTTGAAAAATTCTCACAAAAATCAAAAAAGATTTTCTTTTGTGTCTTTTTTTTTTGTGTTGTTGTGTCGTATATTTTTTTTGTTGTGCGTGTTTTGCCCCCCTTTTTCCTTATAGGTTGCTTAATCACCGTTAGCTTTGGAGAGCTTTCAAGACATCCGGTAACATTTTTTCACCCTTTTTACCTCTTTGTTTCTTGTGGAGTTTGGAGGAGATTTGTGATGTTGTGTGCTCGGGTGGAGCTTTGTAGAGTTTGTGGTTGATTTGGTGACTTGTTTGGAAGTTCGGGGTGGTGTTTGTTCTCTTTATGTGTTTGTTTTGTTTCGTTTTGTTTCGTTTTGTTTTGTTGCCTTTTTGTCTCTTTTTCTTTCGTTTTTGTCGCGTGTTTGTTTTGTGTGTGTAGTTGTGTCTTCTGTGTAAAAGGTTTTCGAAAACCCGATTTTGAGGTTAGTGTGCAAGTGTTTACTTTCCCTTTCTAGTAGTATGAATCGAGTCTTGGACCTTAGTCTAGTAGAATGACCCTAAATCAATAGTTCTGTTGGTCCTTTACCTTGAGTCCACCTAGCTTACTAGAGATTTACTACGGGATTTGCATTTTGACCATTATGACCACCCACGGTGTGAAAAGGCCTTGGTTGCCGAGTCCCGTCTCTTAGGTAACCATGTTTGAAATTTTTTGATTAGTCCAAGTTTTCCACCTTTTTGTGGGTTTGAAGGGAAGGCGCCGTCCCGACTCACCCATTTCCCTACCTCCTACACATATCCACAAAATAAAGTTGCAAATTGTTGAAATCTCTTTCTTAGTTGCAAAAAGAAATGCCTACAACTCAAATCTAGCCAAAAGGGCAAACAAAGAAAATGAAAGAAAATGAAAGAAAGAAAAGATTGAAGAAAAAGAAAAGGCACAAAAACCCAAAAAGAAAATACAAAAGATGAAAAAGAAAAGGCATAGCGACACACAAAGCAAAAAATGCAAAAGAAAGAAAAATGCCAAAAGAAAACCGTCTCACAAAAAGAATCCCCACATCTCAAAAATAAGCCTTTTACCGACTATTACCGTGAAGAGCCTACCAAAGAACCGAGTCCCTAGGAAGGATGATAGCGATTATGGTCGGTCTTCCCTCATTTTGCAAACCTATCCACCTTTTTACTTGGACTAGTTGAGAGGTTTTGAGCATGGGATGACCCTCTTGGCTTATCGCTAAAGGGGGCGGGGTCTCACTTACCTACAGTGTCGACTAACACCGTGGTTCATCCTTTTTCCAACTCGCCGATCGTCCCGTAGTACGTTCTTAGAAGGTTAGGAGGACCTAGGTAAGTTACCAACGTTTTTATTGCTTTGTTGTCATACTATTAGTGTTTAGTTCATTTCGATTTGTATTATTAGCTTGGGATCGTTGTCACTTGCCTTGAGTCCTAAACCGGTGCTTCTTTCACCGCTTTTTAGAGGGAAGCGATATTTATTTCTTTTTTGGGTGCAACCGATTACTTGCTTGTTTGTATGTTTGTTTGTCTGTGTGTTTTTGTGTCCGGTTGCATCCACAGTTTTGTCGCAAGACCTTACTTGCCTTGCGGAGTGCACTCTTTCTCTAAGTGTACTAGTTGAAAGGGCGTAGTGTGCGCTAATACCCGCTCGGCTAGTTTAGTAGTTAGTTTGTGCTTACTCGAGGGAGAGTAAGGGTTAAGTGTGGGGGAGTTGATAAGTGCAGTTTGTAGGGCCTAACTTGTTGTATTTGGTCTTGTATTTCCTTGAGAAATCGCTCTTTGGAGCGATTTCGGGGCTACTTATACTTTCTCTAGCTCGTTTTAGGTTCTCGAGACCATTCATGAAGAATTGGAACGATTCCGACTCGTTTCATACACTTTTGGAGCCAACGAAGAGAAGGAACGATCACTCGGTGCCTTGGATTCTATCCCGAGACCTTGGGACCCATTCCCGAGCCTCTTATTCTCGATCCCTAGCCCCGAGAATCGATGAGAAGCCCATGAGATGCAAGGAAAGACCAAAAAGATCATATTGGAGGCCTACAAGGCCTTTCCCGGGCGGATTCCTTGTGGGGTTAGTAGGGGAATTATGTGTGGATTATGGATGATTAGGGCTTGATTATGGGTAAAGGTGATTCCTTTGTTGCTAGTCACATATTGGGCACACTATGTGTTTGTTGTATTGCTTGTGTGGGTAGTAGTGGCCAATGCTTCTCATACTTGTATTCCTCTTCTCATTGTTTGACTAATTTGTGATTGAATACTTATGTTTTGAGTAGCATCTAGCATGAGTGTTCGGGTCTAGTCTTAGACACGAGAGTGCGGACTTGGACTTTGGCGCGAGAGCGCAAACCAACCTTAGTAGCTAAGTGGCACCTACACCCTTGATTACCCAACCACCCTACTACACTTGAGAACCCGACCTAACCCTACTCCCTTTCTTATTGATTCATCTTTCTAGTTAGTCATCATTTCTCTAGTTCATTGCTTAGTTAATCTTTAGTTGTTTCATTTAGCCTATATTATATCTAGTTCATTGTTAGTCCACCTTCTTTACCTCTAAAAATCATAGTTTGTCAATTATCTTCTTCTTTGTGTTGTTTTGGTAGCCTAGTCTCGTTTTTAGGTCGACCTAGTCTAGACATTACATAACCGTCTCCGTGGACACGACCCGACTTACCCTAGCTACCGTTAGGATTAGTTGGACTTTAATTGACGGTGGGGGAAACGCGGCAAGAACCTATCATCAAGCACCTAGCCCGCTTATTACTATTAATAAAAAAGAAATAAACTTTTCTTCCTTTATAATGCGCCTCGACAATCGCTTGATTTAATAACGCACTTTCTCGCTTAGGACTCGATACTATGCCATTTATCGATAACAATCAAACAAACCTCAAAACAATGAGGAATTACAAGAATCGAGATCCCGTGTTCTCTTTTTACCTATCCCATGTCCGGTGTAGAAAGCCACATAACCATCCCTTAGAACGAGCACTCTCGAATCTTATGACGAATCTAGATAGTCCCTTAGCTAGTAATCAAGGACGGAAGGCAAACCCATTTCCCACAATAAACATCCCTCCAACAATGACCGACCGACCCACCATAGGTGCTAGCCAAACCAAAAGTCTGAAATGACCAAAAGGGGCCAAAGAAAAAAAAGAGCGAAACCAAGGCCAAGCCAAGCCGGCCCAATTCGATGACCAAGACAGAACTCAATGCTCAAAATCAAAACCCAATCATCCAATTCGATTTCAAATACGATTCCGAGTAAAGAGTAAAATGAACAGACCAGTCAACTAGCACCCAAATACTAGCCTCCCTACATTACAACCCTTAAGACCTTCCCGAGACACTTGTTAGGAGATAGTCAGGAATTTTGAGGATTTATGCTCAATAGGATAATCCCAACCGTAAGGGCCAGACAAGGAAATCAGATCCTGGCGTAATTTACATCCACCCCGATTGAAGTCTGAGTCATTTTTACTCAGCTTCCCCTTTCCTACCACATTACGAAACCTTAGCCCACAGCCCTAACTACACAAAAATTAAGCTCCAGATTTTGATCTATCGAAACCACTTACTACCTAGCCCCACATTCCAAAACCATCCAAGCCAATCACCCTGACCCTAACACGGTATCTCGGTAATTGTCACTTTCAAGAGGTCCCACCCAACCACTTCGCCTTAGTTCCTTAACTAGGGAGGATACACTCTAAATCGATATTTGGCATAACGAGTCTAAAGCAAAATCACTCACATCTAAATGAACTACGAACATGGTTTGATTCTCTCTAAACCTGGATACGTAGGCAACCCTTCTTCGGGTACAACCAACCAAATAAGGAAATCGATTACTCGATTCACATGCAAGTCGGAGCCACCCCTATGTTCCGATTAACGAATGATTTTAAAATGACGAAGCACAAACGACGAGCCGAGGACGGGGAGAAAACCCGAAAGGGCGCCCCGGGCAAAATGAAGAAACGAGTTGCGAGCCGTCGTCAAAAAAAAACAAAAAAGAAAAAAAAAAGAAAAAAAAAAGGACGAGCCGAGGACGGGGTGAAAACCCGAAAGGGCGCCCCGGGCAAAATGAAGAATCGAGTTGCGAGCCGTCAAAAAAAATTAAAAAAATATATGTGCTTCTCATTAATAAAAACAAAAAAAAACAGTTAAATCGAGCCTTTGTCGAGGCCTCTACATCAAGCATCCAAAATCCGGACATCTCGGAAATTAACAACGTGTCTAAACTCCACAAAAACTAGTACTAGTACGCCACATAATATCAATTAATACGACATAGTACTAAACGGCTGGGCTACCGGTCCAACTTGTCCTCGCCCTTACCATTTGGGTGCGACTGCTTGCGTTCGTCCTCCTCGATTATCCGAAAGCCAGCTTCTAACGCCCTGTCCAAACACGAGTCCAGCAAATCTCATTTTATTTGCTCTTTCAAAGCTTTAATATGGGTCTTGTTAGTCTTGGCCCGTTTAGATGAACTGACGAAACTAGGATCAGTCCCACTGTCTTTGGTTAGGAACTTAGTCTCTCGAGCCTCTTTCTCGCCTCTTAGTGGGGCTGTCTTCCTAACTTTTGAGTCGGTCTGTCCTAGAAGATGTTCGCAAACCCTCTTTTGCATGAAAGTATTGTCGGTCGTTCGAGAATCGGGATGCAAGAACTTCTGCTCCCAAGATACCCTGAAACCCCTAAGCAAATCCCCAGTCCATGGATCGAAATTAGAAATAACTTCAGCGTCATCTGGAATAGAAGGTCGGACACCCATCTGATTAGACAACATACTCGGGTAAATATAGACTTGATCCCTCATGGATAGTAGTAGCAAAGCCCGGGTTGAGGACGAAAAAGGGAACCCAACATGCCCACTAATGTTCCACCATGGGATAAACCACCTGATGACAGCACTTCTCCCAACCAAATAGGAAAGCCAATCATCCTCTTCGCGATTTTTGCTCCACACCGACGCCATCTTACGGCCCGTGAAACCCCTGTAGTTATAATCTTTGAAACACCGGGGAGGGTCAATCAAACCGAGCCGCTCTTGCAGCCAAACCTGTACGAAAACACGACGAAGCGTCACACCTCCAAAGCCAAAACAACCACAATATAAATAAAACCAAGCCCCAAAAAAGAAACACATAAAGAAAAAGAGGAGCAAGAGCAAACCTGTAAGATGATCCTAGAACCCCGAGAAAGTGTCCCCCGTGACCGGACACTAGCATCAAGACCAAGAACAAGCTCACCCAAAATAAGCAAAGAGGGTGATCGTCCATGTTCCATAGCCGCTACCACATCCATGACGCAAGGATTACCCCAAACTCCACGCGACCGCGTGTCCTCAAAAAGATAGTAGCAAGCAATAGCAATATTGAAAGCGCGCCTACATGCTAAGGTCGAAACATAACGAGGGTCAACCCAAGAGAATATCCTAGAAAGTAACTCTAGGTTAAGACCATCACTACCAAAATAGCCTTTAGCCTCCTCCAACGAAGAAAGGTCCAAGAAGTGATGAAACCGCTCCGCATAAGCATCATCCCCTTAGGGCACACAAGGTCAAACAAAATACCACCCTCCTATAGCATCTATCTCTTCGGGCAAAGGAGAAATTTTACCCCCGGGGAAAGCAAAAGCATGATATTTCGGGTCCCAGAACTTAGAACATGCACTCAAGAAGCTATCCTGCACCTTGACCCGACTCAGCGCGACAACCATCGACAAACCGTCATTTTAACTAACCTCGGGGTAACGTTTCTTAAATAAAACCGCCCACTCAGCGAGGGCATTCCCGAAACCCGACATGACCCTATATATGATTCTATACCTTACGGATATACTACTATATCTAGAACATGCACCCGCAACCCGTATATATAGTCCTAATCCCACAAGAATTAGGAAACAACGAAAATTTCCATAACCCGAAACCCGAACCGCACCGGCCCACGCGCCCGGGTCTCCGGCCGCCTAAGACCAAGCGGCCCGAACTCAATTGCCTCAGCCCGAGCACCTGATGCCAGGCATGATTCAACCCGAACAACGCAAGGATAGAAACATGAACTACCCAGGATCACCCTAGCAATCATCTTGCGTTGGGAACGACCTCCCAAAGTCACTAGAACCCACTCAAAAACCGAAACACCAACGCAGGAGCTAGAGACGCGAGTTCACTCGTCCGACGCACGAGACTTAGGTCTTTTTTTTTATTCTTTTTTTTAGGGGGATAAGCTACCCCACATAGGCGTGTCGTAGCCTTGCAACGGTTATTGTCGAGTCACGTCTGTAGCCTTAGTGCAAAGCAATTTTACGAATATATAAAAAGTAGTCTAACTTTTTTTTCAAAAGTCGCCCGAATTTAAACTTCGGTCTTATTCTGAATACCTATGCTTCTCAATGCATCCGGTCAAAGCACGTTAATGTTTCGCATCTCGAGTCAAAACATTTTAATCGACGTATTACCTGATCCGATTCCCGGCTCAAACTAACACATTTCAAAACATCCGAAAAGAACTGTTTTCACACTCTTGTGCAATGCTAATACACCCTAAACTAGGTCGAATCGCAAACAAACAAACGCAAATAGTGATTACTTGTCAATCTAGCTAAACGATTAACTAAATAAAAGCGCAAGACTAATCCAACTAATTCAAACACTAAGAATTTAAAGCAAATATGCAAAATATACAAATTCATACACAAAATCAAGGCTAGGAAGGACCCCTAGAAGCTGCACCAATGGCCATCACGACCTCACAAATGTTGTCATCAAAGCCTAGGTCCTCCAAGTCTATGAGAGGAGACTCACTACTGTCCATCCTCGACAGCATATCTAGAGTAGCAGTCTCAGGGATCCCTCCAACATCCTCAGTAGCACCCGTAGCACGACCTGTAGCCTCAGCCTTAGCCTCTCTCTCCCTCTCAACCCGATGCCTAACCTCACCCAGCGCA
Organism: Agrostemma githago; assembly: GCA_958450325.1. Lineage (NCBI taxonomy): Eukaryota > Viridiplantae > Streptophyta > Magnoliopsida > Caryophyllales > Caryophyllaceae > Agrostemma > Agrostemma githago. Next base: position 22,969,809 of record OY288255.1, on the reverse strand, counting down.
GAGGTCTCGCCCTGAGACCGAGCCAACTGTTACTTAAGTTGAGCAATCTCTTCGGCCCGAGATTAAAGGAGCTGTCGCGCCCCAGCCATTTCCGCCTCAAGCTCAGTCACCAGAGTCTCCAACTGCCCCACCATTTCCGGGGTATCCTGCAAGTATACTTAAGCATTAGGAAAACACGCAAACAATCTAAGAGCCAATCCTAGGTACACGCACTTACCGATCGAGATCCCGAAGTGTCACGAAAGACCCTCGAGGCATAGACCCTAAAGCAGTTGGCAGGCTGCCACAACTGCTGATGGCAAGCCGACGAAACCTAAAAGGTTAAACCACGCAATTTGGCCAAACAAAACCTAACCCTTAGAATTCGAAACAGAAACCAAAACGTACCCGGTGTACCCGGTCACGCCACTCCATCCCAGCTTCCATCTCCTCAGCATAACACGGGGAAAGAGGCTGTGTAAAGGCTACCCCAGCCACATTGACCCTGAGCAGTGTCAAGGGGAAGTCTGGGGGCTGAACAGCATCAGCCGAATCGGCCAGCTGAAAGAAAAGTGAACCGAACAATAGACCATAAGACAAAATAAGCGGTAAAAAAAGCCAAAACTAACACTTCAATAATCCTAAACCTTGGGGGCTACTAAAACAAACTGTAAGAAAAACTTACATCTGCAAGGCGCAGCTAGTTTACCAGCACATTCTCCAACGAGCAAGAGCCCACCGTGCTCTTAGCCCGAGCTAACCTCCACTCAATCCCCATCGGAAACCAACCCGGACAAGCGCACCGTCCTAGATGCCAATCGAGGGAGTTAGGAGTAAATTCCAACTCATAAAGCAAGCCTTAAAACCTCCTCTAGTCGAAATCGACCTCCAGCAGTAAACGAACACGAGAGCCACGATTAACAAGAATGCTCGCGCTCGGCCGCGTGATAAGGCGAACAAAACAAATTGATCTACAATCCCAAAGCGCTTGAAGCAATATGTTATCCTAGCAAATTCCTAAGCACACTCAATTCGCATCCCAAGGGAATTATTATTTTAGCACATTCCCGGAATAATTCAATAAGCAAATACGAGCCCAAGAACTAATGCAAAGAGCTTACACATCAACACTTGTATTTTAAATGCAAAAGAATCACTAAATCCAATGTAGCCACCCGAGAGGGATAAATCCAGCATAGCCACCCGAGAGGGATAAATCCAGCATAGCCGCCCGAGAGGGATAAATCCAACTTAATGCAACCACCCACGATGGATCAAATCAAAACTAAGACACCAATGAACACTTAATCAAAAGGTTCGAAACTACTAAAACAGCAAGAACAAACCCGAACAAATAAGACAAGCCTGCGAAACAAAATTAGCTAAGACAAACTCATAACACCAGCATTTTACTGAAAGAAATAAATAAACAGCAATTTGCCCGAGGGGTCTGAGTTATCCCGTAGGCACGACAGTTTTGCCCAAGGGATCTAAGTGATCACGGAGGCACAACAACAACAATTTTGTCCTAGGGGTCAGAGGCATCCCAAAAGACAGCTACTCGAGTGGAGACTGGCGCCCTCGAGGAGTTTTGCCCAAGGGATCTTAATGATCCCGGAGGCACAGCAACAGCAATTTTGTCCGAGGGGTCAGAGGCATCCCAAAAGACAGCTACTCGAATAGAGACTGACGCCCTCGAGGAGTTTTTCCCAAGGGATCTTAGTGATCCCGGAGGCACAGCAACAACAATTTTGTCCTAGGGGTCAGAGGCATTCCGAAGGACAGCTACTCGAGTGGAGACTGACGCCCTCGAGGAGTTTTGCCCAAGGGATCTTAGTGATCCCGGAGGCACAGCAACAATAATTTTGTCCTAGGGGTTAGAGGCATCCCGAAACACAGCTACTCGAGTGGAGACTGACGCCCTTGAGGAGTTTTGCCCAACGGATCTTAGTGATCCCGGAGGCACAACAACAACAATTTTGTCATAGGGGTCAGAGGCATCCCGAAAGACAGCTACTCTAGTGGAGACTGACGCCCTCGAGGAGTTTTGCCCAAGGGATCTTAGTGATCCCGGAGGCACAGCAACAACAATTTTGTCCTAGAGGTCAGAGGCATCCCGAAAGACAGCTACTCGAGTGGAGACTAACGCCCTCGAGGAGTGCCCAAGGGATCTTAGTGATCCCGGAGGCACAGCAACAACAATTTTGTCCTAGGGGTCAGAGGCATCCCGAAAGACAGCTACTCTAGTGGAGACTGACGCCCTCGAGGAGTTTTGCCCAAGGGATCTTAGTGATCCCGGAGGCACAACAACAATAATTTTGTCCTAGGGGTCAGATGCATCCCGAAAGACAGCTATCTGAGTGGAGACTGACGCCCTCGAATAGTTTTATATCATGTTACCTTGTCCTAAGGGTCATAAGCATCCCAAAGACGACCGCTTTAGTGAAGACTAACGCACTCGAACGTTTTGTGTCATCAAAGGTTCATAAGCATCCCAAGCAAAAGCGAATACATTGACACCTAACACATAAAAGCGCTTAACATTAAACAAAACCTTAAATAAATCGAAGAAAACAAAGAGCGCGTGCAAAGAACCAAGAGCAAGACAACAAGCAACGGCCCAGGCCCAAGCAAGCAACCACAAGCGAAGATATCAGGTATGAGTCCTAAACCTTGGCTGGCGAGTCCTAACGCACAGTCTAACGGACTTAAAACGACCCGACCGGACAGGAACCAGGTCGTAATCTTCGATTGACCTCGGCGGCTATACTTTGACTTTCGCCTTGTCCAAGCCTCAGTGAAAGTGAGGGCTTCTGTAGACACCCTGATTTGGACCTGGTGGCTGCAGAAGTGCCCAACAAACACCCGATGACGATAGGACTGCAATGCGACGCGGGTTCGCGGTGTTCTAGATAGTTTTTCTATAGAACGGATCAAATAAATTATTCGGGCAATTAAACTAACATGATGGCAACCTTAGTCGTGTCGTTACAGTCGCATAGACACTAATTAAAGTCAATTCGGACACCGGGACCCCGAAGTTGGTCCTGAAACTCGAACCGAGTCAGCACCACGCTAAGCGAATCTCGGGATGAACACCCGAGGCCCACTAAACCCTCGGCGCTAAGCCAAATCATGGGAACCCTTAAGCTCTAAGCTATGTATCACACTTTCGTCTCTCGGTTTTGGAAAGTATCAAAATCGTATCTTCAAAACTCCAACCGCCCCACCTCACGCGTCTTGGTCTTCTCACGCCTGATCCCAGGCGCCTGATTCTTGGTGCGCCTCAGCTCACGCGCCTATATGGGCGACGAGGGCCGGAAACACCTATAAATACCCGCCTTCACGCCCTCATTTCGACACACAACTCAATTCTCTCTTCTCCCTTTAAACTCTCGCTAAGAGCTCGCACTCCGACACCCGAGGCAAACGATCCACTCGATCGTAGTTCCGATAATAAAAAGCGACATCGACGCTACTCCTCACCTTCGAGCACTCCACTCAATACCGAGGTGCCTGTGATCGACTAGCACAAAACTAGAACCCAGGTTCTGTCGGATTAGCCGCAGAACTAGTCCTTAGCAACGAAACTCTGCCAGAGTAGCCGCGGGAAGGTCAAACGGTAACGGAACTCTGCCGAAATAACCGATCAACTTAGGAGGATCCGCCTGTCGAAGTCGTATCGTCACTAGGTTGCCATCTAAACAAAACTTTCCATATTTGCCCTTTCTATTATTATGCACTACGACTACACTAGATGTGGGCACTAGGCCAACAAACATCTACTAATATACGTAACGTCCCAACTTCAACCGCAAACACTAAAACACACTAAATAGACTCGAGTAATTCCGATATCCGTTCTCAAAACTATCTATGCATCGAGTCCCGTTTAGTGTATACTTCGAGGGTGCAACTGCTCACTATGTGATTTACTTACATTCGCATTTACAGATTTTCATATGAATTTTTTTTATGACCTTATAATCGCATGCTAAATCACCTAACACGGAATTCAAAACGTAAAACAACTGAAACTGAACAAAGTGATGGTCGGGTTCCGTATTAGTCCCGGTGCTCGCCTTATTAGGTTCGACGCATCTCTACTAATACCGAATCGACGCATCTTAAGCAGAATACCAGGTAAGGTATACCACGAGAACGACTAATATTCGTATTATCGCGTTAAAACTGATTTGCTAATACGTATAATACTTGTACTCTCTACTCTCCCACGTGCATCTTTTCATGACCTGTTTGTCACGTGAAATCGCATGCAAAGGATGTAAACACAACTACTTTGACGATAAAACTTACTTGTCCTTAAACAACCGACATAGCAAAAGGCTTAGGGTTAAAACAACGGATGTTACAGTATTTCCACCACAATAAAAGAACTAGGATATCAGCCCACCGATTGATTAGTAGAGGCCGCTGTAGTGCGGGCGGGATTGGGTGTTGACATCTATCGGATGTTGGCTTCCCAATACGTACCCTTACCCCTTACTCAGAATCGACGGTTTCCGGATGTCCAAAACCATTGGCAATGAGAGTCATTCCAGGCATAGAGTGCCTAAGGGTACAAGTCTTTATCTTTAGTTCCCATGCCACTCAGCTTAGAGCCGGCAAGGGATCAAATTTGACTTGAACGGTTTCCGAGTCCCCATAATTTGCCTTGATGGTGACTCCACAAATCAACAACAACTTCAGTTCACTAAAAAGGTCGCCTTACCAAATAAAACGGCCTTTAAATATTTACAACCACGACTCGATCGATTCCCAAACGGAAACACGGGTGCCCGCACCCGTCTAGTACAAGTCCGGATCGTCATCCAAATCGAGGTCCGACACTTCGCCCCGTATGCGAGATCGGACCGGCCCCCGGCAGGGAGGAGGCCGCGTGGGTGGCCGCCGCCACACGTTGAAAACCGGGTCGGTCCCGCGCGGGGCGCCGGGCGGTGCGGACGGACGTCCACACTCCCCTGAACTTTTCACTTTTTTTACATGGTACCCTTTTTCTTTCTATGTGTATACATGATACCATTGAACTTTACCATTAATTTTATTGGTACCCCTTAGAGTTATTTTCATCAAGTTTTTCCGTTGAATTATATTTTTAGCTTGGATTAAGACTTCACTACCATTTAACTTAAATAATTACTAAGTAATTGAGCTTAAATAAAGTGCTAACATATGATTTGGCAATATAACGCCCAAAGTATACTCATTTTAGATTTGGTGCATAACTGCAAAAACGAACAACAATATTAGTGTAAGTCCAATTATAGGTAAATTAGGCATGTTAAATGACGTTTAAGTTTTAATCTTAAACAAAAAAAGGGAATTTAGTGCCAAAGTTTGACGGAAGAAAAATTAGGCTACCAATATGGTAATAATAAAGTTTAGGGGTACCAACGAAGTTTTATAGTAAAGTACAAGGGTACTGTAACACCCCGGCCCAATCCTAGAACCAAAAATGTTAACCGCGGTAGCCCGCCTAGCTTTGTACTAGTCTCACAAATAAACAAGAGGCCTTTCCAGTGCATTTTGTCCTCACTCATTCGCATCCTCGAAACCTTCCCAGGAGGTTACTCATCCTTAGACTACGTCCAACCAAACACGCTTAACTGCAAAGTTCTTTTGCATGGATGACCAGAAGCAAGGTTAACTGCGGAGTTCTTTTGTATGGATGACTAGAAAAGAAAGTGCACTTCATAAATAGGACATCTTCAATCAATATGGGGTGTTTCAATCACTCCCATGAAGAACGCAACGTCCTCGTTGCGCCTGACAGCATAACCACTGACCCATAATCCACCCCCGTTACGTGCCAAATACATGATCGCCGGTTTGCTTTAATACCATTTGTAACACGCCGGCCTGCCTGCCAGCATAACCGCTAATCCATAATCCACCCCAGCTAGGTGCCAAATACATGGTTGCAGGGTTGCTCTGGTACCATTTGTAACACCCCGACCCAATCCTAGGACCAAAAATGGTAACCGCAGTAGCCCGCCAAGCTTTGTACTGGTCTTATAGACCAACGCGAGTCCTTTCCAGCGTATTTTGTCCACACTCAAGCACATCCCGGATACCTTCCCAGTAGGTCACTCTTCCTTAGACTACTCCTAGCCAAGCACGCTTAATTGCAGAGTTCTTTTGCATGGATGACCAGAAAACAAAGTGCATTTTGTTGATATAAGTAGTACTTCAAATCCCTTTAAGCAAAGTTCATAAATAAAATATCTTCAATCAATGTGGGGTGTTTCAATCATGTAAACACGTAAAAATGATAAGGTATCATGTAGAAAAGTGAAAACTTCAGGATACTGTGTAGAAAAGCCCTTAGATAAAAAATGAATCAAAAGACGATACGTCTAGCTACTAGGCCAGATGTTAGCATTCAGCGTCCAGCCCATGGGCCAGATGTTGGTCTTCAACGTAGAGGGATCCTTAGGATTCGACCACAGCACCCGGGCAACGTGACCCATATAGCTAGGAATCACGTTAGCCACTAAAGGGCCTCCGTGACTACCTTTTGTGAGATGTCATGACTTATCCTTCGTCCTCTTCTTCCACGTGCCAGTAAAAAAACGAACTAGCAACACAACCCACAAACCGGCCGCCCTGAAACCACTAGAGCTTAAGACCCATACCGCTCAACGTTGTCTAAGCAGGCTCATCGCCCTCCGGCTCAACATGTTGGGTAGTAACATAATCATCGGCGTCAGAAAATTCGATGTCTAGGTCGTTACTCTTGAACGACCTCGAATGTTGACTATTGTGGCCGAAAAAAACAAGAAATAGGGCATTGGTGGACAGACGGCGCCAACTAAAGTGAACACATCGGCGAGCATTCTCCAACTGAGTCTATGGGGCTTGTGTGCTCTTTGTCAGAGCATTAGAAACAAGGGACTCAGTGGGAGCAACAACCAGAGTCTGAACTGGCTAAACAGTAAGATGATGAGCCCTAGCACACTTAGACGCCGTGATGACTCTACCCAAAATCATCTTTCTTCATCCTTTATTCAACTTTTCTCCCTTAATCAAACTCAATCAACCATTTTTTCTTAATTCAACCATCTTTTATTAATCAAACCCAATCAACCCTCATTCCTTAATCAAACCCTCATTTCTAGTTACTCTTCATTTGCATACGTCTTAATCAATCTCCTTGATTTAAGTCAGATTCACCAAGTTTTCGCTCAATCGGTAAGTTTTAAATTATAACTCCTCATCCTTAAGGGTAGGTTTGGATAGAGGGAAATGGAGGGAAAGGGAGGGGAGAGAAAGGGAGGGATACATTTTTCTTTGTTTGGATATAATTTAGGGAGGAAGGGAAATGGAGGGGGAAGAGAATGAAGAGAATGAGTTTCTTCATTTTAGACCAAAATAAAATCCTGTCAAAGTTGACAAGATTTGGAGGGAAAATGATACTCCCTCCATAACACATTGATCATTCCCATTCATTTTAGCATAATAACTAAGAAAACTCAATTACACTAGTTTCATTTGTTATTTTTTTTAATTTGTTTTTTCTATAACGCATGAGTCGGATTAGGATAAGAAAGCGGATAAAAAAGCACAATTTTTTTCCCGCTACGGTTGAGTAGAATTAAAATAAGGCATGTTTTTTTGTACTTATATTCTGTCACTTTTAATTAAGTTCAGTTCAGACAAGACACATTCAATTCAGTTCTTTTATGCCTTGTTATTTTTCTCGTCAAGGGTGAATCGGGATAGGATGAGAAAGAAAATAAAAAAATTTACGTTGCTTTGTTTTTTAAGTCAGAAATATACTAAGTAGTTGCTATATTTAAACGAGTCAAAAAAATAATAATCATAATTACAGGAATTGTAGATTCCAAAAATTAATAAGCGAGTCTAACATTTTTTTACGCAATTATTCATTACTCAAATAAATAACATGATAAAGTTGTAATTATATATTTTATTTATTCAATATTCTTCTTCCTAATACAAGTAATAATAGGCACTTATCATCTCTCCCCTTCTTTTTCCTTCCAATTTTTATTATCCAAACAACCTACTCTCATTTTTCCTTCTCTCCCCTCCCCTCCCTTTCCTTCCTATTTTCTTATCCAAATGAACTCAAATAAATTAATTACTGAAGTCATCAACAACAAATTAAATTTTTGAGTTCAATTTCCATTTTTATGTTATTTACCCTAACTTTTGAGTTAAATTTCCGTTTTTATGTTATTCAGTTTTTTGTTTTAGTAACCCTGGCCTAATTATTAATTGTTGTTGTCAATTCATTTATGATTTTAGTAATCATTTGTATTTTATTTTTTATGTATATCATATAAGATGAGTGATTGAAGATTATCTGTTAATTGAGAATATGCAAAAAAACAAAAAAAGTGGGGCTCAATTAAGGAGAGAATAAAAGGGATTTTTGACGAAAGTTAAGTTCTTTTGGGAGGGAAAAATGAAGTATTATGGCCTTGTGGGGAAATAAAGAGGACGAAAAATATAGACATGGAGTAATAAAGAGTAATGTAAAGGAAGAGGGAATGAAAGAGTTGATTGATTTTGATTAAGAGATCTTGGGTTTGATTAAGGGATGAGGCAAGAAGATTAAAGGATGAGAACTGTCAATATTAACGGTTTTTTTACGGAAGTTGGGTTTAGTGCCATTTAACAAAGAAATATAAAATTCAGGTGCTTATGGGCAAAAATAAATAAATTATAGATGCCTTATTTACAGAAAGCTTAAATGTTTGGTGCAGTCTGACAAAAAACTCTAACAAATATGGTACATGTTTTAAAGTTTTTCTTAACAAAAATGATGAATTGATTAAATCATTCATGTCTATGGTATATAGGCTTTATTAAAAACCTTCACACTTTCATTTACAAAACTCCAAATACATGCGACTGTTATCTCGTGAATTAAAAAGATTTCTTAATTTGTCTTGTAATGTTAATACATGTACAAAATAATACTGTTATAACAGTCATTTATTATTATGTAAAATGCTATATACCCCCAATTCTAATCCGCACGAAGTCTTTTTTCACCTACAAAAATTAATTCATTAAGTAATACTCTGTATTACCAAATAATTGAAATAGTTTTCCCTTCATTCAACTTCACTTGTCACCTTTCTTGTTTTTTTACACTACTCACAACTAAAGAGAATTTTCAATATTCCCGACAATTTATAAGAGAAAATACAGTCATGTGAGATCTTGTTTGATTAATCTTTACGAGTACATTAAGAATATCAAATTTTTATAATTTTTGCTAATGTAAAATGAAAGATATCGCTAGTGTAAAACGCGTCTCGACAAATATGCAAAAATGAATAGTGACAAGTGGAGTTGAATGGAGGGAGTATTACATTAATAAAGAGTATTTTTATAACTAATGTATACATTTTCTTGTATTAATTTTGTATTATCAATAATAATATACTCCCTCCATTTATTAATGTTAGTCCCATTTTTCACTTTGAGTTTTTTTTATTGTTCATCTCATTTGTCTTCTTTTCATATTAGTCTCTCCCATATTCATTTTTTTAATACTTTCTACCAGTGGCGTTATAACACCCTCATTTACCTAGGAGCCTTATCAAGACATTCGCGACGTATTACCATATCGGTTTCCCGACGTATTAGCTCATTACAATACAACATGGAATGCCAAACCGACAATCTGATTTAAACATTACAACTCAATAACTATTACAACTATGATTACACAGCGGAAGCTATACAATCTATATAAACATGAATGTCTTAGCATTAACTCGTGCTACGACCAGGGTCATTATCGCGTTCACCCAATCCCGCACAAGCATCCCAACATCCAAACACATCACGATATACGTAACCTGTATTATAGATTGCTCCCCAATTGATCGAAGATATCAATTGGATCACCACAGCCCCCCAGAAAATTGGGTAACAAGTTAAACATAATAAACAAGGTCATCAATGCCGAGTAAGAAATAATCATACAGTTCAATAAAGTAAAAGTTGAGCATGCGATAGACAATTCTGATACCAATACACAATCACATTAATACAATCATACCGTAACAAAGATCTTAATGATATCAATCTCAATCAACCTCAATTCCAATCTCGGTTCCCACAATAGAAACAACAATAGTAACATGGGCCTTGTATTCATTAATGTGCACATCCCTCCGGAGGGCAACCCAAAGAAGGCGAATAAACGGACAGATCCGAGATCAACTGAACGACCTAGGTTACTCGTTTGGTAACCTACACTACGTTGGGCCTACAGGCACTAACGAGGCCGTAGCCTCTCCTCTCAAACTCAGTATCGGAATCTCAATAATTTTAATTCAACACATCACAATGTCTCGTCATAATGCATACATGTTATCACAATGTCATTCATATACTCATGCTCAACATATAATTCAAAACAATATTTATTCGTATCGTGGTAGGGTTAAACCTTACCTAATCAGCAATTCACCACAGCACCGGTAGCACAATTCATCACGAAAACTCTACGAAATCTGCTTCTAATAAAATATTATATATTTAAATTAATGTAGATCCTAACGTAATTGAATTATAAAGTGAAACCGACTCGACCTAACTTTAACTATAACATGAACCGATGCCGTTCTAATTAAACTACACCCTTCTAACGACATTACCCGACACCACTACATACTCAATAGGACTAACAATATCTAACACTAACAACAACATCACACGTACAACGACTCACCAACAACACTTAACACTCAACCCGATTACGGCAACTTTACGTCGACCATAACTACACTAACAATCCCGACAAGGGCGGCAACCCAACTTCGACAACAATCCCGAAATATAAAAACGCGACCCGACACAAACCAACACCACCCGACACAAGAATAACAACCAAAAGCCGACACTAACAACAAAAGCCCAACAATACCATTCCTGACACCTATATCGACCCCAAGGTTCAATTACGATGCTAAAACCAGAAAAAGACGATGTAGACTTACCTATAACTGCGTGTACGGTGGATCACGACTGATTATACGTGAGGATTGAGAAGACAGTCCGAGTGTGCGTTAATGGCTGCTAATACAGTTTAATTAAAAGAATGATGTGTGTAGGTTTAAGGAGGGCTTGCGAGAGGTAGAAGACGAACGAATATGGAGTTGAAGGTAGGTGTGAATGGCGGTGCAACTTGATGGTGAAACAAAAGAATGTTGGGGATGTGTCATATATACTAATTGGTGGGCCTATGTAACATTTAAATAACCTAGCTACTATTAGGAGTATTATGTTACGGAATACGATATTATAAATGAGTTAAAAGAAACGGGTTAAGCTCAATTGGTCAACCAATTATATACTACGGAGTACTACTCATTAGAAAGATCCGAATTAAATAAGGAATACGATAAATACAAGACGGGTATTACAATCTACCCTCATAAGAAATTTCGTTCCGAAGTTCACTTCCCGTTATGGAACGACTAAATGTACCAACCTGACCGATCAACCAATCACAAAACCAACACGATTAACGTAACATGATTAATCGAGATGTGGTATTACAGGCGGACTTAGGATTTTTCACCAAGGGAGGCATAAAAAAAATCCGACATTTTTTATGTTTTTTAAATTACTCCACATTTTACGCTATTATTTTGAAAGTTTTTTTAAGGAAGTTGCCAAGTCTGATTCTTCTGGAAAGGGAAAGGCTAGTTCAAAAGTAAGGTTGCAGCTGAACAAGAATGCTTCTATTGTCAAAAGGTTGGCCATTGGAAGAGGAACTATCCCAAGTACCTAGAGGACAAGAAGAATGGTCTTTCTACCTCATGTAAATTCTGTTATAGAAGTGAATTTAGTAATTTCTACTTCTAAGGTATTCGATACCAGTTATAGTACTCACATTATATGTAATGTGCGAGGACTAAAAAGGAGGAGAATGTTGGAAAATGACAAAAGTAGATCCACTGGTTGATAATGAAGCAAGAGTTGCTGCACTAGAAGCCTATAGTCTAGCTTTGTCTCTATATTATGTTTTAGTTTAAGAAGTCAGTAACGGTTATTTTGTTCGAACTACTACTAAGAACTATGTTTTGGTTTCTGGTTTTGATTCCAAAAGTTATTCATCTAATGTTGAGAGTAATTGGTATTCTGCATATTTGAATGAAATGTTGTATATTTCTGCTAAATTATCAAATAGTTTGTATGTTTTAAAAGCACACATCTATAACATCAACAATGAGAAATATAAGATAAGTCTCGTTGACCTTCTAATTTTCATATCCGGAATTGCATTTAGAATGCAGCGTTCACACTTAACATGATTTTGACCAAACCATTAAAAGAGACACCATATACGTGATATGGATTGGAAATGTTCCTAAGTCTTCTTTTATGGTCTATTCCGAATAGACTACAAGATATTACTTGTACACCTAAAGCGTAAACAAAGTAGTTGTTGCTTGTGGTGGTGTCTTTTTGGAAAAAGGTGATTGTTCCAAAAAGTTAAGTGGGAGTAGTAGATTGAAGGAATATGTCCTAAGACATTTCCGGAAATTACAAAATATAATGTAGGATATTATTATGGAGATACTCGTTATGTATTCTAGTAATTCATAATTTCTTGGTAGAGAATAATTATGATAATTAGTCCAATTTGATTGGACTGATGACTATGGATATATACTCATATAAGGTCACACAATCAGACTTAGTCAGGAAACTAAACAGGTCCAATATGGACTTGTGAGATATTAGGCTGTGACTACTTATGAGACCCGGTTAGTATCTTGGTTTAACCTAATCTCTACTACTATATAAGGATATAGTTATGAGTCATTAGTTGATTGAGAATCACCCAAAGAGAAAACCCTAATCTACGTCAATTTAGTTTATTGCCTCAAGCACCCTTCAAAGTAAGATATAGAACCGTTCTATCTCTTCCATCCTAGCAGACGTGGGATTCTAACTGGGTTGGTGGACCGAGTAGAGGAGCCGCACGTGGGGCTCTAGGATCTCTCCGTCACATATATCGAGGAATTTACGCTACGAGGGTATGTATTTCTCGACCTACTTTTGTCCTAATTCATATCTATATTGTGCTTGTTTTCTTGGATTGGTGCTAGGAAATTGTTTCCTGAAATTCCGCTTTCGCTCCGGTATAATCCTTCAGACCTGTCATCAAATCGTATCCACCCTTTATGAAATATACCGAAGATGAAGGTGTTGCTGGTGTCCTCCAAATCTCAGCGGTGACAGCAGGCTTCCGTTTCTGTTTGCAGATTTATTTCCAATACCATGGAGCATCGGCAGGGGGTTTGTAGTCGTGTTAGGCTTGCTACGTAAGGTGAGTTTGGTGAACCCATTTAATCCAAAGCTTATCCTCCTTCCCATATATCCATGAGACAAGTTTTGAAATAATAGCCTTGTTCCATGTCGTGGCATTTTTTATCCCTAATCCTCCATGTTTGGGTAAGGTGACCTTATCCCAGACTAGTAGAGGAACTCTTTGATATTCCGCACTCCCGTCTGTTTTGGTGAAAAATCTACCGGGTTATTGTTTTAGGTAGGGGTTTAAAGTGATCGGTCTATAACTATAGATTAGCGATGTCGCAATGATACTTGTAAATAGAAAATAACAAACATAGAGAAAAGTGAGACAAGAGATTTTGGTGACGCGGAAACCCAATGTGGGAAAAACCGCGGGGGAGTCGGAATCCCACCAATATTTCATTATGATCGAAAGAACGGAAAAGGTACAAAAATAATACAAGTATTTGAACTAAAAATATTTAATCTATGGAATACTACGTTGCTACTTGTGATTTTCTTAGTTGTGATATGCTTGGAAAATGTCAGATGTCTTTTGTTGAAGTGTCATTTCCTTTATATAGGCATCTTCCTCTTGGGCTCCTGCTGCCAACGTTCCCCAAATTCTGCTTCTGATCTTCAGCAGAAATTCCATGAAAATAAGGGTGGTTATTTGACTCAGTCTTTTGCACGTGGGATTTGTTTCACAGTTTTCTCATATGTATTTCTTAACCCACTTGATCCAACGGTCCTCATTAATCCTAGCCTTTGATCCTTGTCTTTCATGATCGTCCACTCACGATGCGCCACGTCATCCCTATGAAATTTCAACATATGGCTTCTACCCTGTTAATAGCATGTCTAGATAACACAAAGATAGATGCCCAATTGCTGTGAAGATTGTTTAATAAGGAATTAATGAGTATCACTCTCCCAGCATATGAGAGTTTCTTGGCGCCCAGGCTTCTTATGCGGTTAACCATTCATTCAGTGATATGGGAGCAATCTTTTTTTGTCAATCGACCCGCCGACTGTATAAGAACCCCCAAGTATTTAAAAGGAAGGGAGCCTTCCTTTGAGGTCGTCTAGTTCGCTCAATTTTGATATGAGGTATGAGTTTAGGATGAACCAAACTCATGTTTGGTTGACAAGTTTTTTATTTCGATACTCGTACCTCAAACTCACAAGATATGAGTTTCTCATATCCAAGTGGGAGGTGGGTATGAAATTCATACCCTTGGATTTTCCGAAAAAAATTGTTCCAATTTTTTTGTTGAAATATTTTGTTGAGAAACACTAATTTCAAATACTAAAAAAATTATTTTAAAATTTTGTTAATGTAACTTAGCATTTTATATCGCCAAAAAGGGTTATTTTGAATGAAATTTATTTAAATTTTTTTCGTCCTAAATTTTTTAGATATTTAAAATATATTTTTTTTAAAAAAAACCAAAATTTCAGATTTAATTTGAATCTCAATCATCTAAAAAATGAACAAAACACAGAGTATCAGAAATCAAGTTCCAACCCCGTAGCACCCTGGTTTGATTCATGATTCCAACCCTATACCTTTTTGCGAGCCAAACGGTCCCTTCATTACTGTAACCCGCTGAATGTCAAGTTTAAGGCCTTCAGACATACCATTGAAACATCCCTTCGATTTTGCATAGTTCATTGTTAGCGCTAGCCCAGATGCTTTAGTGAATGAGGAAATTAAAGGACGTCATTAAAAGAATAAACCGATCGGGCTTCACCCTTGCAAAACAAGAGTAAATCATCTACAAAGATTAGATGAGTGAGTTTCATTTCCTTGCAGAGCGGGTGGTAGGAGAAAAGCCATTTCGTTGTAGCATATTTAACCATTCTAGATAGATACTCCATGCATAGCGTAAAGAGGAGCGATGATATAGGGTCTCCTGTCGTAATCCTTGTTTCCCTTTAAAATATCCAAATTGTTGACCATTGAGAGCGAGGGTGTACGATGGAGTGCGTACGCAAGTCATAACCACGTGAATGAAATGGGACGATAAGTGGAGTTTATAGAGAAGTTGCTCAACAAAGTTTTATTCAACAGAGTCATAAGCCTTTTGAAGGTCAAGTTTCTAAAGGCATCTTGGTGAAATAGCCTTCCTGGAAAAATGTTTAACCAGGTCTTGGCATATAAGCACATTAATAATGATAGACCCACCCTTAATGAAGGAATGAATACAGAATTACATACTTGTTCGAATGTAGATGTCATTGAAAAATTCGTAGACTACAACAATTCGTGTTTTAGCGAAGGGTTACACCATTGGATCACATTTTTTGTTGAAAATATACAAAGCAAGTATAGTTAAGACTTAAGAGTAAGCAATCAATTAAGTTTGAAAATATTTTGGTTCTATCGTTTAATTGTTACTCCATATAACTAGTGCAAAATATGTGAATATGTATGTACGGTTTTTTAATTAAAATTTTTTGATGATACAAATTATTTCTTGATTGTATGACATATTTAGAGTGTTATATTATTAAGATAAGTTAATGTATTGAATCGATTGCCCAATAAGTATAATGTTTTTCACCCTTCATTTAATATGAAATGTTTGATTATGAAATATTTGTTCAAATATTAAAAAAAACCATCTTAGACTTACTTTTATAATAAATTTTTTTAAGTAAAATTAAAGATTTAGTTTTGAAATTTAGACCATAATTTTATTAGACAGAAATTAAGTAATTTCTTTTTACTGAATAAATATTAAGCTGTTGTGATGAAGTGATAAAGATTAATTAAATGATAAGAAAATAAAAAGAGTGAGATTATGAATTTTAGACCTGAAAAAATTGACGCGCCCCAACACTCGAAATGGAAATCCAAGTTTGATTAATAATTCGAATTGACTTGCCTAAGCAAACTGACCTGAATTGTTTATTATGCTTTAAAAACTTGAAAAGAACAACCCAAAAAATGATTAGAATTCAAAATAATCACTAATCTGAATATAAATCTACCCGTTCGATTGACTGTAGACACCCAGATTTGGACCTGGTGGCTGCAGAAGTGCTCAACAAACACCCGATGACGATCGGACTGCAACGCGACGCGGACTTACGATATTTTAGATAGTTTTTCTATAGAACGGATCAAATAAATTACTCGGAAAAACTAAACTAACATTTTGGCAGCCTTAGTCGTGTCGTTACGGTCGCATAGACACTAATTTGAGTCACTTCTGACACCGGGACTCCGAGTCGATCCCGAAACTCGAACTAAGTCAACACCGCGCCAAGCGAACCTCGGAATGCACACCCGAGACCCCACTAAACCCACGGCACTAGGTCAAGATGGGAGAGACTTAGTCCCTAAGCCACAAATTATACACCCGCCTCACGGTTTTGGAAAGTATCAAAATCGTATCTTCAAAACTCCGAGCGCCTCGTCTTGCGCGCCTAAGTTTTCACACGCTTTAGCCCAGGCGCCTGAGTCTTGGTGCGCTTGGACTCAGGCGTCCATATGGGTGACGAGGGCCGAAAACACCTATAAATACCCCACTCACCTCATTCATTCGACACACAATTCACTCTTCTCTTCTCCCTCTACATTCTCGCTAAGGGCTCGCACTCCGACACCCGAGGCAAACGATCCACTCGATCGTAGTTCCGATAAAAGCGACATCGACACTACTCCTCACCTTCGAACACTCCACTCGATCGCGAGGTGCATGTGTTCAACTAGCTAAAGTCTAGTAACGAAGTTCTGCCGGATTAGCCGCAGAATCGGTCCATAGTAACGGAGCTCTACCGGAGTAGCCGCAGGAGAGGTCAACGGTAACGGAACTCTGCCAAGATCACCATTCAAGCTAAGAGGATCCGACTGTCGAAGTCGAGTCGTTACTAGGTTGTCATCTAAACAAAACTTTACATTTTTGCGCTTTTGTTATTATGCACTACGATAATACTAGACATGTACACTAGGTCCACAAACACATACTAAAACACGTAATGTCCCAACTTCAACCACAAACACTAAAATACACTAAATAGACCCGAGTAATTCCGAGATCCGTTCTCAACTATCTATGCATCGTGTCCCGTTTAGTGTATACTCCGAGGGTGAAACTCCTCATAACGTGATTTACTTACATTCGTATTTACAGTTTTTCGTATGCTTTATTGCTTTTATGACCTTATATTCGCATGCTAAATCACCTAACACGGAATTCATAATGTAAAACAACTAAAATTGAACAAAGTGATGGTCGGGTTCCGTATTAGTCCGGGTGCTCGCCTTACTAGGTTCGACGCATCTCTATTAATACCGAACTGACGCATCTTAAGTAGAATATCAGGTAAGGTATACCATGAGAACGACTAATATCCGTATTATCGCGTTAAAACTGACTTGTTAATACATACTCCTTCCGGTCATTATTTTTCGCCCCACTTCATGAATATATGTGAGGAGTATTTTAATGGAATGAGGCGAAAAATTGTGACCGGAGGGAGTATAATATTAGTACTCTATACTCTCCTATGTGCATCTTTTCATGGCCTGATTGTCACATGAAATCGCATGCAAAGAATGTAAATGCAACTACTTTGACGACAAAACCTACTTGTCCTTAAATAAACCGACGTAGCAAAAGGTATAGGATGAAAACAACGGATGTTGCAGTATTTCCACCACAACAAAAGAACTAGGTTATCAGCCCACCGATTGATTAGTAGAGGCCGCTATAGTGCGGGCGAGATTGGGTGTCGACATTTATCGGATGTTGGCTTCCCAATACGTACCCTCACCCCTTACTCAGAATCGACGGTTTTCGGATGTCCGAAACCATTGGCAATGAGAGTCATTCCAGGCATGGAGTGCTTAAGGGTACAAGTCTTTATCTTTAGGTCCCGTGCCCCTCAACTTTGAGCCGGCTAAGGATCAAAGTTGACTTGAATGGTTTCCGAGTCCCCATAATTGACTAGGTGGCGACTCCACAAATCGGCAACGAATTCAGTTCACTAAAAAGGTCGCCTTACCAAACAAATCGGCCTTTAAACATTTACAACCACGACTCGATCAATTCTAAACGGAAACACGGGTGCCCGCGCCCGTCTAGTACAAGTCTGGATCGTCATCCGAATCGAGGTCCGACACATCGCCCCGTACGCGAGATCGGACCGGCCCCCGACCGGGAGGGGGCTGCGTGGGTGGCCGCCGCCACACGTTGAAAAACCAGGTTGGTGCGGACGGACGTCCACATTGACCCGAACATAAAACTAACATTATTTAAAATATTTAATAGGAAATAATACATAGAAAGTTTATAACGAGTAATTGCTAAATAATATATATATATATATATATATATATATATATATATATATATATATTGAGAGAGAGAGAGAGAGAGGATCAAGGGAGTTAGCAACTCTTGAAGAGTTGCTTAGTGTTGATCCCCTCTATCCATTCATCCTAATATGGATGGTGGATGGATGGGGTTCAATTATATATATAAAAAAAAAGAAGCTGCGGGACTGACATGTAGCGGGACAGCCATCAACCATCACTAATCAGCCATCAACCCATTACTAATCAATAGCTTCCCTCCTCACCCTACTCCCATTAATTTCACTCCTCTCTATACTCCCGCCCAAACCCCTTTACACTTCCCCATTCACCCCCTTTTGAATTCATTTCACCGGCTATTCACTCACCGCTCTCTTCCTCTCTCTAAAAAAAAAACCCATCTCCATCTCCATCTACATCTCCGCAGCTTCTCCTTCTCCGATCATGCCTAAAATTCCAATGATCATACAAAGGTATGTTGAATGTTCCATTTTCGACCTCCGATTTTTCTTCTGTTCAACCCTTTTGTATCCCTTTTGAATTTCGACTTCCATTTGCATGAACTCCGGTCATGCATGAACCCTAAAAAGTGGTAAAAGAGCATTTTTCCAACCCGATAACCCTAATTTTGAGTTGAAGTTGTTGTAGTTGTACAATGGTTGTAGTTATAGAGTCAAAGATGAAGTTTTTTTTTCTTTGTTGAAGTTCATGTTGAAGTTCTAAAAGTTTTTATTTTTTGTTGAAGTTCATGTTGAAGTTCCCATAATCGTCATTGTAATTATGCATGTGGCATCGATTAGGCATTTTTTTGTTGTTGTTCTTTACATCTGCTGTAGTTTTATAGTCATACCTACTATGTTCTATAACCACACTGTTGTAGTTGTATAGTCAAACAATTTACATGATTCCTTGTTGAAGTTTATGTTAAAGTAGTCTTATTTTCTCATGTTCAAATCCCCATAATCATCTTTCCAATGATGCATGTGACATAACTGATGCGGGTTTTGTTGTAAAGCCACATTTTAGGTTGTATAGTCATACAGAGTTGCATAGGCTGTTAGGGAAGATAAATATTTGAAATTTGAATAGTCATACAGAGTTGGTTATACAGTCACCCGTTTGAAGCTACATAGTCGCAATCGTTATATTTTTTTGTGAAGTCACAGAATGATGTATATTCACACCTTTGAAGCAACACAGTCGCACTCGTTGTGATGCAAAGTGACACGCTTTATATTGTATAGTCATACAGTGTTGGTTATATAGTCACCCGTTTGAAGTTGTAAAGTCACACTCGTTATGTTGCAGAGTCACTGGCATTGTACTGTAGAATCACACAGTTGAAGCTGTATACTCAGTTGTACATTCACACTCATTACGTTCGAATGTTGATATTGCAGCAGAAAGTCTGGTGCGAAGAAGAAAGTTTGAACGAAGGCCGGTAAGAAGAAGGCCGTGGCAGAGACATCGGTTCGTGACCTTGTAATTGATGATAGAGTGGTTGTGGACCAAAAATTGGGTAAGAAGAAGAAGAAGACTGTTGAAGATACATCGGGGGACCACATCGTTGCCGAGACGGATGTGGGGGGACAAAAATTGATGACGAAAGCAGACGGAAAAAAAAGAGGGTCACATTTGATACACCGGTCGCCGAGTTGGATGTGGGGGGGACAGAAAATGTTGAGGAAAGCAGGCCAAAGAAAAAGAGGAGGGTCACATCTGATATACCGGCCGACCACACTGTCGTGCGCATGTCTCGGGGGAAGAGGAGAGGGAACCGACAACAGGGTCGGCTAGCAGTAAAAAAAGAGCCTAGAGGTCAACAAGATATTCACTGTAGGCCCAGGCGGTTGTACCAGCTAATTGCGCAATTATCGAATGATCAGATTGAGAGGTTGTGTGGTGTTGGCTTCGGCGGGCTATTGGAGTTGAGGAGCGAATCGGTCCCCATTTACCACGCGCTTATGTTACTTCGTGCGTTTTCTGACAGGTCCCATATTCCGTGCCTCACGCCGGGAGGCATTCATGATGTCAAAGTACGACGTCCACGATTTCCTCCAGCTACCTTTAGGACCTCATTCGGTGAAAGTAATCCCAACAAAAACAAGAAAGGGGCAGACTCACCTGACGTGATCAGGTTAAAGAGTGCTTGGAGGAAGGGGTTCGATGTGGTGGACAGCATCGGACCAATAACATTAGAGAGGGTGCACGAAAAGTTAATGGCAACCAAAGCCGCTGACGACGACTTTGTCCGTAGGTTCGTGTTGTTCGCGTTGTCATCATTCCTCGCGCCTAGTACGAACAACTCACTTGACCTGAGCCTGATGGCCGCAGTGGATGACGTGGACTTTATTCGGGAGAAGGACTGGTGTAGCTTTGTCCTGCAAGATCTGGTGTGGGCGGGTATGATCAACGTATTTTATATCGCATTTTGTAGTCCCCCGATACCTATTCTTGAGCTTTTCTTCTTCCATAATTATATGTTTAATGTCGATTTCTATTAGAAAGTCGATACTGTCGGTTCTCGTGCTATTTTGCAGGTTAAGTGCAATTTCGAGCATATTTAGGAGTAATAGCCCAGATAGCCGAGACGAGGACGAAGGACAAGGAAGAAAACAAAAAGCCGAAAAGCAATGAAGAACTCAGCTACGAGTTCCATCAGCACCCACTCGATCGAGTGCCTCATAGTCAAGGCCAACTGGACTGCATTGGAAACTTGGGCCGACTCTTCTTTTTAGCCCAAAGACGAACTCAACTTGGAGCGATTACGTAGCCACTCGATCGAGTGGCATTACATGCACTCGATCGAGTGCGTCTCACCCAGGCCGCGAAGTGGATTTTTATTCATTTTGAATTTTGGGCCTGTTTTGTAAGTCCAACTGATTTCTTTTAAATCAGTTGGAGGAGGATTGCCAGACACGCTTTTTTCTCTATTCACACAGACATTACGTTACAATTTTCTTAGGAGTGAAGCTTTGCATTTTTTTCCGTCTTTTTGCGCGAGATACATTGAATTCTGTTCTTCCCTTTTCAGATCTCAAATTATTCGGTATCGTTACTTTGAATTTTAATTTCAATTTCATAGTTTAATTTTTGTCTTAATTCGTTCTTAGTTTTTCATAGTATATTTAATTTCAGTCTCGCTTATTATCGTTTGCTTAATTTGATTCAATACGTACTCATCTTGTTTATCTGCAGATCATATTTCATGAATTTAATTACAATCATTATGCATAGCTAAATTCTATCTAGGGTTTAAGGGGATCGATGGATATTAATTGGGTTATAGAAAATTGACCAGTCTCTGATTACATTAACTGTCGCCTGAATGTTGTTTTAACTCTGATTGATTAATTACTGGCCAAGATTAATTAGTTAGTATCACAATTAGGACTTTTCGCCGACCGGGTTAAGGACTAATTAGGTCACGATATTTTGGGTAGACTAGCTTAATTCTAGCGACCACAGGTTAAGTTTAGTTCTAAAGTTTGTAGTAGTACCGACCGGACCTACACCTTAGACAGTTCGATTATTGACCTATTAGTTGACTCCCTGACCCGATTGATATTCATTGTGAACCTGAGACCCTAGACTTCTTTATTATTGATTTACCTTATAGCAATTAGTTGTCAGCCTACAAAACAACCAGAAAAATAGTGACCTGTAGTCTTAAGTCTAGACCGTAGGACAAGTATTTAAGCCCGTCTCCTTGTGGTTCGACCCCTACTTCTCTATTTGCATTAGTTAGTGGACCTTAGGGTATCTTTGATTAGGGATACGACTACCCCTGTCATGGTAAGGCGACACGTGACTCCAACAAAGTCCTCAACTACCTCCAGGAGTGCATCCCCATTCTAATGATTGCGTACTTCCAGCGCTACGATTTCCGTAGCGAGACTTGCAGAAGCGACATACCATTTATCGGACATTGGGATGCACGAAGAATATGCGATCGTCTTGCTGGGGAACTGGAGACAGGATCACTAGGAAATCAGCTGTGTTAGAAGGTGTCGTACCCACGTACATGTGGGAAAACAGGCAGCGAGGGCACCCAGCGCTCTAGTCCCAAACGAATAACAACAGGGATGGAGAGAGACGGTCAATCGGAAGACAGCGCCGTTGACGTAAGTGATCTCGCAGCCACTCTATAAATCATCAATTAATTGTTCGTGAAACGATTTCATCTTACAACCCTACTTATGTTTATAAAAGCATATACGATTCATAAAACTGTGTTTATAATACAGTTGAAATTCAGTAGTCACGGTCATTATGATCACACTCATCCTGATGTATAGTCACACACTATTAGCTGTATAGTCACACATTATTACCTGTATAGTCACACACGTTATGTTGTCCAGTCACCACTATAACCAGCATAGTCACACGCTATAAGCTGTATAGTCACACACTTTATTCCGTATAGTCACATACTTAGATGCTTAGTCATACTCACACTGCCAGCCTCAACACCACTGAGCTTCACACTAATGATTTGACTTCAACTAAATTATAGGACGACCGACGGTTTTTCATGAATTTATGAAGGTGTGCGCTAGCCTTTTGCGGTTTCTGTGAGCAGGCTGCCTCCAAAGTAAGAGAAATATCGACGAGGAACAACGCAGTTCCAAGTCAAGCCCCGGCCTCTCAACAATTCTGGGAAGATCCAGCTGTCCTCCAATATTTCAATGAAGTCGTTTCGTTGGCCGGCCAGTTGAAGCAGACTACCCAGAGCGCCCCCGTCATTGAGGGCGAGGAGCAGCGCGATGCTGAAGCCTACGGTCTGGTATGCCAAATTGTGCAAGATTTGCGTGAATCTGGATACGTGGATGAAGATATTGAGAAATCAGGTTTCTGTGTGGGAGATGGTGATGGAACAGAAGGTTACGATGATGAGGGCACTTTTGATGGTGGCATCGTGACACCCGGTTTCTGTGGGGGAGAAGTTCAAGAGAATGATGCCGCTGAAGAAATAAACCAAGACTCCGATGTGTAGGGTTCGGTTGACATGAGTCCGACTGTAGTGGTGGCTCTACGGCAAAAAGGGTGGGAAACAACTGACGAACGGTCGGCTTTAGATGTAATACCGGCTCCGCCCGATGCGACAGTCAGTTCTAGTCTTGAGAGGGAACTGCACAAAGCAGGCCGGGCTGTAGCGGACGCTGTACTGTTGCCACCACGCCTGCGACGGCAGAAATCGTCACGAACGATAATCAGCAGACAGGCGAGGGTTCAGGGACCAGGACGCACCCGGAGACACTACATCATCGGTACATCTTCCACTCCGACGTGGCATTTGAGTGCATGGATACGATTCCAGACAATTTGGGATGCACGCTGGACTGTGGGAGAATATTGAGGGGGCAGCTTGTAATATCTGGATTCATGTGATCCAATATCGTCATCTTCTGGGATATCCTCCACGTACGGAAATATGTAATCGACTACGTCTTCGACCGGTCAACGCCACGTCCGTCAGGGTACGTATTTATTGTGCAGCTCATGTCATTTTTAAAATGCATGTGCTAATCGGGACTTTGTTTGGTCTACAGCGAAATGCTGGTCGAGTTCACAGATTACGACTGTATAGCGAGGGGCGACATGCAGTCGCTCGAGCCTGGCTTGCAGGTGATGAATAACGTCATTGACTGCTGGTGTAGGCTGCTGAACCAGCTGGTGTACGAAAAAAAAAGCACCAAGAGAAACAAGTAGATGTTACTTCTCTCTTGGACATACGGTACGTTCACCCCCTAAATTAGTTGTATAGTCGCACACTATTGGCTGTATAGTCACACACTATTACCTGTTGATAAGTGTAGTTTGTAGTCCCTAATTTGCTGTGTTTTGGTCCCGTTTTCCTTGTGGAATCGCTTCTTGGGAGCGGTTTATGGGTTTCTTATGCATCCTTTAGTTCGTTTTAGGTTCCCGAGACCATTTGTGAAGAATTGGAGCGAATCCGACTCGATACATACACTTTTTGGAGCCAACGACGTGAAGGAATGATCAATCGATGCCTTGGATTCGACCCCGAGACCTTGGGACCCGATCCCGAGCCTCTTAGACTCGATCCCGAGCCCCGAGAATCGGTGAGAAGCCCATGAGAACCAAGGAGGGACCAAAATGATCATAATGGAGGCCTACAAGGTCCTTCCCGGGCGGGATAATGCCTTCCCGACCGGGAAGGAGTGCACAAATGGAACTGCTACTGTGAAGAGCCCTTCCTGACCGGGAAGGGCCCCTTCCCGACCGGGACCAATCCTTCCCGACCGGGAAGGAGCACCTGTAGCCGCGTGACTCTTATTTTCTTCTCCTTCATTCTTGTAACCTTATAAATACTTCCCTCTTGTATTGTTTAGGGATCACACATTACCCTAGACTCTCTTAGGCCTCCATTAAGCATTCAAACCCTTGATTAGTGTTCCTCTCATTAGTTTAAATCTCTCTTTAATCCTTAGTTAATCTTTGCTTAATCTTAGTTAATTAGTCTTGTATTAAGAAGACACTTGAAGATTCTTCCAAGCTTGACAACCTTGGAGTTTATTTGGGTTTGTTATTTATGCAAGTTTAAATCTTTTTCATCATCTTGTTGTTGGTATAATCTCTTATCCCTTGTTCTTTGTTTATTATTCAAGTTTGAATCCTTACATATTGTTATTGTTGTTATTTGTTCATTATGGATGTTTGGATGTTTGGTTTGATTTCTTTTTTGTATGTTAGTTTCATCTTGATTATGAGTGAGTAGTTCTCTTGTGGGGTTAGTAGGGGGATTAAGGGTAGATTATTGGTGATTAGAGTTTGATTAGGGGTAAAGGTTACATCTTTGTTGCTAGTCACATATTGGGCACTCTATGTGTTTGTTGAATTGCTTGTGTGGGTATTAGTGGCCAATGCTTCTCATACTTGTATTCCTCTTCTCCTTGTTTGTCTAGTGTGTGATTGTGTTGGGAATAGTCGTAGACACGAGAGTGCGGACTTGGGTTTAGATGCGAGAGCGCGAACCTACCTTGACCTTGGTTTAGACGCGAGAGCGCAAACCGACTCTAGCAACTAGGAGACACCTACACCCTTGATCACCCAATTACCCTTCTACGCTTAAGAACCCGACCTGACCCTACTCCCTTCCTTATTGATTCATCCTTGTTATTAGTTATAATTTCTCTTGTCCATTGTTTAATTAGTCTCTAGTTATTTCATCTAGTCTTGTTTTAGCTAGTTCATGGTTAGTCCACTTTCTTCATCTCCAAGCACCATAGTTTACCAATTATCGTTCTCTTTGTGTCGTTTTGGTAGCCTAGTCTCGTTTTAGGTCGACTTAGTCTAGACTTTACAATACCGTCTCCGTGGACACGACCCGACTTACCCTAGCTACCCACTTGGATTAGTTGGTTATTTATTGTTGGTTAGTACCTACGACAAATCCCTACCATCAATTTGGCGCCGTTGTCGGGGACGGTGCATTGTTTAGACTTAGTTTACTTCTAGCTTGACTTAGTTACCCTTCTTTGTGCTCTTCTATCATCTCTTGTGCATATTTTGTAGGTTTCTCTTGTTTTCTTAGCTTTCTTTTCTCTTTGTTTTTCGTTGTGTTCGTTTATTGTATTTGCCTAGTGCCCAAAAAGCACTAGGTGGTCTTACGTTTGCTCAAGTGTGTAGTGTATGCCTAGGAGGAGAGGCGATTTCTTTCTCTTCAATCCAGAGCCGGAGAGACTCTTTAGAGCCTTTCGCCAACGGACAATTGATCGGGTTAGACACTCTCAGCCGGGTACTAGCAATACCATTGAAGAGCAAGCTCAAGGATCCGACTTTAACGAGTCACCGCGAGAGACCGTCGGAGGGACCTTCATCAATCCCTTCGGTAATTCTAGTCCTAGTTCCCCTTCTACATCTTCTTCAACACCGTCTACACCATCGTCTCCCTTACATCCAATTATGCCGAAGTTTTCATCTCACTCCACTTTTACCGAGGATGTCTTGCCGGGACCGAATGCTTTACCGGATACTTATACCGGGAATTTCGTGGCAAAGACACAATTCATCCAACTTGTGGAGAGAAATCAATTTAGTGGTTTGCCCACCGAATACCCGCACCAACACATGGAGACTTTCACCGATCATTGCGATGCTATCTCTCAAACCGGGGTTACTCAAGATCAAATCTGTTGGGTACTCTTCCCGTTCTCTCTCATTGGAAAAGCAAAGCAATGGATTAAGAGTCTCGATAGGGCAACCATGGGTATCGATGCTTGGAAGAAACTTGCATTGGCGTTCTACCAAAAATTTTACCCTCCGGAGAAGACAAATGTGCTTAGGGCCTCCATCTCCGGTTTCCAACAACGGGATGAGGAGAGCCTTTATGAAGCTTGGGAACGGTTCAAATCTTTGGTTAGATCATGCCCCCACCATGGACTTTCACAATGGTTCTTAGTCCAACAGTTTTGGAACGGTCTATATGAGGACTCAAGAGCTATACTCAATATGGGCTCCAATGGTAGGTTTACCGAGGTCGATGACGATCAAACTTGGGCAAGAATCGAGGAGATGGCGGTGCACAACTCCCAATACTCAAGGCCTAGAAAGGCGAATCGAGGGAGTAGGCACGAGGTCGATGCTATTACACAACTAAACATTGACCTTGGGGCTCAATTAAGAACTCACATGGAGACTATTGACAAGAAGCTCCAAAGCCACCTCAATCAAGTTCAAAGCTCTAGTTCCTCCAACCAACACTCGATTCATGAAGTTAATGCTTTGGGAGTTGTGTCTCCTACACCTTATTATGGGATGTGCGATACTTGCGGGATAGTTGAACATGAGCCTATACATTGTCGAGGAAGTATTGAGCAAGTGAACACCTTTCAAGCGTTCAAGCAAGGTGCCTCCAATCCGAATACATTCCAAGCTTCTCATCAAGTCCCTCAACAACAAGCTCTACAACCTCGTCCCTATGTTCCACCTCCCTTAAGGGACAACAATCAAGGATACCAAGGTTATGTGGGTAATCCAAGACCATTCAACAATTTCAAGCAACATAACCAAGGTAACTTCAACAACAATCCAACATGGGAACTTCAATCAAGGAGGTTTCCAAGGAAACCAAAACTTCCAAGCAAACCAAAATCACAACCAAGGGTATCAAAACTACAACCATGGAAACAATCAAGGCCTTAATCAAGGCAACTCTCATGGGTTCCAAGGGAACCATCAACAACAACAAGAAACTCAAGGTAATAGAAAAGAAAGCAAGCCTAGGAGCTGGTCTCCTATTCATGATTATGGTACTCCATTAGCCCTCACTGATACTCCACACAATCCACAATCTCCACCTCGGGATGTCAACATGCAAAAGCAAATGTTGGATATGCAAAGGAGTCAATTGGGCGACATAAAGGTCGCAACAAGAGATCATTGCCCAACTCCTAATGGACAACAAGGAAACAAAAACTCATATGAAGATGCTTGAGACTCAAATATCTTAACTTGCTTCGGGAAGTTCTTAAAGACAAAGGGGGCAATTACCTCCTCAAGGTGAAACTCCAAAATTTGAGCATGTCAATGCCATAACCTTAAGGAGCGGTGCTACCTATAATCCTCCCGTGCTTCCTAGTGAGCAACAAGCAATGAAGGAAGTTGTGTCTCCAACTCAAGTAGATTCAAGCTTGGGAAATCCAATGGAGGAGCAAGTCTTATGGTAGATCGAAAAACCCCATGAAGACAAGCTTCCCCCATTTCAAGGAAAAGGCAAGGGTAAAAGGAAAGTGTCGTTTGAAAAGTCAACCCCTATCGAGCAAGAAAAAGTACACATCAAGTTGCCTTTCCCAACAAGGCAAATGAAGACCAAGGTGGATTCTCAATATGAAAAGTTCCTTAACATTGTGAAGAAATTGGATGTTAGTGTCCCATTCACCGAGCTACTTACCCAAATCCCGGCATATGGAAAATTTATGAAAGAAATCTTGGCAAGGAAGAGATCCATCGACAAGGAAGAGACCATAGCGTTCACAAGGGTGGTGAGCAATCTTATTCAAGGTTCTACGCTTCCCAAGTTGAAGGATCCGGGTAGTTTCTCGATCCCATGCACCATAGGCAACTTCAAGATCGAGAGAGCATTATGTGATTTGGGTGCGAGTGTAAGCATCATTCCCTACTCTATTTGTGAGCGACTTGGAATGAAGGAGCTCAAGTGCACTTCCGTTACACTCCGAATGGTCGATAGTTCACTCAACCGACCATTGGGGATGTTAGAATATGTGCCAATAAGAATCGGGAAGTTCTTCGTTCCGGTCGATTTTCTTGTACTTGACATGCCAGAAGATGCTATCACTCCCATTATCCTTGGGCGCCCATTTCTATATACCGTCGGTGCCATGATCGATGTGAAGAACGGTAGGATTACATTTGAGTTAGGTGAAGAAAAGCTCGTGTTCGACCTCCAAGGCAACACATCGCCTACGAACGAGTCATGTAATATGATCCATGCCACGAAAGACATCGATCTAGAGGAAGAATCGGAACAAATCTTGAAGAATGACTTCTATGAGCTTGAGGATGATAACTCCGAGATTGGGGCGGATGAGTGCCCATACCATGAGTTTGAAGACAAGTGCCAAGACAAGAAGAAAGATGAGCCTCCCTTGGGGCCACAGGAGGATCGATGGACGTTTAGGTATATACCTAAGGATCGCAAGTACAAGTTCAAGCCATTGAACTTAGTAGATCGGGATGCCCCGGGAACGTCGAGGTTAGAAGGCGATGATCCTTGGAGTAGAGCTGGTATTCCATGACCTTAATTGAAGACTTCTCGAGAGCCTTCGATTTGTTTCTTCGTGCCCTTGATGGCGATGGAAGTGGTTACAAGGTTGTAGAAAAAGATTGAAGAGTGCACCATCCTTGGTTTGACGGAGTTCCACAAGAACCGTCTCATTGTATATATTTCTGTCTTGTAGCTTCTTTGAGTTTTTGCGATATTCTTGTTATTTGGATTGTTGATGAGCGATGTGAGGGAGGGAATTTGATGTTGTATTTGAGCCTATTGTCATAGGTGTGAAGTGAAGGTGAATCCTAGAGAGGAATGACTATTGATAGAGCATGGATTGTGAGCAAGAGGATCGGTTTTTGAAGCTTAGGATAAGCTTTTGGGTTTAGGGAAGGCTAGAAGATTCATCCCGACCGGGAAGAAGGCTTCCCGATCGGGAAGGGTGAGGCATCCCGACCGGGAAGGAGCCGTCCCGATCGGGATGAGGGTGTCAAATTTCGAGTTCCTGGAGTGCCATCCCGACCGGGAAGGGAGCTTCCCGACCGGGACGGGTGAGGCATCCCGACCGGGACCATCCATCCCGACCGGGATGGTCCCCTACTCCTCTCTTGGCCTCTTCTTCGTCATATGAGCCCACCCTACCACTTTATACCCCCTCGCAACCTCCCTACCTATCCTTGCCCATATCATACAACCTATATACCTCTTTTGCATATCTTCACCTCATATTCTACTCACTTTACACCAAATTTCACAACAAATCCCACCCTATCATACCATTACTACCTCAACCATGCGGTTTTATCAAGTTTGAAGAGGGTTAACAATGAAGAAAACAAGTAAAGGGCCTATATTGATCATTGAGACGATGGAGAGACTGAGTTGCTAACCTATGGGTACGGCAACTATCCTTTCTTTTCCGTTTTTTGTTGCTTGTTTTCCCTTGTTTCTCCCCTTCCCCTTGTACACTTTTGTGTCATGGTGTCATGGTGGCCTTCAAGCCCTTGGTAGTTATTGCTCCCGACTCTCGATGACGTGACTACATCGAGAGTCATTTCAAACTCCAAATTTACAAGATTTTCACCCTTTTTGTAGAATTTGGTCGGATTTAGGCGGAATCCGAGCTAGGTGACTTGATTACACCTAGTCCTCCCCTCCCATTTCCTTTTATTTCCTTCTTTTT
Organism: Agrostemma githago; assembly: GCA_958450325.1. Lineage (NCBI taxonomy): Eukaryota > Viridiplantae > Streptophyta > Magnoliopsida > Caryophyllales > Caryophyllaceae > Agrostemma > Agrostemma githago. Next base: position 22,939,254 of record OY288255.1, on the reverse strand, counting down.
ATTTCTTCCCCTTCCATATCTTTTCTTGTCTCAGCCCATGGTGACATGACTACACCCCGGCCGGACGCATTCTACCCTTTTCTCCGCTTTATTTTTGATTTTTAGCTTTATTTTCGTAGTTTCTTTTCTTTTCTTTTTAGTGTCTCCGCACACACTACGATCGAGCATGAGGACATTGCTCGGTTTAAGTGTGGGGGAGCGATATTCTATCGTAGTTAGTTTTATTTTCGTAGTTTTTCGAAAAAAATCTTTAAAAAACCCTAAAAATTTGAATTTTTTTCACAAAAATCAAAAAGATTTTATTTTGTGTGTTTTTGCTTTTGTGTTATTGTTTCGTATATTTGTTTTGTCGTGCGTATTTTGCCTCCCTTTTTCCTTGTAGGTCGCTTAATCACCGTTAACTTTGGAGGGCTTTCAAGATATCCGGTAACATCTTTTCATCCCTTTCTCTTCTCTATTTCTTGAGAAGTTTGGAGGAGGTTTGTGATGTTGTATGCTCGGGTGGAGCTTTGTTAAGTTTGTGGTTGTTTTGGTGACTTGTTTGGAAGTTCGGGGTGGTGTTTGTTCTCTTGTTTTTGTTTGTTTCGTTTTGTTTTGTTGCTTTTTGCCTCTCACTTTCTTTCGTTTTTGTCGTGTCTTTGTTTTGTGTTGTGTAGTGTGTCATGTGTGTAAACGGTTTTCGAAAACCCGATTTAGAGGCTAGGGTGCAAGCGTTTACTTTCCCTTTCTAGTAGTGTAAATCGAGTCTTGGACTTAAGTCTAGTAGAATGACCCTAATTCAATGATTTCGTTGGTCCTTTACCTTGAGTGCACCTAGCTTACTAGGGATTTACTACGGGATTTGCATTTTAACCATTATGACCACCCCCGGTGTGAAAAGGCCTTGGTTGCCGACTCCCGTCCCTTAGGTGAACATGTTCGGAATTGTTTGATTAGTCCATGTTTTCCCCTTTTTGTGGGTTTGAAGGGTAGGACGCTCCCCGACTCACCCATTCCCCTACCTCCTACACATATCCACCAAATAAATTTGCAATTTGTTGAAATCTCTCTTTCTTGTTGCAAAGAAATGCCTACAATTCAAATCAAGCCAAAAGGGCAAAGAAAAGAAAATGAAAGAAAATGAAAGAAAGAAAAGATTGAAGAAAAAGAAAAGGCACAAAAAGCCAAAAAGAAAATAGAAAAGAAGAAAAAGAAATGGCATAGAAAACAAAGCAAAAATGTAAAAGAAAGAAAAATACCAAAAAGAAAATCGTCTCGCAAAAAGATCTTAACCCCACAAAAATAAGCCTTTTACCGACTATTACCTTGAAGAGCCTACCAAAGGACCGAGTCCCTAGGAAGAATGATAGCGGTAATGGTCGGTCTTCCCTCATTTTGCAATAATATCCACCTTTTTACTTGGATTAGTTGAGCGGTTTAAAACATGGGACGACCCTCTTGGCTCATCGCTAAAGGGGGCGGGGTCTCTCTTACCTACACTGTCGACTAACACCGTGGTTCATCCTTTTTCATCCCGCCGACCGTCCCGTAGTACGTTCTTAGAAAGTTAGGCGGACCTAGGTAAGTTACCAACGTTTTTGTTGCTTTATCGTCATACTATTAGGGTTTAGTTCATCTTGGTTTGTATTGCCAGCTTGGGAACGTTGTCACTTGCCTCGAGTCCTAAACCGGTGCTTCTATCACCCCTTGTTTGAGGGAAGCGGTATTTGTTTTCTTTTGTGTGCAACCGATTATTTGTTTGTTTGTGTGTTCGTTTGTTTATGTGTTTGTTTGTTTATGTGTTTTGTGTCCGGTTGCATCCACAGTTTTGTCGCAAGACCTTACTTGCCTTGCGGAGTATACTTTACCTCTGAAGTGTACTCGCGTGAGTTGAAAGGGCGTAGGGTGCGCTAATACCCGCTCGGCTAGTTTAGTAGTTAGTATGTGCTTACTCGAGGGCGAGTAAGGGTTAAGTGTGGGGGAGTTGATAAGTGTAGTTTGTAGTGCCTAATTTGCTGTGTTTTGGTCCCGTTTTCCTTGTGGAATCGCTCCTTGGGAGCGGTGCTTCCTTTAGTTCGTTTTAGGTTCCCGAGACCATTTGTGAAGAATTGGAGCGAATCCGACGCGATACATACACTTTTTGGAGCCAACGAAGTGAAGGAACGATCACTCGATGCCTTGGATTCGACCCCGAGACCTTGGGACCCGATCCCGAGCCTCTTAGACTCGATCCCGAGCCCCGAGAATCGGTGAGAAGCCCATGAGAACCAAGGAGGGACCAAAATGATCATAATGAAGGCCTACAAGGTCCTTCCCGGGCGGGATAACGCCTTCCCGACCGGGAAGGAGTGCACAAATGGAACTGCTACTGTGAAGAGCCCTTCCCGACCGGAAAGAGGGCTTCCCCACCGGAAAGGGGCCCTTTCCGACCGGGACCAATCCTTCCCGACCGGGAAGGAGAACCTGTAGCCGTGTGTCTCTTATTTTCTTCTCCTTCATTCTTGTAACCTTATAAATTCTTCCCTCTTGTATTGTTTAGGGATCACACATTACCCTAGACTCTCTTAGGCCTCCATTAAGCATTCAACCCCTAGATTAGTGTTCCTCTCATTAGTTTAAATCTCTCTTTAATCCTTAGTTAATCTTTGGTTAATCTTAGTTAATTAGTCTTGTATTAAGAAGACACTTGAAGATTCTCCCAAGCTTGACAACCTTGGAGTTGATTTGGGTTTCTTATTTATGCAAGTTTACATCTTTTTCATCATCTTGTTGTTGGCATAATCTCTTATCTCTTGTTCTTTGTTTATTTATTCAAGTTTGAATCTTTACATATTGTTATTGTTGTTATTTGTTCATTATGGATGTTTAGATGTTTGGTTTGATTTCTTTTGTGTATGTTAGTTTCATCTTGATTATGAGTGAGTAGTTCTCTTGTGGGGTTAGTAGGGGGATTAAGGGTAGATTATGGGTGATTAGGGGTAAAGGTTACATCTTTGTTGCTAGTCACACATTGGGCACTCTATGTGTTTGTTGAATTGCTTGTGTGGGTAGTAGTGGCCAATGCTTCTCATACTTGTATTCCTCTTCTCCTAGTTTGTCTAGTGTGTGATTGTGTTGGGAATAGTCGTAGACACGAGAGTGCGGACTTGGGTTCGAGAGCGCGAATTATACACCCGCCTCACGGTTTTGGAAAGTATCAAAATCGTATCTTAAAAACTCCGAGCGCCTCGTCTTGCACGCCTAAGTCTTCACACGCTTTAGCCCAGGCGCCTGAGTCTTGGTGCGCTTGGACTCAGGCATCCATATGGGTGACGAGGGCCGAAAACACCTATAAATACCCCCCTCACCTCATTCATTCGACACACAATTCACTCTTCTCTTCTCCCTCTACATTCTCGCTAAGGGCTCGCACTCCGACACCCGAGGCAAACGATCAACTCGATCGTAGTTCCTATAAAAGCGACATCGCCGCAGAATTGGTCCATAGTAACGGAGCTCTAACGGAGTAGCCGCAGGAGAGGTGAACGGTAACGAAACTCTGCCAAAATCACCGGTCAAGCTAAGAGGATCCGCCTGTCGAAGTCGAGTCGTCACTAGGTTGTCATCTAAACAAAACTTTACATTTTTGCGCTTTTGTTATTATGCACTACGATAATACTAGACATGGACACTAGGTCCACAAACACATACTAAAACACGTAATGTCTCAACTTCAACCGCAAACACTAAAATACACTAAATAGACCTGAGTAATTCCGAGATCCGTTCTCAACTATCTATGCATCGTGTTCCGTTTAGTGTATACTCCGAGGGTGTAACTCCTCATAACGTGATTTACTTACATTCGCATTTACAGTTTTTCGTATGCTTTATTGCTTTTATGACCTTATATTCGCATGCTAAATCACCTAACACGGAATTCATAACGTAAAACAACTAAAATTGAACAAAGTGATGGTCGGGTTCCGTATTAGTCCGGGTGCTCGCCTTACTAGGTTCGACGCATCTCTATTAATACCGAACTGACGCATCTTAAGTAGAATATCAGGTAAGGTATACCAAGAGAACGACTATTATCCGTATTATCGCGTTAAAACTGACTTGCTAACACATATAATATTAGTGCATCTTTTCATGGCCTGCTTGTCACGTGAAATCGCATGCAAAGAATGTAAATGCAACTACTTTGACGATAAAACCTACTTGTCCTTAAATAAACCGACGTAGCAAAAGGTATAGGATTAAAACAACGGATGTTGCAGTATTTCCACCACAACAAAAGAACTAGGTTATCAGCCCACCGATTGATTAGTAGAGGCCGCTATAGTGCGGGCGGGATTGGGTGTCGACATTTATCGGATGTTGGCTTCCCAATACGTACCCTCACCCCTTACTCAGAATCGACGGTTTTCGGATGTCCGAAACCATTGGCAATGAGATTCATTCCAGGCATGGAGTGCTTAAGGGTACAAGTCTTTATCTTTAGGTCCCGTGCCCCTCAACTTTGAGCCGGCTAAGGATCAAAGTTGACTTGAATGGTTTCCGAGTCCCCATAATTGACTAGGTGGCGACTCCACAAATCGGCAACGAATTCAGTTCACTAAAAAGGTCGCCTTACCAAACAAATCGGCCTTTAAACATTTATAACCACGACTCGATCAATTCTAAACGGAAACACGGGTGCCCGCGCCTGTCTAGTACAAGTCCGTATCGTCATCCGAATTGAGGTCCGACACATCACCCCGTACGCGAGATCGGACCGGCCCCCGACCGGGAGGAGGCCGCGTGGGTGGCCGCCGCCACACGTTGAAAAACCTGGTTGGTGCGGACGGACGTCCACATTGACCCGAACATAAAACTAACATTATTTAAAATATTTAATAGGAAATTATACATAGAAAGTTTATAACGAGTAATTGCTAAATAATATATATATATATATATATATATATATATATATATAGAGAGAGAGAGAGAGAGAGAGAGGGGATCAAGGGAGTTAACAACTCTTGAAGAGTTGCTTAGTGTTGATCCCCTCTATCCATTCATCCTAATATGGATGGTGGATGGATGGGGTTCAATTATATATATAAAAAAAAGAAGCTGCGGGACTTACATGCTGCGGGACAGCCATCAACCATCACTAATCAGCCATCAACCCATTACTAATCAATAGCTTCCCTCCTCACCCTACTCCCATTAATTTCACTCCTCTCTATACTCCCGCCCAAACCCCTTTACACTTCCCCATTCACCCCCTTTTGAATTCATTTCACCGGCTATTCACTCACTGCTCTCTTCCTCTCATTAAAAAAAACCCATCTCCATCTCCATCTACATCTCCGCAGCTTCTCCTTCTCCGATCATGCCTAAAATTCAGATGATCATACAAAGGTATGTTGAATGTTTCATTTTCGACCTCTGATTTCTCTTCTGTTCAACCCTTTTGTATCCCTTTTGAATTTCGACTTCCATTTGCATGAACTCTGGTCATGCATGAACCCTAAAAAGTGGTAAAAGAGCATTTTTCCAACACGATAACCCTAATTTTGAGTTGAAGTTGTTGTAGTTGTACAGTGGTTGTAGTTATAGAGTCAAAGATGAAGTTTTTTTTCTTTGTTGAAGTTCATGTTGAAGTTCTAAAAGTTTTTATTTTTTGTTGAAGTTCATGTTGAAGTTCCCATAATCATCATTGTAATTATGCATGTGGCATCGATTAAGCATTTTTTCGTTGTTGTTCTTTACATCTGCTGTAGTTGTATAGTCATACCTACTATGTTCTATAACCACACTATTGTAGTTGTATAGTCAAACAATTTACATGATTCCTTGTTGAAGTTTATGTAAAAGTAGTCTTATTTTCTCATGTTCAAATCCCCATAATCATCTTTCCAATGATGCATGTGACATAACTGATGCGGGTTTTGTTGTAAAGCCACATTTTAGGTTGTATAGTCATACAGAGTTGCATAGGCTGTTAGGGAAGATAAATATTTGAAATTTGAATAGTCATACAGATTTGGTTATACAGTCACCCGTTTGAAGCTACATAGTCGCAATCGTTATATTTTTTTGTGAAGTCACAGAATGATGTATAGTCACACCTTTGAAGCAACACAGTCGCACTCGTTGTGATGCAAAGTGACACGCTTTATATTGTATAGTCATACAGTGTTGGTTATATAGTCACCCGTTTGAAGTTGTAAAGTCACACTCGTTATGTTGCAGAGTCACTGGCATTGTACTGTAGAATCACACAGTTGAAGCTGTATACTCAGTTGTACATTCACACTCATTACGTTCGAATGTTGATATTGCAGCAGAAAGTCTGGTGCGAAGAAGAAAGTTTGAACGAAGGCCGGTAAGAAGAAGGCCGTGGCAGAGACATCGGTTCGTGACCTTGTAATTGATGATAGAGTGGTTGTGGACCAAAAATTGGGTAAGAAGAAGAAGAAGAATGTTGAAGATACATCGGGGGACCACATCGTTGCCGAGACGGATGTGGGGGGACAAAAATTGATGACGAAAGCAGACTGAAAAAAAGAGGGTCACATTTGATACACCGGTCGCCGAGTTGGATGTGGGGGGGCCAGAAAATGTTGAGGAAAGCAGGCCAAAGAAAAAGAGGAGGGTCACATCTGATATACCGGCCGACTACACTGTCGTGCGGGTGTCTCGGTGGAAGAGGAGAGGGGACCGACAACAGGGTCGGCTAGCAGTAAAAAAAGAGCCTAGAGGTCAGCCGGATATTCACTGTAGGCCCAGGCGGTTGCACAAGCTAATTGCGCAATTATCGAATGATCAGATCGAGAGGGTGCGTGGTGTTGGTTTCGGCGGGCTATTGGAGCTGAGGATCGAATCGGTCCCCATTGACCACGCGCCTATGTTCCTTCGTGCATTTTCTGACGGGTCCCATATTTTCCGTGCCTCACGCCGGGAGGCATTCATGATGTCAAAGTACGACGTCCACGATTTCCTCCAGCTACCTTTAGGACCTCATCCAGTGAAAGTAACCCCAACAAAAAACAAGAAAGGGGCAGACTCACCTGACGTGATCAGGTTAAAAAGTGCTTGGAGGAAGGAGTTCGATGTGGTGGACAGCAGCGGACCAATAACATTAGGGAGGGTGCACGAAAAGTTAATGGCAACCAAAGCCGCTGACTACGACTTTGTCCGTAGGTTCGTGTTGTTCGCGTTGTCATCATTCCTCGCGCCTACTGCGAACAACTCACTGGATCTGAGCCTGCTGGCCACAGTGGATGACGTGGACTTTATTCGGGAGGAGGACTGGTGTGGGCGGGTATGATCAACGTATTTTATATCGCATTTTGTAGTCCCCCGATACCTATTCTTGAGCTTTTCTTCTTCCATAATTATATGTTTAATGTCGATTTCTATTAGAAAGTCGATACTGTCGGTTCTCGTGCTATTTTGCGGGTTAAGTGCAATTTCGAGCATATTTAGGAGTAATAGCCCAGATAGCCGAAACGAGGACGAAGGACGGGGAAGAAAACAAAAAGCCGAAAAGCAATAAAGAACTCAGCTACGAGTTCCAGCACCCACTCGATCGAGTGCCTCATAGTCAAGGCCAACTGGACTGCATTGGAAACTTGGGCCGATTCTTCTTTTCAGCCCAAAGACGAACTCAACTTGGAGCGATTACGTAGCCACTCGATCGAGTGGCATTACATGCACTCGATCGAGTGCGTCTCACCCAGGCCGCGAAGTGGATTTTTATTCATTTGGAATTTTGGGCCTGTTTTGTAAGTCCAACAGATTTCTTTTAAATCAGTTGGAGGAGGATTGCCAGACACGCTTTTTTCTCTATTCACACTGACATTACGTTACATTTTTCTTAGGAGTGAAGCTTTGCAATTTTTTTCCGTCTTTTTACGCGAGATACATTGAATTCTGTTCTTCCCTTTTCAGATCTCAAATTGTTCGGTAACGTTACTTTGAATTTTAATTTCAATTTCATAGTTTAATTTTTGTCTTAATTCGTTCTTAGTTTTTCTTAGTATATTTAATTTCAGTCTCGCTTATTATCGTTTGCTTAATTTGATTCAATACGTACTCATCATGTTTATCTGCAGATCATATTTCATGAGTTTAATTACAATCATTATGCATAGCTAAATTCTATCTAAGGTTTAAGGGGATCGATGGATATTAATTGGGTTATAGAAAATTGACCAGTCTCTGATTATATGAACTGTCGCCTGAATGTTGTTTTAACTCTGATTGATTAATTACTAGCCAGGATTAATTTGTTAGTATCACAATTAGGACTTTTCGCCGACCGGGTTAAGGACTAATTAGGTCACGGCATTTTGGGTAGACTAGCTTAGTTCTAGCGACCGCAGGTTAAGTTTAGTTCTGAAGTTTGTAGTAGTACCGACCGGACCTACACCTTAGACAGTTCGATTATTGACCTGTTAGTTGACTCCCTGACCCGATTGATATTCATTGTGAACCTGAGACCCTAGACTTCTTTATTATTGATTTACCTTATAGCAATTAGTTGTCAGCCTACTAAACAACCAGAAAAACAGTGACCTGTAGTCTTAAGTCTAGACCGTAGGACAAGTATTTAAGCCCGTCTCCTTGTGGTTCGACCCCTACTTCACTATTTGCATTAGTTAGTGGACCTTAGGGTATCTTTGATTAGGGATACGACTACCCCTGTCATGGTAAGGCGACACGTGACTCCAACAAAGTCCTCAACTACCTCCGGGGGTGCATCCCCATTCTAATGATTGCGTACTTCCAGCGCTATGATTTCCGTAGCGAGACTTGCAGAAGCGACATACCATTTATCGGACATTGGGATGCACGAAGAATATGCGATCATCTTGCTGGGGAACTGGAGACATGATCACTGGGAAATCAGCTGTGTTCGAAGGTGTCATACCCACGTACATGTGGGAAAAGAGGCAGCAAGGGCACCCACCACTGTAGTCCCAAAAGAATAACAACAGGGATGGAGTGTAACACCCCGGCCACCAACTGTGGACCAAGTGTCACTTATGGCGCTCAACAGGTCGTGTACTGGCCCCACAAATCAACACGGGTCTTTTCCAGCGCATTTTGACCTCACTCATGCGCATCCCAGAACCTTCCCAGGAGGTCACCCATCCTAAGATAGCTCCCAGTCAAGCACGCTTAACTGTGGAGTTCTTATCATGGGGAAACCAGAAAAGAAAGTGCACTTTGTTGACATGAGTAGTACTATCAATCCCTTTAAGCACTCATCTGAGCCTCTTAAACCATATCCAATACACGCTCCTCTGAGCACCATATCCAATATATATACTCTATAAACTCGGGGTATTAGAATCACCCCCACTTAAGAAAGCAACGTCCTCATTGCTCCCAGAAGCTGACCGCGGCCAAGCCCTAGGATCCACCCCAGCTAGGTTGATGATCATGGTACAAGATCACCACACTGTCGCCGGGTTGCTCTGATACCATTTGTAACACCCCGGCCACCAACTGTGGACCGAGTGTCACTTATGGCGCTCACCAGGTCGTGTACTGGCCCCACAAATCAACACGGGTCTTTTCCAGCGCATTTTGACCTCACTCATGCGCATCCCAGAACCTTCCCAGGAGGTCACCCATCCTAAGATTGCTCTCAGTCAAGCACGCTTAACTGTGGAGTTCTTATCATGGGGAAACCAGAAAAGAAAGTGCACTTTGTTGACATGAGTAGTACTATCAATCCCTTTAAGCACTCATCTGAGCCTCTTAAACCATATCCAATACACGCTCCTCTGAGCACCATATCCAATATATATACTCTATAAACTCGGGGTATTACATGGAGAGAGACGGTCAATCGGAAGACAACGCCGTTGACGTAAGTGATCTCGCAGCAACTCTATAAATCATCAATTAATTGTTCGTGAAACGATTTTATCTGACAGCCCTACTTATGTTTATAAAAGCATATACGATTCATAAAACTGTGTTTATAATACAGTTGAAATTCAGTATTCACGGTCATTATGATCACACTCATCCTGATGTATAGTCCCACACTATTAGCTGTATAGTCACACATTATTACCTGTATAGTCACACACGTTATGTTGTCCAGTCACCACTATAACCTGCATAGTCACACGCCATAAGCTGTATAGTCACACACTTTATTCCGTATAGTCACACACTTAGATGCTTAGTCATACTCACACTGCCAGCCTCAACACCACTGAGCTTCACACTAATGATTTGACTTCAACTGAATTATAGGACGACCGGCGGTTTTTCATGAATTTCCGAAGGTGTGCGCTAGCCTTTTGCGGTTTCTGTGAGCAGGCTGCCTCCAAAGTAAGAGAAATATCGACGAGGAACAACGCAGTTCCAAGTCAAGACCCGGCCTCTCAACAATTCTGGGAAGATCCAGCTGTCCTCCAATATATCGATGAAGTCCTTTCGTTGGCCGGCCAGTTGAAGCAGACTGCCCAGAGCGCCCCCGTCGTTGTGGGCGAGGAGCAGCGCGATGCTGAAGCCTACGGTCTGGTATGCCAAATTGTGCAAGATTTGCGTGAATCTGGATACGTGGATGAAGATATTGAGAAATCATATTTCTGTGTGGGAGATGGTGATGGAACAGAAGGTTACGATGATGAGGGCACTTTTGATGATGGCATCGTGACACCCGGTTTCTGTGAGGGAGAAGTTCAAGAGAATGATGCCGCTGAAGAAATAAACCAAGACTCCGATGTGTAGGGTTCGGTTGACATGAGTCCGACCGTAGTGATGGCTCTACGACAAGCAGGGTGGGAGACAACTGACGCACGGTCGGCTTTAGATGTAATACCGGCTCCGCCCGATGCGACAGTCAGTTCTAGTCTTGAGAGGGAACTGCACAAAGCAGGTTGGGCTGTAGCGGACGCTGTACTGTTGCCACCATGCCTGCGACGGCAGAAATCGTCACGAATGATAATCAGCAGACAGGCGAGGGTTCAGGGACAAGGACGCACCCGGAGACACTACATCATCGGTACATCTTCCACTCCGACGTGGCATTTGAGTGCATGGATACGATTCCAGACAATTTGGGATGCACGCTGGACTGTGGGAGAATATTGAGGGGGCAGCTTGTAATATCTGGATTCATGTGCTCCAATATCGTCATCTTCTGGGATATCCTCCACGTACGAAAAGATGTAATCGACTACGTCTTCGACCGGTCAACGCCACGTCCGTCAGGGTACGTATTTATTGTGCAGCTCATGTCGTTTTTAAAATGCATGTGCTAATCGGGACTTTGTTTGGTCTACAGCGAAATGCTGGTCGAGTTCACAGATTACGACTGTATAGCGAGGGGCGACAGGCAGTCGCTCGAGCCTGGCCTGCAGGTGATGAATAACGTCATTGACTGCTGGTGTAGGCTGCTGAACCAACTGGTGTACGAAAAAAAAAGCACCAAGAGTAACAAGTAGATGTTACTTCACTCTTGGACATACGGTACGTTCACCCCCTAAATTAGCTGTATAGTCGCACACTATTGGCTGTATAGTCACACACTATTACCTGTTGATAAGTGTAGTTTGTAGTCCCTAATTTGCTGTGTTTTGGTCCGTTTTCCTTGTGAAATCGCTCCTTGGAAGCGGTTTATGGGTTTCTTATGCTTCCTTTAGTTCGTTTTAGGTTCCCGAGACCATTTGTGAAGAATTGGAGTGAATCCGACTCGATACATACACTTTTTGGAGCCAACGAAGTGAAGGAACGATCACTCGATGCCTTGGATTCGACCCCGAGACCTTGGGACCCGATCCCGAGCCTCTTAGACTCGATCCCGAGCCCCGAGAATCGGTGAGAAGCCCATGCGAACCAAGGAGGGACCAAAATGATCATAATGGAGGTCAACAAGGTCCTCCCCGGGAGGGATAATGCCTTCCCGACCGGGAAGGAGTGCACAAATGGAACGGCTACTATGAAGAGCCCTTCCCGACCGGGAAGAGGGCTTCCCGACCAGGAAGGTGCCCTTCCCGACCTGGACCAATCCTTCCCGACCGGGAAGGAGCACCTGTAGCCACGTGACTCTTATTTTCTTCTCCTTCATTCTTGTAAACTTAGAAATACTTCCCTCTTGTATTGTTTAGGGATCACACATTACCCTAGACTCTCTTAGGCCTCCATTAAGCATTCAAACCCTAGATTAGTGTTCCTCTCATTAGTTTAAATCTCTCTTTAATCCTTAGTTAATCTTTGCTTAATCTTAGTTAATTAGTCTTGTATTAAGAAGACACTTGAAGATTCTTCCAAGCTTGACAACCTTGGAGTTGATTTGGGTTTCTTATTTATGCAAGTTTACATCTTTTTCATCATCTTGTTGTTGGTATAATCTATTATCCCTTGTTCTTTGTTTATTATTCAAGTTTGAATCTTTACATATTGTTATTGTTGTTATTTGTTCATTATGGATGTTTGGATGTTTGGTTTGATTTCTTTTGTGTATGTTAGTTTCATCTTGATTATGAGTGAGTAGTTCTCTTGTGGGGTTAGTAGGGGGATTAAGGGTAGATTATGGGTGATTAGGGTTTGATTAGGGGTAAAGGTTACATCTTTGTTGCTAGTCACATATTGGGCACTCTATGTGTTTGTTGAATTGCTTGTGTGGGTAGTAGTGGCCAATGCTTCTCATACTTGTATTCCTCTTCTCCTTGTTTGTCTAGTGTTTGATTGTGTTGGGAATAGTCGTAGACACGAGAGTGCGGACTTGGGTTTAGACGCGAGAGCGCGAACCTAACTTGACCTTGGTTTAGACGCGAGAGCGCAAACCGACTCTAGCAACTAGGAGACACCTACACCCTTGATCACCCAATTACCCTTCTACGCTTAAGAACCCGACCTAACCCTACTCCCTTCCTTATTGATTCATCCTTGTTATTAGTTATAATTTCTCTTGTCCATTGTTTATTTAGTCTCTAGTTATTTCATCTAGTCTTGTTTTAGCTAGTTCATGGTTAGTCCACTTTCTTCATCTCCAACCACCATAGTTTACCAATTATCGTTCTCTTTGTGTCGTTGTGGTAGCCTAGTCTCGTTTTAGGTCGACGTAGTCTGGACTTTACAATACCGAATCCGTGAACACGACCCGACTTACCCTAGCTACCCACTAGGATTAGTTGGTTATTTATTGTTGGTTAGGACCCACGACAAATCCCTACCATCACCTATATAGTCACACACATTATGTTGTCCAGTCACCACTATAAACTGCATAGTCACACGCTATAAGCTTTATAGTCACCCACTTTATGTTGTACAGTCACACACTTCAGCCTGTATAGTCGCACACTACAAGCTGTATAGTCACACACTCTACGATGTATAGTCACACAATTGCAGCTGAACAGTCACACTCATGTCAAACACACACTAACTACATGTTGCTCCATCAATGCATGTGAGCAGGTCCCAGTGTTGGAATTGTGGAAGAAAGGAGGCAAGGGTAAGAATTATGACAAAGAAATTTTTTATCTGTGGGACGAGTGGATAAATAAGAGTTTCTCCGACTTTGCTTTGGACTCGGACATGGTATTATCCTGGACATACTGTTTATTCGTAGTTTTTATCAGCCCATAATCCTGACGCATTGTTTGCAGGTGTTCGTCTCGATCTTAACGGGTGACGAGGGTCACTACAGTTGCGCCTGCATCAACTTCAATTCTGAGCAAATAGAGTACCTCGACAACAGGTTGTACGATAAAGATTTTACAAGGTTGCCTTACTATGTCATTGCTCGGACAACGGTCAGGCCCTTTTAATTTAATATTAAATCAATTATGTGACCGCGAATGTGTTCAACACCTGATCCTGTTTGAACTTGTTTTGCAGGCTGATAAGATGGAGGAGTTCATGGTACAACGAGGGGTGGAGAAAGGTGAGAAGGTCCGTGCGCGCGTTTAAATTGGTAAACGTTCCCTTATCATGGCAGGGGGTGGGGTACTCCGCCAATGACTGTGGAGTGTACCTGATGTTGTACACCGGGTCCCCGTTCAACTGCTCCTTGGGGACAATGACAGCCATGAATATGTGTAGGGCGGAAATCACGGTGACCCTTATGTTGAGCGACGTGAACAAGATGAGGGACGTTGTTTTGAAGAAAGTGGCTGCATTCGGAGCATACAAGGAATCGTCGGAATCTGCCCGTACATTTGAAACCACTCCTACGAAGGCAACCACCAAGAAGCGTCAGAGAAAATCACCGAAAACACCTGAACCCACCCCCGATCAGTCCCAGAAGAAAGACAGTCGACAATTAAGTCTCAGAAGAAAAACACCTGAACCAAGGTGAAACTGCCTCGGACGCCATTGTCATGTCGGCCTTGTTTTGCCTGCACCGGCCGCTGGCGAGTAGGATGCCCAGCCTGCGAAAACACGTCGCCGACTACTTCTTCCTTGGCGATAATGGGTACGACGAAAAGTAAGTAACCGTCTTTGATTACTGATACGTGTTGCATATTACACCTACTAACCAGTGTCAAAAATCCGCAGTGAACGATTGGGGTCCTACAGCACTCGTGCGCAGTTGGAGAGGCGTGACATTCAAACGCTCTTGCCCGAAGGTAGCATGAGCACCGCTGTTGATGTGTACAATCACATGCTATAAGCTGCATAGTCAGGCATTAAATAATACAAATAACCCCCGTCCACATTAACTTTGCAGAGTCACTCATGTTGAGGTGCACAATCACGTGATATAAGTTGTACAGCCACGCACATGATATAGTCAGACATCCTAGAATTTACAATCACACTGTCATGTATAGTCACAGTCTGTACGCTGCAAAGTCATGCAGCTTAGTCTGTACAATCACATGCTATAAGTTGCATAGTCAGGCATCATAAAATTTACAATCACATTGTCATGTATAGTCACAGTCTGCACGCTGCAAAGTCACGCAGCTTAGTCTGTACAATCTCACACTTTACGATGTGCAGCCACGCACATGATATAGTCCAGTCTCGCACCTTGTCACTGATGGCAACTAATATTCACCATCCGTTAGGACTCATTGACCCGTATACTGGAACTATCCGACTCAAGTACCCCTGCGGACGAAGACACTGACGGTGTGTACGAAGCGTGGGACAGATTTATACAAGACTGCGCCGGGACATTCGACTTGAACGCCGAACTGTTGTTTTTCCCGGTGCATACTATGGGGCACTACGCGTGCGTGTGCGTCAACTTTAGAGAAAGAACAGTTGATATCCTCGATCACCAGACACACGCCCCAGGGTCGCATATTTTCCGGGTGTCCAGCAAAATAGTAAGTTGCACGCATATGCTTTATTTCACCGCGTCAAAAATATTCTACTGCTTCCATAACTGCTGACGTTTACTATTACCTAATACTGCAACAGGTGCAAGCATTGACCGACTACATGGATGAGAAGGGGCTGATTAAGAGTAGTCACCTGGCAAGTTTTACGCATCGACAAGTAAAATTGGAATGGCAGAGCGGTCGAAAGAACGATCCGGAGTCCGGCATTTTCTGCTTGATGCACATGTGCCTGTACGACGGTGCGCCGTGCACCCACCCTGATATTGGGACAAAGGTCGGGAGGCGTTACTTGTCGTTCGAGGTGGTAGCAACCCTCGTACTTGCTGACATGAATGAAGCTCGCGGGGACGTGTTGCCGAAAATTCGCACTTTCATAGCAGATGCGTCAAGCATATGGAAAACACTCGATTAAAAACGTAAGATAGGGAGAATCGTGGAATGAAAGACCTCAGCGAACCGTAAGGCATGAATGTGTAGTGAAATAAAAACACTTTTTTGGGGTAACTAAATCTCATGTTAGAGTATCTTCTGAGTATCAGATGAATGACAACTCAGTATCAGTGTCGCATGTGCGATGTGATACAGTCACGCAACTTCTGACTCACAGTCACAGTCAAACTCCTGCAGAGTCATGACAGACAACCACAAATTCACTAATTAATTATACTAACTAACCCTGCATATATGTCCATACATTTACTTTTAGTTTATTTCACCTTAAAATTAAACGATTGTTTCACCTAAAAAAACCGATGGTTCCCGTATTTATAGAAGACACCAAAAAAACAATACACACACACACACACACCGTAAAATCAGATTATTTCCCAAAAAAAAACGAAAAAAATTAACGAATAGAAAGGAATTTTTAGTTTGGGTTGTGTATCAATGATCAACCCATGTTAAAAAAGAAGGGCTCGACGAGAAAGAGTTGGTTAAGAACTATTGACTGACGCAATATAAACTGTACACATCAAAATGCACTGGGACTGGGGGGTGATGTTTGTGAGTCTCAATGCACATTGCGAACACAAACAATCATCTCACTCTCCTAACCCTAATTAATTTAGGAGGATAGAACCCCCACATAACTCAATTAATTTTTACTGACCCTTTACTGCCTCCCCCCCTTTAAATATCAACGCCATTTTTACCCCAACAACTTCCAACTTCACCTCTTTAACCCTAAAAAAAATGGCAAGCAAAATAGAAGAAATCAGAAAATTGATTGAGGAGTACGCTGGTTTGTTGGATACCACTAGATCCAACCAATTATTAGCCATGCAGCTAGTCACCACTGCCACAGACGCGAGGAACTATGTGGCATCCATTGGCGATACAGAAAAAGAGACCGAACTGGACAACTACGTCGAATTCTTGATGAAAAAGTGTATTGGATGTTTCCGCACTAAGAAAGCGTTGCAGCGTGATTTGGCCAACTTGAAGAAGATGCTTCAAGAATACGGGGGTCAATTATGCATGGGTTAAAATGTAGCGTTTAATGGTATGTAATGGATGTTTTAATGTGTTTTAAATGTTTTCCGTATTATGTCATGGAATGTTTTTATGTTTCAAGTACTGTGTCGTAGAATATTTTTATGTTTCCAGTGTTAAGTGTTGTGTAAGGGATGGACTTTTTCTAATGTGCAAATATTTCCATCGCTATTTTGCTATTTCTCTATTTTTATGGACACATGGTGTATAGTCACACTCAACATGGTGCATAATCACAGTCAGTGTCATAAAACTAGTTTATGTTTCTACACTTCATTTTGTTGAATCACAGTCAGTGTATTGTTGAATCACAGTCATTATCTTGTACAATCACACTCCTACAATTAGTGTAACCACACTCCACCTCCTGTTGTAGAATCACACCCTGCCTCCTGTAAAGTCACACTCATTGCGTTGCACAATCACACTCACTTGTTTCGTGTCAACCAAATATTAAGGGCATAATGTTCCTGTACAGCTGTATTTGTAGCCAAAGATGATCTATTTTAATGGACACATGGTGTAACACCCGCTAATTTTCTAGGCGTTGTTATCTATTCTGTTATGACTCCATCATGACTCTGTGATTTTTTTTTCTGCCTTCAGTATCCTTCATTTTCAAACTTCATAATATTTTCGAGTCAAATATTATTTATTTTCATTAAAATATTTTAAATATTTTATTTTCCTATAATAAATCTATTTATTAAATTTTTGTCGCAAACTATTTATTTATAATTCACAAAGAATCCCATTTTTATACGAACTATCATTTTAAGCTTGGATTTGGGTTGTTTATTTTTCTAAAAGGGCCCAAATACGTTTATATAATATTTCTAACTAAGAAAATATTTTTATTTATGAAAATCTATCATTTAATGATTTTATTACCAAGTTTCGTAATTAATTGATTTCTTACGCGAGATTTACTCAAATTGCTTTGAAATGCCTTTAATAATTTTACGATCCTTATTTTTATCGACTTACGAATTATTTTGGACTCACCTTGAATCATTTGGACCGTGACCCTTGTCACACACCACCATTACACTTTCTTTTATAAACATTTCATTTTATAAAATGATTAATGGATTAAGATATTTTTTTTCTCATCCATTAAATTTGATGACTCATGCATAGACTTTTCACTCTCTTATTCATTCATTTTGGCCATGTCTTTTAGTGGTACATCCACCTTGTTTTTATCATTTTTAATAAGTCACATTCATTCATAAACTCTTCATTAGTTTCATTCATTCAACCACTAAATAATATTCAAGGCAAAAACTCTCTCTTTTCCTCTCATTTTCTCATCTTGGCTGATATTTTCCAGCACCCTTTAAAGCCATATTTAGTCTCTAATCGAGTCTCGATCGTCTCATTTTCATTTCCTAAATAATCGTCATTCCGATCCCTTCGTTAAGGTAATAATCGATGTTGTTTTTGATCGTTATTTGCCTTGATTTTCTTATTTTTCTCATGGTATTTTTCCACCATGCTTTTCATGTGTTGAAGGATTTTTGAATGATCCCGAAGCCGACGAATTTATAATCGACTCGAATTTGGGTTAGAGGTAACGTCGATGTTACTCGGTATTTCATGATTGTAATTGTGTATTTGCATGTATAATTTTTATATTTCATTTTTGACAATATATGTATGTCATATAATCTGGAAAAAATTTAAAGTTGAAAATGTGCATGTTTCGATATTTTTATCGCTTTTACGAGATTAACGATTAAATCGTCATATTAATTTGTAAAATCGTAATATTCGGCCTAAACATGTAATATATGTTTATATTCTTTAAAAATGATTTTTTTTTTGATGATTTTTACTAATTTGGTATTTTTCTGATATTTTAGTTTTCGATTATTGAATTATTACAGTTTACGGACAAAAACGATTAAAAGCCGATTTTTAGTTCTAGTATCTAAACATTTAAATTTAATCTGGTTTTTGACGTGGTGAAACTTTCTGATAAAATAGAATTTTCTGAATTTTTTCATAATTATTTGGAATTTTTAAGTGGATGAATTAATTAATCACTTTAAATCATCGTTTATCGTTAAAACCGCGTTTGTCGTTTAAATTCTCGATTTCTGGTCTTTTGATTAAATCTGAAAAAATATGATTCTGATGATTTCATGATAAAATGTAATTTTATAATTTTTAGTGCTTTAATAAAATGTTAGGAATGATAAGTTTTATTAATGAAATCGTTAATTGTGAAAACGAGATTAGACGATTAACGAGAAAACCCTTTAAAAACCGAGTTTAAGGATTCTGGAGAAATTATTCTTCTGGACAGAATGTCCAAAAATGTACTTTGGCTATTTTACGTAATTGTTGTATTATTTATTAAAGCCTTTAATTAGTAGTAATGATTTTTGGGCAAAATTACGATTTGTCGTTAAAATGGTCCGTTTCGCCTAAAAGAATTATTTTTCCAGCCATTTTGAAAATATTTAAATCTGAAAATTTAAGAGTTAAATCATCCCTTTACATACTCTAAATATATTCAATGGTTTAATTAAATAAAACACGTTAAATGATTTATTTAACATTTGCCGTAAAATCCTATTTATAATCGTATTGTCGAAACTATTAATAATTAGGGAATTTTAGCTTTGTAACTTTTGAAAACACCCTGATTAGTAGTATTAAAATGCTTAAGACATTTTAATCATTTTATAACACTTGTACGATATTTTAATAATGTCATAAACCCAATTGTTCTCGTTTTAGAAATTAATATCGTTAAGGCCGAAAGTATTAGTTTTATAAATCTATATCGTTTACTAAAAATATTGTGAACTAATATTATTGCTATTTTGTTATGACGCTATTTTTAGTAAAGTTCCTAAAATTAGTAAGTTTCCATTTTTATTGAAAATGTTTATTCCTTTTATCCTCATGTTATTTATATTGATTATATTTATTTTTGAATATCGATAATGGCTTGTTTTGGAGTTATGGAATAAGGACAAGTGTGAGGTTTAGAGTAATATATTCTGGGATTTACGTTTTTGCCATCAACTATAAGGCTAGTGTGTCTTTATGGGGAACACTGGTTGTTGAACTGAGCATATATGGTGGTCGGGAGTGTGTGTACATTTTGACCTTAAACTCGTGCCTCGCAGTGTAAGATGCCGTCGGGTTGAACTGAGTATTTATGGTGCTCGGGAGGGGTGTGCATATTATCTTAAACTAGGGTCACGCATTTATAAGTCGCCGCCCTATTATGGTTGAGTAGCCTAGATAGAGATCGAAGTTTGATTTGTTTGAACTAAGTTCTCGAAGCAAGTTTTTAGTATTCTCCTAGTGAAAGTCTAGCCGTCTACACTAATTCTATCCATAACGCCATTTTGAATATTTTTATTATTATCGATATAATTTTGATTTGCAGGTTGGCAAATATTTTATGTTTTCTTCGAAAAACTCATTTTTATTATATTGTTTCGATACGTGAAGTTTTTCACTGAAAAATTATTTCATTATAATGTTTTACTGTTTTCCGTTTTCTTACTATTTTTCTATAATAGTTATTACAGTTTTAAAATCCTGTTATACGGCTGGGAGAACGTTGACGTTGCTCCCCACTGATTGTGGCTGTTATGTTTTAATATGGCAGGCATACGTGTTCCGGGTGTGGGCTAGCGAGCAGTGTCGATCCTGCTTGTTTATTTTGATAATTATGTCTTATGGAATGTTCAAACCCCTTTTGTGGATTGTTTTAAATTTTGGTCATTTTATTTAAGGCCTTTGACTTTACCATTTTAATTTTTCTAAGACATAGTTACAGTGTGTTTTAATCCCGACTCTACAGTGTTTCCGCCACTGTATCACGTTTGATTTTCTAGGGGATTACAGTTGGTATCAGAGCATCACTGCTCCCAACGGTTACACCTGAAATTAGGGAAAATACCAGTAAATTATTAAAACAGTAAATAAAAGTATTGTTAGAAATGGGTAGAAACAAATAAGGACTTAACTGTTAAGATTATCTATTCCTGAACTCAATGGTTGGCATTGAATATTTGTTTTATATGTCAAAGAAGAAGATGATGAGTGGACAAGATGTTGACATGATGCTGCTCCAGATCGGGACAAGACTTACTTTGCACTCTCATCGCCTGCCGACTCGAGTGGACAACTTGGTGCTCCAAGGAAGATGTCGATGGTGATCTTTCTCAGCTCCGGTTCAGTTTGCTTCAGGTACAGTCCAGATGTTCAAGAGTAGGCTCTAGTTCCATCACGGTGCAGTAGACTCATATGTAAAATCACTTTGGATCCAGATGAAGCGACTCAATACTAGAGTGTTTGTTCCTCTACTTGAAGTTGAAGAAATCCAGCTAGATTCCTTTGTGTACTGCGGAGGTCCGAAGATTCTTCTCTAGTTTAAGATCTTAATTATATAGGATCACTAATTCTTTTCTTTCATCTTTCACCCTCTGATTCTTCCAATTCTTCTCTTATATTCTCATCTTCATTCTTATGGTGAGTCCTTGTTCTATTCTTCTACTTTAGCATCTCCCCTCTTGAGATTCTTTGGTTAGACCGAATTCTATCTTAGTTAACATTTTTAGAAGTTAAATATGTTGGAGGTTTAGTTAACACTTTATTACCAATGGTTTGAGGATTGTGAGTTGTGCCCTGTTATCTAATCCAGTATGCTTTTGAGCCATTGATTTGAATGATATTAGGTGATTAACGGAATTAGGATTGTACCATAGAGATCGATCCCTTGCATGCAACACTTTCAAGGTCACAATACGAATCAATTACACACATCTACATTCATTATCATACATCAATTACACACTTAGCATAGAGAAAACCGATATTATTCCCGAAGGAAAACCGGCCCCTTATACCCGACCCCCTTTGCCGAGACCACACCGAACCGAGCCACCACAACTCACCGACATCCACTCGACGCTCTTGTGCCCAAGCCACGTCCCGACGAGCCCCGATCCGAGTAAACAGAAGCATGTAGGTTGAGGGTGTAACAAAACCCGATTTCTCTTTTTCTTCTCTTCTCCTCCTCGTCGTTCGCTTTTTTATTACGGGTCTCGTGTCGGTCCTTTTCATTACGGGTCGTTCGTCGCTTTTTATTTTATTTTCTAATATCGATATTATTAAAAACTACTTTCATATATCAAACATTCTTAAAAATATGATATCGATTCTCTATAATCGAATATTGTATCAAAAAGAATTATATTAAAATCTCGACGATGTTAAAAATCGTTACATCTTTTTTTTCGTTCAAACTTTTATTTTACAAAACCTTTTTTTAATTCATTCCGAATACTCGATATCGATTTCATAATCGAATATCGGGTACGACGAATATCGAAAACATAAAATCGAATATAAATTAATTTATATTTTGTACGCGATTTATCAAAATTAGCGATTTCGAACAAAAAAAATAAAATCAGACAGACCCGCACGCGAGTCGCGCCACTCCCAAGCGACTCGCGCACGGGCCTGAAACCCGAGTCCTTTTTTTTAGCTTTTTCGTTCGTTTTATTTATTCTACGAAACGATTTCTAAAATTTATATCTTTTCTAAAACTATTCCGAGTATTTGATACTGATTTCGTAGTCAATTATCGAATATAATGAATATCGAAAATATTAGATCAAGTGCAAATTATGCGATATTTGTACGCGATTTAATAAAAGCATCGAATTTTCAAAAAACCGCTTTTGAAATCAGCCCGACACGCGACTCGCCTGCATACCGGGCGAGCCGCGCGGCCGGCTGTCACACGACACATCGTTTCTCGTTTTTTAATTATTTTACGAATTTCGTTTTTTATACAAAACAGCGTTTTTAGCAATATTTTTCAGATTTCGATTAATATTTATTTTCTCGATCTCGTATATTTATTTCGTTTGCTATATTATTTTTACAAATCGATACTAACTCGTTTGTTTATCTTGTAGCAAATTCATCTTTTTTTTATTATTTGTTTTATTATATTAAAACGGATCTCACATGCTAAAACAACTTTGACGTTAATTTTAGTTGCATTAAACCGACTTAGCAACCCATTCAATTCCTCGCATGTTTAGGAAAAACAATGTTTGCATGTCATTCATCGTATTACTAACGCGCGTATTAAAAAATCATTCCATATCCTAGTAGAGGCCGCTAATGTGCGGGCGGGGTTGGGTGTTCTTAGTGAACTTCCCAACACGTACCCTTACCCCTTACTCAGAACCGTGGTTTCCGGATGTCCGAATCCATTGGCAACGAGAGTCATTCAATATACGATTAACCGATCAAGTCGGCATCGGTATCGAACTGCAACGGGACGAGCCCAATAAACTCTGACATCGGAAATGGGCCGTATTTTGTATACGGCCCACTACGACATAGAGTGGGCTCGAACGGTTCCGAATAACCATAAAATTCGGTGGCCACTCCAACTTCGATTTAAATTTCAATTTGACCATCTCATATGGAGATTCATTCGCCTCCCCAAACCCGCGCGTGGCCGCGTCGGGGTGGACCTATGTCATGTCCACAATTTGGCGACTCCGCTGGGGATAAGCTGATACGTTACTGACCTTCGGCATCCTCAGGGTGAGACTCGAATAGAAATCGTTTGACTAGTACAATACGCGTTTTAGTTTTACGGTTCATGCATAACCCCATATTTTCCCGGGCCTGTACTGGTGACCGACGTCCCACTATACTATCGATAAGACGTGTCTAGCTCTAGTTTGGGCCACTAAAAAGCTCCGACATTATATGCTTAGCCACGAAGTGCACGTACTATCAAGAATGGATCCAATCAAGTATCTGTTCGAAAAGCCCATCCTCAATGGTAGAATATCTAGATGGACTTTAATGCTAGTTGAGTTCGACCTCAAGTTCGTACCATTAAAAGCCATCGAGGGCCGGGTAGTAGCCGACTTCCTCGCCGATAGTCCGGTATCTGAAGAGGGACATACCGATACTTGGGCCTTCCCTGACGAAGATATATTCCATACCGACACAGAGACATGGGATCTATATTTTGATGGGGCATCCAACTTTCGAGGATTTGGTGTCGGGATTTTTACTAATCTCACCACAAGTGGAGCACACCCCGTTATCCATCAAGTTAGATTTCGATATGACTAATAACGCAGCCGAATACGAAGCATGCATTCATGGGTTGCAAGCCGCCACTGATTTAGGAGTAACAAACCTCCGGGTCCACGGTGACTCCTCATTAGTCATTAATCAAGCACTCCAGAAATGGAAAACTCGGAACGCAAATCTCGTAGCTTACCAAGCACGAGTAAGGGTTCTCGAAAAGCAGTTTCAAAAGGTGGAGTACATTTATCTACCCCGAGAAGAAAACCAGATTGCAAATGCGCTATCCAAATTAGCATCTTTACTAAATATCCCGGAACACCTGACCATCATGCCTATTTGCGTCGAAAGACGGTCTGAGCCGACATATATCAACGCTATCCAAGACATCAAAATAACCGACCCAGAACCTTGGTACCAGGCTGTTCTTATCTACTTGACGTCGGGAGAATATCCTCCGGGATCTGAAAACCGGGCCAAGAAAGCCCTACGAAGATGGGCCACTCAAGTTATCCGTACGGACGATGGACAGTTGTACAAAAAGACGGCACAGGGGGCTTTACTCCTATGCACCGATAAAACACAGGCCGAAAAGGTCATGGCCGAGGTGCACGATGGTGAGAACTGCCCACATATGAATGCCCATATGCTAGCTCGAAAAATCGCCAGACTCGGATACTATTGGAATAGCATGGAAACCGACTGTCAGTTATATTTTCGGCAACGTCCAGCATATGCCGTCATCCCTGTTATATACTATGACATCACCATAGCCATTTTCAACATGGGGAATTGATATAATCGGGAAAGAGAACCCTTCCGGGACGAGAGGTCACTGCTTTATTCTAGTGGCTATTGACTATTTCACTAAATGGGTCGAAGCTGAGTCATATCGTGTCTTGAACGCCAAGCACGTTGCAAAATTTATCCAAGATAAAATTATATGCCGATACGGAATCCCGCACGAATTCATTAGTGATCACGGGACCCATTTCCAAGCCGAAACCGCTACTTTGCTCGCAAAATATAAGATTCAAAGGCATACATCTTCGCCTTACCGTCCCCAAACCAATGGAGCGGTAGAGGCAGCAAATAAAACAATTGTCACCATACTTAAAAAGATGGCTGATAATTACCGGGATTGGCCCGATAAAATCTCTTTCGCCTTATGGGGATACCGGACCTCAATCCGCACTGCAACCGGGGCAACTCCATACTATCTGACGTATGGGATGGAGGCGGTCCAGCCGGTCGAGCTTGAGGTACCATCTCTAAGGATTCTACTCGAAAGTCAAGTACCTGAAGCAGATTGGGTTCAAACCCGATACGACTCGTTGATTCTTTTGGACGAACGACGATCCCGAGCCCTCAACAATATCCAGATATATCAAAAAAGGATAAAACGAGCTTCCAACAAAAGGGTTAGGCCCAGAAATATCAAAGAGGGCGATCTAGTCCTAAAATCTGTCCGGGCTTTGCTACCAGTCGACCCAAGAGGAAAATTCAAACCTAATTGGGCCGGACCGTATTTACTAAAGAAGGTTTTATCAGGAGGAGCAGTAATGCTGACAGACTTGGATGGGAACGAATTTGTCAACCCAACCAACTTGGACCAGTTGAAGCGCTACTACCCCTAACCTTATCTCAATGTCATTTGCTAAAAGTTTATCTTTTTTTTCAAAACTTTCAAAAATTAAGCAAGTCAATGAGTTAGGATTACTGATCCTACTGTCGCACATCTCGAACTAATAGTCTTGATGTATTTCGAAAATTGCAGAAATCTATGTCTGAACTACGGTCGGTTTGATTCCACTGATAAGTGTAGTTTGTAGTGCCTAGTTTGCTATGTTTTGGGCCCTTTTCCTTGTGGAATCGCTCCTTGGGAGCGATTCATGGGCTTCTTATGCTTCCTTTAGTCTGTTTCAGGTTCCCGAGACCGATTCGGAAGAGTTGGAGTGATTCCGACTCAATACATACACATTTTGGGGCCAACGAGATAAAGGAACGATGACTCGAGGCCTTGGAATCGACCCCGAGACCTTGGGACCCATTCCCGAACCTCCGAGACCCGATCCCGAGTCCCGAGAATCGACGAGAAGCCCATGAGATACAAGGAGGGACCCTAGAGCTTCTTGGAGGCATGCAAGACCCTTCCTGGGCAGGATAGTGGCCTTCCCGATCGGGAAAGGGTGCACGATTAGGAGCGCCACTGTGGGTCCGTCCCGATCGGGTTGAACCCTTCCCGATCGGGATGACAGAGCCGTCCCGATCGGGATGATCCGTCCCGGTCGGGATGGGCTACAGTTCACCCGCATTGTTTCCTTTCTTCTCCTTTCCACTTGTAACCCTATATATACTCCCCTCTTGTATTAAGACACCATCTTATCATACCCTAGACTAGTTTAAGCCTCCATTAACATTCAAAACCCTAGATTAGTGCTACTCTCATTAGTTTAATTCTCTCTTTAATCATTAGATAATTATTGTAATTAGTCTTGGATTAAGGGATTCTTGAAGATTGTTCCAAGCTTGACAACCTTGGGATTGTATTTGGGTTTCTCATTAATACAAGTTTTCATCTTTTCTTCATCCTAGTGTTGGTATAATCATCTCTACTCTTGTTCTTTGTTTATTCAATCTAGTTTCGTCTTTTCATATTGTTATTGTTGTTAGTTGTTCATAATGAATGCTTGGATGTTTAGTTTGTTTTCTCTTGTTATTGTTATATGTAATTTAATAATGAGTGAGTAGTAATCTTGTGGGGTTAGTAGGGGGATTAGGGGTAGATTATGGCTGATTAGGGTTGATTAAGGGGAGAAGGTTACATCTTTGTTGTTAGTCACATTGTGGGCACTCTATGTGTTTGTTGATATGCTTGTGTGAGTTGTAGTGGCCATGCTTCCCATACTTGTGTTCATCTTCTCATTGATTGCTTATTTTGTGGAAATGTTGAGAATAGTTTAGTCGCAAGAGCGCGGACTAGGGTCTAAGTTGCGAGAGCCCGGACCCACCTTGATATCGGTCTAAGTTGCGAGAGCCCGGACCGTCTATAGCGATTAGGAGACACCTATACCCTTGATCACCCCAATTACCCTTCTACTCCTATAAACCCGACTTACCCCACTTTCTTCCATATTTGAGTTCATCTCCTTAGTTAGCCATCGTTCTTCTAGCTTATTTATTAGTTCATCATTAGCTAAGTCATAACTTCTCCTCCACCATAGTTTTCCATTTATTGCATTCTTTGTGTTCGTTTGGTAGCATAGTCTCGTTTGTAGGCCGACATAGTCTAAACCTCGCCTTACCGTCCTCGTGGATACGATCTCGACTTACCCTAGCTACCCACTAGGTGTAATCGGTAGTTTATTGACGGTTAGGGACGTGACGAATCCCTCCCATCAATTTGGCACCGTTGCCGAGGACGGTGCATTGTTTAGACTTAGTTTGCTTATTTCTAGGCTTAGTTACCCTTCTTTGTGTTCTCCCATCTTCTCTTGTGAATATTTTATAATTTTTCTTCTTTTCTTAGCTTTATTTTCTCTTTGTCTCTAGTTGTGCTTGTTTATTGTCGTTGCCTAGTGCCCATAAAGCACTAGGTGTTCTCACGTTTGTTCTAGTGTGTAGTGTATGCCTAGGAGGGGAGGCGACTTCTATCTCTTTAATCCAGAGCCGGAGAGACTCTTTCGAGCCTTTCGCCAACGGACGATTAACCGGGTTAGAATCTCTCAACCAAGTGCAAGCAATACTCATCAAGGGCAAGCCCAAGGAGCCGACTTGAACAATCCACATCGAGAGACGGCCGAAAGGAATTTCGTAAATCCTTTTGGTGATTCTTCTTCTCCTAGTTCCCCCTCTTCATCTACATCAACACCGTCTACACCACCATCTTCTCCCTTATATCTAATCATGCCTAAGCTTTCTTCTCACTCAACCTTCACGGAAGACGTTTTGCCGGGTCCATCCACTTTACCGGAGGCATATACCGGGAATTTTGTGGCGAAAACGCAATTTATCCAATTGGTCGAGAGAAGTCAATTTAGTGGGTTACCAACCGAAGATCCTCATCAACACATGGAAACCTTTTCGGATTATTGTGACGCTATTTAGCAAACGGGAATAACTTAAGACCAAATCCGGTGGGTATTATTTCCTTTCTCTCTTATTGGTAAAGCGAAGCAATGGTTCAAGGGGTTGGACAAAGCAAGACTTGGCATTGACACTTGGAAGAAGCTAGACTTAGCCTTCTACCAACAGTTCTATCCCCCGGAGAAGACAAATCTATTGAGAGCTTCTATCACGGGTTTCCAACAACGTGATGATGAAAGCCTCTATGAATCGGGGGAAAGATTCAAAGCCTTGATCCGTTCTTGTCCACACCATGGCTTATCACAATGGTTCCTCGTACAACAATTTTGGAACGGGTTATATGATGACTCGAGGGCCATACTCAACATGGGATCTAACGGTAGGTTTACCGAAGTGGAGGATGACCAAACTTGGTCAAGGATTGAAGAGATGGCGGTTCACAATTCCCAATACTCTAGGCCTAGGAAGGCGAATCGAGGAGGTAGGCACGAGGTAGATGCCATTACACAATTGAGCATTGATCTTGGGGCTCAACTAAGAACTCACATGGAGACCATTGACAAGAAGCTCCAAAGCCACCTCAACCAAGTTCAAAGCTCTAGTTCCTCCAACCAACACTCAATTCATGATGTTAATGCTTTGGGAGTTGTACCCCCTACTCCTTACTTTGGGATGTGCGATACTTATGGAATCGTTGGTCATGATCCTATGAATTGTAGAGGAAGCATTGAGCAAGTGAACATCTTTCAAGCGTTCAAGCAAGGTGCCTCCTACTCTAACCAATACCAAGCTTCTAATCAAGTCCCTCAACAACAAGCGCTTCAACATCAACAACAACATCGTCCCTATGTTCCACCTCCCTTACGGGACAACAATGAAAGTTACCAAGGTTATGTGGGTAGCCAAAGAACCTTCAACAATTTTAAGCAAAATAACCAAGGTAACTTCAACAACAAGCAAGGGTTCCAACAAGGGAACTTCAATCATGGTGGTTTCCAAGGAAACCAAAATTTCCAAGGAAACCGAAACTTTCAAGGACAACAAAACCACAACAAAGGCCTTAATCAAGGCAATTCTCATGGGTTCCAAGGGAACCGTCAACAACAAGCTACACAAGGTAATCAACAACAAGGCAAGCCTAGGAGCCGGTCTCCTACTCATGATTATGGCATTCCTCTTGCCCTCACCGACACTCCACATAATCCATCATCCCCACCACGGGATTTTGACATTCAAAAGACTTGATGGAAATACAAAGAAGCAATCAAGATATGCAACAATGTCAAGTGGACATGTCAAGAAACCATCATGAGCTCTTCACTTATATTCAAGGGGAAAACGCGATGAGAGATACCCGTATGAAGATACTTGAGACTCATGTATCTCAACTCGCTTTGGGGAGCTCCTCAAGGCAAAAGGGGAAACTACCTTCTCAAGGTGAAACACCGACATTTGAGCATGTAAATGCTATCACCACAAGGAGAGGTACCTCTTATGACCCCCCTCCATATCCTAATGAGCAAGAGCCAACGCAAGAACCGACAATGGAAATGGCATCTCCAAATCAAGAAGAGTCAAGCTTTGATAATCCAATTGAAGAGCAAGTCTTATGGGAGGTCGAGAAACCCCAAGAAGACAACCCTCCCCCACTTCAAGAGAAAGACAAGGGAAAAAAGAAAGTGTCCTTTGAAGAATCCACCCCCATTGAGCAAAACAAATACCAAATCAAGTTGCCTTTCCCAACGAGGCAAATGAAGACTAAGGTGGACACTCAATACGACAAGTTCCTTAGTATTGTGAAGAAATTGGATGTAAGTGTCCCATTTACCGAGTTACTTACCCAAATCCCGGCATATGGTAAATTCATGAAAGAAATCTTGGCTAGGAAGAGGTCCATCGACAAGGAAGAGATGGTAGCGTTCACTAGGGTGGTGAGCGAGCTTATTCAAGGTTCCACGCTTCCAAAGTTGAAGGATCCGGGTAGTTTCTCCATCCCATGCACCATAGGCAATTACAAGATCGAGAGAGCTATGTGTGATTTGGGCGCGAGTGTGAGCATTATTCCCTACACCATTTGTGAGCGACTAGGGATGACGGAATTGAAATGTACCTCCATTACACTCCAAATGGCCGATAAGTCTCTTAACCGACCATTTGGAATGTTGGAGGACGTGCCGGTGCGAATCGGGAAGTTTTTCGTTCCGGTCGATTTCATTGTGGTCGACATGCCGGAGGATGCTAACACTCCCATTATCCTTGAGCGCCCATTTCTACACACCGCCGGTGTCGTGATCAATGTGAAGAAGGGTAGGATTACTTTTCAACTAGGCGACGAAGAGTTAGTGTTTGACCTCCAAGGCAACACTTCGTCTATGACCGAGACATGTAATATGATCCATGCCACGGAAGACATCGATCTAGGGGAAGGATCGGGACAAAGCTTGAAGAAGTACTCTTATGTACTTGAGGATGATGACTCCGACTTGGAGGAGGATGAGAGCCCATATCATGGGTTGGATGACAAGTGCAATGACAAGGAAGAAGATGAGCCTCCCTTGGGGCCACATGAGGATCGTTGGACGTTTGGGTATATCCCGAAGGATCGCAAGTACAAGTTCAAGCCATTGAACTTAGTAGATCGGGATACCCTGGGAACGTCAATGCAAGGTCATGAAGAGCCTTGGTTTGTGGACGGTTATATAACATGCCTAATTGAAGACTTTGCTAGGGCCTTCGACTTGTTCTTACGTGCCCTCGATGGAGATGGAGTTAGTTATGGTTTTTGAAAAAGAATGAAGATTGCACCACCTTGGTTTGATGGAGTTCCACAAGAACCGTCTCATTGTATATATCTCTTTCTTGTAGTTAGTTTGAATTTTGTGATATTCTTGTTATTTGGATTAATTGATGAGCGTTGTGAGGGAGAGAATTTGATGTGTATATGAGCTGTGTTGATAGGTGAAGTGCATGTGATTCCTAGAAAGGAATGGTTGATGATGGAGTTTGGTTTGCGAGCGAGGAAATCGGTTTTTGAAGCTTGTGATAAGCTTTTGGGCTTGGTGAAGGCCAAGATGACTCATCCCGACCGGGAAGAGGGCTTCCTGACCGGGAAGGATGAGGAATCCCGACTGGGAAGGAGCCATCCCGATCGGGATGAAGGTGCAGAAAATCGGACTCACTGGAGTGCATTCCCGACCGGGACGAGAGCTTCCCGATCGGGAAGGGTTTATCAACCCGATCGGGACCATCCATCCCGACCGGGATGGTCCCCTTTCTCCCTTTTGAGCCTTTTCTTAGGCGTTTGACTCCACCCATCCATTATACCCCCTCCCAGCCTCCCTACTCCTCCTTACTCCTATCATATGACCCGTACACCTCCCCTTACACCGAAATCCACATAAATTTTCATCCCGTCGCACCATTACTACCCCGACCGTGAGTCCTTCTTGATTGTGAAGCGAGATGGCAACCGAAAAGACAAGCGACGAGCCTCTAATGATCATCGAGACGATGGAGCAAGTGAGTTACTAACCGCTCGGTTTGGGTAACTATCCTTACTTTTCCGTCTTTTTATCGCTTGTATTCTCTTATTTGCCCCTTTCACATTGAGTCATGGTATCGTAGTGGCCTTCGAGGCCGTAGTATGGTTGTTCCCGACTCCCGATGACGTGATTACGTCGAGAGTCAATCGATTAATCCAATTTTACAAGATTTTCACCCCTTTTTAGGAGTTAGTCGGATTTGGACGGAATCCGGGCTAGGTGACTTGATTACACCTAGCCCTCCCCTCCCATTTCCTTTTATTTCTTTCTTTTTATTTTCTTCCCCCTTCCATATCTTTTCTTGTCTCGGCCCATGGTGACTTGATTACACCCCGGCCGGACACCTTCTACCGTTTTCTTTACCTTATTCTTTGATTCTTAGCCTTATTTTCGTAGTTTCTTTTCCTTTTCTTTTGTCTCTCCGCACACTACGATTGAGCATATGAGGACATTGCTCGGTTTAAGTGTGGGGGAGCGATATTCTATCGTAGTTAGTTTTATTTTTCCCTTAGTTAGTTTTATTTTTCCCTTTTTCGAAAAATCTTCAAAAAAACCTAAAAATTTGAAATTTTTTCACAAAAATCAAAGAGATTTTCTTTTTGTGTCTTTTTCTTTTGTGTCGTTGTGTCGTACATTTGTTTTGTATTGTGTGTGTTTTGCCTCCCTTTTTCCTTATAGGTTGCCTAATCTCCGTTGTTTGGAAAGCTTTGAAGACATCCGGTAACATCCTCTAACCCTCTTTCCCTCTTTATTCCTTGTGATGTTTGGAGAAGGTTGTGTTGAGGTGTGCTCGGGTGGAGCTTGTACATTCTTGTGGTGGATTTGATGACTTGTTTGGAAATTCGGGGTGGTGTGTGCTTTGTTTATGTGTTTGTCTTGTTTTGTTTTATTTTGTTGCCTTTATGTTTCCTTTTCTTTCGTTCGTTTTCGCCGTGTCTTTGCTTCGTGTTTTGTTGTGTGTCTTGTGTGTAAATGGTTTTCAAAAACCCGGTTTAGAGGCTAGTGTGCAAGTGCTTACTTTCCCTTCCTAGTAGAGTAAATCGAGTCTTGGACTTTAGCCTAGTAGAATGACCCTAAATCAAGGAATTCGTTGGTCCTTCACCTTGAGTCCACCTAGCTTACTGGGGATTTACTGCGGGATTTGCACTTTTGACCATTATGACCACCCACGGTGTGAAAAGGCCTTGGTTACCGAGTCTCGTCCGTAAGGTGACCGTGTTTAGGATTGTTTGATTAGTCCAAGTTCTCCATTTCCCTACCTCCTACACATTTCCACAAAATAAAATGCAATTTGATGAATTCTCTCTTTCTTGTTACACAAGGAAATGCCAAAAATGCCAAAGCTTGCCAAAAAGAGCAAAGAAAAGAAAAGAAAGAAAAAAATGAAAGAAAGAAAAGAATGAAGAAAAAGAAAAGGCACAAAAGCCAAAAAGAAAATAGAAAAGAAGAAAAAGAAATGGCATGGCAACAAACAAAGCAAAATGTCACAAAGAAAGAAAAATGCCAAAAAAAAACCCGTCTCACAAAAACAATCCCAACATCTCAAAATAAGCCTATTTCCGACTTTTGCCGTGAAGAGCCTACCAAAGGACCGAGTCCCGAGGAAGGATGATAGCGGCATTAGTCGGTCTTCCTTCATTTTGCATGTTTTCCACCTTTTTACTTGGACTAGTTAGGCGGTTTTAGACACGGGACGACCCTCTTGGCTCACGCTAAAGGGGGCGGGGTCTCACTTACCTACAGTGTCGACTAACACCGTGGTTCTCCATTTTTCCACTCCGCCGATCGTCCCGTAGTACGTTTTTAGAAAGTTACGAGGACTTAGGTAAGTCACCAACGTTTTTGTTGCTTTATCGTCATACTATTAGGGTTTAGTCCACCTTAGTTTGTATTGCTAGCTTGGGAACGTTGTCACCTACCTCGAGTCCTAAACCGGTGTTTCTTTCACCGCTTGTTTGAGGGAAGCGGTATTTGTTTTCTTTTGGGTGCAACCGATTATGTGTTTGTTTGTGTGTTTGGTGTCCGGTTGCATCCACAGTTTTGTCGCAAGACCCGACTTGCCTTGCGGAGTGCACTTTTCCTCTAAGTGTACTCGCGTGAGTTGAAAGGGCGTTGTGTGCGCTAATACCCACTCGGCTAGTTTTGTATTTAGTATGTTCTTACTCGAGGGCGAGTAAGGGTTAAGTGTGGGGGAGTTGATAAGTGTAAGGGTTCAAACCCGATACGACTCGTTGATTCTTTTGGACGAACGACGATCCCGAGCCCTCAACAATATCCAGATATATCAAAAAAGGATAAAACGGACTTTCAACAAAAGGGTTAGGCCCAGAAATATCAAAGAGGGCGATCTAGTCCTAAAATCTGTCCGGGCTTTGCTACCAGTCGACCCAAGAGGAAAATTCAAACCTAATTGGGCCGGACCGTATTTACTAAAGAAGGTTTTATCAGGAGGAGCAGTAATGCTGACAGACTTGGATGGGAACGAATTTGTCAACCCAACCAACTTGGACCAGTTGAAGCTAGACCTGTCAAAAACTGACCCGACCCGAAAACCCGACCCGAAACCGCCCGAAAAAAAACCCGAAAAAACCCGCCCGAAAATGACCGAAACCCGAAAGTGACCCGACCCGATAAAACCCGAATATATTGGGTCAAAACCCGCCCGAACCCGTTACCCGCCCGAAAATAGATAAATTAAAAAATTGTTGCTATTATACACAAAAGTTTCTCAAAAACACTAAGAAATATTTTTTTATTTTCAAAGTTTTAAGAAATAATATTTATATATATCTTTAAAATCATATTTTTATCACATGTTTATTATAATGAGAAAAAAAAATCAATAAATCGAGTCAAACTTCGTCATATATATTCGTACTTCCTGTAAAAATAAAATAACAATTTATATTAAAAAATATATCAAATAAAACATGTTTATTCACACTAATATCATATATTAAATGAGATGATTAAAAAAATTAAGAATAAAATTGTATTTATGATAAAAAAAAGTAAAAAAAATTATTGTTTTCAAAGTGCGTTAATAACCCGTATTTGACCCGAAACCCGACCCGAAACCCGTATAAACCCGACCCGTATAAAACCCGTATTTTTCAAACCCGAAATACACCCGACCCGTATTTTACCCGAACCCGTATTGACCGAACCCGAAACCCGACCGCCCGACCCGTTTGACAGGTCTAGTTGAAGCGCTACTACCCCTAACCTTATCTCAATGTAATTTGCTAAAAGTTTATCTTTTTTTTCAAAACTTTCAAAAATTAAGCAAGTCAATGAGTTAGGATTACTGATCCTACTGTCGCACATCTCGAACTAATAGTCTTGATGTATTTTGAAAATTGCAAAAATCTATGTCTGAACTACGGTCGGTTTGATTCCACTGATAAGTGTAGTTTGTAGTGCCTATTTTGCTATGTTTTGGTCCCATTTCCTTGTGGAATCGCTCCTTGGGAGCGATTCATGGGCTTCTTATGCTTCCTTTAGTCCGTTTCAGGTTCCCGAGACCGATTTGGAAGAGTTGGAGTGATTCCGACTCAATACATACACATTTTGGGGCCAACGAGATAAAGGAACGATGACTCGAGGCCTTGGAATCGACCCCGAGACCTTGGGACCCAATCCCGAACCTCCGAGACCCGATCCCGAGTCTCGAGAATCGACGAGAAGCCCATGAGATACAAGGAGGGACCCTAGAGCTTATTGGAGGCATGCAAGACCCTTCCCGGGCAGGATAGTAGCCTTCCCGATCGGGAAGGGGTGCACGATTAGGAGCGCCACTGTGGGTCCGTCCCGTTCTGGTTGAACCCTTCCCGATCGGGATGACAGAGCCGTCCCGATCGGGATGATCCGTCCCGGTCGGGATGGGCTACAGTTCACCCGCATTGTTTCCTTTCTTCTCCTTTCCACTTGTAACCCTATATATACTCCCCTCTTGTATTAAGACACCATCTTATCATACCCTAGACTAGTTTAAGCCTCCATTAACATTCAAAATCCTAGATTAGTGCTACTCTCATTAGTTTAATTCTCTCTTTAATCATTAGATAATTATTGTAATTAGTCTTGGATTAAGGGATTCTTGAAGATTGTTCCAAGCTTGACAACCTTGGGATTGTATTTGGGTTTCTCATTAATACAAGTTTTCATCTTTTCTTCATCCTAGTGTTGGTATAATCATCTCTACTCTTGTTCTTTGTTTATTCAATCTAGTTTCGTCTTTTTATATTGTTATTGTTGTTAGTTGTTCATAATGAATGCTTGGATGTTTAGTTTGTTTTCTCTTTTTATTGTTATAGGTAATTTGATAATGAGTGAGTAGTAATCTTGTGGGGTTAGTAGGGGGATTAGGGGTAGATTATGGCTGATTAGGGTTGATTAAGGGGAAAAGGTTACATCTTTGTTGTTAGTCACATTGTGGGCACTCTATGTGTTTGTTGATATGCTTGTGTGAGTTGTAGTGGCCATGCTTCCCATACTTGTGTTCATCTTCTCATTGATTGCTTATTTTTTGGAAATGTTGAGAATAGTTTAGTCGCAAGAGCGCGGACTAGGGTCTAAGTTGCGAGAGCCCGGACCGACTCTAGCGATTAGGAGACACCTATACCCTTGATCACCCCAATTACCCTTCTACTCCTATAAACCCGACTTACCCCACTTTCTTCCATATTTGAGTTCATCTCCTTAGTTAGCCATCGTTCTTCTAGCTTATTTATTAGTTCATCATTAGCTTAGTCATAACTTCTCCTCCACCATAGTTTTCCATTTATTGCATTCTTTGTGTTCGTTTGGTAGCATAGTCTCGTTTGTAGGCCGACATACTCTAAACCTCGCCTTACCGTCCTCGTGGATACGATCCCGACTTACCCTAGCTACCCACTAGGGGTAATCGGTAGTTTATTGACGTTTAGGGACGTGACGAATCCCTCCCATCGTCCACTAATCGTGGATACGTAGGCAACCCCTCAAAAGGGTACAACCACTGCAATAACGAAAAGACAGGAACGGTTTTCACTAATATGTCTTTTATTATTTCAAAAAAAATGCCTCACGCAAAAATAAACAACAAAATTCACACAAAAATAGTAGTAATACTTAAATAATAAAATTTAGGAGACTACTCGTACATTTTTCCCTTCCCCTTATCTTTCGGGTCACGCGGATCCCGAGGCTGACGAGGTGGGGGCGAACGTTCCCTAATCACAAGAGGAACTTCCTTTACTCGAACCCGCTTCTTCGACTTCGGTTTCTCCTGCACCGGTTCGATCCGAGCTCGTACGTGCTCGGGTAGTCTATCCCGAGGACCAAGTCGGTCCTTAGCTGCCAGTCTTGGACCAAGTCTCCTTTCTAAGTCCGTCTGGGGGCTCATCTTCCCCCATGTACCTTTAGTGCTGGACCCTTTAGTCAAAGTCTTGGTCTTCCCTTTCTGGCCTGACATCAGTCGGACCATCGTAGCTGGGGTGTCGCCATCATCAAAGAAACCTCGGTTATCCTTAGCCTGTTCTCGGCGCAGCAAGTCAAAGGCTTCAACAGTCTTTAAAGTAGCACGGGCTTTAGCAGAATCTGCCTGGGTCCACTTCATATAAGAATTTGATACACAGATCGAGGAGAAGCTTTAGACACGGGCCAAGTGTGCCGGGTATACCATCTTTGCGCCCAAGTATCACACATCACGTCCGTTAGCTGAGTAGATTCACTCATGATCGCCTCGATTTCCGGGATTCTTTGGGCCCGACCATATTGCCTAAGTATGCGATCGGGATAGAGATGAATCGTCTGCCTAAAAGATAGGATTAGTTGATAACGGGCCCTGTCTCGCAACTCTAATCCGGTCCAGACATAAATGGGCCACCAAGGAACGGTCCAACGGATCAATGGGCCTCCATGGAAAGGCAAAAGCTCGTCCCAGAATTTTTGGGTAGTAAGGCGAGAAAAGTCAACAGTCCGTCTTCTCGTCATCACTTGGTTCGGACGATATCGGCTTACATCTAGAGGAGGATCCAAGATCGATAGCCTCTCAAAAAGCCATAGCTGAAAAATAAAAATCACGAAAAGTCAAAATCGTGAAAAGTCAAAGTCGCAAAAAAAAAAAATCGCAAAAATCGAAAAAACCGAGAAAAACGGGAAAATCGACAAAAACTGCGGGAAGATCGAAGACCGAAAAAAAAAAAAACGGAAATTGAAAAAATCAAAAAATTGCGAAAATAAAAAAAATCAGTCTACCTGTAGAAGACGGGTGCTACCGGTCAGCCTGATCGATGGATCCCTCTTACGATTATCTAAGCCTTGGATAATCTCCCCAGTAATCAGCCAAGCTGGGCTATGCTCTATCTCCATTTGATCCGCTACGGCGAGAAGTCTAACATGGCCCATACAAGATAGCCAATCCATATGGCCTTCAAAAGCGTAGACATGAAGTATGCAAAAAGTAAAGGCCCTACGGCCATATGCCAGCCTGGCCCGAACGTCATTTGGATTCATAAATTTTTCAGCCAGGTCGATCAAGGAGACTGTATTTCCTTCCAGCATGCGGGACATCTCCATATGAGAAAGCCCTAAAAATTCTCTTCATTTCCTCCTGGGATCGTGAACTGAAAAGGGGATAGCAGGACGAAGAATGGGGTTCTACCCTCCTACAGCAGCTATTTCCTCAGGAAGGGGACAGATTTGGCCCCGAGGAAACCTAAAAACATGATAAGTATCATCCCACTAGGACATGCAAGCATCCAAAAAGTGACGATCCACTTGCATCTGACGGATTGTGGATAGCTGGGTGACGCCATTCTGATTCAAAATAACTTTGTCAGCATCTCTGAAAATTCGGGACCAATCTTGCAACATTCCAACTAATCGATCAATACCCATGATGAATTTCTGAAAATAGAAATAAGTTTCTCAAGTCTTGTTTTTTTCTTTGAAGGGAGAAGAGGATTGTGTGAATTATGAATAATTGTGAGCAGGGAGAAAGGTATTTATAGCATGAAACCAAATTCTCCTCCTCACTTTGGGATTCCTAATCCCAAGGGATTTAGCATACAGGCCTTTTTCCTAGGATCTAGCTAAGTCATCCCGAGC
The DNA here is from genome assembly GCA_958450325.1 of Agrostemma githago. NCBI lineage: Eukaryota > Viridiplantae > Streptophyta > Magnoliopsida > Caryophyllales > Caryophyllaceae > Agrostemma > Agrostemma githago. The sequence goes on along the minus strand of OY288255.1, from coordinate 22,900,658 downwards.
ATTCCTTTTCCTTCTCAGAGTCAAAATACCTTATTTTCAAAAATTCTTCCAAATTCAAAATTTCAAAAAATCCTCTTCAATTTTTTATTCCCCAGCACGAGTCATTTCTCTTAAAAATGTGTTACATGCAAACTTTGCATAAATCATTATACAGGACGACTCAAGCAAAACCGTGCAATCAACTCCCCAGCGGCATAGACTTATACGACAAGTCTGATTCTCCACGGAGTATCATCATCAATTCAGGTACATTTCTAGTCTCCGTCCGGCGGGCCCTCCACGCAGGTCTAATGGACCTTAAACGACCCGACCGGAAGTCTGCCAGATCTAATCTTTGATTTGCCTAGTAGCTACTCTGACTTTCGCCTTGTCCAAGCCTCAGTCAGAGTGGGGGCTCTGAAGACACCCACATTTTGACCGCCAGGTGTCTATAGCAGTTTCCGACAAACACCCGATGATGATCGGACGCAAACGTGCTTTAAATACTCAGAAACGGGCTCAAAATCATTGTCATTTGGCTTGGGCTCAATATAGAGTACATATATCACAAAACCAACCTCAAAATCAGGCCCAGCGGGTCGTTTCGAGTCAAATAAAACTAATTTGGGTCGATTCCGACACCAGGGGTAAAACCGTCTTTTAACGACCGAGTCAAAACCCGTCAAAAATATTCCCGAGGTACGTGAGTTAGCCGTGACACCTCACACGGCTGATTCGAACTCTAATCCTACGAAAAATCAGCTACATAAAATATTAAACAAATCCGTTTAAGGATGGAATTCGATCTCAAGTAGGAATCCTATCCGAAAACCGATTCAAACACCCGACCGAGTGCAAACACTCGGCCGAGTAGCACAATCCAGCCGTGTTTCCCTTGCTTCCTCGACAAGTAAGCGGAATTCTCATGCCTTTCAGCTTCTTATATTTCCTATCTTAAACGGTAGTTCAAACTCTCCTAGCCAAGGTCGGGAACTACCTATAAATAGCCCCTTGCATGCAACACTTTGAAGGACACAATACGAATCAATTACACACATCTACATTCATAATCATACATCAATTACACACTTAGCATCGAGAAAACCGATATTATTCCCGAAGGAAAACCGGCCCCTTATACCCTACCCCCTTCGCCGAGACCACACCGAACCGAGCCACCACAACTCACCGACATCCACTCGACGCTCTTGTGCCCAAGCCACGTCCCGACGAGCCCCGATCCGAGTAAACAGAAGCATGTAGGTTGAGGGTGTAACAAAACCCGATTTCTCTTTTTCTTCTCTTCTCCTCCTCGTCGTTCGCTTTTTTATTACGGGTCTCGTGTCGGTCCTTCTCATTACGGGTCGTTCGTCGCTTTTTATTCTCTAATATAGATATTATTAAAAACTACTTTCATATATCAAACATTCTTAAAAATATGATATCGATTCTCTATAATCGAATATTGTATCAAAAAGAATTATATTAAAATCTCGACGATGTTAAAAATCGTTACATCTTTTTTTCGTTCAAACTTTTTTTTTACAAAACCTTTTTTTAATTCATTCCGAATACTCGATATCGATTTCATAATCGAATATCGGGTACGACGAATATCGAAAACATAAAATCTAGTATAAATTAATTTATATTTTGTACGCGATTTATCAAAATTAGCGATTTCGAACAAAAAAAATAAAATCGGACAGACCCGCACGCGAGTCGGGCAACTCCCAGGCGACTCGCGCACGGGCCTGAAACTCGAGTCCATTTTTTTAGCTTTTTCGTTCGTTTTATTTATTCTACGAAACGATTTCTAAAATTTATATCTTTTCTAAAACTATTCCGAGTATTTGATATTGATTTCGTAGTCAATTATCGAATATAACGAATATCGAAAATATTAGATCGAGTGCAAATTATGCGATATTTGTACGCGATTTAATAAAAGCATCGAATTTTCAAAAAACCGCTTTCGAAATCAGCCCGACACGCGACTCGCCGGCATCCCGGGCGAGCCGCGCGGCCGGCTGTCACACGACACATCGTTTCTCGTTTTTTTATTTACGAACTTCGTTTTTTATACAAAACAACGTTTTTAGCAATATTTTTCAGATTTCGATTAATATTTATTTTCTCGATCTCGTATATTTATTTCGTTTGCTATATTATTTTTACAAATCGATACTAACTCGTTTGTTTATCTTGTAGCAAATTCATCTTTTTTTTATTATTTGTTTTATTATATTAAAACGGATCTCACATGCTAAAACAACTTTGACGTTAATTTTAGTTGCATTAAACCGACTTAGCAACCCATTCAATTCCTCGCATGTTTAGGAAAAACAAAGTTTGCATATCATTCATCGTATTACTAACGCGCGTATTAAAAAATCATTCGATATCCTAGTAGAGGCCGCTAATGTGCGGGCGGGGTTGGGTGTTCTTAGTGAACTTCCCAACACGTACCCTTACCCCTTACTCAGAACCGTGGTTTCCGGATGTCCGAATCCATTGGCAACGAGAGTCATTCAATATACGATTAACCGATCAAGTCGGCATCGGTATCGAACTGCAAAGGGACGAGCCCAATAAACTCTGATATCGGAAATGGGCCGTATTTTGTATACGGCCCACTACGACATAGAGTGGGCTCGAACGGTTCCGAATAACCATAAATTCGGGGGTGACTCCAACTTCGATTTAAATTTCAATTTGACCATCTCATATAGAGATTCATTCGCCTCCCCAAACCCGCGCGTGGCCGCGTCGGGGTGGACCTATGTCATGTCCACAACATGGTGTATAGTCACACTCAACAAGTCACACTCAACATGGTGCATAATCACAATCATCGTGTCATAAAACCAATTTAGGTTTCTACACTTTATTTTGTAGAATCACAGTCAGTGTATTGTAGAATCACAGTTATTATCTTGTACAATCACCCTCCTACAATAAGTGTAACCACACTCCTCCTCTTGTCGTAGAATCACACCCTGTCTTCTGTAAAGTCACACTCATTGCGTTGCACAGTCACACTCACTTGTTTCGTGTCAACCAAATATTAAGGGCATAAAGTACCTGTACAACTGTATTTGTAGCCAAAGATGATGCATTTCAGATTAAAAACGACTGCTATTTCAATGTATTTTACAGCCAATCAACAAAAAACAATTTTACGGACCCCCCATGTTTTACGACTATGCCATATTAGAAATGATTAAGGTCCGCAATAGACGTAGACAATATCAAGGACCTTGACCATTTCAAACGTCAATAATCTTTATGTTTCAAAAAAAAATTGCCCCGTGATGTACGACTTACACCATATTAGAAATGACTGAGGTCCGCAATATACGAAAACGTCGACAGTCATCATGTATCACGGACCTTGACCATTTCAAACGTCGACAGTCTTTGTGTTTCCAAAAAAATGTTCCTACATAATAGAGGGTATTCACGAACAATCCTCCTCGGCAATCCCTGTCGGGTCCTCCTCCTCGTCCTCCTCCTCCTCAACATCGACAGATAAGTCAGCAATAGGTGGGTCCTCAGCGAATGGGTTGGGGCAGTTTCTCTTGTCATGGTGCCCCATTCTCTTGTAGTTCTTGCACAGCCGTTTAGGCCTAACGGCAGTTGCAGCAGCCTTTGTCTTAGAAGACAGCATCCGCTTCCCACTGCCCTTGTTCTTGGCTTTCTTCGGGGGCAATATCGTTATTTCAATTGCGCTCGTACAGCCGAGGATCTCCTCTAATTCTTGCGTCTTGCCACAAGGGCCAGCAAGGGGCGCCACATCGGACCTGAAGCCACGAATGATGTCAGCTAAATTATTAACGTCTTCCTTACCCATTTTGCTGACATGACTGACGGTCTCATAGAATTCCGAAAACATCCTCGTGACTGTAACAACCTTCTCATCGCTTAGGCGACTCTCTGACAGGGGACATGCATTAACATTACATAGGGCATCCTTTGTCCATCTACGTGCCACGTACCGTTCCGGAATCGCCTCCCGTCCTTTTGAAGAATATATACAAATGGCGTGCCTGCAAAGAATTTCATACCGACGGAAATTCCAGCAAGTACAACTGACCTCACAGGTACCTGCGAGGGCATTAAAACCCATAAAGAGTGTGACTCTCAACCATATGAACAGTAACTACGCAACGTATAGGATGTGACTTTCTAAAGGTATAATCACAACCTTTACAGAATACAGTGACACCCATTACTCTGCATGATAAGTGTAGTTTGTAGTGCCTAATTTGCTGTGTTTTGGTCCCGTTTTCCTTGTGGAATCACTCCTTGGGAGCGGTTTATGGGTTACTTATGCTTCCTTTAGTTCGTTTCAGGTTCCTGTGACCATTTGTGAAGAATTGGAGCGAATCCGACTCGATACATACACTTTTTGGAGCAACCGAAGTGAAGGAACAATCACTCGATGCCTTGGATTTGACCCCGAGACCTTGGGACCCGATCGCAAGCCTCTTAGACTCGATCCCGAACCCCGAGAATCGGTGAGAAGCCCATGAGAACAAGGGAGGGACCAAAAAGATCATATTGGAGGCCTACAAGACTCATCCCCGACGGGAAGGGCCTCATCCCGTCCGGGATGAGGTGCACAAATGCGCAGCTTCTGTCCTGGGTCCCTCCCGGTCGGGACCAGCCTGTCCCGGTAGGGACCGATCCGTCCCGGTCGGGATGGAGGGCCTGTTGCGCGTCTCTCCTTCATTCTTGTAACCCTATAAATACCCCTCCTCTTGTAATCTTATGTTATTATAGACATTACCCATAAAACCCTAGACTGCTGTAGGTTAGTTTAGCCTAGATTAGTGTAGATTAGTCTTTAATTAGTCCTTAATCTTAGTTTAATCTAGTTAGACTACTCTTGTAATATTGGAGTTCTTGGAGATTCTACCAATCTTGACAACATTGGTGGATGTTTTGGGTCTTCTTTTATACAAGTGTTCATCTTTTCCATTCATCTAGTTTGGTATAATCTTTCCTTTCTCTTTTCCTTTTATCTTTCATATTTAATCTTTCAAGTTTTAATCTTTGATTGTTGTTCTTGTTCTTGTTAGTTTCATTATGTATGTTTGGATGTTTCTGTTGTTTCCTCTTGTTTATGTTAGTATTAGTTTGATAATGTGTGAGTAGACTTGTTGTGGGATTAGTAGGGGGATTAAGTGTTCATTATGGATTATTAGGGCTTGATTGTGGGTAAAGGTGGATTCTTTGTTACTAGTCACATATTAAGAGCACCATGTGTTTGTTGAATTGCTTGTTAGAGTAGTAGTTGCAAATACTCCTCTTGCTTGTCTTCCTCTTCTCATTGTGTGATTGATTTGTGGTTGAATCCTTGTGTATTGGGTGACAACTTGCATAAGTATTTGGGTTTTGTTTTTGACACGAGAGTGCGGACATTGGCCTTGACGCGAGAGCGCGGACCGACCTTAGTAACTAGGTGAAACCTACACCCTCGATCTCCCAACTATCATATTACACTTATGACCCCGACCTAACCCTACCCTTTCCTTATTTGATTTCTTCGTTACCTTAGTTGTAGTCATAGATTCATCCCCTTCTTATTGCTTTAGTCTAGTTTAGCTCGTTGACTTAGTCTTGTGTTTAGGTAGACTTAGTCTAGACACCTCTTACCATCCCCGTGGACTCGACCCGACTTGCCCTATCTACGTGTTAGGTGTAGTTGGTTATTTATTGACGGTGGGGATCCACGGCAAATCCCTACCAACAATTTGGCGCCGTTGCCGGGGACGGTGCTAGTTTAGACCTAGTTTGCCTATTTACTTGACTTTGTCTTTGTTTTTGTGTTTTTCTTTTTTTTTTGTTCCTTTGCTTCTAGAGTGTGTGAAGTTTATTTCTCTCTTGTCTAGTGCCCAAAAAGCACTAGACTTCTCACGTTTGCTCCTAGTCCACAGTTTTTGCCTAGAGGTGGTCGCCATCCTCTTCTTTACAACTCAGAGCCGCATAAACGAACAATTGCTAGATTGAGAGGTTTCTATCCGGGTACAAGCCAAGATTTCGAGCGAGCATGAGGTTTGATCTAAACTCCCCACACTTAAGAGCCAATATGAGCTACTCCTCTCCCTCTATGGACCAAGGGTATGACATGACATCTCCTTACTACTATTAAGCTTCATGGGGTAATCATGACACTAGTGGGTATGAACTTCAAGAATATGGAAACGGCTACCAACAAGTGAACGCTTATCAATCATATGATCATGGTGGCTATTACTCGAGCAATCATTGTGAACCCACCATGTTTCATCATGATTCACCATATGGAAGCCAATTTCCCCAAAACCCACCGCATTACCCTTCACCTCAACCACAATATGAGCCCCAAAACCCACAATACTACCAATCTTCTCAACCTCACTACCAACAATATGATGCCCCACCCCTTGGGCATCATCAAGATCATCATGGAGCATTACAAAAATCTAATGACCACCAAACGCCAAACTTGGAGTTAGATCAATCGATTCTTCAAATGCTAAAGACCCAACAAGAAATGGCCATCCAAGTGCAAAAGGATTATGAAATCTTGGCCGAACTCCGAAGGGAAAGATAGGAATGTAAAGCTAGATTGAATGCTTTAACGGCTCAAACCCTAATGTTCTTAACTCGATCTTCACAACTTGATGAGGGATGTTCATTTGGGGAAGGGGAACAACCCAATGACGAAGCCGTTAATGAATTCCCTATGAGGAGCGAACATTGCTTTGAAGAACCTCAATCGTCTACCCAAAAAGAGACGAATGAGGATATGACCCTTGGTGAAGGCATTGTTGATGAAGAATTGGAGGAGGGTAGTGAGTTGAATAAGTTGGTGGAATTTGTGAAGTTGTTGGGTGAAAATGACAAGCCCAAGTTGCCCTTGTCCGAGAATGTGGATAAGCGTCAAGAACCCCTTGTAAGTAAACCAAGCAATAGTTTGGAAGAGATTGAAACCGCCGGTAGAAGTTTAAATTCTCTCCTCCAAGATGATGTGGGGACGAGTGATGAAGATGGGGAACCAAAACTTGAGGAAGGTGTTGGGATAAGGAAATGAGGCCAAAGCCGTTTTTTGTGCCTCGTGATGAAGACTTGAAGCTTGCTAGTGATTGGAGACGGTGCCTAGGGAGGAAGAGGTCGGTGAAGCTCGTAGGATGGATAGACCCCGGAGACAACACGAAAGATGACGTTGGGTCTTTTGAGGACTACTTCTTGCCTCCACCTTGGAGGACGTGGAGGATAGCTTGGCTCGAGCACTATTTGGGCCTTCATTACGATGTCGGTCGTGCGTTTGACTTGCTCCTCCAAGCCCTTGAGGGTTATGGTTGAAGAATGAGAGTCCACCATCCTCGGTTTGATGGAGTCCCTAAAGAACCGTCATGCTGTATATTCTCCTTTCTCTTTTCTCTTTAGTTTTTGTGTTTGTAATTGTGTTTTTTATGATTTTGTTTCTAGGATTGGTTTGTTTTGTGAGATCCTTGTAATTTTGGTATTTTGATGAGCGATGTGAGGGAGAGATTTTGATGACTGCTTTGAGCTTGTTTGGTAGGTGTGAAGTGAAGATGAATCCTAGAGAGGAATGGTTGTTGTTAGAGTTTGGATTTTGAGTTAGGGAGTCGGTTTTTGAAGCTTTGGATAAGCTTTTGGGGTCGTGGAGGTCATGAAGACTCTTCCCGGCCGAGAAGGAGCCTTCCCGACCGGGAAGGATGTGTCGTCTCGACCGGGAGGGAGCCATCCCGATCTGGATGAGGGTACAAGAAATGGAGTTTCTTGTGGAGCCATCCCGACCGGGACGAGATCTTCCCGACCGAACGGGTGTGTCATCCCGACCGGGACCATCCATCCCGACCGGGATGGCCCCCTAGTCCTCCTTTTGCCTCTTCTTGGTCATGAGAGCCCACCCAACCACTTTTTACCCCCTCCCAACCTCCCTACCTATCCTTGCACATACCATATGACCCGTGCACCTCATTTACATACCCTCACCTCATTTTGTCTTCACTTTACACCGAGTTTCACATTAAATCCCACCCCCCTCACACCATTACTACCTCAACCATGCGGTTTTATCAAGTTTGAAGCGGGTTAACAATGAAGAAGACAAGCAAAGTGCCTATATTGATCATTGAGACGATGGAGCGAGTGAGTTGCTAACCGATGGGTACGGCAATTATCTTTTCTTTTCCATCTTTTGTCGCTTCTTTTCCCTTATTTGTCCCCTTCCCCTTGTACACTTTTGTGTCACGGTGTCATGGTGGCCTTCGAGGCCTTGGTAGTTATTGCTCCCGACTCTCGATGACGTGACTATATCGAGAGTCATTTCAAAATCCAAATTTTACAAGATTTTCACCCTTTTTGTAGGATTTAGTCGAATTTTGGCGGAATTCGGGCTAGGTGACTTGATTACACCTAGTCCTCCCCTCCCATTTCCTTTTATTTCCTTCTTTTTATTTCTTCCCCCATCCATATCATTTCTCGTCTCGGCCTATGGTGACTTGACTACACCCCGGCTGGACACATTCTACCCTCTTCTCCGCTTTCTTTTTTATTTTTAGCTTTATTTTCATAGTTTCTTTTCTTTTCTTTAGGCTCTCCATACACTACGATCGAGTATGAGGACATTGTTCTGTTTATGTGTGGGGGAGCGATATTCTAGCGTAGTTAGTTTTATTTTCGTAGTTTTTCAAAAAAATCTTTAAAAGCCCTAAAAATTTGAAAAAATTTCACAAAAATCAAAAAGAATTTCTTTTGTGTCTTTTCCTTTTGTGTCGTTGTGTCGTATTTTTATTTTGTTTTGCGTGTTTTGCCTCCCTTTTTCCTTATAGGTTGCCTAATCACCGTTAGCTTTGGAGAGCTCTCAAGACATCCGGTAACATCTCTTCACCCCTTTTCCCTCTTTGTTCCTTGTGGAGTTTGGAGGAGATATGTGAAGTTGTGTGCTCGGGTGGAGCTTTGTGCATATTTGTGGTTAATTTGGTGATTTGTTTGGAAGTTCGGGGTGGTGTTTGTTTTGTTTATGTGCTTGTCTTGTTTTGTTTTATATTGTTGCCTTTTGTCTTTTTTTCTTTCGTTTTCGTTGAGTCTTTGTTTTGTGTGTGTAGTTGTTTCTAGTGTGTAAAACGGTTTTCAAAAACCCGGTTTTGAGGCTAGTGTGCAAGCGTTTACTTTCCCTTTCTAGTAGTGTAAATCGAGTCTTGGACTTTAGTCTAGTAGAATGACCCTAAATCAATGATTTCGTTGGTCCTTTACCTCGAGTCGACCTAGCTTACTAGAGATTTACTACGGGATTTGCACTTTTGACCATTATGACCACCCACGGTGTGAAAAGGCCTTGGTTGCCGAGTCCCATCCCTTAGGTGACTATGTTGGAAATTGTTTGATTTGTCCAAGTTCTGCACCTTTTTGTGGGTTTGAAGGGGGATCGCGACCCCCAACCCACCCATTCTCCTACTTCCTACACATATCCACCAAATAAATTTGCAAATTGTTGAAATCATCTTTCTTAGTTGCAAAGAAATGTCTATCATTCAAATCAAGCCAAAAGGGCAAAGAAAAGAAAAAGAAAGAAATGAAAGAAAGAGAAGATTGAAGAAAAAGAAAAGGTCACAAAAAGCCAAAAAGAAAATAGAAAAGATGAAAAAGAAATGGCATGGCAACAAACAAAGCAAAAATGCAAAAGAAAGAAAAATGCCAAAAAGAAAATCGTCTCACAAAAAGATCTTAACCCCACAAAAATAAGCCTTTTTCCGACTATTGCCGTGAAGAGCCTACCAAAGGAACGAGTCCCTAGGAAGGATGATAGTGGTAATGGTCGGTCTTCCCTCACTTTGCAAATATTTCCACCTTTTTACTTGGACTAGTTGAGCGGTTTTGGGCACGGGACGACCCTCTTGGCTCATCGCTAAAGGAGGCGGGGTCTCACTTACCTACAGTGTCGACTAACACCGTGGTTCATCCTTTTCCATCCCGCCGATCGTCCCGTAGTACGTTCTTAGAAGGTTAGGAGGACCTAGGTAAGTTACCAACGTTTTTATTGCTTTGTCGTCATACTATTAGGGTTTAGTTCATTTCGATTTGTACTATTAGCTTGGGAACGTTGTCACTTGCCTAGAGTCCTAAACCGGTACTTCTTTCACCGCTTGTTTGAAGGAAACGGTATTTTTTTTCTTTTGGGTACAACCGATTATGTGTTTGTTTGTATGTTTGTTTATTTATATGTTGTGTCCGGTTGAATCCGCAGTTTTGTCGCAAGACCTTACTTGCCTTGCGGAGTATACTTTTCCTCTAAATTGTACTCGCGTGAGTTGAAAGGGCGTAGGGTGCGCTAATACCGGCTCGGCTAGTTTAATAGTTAGTATGTGCTCACTCAAGGGCGAGTAAGGGTTAAGTGTGGGGGAGGTGATAAGTGTAGTTTGTAGTGCCTAATTTGCTGTGTTTTGGTCCCTTTTTCCTTGTGGAATCACTCCTTAGGAGCGGTTTATGGGTTACTTATGCTTCCTTTAGTTCGTTTTAGGTTCCCGAGACCATTTGTGAAGGATTGGAGCGAATCCGACTCGATACATACACTTTTTGGAGCCAACGAAGTGAAGGAACGATAACTCGATGCCTTGGATTCGATCCCGAGACCTTGGGACCCGATCCCGAGCCTCTTAGACTCGATCCCGAGCCCCGAGAATCGGTGAGAAGCCCATGAGAACCAAGGAGGGACCAAAAAGATCATATTGGAGGCCTACAAGACTCATCCCCGACGGGAAGGGCCTCATCCCGTCCGGGATGAGGTGCACAATTGCGCAGCTTCTGTCCCGGGTCCGTCCCGGTCGGGACCAGCCCGTCCTGGTCGGGACCGATCCGTCCCGGTCGGGATGGAGGGCCTGCTGCGCGTGACTCCTTTTCTCCTCCTTCATTCTTGTAACCCTATAAATACTTCCCTCTTGTATTGTTTATGAAGGTTATTCATTACCCATCAAACCCTAGACTACTTTAGCATATATTAGCATAGATTAGTCTTTAGTTTATCGTTAAACTTAGTTTAGCTCTTGTATTAAGGGAATTCTTGGAGAATCCATCCAAGATTGACAACCTTGGTTGATGTATTTGGGTTTTCTTATTATTACAAGTTTCAATCTTTCCTCTTCACTAGTTTGGTATAATATCTCTTTTCCCTTTTCTTAATCTTTGTTTACTCATTCAAGTTTTAATCTTTGTTCATTGTTATGTTTATTGTTCATTGTTTTATACTAGTTTCATTATGTATGCCATGATTCTTGCTTTAGTTCCTATTGTTAGTGTTATTTTTAGTTTAGCTATGTTTGAGTAGACTCTTGCTAGGGTTAGTAGGGGGATTTGGTAGTTTAGTGGGTGATTAAGGGTTTGTTTAAGATGTTGGTGGAAGTTTTGATTGCTTCTTGGTTAGATGCATGGAACATGTTTGATGAAATGCTTGAATGACATGTAGATGCATATGCTTGTTTTTCTTGCCTTTTCTCTTGTGGGTGATGGTTTGCTCGTAGGTTTGGTTCCCTCATTAGTAGAGAGAGCGTGGTGAGGATGACCCCTAGGTCGGTCTATGTAGCGAGAGCCCGGACGTAACCTAGGCTACGAAAGCATGCTAGTAACCCCGTTTGTCATGTGTGTTGTAAGTTGGGTTCTTGCGCGAGAGCGAGGAACCTCTAGGATGGTCTACGTAGCGAGAGCCCGGTCTACACCTAGATAACCCGACTACCCCTTCACCTTAGCTCTTCCTCGATCATTCCATCACCCTTGAACCCGACCTAATCCTAGCCGTTTCCTTATTTGTTTTCTTCGTTATCTTAGTCGTAGTCATAGTCTTCTCCCCTTCTTATCATTCTAGTTTAGCTTAGTTCGTTGACCTAGTCTCGTGTTTGGGTGACCTTAGTCTAGACGCCTCTTACCGTCCCCGTGGACTCGACCCGACTTGCCCTATCTACGTGTTAGGTGTAGGTTGATATTATTTAACGGTGGGGATCCATGGCAAATCCTTCCCATCAATTATTAGTTGATAAGTGTAGTTTGTAGTGCCTAACTGGTTGTGTTTTGGTCCCGTTTTCCTTGTGGAATCGCTCCTTGGGAGCGGTTTTTGGGTTACTTATGCTTCCTTTAGTTCGTTTTAGGTTCCCGAGACCATTCATGAAGAATTGGAACGATTCCGACTCGTTTCATACACTTTTGGAGCCAACGAAGAGAAGGAACGATCACTCGATGCCTTGGATTCGATCCCGAGACCTTGGGACCCATTCCCGATCTCCTTAGGCTCGATCCCGAGTGCCGAGAATCAATGAGAAACCAATGAGAGGCAAGGAGGGACCTTAAAGATCATATTGAAGGCCTACAAGACTCATCCCGTCCGGGATGAGGTGCACAAATGCGATAGCTGCTGTCTTGGGTCCATCCCGACCGGGATGAGTTCATCCCGACCGGGACCACCTCATCCCGACCGGGATGAGCCCAGTTCAGACCCGCGCTTCATTGTTTCTTCTCCTTTCCTCTTGTAACCATATATATACCATTCCTCTTGTAATCTTATGTTAGGTTAGACATGACCCACTAAACCCTAGACTAGTTTAGCATACTTTAGCATAGATTAGCATAGATTAGTGTAGATTAGTCGTTAATTACTTCTTAATCTTAGGTTATCCTTGTATTAATTTGATTCTAGAAGATTTCTACCAAGATTGACAACCTTGGTAGATGTATTTGGGTTTTTCTCTTTTATACAAGTTTTCATTCTTCCTTTCATCTTCTAGTTTGGTATAATCTCTTTTCCCTTCTCTTTATCTTTGTTTTATTAATCAAGTTTCAATCTTTAGATCTTGTTTATTGTTTTGTTCATCATCCTTGTTAGTTTTACATATGTATGCTTTTGTTCTTGAGTTATTTCATCTTGTTCTTGTTAGTTTTCCATTAGATATGTTTGAGTAGATTCTTGCTAGGGTTATTAGGGTGATTGGTTGTGATTGTGGATGATTAGGGTGAGATGGGTGGTACTAGATGTTGTTTTTGTTGTTTCCCATTTACCTTACACCCCACATGTTCGATGAAATGCTTGTGAGACTAGAGACGACCAATCCTTGTTTTTCTTGCATATTCTCTTGTATGTGTGTGTTTGGTTGGTTTGGTTCCCTCATTACGTAGCGAGAGCCCGATGAGGACGACCCCTAGGCCGATTGCGTAGCGAGAGCCCGGTCAGTGGAATCTAGGCTACGAGAGCATGCTAGTAACCCCGTTCTTCCCCTTTTTGTCTTCTTTGCATCCATGAACCCGACCTAACCCTAGTTTTCCTTCTTATTGTTATCCTCGCTTCCCTTAGTCTTTAGTTACTTGTTTATCTTCCATTTCCGTGTTTTAGACCTAGTTTAGTCCTTAGCCTCCCCCTAGATTAGCTTGTCTCGAACCTAGTCTTAGACCGTAGCACACCTTAGTCTAACCCATTTTCCGTCCCTGTGGATTCGACCCGACTTGCCCTAGCTACTCAGTTAGGTTAGTTGGATATTATTTGACGGCGGGATCCGCGACAAATCCCTCCCATCAACAAACAAACTCAAACTCAACATCAAATTCCCTCCCTCACATCGCTCAACAACAATCCAAATAACAAGAAATTCACAAAAACTAAAAGGAAATGCAAGAAAGAGATATATATACAAAGGGACGGTTCTTTTGGAACTCCGTCAAACCATGGATGGTGCATTTTCTTCAATCCTTTTCCAACAACCTTGTAACCACTTCCATCGCCATCAAGGGCCCGAAGAAACAAATCGAAGGCTCTCGATAAATCTTCGATCAAGCTTACTTGTAATATAACCATCCACACTCCAAGGTTCTTCACAACCTTGTCTCGACGTTCCCGGGGTATCCCGATCTACTAAGTTCAATGGCTTGAACTTGTACTTGCGATCCTTCGGTATATACCCAAACGTCTAACGATCCTCATGTGGCCCCAAGGGAGGCTCATTTTTCTCTTCGACTTGCAACTTGTCTTCAACATCATGATATGGGCATTCCTCCACCCCAAGCTCGGAATCATCATCCTCAAGATCATAGAAGTCATTCTTCAAGCTTTGTCCCGATTCTTCCCCTAGATCGATGTCTTTCGTGGCGTGGATCATATTGCAAGACTCGTCATTAGTAGGCGAGGTGTTGCCTTGGAGGTCGAACACGAGCTTTTCTTCGCATAACTCAAATGTGATCCTACCGTTCTTCACATCGATCATGGAACCGGCGGTATGTAGAAATGGGCGCCCAAGGATAATGGGAGTAATAGCATCTTCCGGCATGTCAAGTACAAGAAAATCGACCGGAACGAAGAACTTCCCGATTCTTATTGGCACATCTTCTAACATCCCCAATGGTCGGTTGAGTGAACTATCGGCCATTCGGAGTGTAACGGATGTGCACTTGAGCTTCTTCATTCCAAGTCGCTCACAAATAGAGTAGGGAATAATGCTTACACTCGCACCTAGATCACATAGCGCTCTCTCAATCTTGAAGTTGCCAATGGTGCATGGGATCGAGAAACTACCCGGATCCTTCAACTTGGGAAGCATAGAACCTTGAATAAGCTCGCTCACCACCCTTGTGAACGCTATGGTCTCTTCCTCGTCGATAGATCTCTTCCTAGCCAAGATTTCTTTCATAAATCTTCCATATGTCGGGATTTGGGTAAGTAGCTCGGTAAATGGGACACTCACATCCAATTTCTTCACAATATTAAGGAACTTGTCATATTGAGCATCCACCTTGGTCTTCATTTGCCTTGTTGGGAAAGGCAACTCGATGTGCACTTTGTTTTGCTCGATAGGGGTGGACTTTTCAAATGACACTTTCCTTTTTCCCTTGTCTTTACCTTGAATTGGGGGAAGCTTGTCTTCATGGGGTTTCTCGATCTCCCATAAGACTTGCTCCTCCATTGGATTTCCCAAGCTTGAATCTACTTGAGTTGGAGACACAACTTCCTTCATTGCTTGTTGCTCACTAGGAAGCACGGGAGGATTATAGGTAGCACCGCTCCTTAAGGTGATGTCCTTGACATGCTCAAATTTCGGAGTTTCACCTTGAGGAGGTAATTGCCCCCTTTGTCTTGAAGAACTTCCGGAAGCAAGTTGAGATATTTGAGTCTCAAGCATATTCATATGAGTTTTTGTTTCCTTGTTGTCCATTAGGAGTTGGGCAATAACCTCTTGTTGTGACCTTTGTGTCTCCAATTGACTCCTTTGCATCTCCAACATTTGCTTTTACATGTTGAAATCCCGAGGTGGAGATTGTGGATTGTGCGGAGTATCTCCAACATGTGCTTCTTGTCTATTACCTTGAGTTGCTTGTTGTTGTTGATGGTTCCCTTGGAACCCATGAGAGTTGCCTTGATTAAGGCCTTGATTGTTGCCATGGTTGTAGTTTTGATACCCTTGGCTGTGGTTTTGGTTGCCTTGGAAGTTTTGGTTTCCTTGGAAACCTCCTTGATTGAAGTTCCCATGTTGGAACCCTTTATTGTTGTTGAAGTTACCTTGGTTATTTTGCTTGAAATTGTTAAATGGTCTTGGATTACCCACATAACCTTGGTAACCTTGATTGTTGTCCCTTAAGAGAGGTGGAAAATAGGGACGAGGTTGTAGAGCTTGTTGTTGAGGGACTTGATGGGAAGCTTGTAACGTATTAGGATTGGAGGCACCTTGCTTGAACGCTTGAAAGGCGTTCACTTGCCCAATACTTCCTCGACAATGTATGGGCTCATGTCCAACTATCCCGCACATATCACACATCCCATAATAAGGTGTAGGAGACACAACTCCCAAATCATTAATTTCATGAATCGAGTGTTGGTTGGAGGAACTAGAGCTTTGAACTTGATTGAGGTGGCTTTGGAGCTTCTTGTCAATAGATTCCATGTGGGTTTTCAATTGAGCTCCAAGGTCAATGCTTAGTTGTGTAATGGCATCGACCTCGTGCCTACCTCCTCGATTCGCCTTTCTAGGCCTTGAGTATTGGGAGTTGTGCACCGCCATCTCCTCGATTCTTGCCCAAGTTTGATCGTCATCGACCTCGGTAAACCTACCATTGGAGCCCATATTGAGTATAGCTCTTGAGTCCTCATATAAACCGTTCCAAAACTGTTGGACTAAGAACCATTGTGAAAGTCCATGGTGGGGGCATGATCTAACCAAAGATTTAAACCGTTCCCAAGCTTCATAAAGGCTCTCTTCATCCCGTTGTTGGAAACCAGTGATGGAGGCCCTTAGCAAATTTGTCTTCTGCGGAGGGTAAAATTTTTGGTAGAACGCCAATGCAAGTTTCTTCCAAGTATCGATAGCCATGGTTGCCCTATCGAGACTCTTTATCCATTTTGCTTTTCCAATGAGAGAAAACGGGAAAAGTACCCAACGGATTTGATCTTGAGTAACCCCGGTTTGAGAGATAGCATCGCAATAATCAGAGAAGGTCTCCATGTGTTGGTGCGGGTCTTCGGTGGGCAAACCACTAAATTGATTTCTCTCCACAAGTTGGATGAATTGTGTCTTTGCTACGAAATTCCCGGTATAAGTATCCGGTAAAGCACTCGGTCCCGGCAAGACAACTTCCGTAAAAGTGGGGTGAGATGAGAACTTCGGCATGATTGGATATGCGGGAGAAGATGGTGTAGACGGTGTTGAAGAAGATGTAGAAGGGGAACTAGGACTGGAATTACCGAAGGGATTGATAGAGGTCCCTCCGGCGGTCTCTCGCGGTGACTCCTTCAAGTCGGATCCTTGAGCTTGCTCTTCAATGGTATTGCTAGTAACCGGTTGAGAGTGTCTGACCCGATCAATCGTCCGTTCACTACTACAAAACATCAAATAGACAACTGTTTTTTTTTTTGCAATAGACAACTGACTTACAACAGTTGAGTAGTTTGGAGTTGTATATTAGTCTAAGCATAGACATCTGTTTTTGAATAGTTGTCTATTGATTATTAAACAACTGTTTTTTAAAATAACAGTTGTCTATTATGTATATAAACAACTGTTTCTCTAAAACAACAGTTGTCTATTACGTAATAGACAACTATTTTTCAAAAGCAACAGTTGTCTATATACATAATAGACAACTGTTTTCTGAAATACGTATATATAGATATGTGTTTATATGTGTATACATATTTTATGTTTTTTTAATAATTTTGAAATACGTACTTATTAACAAACCATAAAAAAAGGAATACTATAGCAAATAATTGAACAAAAGAAGGTACATTTTTATAAAATCCAACATCCAAAATCTAAAAGATACATAAAATCATTATCCAACCTCCAAAATCCAAAATGTACACAAAATCATTATCCAATGTCCAAATGTACCTAAAACCATCATCCAACTAACACCTTGTCCACGTAAAGTAATCTGATGCATCATATACGACTAATTATTAAGAAAATAATCCGCCTATAATCCACGAACCTCGTCAATATCTTCTTGAGAATATGGCATCATATCGTTGAAATGCTACAAAAACAATAATATAAATGAACTAATTATTTTGTTTCAATTGAGCTGATTGAAACAAGAGAAAGTGTGAAAACCCAAGTCTTACCTCATTAACGGTTCTCTTCAAATCAGAACGAGCGATAATTTCAATCATATATCTCATCACGTAATAATCGCACTCTGTTTTCCAAGCATGAGGAGCCGACTATATTGCGATAAACATTAATCAGACCATATGATTAATCAAATAGCAACAACAACATAGCTTAGGTCTAGCTAACATGAATCAATCAGACTATGAGAATGACAACCAGACTATTCATATAATATACGAGGTTTAAATAAGTACATACATTATGAATTCTTGTGTATGACGAAGGTATCCGTATTGGTATTTATAAGAGCCAATTACTCGTATACTACCCACCCATTTAGATAGACGAGGACAAAAACGGATAACCTGAGAAACAATGAAAGTCTGTCCTATATCTAAAAAATGAAGGTAGTACTAAACTCGTTTTAATGATAAAATGGATACCCGTTTTTCGGGAAGATAAAGCACCTGTGAGTGAGAGTTCGACGATAGGCCAAGGGTAAGGAAGACGGAAGGAAGATCCAGAGAAGAGACGATCCTCTGTGTACTGTCCATGTTAGAACCACATTCGCTGGTTCTGGTCACCGAGGAACTGCAAAGGCTACAAATCCCGATAAAAGTTTTCATTACAAAAAATCAATAAGCTGATAGAGATATAACGGATGGACTAACAAAAAACGGTGGAGAAAGGTGATGAAATCAACGTCAACAAATGCACGGAAACTTACTCACGTCTTTCTCAATAGCTACACATGTTTGAATTCCTCTCACATTAAAAGGCAATTAGGGGGTATTAATTTGATTACAGATGGAGGAACAACCAAGACTAATCGGACGTCTGAACCATTCTGAGCTTATTTTGATTATTTTGGCATTGATGGGTGCGCTACAAATGGGATGAGTATTCAGCCCTGCAACGGTGGTAGTTACTGGTGGAACCAGGGAGTGTACATGGAACTTAACCAAACTCAAAAGAAAGCATATAAGCATGTTAGGAACAAGTATCTTCATTACGATTATTGTAATGACAAACCTAGGTTCCGCGTTCTACCTCCTGAGTGCAATCACCTGTGGTGAGCATATATGACAAAGTACAAAAATTCACGAGTAAACAGCTTTCCGAACTCTTTCATATTGGTTCAGACGTTCAGAACAAAATTACACAAAAGCATAAACAATATACTCCGTAATCAAATTAACAATTTCTCTATAGCAGCAGGAACTATACCCCAACTCAAAATATCGAGTACAAGAACCAATATAGCGTATCAAGTTACAAATTACGAGTACTAAATATCGAACAAAAATGATAATGGGAGATAAAGAGAGAAAAGGACCTTGTCAAAGGGAACTCCAGCACCTGGGATCCGTGGCAAGAAGATGAGTAGACACAATTGCACTATGAACCGGCTTCTGCGACTCTACTACACTCGCCATTGCTGAAGCTAACCTTCATAGCAGCCAAAAAAACAATTACATGACGAACTGACGATACATTACTCCATACGTTACTATCGAATCATACAAACTATATCATTTTCATTACGTACACCTAGTGACCTAACCAATGTTACTCCCGTACTTCATGTAGCTACCATATCGCATATCGCATATCCAATGTGTATCGTGTTTGATACAACATGATACTTGCAGTCATACCCAATAACCTAACCTAACACCGTATCATGTCCGATACCACGCACTTACAGACGAGTCAAGACCAGCATAACCCGATATGTATCGTGTTCAATACATCATGAGTATCTGATAACCCTAACACCATATCATGTCTGATACATACAGACGAGTCAATAGTAACATAGCACCTAACTAGATATCCGATATGTATCGTGTTCAATACAACATGAGTCGTATCCGATAACATAACACCATATCGTGTATTCATGTCCGATAAAATATCGTATCAATTGTCAAATTATAGCAAATGATACATAGTATTAAATAGTTAACATGGCAACGATTTCATTTTTTTCTATCTTCATAATCAACAGTTGGTCCAACGTAAAGACAGGGAGATACACGTGTACAACAGGTCAAATAACATTCGCTTATAGATGAGACAAACTTCCTGTTATTCTCTATGTAGTCCGCATTTACCATACTCATATTATTTCACTCGTTATAACTTACTAACTTTAGGACAAATATTTCGGTCACAAACAAGACTTTGTGTAGAGATCTCAGTGACTAAACGACTGTGAAACCTCCCAAACCAAACGATAAAACATGAAGGTAATAAACCGTTTAACAGGAAACACTCCTACATTTTTCTCATCATTAATCAACTCTGAGAATTCTGACTATTGAGATCAAAATTAACCCTAAAGGAATGTCAATTGAGCGAGTGCCAGATAAAATTAAGCAAAATACTCGATCCACCACCCATCATGACAACCACACATACTCGATGAAAGAAAACCTAAACCCGGCCTATTTATCGCTAGGAACTGTATTCGCTAATATTCACATTCACACAAGTTCATGCACCATTCAGAATGTTTTCAAACTCAATACCAGCACAAATTTAAGTAATCTAATCACCATTACAAAAAAAACGCATTCAAAATTTTCTCAAAGCTACTACTACATAACAATCGAAATCAAACAATTCAGCATACAATCAGAAGGGGGGGGGGGGGGGGGGGAGTTCAGGGTTTAACATAGATCGGAAACTTATAATAGAGGAAAACGAACAACTACAGAAAATTATAGTCTAAAACATTGTATCATAGAGCTGGATAAGAATTAAATCGACAAACATCTTGATGAAAACAAATTACTCAGTACATTTTAGATGAATGTTAATAGAATTAGGGGGATTACCTGTATTAGATTGTGGCATTCATCCTCGAGTTCGCGTTCAGAGTTGTGCGGATCCAGATTTCCGACGTAAACCCTTGCCATTGTCAGATCACCTGCAAAATTAAAGCACAAACGTCAAACAAGAATAAAATCAACGACAAAAAGGAGGAAATCGAAGGATTGAGGATGAATTCAAGGGTTTTGAATTACCGAAATCGAATGAAAATCGCAGAAGTGAGGAGAGAGAAAGTAAATTAGGGTTTTCCATTTAGGAAATAGGAAATGAAGGAAATAAATACACAGGGTAGAGAATTTGTGGTAGTTCGGGAATAATAGGCTTTTATCTCTTTTTTGAATAAAAAAGAATAATGGGTCTATAATAAGTTAATAGACAACTGTTTGTCAAAAAATACAGTTGTATAATATTTAGACAACTGTTTTCATAAAGTACAGTTGTCTATAAGCCTAAAAAGACAACTGTTTGCCAAATAAAAACAGTTGTATATAAATTATACATCAGTTGTTAACAATATCAGATGTTTATTAAGAGTTGTCTATTTGATGTTTTGTAGTAGTGGTTGGCGAAAGGTTCTAAAGAGTCTCTCCGGCTCTGGATTGAAGAGAAAGAAATCGCCTCTCCTCCTAGGCATACACTACACACTTGAGCAAACGTAAGACCACCTAGTGCTTTTTGGGCACTAGGCAAAGACAATAAACGAACACAATGAAAAACAAAGAGAAAAGAAAGCTAAGAAAACAAGAGAAAAACCTAAAAAATGCACAAGAGATGATAGAAGAGCACAAAGAAGGTAACTAAGTCAAGCTAGAAGTAGACTAAGTCTAAACAATGCACCGTCCCCGGCAACGGCGCCAAATTGATGGTGGGGATTTGCCGTGTCCCCAACCGTCAATAAATAACCAACTAACCCTAGTGAGTAGCTAGGGTAAGTCGGGTCGTGTCCACGGAGACGGTATGGTAGAGTTTAGACTAAGTCAACCTAAAAATGAGACTAGGCTACCAAAACAACACAAAGAAGGTGAAAATTGACAAACTATGATGGGAGAAGAAGTATGAACTAAGCTAACAATGAACTAACTATAACAAGACTAAATGAAATAACTAAAGGTTAAACAATCTTAGCAAACTAGAGAAAATGATGACTAACTAGGCGGATAAAATCAAATATGGAAGTGAGTAGGGTTAGGTCGGGTTCTTAAGTGTAGAAGGGTAATTGGGTGGTCAAGGGTGTAGGTGTCTCCTAGTTGCTAGAGTCGGTTTGCGCTCTCGCGTCTAAACCTAGGTCAAGGTTGGTCCGCGCTCTCGCGTCAAGACCCAAGTCCGCACTCTCGTGTCCAAGACTAAACCCGACACAAACACACACTAGTCAAACAATGTGAAGAAGAGAAACAAGTATAGGAAGCATTGGCCACTACTACCCACACAAGCAAGTCAACAAACACATGGTGTGCCCAATATGAGACTAGCAACAAAGATGTAACCTTTACCCCTAATCAAACCCTAATCACCCATAATCTACCCTTAATCCCCCTACTAACCCCACAAGTAATCTACTCACTCATTATCAAGATGAAACTAACATAAACAAGAGAAAACAAACCAAACATCCAAACATCCATAATGAACAAATAACAACAATAACAATATGTAAAGATTCAAACTTGAATAAATAAACAAAGAACAAGGGATAAGAGATTATACCAACAACAAGATGAAGAAAAAGATGTAAACTTGCATAAATAAGAAACCCAAACAATCTCCAAGGTTGTCAAGCTTGGAAGAGTCTTCAAGAATCCACTTAATACAAGACTAACTAAACTAGATTAACAAAGATTTACTAAAGATTAAAGGAAGATTATGAACACTAATCTAGGGTTATGAATGTTCAAGAGAGGCCTAAGAGAGTCTAGGGTAATGTGTGATACATAAACAATACAAGAGGGAAGTATTTATAAGGTTACAAGAGTGGAGGAGAAGAAAAGAATCAAATGCGGGTAGCAGCTGGGTCATCCCGACCGGGACGACGTGATCCCGACCGGGACGGACCCAGGACAGTAGCCTTCGCATATGTGCACCTCATCCCGGACGGGATGAGGCCCTTCCCGACGGGGATGAGTCTTGTAGGCCTCCATTATGATCTATTTGATCCCTCCTTGGTTTTCATGGACTTCTCACCAATTCTCGGGGCTTGGGATTGAGTCTAAGAGGCTCGGGAATGGGTCTTGAGGTCTCGGGATTGAATCCAAGGCATCGAGTGATCGTTCCTTCACTTCGTTGGTTCCAAAAAGTGTATGTATCGAGTCGGAATCGCTCTAACTCTTCATGAATGGTCTCGGGAACCTGAAACGAACTAGAGGAAGGATAAGTAGCCCATAAACCGCTCCCAAGGAGCGATTCCACAAGGGAAACGGGACCAAAACACAGCAAATTAGGCACTACAAACTACAAATGTCCCACGCTCCTCTTTTTGGTCTCTTCTTTGTCATGAGAGCACACCCTACCACTTTATACCCCCTCCCAACCTCCCTACCTATCGTTGCCTATATCATATGACCCGTGCACCGCATTTACATACCCTCACCTCATTTTATCTTCACTTTACACCGAGTTTCACATCAAATCCCACCCCCCTCACACCATTACTACCTCAACCATGCGGTTTTATCAAGTTTGAAGCGGGATGACAATGACGAAGACAAGCAAAGTGCCTATATTTATCTATGAGACGATGGAGCGAGTGAGTTGCTAACCTATTGGTACGACAACTATCCTTTCTTTTCCGTCTTTTATCGCTTGTTTTCCTTTGTGTTTGTTCCCTTCCCCTTGTACACTTTTGTGTCATGGTATCATGGAGGCCATCGAGGCCTTGGTAGTTACTGCTCCCGACTCTCGATGACGTGACTACATCGAGAGTCCTTTTCAAAATCCAAATTTTACACGGTTTTCACCATTTTTTTTAGGATTTAGGCGGAATCCGGTCTAGGTGACTTGATTACACCTAGTCCTCCCCTCCCATTTCCTTTTATTTCCTTCTTTTTATTTCTTCCCCCATCCATATCATTTCTCGTCTCGGCCCATGGTGACTTGACTACACCCCGGCCGGACATTTTCTACCCTTTCTTCACTTTTCTTTTTGATTTTTAGCTTTATTTTCGTAGTTTCTTTTCCTTTTAGTGTCTCCGCACACACTACGATCGAGCATGAGGACATTGCTCGGTTTAAGTGTGGGGGAGCGATATCCTAGCCTAGTTAGTTTTATTTTCGTAGTTTTTTTCGAAAAATCTTAAAAAACCCTAAAAATTTGAAAAATTTCACAAAAATCAAAGAGATTTTCTTTTTGTGTCTTTTTCTTTTGTGTCCTTGTGCCGTATATTTGTTGTGTTGCGTGTTTTGCCTCCCCTTTTCCTTTTAGGTCGCTTAATCACCGTTAACTTTGGAGGGCTTTCAAGATATCCGGTAACATCTTTTCATCCCTTTCTCTTCTCTATTTCTTGTGTAGTTTGGACGAGGTTTGTGATGTTGTGTGCTCGGGTGGAGCTTTGTAAAGTTTGTGGTTGTTTTGGAGACTTGTTCGGAGATTTAGGGTGGTGTTTGTTCTGTTGTTTGTGTTTGTTTTATTTTGTTTTTGTTTTGTTGCTTTTTGCCTTTCGCTTTGTTTCGTTTTTGTCGTGTCTTTGTTTTGTGTTGTGTAGTGTGTCATGTGTGTAAATGGTTTTCGAAAACCCGGTTTAGAGGCTAGGGTGCAAGTTTTTACTTTTCCTTTCTAGTAGTATGAATCGAGTCTTGGACTTAGCTCTAGTAGAATGACCCTAAATCAATGATTTCGTTGGTCCTTTACCCTGAGTCCGCCTAGCTTACTAGGGATTTACTACGGGATTTTCATTTTGACCATTATGACCACCCATGGTGTGAAAAGGCCTTGGTTGCCGAGTCCCGTCCCTTGGGTGACCGTGTTCGAAATTGTTTGATTAGTCCAAGTTTCTCCCCTTTTTTGTGGGTTTGAAGGGAAGGCGCCGTCCCGACTTACCCATTCCCCTACCTTCCACACATATCCACCAAATAAATTTGCAAATTGTTGAAATCATCTTTCTTAGTTGCAAAGAAATGCCTATCACTCAAATCAAGCCAAAAGGGCAAAGAAAAGAAAAAGAAAAAAATGAAAGAAAGAAAAGATTGAAGAAAAGGAAAAGGCACAAAAAGCCAAAAAGAAAATAGAAAAGAAGAAAAAGAAATGGCATAGCAATAAAAAAAGCAAAAATGCAAAAGAAAGAAAAATGCCAAAAAGAAAATCGTCTCACAAAAAGATCTTAACCCCACAAAAATAAGCCTTTTTCCGACTATTGCCGTGAAGAGCCTACCAAAGGACCGAGTCCCTAGGAAGGATGATAGCGATAATGGTCGGTCTTCCCTCACTTTGCAATATTATCCACCTTTTTACTTGGACTAGTTGGGCGGTTTTGGGCATGGGACGACCCTCTTGGCTCATCGCTAAAGGGGGCGGGGTCTCACTTACCTACAGTGTCGACTAACACCGTGGTTCATCTTTTTTCCATCCCGCCGATCGTCCCGTAGTATGTTCTTAGAAAGGTAGGAGGACCTGGGTAAGTTACCAACGTTTTTGTTGCTTTATCGTCATACTATTAGGGTTTAGTTCATCTTGGTTTGTATTATTAGCTTGGGAACGTTGTCACTTGCCTTGAGTCCTAAACCGGTACTTCTTTCACCGCTTGTTTGAGGGCCTGCTCGATGCCTTGGATTCGACCCCGAGACCTTGGGACCCGATCCCGAGCCTCTTAGACTCGATCCCGAGCCCCGAGAATCGGTGAGAAGCCCATGAGAACCAAGGAGGGACCAAAAAGATCATATTGGAGGCCTACAAGACTCATCCCCGATGGGAAGGGCCTCATCCCGTCCGGGATGAGGTGCACAATTGCGCAGCTTCTGTCCTGGGTCCGTCCCGGTCGGAACCAGCCCGTCCCGGTCGGGATGGAGGGCCTGCTGCGCGTCTCTCCTTCCTTTCTCCTCCTTCATTCTTGCAACCCTATAAATACCCCTCCTCTTGTAATCTTATGTTATGTTAGACATTACCCATAAAACCCTAGACTACTTTAGGTTAGTTTAGCCTAGATTAGAGTAGATTAGTCTTTAATTAGTCCTTAATCTTAGTTTAATCTAGTTAGACTACTCTTATAATATTGGAATTCTTGGAGATTCTACCAATCTTGACAACATTGGTGGATGTTTTGGGTCTTCTTCTATACAAGTGTTCATCTTTTCCATTCATCTAGTTTGGTATAATCTTTCCTTTCTCTTTTCCTTTAATCTTTCATATTTAATCTTTCAAGTTTTAATCTTTGATTATTGTTCTTGTTCTTGTTAGTTTCATTATGTATGTTTGGATGTTTGTGTTGTTTCCTCTTGTTTATGTTAGTATTAGTTTGATAATGTGTGAGTAGACTTGTTACGGGGTTAGTAGGGGGATTAAGTGTTGATTATGGATGATTAGGGCTTGATTGTGGGTAAAGGTGGATTCTTTGTTACTAGTCACATATTAAGAGCACCATGTGTTTGTTGAACTGCTTGTTAGAGTAGTAGTTGCAAATACTCCTCTTGCTTGTCTTCCTCTTCTCATTGTGTGATTGATTTGTGGTTGAATCCTTGTGTATTGGGTGACAACTTGCACAAGTATTCGGGTTTTGTCTTTGACACGAGAGTGCGGACATTGGCCTTGACGCAAGAGTGCGGACCGACCTTAGTAACTAGGTGAAATCTACACCCTCGATCTCCCAACTATCCTACTACACTTATGACCCCGACCTAACCCTACCCTTTCCTTATTTGATTTCTTCGTTACCTTAGTTGTAGTCATAGATTCATCCTCTTCTTATTGCTTTAGTCTAGTTTAGCTCGTTGACTTAGTCTTGTGTTTAGGTAGACTTAGTCTAGACACCTCTTACCGTCCCCGTGGACTCGACCCGACTTGCCCTATCTACGTGTTAGGGGTAGTTGGTTATTTATTGACGGTGGGGATCCACGGCAAATCCCTACCATCACTGCATAGTCACAGTCCTTACGTTGCAGAATCAAACGAGTTACGTTGTACAATCACACGTCCCGCATTTCAGAGTCACACCCTTATTTTGTATAGTCACATTCAATGAATTGTAGAATAAAACTCATTACGTTGTGCATTCACACTCACCACGTTGTATAGTCACACGCACTGCAGTTTAGAGTCACACCGTTTAGGTCATATAGTCAGGCTATGTGAGTGTGGCTAGACACCATGGACAGTGACTTTCTATGCCAATACCTGGATTGTATTCAACGATGTAGTTGCGGTCCCGGATGGAGTCCAGTACTTTTGTCACTTCGATCCCATCCTTCTCCTGATACCCACAAACGTTGCACGTGTACAACGAAAACTTTACCTCTTCCTGAAAGTGTGCAAAAGCCACGTACGTCTACACCCTTCCCGCGTGGGTCTCCATCGGATTCGTCGTTCCAATTTTGGGGAATGCCTGCCGGTTATCATTGTCTAGCCTCTTCTGCATGTTCCTCTGTTGGTCCATCGCACTTTCGAAATGCATCCAGAACTGGACCAACGTACCATTGTTGTCTTCAAACTTTTTGAAGAAATTGTTCTCACTCTCTGATCTCTGCGTTTTCCTCATAATTCCGAACATCCTCAACTACCTGCAATGCGCGGCGATCCATTTGCTCCTGATGTGAAACATATTTTCGAACCATTCTATCCCAACAGCATCATGGTCGATCATAATCCGCCCCCACCTGTCATCGAACTCCGACGCCTCGATGTCATCATCCAAAATAATCGCATTGAGCGCTTTTACGAATTCCGAGGCCTCCTCTCTTGATCTACCGTACTTCGTTGGAACCTTGTTCATGATGTGCCACGTGCAGCAACGTTGGTGCGCTGCTTTGAATATTTTTGGGGCGGCTTTTAAAATCCCGGGATCCTGGTCTGTAATGATATAACACAGTTCCTTTCCCCCCATGGCTTCCAGAAACCAGGAGAGGACCCAGATACATGACTCATAGTCCTCCTTTAATAGCAACGCCCCGCAGAACGTGACAGACCGCTTGTGGTTGTCCATGCCAGTGAACGGTGTGATCACCACAGAATACACGTTGGTTCCGTAAGTTGGGTCGAACGAAACTGCATTCTTGAATGCCGGGTAGTTCCTTTGAGCTGCACCATCCGCCCAAATGACCCTGCGTAAGCTTCCATCTGCATCAACATCATAGTCAAAGAACTCTTGAACCGGTCTATCAACAATTGAACATCTTGCTCGTGAACAAAGCACTTGACGTCCCTCCCACAGTTCTTCAAATCAACCAACGATGCTCCTATGTTCTGAAATCCTCCCGACATCTCCTTGCACATCCTGTATGTCCGAGACGCCCCAATCTTCAGCTGCACACACAAAACTGCAACACCAACTGCATTAGTCGCGCACAGTTAGCAGTCAACCATGCACTACACAACATTGTTCACAGCCGTTACACACCCTCGAGTTGCAAACGATCATCTCCTTGTGATATCTTGATAGACTTCGAGATGACTTTTGAAACTCTTTGTCCTTCACCATCACAAGATCGTGGTTGTGTTCCTCGATGAACTCTTCAATATAAAACCCCCCGATCATTGCATAGAGCCTAATTCTTGCTCCACATTGCGTCCTCGTCGCCTTCTTATTCCTTTTGGGTTCATAAGATTCCATAGACTCTTGCCCCTCCTTCTCTCCCGTGCTCGACAACTTCACCATGCTCTGGCTAGCTATTTTGCCCTCCTTATTACAAGCCAACAATTTCTTCTTAATCGAACCATCAAAAGATCTAGTTGTCGTGTACCTCTTCGCCTCGAAACCAATAGAAGATGCGTAAGATTGATAAAGCAAGAATGCTCCGTCGATGTCCGCGAACTTCTGCCCTACGTAAGGCACAATCAGTGTGTCTTCAAATGGCATATAGGTTGGAAAAATAAAAACAAAATAACTATCAGAGGGTTGGAACAATAAAAAACTATAATAAAAAACCTATATTACACACTAAAAACTACTTTCAATAAAAAGAAACCTTATATTACACACTATCAATCTTGCAACGCACGCATTCATCTCTGAGCTTAATGAAATGTGACTTTTCTCAACAATGACTGTGACTTTGAAGAACAACGACTGTGACTTTGCTCATATAACAGCATGATTTTACACCACTGTATTACATATAACAGCATGATAAATATAACAATTATAAATATAACAACCATAAAAAATACCAACAATAATAAATATAACAATCATAGAGAAACCAACATAAATATTTTGAATAAAGCAACTTCAACGTAATACAACTACACCTGCAGCAGAAAACTACAACTACATGGAACCAACACAATAATAATTTGGCTTGATTAATACCCAAAACGCATAAGAACTATAAGTACAACTACAAACCAATATACAATACTCGACAACCAAAAAAAATTACAATAATAAATATAACAATGATGGAACGTGTGAATAATAAATTTAATGTAATAAATATATCAATCTTACCAACACCAATATTTGGAATAATAATGCAACTTCAACGTAATACAACTACATCTACAACAGAAAAACTACAACAACGTGGAACGTGTGACTGTCTATCATATTAAGTATGACTATCACGTTATAACTGTGTGACTCTTCATATTAACGAACCAAACAAATAAATGGATACATCAAAGAAATGTTCTCATCGACGTGTGACTGTCCATCATATTGAGTGTGGCTATGACATTACAACTGTGTAACTCTTCAAATTAACAAACCAAACAAAAAATGGAGTTACAAATGCAAGATACCAAAAATATATGTATATACTCATCTTACCTCCTGAATATTGAACATAAATTTTCGACTGCACATTCCCGAGCATATACGAATCTTCAAGGAACAGCACCATTGGAGCATGCAGATGTAGAGCAAATTACGAATTAGGGTTTAGTTATTTTGCATGATACTATAAATAAGGAGATGAATTTTGATTTAGGATGAATTTTGAATTTTAGTAAGATGAAAAAATGGTGAGCAATGTGATGAATTTTTGAATTTTAGTGAGAAAAGGAATTTTGGTGATGGAAGTTATGAAAGATTGAGAGAGATTGCGCTGCGAAATGGTGAGCAATTGTTAGTGAGAAAGTGAATTTTGGTGATGCAGATGGTGAAAGATTGAGAGAGATTGCGCTGCTGTTGCTCTGCTGCTGCCTGCTACTAGTCATTCCACGTACCTCCTCTCCCTTTTTTTTTATTAATTTAGGTCATCCATCCAACCCAAATCAATGAGAGAGGCAGGATCTGGTACATTTGTCAAATTTGGTACAATTTACCTTTTAATTGTGGCCATTGGATCTCACATGATCAAGAGCTAAGATTAAGACTCTCTAAATCCCCAAAGCAATTTTTTCTCATATTTTTATAGTTATTTTGATGTACAGACAAGATTATTTTAATAAAGAAACATAATTATTTTATAGTTAACTACTCAATTGTTTACTGAGAATAATGTTATCAGGTTATACGTAGTTATTCAATTGAAGAATAATGTTTTGTTGTAACTATATCTGGTACGTAGTTATTTTATAGTTATTTTAACGTAGATACGTAGTGATTCCAATGTAGAACGTCAGTTATTGTATTGAATAACTTGTGTTATTGTATTGACATGAAATTCAAATATAATTAACTTTATAATAATGTCATCCGATTTTAATTAGTTATTCGAATGTAGAAACTCAGTTATTGTGATGAATAACTCGTGTTATATTGGGCTGAATTTCTAATATAATCCATTTTAGAATAATGTTATATGATTTTACGTAGTTTGTCCAATGTGAAACTCAATTATTGTAAAGAATAATTCGTGTTATTGTACTGAGATGAAACATCTTGAATGTCAATGAGAGCACACCTAGTAAAAAAAACTCACTGAAAGACAAAAAAACAAAAAGATGGGGTTAGTTAGAGTACAAAAAAAAATGAAATACAATAATCACATATATGCGATAGAATAACTGTAAAAACACTATAAAATAACAGCTTATGCAACACAGTGTGGACATGACACATGTCCACCCGACGCGGCCACGCGCGGGTTTGGGGAGGCGAATGAATCTTCATATGAGATGGGTCGAATTGAAATTTAAATCGAAGTTGGAGTCGCCACCGAACTTTGTGGGAGTTCGGGCCCGTTCGAACCCACTCTATGTCGTAGTGGGCTGCGCACAATGTACGGCCCATTCCGATTTCAGAGTTTATTGGGTTCGTCCCTTTGCATTTGATACCGATACCGACATTATTGGATACCGTGTATTGAATGACTCTCGTTTGCCAATGGTTTCGGACATCCGGAAACCAGGGTTCTGAGTAAGGGGTGAGGGTACGTGTTGGGAAGTTCACAAAGAACACCCAACCCCGCCCGCACTTAGCGGCCTTTACTAAGATATCGTTCGTTTTTGGTGTACGCGCGTTAGGATGATGGTTGAATGATATGCAAACAAGGCGTTTTGACTAAACATGTGAGTTATGTTTGACTACATCGTTTAAATGCATCTAAGCTAACGTCAAAGTTGTTTTAGCATGCGATGTTTATTTTAGAATAATAAAACAAAAAACGATAACAGATTACAATATAAGAGCGGGCATACCACCCGGAAATACAATGTAACCAATGATACAATACAACAATTGCGATAAACGAGTTAGGAGGATGCGAATATGGCATAACGTGACTTTGAAAGGACTAGATTCACGTGATAGACTTGACACGTGTTGACCGAAGTCGTTAAAATAATTTATCGAAACCCGAAATATGTTGAAGGTTAACAGATTTGTCGTGACAAAGGCCACTTGATCGAGTCATGGATGGACTCGACCGAGTGGACCTCATGAAAAGCCTTCTGTTCGGATATTGAGGGGCCACTCGATCGAGTCATGACGGGACTCGCTCGAGTGGTCCTCAAAAAAAGCTTTCTCGTTCGGATTTTGGGGCGTCACTCGACCGAGAGGCTATGGCACTCGATCGAGTGCCTCCTGTTTGAGGGGTGACTCGATTGCAATTTTCGAAATTGCTTTTGATTTTTGAAAACTAATAATTTCGTTAAGTCGTGTAAAAAATAAGGCACAATTTATACCCGACTTAAAAATTTCAAACTTGTTAATATTTGATATTTGACTACGAAATCAATATCCAATATTTAGAGCGATTGTAAGAAAAAAATGTTTTTTAGAAATTGTTTTGACTCGAAATAGATCATCCCTCCACGTTGTAATGTTGTATTTGTCTTTTTAGGACTATGTGATAATTACTTCGGCATCAACGAGATTTTTTTTTTTTAAAAACGTTTTGTTTGATTGATTCCTTTAGATCAGATATTCGACTATAGAGTCAATATCGAATCATTAGGGACGACTCGTTATTGCTAACTATGATAGTGACAATATTCAAAACGACGACAACGGACGAAAGAAGAGAAAAAAAAGAAGACGTGAGGAGGGAAAGAGAAGAAGAGAGAGAACAGGATTTGAAACACCCTCAACCTACATGCTAAATTTGGTCTCGATTAGGAACTCGTAATAACGGCGCTTGCGTAGGAGTAACGAGAATCTAGGAAGAGTTAAGGTGTTGTTATTTTTGTATTTGCCTAAGGAGATTCGGGATGTATGGATGTGAGATGTGAATAGTCGATGTCAATGATTGATGTTGTTTTTTTTGTTGGTGTTGCGAGGGTGGGGTATTTATAGGATGGGATACCCCCACTCGGGATAGGAGATTCCTAGTGTTTGGATAGGAAAGCGGTTTCTTACCAAGGAAGAAAGCAATGGTTGGGAGGAAGTATAATTCCGTTTGTGGATAGGAGAAGTTTGCTTAAAGAGGAAGAAACTCCCGGTTTTTGCTGAAAAAGGAGGCCACTCGATCGAGTGGTTCATGGCACTCGATCGAGTGCCTGGTCAAACCTCGAGTCTGATCGTCTGTTTATGAGCCCACTCGACCGAGTGAGCTAATCCACTCGATCGAGTGCAGCAGGACGGGTGATATGACTCTTCAAAAGATAAAACTTTATCTCTTTCGGAATTGTTTAATATTTTTGTAGTTGTTTTTTGTAATGAATCTGTCTTCAAATTGGCTTCTCGAATGTCATGTCAGATATTTTGGCTCGGGAACGGCTTTGACCGGGGTTTGACTCGCTCTCGAAAAGACGGTTTTGCCCTTGGTGACGGTTTTGACCCAAATTAGTCTGATTTGACTAGAAACGACCTACTGGGCCTGAATTTGAGGTCGGTTTGGTGAAACTTTATCACGTCAGAATTATCATTGATTCCGAGTCCAAATCGAGCGTATTAAGTCATGTTTACGTCTGATCATCATCGGGTGTTTTTCGGAAACTACTATAGACACATGGCGGTCAAAATGTGGGTGTCTACAGAGCCCCCACTCTGACTGAGGCTTGGACAAGGCGAAAGTCAGAGTAGCTACTAGGCCAATCGCAGATGAAGACGTGATAGACTTTCTGATAGGGTCATTTATAGTCCGTTAGACTTGCGTAAAAGGGCTTGCCAGCCATAAGATAGAAATCATACCTGAGCTAATGCTAATAACTCCGTGGGGACTTGCCTAAGAAGCCGTGGGTGTGCCCGTTAGCAGGCACATCCGTGTTTCGCGCTGGGGAGTTATTCTTGTAATGAGGCTTCCTCTGGAGTCTTGGGTGTACCTGTATGCTGACACATAGCAATTTGCATGTAACACATACGCGAAAGACCGACTCACGCTGGGGAAGCAATGTTTTTTTGAACAAAAATTTAATTTTTCGAAAAAAATGATTTTTGTTTTTTTTTGAAAATGTTGAGGACTTTGGATTTTTGGATGTCGTTTGAAAAAATAGGAATACTCGGGATGACTCGATTCCTGAATCAGACTCTGAAAAGGATCCCTAAAGCCTTAGGTGGAAGTACGCCTTCGCGGATTAGGAAATATAATGAAAATTCCTATTCCTAAGGTGATTAGGGGAGGATTTTCTACTATAAATAGAGGGTTCTTGGCTTTGATTTTCATATCTCAAATCAAATCTTCTCTTCTTTTCTCAAAATCCTTTAGACTTTCAAGAAAAAAGAAAACTCTTGCTATGGGTATCGAATATTTGACCGCAATGCTTCAGACGTGGGCCCAATACTTTCAAGATGAAGACAAAGTCCCACTGACTCAAATGGGAATTGTTGCTTTGTTCCCGCTTCAACGACTTAGGGTAGATTCGCACTTTCTGGATGCTTATTTATCCTTTTGGGATACTACCCACCACGTTTTCGCGTTCCCCTATGGAGAGCTATGCCCTCTCCCCGAAGAAAATGCAGCTATCGGAGGTTGGTGCCCAAACGCTCGTCCCGCTATTCCTCCGTTTTACCCTGACCCGAGGAGGAGATTGAGAGACTTTCTCGACTTTTCCCATGCCGAGACGGCCCGCATGGTGAAGGGAGACTCCGTTTCTTTGTTCGACCTAGCCAATAAATTCATGAATTCTGGCGGTGTTCGAGTTACTCCCACCTATAGGTGTAGAGCCTTTGCTTTTTTTATGCTACATCGATATGCCTTCGAAGGAAGAATGGATGCTGACTCGTGCTTGGGCCAGATTAGGCTAATCAGCATAGTTGACTAGATGGAGACGGGACACAGCCCGGCTTGGTTGGTAACCGGTGAGATCATCATGGGCCTTGATGCTAGGAAACCCAACCCAGACCGACAATTGACTGCGCGGGAAGTTCCCGTCTTTTGTAGGTTTTATCTTGTCTTTTCCTTTATTCATTTTATTACGCGAAATCCTGACGTACAGGGGCCACTCGATCGAGTGGACCTGTCACTCGATCGAGTGACCTCATTAAAAACCTCATGTTCGCCTCCAGATGAGTCACTCGATCGAGTGCCTGCCAGCGGTCAGGGATTTTACTCACGGAAATTTGCTTTTTGTATTTTCAGATTTGGCTTTCTGAGCGCTTGTCGATCATAGAGCCCCCGGTGAGCATATCCAAATACCGTAGCTGCCAGATTAGCTCAAGAAAAAGGTGGATAAGCTCAAGCCATCACATAAACTGCACTTATTGGGACGAGAAGCTAAGATTCCACGGTGGGCCGTTGATTAGGTGGACCGTTATCTGGTGGTCTCTTTCGAAGTTGACGGGCCTATCCAAGAGAGACAAAGCCCATTATCAGGTGATTTTATCCTTGGACTGGACCGTCCATATCTATCCGGATCGTATTCTGAGGCAGTTCAGTTCGTTTCAGCAGATCCCCGAGACAGAAGCAATTATCAGCGTTCCGCTCCAATTGACGGATGCGATGTGTGACTCGTGGCTACAACGCTGGTTTACCCGTGCTATTCCCCGCCCTTGTCAATCCGTTTGGGTTTCGGAATCATATCGCAAATGGACTTCCGATGAATCTGAGAAGGCCCGTAAGGCTTTGATGACTGACGAGGCTTTCTACTTGGTTCGCCGAGAAACGGTAAAAGATAATAGGGGCTTCTTTGACGAAGAAGAAACTCCTGCTACCCTTGTCCGATTGGAGTCGGGTCTTAAATCAAAAACTAAGACTCGAGCTAAGGAGACCGGTGCTAGCGACCTGGAGAGAAGACTTGGACCGAGACTAGCGGCCCGAGACAGATTGGGCCCACGAGACCGGTTACCCGAAAGGGTGAAGGCCCGACTAGGACCGATCAAGGTGACTGAGGACTCGAGTTTGAGGAAACGAGCTTGGGCTAAGGAGGTTCCCTTGGTGATTCGGGAGCGCTCACCTCCACGTCGTCGCCAGTGGACGGAGAAAGAAGCTAAGGACAAGGGAAAGGGCAAGATACCCTAAACACCGAGCCCCTAGTTTTTATTATTTAAGTATTACTACTATTTATTCTGGTGTCGTGTGCTTTTTTAGATTTTGGTAATTTCCCGAGTTTATCGGATTTTTTTTTTGAAATAAATAAAGGACGTTTATTATTTAAACCGTTCCTGTTTTTTTCTCGATTTCAGTGGTTGTGCCCTTTTGAGGGGCTGCCTACGTATCCACAATTAGCGGAATCAAACCAAACGTAGTTCAGGCTAATTTGCAATCTCGAAATACACCAAGACCATTGGTTCAAGATGTTTATAACAGTAGAATAAATAATTCTAGCTTTTGACTTGCTCTTGGAAGTTTATTTGAAAATGGTTTTTTTGTAAACTTTGCTAATGACATTGAGAGAAATGGTTTAAGGGTAGTAACGTTTCAGCTGGTCCAGGTTAGTTGGGTTAACAAACTCATTCCCGTCCAGGTCCGTTAGCATCACTGCTCCGCCTGATAGAATCTTTTTTACCAAATATGGCCCGGCCCAATTAGGTTTGAACTTTCCCCTCGGGTCTACCGGTAACAAGGCTCGAACAGACTTGGGAACCAAGTCTCCTTCTTTAATATTTCTGGGCCTTACCCTTTTGTTGAAGGCCTGTTGGATCCTTTTCTGATATATTTATATATTATTGAGGGCATGAGATCGTCGTTCGTCTAATAGGACTAGCAAGTTACCGTGCTCGAATCCAATCAGCTTCGGGTACCTGACTTTCGAGCAGGATTCTGAGGGAATGGCACTTCCAACTCGACTGGCTGGACTGCTTCCATCCAATAGGTTAAGTAATACGGCGTCGCACCGGTCGCGGTGCGGATTGACGTCCGATATCCCCAAAGTGCAAAGGCTATTATATCGGGTCAGTCCCGATGCCGCTTCTACCGCTCCATTGGTTTGGGGTCGGTAAGGTGAAGACGTGTGCCTTTGAATCTTTTACTTGGTTAGCAAGGCTGCTGTTTCGGCTTGAAAATGGGTCCCGTGATCACTGATGAACTCGTGCGGGATTCCATACCGGCATATTATCTTGTTTTGGATAAACTTGGAGACATGCTTGGCGTTGAGAATACGGTAAGATTCAGGTTCGACCCATTTGGTGAAATAGTCGATAGCTACCAGGATAAAACAATGTCCACCGGTACCGGAGGGATTTATTTTCCCGATTATGTCGATACCCCACGTCGAGAACGGCTAAGGAGACGTCATGGCATACAACAGAGACGGTGACATATGCTGTATATTATCGAAGATTTGACAATTATGACAATGTTTTACATATAGGTGGCAATCAGTTTCCATGTTATTCCAGTAATACCCGAGTGTCATGATCTTCCAAACCAGCATCTGGGCATTCATGTGTGGACCGCACTCGCCGTCGTGCACTTTGGCCTTAACCTTTTCGGCGTTAGTTCTATCAACACATAGAAGGAGAGCCCCTTGTGCTGTCTTTTTGTAAAGTTGCCCGTCGTCGGTACGGATGAACTGGGTCGCCAGCCTACGTAAGGCCTTTTTGGCTCGATTGTCGGCTCCGGGTGGATATTCCCCGGTTGTTAAGTATGCTTGGATAGCTTTATACCACGGCTTGGGATAAGGTATCTCGATATCTTCGATGTCGTGGATATATGCCGGCCCAGACCGTCTTTCGACACAGATTGGCATACTGGTCACATGATCGGGGATGTTTAGTAAGGAGGCCAGTTTTCAGAGTGCATCCGCGAATTGATTTTCTTCTCGAGGTAAGTATATATACTCTACCTTTTGGAATTGTTTCTCGAGTTGCCTTACTAGTGCCTGGTAGGCCACAATTAGCATTTCGAGTTTTCCATTTTTGGAGCGCTTGATTAATGACCAGAGATGAGTCGCCGTGTACTCGGAGGTTCGTGACTCCTAAATCGGCGGCGGCTTGTAGCCCGTGGATACATGCTTCATACTCGGCAGCATTATTAGTGACGTCAAAGTCTAACTTGATGGACACGGGAGTATGTTCCCCTCTTGGTGAGATTAAGAGAATCCCGACTCCGAACCCTCGGAAATTGGACACCCCATCAAAGAATAAGTCCCATGTTTCGGTATCGGTATGGAAAATATCTTCATCTGGGAAGGACCAAGTGTCGGTGTGTCCTTCTTCGGCTATGGGACCGTCGGCGAGAAATTCGGCTACTATCCGGCCTTTAATGGCTTTTAATGGTACAAAATTTAGATCGAATTCTGCCAACATTAGGGTCCATCTTGATATCCTGCCATTGAGAATGGGATTTTCGAAAATTTACTTGATTGGATCCATTCTTGATAGCACTCGTACCTCATAGCTGAGCATGTAATGTCGGAGCTTCTTAGTGGCCCAAACCAAAGCTAAACACGTCTTTTCGAGCATGGTGTACTTACACTCGTACTCTAGAAACTTTTTGCTGATGTAGTATATAGCTCGTTCTTCGGAGTTGACTGTCTGAGCTAGCATAGCCCCCATGGCTGTCTCTGTCGTCGTTAGGTATAGTGACAAAGGCAAAACCGAGTTGAGGTGCCATCAAGACCGGCGGTGAAGACAAGATTTCTTTGATTCTATCAAAGGCCGCTTGACACTTATCGTCCCATAGTAACAATTCCCCTATCTTCAGCTTCTTGAAGATTGGCTCACACACCATGGTTAGTTTTGAAATGAACCTGCTGATGTATTGGACTTTCCCGAGAAACCCTCTTATTTCTTTTTCGGTTTTAGGGGGTTGCATCTCGGTGATGGCCTTAATTTTGGCTGGATCGACTTCGATACCGCGTTGGCTAATGATATGACCCAGTAATTTGCCGGATGTTACCCCGAAACTGCATTTCTGAGGGTTTAACCTCATGTTGTATTTGCGTAATCGGGTGAAGAACTTTCTCAGGGCGGTGCAATGTGACCGTCCCTGTCTTTAGATTTGACGATCATATCGTCCACATATACTTCCACTTCTTTATGCATCATGTCATGTAATAAAGTTGTGGCGGTTCGTTGATACGTGGCTCCGGCGTTAATGAGACCAAATGGCATAACAGTATAGCAGTAAGTACCCCAAGGTGTAATGAAGCTGGTCTTATCCATATCCTCTTCTGCCATTTTTATCTGATTGTACCCGGCATACCCATCCATAAATGATAGAAGGGCATGATCAGTTGTGTTATCCATCGTTATGTCGATGTGTGGTAACGGGAAATCGTCTTTCGGGCCCGCCTTGTTAAGATCCCGAAAATCTACGCAGACACGTACCTTACCGTCCTTCTTAGGAACCGTCACGATGTTTGCAACCCAATCTGGATATTCGGACACTTGTATGAAACCGCCTTTGAATTGTTTGTCGACTTCTTCCTTTACCTTAAGGGACCATTCGGGCCTCATTCGGCGGAGTTTCTGCTTAACCGGCTTGAATCCTTCCTTGATCGGTATATGGTGCTCGGCTATTTCGCGATCTATTCCCCGCATGTCCTTGTAGGACCATGCGAAGACGTCTTTGAATTCTTGAAGGAGGCTCGTGAATCGCTGCCTCTCCTTGGGATCTAAGGATAAACCTATCTTAAGTATCTGAGGCTCTAAGGTTGTTCCCACGTTAATGGACTCGGTTTCTTCGATTACCGGGTTGCGGGACTTTCTTTGCTCTAGTTGCCCGATCAGAAGTGGAGGTAGGGGTACCTGTTCGTCGGGTTTCTCAATGTCATTGCACATAATATTTTTGAAATTGAAAATGTTTTGAAAATGAGACAAGTCGTAAGAAGAACGGTCGTTATTATTGCTCATAAATTTATAAAATAGCTCGAAAAGAGCAGCCATCTGATCGCTAGTCAGTGGCGGGATAGGTAAGGTGTCCGGGACAGACCCCAAGACACCATGAATAGCTAAAGGGAGAGGGGGAATTACCGGAGTGACTCTAGCATCAGACTCACTAGACTCGACATCAGACTCTGACTCGGAGTCGGACTCAGACTCAGACTCAGATTCGGGCATCTCTCCTTCTCCTGTGATTAGCTTGTAAGTCCTTCCCTGACTGTCAGTCCATTTGACAGTCTTTCTCCAGGCTCTCTTTCCCGTCTCGGATCCTACATCCGAGATTAGCTTAGTCGGGTCAAACTTGCGGTTGCGGAGAATGAGATTGACCATCTCTTCTTTTGGTGTCGGGATAGCGATTTCCTCTCCAAAAAGTAGTCCTAGCGCGTGCTCGGCATTGTTAGCATCTTCGGACTGGATAAGGGCGAACATGTCATCTGGTATGAAGTTACAGTCCTGGGCCAAGTGGGTCCCAGGGTGCGTGACGTCGGTCCGGTATAGGCCTGTCTGGACAGGCTCGAACACTGGAGTGACAAAGGTAACAATGTTAGTTCCTGCTTGGCTCATATTTTCTGGGGTTATGGTGTACCCTAGACCGGCTTGAGACCTCCCGTCATCCAGGACTTCAATAACTTTTCCTGCGGGCAGATTCGGCCTCGATGTAGCCCCCGGTTGATACCCCAGATTTTGCAGCATCCGACGCTGGCTGTGAAGTAGGGGCGGAAAAGATAATCCTCTTCGATTGCCCCTATGAAGTCGAACCCCCAGAGATCCGTGCGCCCTGAGGTGTTACAGTTAGCCACAGTCATAGGTGTGGCTTCCAAGGTGATGACAGTATCATGTAGAG
Source organism: Agrostemma githago (assembly GCA_958450325.1). NCBI lineage: Eukaryota > Viridiplantae > Streptophyta > Magnoliopsida > Caryophyllales > Caryophyllaceae > Agrostemma > Agrostemma githago. The sequence goes on along the minus strand of OY288255.1, from coordinate 22,860,678 downwards.
GGAGCTTGATTTTCCGATGTAGGGTGGAGGATACTGCCTTGGCCGCGTAGATCCACTAAGAGGAGGTTAAAGGAAGAAGTCACATCGATCACTTGAAACTCCAGTTCCTTTTCTATTGGGCCCGTTATGATAGTTAGCTTTACGGCCCCAGCTACCGACCTTGGGCTTCCGTCGAAAGCCTGGATAGTTTGAGCGGTCGGAATATAGTCAGCCTCGGTAATGTCGAGGGCTTTGGCGGTCCTCAAGGGGAGGACATTGACTGCGGACCCATCGTCAATTAGGGTCATTGGGAGGTATTTTCCACGGCAGATCACCGTGATGTAGAGGGCCATGTTGTGGGTAAGCCCGAATGGTGGTAGATCAGCGTTGGAGAAGGTAATTAGCGGGCCTTCTTCCTTAGCTTTCCCCTTTGGGTGAGGCAGGACCGTGGCTACCATTTCAGCTGGAGTAGCCATAGAGTCGATCTTGACTTGATCGAGGGCCTTAGTGAGTGCCTCCCGATGTTCCTGTGAGTTGACTAAAAGTTGCCTTATAGAGAGGTCAACTCGAGTTTTCTTAAGCTGCTTCACGAGAGCCTTTTCAGTGGTTGGCTCTTCCGGGATGGCTTCTACTCTGACCGGTTCAGTAACGGTTATTGAAGCAGGAGTGTCCCTAAGGTGGTTGTTGGCTAAGGCCTTGGACTTAGCCTTCTCGATCTCCTCGGGAGTGATGGGGACAGCTTCCCCTTTGGTGAGATAGACATCATCCTCGTCGTCGCACCAGATCCCGTTTATTTGGGGAACAAGTGGAGAAATGAGATGTGAGCAGTCAACTATTTCCCCGGAGAAAATGCTGTGGGTGGCTAAAGGATTATCCTTGTTACTGGGCTTCCCTCCAGGTAAAAAGATCTTTCCACTTTCAATCAGGTCCTGAATTAGATGTTTCAGCTTCCAACATTTCTCGATGTCGTGTCCATTGCCACGGTGGTACTGGCAGTAGGCCCGGATGTCGTAGGCCTTGGAGCGACGCTCGATTGGGACTTCAGGTGTGGGGCCTATCTGGTTGATCAGGCCTTTTGATGATAGCCTTTGTAAGGCATGTGTGTAGGTGGTACCTATGTCGGTGAATACCCTAGGTGTGGTATTCCTTTTGGACGGGGTATCAAGTAGATTTACCTCGTCAAAAATGCTACGAGTAACAGCAGCAGATGTGGGCTTGCTTGTGGATGAGCTGGCCCCTTTGTAACCTTTGGTAGAGGCCTTAGTAAGGCTCTCTAGTCTCAAGTCATCCTCAATTCTCGTCCCCATTTCAGTTAGGGTGGCGAAGTTGGGTATGACGGCGTACCGGAGATGGACCCGGTAAGATGGGAGGCGGTTCTTCACGAAGGCTTCCACTAGCACTTTTTCACTGGGCATGTCGACCAGCTTGACACTCTCGGCCCTCCAACGTTGAGGGTATTTCGTAAATCCTTCCTTAGGTTCCTGGGCCATCACTTCCAGGGTGCGCATCGTGGTCTGGATTTCAGTGTTGTCGGCATAGTTCCGAGCAAATTCCGTCGCCACGTCATCCCATGTTTTGTATTTCTTGGAATCAAGCCTGTAATACCAGGCCTTCGGATGCTTCTCGAGGGAAGAAGGAAACAGATGCTTTGACGGAAAGGGATTTTTCGCGAATCCCGATCGATCAAAGTAAAAACCAACTAATCCTAAACTTTAGTAGTCGAGGGTAAGTCGGGTCAAATTCCTCAGGGACGGTCTAGCTAAATAAGGGTCTCGGTCTAGCTAAGGTTAGTCAAAGGAGAAGAGAATATTTTTTTTGTAGGAGGATGGTTTAAAGTCAAACAAACAAAAGAAGACAAATAAGATAAAGTGGACTAGGGTCAAGGTCAACGAGTTAGTCCCGAGGGAATAAACGGAGTTCACAAACGAGTCGATTATGGTCGATAATTGGGAAGATAAAGGGTCTCTCTCGAGTCTCTATCTACCCGGGACGGTCCTAATAACGGGCTCTCGCACTTACTACTAGGTCGACCACCCCAAAGAAAGCTCGACACAATACTATTCACCTATCGTGGCCAAGACAAGTAAATCATACAAAAATCGCAATCAATGGAGAATACCAACAATAATAGACAAGATAATAAACCCACAAATATGGGACAAACCAAGTCTTCCTCGACTCTAGAAATTAACTACTCGAACATATGATTAAAAGTAGACTAATTAAGTTACCCACTACTCTAATTAAACTATTAAACATGAAAAACTAATAAAGATGCAAACTTTAATAAAATTAAGCATAAAAGAATTTAAAACTCATAAATATAAAAGATGAAAAATAAAGAAAAGGGAGAAGAAATTGTACCAAACTTGAATGAGAATTGTATATATGAAACGTGAAGAGTAGAAGACTAATCACACTACTAATTAATAAGAGCTAATACTACCTAAATTAAACTAGATTATAAGGCTAATCAAGATGAAAAAATGAAGAGAGGAAAGTGGAGTTAAGAATATTGCTACAGTACTATTCTACTCCTATTACTACTCTACAGCACACACTGTTTCGTGCGGCTCACTCTTGCTCTCTTTCACTACCCTACTCCTACGGACTCCCTCCATTTCCTAATCTAATCTTCCGTTTCCCTTTCTTTCTTTTGCCCACATGCTTAGTGTTCCAAAAACTCCAGCCCATTCTCCAAATCTCTCTCCTCCTTCATAATGGGCCAAATGTCCAAGTTTCTATTTGGTGGTAGGGCCATATCTTCCTCTTGATCCATTAGCTGCTGCTTTGTAGCTCAATTTCGACCCATTAATTAATGAAATTGAGTCTCGCTTCCTTCTACAAACTTTTAGGTATCGAATTTAGCTTTCCGACGCATCTTCAATCACTTAATTTCGACGTCGTATAAGTGAGATATCGTCAACTCAAGACATCCCGATCATGTTGGCCTTTGACATTCATTTGCTTGACCCGCTTTGTTCATTGATCCGGTTTTTCTCGTCTTTACTCGGTCATTTCTTCAGACGGTACCTACAAAAATACACACGAGGCAAGGCAGTACCAAATTCTCAGAAAATAACAATTATTAAGATAATTATAACTAAAACGACTAATTAACACTTAATATCGTATAATAACTTATATTGAGCTATAATATCAATTAAGCACACAAAATCGACCCGAATAAGTAAATAAATGTGGGTAAAATAATCACTAAAATGACGTTTATCATGCTTGAACATGGTTGACTTAAACCCCTTAACAGCCATGAATTCCTTGAAGGCCCGGATATGTAATACCGGGTCTTCAGTCCCGTCGAACATTGGTAGGCCCGTCAGGTTGAGATTGGTAGGCAGCTCGTCGGTCAGGGGTGAATAGGAGCGAACATTTTCCGTATGAATTGAGTTGTTGGTCGACAGATGGACTTGCTCCTGCAGTTTTCATACTGCACTAACCAATTCAGCTAAAGGCCCGGTAGTTTCGTTCCCACCTGTGGGAGTCCCTTGTTCCACGGCGCTCACACGAGTGACAATGGCTATCTGATCTTCCCTTATTGTCGTGACCAGAGTCTCGAGCTTGGTCAACGAGGCCTTCAGTTCGTCCAAAGTTGCTTGCATTTTCTATAGTCTGGTTTCGGGTGGCCTGTCTCTAAGAATATCCCGTAATCAGAAACTGGCCCAGAATCCAAAAGAGCATATCCCGAGTAAGAAGAAAAAGACTTGACAAAAAAGAAAGACTTGGAAAAGACGCCTAAACGGGTGACTCGTGAATGATGGGCCTTCTTTAGGACTCGGTTATGTGGGCCGAGTCCCGCTTGAAGGAAGGTCCATGTGAGCTATTTCCCCAGACTTTGGACTCTAATGTGTAGACGGGCTTTCCTTTGTAGGAGTTTGTCCTACATAGGTGGGCCATGCCTTATATAAAGCAGACTGGGATAGAGGAAATCCGTGATGTAAGATCGACGGAGTTTCGACGCTAGAGAGTTTGACAAGTCATGACAGGACCCGACACTGCTAAATATGGGCAGTCCTAAAGAGGAAGGTTTTGAAATGGAAAGTTCTAGATACCGAGAGAATCGGTGAAGGGCCCGATTTTTTTTAAAAAAATCGACAAAGACGCGGCTTTTCGGAAATTTTGAAAAGGTTCGGGCAGCATACCGGCTAGAAAAAGGCTACTTTGAGTCAAATCGTAAGTCCTAATTTCGGTAGCTTTTCGGGTTTTTAAAATGGATAATTTTAAAAAGATGCAAGCTAAGATTTGAAATAAAGTTTTTTTTTTGAAAAAGATGACAAGTAAATCAAGTAGCACGTAGTCATGTAAATAGTATAATGACGCCATGTATGCTCTTAATCTAAGTCTCGGTCGGTCAAAATAGGGTCTATACCAACGACGATAGCTTTCTCGCAAATCAGGATGGACCTCCTAAGCCGAGTTGGTCTTAGAATATGCCGTAAAACCCATGCGAGTTCCGACATCGAAGTCTTTAGTGCACCCATTTAGGAATGCACCGTGGTATAGTGGGACGTCGGTCTCAAGTAACCGGCCCGGGTAAAAATTGGGTTTTGCATGAACCATCGAACTAAAACGCGTACATTACTAATCGAACGATTTCTTTTCGAGTCTCACCCTGAGAATCCCGATGACAAGTTGTGGACATGACATAGGTCCACCCCTACGCGGCCACGTGCGGGTTTGGGGCGGCAAATGAATCTCCATATGAGATGGCTCGAATTGAAATTTAAATCGAAGTTGGAGTTGCCACCGAACTTTGTGGGAGTTCGAGCCCGTTCGAACCCACTCTATGTCGTAGTGGGCCGCGCACAAAGTACGACCCATTCCGATTTCAGAGTTTATTGGGTTCGTCCCTTTGCATTTGATACCGATATCGACATTATCGGATACTGTGTATTGAATGACTCTCGTTTACCAATGGTTTCGGACATCCGGAAACCACGGTTCTGAGTAAGGGGTGAGGGTACGTGTTGGGAAGTTCACAAAGAACGCCCAACCCCACCCGCAAATAAGGGTCGAAACCCGTTGACGCGGATCCGACATCACAATCCCTAGGGATTTATTTCGATGTCGAAGAAGTCGAGGGAATCAAGTCCTCTAATTAAAGCAAAGCGTCGATCCGTTAGATTCGATACCAATTCCATAATTGGATGTCGAATCTAACGATCTAGTCAATTTAATTAACTAAAGCGATTTTTTTTCGTTAATGCTAAAATAATTGTCATACGATTCGCTAGAATCACGACATTATTAAACGCGGAAAAAATCTATTCATATCGCGATAGTTAATTTAAAACGACTCAAAGCAATTTTTCTATTATTTTCAATCTAGTAATCCATATCGATTCAATAATCGAATATGGGATATGACGAGTATCGAATTTAAGTTTCGAGTATAAATTCCACAATATTTATCCCCGACTCAACAAACTCATCAATTTATCAAAAATCAAAAGCAATTTTGAAATCAATGCAAAATTGCAAGCGAACCTGGTTCGTACAGGTGCCACTCGACCGAGTGCCTCGGCCACTCGATCGAGTGACATCACAACTTAGCGAGCAGAATACTTTTTCGACCTCTACTCGGTCGAGTCTCATAGTGACTCGATCGAGTAGGGACGTACTCGACCGAGTTGACCAATAACTCGGCCGAGTAAGGTCTAAAACGCAAAGCAGAAACCTCTTTTAGAGGTCCACTCGATCGAGTCTATCGACCACTCGATCGAGTGACCTCATCACGACCAATACCGTGAGTCGTACATTCTTCTTTTTAAATTTGATAGTATTTTGTGACTTAGGTCGACACGTGTCTAATTAATCACGTGTATTACTATCTTTTCAAACCATGCATCATCTCTTTACATCATTCAATTTTATTTAATAATTTGCAAACCGTTGTTATCATCATCTCGTTACTAACCGTTCGTTCTTTTGTCAATTTAATTCTTGTTTATTTTATTGTACTAAAATGAACCCGCATGATAAAATACAACTTTGACGTTAATTTTAGTTGCATTAAATTGACATAGAAACCCCTTTTCAATTCCATTCACATGCTTAGGGAAAATAATCTTTGAATATCATTTTCCCGTTCAACTAACGCGCGTATTGGAAAGTCATTCGAGATCTTAGTAGAGGCCGCTAATGTGCGGGCGGGGTTGGGTGTCCTTTGTGGGCTTCCCAACACGTACCCTCACCCCTTACTCAGAACCTCGGTTTCCGGATGCCCGAAACCGTTGGCGCATGAGAGTCATTCAATACACGATATCCGATAATGTCGGTATCGGTATCAAATGCAAAGGGACGAGCCCAATAAACTCTGATATCGGAAATGGGCCGTATTTTGTATACGGCCTACTACGACATAAAGTGGGCTCGAATGGTTCCGAATAACCACAAAATTCGGTGGCGACTCCACTTCGACCTAAATTTCAATTCGATCCATTCTCATATGGAGATTCATTCGCCTACCCAAACCCGCGCGTGGCCGCGTCGGGGTGGACCTATGTCATGTCCACAATTTGGCGACTCCGCTGGGGATCAACTGATGCGTGACTTACCATCGGCATCCTCAGGGTGAGACTCGAATAGAAATCGGTTGACAAATACAATACCCGTTTTAGTTCTACGGTTCATGCATAACCCATATTTTCCCGGGCCGGTACTCGCGACCGACGTCCCACTATACCGTTGATGTACTCCAATATGGATATGTCAAAAGGTGTCCATAGTCGATTCGAGTGGGTTTCGAGGCATGTTCTAAGATCAACTCAACTTAGGAAGTCCGTCCCGTTCAACGTCTAGACTATGTACACTGGTATAGACCCTTTATAGACCGACCGAGACTTAGTGTAAAGCATACATGGCGTCGTTATAATGCTTGACTACGTGCTACTTGGTTTCCGTGTCGTTTTCAAAAACCGTCATTTCAAAAACGCATCTTTTCAAAAATATTCAACTTTTAAAAACTCGGAAAGCTGCCGAAATTTAGGACTTATGATTTGACTCAAAACAAGCCGGTATGCTGCCCAATTCAAAACTCAAAAAATATTTTCGAACTCTCAAAACCGAGGCCCGGTACACTTTCCGATTTTCTCGAAAAATCGGGCCTCTCCACCGAGTTATCTCGGAATTTGCAAAACAATCAATTTTCAAAACCTTCCTCTTCTTAGGACTTCCCGTACTTAGTAGTTTCTTAGCACCACATTTCCAATATTATCCAAACCAGTTATCAACCCCGAACACGGGAACTCAACCTGCGGTCGGCATAGAACATGCCCAAATAGTTCACACCACCTCTGGGGGCTACCTCGGAGAACGCTCACAGTCACAGGATCAACATCCTAACCATTCTAGCCCTTTGATCAAGACATCATTGGGAATGCACCTAGCCTGCACCGTCAATATGGCTAGTTACACACAAAGTCCTATTAGTCTAGGCACCATAATATATCTTTCAACACTGAACTACGGCTTGGTTTGATTTCACTACACGTGAATACGTAGGCAGCCTTTCAACAGAGGCACAGACACCCACATTGACACACATTCAAAAAGCATTATCATTCCGGTCACGACACTGTCATGTTCTCAGCAGCCAGCTTTGTCGTCCTGGGGGCTTCTCCTAGGCAGAAGTTCTCCATCCACTCACATAATCCAAATACTTTCAAAATCTAGCCTCCACTCTACAGTGTGTTCGAGTACTCGGCTCAGTCAAAGACGAGAATCTGTCAGGACTCGGAGTGATAAGTACCGTTTGTAGTGCCTATTTTGTAGTGTTTTGGTCCCATTTTCCTTGTAGAATCGCTCCTTTGGAGCGGTTTAGGGGCTTCTTATGCTTCCTTTAGCTTGTTTCAGGTTCCCGAGACCGTTCATGAAGAGTTGGATTCCGACTCGATACATACACTTTTTGGAGCCAACGAAGCTAAGGAACGATCACTCGACGCCTTGGAGTCGACCCCGAGACCTTGGGACCCAATCCCGAGCCTCCGAGACCCGATCCCGAGTCCCGAGAATCGATGGGAAGCCCATGAGAAACAAGGAGGGACCAAAAAGTTCATATTGGAGGCCTACAAGACTCATCCCGGACGGGTATGGCCTCATCCCGTCCGGGATGAAGGAGGAAACGAAGATGGAGCTACTGAGGGTCCATCCCGACCGGGACCATGGCGTCGCGACCGGGACCGACCACGTCCCGACCGGGACCACCTCATCCCGGCCGGGATGGCCGTGCTGCAGCCCGCCTTCAATTCTTTTCTTCTCCTTTCATTCTTAAAATCAATATATACCCTTCCTCTTGTAATCTTATGTTATGCACTTCATATTAGACTAAACCCTAGATAGATTAGCATAGATTAGTGTAGATTAGTCGGTAATTAGTCTTTAATCAAAGATTAGTGCTTGTAATTTGGGAATTCCTCGAGATCTCCACCAAGCTTGACAAACTTGGATGTTTGTTTTGGGTTCTTCCATTTATGCAAGTTTCTTTCTTCTTTTCATCTTCTAGTTTGGTATAATCTCTTTTCCTTTATCTTGTTTATTGTTTTATTAATCAAGTTTGAATCTTTAGTTCTTGTTAGTGTTTTGTTCTTCATTCTTGCTAGTTTCATTTATGCGTCCTCTTGTTCTTGCTTTGATTTCTCTTCTTAGTGTTAGTTTTAGATTAGATATGTTAGAGTAGATCTTTGCTAGGGTTAGTAAGGTGATTTGGGTGTTAATGGATGATTAGGGGATTGTTGGAGATGTTGGTGGAAGATTTGGGTTTCCCCTTGGTTTGATGCATATCACATGTTTGTTGAAATGCTTTAATGACTTGTATGTTCATATGCTTGTTTTTCTTGCTTTTCTCTTGTGGGTGATAGTTTGTTTGTGGGTTTGGTTCCCTCATTAATTTGCGAGACCCCGGTGAGGACGACCCCTAGGTCGGTCTAAGTTGCGAGAGCCCGGATGCGATCTAGGCCTGTAGCATGCTAGTACTCCGTTTGTCGTTTGTGTCGCCAAGGTGGGTTTTAGGATGAACCTCTAGGTGAGTCTATGTTGCGAGAGCCCGGGCATTACCTAGATTACCCTACTACCTCCTTCACTCTAGTTCTCCTTCGACCATTCCATAACCCCTTTGACCCCGACCTAACCCTAGCTTTCCTTCTTAGTGTTATCCTAGTTTCCCTTAGTCCTAGTTTTAGACCTTAGACTAGTCCTAGTCTCCCCCTTAGAATAGCTCGTCTCGAACCTAGTCTAGAACCGTAGCATACCTTAGTCCGACCTCCCGTCCCTGTGGATTCGACCCGACTTACCCTAGCTACCCTAGTTAGGATAGTTGGTTTTATTTGACGGTTGGGATTCACGACAAATCCCTGCCATCAAATTGGCGCCGTTGTCGGGGACGGCGTAGTTTAGACATTTGTTTGCTTAGTTGTGAACTTTGTTCTTGACTTTTGTGTTCTCTACTCCTTGTGTATCTCCGTTTTCTCTTCTTGTGTGCTATTCTCTGCTCCTAGTGCCTCAAAAGCACTAGGATACTAACGTTTTCTCAAGTTCTTCTAGCTCATCCTAGGTACCCAAGCGACATTATGGACATGGCTCGTCCGAGCTACCATCAATCATCACGGAGCAACTTTGGGGCAAATGGCCAAGTCCCGAAATCTCACCAACCATATCAACCTCATCAACAATCTCACGAACGCCCTCCATATGGTTACCAAGAAGGTTGTCAAGGATCATTCCAACATCCTAACAACTACCAAACACCCTCACATAACCCACAACCAAATATCCCTAACTTTGAGACTTGTCAAATGTTGGTTCAAATGCAAAAGAGTCAACAAGAGATGATGATCCTATTGCATAAGGGTCAACAAGATTTGAGGATTCTATTGGATAAGACTCAACAAGCGATGATGGCTCAAATTCAAGGGGTTAAAGAGGAGCTCAAGGCCCAAATAGAGGTGCAAGATGCTCGCATCAATGCACTCATGGCTCATATCACGATGTCGGCCACTCGAGCTCCACAACATGTTGAGGAAGGTTCATTTGGGCAAGAAGGTCGGGTGTCTCCACAAGAAAGTCAACCCAACCTTGAAGCTACAAGTGAAGAAGAGAGGGTTAATCATGAGATCATTGTTGAGTGTTGCTTGGATAGTGAAGATATGGGAAGAATGGAGGAAGTTGAAGCTTCAAGGGCCGACAATGAGGAGGAGAGTGAACACGATTCTCGAGATAACTCTTGGGGAGTGAATGTATTGGCGATAAAATTGGATTTGTTCGATTTTCTTCGTGATGAACCACTAGACAATCCAAAGCCAAGTGAAGACATACCTCCTCTAGGCCATATTGACAAGGTGAGTGAAAAGGAGCGCAATACTTGGGAAAAAGAAGTAGATGCCTTGGAACTTGCTTTGTATGTGAATTTGGAGGATCCTAAACCCTCCAATGAAGAAAACTTGATGCCTTCTTCTCCTCTACCGAACTCGATGTCTAGCCCTTTGTCTTGTGCGACGGTTGGTGTAGAGGATCCTTGTCGGGCGGTGGAAAAGAGTTCCACTCTCGACCCCGTAGAAGAAGCGACACCCCTAGGGTGTGATCTCCCCCATCATGACACCGAGCACGACTCTAGACCACTATACCTACCGGATGGTCATAAGAGTCGTAGCTATGTTGGTTCCGAAGACCCGGAAGATCACGAGAACCCCGAGCATAACGAAGATGATCGGTTCTTCCCTCCAACTTGGAAACTTTTGGGAGTGGCTAGGCTCGGCCATGTGAGCTTAATTGAAGATGTTGCTAGAGCATTTGACTTACTCCTTCGAGCTCTTGATGGCTATGGAGGTGTAGTTGGAGAGAGTATTTTAGTGTAAATATCTCTTTTTCTTTTCTTTTGTGCTTGTATTTGTGTTCATGTTTGTTTGTATAGTTTGGTTTCTAGGATTTGTTAGCCTTTGTGGAATTCTTGTTTATTTGGATTGTTGATGAGCGATGTGAGGGAGGGAATTTGATGTTGTATTTGAGCTTATTGTCATAGGTGTGAAGTGAAGATGATTCCTAGAGGAGAGTAGATAATGATAGAGCTTGGATCGTGAGAATGGAAGTCGGTTTTTGAAGCTTCGGTGAAGCTTTTGGGGTTTTGGAGGTCAAGAAGACCCATCCCGGGCGGGAAGGGAGCTTCCCGACCGGGAAGGATGTGCCATCCCGACCGGGAAGAAGCCGTCCCGATCGGGATGGAGGTGCAAAAATTGGAGTTTGCTGGAGTGCCGTCCCGACCGGGAAGGTGGCTTCCCGACCGGGACGAGTGTGTCTTCCCGATCGGGACCATCCGTCCCGACCGGGATGGTCTCTTTTCTCCTCTTTTGGCCTCTTCTTTGACATTTGAGCCCACCCAACCATTGTATACCCCCACCCAACCTCCCTACCCATCCTTGCTCATGTCATATGACCATTACACTTCATTTACATACCCTCACCTCATTCCTCTTACCTTTACACCGAGTTTCACATAGAATCCCACTCCCCTCACACCATTACTACCTCTACCATGCGTACCTATCGAGCTTCAAGCGGGATAGCAATGATGAAGACAAGCAAGTGCCTATATTGATCTTTGCGAAGATGGAGTGAGTGAGTTGCCAACCAATAGGTATGGCAACTATCCTTTCTTTTCCGTCTTTTATAGCTTATCTCCCTTTGCATGTTCCCCTTCCCATTATTTTGTGTCATGGTGGCCCTCGGGGACTTGGTATATGTTGCTCCCGACTCTCGACGATGTGACTACATCGACAGTCATTTTCAAAATCCAAATTTTACAAGATTTTCACCTTCTTTTTTGAGGATTTAGTCGGATTTAGGCGGAATCCGGGCTAGGTGACTTTATTACACCTAGCCCTCCCCTCCCATTTCCTTTTATTTCCTTCTTTTTATTTCTTCCCCCTTCCATATCTTTTCTTGTCTCGGCCCATGGTGACTTGACTACACCCCGGCCGGACGCCTTCTACCATTTTCTTTACCTTATTTTTGATTTTTAGCTTTATTTTCGTAGTTTCTTTTCTTTTTCTTTTGTCTCTCCGCACACTACGATCGAGCATGAGGACATGGCTCGGTTTAAGTGTGGGGGAGCGATATTCTAGTGTAGTTAGCTTTATTTTCGTAGTTTTTCAAAAAAAAATCTTAAAAACCCTAAAAATTTGAAAAAATTTCACAAAAATCAAAAATATTTTCTTTTGTGTCTTTTCCTTTTTGTGTCGTTATGTCGTATTTGTGTTTTGTTGTGCGTGTTTTGCCCTCCTTTTTTCCTTATAGGTTGCCTAATCGCCGTTAGCTTTGGAAAGCTTGCAAGACATCCGGTAACATTTTTATCCCTTCTCTTCTTTGTCTCTTGCGGAGTTCGGAGAAGATTGTGATGTTGTGTGCTCGGGTGGAGCTTTGTAAAGTTGTGGTTGATTTGGTGGCTTGTTTGGATGATCGGGGTGGTGTTTGTGTTCAGTTGTGTTTGTTTTGTGTTGTTTGTGTTTTGTTTCTTTTGCTTATTTTTCTTTCGTTTTCGTTGAGTCTTTGTTTTGTGTGCGTAGTTGTGTCTTGTGTGTAAACCGTTTTCGAAAACCCGGTTTAGAGGCTAGTGTGCGAGTGTTTACTTTCCCTTCCTAGTTGTATAAATCGAGTCTTGGACTTTAGTCTAGTAGAATGACCCTAAATCAGTGATTTCGTTGGTCCTTTACCTTGAGTCCACCTAGATTACTAGGGATTTACTACGGGATTTGCATTTTGACCATTATGACCACCCACGGTGTGAAAAGGCCTTGGTTACCGAGTCTCGTCCCCTAGGTGACCGTGTTTAGGATTGTTTGATTAGTCCTACCAAAGGACCGAGTCCCTAGGAAGGATGATAGCGGCATTAGTCGGTCTTCCCTCATTTTGCTTATTTCCACCTTTTTACTTGGACTAGTTAGGCGGTTTTAGACATGGGACGACCCTCTTGGCTCACGCTAAAGGGGGCGGGGTCTCACTTACCTACAGTGTCGACTAACACCGTGGATCATCACTTCCCACTCCGCCGATCGTCCCGTAGTATGTTTTTAGAAAGTTAGGAGGACCTAGGTAAGTTACCAACGTTTTTATTGCTTTATCGTCATACTATTAGGGTTTAGTTCACCTTGGTTGGTATTGCTAGCTTGAGAACGTTGTCACTTACCTCGAGTCCTAAACCGGTGTTTTATACACCGCTTTTTGAGGGAAGCGGTATTTGTTTTTCTTTTGGGTGCAACCGATTATGTGTTTCTTTGTGTGTTTGTTTGTTTGTGTGTCTTGTGTCCGGTTGCATCCCCAGTTTTGTCGCAAGACCCGACTTACCTTGCGGGGTGCACTTCTCCTCTAAGTGTACTCGCGTGAGTTGAAGGGGCGTAGGGTGCGCTAATACCCACTCGGATAGTTTAGTAGATAGTATGTGCTTACTCGAGGGAGAGTAAGGGTTAAGTGTGGGGGAGTTGATAAGTGCCGTTTGTAGTGCCTATTTTGTAGTGTTTTGGTCCCATTTTCCTTGTAGAATCGCTCCTTGGGAGCGGTTTAGGGGCTTCTTATGCTTCCTTTAGCTCGTTTCAGGATCCCGAGACCGTTCATGAAGAGTTGGAGCGATTCCGAATCGATACATACACTTTTTGGAGCCAACGAAGCTAAGGAACGATCACTCGACGCCTTGGAGTCGACCCCGAGACCTTGGGACCCACTCTCGAGCCTCCGAGACCCGATCCCGAGTCCCGAGAATCGATGGGAAGCCCATGAGAAACAAGGAGGGACCAAAAAGTTCATATTGGAGGCCTACAAGACTCATCCCGGACGGGTATGGCCTCATCCCGTCCGGGATGAAGGAGGAAACGAAGATGGAGCTACTGAGGGTCCATCCCGACCGGGACCATGGCGTCCCGACCGGGACCGACCACGTCCCGACCGGGACCATGGCGTCCCGACCGGGACCGACCACGTCCCGACCGGGACCACCTCATCCCGTCCGGGATGGCCGTGCTGCAGCCCGCCTTCAATTCTTTTCTTCTCCTTTCATTCTTAAACCCTATATATACCCTTCCTCTTGTAATCTTATGTTATGCACTTCATATTAGACTAAACCCTAGATAGATTAGCATAGATTAGTGTAGATTAGTCGGTAATTAGTCTTTAATCATAGATTAGTGCTTGTAATTTGGGAATTCCTCGAGATCTCCACCAAGCTTGACAAACTTGGATGTTTGTTTTGGGTTCTTCCATTTATGCAAGTTTCTTTCTTCTTTTCATCTTCTAGTTTGGTATAATCTCTTTTCCTTTATCTTGTTTATTGTTTTATTAATCAAGTTTGAATCTTTAGTTCTTGTTAGTGTTTTGTTCTTCATTCTTGCTAGTTTCATTTATGCATCCTCTTGTTCTTGCTTTGATTTCTCTTCTTAGTGTTAGTTTTAGATTAGATATGTTAGAGTAGATCTTTGCTAGGGTTAGTAAGGTGTTTTGGGTGTTAATGGATGATTAGGGGATTGTTGGAGATGTTGGTGGAAGATTTGGGTTTCCCCTTGGTTTGATGCATATCACATGTTTGTTGAAATGCTTTAATGACTTGTATGTTCACATGCTTGTTTTTCTTGCTTTTCTCTTGTGGGTGATAGTTTGTTTGTGGGTTTGGTTCCCTCATTAAGTTGCGAGACCCCGTTGAGGACGACCCCTAGGTCCGTCTAAGTTGCGAGAGCCCGGAAGCGATCTAGGCCTGTAGCATGCTAGTACTCCGTTTGTCGTTTGTGTCGCCAAGGTGGGTTTTAGGATGAACCTCTAGGTGAGTCTAAGTTGCGAGAGCCAGGGCATTACCTAGATTACCCTACTACCTCCTTCACTCTAGTTCTCCTTCGACCATTCCATAACTCCTTTGACCCCGACCTAACCCTAGCCTTCCTTCTTAGTGTTATTATCCTAGTTTCCCTTAGTCCTAGTTTTAGACCTTAGACTAGTCCTAGTCTCCCCCTTAGAATAGCTCGTCTCGAACCTAGTCTAGAATCGTAGCATACCTTAGTCCGACCTCCCGTCCCTGTGGATTCGACCCGACTTACCCTAGCTACACTAGTTAGGTTAGTTGGTTTTATTTGACGGTTGGGATTCACGACAAATCCCTGCCATCACGGAGCAATACCCATTTTGGACTGTACCCTAAAATCAGAAATCCAGAAGGGCACCAGACTGAAACTGTCTCATTACAGACTACTGCATTCCCCTTATGATAGATCGTTCCCATATCGCGATAGTTAATTTAAAACGACTCAAAGCAATTTTTCTATTATTTTCACTCTAGTAATCCATATCGATTCAATAATCGAATATGGGATATGACGAGTATCGAATTTAAGTTTCGAGTATAAATTCCACGATATTTATGCCCGACTCAACAAACTCATCAATTTATCAAAAATCAAAAGCAATTTCGAAATCAATGCAAAATTGCAAGCGAACCTGGTTCGTACAGGTGCCACTCGACCGAGTGCCTCGGCCACTCGATCGAGTGACATCACAACTTAGCGAGCAGAATACTTTTTCGACCTCTACTCGGTCGAGTCTCATAGTGACTCGATCGAGTAGGGACGTACTCGACCGAGTTGACCAATAACTCGGCCGAGTAAGGTCTAAAACGCAAAGCAGAAACCTCTTTTAGAGGTCCACACGATCGAGTCTATCGACCACTCGATCGAGTGACCTCATCACGACCAATACCGTGAGTCGTACATTCTTCTTTTTAAATTTGATAGTATTTTGTGACTTAGGTCGACACGTGTCTAATTAATCACGTGTATTACTATCTTTTCAAACCATGCATCATCTCTTTACATCATTCAATTTTATTTAATAATTTGCAAACCGTTGTTATCATCATCTCGTTACTAACCGTTCGTTCTTTTGTCAATTTAATTCTTGTTTATTTTATTGTACTAAAATGAACCCGCATGCTAAAATACAACTTTGACGTTAATTTTAGTTGCATTAAATTGACATAGAAACCCCTTTTCAATTCCATTCACATGCTTAGGGAAAATAATCTTTGAATATCATTTTCCCGTTCAACTAACGCGCGTATTGGAAAGTCATTCGAGATCTTAGTAGAGGCCGCTAATGTGCGGGCGGGGTTGGGTGTCCTTTGTGGGCTTCCCAACACGTACCCTCACCCCTTACTCAGAACCTCGGTTTCCGGATGCCCGAAACCGTTGGCGCATGAGAGTCATTCAATACACGATATCCGATAATGTCGGTATCGGTATCAAATGCAAAGGGACGAGCCCAATAAACTCTGATATCGGAAATGGGCCGTATTTTGTATACGGCCTACTACGACATAAAGTGGGCTCGAATGGTTCCGAATAACCACAAAATTCGGTGGCGACTCCACTTCGACTTAAATTTCAATTCGATCCATTCTCATATGGAGATTCATTCGCCTACCCAAACCCGCGCGTGGCCGCGTCGGGGTGGACCTGTGTCATGTCCACAAGCCTGTTTCGGACCTGGGCTGTAGCCGCATCCCAATGACTTCTACGTAGGTTAATCAATTGATTTAATGGATGTAATTAGTTCTCATGGTTCTCATTATACAAGTGGTTCTCATATGATCCTAAATCTATATATATATATATATATATATATATATATATATATATATATATATATATATATATATATATATATATATATATATATATATATATATATATGGGATCAGGGGAGTTGGTATGGATTGAGAAGTTGGTGAGTTTTGTTGTTGGCCATTGACAGCAGCAGGACAGCCACAGGTAAAAGCAGCATGCTATCGCCATTTCTATCACCATTTCCATCACCAAAATTCACTCCCTCACTATCAATCTCTCACCACCATTTCCTCTCACTAAAATTCAAAATTCATCCCAAATCTAAATTCATCCCCTTATTTATACTATCATTCAAAATAACCAAACCCTAATTCATAATTTGCTCTACATGTCCATGCTCCAATGGTGTTGTTCCTCGAAGATTCATGCGATGATTATATGCTCGAAAATTTGCAGTCGAAAATTTTCGTTCAACATGCAGGAGGTAAGATGAGTATATACACATATTTTTGGTATCTTGCATTTGGTATTCCATTTTTTTGTTTGGTTTGTTAATTTGAAGAGTTACACAGTTATAATGTCATAGTCACACTCAATATGATGGACAGTCACACGTCGCTGAGAACAGGTTTTGATGGTATCCATTTTTTTGTTTGGTTTGTTAATTTGAAGAGTCACACAGTTATAATGTGATAGTCACACTTAATATGACGGACAGTCACACGTTGATGAGTACAGGTTTTGATACGTGGGCTATTATTTTAATACTTTTAATGCAAATATTTATCAAGCCAAATTATTATTGTGTTGATTCCCTGTAGTTGTAGTTTTCTGCTGTAGGTGTAGTTGTATTATGTTGAAGTTGCTTTATTATTCCAAATATTTATGTTGGTTTCTTTATCATTGTTATATTTATTACTGTCATTTTTGTTGTTGTTGAGTATTGCATTTTGGGTTTTTGTACTTGTAGTTCTTATGCGTTGTGGGTGTTAATCTTTAACAATCATGATGTTATATGAGCAAAGTCACAGTCGTTGTTCTTCAAAATCACAGTCGTTGTTGAGAAAAGACACATTTCATTAAGGTTAGAGATGAATGCGTGCGTTGCAACATTGATAGTATGTAATATAAGGTTTATTTTTATTGACAATAGTTTTTAGTGTGTAATATAGAGTTTCTTTTTATTGTTCCAACCTCTGATAGTTCTTTTTTGTTCCAACCTATATGTCAGTTGAAGACAAAGTGAGTGTGCCTTACGTAGGGCAGAAGTTCGTGGACATCGACGGAGCATTCCAGTTTTATCAATCTTACGCATGTTCCTTTGGTTTCGAGGCGAAGAGGTACACGACAACTAGATCTTTTGATGGTTCGATTAAGAAATTGTTGGCTTGTAATAAGGAGGGCAAAACAGCTAGCCAGAGCATGGTGAAGTTGTCGAGCACGAGAGAGTAGGAGGGGCAAGAGTCTGTAGGATCGTATGAACCCAAAAGGAATACGAAGGCGACGAGGATGCAATGTGGTGCAAGGATTATGCTCTATGCTATGATCGGGGGATTTTATATTAAAGAGTTCATCGAGGAACACAACCACGAACTTGTGATGGTCAATGACAGACATTTTCAAAAGTCATCTCGACGTTTATCAAGATATCACAACTCGAGATGATCGGTTGCAACTCGAGGATGTGTAACGTCTGTGAACAGTATTGTTAGTGCCTGGTTGACTGCTAACTGTGCGGGACTAATGCAGTTGCAATTTTGTGTGTGTAGCTGAAGATTGGGGCGACTCGGACATACAGGATGTGCAAGGAGATGTCGGGCGGATTTCAGAACATCGGAGCATCGTTGGTTGATTTCAAGAACTGGGGTAGGGACGTCAAGTGCTTCGTTCATGAGCAGGATGGGCAATTGTTTATTGACCGTTTCAAGAGTTTGAGGGACAGTCAGGAGGATTTTTACTTTGACTACGATGTTGATGCAGAAGGAATTTTACGCAGGGTGATTTGGGCGGATGGTGCAGCTCGAAGGAACTACGCGGCATTTGGGGATGCAGTTTTGTTCGACCCAACGTACAGAACCAACGTGTATTCTATGGTGTTCACACCGTTTACTGGTATGGACAACCACAAGTCATTTAGTGGCGTTGCTACTAAAGGAGGACTACGAGTCATTTATCTGGGTCCTCTCCCGGATTCTGGAAGCCATGGGTGGTAAGGAACCGTGTTATATCATTACAGACCAAGATCCCGGGATTTTAAAAGCCGTCCCAAAAATATTCAAAGCAGCGCACCAACGGTGCTGCACGTGGCACATCATGAACAAGGTTCCAACAAAGTACGGAATATCAAGAGAGGAGGCCTCAAAATTCGTAAAAGACCTCAACGCAATTATTTGGGATGATTATATCGAGGCGTCGGAGTTCGATGATAGGTGGGGACAGATTATGATTGACCATGCTGCTGTGGGGATTGAATGGTTCGAAAATATGTATGATATCAGGAGCAAATGGGTCGCCGTGCATTGCAGGGAGCTGAGGATGTCCAGAATATGAGGACAATGCAGAGATCAGAGAGCGAGAACAGCTTCTTCAAAAAGTTTGAAGACAACAAATGTACGTTGGTCCAGTTCTGGATGCGTTTCGAAAGTGCGATGGACCAACAGAGGCACAAGCAGAAGAGGCTTGACAACGATAACCGGCAGACATTTCCCAAAACGGGAACGACGAATCCGATGGAGACCCACGCGGCAAGGGTGTGCACGCATGTGGCGTTTGCACACATTCAGGAAGAGGTCAATTTTTCGTTGTACACGTGCAGCATTCGCGGGTATCAGGTGAAGGACGGGATCAAAGCGACAACAGTTATGGACTCCATCCGGGAGCGCATCTATATTGTTGAATGCAATTCAGGTATAGGCATAGAAAGTCACTGTCCACGTTGTCTAGCCACACTCACATAGTCTGAATGTGGCTATATAACCTAAACGGTGTGATTCTAAACAACGATGAGTGTTACTATACAACGTGGTGAGTGTGAATGTACAACGTAATGAGTTTTATTCTACGATTCAATAAGTGTGACTATACAAAATAAAGGGTGTAACTTTGAAATGCGGTGCGTGTGATTGTCCAACGTAATTCGTTTGATTCCGCAACATAAGGACTGTGACTATGCGGCATAATGGGTGTGACTATACCATGTAAAGGTTGTGATTATACCTTTAGAAAGTCACATTCTGTACGTTGTGTAGTTACTATCCGAATGGTTCAGGGTCGCACTCTTTACGTGTTTAATGGACTCGCAAGTACCTGTAAGGTCAGCTGTACTTGCAGGAAGTTCCGTCGGTATGGAATTATTTGCAGGCACGCTGTTTGGATATATTCTTCAAAAGGACGGGAGACGATCCCGGAATGGTACGTGGTTTGTAGATGGACAAAGGATGCTCTACGTAATGTTAATGGATGTTCCCTGACAGAGAGTTGCCTAATAGATGAGAAAGCTGTTACAGTCACGAGGCTGTTCTGAGTTCTATGAGACCGTTTGTTAAGGAAGACGTTTGTAACTTAGCTGACATCATTCGCAACTTCAGATCCGACGTGGAGCCCTTTGCTGGTCCTTGTAGCAAGACGCAAGAAATAGAGGAGATCCTTGGCTGTACGAGCGCGGCTGAAATAACGGTACTGCCCTCGAAGAAAGTCAAGAACAATGGCAGTGGGAAGCGGATGCTGTCTAGTAAGGCGAAGGCTGCTGCAATTGCCGTGAGGCCTAAACGGTTGTGCAACAACTGCAAGAGGATGGAGCACCACGACAAGAGGAACTGCCCCAACCCATTCGCTGAGGACACACCTATTGCTGACTTGTCTGTTGACGTTGAGGAGGAGGAGGACCTGGTAGGGGTTGCCGAGGAGGATTGTTTCTGAATATCCTCTTCCATGGAGAAACTTTTTTTTTTGAAACATAAAGATTGTCGACATTTAGAATGGTCAAGGTCCGTGATATTGTTGTCGCCTATTGCGGACCTCAATCATTTCTAATATGGCGTAGTCGTAAAACTGAGGATTGTTTTTGAAACATAAAGTTTGTCGACGTTTGAAATGGTCAAGGTCCGTGATATTGTTTCCGCCTATTGCGGACCTCAATCATTTCCAATATGACGTAGTCGTAAATCATGGGGCAAAATTATTTTTTGTTGATTGGTTGTAAAAATACATTGAAATAGCGGTTGTTTGCAATCGTTTTGAAATAGTATCTGTTTTTTAAAATGCGTCCTTACAGCGTAATGGGTCTTTGGAATGCATTAGTGTGTCTTTGAAATGCATTCTCTTTAGCTACAAATACAACTGTACAAGATCATTATGCCCCTAATCGTTTGGTGACACGAAATAAGTGAGTGTGATTGTGCAACGTAATGAGTGTGACTCTATAGTAGTCAGAGCGTGATTCTGTGACAAGAGGTGGAGCGTGGTTACAGTAATTGTACGAGTGTGATTGTACACGATACTGACTGTGATTCTGCAATATACTGACTGTGATTCTACAAATTGAAGTGTGTGACATTTGAAAGGCAGAAATCTAAATTGGTTTTATGACTTGATGACTGTGACTATACACCATGTTGAGTATGACTATACAACTTGTTGAGTGTGACTATACACCATGTTAACGTGTCTTTACATTAGAAAAATAGCGATGTAAATAGTGAAATAGCGATGGAAATATTAGTACATTAGAAAAAGTCCATCTTTTACACAACATATAATACTTGAACATAAAAACATTCTACGACATAATGCGGAAAACATCCATTGCATACCATTAAACGCTACATTTTAGCAGTCATCAAACCTTTAAACACATAAAAACATCCATTACTAAACGCTACATCTTAACCCATACCTACTTAACCCTCGTACTTTTTAAGCATCTTCTTCAAGTTGGCCAAATCACGCTGCAACCCTTTCCTAGTGCGGAAATACTCAAGGGACCTCTTCATCAAGCATTGGATGTAGTCGTCCAGTTTGGCCTCTTTCTCTGTATCGCCAATGGATGCCACAAAGTTCCTCGCGTCTATGGCAGTGGCGACTAGCTGGATGGCTGTTAATTCATTGGACATAGTGGTATCCAATAAACCATCATACTCCTCGATCAAACTTCTGATTTCTTTTATTTTGCTGGCCATTTTTTTTAAGGTTAAAGTGGTGAAGTTGTAAGTAGGGCTGTAAAAATGGTGTTGGTAGTTAAAGGGGGGAGACAGTAAATAGGGGGTTCAAAATTCAATGGGTTAGGCAGTAGGGGGGGGGGGGTTATCTTCCTAAATTAATTAGGGTTAAGAGAGTGAGGTGGTCGTTTGCGTTCTCAATGTACATTGAGACTGACAAACATCTCCTCCCAGTCATACACATGCTGTGCATTGTTTATTTGTCGTCGACATCGGTTTTTGAACAATCGTTTTTTTGTGTGAAATAATCTGATTGTGGAAATGATTTTACGGAAATGATTTATGTGTCGTCGACGCATGGTGTGTGAATTACATGGTAAATTATACGGCGAAATAATCGTAAATTTGAAGGTGAAATAATCGTATTATTTTTTGTTGTTTGTATCTGGCGATTCAAATTGCATCTTATGAATTATATAAACTGAAAGAAAATGAATGGTCATATATGTAGGGGTGATTTAGTTTAATTAATTTAGTGAATTGTGGTTGTCAAGCATGACTCTGCATGAGTTTGGCTGTAACTATGAGTTAGAAGTGGCGTGACTGTATCACATCAAACATGCGACCCTGATACTGAGTTGTCATTCATGTGATACTCAAAAGATGCTCTAACATGAGATTTTTCTATATTCCCAAAAAGTGTTTTTACTTCACTACACATTCACACCTTACGGTGCGTTGAGGTCTTACCTGCTACAATTTTTCCTATCTTACGTTTTTCGTCAAGTTTTTTTCCATATGCTAGGCGCGTCCGCTATGAAAGCGTGAACTTTCTGCAACACGTCCCCACGAGCTTCATTCATGTCAGCAAGGACGAGGGACGCTGCAACCTCGAACGACAAATAACGCCTCCTGATCTTAGTCCCAAATAACTGCCATTCCAAATTTACCTGGCGATGCGTAAACTTCGACAGGTGAGTGCCATTAATAAGCCCCTTGTCGTCCATGTAGTCGGCCAATGCGCGCGACTGTTTTAGTATTAGGTCAAAGAAAACGTCGGCACTTATGGAAGCAATAGAATAATCGGCGCGGTGAAATAAAGCATATGCGTGCAACTTACTATTCTGCTTGACACGTGGAACATATATGACCCTGGGGCGTGTGTCTGGTGATCGAGGATATCAACCATTCTTTCTCTAAAGTTGACGCACACGCACGCGTAGTGCCCCATAGTATACACCGGGAAAAATAGCAGTTCGGCGTTCAAGTCGAATGTTCCGACTCAGTCTTATATGAATGTGTCCCACGCTGCGTACACACCGTCAGTGTCTTCGTCCGTGGGGGTACTCGAGTCGGCTCGTTCCAGTATACGGGTCACCGAGTCCTAACGGATACTGAATATTAGTTGTCGTTAGTGACAGGGCAGAGACTGGACTATATCATGTGCGTGGCTGCACACCGCAAAGTGTGTGATTGTTCAAACTAAGCTGCGTGACTTTGCAGCATACAGACTGTGACTATACATGACAGTGTCTGATTGTAAAATATAAGTTGTCTGACTATGCAACTTACAGCATGTGATTGTACAACTGAACATGTGAGACTGTGCAAAGTGAACTCTGTGATTATTTGTTACTAATACACAGACTTCACATCTTCTCAGTTAATGTGTATGGGGTCATTTGTACTAGTTAATGTAATAGGTAGGGGGGAGTGGGGCATACCATGTGTCGAATTCCGAACCACGCCATCGTTACTTCAGTGGAGGAGGATAACCCACGCCGCTTGTTATCTGATTCCAACCAGTTCAGCAGGCGCAACCAACATTCCAGCACCGCGGCGTTCATGCTACCTCCAGACAAGAGCATTTGAATGTCACGCCTCTCCAGCTGCGCATGAGCGCTATAGGACCCCAATTATTCACTGCGGATTTCACTGGTTAGTATGTGTAATATGCAACACGTACCAGTAATCAAAGACGGTTACGTACCTTTCTGCGTAGCCATTATCATCAAGGAAACAGTAGTCAGCGACGTGCTTCCGCAGGTGGAGCATCCTACTCGTCAGCGGCTGGTTCATGCGAAACAAGATCGACCTGACAATGGCGTCTGGGTCAGGTTCCCCTTGGATCAAAGAGCAACCCAACCCATCTCCAGCGCCTCGCGATCGAGACTTGATTGCTGACTGGCTTTTTCCTGGGACTAATCGGGGGGTGGGTTTAGGTGTTTTTGGTGTTTTGCTCGGACGCTTCCTTTGCTGGGTGGTTGCCTTCACAGGAGTGTCTTCAATCGCACGGGCAGAGAACAACGAATCCTTGTACTTTCCGAATGCTGCTACTTTCTTCAAAACAGTGTCCCTCACCTGGTTCACGTCACTCAGAATAATGGTCGCCGTGATTTCCACCCTGCACATATTCATGGCCGCCATTGTCCCCAAGGAGCAGTTGAACGGGGACCCGTTGTACAACATCATGTGCATCATCAGGTACACTCCACAGTCATTGGCGGAGTAGTCCACCCCCTGCCAAGATAACGGAACGTTCACCAATTTAAATGCACGGACCCTCTCACCTTTCCCCACCCCTCGATGTACCATGTACTCCCCCATTTTATCAGCCTACAAAACAAGTTCAAACAGGATCAGTTGTTGAACACATTTGCAGTCACAAAATTGACTTAATATAAAATTAAAAGGGTCTGACCGCTATTCGAGCAATGCCATAGTAAGACAACGTTGTAAAACCTTTATCGTAGAGCCTGTTGTCGAGGTACTCTACTTGATCCGAATTGAAGTTAATGCAGGCGCAACTGTAGTGGCCCTCGTCACCCGTTAAAATCGGGACAAACACCTGCAAACAATGCGTCACGATGTTGTACTGATAACAACTACTAACGAACAGTATGTTCAGGATAATACCATGTTCGAGTCCAAAGCAAAGTCGGAGAAACTCTTTTCTATCTACTGGTCCCACACGTAAAATATTTCTTTGTCTAGATTTATGCCCTGGCCTCTTTTCCTCCACAATTGCAGCACTGGGTCCTGCTCACATGCACCGATGGTAATAGATGTAGATAGTATGTGGTTCACATGCGTGACTATACATGCTTTTACGCATGACTGTACAGCTGTTAGTGTATGATTATACACCATAAAAGTGTGTGACTGTACAGAGTAAAATGCGTGACTATACATGCTTTTGCCTGTGACTATACAGCTTGTAGTGTGCGATTATACACCATAAAAGTGCGTGACTGTACAACAGAAAGTGTGTGACCATACAACCTTTTGTGTATGAGTATACAGCTTATAGCGTGTGATTATGCAGTTTATAGTGGTGACTAGACAACATAAAGTGCGTGGCTATACAATAAATAGTGTTTGACTATATGATGGTAGGGATTCGTCACGTCCCTAACCGTCAATAAACTACCGATTACACCTAGTGGGTAGCTAGGGCAAGTCGGGATCGTATCCACGAGGACGGTATATCAAGGTTTAGATTAGGTAGGCCTACAACGAGACTAGATTACCAAACAAACACAAAGAAGCGATAAATGGAAAACTATGGTGGAGGAGAAGTGGGAACTAGACTAATGATGGACTAACCACTAAACTAGAGTAAACTATGGCTAACTAAGAAGATGAACTCAAATATGGAAGGAAGTGGGGTAGGTCGGGTTCATAGGAGTAGAAGGGTAATTGGGGTGATCAAGGGTATAGGTGTCTCCTAGTTGCTAGGGTCGGTCCGGGCTCTCGCAACTTAAACCGATGCCAAGGTGGGTCCGGGCTCCCGCAACTTAGACCCTAGTCCGCGCTCTCGCGACTAAACTATTCTCAACATTTCCACATAATAGACAATCAATGAGAAGATGAGCACAAGTATGGGAAGCGTGGCCACTACAACTCATACAAGCATATCAACAAACACATAGAGTGCCCACAATGTGACTAACAACAAAGATTCACCCTTTTCCCTTAATCAACCCTAATCATCCATAATCTACCCCTAATTCCCCTACTAACCCCACAAGATTACTACTCACTCATTATCATGAACAAAACAACCATAACAAGAGAAAACAAACTCACTAAACAAACATCCATTATGAACAATAATAACAATAACAATATGAAAAGATTCAAACAAGATTAAATAAACAAGATTAAGAGTAAAGATGATTATACCAACACCAAGATGATGAAAAGATGCAATCTTATATTAATAAGAAACCCAAATACAATCCCAAGGTTGTCAAGCTTGGAACAATCTTCAAGTATCCCCTTAATCCAAGAACTAATTACAATGATTAACTAAGAATTAAAGAGACATTAAAGCTAATGTGTGTAGAACTAATCTAGGGTTTTGGAGGCTTAAGAGAGTCTAGGGTATGATAAGATGTCTTAACATTACAAGAAGGGAGTATATATATGGGTACAAGAATGAAGGAGAAGAAAAGAAAAGAAGTCGTGCAGCAGCATCACGGTCCCGACCGGGACGGCCTGTCATCCCGACCGGGACGAGTTGGTCCCGATCGGGACGGGCCCACAGCAGCACTCTTCAAAGCACACCCCATCCCGAACGGGATGAGGCCATCCCGAACGGGATGGGTTTTGTAGGCCTCCCTTAAGAGCTCATTGGCCCCTCCTTGCCTCTCATGGGTTTCTCGCCGATTCTCGGGATCGGGTCTCGCAGGCTCGGGATTGGGTCCCAAGGTCTCGGGGTCAATTCCAAGGCATCGAGTCATCGTTCCTTTACTCCGTTGGCTCCAAAATGTGTATGTATAGAGTCGGAATCGCTCCAACTCTTCCAAATCGGTCTCGGGAACCTGAAACGAACTAAAGTAAGCATAAGAAACCCATAAATTGCTCCCCAAGGAGAGATTCCACAAGGAAATGGGACCAAAACATAGTGAAAAAGGCACTACAAACTACACTTATCAACTCCCCCACACTTAACCCTTACTCGCCCTCGAGTAAGCACAAACTAAGTACTAACCTATCCGAGTGGTTCTTAGCGCACTCTACGTCCTTTCAACTCACGCGAATGCACTTTGAGGAAAAGTGCACTCCGCAAGGCAAGTCGGGTCTTGCGACAAAACTGTGGATGCAACCGGACACAAAACACACAAACAAACAAACACACAAACAAACACATAATCGGTTGCACCCAAAAGAAAACAAATACCTCTTCCCTCAAAAAGCGGTGAAAGAAGCACCGGTTTAGGACTCGAGGTAAGTGACAACGTTCCCAAGCTAGCAATACAAACCAAGGTGGACTAAACCCTAATAGTATGATGATAAAGCAACAAAAACGTTGGTAACTTACCTAGGTCCCCCTAACTTTCTAAAAACGTACTACGGGACGATTGGCGGAGTGGAAAAATGAAGAACCACGGTGTTAGTCGACACTGTAGGTAAGTGAGACCCCGCCCCCTTTAGCGTGAGCCAAGAGGGTCGTCCCGTGTCCAAAACCGCCTAACTAGTCCAAGTAAAAAGGTGGAAAACATGCTAAATGAGGGAAGACCGACTAATGCCGCTATCATCCTTCCTCGGGACTCGGTCCTTTGGTAGGCTCTTCACGGCAAAAGTCGGAAAATGGCTTATTTTTGTGGGGATTTCTTTTTGTGAGACCGGTTTTCTTTTGGCATTTTCTTTCTTTTCGACGTTTTTGCTTGTTTGTTGCCATGCCATTTCTTTTTCTTCTTTTCTATTTTCTTTTTGGCTTTTGTGCCTTTTCTTTTTCTTCATTCTTTTCTTTCTTTCATTTTTTTCTTTCTTTTCTTTTCTTTGCCCTTTTTTGGCAAGATTTGGTTTTTTTGGCATTTCAATGTGTAACAAGAAAGATAGAAATCAACAAATTGCAATTTTATTGAGTGGAATGTGTAGGAGGTAGGTGAATGGGAGAGTCGGGGGGTCGCGATTTCCCTACAAACCCACAAAAAGGGGAGAACTTGGACTAATCGAGCAAATTTCAAACACGGTCACCTAAGGGACGAGACTCGGTAACCAAGGCCTTTTCACACCGTGGGTGGTCGTAATGGTCAAAAGTGCAAATCCCGCAGTAAATCCCTAGTAAGCTAGGTGGACTCAAGGTAAAGGACCAACGAAATCATTGATTTAGGGTCATTCTACTAGACTAAAGTCCAAGACTCGATTTACACTACTAGGAAGGGAAAGTACACACTCACACACTAGCCTTTAAACCGGGTTTTCGAAAACCATTTACACAAGACACAACTACACAACACATTACAAGGACTCAACGAGAATGAAAGGAAAAGAAACAAAAGGCAACAAAATAAAACAGAACAAGACAAAACGAACACATAAACAAAGCACACACCACCCCGAAATTCCAAACAAGTCATCAAATCCACCACAAGTATGTACAATTTCCACCCGAGCACACCTCAACACAACCTTCTCAAAGCATCACAAGGAATAAAGAGGGAAAGAGGGTTAGAAGATGTTACCGGATGTCTTCAAAGCTTTCCAAAAAATGGTGATTAAGCAACCTATAAGGAAAAGGGAGGCAAAACACACACAATACAAAACAAATATACGACACAACGACACAAAAGAAAAAGACACAAAAAGAAAATCTTTTTGATTTTTGTGAAATTTTTTCAAATTTTTAGGTTTTTTTGAAGATTTTTCGAAAAAGGGAAAAATAAAACTAACTACGATAGAATATCGCTCCCCCACACTTAAACCGAGCAATGTCCTCATATGCTCAATCGTAGTGTGCGGAGAGACAAAAGAAAAGGAAAAGAAACTACGAAAATAAGGCTAAAAATCAAAGAATAAGGTGAAGAAAACGGTAGAAGGTGTCCGG
This sequence comes from Agrostemma githago, assembly GCA_958450325.1. Lineage (NCBI taxonomy): Eukaryota > Viridiplantae > Streptophyta > Magnoliopsida > Caryophyllales > Caryophyllaceae > Agrostemma > Agrostemma githago. The sequence continues at coordinate 22,832,104 of OY288255.1, read as the reverse complement.
CCGGGGTGTAATCAAGTCACCATGGGCCGAGACAAGAAAAGATATGGAAGGGGGAAGAAAATAAAAAGAAAGAAATAAAAGGAAATGGGAGGGGAGGGCTAGGTGGACATGGGACAAGATTACTAATTCCCCTAATTCCCCTACTAACCACACAAGATTACTACTCACTCATTATCATGAACAAAACAACCATAACAAGAGAAAACAAACTCACTAAACAAGCATCCATTATGAACAACAATATCAATAACAATATGAAAAGATTCAAACAAGATTAAATAAACAAGATTAAGAGTAAAGATGATTATACCAACACTAAGATGATGAAAAGATGCAATCTTGTATTAATAAGAAACCAAAATAAAATCCCAAGGTTGTCAACCTTGGAACAATCTTCAAGTATCCCCTTAATCCAAGAACTAATTACAGTGATTAACTAAGAATTAAAGAGAGATTAAAGCTAATGTGTGTAGAACTAATCTAGGGTTTTGGAGGCTTAAGAGAGTCTAGGGTATGATAAGATATGTTACTAATAAAAGAGGGGAGTATATATATGGGTACAAGAATGAAGGAGCGTGAAATAGAAGGACCCGTGCTGCCTCTGTAGCTTCCCAAGCGGGACGGATCATCCCGATCGGGACGGCCCTGTCATCCCGACCGGGACGGGTTGGTCCCGACCGGGATGGGCTCACAGCAGCCTTCTCAATGTCGCACCCCATCCCGAACGGGATGAGGCCATCCCGAACGGGATGGGTCTTGTAGGCCTCCCTTAAGAGCTCTTTGGTCCCTCCTTGCCTCTCATGGGTTTCTCGCCGATTCTCGGGACTCGGGATCGGGTCTCGGAGGCTCGGGATTGGGTCCCAAGGTCTCGGGATCGATTTCAAGGCATCGAATCATCGTTCCTTTACTCCGTTGGCTCCAAAGTGTGTAGGTATAGAGTCGGAATCGCTCCAACTCTTCCAAATCGGTCTCGGGAACCTGAAACGAACTAAAGGAAGCATAAGAAACCCATAAATCGCTCCCCAAGGAGCGATTCTACAAAGAAATGGGACCAAAACATAGTGAAAAAGGCACTACAAACTACACTTATCAACTCCCCTACACTTAGCCCTTACTCGCCCTCGAGTAAGCACAAACTAAGTACTAAACTATCCGAGTGGGTATTAGCGCACCCTACGCCCTTTCAACTCACGCGAGTACACTTTGAGGACAAGTGTACTCCACAAGGCAAGTGGGGTCTTGCGACAAAACCGCGGATGCAACCGGACACAAAACACGGAAACAAACAAACACACAAACAAACACATAATCTGTTGCACCCAAAAGAAAACAAATACCGCTTCCCTCAAAAAGCGGTGAAAGAAGCACCGGTTTAGGACTCGAGGTAAGTGACAACGTTCCCAAGCTAGCAATACAAACCAAGGTGGACTAAACCCTAATAGTATGATGATAAAGCAACAAAAACGTTGGTAACTTACCTAGGTCCCCCTAACTTTCTAAAAACGTACTACGGGGCGATCGGCGGAGTGGAAAAATGAAGAACCACGGTGTTAGTCGACACTGTAGGTAAGTGAGACCCCGCCCCCTTTAGCGTGAGCCAAGAGGGTCGTCCCGTGTCCAAAACCGCCTAACTAGTCCAAGTAAAAAGGTGGAAAACATGCTAAATGAGGGAAGACCGACTAATGCCGCTATCATCCTTCCTCGGGACTCGGTCCTTTGGTAGGCTCTTCACGGCAAAAGTCGGAAAATGGCTTATTTTTGTGGGGATTTCTTTTTGTGAGACGGGTTTTCTTTTGGCATTTTCTTTCTTTTCGACGTTTTTGCTTGTTTGTTGCCATGCCATTTCTTTTTCTTCTTTTATATTTTCTTTTTGGCTTTTGTGCCTTTTCTTTTTCTTCATTCTTTTCTTTCTTTCATTTTTTTCTTTCTTTTCTTTTCTTTGCCCTTTTTTGGCAAGATTTGGTTTTTTTGGCATTTCAATGTGTAACAAGAAAGATAGAAATCAACAAATTGCAATTTTATTGAGTGGATATGTGTAGGAGGTAGGTGAATGGGAGAGTCGGGGGTCGCGATTTCCCTACAAACCCACAAAAAGGGGAGAACTTGGACTAATCGAGCAAATTTCAAACACGGTCACCTAAGGGACGAGACTCGGTAACCAAGGCCTTTTCACACCGTGGGTGGTCATAATGGTCAAAAGTGCATATTCCGCAGTAAATCCCTAGTAAGCTAGGTGGACTCAAGGTAAAGGACTAACGAAATCATTGATTTAGGGTCATTCTACTAGACTAAAGTCCAAGACTCGATTTACACTACTAGGAAGGGAAAGTACACACTCACACACTAGCCTTTAAACCGGGTTTTCGAAAACCATTTACACAAGACACAACTACACAACACATTACAAGGACTCAACGAGAATGAAAGGAAAAGAAACAAAAGGCAACAAAATAAAACAGAACAAGACAAAACGAAGACATAAACAAAGCACACACCACCCCGAAATTCCAAACAAGTCATCAAATCCACCACAAGTATATACAATTTCCACCCGAGCACACCTCAACACAACCTTCTCCAAGCATCACAAGGAATAAAGAGGGAAAGAGGGTTAGAAGATGTTACCGGATGTCTTCAAAGCTTTCCAAACAACGGTGATTAAGCAACCTATAAGGAAAAGGGAGGCAAAACACACACAATACAAAACAAATATACGACACAACGACACAGAAGAAAAAGACACAAAAAGAAAATCTTTTTGATTTTTGTGAAATTTTTTCAAATTTTTAGGTTTTTTTGAAGATTTTTCGAAAAAGGGAAAAATAAAACTAACTACGATAGAATATCGCTCCCCCACACTTAAACCGAGCAATGTCCTCATATGCTCAATCGTAGTGTGCGGAGAGACAAAAGAAAAGGAAAAGAAACTACGAAAATAAGGCTAAAAATCAAAGAATAAGGTGAAGAAAACGGTAGAAGGTGTCCGGCCGGGGTGTAATCAAGTCACCATGGGCCGAGACAAGAAAAGATATGGAAGGGGGAAGAAAATAAAAAGAAAGAAATAAAAGGAAATGGGAGGGGAGGGCTAGGTGGACATGGGACAAGATTACTAATTCCCCTATTTCCCCTACTAACCCCACAAGATTACTACTCACTCATTATCATGAACAAAAACAACCATAACAAGAGAAAACAAACTCACTAAACAAACATCCATTATGAACAACAATAACAATAACAATATGAAAAGATTCAATCAAGATTAAATAAACAAGATTAAGAGTAAAGATGATTATACCAACACTAAGATGATGAAAAGATGCAATCTTGTATTAATAAGAAACCCAAATAAAATCCCAAGGTTGTCAACCTTGGAACAATCTTCAAGTATCCCCTTAATCCAAGAACTAATTACAATGATTAACTAAGAATTAAAGAGAGATTAAAGCTAATGTGTGTAGAACTAATCTAGGGTTTGGAGGCTTAAGAGAGTCTAGGGTATGATAAGATATGTTACTAATACAAGAGGGTAGTATATATATGGGTACAAGAATGAAGGAGCATGAAATAGAAGGACCCGTGCTGCCTCTGTAGCTTCCCGAGCGGGATGGATCATCCCGACCGGGACGGGTTGGTCCCGACCGGGATGGGCTCACAGCAGCCTTCTCAATGTCGCACCCCATCCCGAACGGGATGAGGCCATCCCGAACGGGATGGGTCTTGTAGGCCTCCCTTAAGAGCTCTTTGGTCCCTCCTTGCCTCTCATGGGTTTCTCGCCGATTCTCGGGACTCGGGATCGGGTCTCGGAGGCTCGGGATTGGGTCCCAAGGTCTCGGGGTCGATTTCAAGGCATCGAGTCATCGTTCCTTTACTCCGTTGGCTCCAAAATGTGTAGGTATAGAGTCGGAATCGCTCCAACTCTTCCAAATCGGTCTCGGGAACCTGAAACGAACTAAAGGAAGCATAAGAAACCCATAAATCACTCCCCAAGGAGCGATTCTACAAAGAAATGGGACCAAAACATAGTGAAAAAGGCACTACAAACTACACTTATCAACTCCCCTACACTTAGCCCTTACTCGCCCTCGAGTAAGCACAAACTAAGTACTAAACTATCCGAGTGGGTATTAGCGCACCCTACGCCCTTTCAACTCACGCGAGTACACTTTGAGGACAAGTGTACTCCACAAGGCAAGTGGGGTCTTGCGACAAAACCGCGGATGCAACCTGACACAAAACACACAAACAAACAAACACACAAACAAACACATAATCGGTTGCACCCAAAAGAAAACAAATACCGCTTCCCTCAAAAAGCGGTGAAAGAAGCACCGGTTTAGGACTCGAGGTAAGTGACAACGTTCCCAAGCTAGCAATACAAACCAAGGTGGACTAAACCCTAATAGTATGATGATAAAGCAACAAAAACGTTGGTAACTTACCTAGGTCCCCCTAACTTTCTAAAAACATACTACGGGACGATCGGCGGAGTGGAAAAATGAAGAACCACGGTGTTAGTCGACACTGTAGGTAAGTGAGACCCCGCCCTCTTTAGCGTGAGCCAAGAGGGTCGTCCCGTGTCCAAAACCGCCTAACTAGTCCAAGTAAAAAGGTGGAAAACATGCAAAATGAGGGAAAACCGACTAATGCCGCTATCATCCTTCCTCGGGACTCGGTCCTTTGGTAGGCTCTTCACGGCAAAAGTCGGAAAAAGGCTTATTTTTGTGGGGATTTCTTTTTGTGAGATGGGTTTTCTTTTGGCATTTTCTTTCTTTTCGACGTTTTTGCTTGTTTGTTGCCATGCCATTTCTTTTTCTTCTTTTCTATTTTCTTTTTTGCTTTTGTGCCTTTTCTTTTTCTTAATTCTTTTCTTTCTTTCATTTTTTTCTTTCTTTTCTTTTCTTTGCCCTTTTTTTGGCAAGATTTGGTTTTTTTGGCATTTCAATGTGTAACAAGAAAGATAGAAATCAACAAATTGCAATTTTATTGAGTGGATATGTGTAGGAGGTAGGTGAATGGGAGCGTCGGGGGTCGCGATTTCCCTACAAACCCACAAAAAGGGGAGAACTTGGACTAATCGAGCAAATTTCAAACACGGTCACCTAAGGGACGAGACTCGGTAACCAAGGCCTTTTCACACCGTGGGTGGTCATAATGGTCAAAAGTGCAAATCCCGCAGTAAATCCCTAGTAAGCTAGGTGGACTCAAGGTAAAGGACCAACGAAATCATTGATTTAGGGTCATTCTACTAGACTAAAGTCCAAGACTCGATTTACACTACTAGGAAGGGAAAGTACACACTCACACACTAGCCTTTAAACCGGGTTTTCGAAAACCATTTACACAAGACACAACTACACAACACATTACAAGGACTCAACGAGAATGAAAGGAAAAGAAACAAAAGGCAACAAAATAAAACAGAACAAGACAAAACGAACACATAAACAAAGCACACACCACCCCGAAATTCCAAACAAGTCATCAAATCCACCACAAGTATGTACAATTTCCACCCGAGCACACCTCAACACAACCTTCTCCAAGCATCACAAGGAATAAAGAGGGAAAGAGGGTTAGAAGATGTTACCGGATGTCTTCAAAGCTTTCCAAACAACGGTGATTAAGCAACCTATAAGGAAAAGGGAGGCAAAACACACACAATACAAAACAAATATACGACACAACGACACAGAAGAAAAAGACACAAAAAGAAAATCTTTTTGATTTTTGTGAAATTTTTTCAAATTTTTAGGTTTTTTTGAAGATTTTTCGAAAAAGGGAAAAATAAAACTAACTACGATAGAATATCGCTCCCCCACACTTAAACCGAGCAATGTCCTCATATGCTCAATCGTAGTGTGCGGAGAGACAAAAGAAAAGGAAAAGAAACTACGAAAATAAGGCTAAAAATCAAAGAATAAGGTGAAGAAAACGGTAGAAGGTGTCCGGCCGGGGTGTAATCAAGTCACCATGGGCCGAGACAAGAAAAGATATGGAAGGGGGAAGAAAATAAAAAGAAAGAAATAAAAGGAAATGGGAGGGGAGGGCTAGGTGGACATGGGACAAGATTACTAATTCCCCTATTTCCCCTACTAACCCCACAAGATTACTACTCACTCATTATCATGAACAAAAACAACCATAACAAGAGAAAACAAACTCACTAAACAAACATCCATTATGAACAACAATAACAATAACAATATGAAAAGATTCAAACAAGATTAAATAAACAAGATTAAGAGTAAAGATGATTATACCAACACTAAGATGATGAAAAGATGCAATCTTGTATTAATAAGAAACCCAAATAAAATCCCAAGGTTGTCAACCTTGGAACAATCTTCAAGTATCCCCTTAATCCAAGAACTAATTACAATGATTAACTAAGAATTAAAGAGAGATTAAAGCTAATGTGTGTAGAACTAATCGAGGGTTTGGAGGCTTAAGAGAGTCTAGGGTATGATAAGATATGTTACTAATACAAGAGGGTAGTATATATATGGGTACAAGAATGAAGGAGCATGAAATAGAAGGACCCGTGCTGCCTCTGTAGCTTCCCGAGCGGGATGGATCATCCCGATCGGGACGGCCCTGTCATCCCGACCGGGACGGGTTGGTCCCGACCTGGATGGGCTCACAGCAGCCTTCTCAATGTCGCACCCCATCCCGAACGGGATGAGGCCATCCCGAACGGGATGGGTCTTGTAGGCCTCCCTTAAGAGCTCTTTGGTCCCTCCTTGCCTCTCATGGGTTTCTCGCCGATTCTCGGGACTCGGGATCGGGTCTCGGAGGCTCGGGATTGGGTCCCAAGGTCTCGGGGTCGATTTCAAGGCATCGAGTCATCGTTCCTTTACTCCGTTGGCTCCAAAATGTGTAGGTATAGAGTCGGAATCGCTCCAACTCTTCCAAATCGGTCTCGGGAACCTGAAACGAACTAAAGGAAGCATAAGAAACCCATAAATCACTCCCCAAGGAGCGATTCTACAAAGAAATGGGACCAAAACATAGTGAAAAAGGCACTACAAACTACACTTATCAACTCCCCTACACTTAGCCCTTACTCGCCCTCGAGTAAGCACAAACTAAGTACTAAACTATCCGAGTGGGTATTAGCGCACCCTACGCCCTTTCAACTCACGCGAGTACACTTTGAGGACAAGTGTACTCCACAAGGCAAGTGGGGTCTTGCGACAAAACCGCGGATGCAACCTGACACAAAACACACAAACAAACAAACACACAAACAAACACATAATCGGTTGCACCCAAAAGAAAACAAATACCGCTTCCCTCAAAAAGCGGTGAAAGAAGCACCGGTTTAGGACTCGAGGTAAGTGACAACGTTCCCAAGCTAGCAATACAAACCAAGGTGGACTAAACCCTAATAGTATGATGATAAAGCAACAAAAACGTTGGTAACTTACCTAGGTCCCCCTAACTTTCTAAAAACATACTACGGGACGATCGGCGGAGTGGAAAAATGAAGAACCACGGTGTTAGTCGACACTGTAGGTAAGTGAGACCCCGCCCTCTTTAGCGTGAGCCAAGAGGGTCGTCCCGTGTCCAAAACCGCCTAACTAGTCCAAGTAAAAAGGTGGAAAACATGCAAAATGAGGGAAAACCGACTAATGCCGCTATCATCCTTCCTCGGGACTCGGTCCTTTGGTAGGCTCTTCACGGCAAAAGTCGGAAAAAGGCTTATTTTTGTGGGGATTTCTTTTTGTGAGATGGGTTTTCTTTTGGCATTTTCTTTCTTTTCGACGTTTTTGCTTGTTTGTTGCCATGCCATTTCTTTTTCTTCTTTTCTATTTTCTTTTTTGCTTTTGTGCCTTTTCTTTTTCTTCATTCTTTTCTTTCTTTCATTTTTTTCTTTCTTTTCTTTTCTTTGCCCTTTTTTTGGCAAGATTTGGTTTTTTTGGCATTTCAATGTGTAACAAGAAAGATAGAAATCAACAAATTGCAATTTTATTGAGTGGATATGTGTAGGAGGTAGGTGAATGGGAGCGTCGGGGGTCGCGATTTCCCTACAAACCCACAAAAAGGGGAGAACTTGGACTAATCGAGCAAATTTCAAACACGGTCACCTAAGGGACGAGACTCGGTAACCAAGGCCTTTTCACACCGTGGGTGGTCATAATGGTCAAAAGTGCAAATCCCGCAGTAAATCCCTAGTAAGCTAGGTGGACTCAAGGTAAAGGACCAACGAAATCATTGATTTAGGGTCATTCTACTAGACTAAAGTCCAAGACTCGATTTACACTACTAGGAAGGGAAAGTACACACTCACATACTAGCCTTTAAACCGGGTTTTCGAAAACCATTTACACAAGACACAACTACACAACACATTACAAGGACTCAACGAGAATGAAAGGAAAAGAAACAAAAGGCAACAAAATAAAACAGAACAAGACAAAACGAACACATAAACAAAGCACACACCACCCCGAAATTCCAAACAAGTCATCAAATCCACCACAAGTATGTACAATTTCCACCCGAGCACACCTCAACACAACCTTCTCCAAGCATCACAAGGAATAAAGAGGGAAAGAGGGTTAGAAGATGTTACCGGATGTCTTCAAAGCTTTCCAAACAACGGTGATTAAGCAACCTATAAGGAAAAGGGAGGCAAAACACACACAATACAAAACAAATATACGACACAACGACACAAAAGAAAAAGACACAAAAAGAAAATCTTTTTGATTTTTGTGAAATTTTTTCAAATTTTTAGGTTTTTTTGAAGATTTTTCGAAAAAGGGAAAAATAAAACTAACTACGATAGAATATCGCTCCCCCACACTTAAACCGAGCAATGTCCTCATATGCTCAATCGTAGTGTGCGGAGAGACAAAAGAAAAGGAAAAGAAACTACGAAAATAAGGCTAAAAATCAAAGAATAAGGTGAAGAAAACGGTAGAAGGTGTCCGGCCGGGGTGTAATCAAGTCACCATGGGCCGAGACAAGAAAAGATATGGAAGGGGGAAGAAAATAAAAAGAAAGAAATAAAAGGAAATGGGAGGGGAGGGCTAGGTGGACATGGGACAAGATTACTAATTCCCCTAATTCCCTTACTAACCCCAAAAGATTACTACTCACTCATTATCATGAACAAAACAACCATAACAAGAGAAAACAAACTCACGAAACAAACATCCATTATGAACAACAATAACAATAACCATATGAAAAGATTCAAACAAGATTAAATAAACAAGATTAAGAGTAAAGATGATTATACCAACACTAAGATGATGAAAAGATGCAATCTTGTATTAATAAGAAACCCAAATAAAATCCCGAGGTTGTCAAGCTTGGAACAATCTTCAAGTATCCCCTTAATCCAAGAACTAATTACAATGATTAACTAAGAATTAAAGAGAGATTAAAGCTAATGTGTGTAGAACTAATCTAGGGTTTTGGAGGCTTAAGAGAGTCTAGGGTATGATAAGATATGTTACTAATACAAGAGGGGAGTATATATATGGGTACAAGAATGAAGGAGCATGAAATAGAAGGACCCGTGCTGCCTCTGTAGCTTCCCGAGCGGGATGGATCATCCCGATCGGGACGGCCCTGTCATCCCGACCGGGACGGGTTGGTCCCGACCGGGATGGGATCACAACAGCCTTCTCAATGTCGCACCCCATCCCGAACGGGATGAGGCCATCCCGAACGGGATGGGTCTTGTAGGCCTCCCTTAAGAGCTCTTTGGTCCCTCCTTGCCTCTCATGGGTTTCTCGCCGATTCTCGGGACTCGGGATCTGGTCTCGGAGGCTCGGGATTGGGTCCCAAGGTCTCGGGGTCGATTTCAAGGCATCGAGTCATCGTTCCTTTACTCCGTTGGCTCCAAAATGTGTAGGTATAGAGTCGGAATCGCTCCAACTCTTCCAAATCGGTCTCGGGAACCTGAAACGAACTAAAGGAAGCATAAGAAACCCATAAATGGCTCCCCAAGGAGCGATTCTACAAAGAAATGGGACCAAAACATAGTGAAAAAGGCACTACAAACTACACTTATCAAGTCCGCTACACTTAGCCCTTACTCGCCCTCGAGTAAGCACAAACTAAGTACTAAACTATCCGAGTGGGTATTAGCGCACCCTACGCCCTTTCAACTCACGCGAGTACACTTTGAGGACAAGTGTACTCCACAAGGCAAGTGGGGTCTTGCGACAAAACCGCGGATGCAACTGACACAAAACACACAAACAAACAAACACACAAACAAACACATAATCGGTTGCACCAAAAAGAAAACAAATACCGCTTCCCTCAAAAAGCGGTGAAAGAAGCACCGGTTTAGGACTCGAGGTATGTGACAACGTTCCCAAGCTAGCAATACAAACCAAGGTGGACTAAACCCTAATAGTATGATGATAAAGTAACAAAAACGTTGGTAACTTACCTTGGTCCCCCTAACTTTCTAAAAACGTACTACGGGACGATCGGCGGAGTGGAAAAATGAAGAACCACGGTGTTAGTCGACACTGTAGGTAAGTGAGACCCCGCCCCCTTTAGCGTGAGCCAAGAGGGTCGTCCCGTGTCCAAAACCGCCTAACTAGTCCAAGTAAAAAGGTGGAAAACATGCTAAATGAGGGAAGACCGACTAATGCCGCTATCATCCTTCCTCGGGACTCGGTCCTTTGGTAGGCTCTTCACGGCAAAAGTCGGAAAATGGCTTATTTTTGTGGGGATTTCTTTTTGTGAGACGGGTTTTCTTTTGGCATTTTCTTTCTTTTCGACGTTTTTGCTTGTTTGTTGCCATGCCATTTCTTTTTCTTCTTTTCTATTTTCTTTTTGGCTTTCGTGCCTTTTCTTTTTCTTCATTCTTTTCTTTCTTTCATTTTTTTCTTTCTTTTCTTTTCTTTGCCCTTTTTTGGCAAGATTTGGTTTTTTTGGCATTTCAATGTGTAACAAGAAAGATAGAAATCAACAAATTGCAATTTTATTGAGTGGATATGTGTAGGAGGTAGGTGAATGGGAGAGTCGGGGGTCGCGATTTCCCTACAAACCCACAAAAAGGGGAGAACTTGGACTAATCGAGCAAATTTCAAACACGGTCACCTAAGGGACGAGACTCGGTAACCAAGGCCTTTTCACACCGTGGGTGGTCATAATGGTCAAAAGTGCAAATCCCGCAGTAAATCCCTAGTAAGCTAGGTGGACTCAAGGTAAAGGACCAACGAAATCATTGATTTAGGGTCATTCTACTAGACTAAAGTCCAAGACTCGATTTACACTACTAGGAAGGGAAAGTACACACTCACACACTAGCCTCTAAACCGGGTTTTCGAAAACCATTTACACAAGACACAACTACACAACACATTACAAGGACTCAACGGGAATGAAAGGAAAAGAAACAAAAGGCAACAAAATAAAACAGAACAAGACAAAACGAACACATAAACAAAGCACACACCACCCCGAAATTCCAAACAAGTCATCAAATCCACCACAAGTATGTACAATTTCCACCCGAGCACACCTAAACACAACCTTCTCCAAGCATCACAAGCAATAAAGAGGGAAAGAGGGTTAGAAGATGTTACCGGATGTCTTCAAAGCTTTCCAAACAACGGTGATTAAGCAACCTATAAGGAAAAGGGAGACAAAACACACACAATGCAAAACAAATATACGACACAACGACACAAAAGAAAAAGACACAAAAAGAAAATCTTTTTGATTTTTGTGAAAATTTTTCAAATTTTTAGGTTTTTTTGAAGATTTTTCGAAAAAGGGAAAAATAAAACTAACTACGTAGAATATCGCTCCCCCACACTTAAACCGAACAATGTCCTCATATGCTCAATCGTAGTGTGCGGAGAGACAAAAGAAAAGGAAAAGAAACTACGAAAATAAGGCTAAAAATCAAAGAATAAGGTGAAGAAAACGGTAGAAGGTGTCCGGCCGGGGTGTAATCAAGTCACCATGGGCCGAGACAAGAAAAGATATGGAAGGGGGAAGACAATAAAAAGAAAGAAATAAAAGGAAATGGGAGGGGAGGGCTAGGTGGACATGGGACAAGATTACTAATTCCCCTAATTCCCCTACTAACCCCAAAAGATTACTACTCACTCATTATCATGAACAAAACAACCATAACAAGAGAAAACAAACTCACTAAACAAACATCCATTATGAACAACAATAACAATAACAATATGAAAAGATTCAAACAAGATTAAATGAACAAGATTAAGAGTAAAGATGATTATACCAACACTAAGATGATGAAAAGATGCAATCTTGAATTAATAAGAAACCCAAATAAAATCCCAAGGTTGTCAACCTTGGAACAATCTTCAAGTATCCCCTTAATCCAAGAACTAATTACAATGATTAACTAAGAATTAAAGAGAGATTAAAGCTAATGTGTGTAGAACTAATCTAGGGTTTTGGAGGCTTAAGAGAGTCTAGGGTATGATAAGATATGTTACTAATACAAGAGGGGAGTATATATATGGGTACAAGAATGAAGGAGCATGAAATAGAAGAACCCGTGCTGCCTCTGTAGCTTCCCGAGCGGGACGGACCATCCCGATCGGGACGGCCCTGTCATCCCGACCGGGACGGGTTGGTCCCGACCGGGATGGGCTCACAGCAGCCTTCTCAATGTCGCACCCCATCCCGAACGGGATGGGTCTTGTAGGCCTCCCTTAAGAGCTCTTTGGTCCCTCCTTGCCTCTCATGGGTTTCTCGCCGATTCTCGGGACTCGGGATCGGGTCTCGGAGGCTCGGGATTGGGTCCCAAGGTCTCGGGGTCGATTTCAAGGCATCGAGTCATCGTTCCTTTACTCCGTTGGCTCCAAAATGTGTAGGTATAGAGTCGGAATCGCTCCAACTCTTCAAAATCGGTCTCGGGAACCTGAAACGAACTAAAGGAAGCATAAGAAACCCATAAATGGCTCCCCAAGGAGCGATTCTACAAAGAAATGGGACCAAAACATAGTGAAAAAGGCACTACAAACTACACTTATCAACTCCCCTACACTTAGCCCTTACTCGCCCTCGAGTAAGCACAAACTAAGTACTAAACTATCCGAGTGGGTATTAGCGCACCCTACACCCTTTCAACTCACGCGAGTACACTTTGAGGACAAGTGTACTCCACAAGGCAAGTGGGGTCTTGCGACAAAACCGCGGATGCAACCTGACACAAAACACACAAACAAACAAACACACAAACAAACACATAATCGGTTGCACCCAAAAGAAAACAAATACCGCTTCCCTCAAAAAGCGGTGAAAGAAGCACCGGTTTAGGACTCGAGGTAAGTGACAACGTTCCCAAGCTAGCAATACAAACCAAGGTGGACTAAACCCTAATAGTATGATGATAAAGCAACAAAAACGTTGGTAACTTACCTAGGTCCCCCTAACTTTCTAAAAACGTACTACGGGACGATCGGCGGAGTGGAAAAATGAAGAACCACGGTGTTAGTCGACACTGTAGGTAAGTGAGACCCCGCCCCCTTTAGCGTGAGCCAAGAGGGTCGTCCCGTGTCCAAAACCGCCTAACTAGTCCAAGTAAAAAGGTGGAAAACATGCAAAATGAGGGAAGACCGACTAATGCCGCTATCATCCTTCCTCGGGACTCGGTCCTTTGGTAGGCTCTTCACGGCAAAAGTCGGAAAAAGGCTTATTTTTGTGGGGATTTCTTTTTGTGAGACGGGTTTTCTTTTGGCATTTTCTTTCTTTTCGACGTTTTTGCTTGTTTGTTGCCATGCCATTTCTTTTTCTTCTTTTCTATTTTCTTTTTTGCTTTTGTGCCTTTTCTTTTTCTTCATTCTTTTCTTTCTTTCATTTTTTTCTTTCTTTTCTTTTCTTTGCCCTTTTTTGGCAAGATTTGTTTTTTTTGGCTTTTCAATGTGTAACAAGAAAGATTGAAATCAACAAATTGCAATTTTATTGAGTGGATATGTGTAGGAGGTAGGTGAATGGGAGAGTCGGGGGTCGCAATTTCCCTACAAACCCACAAAAAGGGGAGAACTTGGACTAATCGAGCAAATTTAAAACACGGTCACCTAAGGGACGAGACTCGGTAACCAAGGCCTTTTCACACCGTGGGTGGTCATAATGGTCAAAAGTGAAAATCCCGCAGTAAATCCCTAGTAAGCTAGGTGGACTCAAGGTAAGGACCAACGAAATCATTGATTTAGGGTCATTCTACTAGACTAAAGTCCAAGACTCGATTTACACTACTAGGAAGGGAAAGTACACACTCACACACTAGCCTCTAAACCGGGTTTTCAAAAACCATTTACACGAGACACAACTACACAACACATTACAAGGACTCAACGAGAATGAAAGGAAAAGAAACAAAAGGCAACAAAATAAAACAGAACAAGACAAAACGAACACATAAACAAAGCACACACCACCCCGAAATTCCAAACAAGTCATCAAATCCACCACAAGTATGTACAATTTCCACCCGAGCACACCTCAACACAACCTTCTCCAAGCATCACAAGGAATAAAGAGGGAAAGAGGGTTAGAAGATGTTACCGGATGTCTTCAAAGCTTTCCAAACAACGGTGATTAAGCAACCTATAAGGAAAAGGGAGGCAAAACACACACAATACAAAACAAATATACGACACAACGACACAAAAGAAAAAGACACAAAAAGAAAATCTTTTTGATTTTTGTGAAATTTTTTCAAATTTTTAGGTTTTTTTGAAGATTTTTCGAAAAAGGGAAAAATAAAACTAACTACGATAGAATATCGCTCCCCCACACTTAAACCGAGCAATGTCCTCATATGCTCAATCGTAGTGTGCGGAGAGACAAAAGAAAAGGAAAAGAAACTACGAAAATAAGGCTAAAAATCAAAGAATAAGGTGAAGAAAACGGTAGAAGGTGTCCGGCCGGGGTGTAATCAAGTCACCATGGGCCGAGACAAGAAAAGATATGGAAGGGGGAAGAAAATAAAAAGAAAGAAATAAAAGGAAATGGGAGGGGAGGGCTAGGTGGACATGGGACAAGATTACTAATTCCCCTAATTCCCTTACTAACCCCAAAAGATTACTACTCACTCATTATCATGAACAAAACAACCATAACAAGAGAAAACAAACTCACGAAACAAACATCCATTATGAACAACAATAACAATAACCATATGAAAAGATTCAAACAAGATTAAATAAACAAGATTAAGAGTAAAGATGATTATACCAACACTAAGATGATGAAAAGATGCAATCTTGTATTAATAAGAAACCCAAATAAAATCCCGAGGTTGTCAAGCTTGGAACAATCTTCAAGTATCCCCTTAATCCAAGAACTAATTACAATGATTAACTAAGAATTAAAGAGAGATTAAAGCTAATGTGTGTAGAACTAATCTAGGGTTTTGGAGGCTTAAGAGAGTCTAGGGTATGATAAGATATGTTACTAATACAAGAGGGGAGTATATATATGGGTACAAGAATGAAGGAGCATGAAATAGAAGGACCCGTGCTGCCTCTGTAGCTTCCCGAGCGGGACGGATCATCCCGATCGGGACGGCCCTGTCATCCCGACCGGGACGGGTTGGTCCCGACCGGGATGGGCACACAGCAGCCTTCTCAATGTCGCACCCCATCCCGAACGGGATGGGTCTTGTAGGCCTCCCTTAAGAGCTCTTTGGTCCCTCCTTGCCTCTCATGGGTTTCTCACTGATTCTCGGGACTCGGGATCGGGTCTCGGAGGCTCGGGATTGGGTCCCAAGGTCTCGGGGTCGATTTCAAGGCATCGAGTCATCGTTCCTTTACTCCGTTGGCTCCAAAATGTGTAGGTATAGAGTCGGAATCGCTCCAACTCTTCCAAATCGGTCTCGGCAATCTGAAACGAACTAAAGGAAGCATAAGAAACCCATAAATCGCTCCCCAAGGAGCGATTCTACAAAGAAATGGGACCAAAACATAGTGAAAAAGGCACTACAAACTACACTTATCAACTCCCCTACACTTAGCCCTTACTCGCCCTCGAGTAAGCACAAACTAAGTACTAAACTATCTGAGTGGGTATCAGCGCACCCTACGCCCTTTCAACTCACGCGAGTACACTTTGAGGACAAGTGTACTCCACAAGGCAAGTGGGGTCTTGCGACAAAACCGCGGATGCAACCGGACACAAAACACACAAACAAACAAACACACAAACAAACACATAATCGGTTGCACCCAAAATAAAACAAATACCGCTTCCCTCAAAAAGCGGTGAAAGAAGCACCGGTTTAGGACTCAAGGTAAGTGACAACGTTCCCAAGCTAGCAATACAAACCAAGGTGGACTAAACCCTAATAGTATGATGATAAAGCAACAAAAACGTTGGTAACTTACCTAGGTCCCCCTAACTTTCTAAAAACATACTACGGGACGATCGGCGGAGTGGAAAAATGAAGAACCACAGTGTTAGTCGACACTGTAGGTAAGTGAGACCCCGCCCCCTTTAGCGTGAGCCAAGAGGGTCGTCCCGTGTCCAAAACCATCTAACTAGTCCAAGTAAAAAGGTGGAAAACATGCAAAATGAGGGAAGACCGACTAATGCCGCTATCATCCTTCCTCGGGACTCGGTCCTTTGGTAGGCTCTTCACGGCAAAAGTCGGAAAAAGGCTTATTTTTGTGGGGATTTCTTTTTGTGAGACGGGTTTTCTTTTGGCATTTTCTTTCTTTTCGACGTTTTTGCTTGTTTGTTGCCATGCCATTTCTTTTTCTTCTTTTCTATTTTCTTTTTGGCTTTTGTGCCTTTTCTTTTTCTTCATTCTTTTCTTTCTTTCATTTTTTTCTTTGTTTTCTTTTCTTTGCCCTTTTTTGGCAAGATTTGTTTTTTTTGGCATTTCAATGTGTAACAAGAAAGATAGAAATCAACAAATTGCAATTTTATTGAGTGGATATGTGTAGGAGGTAGGTGAATGGGAGAGTCGGGGGTCGCGATTTCCCTACAAACCCACAAAAAGGGGTGAACTTGGACTAATCGAGCAAATTTCAAACACGGTCACCTAAGGGACGAGACTCGGTAACCAAGGCCTTTTCACACCGTGGGTGGTCATAATGGTCAAAAGTGCAAATCCCGCAGTAAATCCCTAGTAAGCTAGGTGGACTCAAGGTAAAGGACCAACGAAATCATTGATTTAGGGTCATTCTACTAGACTAAAGTCCAAGACTCGATTTACACTACTAGGAAGGGAAAGTACACACTCACACACTAGCCTCTAAACCGGGTTTTCGAAAACCATTTACACGAGACACAACTACACAACACATTACAAGGACTCAACGAGAATGAAAGGAAAAGAAACAAAAGGCAACAAAATAAAACAGAACAAGACAAAACGAACACATAAACAAAGCACACACCACCCCGAAATTCCAAACAAGTCATCAAATCCACCACAAGTATGTACAATTTCCACCCGAGCACACCTCAACACAACCTTCTCCAAGCATCACAAGCAATAAAGAGGGAAAGAGGGTTAGAAGATGTTACCGGATGTCTTCAAAGCTTTCCAAACAACGGTGATTAAGCAACCTATAAGGAAAAGGGAGGCAAAACACACACAATACAAAACAAATATACGACACAACGACACAACGACACAAAAAGAAAATCTTTTTGGTTTTTGTGAAAAAAATTCAAATTTTTAGGTTTTTTTGAAGATTTTTTGAAAAAGGGAAAAATAAAACTAACTACGATAGAATATCGCTCCCCCACACTTAAACCGAGCAATGTCCTCATACGCTCAATCGTAGTGTGCGGAGAGACAAAAGAAAAGGAAAAGAAACTACGAAAATAAGGCTAAAAATCAAAGAATAAGGTGAAGAAAACGGTAGAAGGTGTCCGGCCGGGGTGTAATCAAGTCACCATGGGCCGAGACAAGAAAAGATATGGAAGGGGGAAGAAAATAAAAAGAAAGAAATAAAAGGAAATGGGAGGGGAGGGCTAGGTGGACATGGGACAAGATTACTAATTCCCCTAATTCCCCTACTAACCCCACAAGATTACTACTCACTCATTATCATGAACAAAACAACCATAACAAGAGAAAACAAACTCACTAAACAAACATCCATTATGAACAACAATAACAATAACAATATGAAAAGATTCAAACAAGATTAAATAAACAAGATTAAGAGTAAAGATGATTATACCAACACTAAGATGATGAAAAGATGCAATCTTGTATTAATAAGAAACCCAAATAAAATCCCAAGGTTGTCAAGCTTGGAACAATCTTCAAGTATCCCCTTAATCCAAGAACTAATTACAATGATTAACTAAGAATTAAAGAGAGATTAAAGCTAATGTGTGTAGAACTAATATAGGGTTTTGGTGGCTTAAGAGAGTCTAGGGTATGATAAGATATGTTACTAATACAAGAGGGGAGTATATATATGGGTACAAGAATGAAGGAGCATGAAATAGAAGGACCCGTGCTGCCTCTGCAGCTTCCCGAGCGGGACGGATCATCCCAATCGGGACGGCCCTGTCATCCCCACCGGGACTGGTTGGTCCCGATCGGGTTGGGCACAGCAGCCTTCTCAATGTCGCACCCCATCCCGAACGGGATGAGGCCATCCCGAACGGGATGGGTCTTGTAGGCCTCCCTTAAGAGCTCTTTGGTCCCTCCTTGCCTCTCATGGGTTTCTCGCCGATTATCGGGACTCGGGATCGGGTCTCGGAGGCTCGGGATTGGGTCCCAAGGTCTCGGGGTCGATTTCAAGGCATCGAGTCATCGTTCCTTTACTCCGTTGGCTCCAAAATGTGTAGGTATAGAGTCGGAATCGCTCCAACTCTTCCAAATCGGTCTCGGGAACCTGAAACGAACTAAAGGAAGCATAAGAAACCCATAAATCGCTCCCCAAGGAGCGATTCTACAAAGAAATGGGACCAAAACATAGTGAAAAAGGCACTACAAACTACACTTATCAACTCCCCTACACTTAGCCCTTACTCGCCCTCGAGTAAGCACAAACTAAGTACTAAACTATCCGAGTGGGTATTAGCGCACCCTACGCCCTTTCAACTCACGCGAGTACACTTTGAGGACAAGTGTACTCCACAAGGCAAGTGGGGTCTTGCGACAAAACCGCGGATGCAACCGGACACAAAACACACAAACAAACAAACACACAAACAAACACATAATCGGTTGCACCCAAAAGAAAACAAATACCGCTTCCCTCAAAAAGCGGTGAAAGAAGCACCGGTTTAGGACTCGAGGTAAGTGACAACGTTCCCAAGCTAGCAATACAAACCAAGGTGGACTAAACCCTAATAGTATGATGATAAAGCAACAAAAACGTTGGTAACTTACCTAGGTCCCCCTAACTTTCTAAAAACGTACTACGGGACGATCGGCGGAGTGGAAAAATGAAGAACCACGGTGTTAGTCGACACTGTAGGTAAGTGAGACCCCGCCACCTTTAGCGTGAGCCAAGAGGGTCGTCCCGTGTCCAAAACCGCCTAACTAGTCCAAGTAAAAAGGTGGAAAACATGCAAAATGAGGGAAGACCGACTAATGCCGCTATCATCCTTCCTCGGGACTCGGTCCTTTGGTAGGCTCTTCACGGCAAAAGTCGGAAAAAGGCTTATTTTTGTGGGGATTTCTTTTTGTGAGACGGGTTTTCTTTTGGCATTTTCTTTCTTTTCGACGTTTTTGCTTGTTTGTTGCCATGCTATTTCTTTTTCTTCTTTTCTATTTTCTTTTTGGCTTTTGTGCCTTTTCTTTTTCTTCATTCTTTTCTTTCTTTCATTGTTTTCTTTATTTTCTTTTCTTTGCCCTTTTTTGGCAAGATTTGGTTTTTTTGGCATTTCAATGTGTAACAAGAAAGATAGAAATCAACAAATTGCAATTTTATTGAGTGGATATGTGTAGGAGGTAGGTAAATGGGAGAGTCGGGGGTCGCGATTTCCCTACAAACCCACAAAAAGGGGAGAACTTGGACTAATCGAGCAAATTTCAAACACGGTCACCTAAGGGACGAGACTCGGTAACCAAGGCCTTTTCACACCGTGGGTGGTCATAATGGTCAAAAGTGCAAATCCCGCAGTAAATCCCTAGTAAGCTAGGTGGACTCAAGGTAAAGGACCAACGAAATCATTGATTTAGGGTCATTCTACTAGACTAAAGTCCAAGACTCGATTTACACTACTAGGAAGGGAAAGTACACACTCACACACTAGCCTCTAAACCGGGTTTTCGAAAACCATTTACACGAGACACAACTACACAACACATTACAAGGACTCAACGAGAATGAAAGGAAAAGAAACAAAAGGCAACAAAATAAAACAGAACAAGACAAAACGAACACATAAACAAAGCACACACCACCCCGAAATTCCAAACAAGTCATCAAATCCACCACAAGTATGTACAATTTCCACCCGAGCACACCTCAACACAACCTTCTCCAAGCATCACAAGCAATAAAGAGGGAAAGAGGGTTAGAAGATGTTACCGGATGTCTTCAAAGCTTTCCAAACAACGGTGATTAAGCAACCTATAAGGAAAAGGGAGGCAAAACACACACAATACAAAACAAATATACGACACAACGACACAACGACACAAAAAGAAAATCTTTTTGGTTTTTGTGAAAAAAATTCAAATTTTTAGGTTTTTTTGAAGATTTTTTGAAAAAGGGAAAAATAAAACTAACTACGATAGAATATCACTCCCCCACACTTAAACCGAGCAATGTCCTCATACGCTCAATCGTAGTGTGCGGAGAGACAAAAGAAAAGGAAAAGAAACTACGAAAATAAGGCTAAAAATCAAAGAATAAGGTGAAGAAAACGGTAGAAGGTGTCCGGCCGGGGTGTAATCAAGTCACCATGGGCCGAGACAAGAAAAGATATGGAAGGGGGAAGAAAATAAAAAGAAAGAAATAAAAGGAAATGGGAGGGGAGGGCTAGGTGGACATGGGACAAGATTACTAATTCCCCTAATTCCCCTACTAACCCCACAAGATTACTACTCACTCATTATCATGAACAAAACAACCATAACAAGAGAAAACAAACTCACTAAACAAACATCCATTATGAACAACAATAACAATAACAATATGAAAAGATTCAAACAAGATTAAATAAACAAGATTAAGAGTAAAGATGATTATACCAACACTAAGATGATGAAAAGATGCAATCTTGTATTAATAAGAAACCCAAATAAAATCCCAAGGTTTTCAAGCTTGGAACAATCTTCAAGTATCCCCTTAATCCAAGAACTAATTACAATGATTAACTAAGAATTAAAGAGAGATTAAAGCTAATGTGTGTAGAACTAATATAGGGTTTTGGTGGCTTAAGAGAGTCTAGGGTATGATAAGATATGTTACTAATACAAGAGGGGAGTATATATATGGGTACAAGAATGAAGGAGCATGAAATAGAAGGACCCGTGCTGCCTCTGCAGCTTCCCGAGCGGGACGGATCATCCCAATCGGGACGGCCCTGTCATCCCCACCGGGACTGGTTGGTCCCGATCGGGTTGGGCACAGCAGCCTTCTCAATGTCGCACCCCATCCCGAACGGGATGAGGCCATCCCGAACGGGATGGGTCTTGTAGGCCTCCCTTAAGAGCTCTTTGGTCCCTCCTTGCCTCTCATGGGTTTCTCGCCGATTCTCGGGACTCGGGATCGGGTCTCGGAGGCTCGGGATTGGGTCCCAAGGTCTCGGGGTCGATTTCAAGGCATCGAGTCATCGTTCCTTTACTCCGTTGGCTCCAAAATGTGTAGGTATAGAGTCGGAATCGCTCCAACTCTTCCAAATCGGTCTCGGGAACCTGAAACGAACTAAAGGAAGCATAAGAAACCCATAAATCGCTCCCCAAGGAGCGATTCTACAAAGAAATGGGACCAAAACATAGTGAAAAAGGCACTACAAACTACACTTATCAACTCCCCTACACTTAGCCCTTACTCGCCCTCGAGTAAGCACAAACTAAGTACTAAACTATCCGAGTGGGTATTAGCGCACCCTACGCCCTTTCAACTCACGCGAGTACACTTTGAGGACAAGTGTACTCCACAAGGCAAGTGGGGTCTTGCGACAAAACCGCGGATGCAACCGGACACAAAACACACAAACAAACAAACACACAAACAAACACATAATCGGTTGCACCCAAAAGAAAACAAATACCGCTTCCCTCAAAAAGCGGTGAAAGAAGCACCGGTTTAGGACTCGAGGTAAGTGACAACGTTCCCAAGCTAGCAATACAAACCAAGGTGGACTAAACCCTAATAGTATGATGATAAAGCAACAAAAACGTTGGTAACTTACCTAGGTCCCCCTAACTTTCTAAAAACGTACTACGGGACGATCGGCGGAGTGGAAAAATGAAGAACCACGGTGTTAGTCGACACTGTAGGTAAGTGAGACCCCGCCACCTTTAGCGTGAGCCAAGAGGGTCGTCCCGTGTCCAAAACCGCCTAACTAGTCCAAGTAAAAAGGTGGAAAACATGCAAAATGAGGGAAGACCGACTAATGCCGCTATCATCCTTCCTCGGGACTCGGTCCTTTGGTAGGCTCTTCACGGCAAAAGTCGGAAAAAGGCTTATTTTTGTGGGGATTTCTTTTTGTGAGACGGGTTTTCTTTTGGCATTTTCTTTCTTTTCGACGTTTTTGCTTGTTTGTTGCCATGCTATTTCTTTTTCTTCTTTTCTATTTTCTTTTTGGCTTTTGTGCCTTTTCTTTTTCTTCATTCTTTTCTTTCTTTCATTGTTTTCTTTATTTTCTTTTCTTTGCCCTTTTTTGGCAAGATTTGGTTTTTTTGGCATTTCAATGTGTAACAAGAAAGATAGAAATCAACAAATTGCAATTTTATTGAGTGGATATGTGTAGGAGGTAGGTAAATGGGAGAGTCGGGGGTCGCGATTTCCCTACAAACCCACAAAAAGGGGAGAACTTGGACTAATCGAGCAAATTTCAAACACGGTCACCTAAGGGACGAGACTCGGTAACCAAGGCCTTTTCACACCGTGGGTGGTCATAATGGTCAAAAGTGCAAATCCCGCAGTAAATCCCTAGTAAGCTAGGTGGACTCAAGGTAAAGGACCAACGAAATCATTGATTTAGGGTCATTCTACTAGACTAAAGTCCAAGACTCGATTTACACTACTAGGAAGGGAAAGTACACACTCACACACTAGCCTCTAAACCGGGTTTTCGAAAACCATTTACACGAGACACAACTACACAACACATTACAAGGATTCAACGAGAATGAAAGGAAAAGAAACAAAAGGCAACAAAATAAAACAGAACAAGACAAAACGAACACATAAACAAAGCACACACCACCCCGAAATTCCAAACAAGTCATCAAATCCACCACAAGTATGTACAATTTCCACCCGAGCACACCTCAACACAACCTTCTCCAAGCATCACAAGCAATAAAGAGGGAAAGAGGGTTAGAAGATGTTACCGGATGTCTTCAAAGCTTTCCAAACAACGGTGATTAAGCAACCTATAAGGAAAAGGGAGGCAAAACACACACAATACAAAACAAATATACGACACAACGACACAACGACACAAAAAGAAATTCTTTTTGGTTTTTGTGAAAAAAATTCAAGTTTTTAGGTTTTTTTGAAGATTTTTTGAAAAAGGGAAAAATAAAACTAACTACGATAGAATATCGCTCCCCCACACTTAAACCAAGCAATGTCCTCATATGCTCAATCGTAGTGTGCGGAGAGACAAAAGAAAAGGAAAAGAAACTACGAAAATAAGGCTAAAAATCAAAGAATAAGGTGAAGAAAACGGTAGAAGGTGTCCGGCCGGGGTGTAATCAAGTCACCATGGGCCGAGACAAGAAAAGATATGGAAGGGGGAAGAAAATAAAAAGAAAGAAATAAAAGGAAATGGGAGGGGAGGGCTAGGTGGACATGGGACAAGATTACTAATTCCCCTAATTCCCCTACTAACCCCACAAGATTACTACTCACTCATTATCATGAACAAAACAACCATAACAAGAGAAAACAAACTCACTAAACAAACATCCATTATGAACAACAATAACAATAACAATATGAAAAGATTCAAACAAGATTAAATAAACAAGATTAAGAGTAAAGATGATTATACCAACACTAAGATGATGAAAAGATGCAATCTTGTATTAATAAGAAACCCAAATAAAATCCCAAGGTTGTCAAGCTTGGAACAATCTTCAAGTATCCCCTTAATCCAAGAACTAATTACAATGATTAACTAAGAATTAAAGAGAGATTAAAGCTAATGTGTGTAGAACTAATCTAGGGTTTTGGTGGGTTAAGAGAGTCTAGGGTATGATAAGATATGTTACTAATACAAGAGGGGAGCATATATATGGGTACAAGAATGAAGGAGCATGAAATAGAAGGACCCGTGCTGCCTCTGCAGCTTCCCGAGCGGGACGGATCATCCCGATCGGGACGGCCCTGTCATCCCGACCGGGACTGGTTGGTCCCGATCGGGATGGGCACAGCAGCCTTCTCAATGTCGCACCCCATCCCGAACGGGATGAGGCCATCCCGAACGGGATGGGTCTTGTAGGCCTCCCTTAAGAGCTCTTTGGTCCCTCCTTGCCTCTCATGGGTTTCTCGCCGATTCTCGGGACTCGGGATCGGGTCTCGGAGGCTCGGGATTGGGTCCCAAGGTCTCGGGGTCGATTTCAAGGCATCGAGTCATCGTTCCTTTACTCCGTTGGCTCCAAAATGTGTAGGTATAGAGTCGGAATCGCTCCAACTCTTCCAAATCGGTCTCGGGAACCTGAAACGAACTAAAGGAAGCATAAGAAACCCATAAATCGCTCCCCAAGGAGCGATTCTACAAAGAAATGGGACCAAAACATAGTGAAAATGGCACTACAATCTACACTTATCAACTCCCCTACACTTAGCCCTTACTCGCCCTCGAGTAAGCACAAACTAAGTACTAAACTATCCGAGTGGGTATTAGCGCACCCTACGCCCTTTCAACTCACGCGAGTACACTTTGAGGACAAGTGTACTCCACAAGGCAAGTGGGGTCTTGCGACAAAACCGCGGATGCAACCGGACACAAAACACACAAACAAACAAACACACAAACAAACACATAATCGGTTGCACCCAAAAGAAAACAAATACCGCTTCCCTCAAAAAGCGGTGAAAGAAGCACCGGTTTAGGACTCGAGGTAAGTGACAACGTTCCCAAGCTAGCAATACAAACCAAGGTGGACTAAACCCTAATAGTATGATGATAAAGAAACAAAAACGTTGGTAACTTACCTAGGTCCCCCTAACTTTCTAAAAACGTACTACGAGACGATCGGCGAAGTGGAAAAATGAAGAACCACGGTGTTAGTCGACACTGTAGGTAAGTGAGACCCCGCCCCCTTTAGCGTGAGCCAAGAGGGTCGTCTCGTGTCCAAAACCGCCTAACTAGTCCAAGTAAAAAGGTGGAAAACATGCAAAATGAGGGAAGACCGACTAATGCCGCTATCATCCTTCCTCGGGACTCGGTCCTTTGGTAGGCTCTTCACGGCAAAAGTCGGAAAAAGGCTTATTTTTGTGGGGATTTCTTTTTGTGAGACGGGTTTTCTTTTGGCATTTTCTTTCTTTTCGACGTTTTTGCTTGTTTGTTGCCATGCCATTTCTTTTTCTTCTTTTCTATTTTCTTTTTGGCTTTTCTGCCTTTTCTTTTTCTTCATTCTTTTCTTTCTTTCATTTTTTTCTTTGTTTTCTTTTCTTTGCCCTTTTTTTGCAAGATTTGGTTTTTTTGGCATTTCACTGTGTAACAAGAATGATAGAAATCAACAAATTGCAATTTTATTGAGTGGATATGTGTAGGAGGTAGGTGAATGGGAGAGTCGGGGGTCGCAATTTCCCTACAAACCCACAAAAAGGGGAGAACTTGGACTAATCGAGCAAATTTCAAACACGGTCACCTAAGGGACGAGACTCGGTAACCAAGGCCTTTTCACACCGTGGGTGGTCATAATGGTCAAAAGTGCAAATCCCGCAGTAAATCCCTAGTAAGCTAGGTGGACTCAAGGTAAAGGACCAACGAAATCATTGATTTAGGGTCATTCTACTAGACTAAAGTCCAAGACTCGATTTACACTACTAGGAAGGGAAAGTACACACTCACACACTAGCCTCTAAACCGGGTTTTCGAAAACCATTTACACGAGACACAACTACAAAACACATTACAAGGACTCAACGAGAATGAAAGGAAAAGAAACAAAAGTCAACAAAATAAAACAGAACAAGACAAAACGAACACATAAACAAAGCACACACCACCCCGAAATTCCAAACAAGTCATCAAATCCACCACAAGTATGTACAATTTCCACCCGAGCACACCTCAACACAACCTTCTCCAAGCATCACAAGGAATAAAGAGGGAAAGAGGGTTAGAAGATGTTACCGGATGTCTTCAAAGCTTTCCAAACAACAGTGATTAAGCAACCTATAAGGAAAAGGGAGGCAAAACACACACAATACAAAACAAATATACGACACAACGACACAAAAGAAAAAGACACAAAAAGAAAATCTTTTTGATTTTTGTGAATTTTTTTCAAATTTTTAGATTTTTCGAAAAAGGGAAAAATAAAACTAACTACGATAGAATATCGCTCCCCCACACTTAAACCGAGCAATGTCCTCATATGCTCAATCTTAGTGTGCGGAGAGACAAAAGAAATGGAAAAGAAACTACGAAAATAAGGCTAAAAATCAAAGAATAAGGTGAAGAAAACGGTAGAAGGTGTCCGGCCGGGGTGTAATCAAGTCACCATGGGCCGAGACAAGAAAAGATATGGAAGGGGGAAGAAAATAAAAAGAAAGAAATAAAAGGAAATGGGAGGGGAGGGCTAGGTGGACATGGGACAAGATTACTAATTCCCCTAATTCCCCTACTAACCCCACAAGATTACTACTCACTCATTATCATGAACAAAACAACCATAACAAGAGAAAACAAACTCACTAAACAAACATCCATTATGAACAACAATAACAATAACAATATGAAAAGATTCAAACAAGATTAAATAAACAAGATTAAGAGTAAAGATGATTATACCAACACTAAGATGATGAAAAGATGCAATCTTGTATTAATAAGAAACCCAAATAAAATCCCAAGGTTGTCAAGCTTGGAACAATCTTCAAGTATCCCCTTAATCCAAGAACTAATTACAATGATTAACTAAGAATTAAAGAGAGATTAAAGCTAATGTGTGTAGAACTAATCTAGGGTTTTGGTGGCTTAAGAGAGTCTAGGGTATGATAAGATATGTTACTAATACAAGAGGGGAGTATATATATGGGTACAAGAATGAAGGAGCATGAAATAGAAGGACCCGTGTTGCCTCTGCAGCTTCCCGAGCGGGACGGATCATCCCGATCGGGACGGCCCTGTCATCCCGATCGGGACTGGTTGGTCCCGATCGGGATGGGCACAGCAGCCTTCTCAATGTCGCACCCCATCCCGAACGGGATGAGGCCATCCCGAACGGGATGGGTCTTGTAGGCCTCCCTTACGAGCTCTTTGGTCCCTCCTTGCCTCTCATGGGTTTCTCGCCGATTCTCGGGACTCGGGATCGGGTGTCGGAGGCTCGGGATTGGGTCCCAAGGTCTCGGGGTCGATTTCAAGGCATCGAGTCATCGTTCCTTTACTCCGTTGGCTCCAAAATGTGTAGGTATAGAGTCGGAATCGCTCAAACTCTTCCAAATCGGTCTCGGGAACCTGAAACGAACTAAAGGAAGCATAAGAAACCCATAAATCGCTCCCCAAGGAGCGATTCTACAAAGAAATGGGACCAAAACATAGTGAAAAAGGTACTACAAACTACACTTATCAACTCCCCTACACTTAGCCCTTACTCGCCCTCGAGTAAGCACAAACTAAGTACAAAACTATCCGAGTGGGTATTAGCGCACCCTACGCCCTTTCAACTCACGCAAGTACACTTTGAGGACAAGTGTACTCCACAAGGCAAGTGGGGTCTTGCGACAAAACCGCGGATGCAACCGGACACAAAACACACAAACAAACAAACACACAAACAAACACATAATCGGTTGCACCCAAAAGAAAACAAATACCGCTTCCCTCAAAAAGCGGTGAAAGAAGCACCGGTTTAGGACTCGAGGTAAGTGACAACGTTCCCAAGCTAGCAATACAAACCAAGGTGGACTAAACCCTAATAGTATGATGATAAAGCAACAAAAACGTTGGTAACTTACCTAGGTCCCCCTAACTTTCTAAAAACGTACTACGAGACGATCGGCGGAGTGGAAAAATGAAGAACCACGGTGTTAGTCGACACTGTAGGTAAGTGAGACCCCGCCCCCTTTAGCGTGAGCCAAGAGGGTCGTCCCGTTTCCAAAACCGCCTAACTAGTCTAAGTAAAAACGTGGAAAACATGCAAAATGAGGGAAGACCGACTAATGCCGCTATCATCCTTCCTCGGGACTCGGTCCTTTGGTAGGCTCTTCACGGCAAAAGTCTGAAAAAGGCTTATTTTTGTGGGGATTTCTTTTTGTGAGACGGGTTTTCTTTTGGAATTTTCTTTCTTTTCGACGTTTTTGCTTGTTTGTTGCCATGCCATTTCTTTTTCTTCTTTTCTATTTTCTTTTTGGCTTTTGTGCCTTTTCTTTTTCTTCATTGTTTTCTTTCTTTCATTTTTTTTCTTTCTTTTCTTTTCTTTGCCCTTTTTTGGCAAGATTTGGTTTTTTTGGCATTTCAATGTGTAACAAGAAAGATAGAAATCAACAAATTGCAATTTTATTTAGTGGATATGTGTAGGAGGTAGGTGAATGGGAGAGTTGGGGGTCGCAATTTCCCTACAAACCCACAAAAAGGGGAGAACTTGGACTAATCGAGCAAATTTCAAACACGGTCACCTAAGGGACGAGACTCGGTAACCAAGGCCTTTTCACACCGTGGGTGGTCATAATGGTCAAAAGTGCAAATCCCGCAGTAAATCCCTAGTAAGCTAGGTGGACTCAAGGTAAAGGACCAACGAAATCATTGATTTAGGGTCATTCTACTAGACTAAAGTCCAAGACTCGATTTACACTACTATGAAGGGAAAGTACACAGTCACACACTAGCCTCTAAACTGGGTTTTCGAAAACCATTTACACAAGACACAACTACACAACACATTACAAGGACTCAACGAGAATGAAAGGAAAAGAAACAAAAGGCAACAAAATAAAACAGAACAAGACAAAACGAACACATAAACAAAGCACACACCACCCCGAAATTCCGAACAAGTCATCAAATCCACCACTAGTATGTACAATTTCCACCCGAGCACACCTCAACACAACCTTCTCCAAGCATCACAAGGAATAAAGAGGGAAAGAGGGTTAGAAGATGTTACCGGATGTCTTCAAAGCTTTCCAAACAACGGTGATTAAGCAACCTATAAGGAAAAGGGAGGCAAAACACACACAATACAAAACAAATATACGACACAACGACACAAAAGAAAAAGACACAAAAAGAAAATCTTTTTGGTTTTTGTGAAAAAATTTCAAATTTTTAGGTTTTTTTGAAGATTTTTCGAAAAAGGGAAAAATAAAACTAACTACGATAGAATATCGCTCCCCCACACTTAAACCGAGCAATGTCCTCATATGCTCAATCGTAGTGTGCGGAGAGACAAAAGAAAAGGAAAAGAAACTACGAAAATAAGGCTAAAAATCAAAGAATAAGGTGAAGAAAACGGTAGAAGGTGTCCGGCCGGGGTGTAATCAAGTCACCATGGGCCGAGACAAGAAAAGATATGGAAGGGGGAAGAAAATAAAAAGAAAGAAATAAAAGGAAATGGGAGGGGAGGGCTAGGTGGACATGGGACAAGATTACTAATTCCCCTAATTCCCCTACTAACCCCACAAGATTACTACTCACTCATTATCATGAACAAAACAACCATAACAAGAGAAAACAAACTCACTAAACAAACATCCATTATGAACAACAATAACAATAACTATATGAAAAGATTCAAACAAGATTAAATAAACAAGATTAAGAGTAAAGATGATTATACCAACACTAAGATGATGAAAAGATGCAATCTTGTATTAATAAGAAACCCAAATAAAATCCCAAGGTTGTCAAGCTTGGAACAATCTTCAAGTATCCCCTTAATCCAAGAACTAATTACAATGATTAACTAAGAATTAAAGAGAGATTAAAGCTAATGTGTGTAGAACTAATCTAGGGTTTTGGTGGCTTAAGAGAGTCTAGGGTATGATAAGATATGTTACTAATACAAGAGGGGAACATATATATGGGTACAAGAATGAAGGAGCATGAAATAGAAGGACCCGTGCTGCCTCTGTAGCTTCCCGAGCGGGACGGATCATCCCGATCGGGACGGCCCTATCATCCCGACCGGGACGGGTTGGTCCCGACCGGGATGGGCTCACAGCAGCCTTCTCAATGTCGCACCCCATCCCGAACGGGATGAGGCCATCCCGAACGGGATGGGTCTTGTAGGCCTCCCTTAAGAGCTCTTTGGTCCCTCCTTGCCTCTCATGGGTTTCTCGCCGATTCTCGGGACTCGGGATCGGGTCTCGGAGGCTCGGGATTGGGTCCCAAGGTCTCGGGGTCGATTTCAAGGCATCGAGTCATCGTTCCTTTACTCCGTTGGCTCCAAAATGTGTAGGTATAGAGTCAGAATCGCTCCAACTCTTCCAAATCGGTCTCGGGAACCTGAAACGAACTAAAGGAAGCATAAGAAACCCATAAATCGCTCCCCAAGGAGCGATTCTACAAAGAAATGGGACCAAAACATAGTGAAAAAGGTACTACAAACTACACTTATCAACTCCCCTACACTTAGCCCTTACTCGCCCTCGAGTAAGCACAAACTAAGTACAAAACTATCAGAGTGGGTATTAGCGCACCCTACGCCCTTTCAACTCACGCGAGTACACTTTGAGGACAAGTGTACTCCACAAGGCAAGTGGGGTCTTGCGACAAAACCGCGGATGCAACCGGACACAAAACACACAAACAAACAAACACACAAACAAACACATAATCGGTTGCACCCAAAAGAAAACAAATACCGCTTCCCTCAAAAAGCGGTGAAAGAAGCACCGGTTTAGGACTCGAGGTAAGTGACAACGTTCCCAAGCTAGCAATAAAAACCAAGGTGGACTAAACCCTAATAGTATGATGATAAAGCAACAAAAACGTTGGTAACTTACCTAGGTCCCCCTAACTTTCTAAAAACGTACTACGAGACGATCGGCGGAGTGGAAAAATGAAGAACCACGGTGTTAGTCGACACTGTAGGTAAGTGAGACCCCGCCCCCTTTAGCGTGAGCCAAGAGGGTCGTCCCGTGTCCAAAACCGCCTAACTAGTCCAAGTAAAAACGTGGAAAACATGCAAAATGAGGGAAGACCGACTAATGCCGCTATCATCCTTCCTCTGGACTCGGTCCTTTGGTAGGCTCTTCACGGCAAAAGTCGGAAAAAGGCTTATTTTTGTGGGGATTTCTTTTTGTGAGACGGGTTTTCTTTTGGCATTTTCTTTCTTTTCGACGTTTTTGCTTGTTTGTTGCCATGCCATTTCTTTTTCTTCTTTTCTATTTTCTTTTTGGCTTTTGTGCCTTTTCTTTTTCTTCATTCTTTTCTTTCTTTCATTTTTTTTCTTTCTTTTCTTTTCTTTGCCCTTTTTTGGCAAGATTTGGTTTTTTTGGCATTTCAATGTGTAACAAGAAAGATAGAAATCAACAAATTGCAATTTTATTTAGTGGATATGTGTAGGAGGTAGGTGAATGGGAGAGTTGGGGGTCGCAATTTCCCTACAAACCCACAAAAAGGGGAGAACTTGGACTAATCGAGCAAATTTCAAACACGGTCACCTAAGGGACGAGACTCGGTAACCAAGGCCTTTTCACACCGTGGGTGGTCATAATGGTCAAAAGTGCAAATCCCGCAGTAAATCCCTAGTAAGCTAGGTGGACTCAAGGTAAAGGACCAACGAAATCATTGATTTAGGGTCATTCTACTAGACTAAAGTCCAAGACTCGATTTACACTACTATGAAGGGAAAGTACACAGTCACACACTAGCCTCTAAACTGGGTTTTCGAAAACCATTTACACAAGACACAACTACACAACACATTACAAGGAGTCAACGAGAATGAAAGGAAAAGAAACAAAAGGCAACAAAATAAAACAGAACAAGACAAAACGAACACATAAACAAAGCACACACCACCCCGAAATTCCAAACAAGTCATCAAATCCACCACAAGTATGTACAATTTCCACCCGAGCACACCTCAACACAACCTTCTCCAAGCATCACAAGGAATAAAGAGGGAAAGAGGGTTAGAAGATGTTACCGGATGTCTTCAAAGCTTTCCAAACAACGGTGATTAAGCAACCTATAAGGAAAAGGGAGGCAAAACACACACAATACAAAACAAATATTCGACACAACGACACAAAAGAAAAAGACACAAAAAAAAAATCTTTTTGGTTTTTGTGAAAAAATTTCAAATTTTTAGGTTTTTTTGAAGATTTTTCGAAAAAGGGAAAAATAAAACTAACTACGATAGAATATCGCTCCCCCACACTTAAACCGAGCAATGTCCTCATATGCTCAATCGTAGTGTGCGGAGAGACAAAAGAAAAGGAAAAGAAACTACGAAAATAAGGCTAAAAATCAAAGAATAAGGTGAAGAAAACGGTAGAAGGTGTCCGGCCGGGGTGTAATCAAGTCACCATGGGCCGAGACAAGAAAAGATATGGAAGGGGGAAGAAAATAAAAAGAAAGAAATAAAAGGAAATGGGAGGGGAGGGCTAGGTGGACATGGGACAAGATTACTAATTCCCCTAATTCCCCTACTAACCCCACAAGATTACTACTCACTCATTATCATGAACAAAACAACCATAACAAGAGAAAACAAACTCACGAAACAAACATCCATTATGAACAACAATAACAATAACCATATGAAAAGATTCAAACAAGATTAAATAAACAAGATTATGAGTAAAGATGATTATACCAACACTAAGATGATGAAAAGATGCAATCTTGTATTAATAAGAAACCCAAATAAAATCCCAAGGTTGTCAAGCTTGGAACAATCTTCAAGTATCCCCTTAATCCAAGAACTAATTACAATGATTAACTAAGAATTAAAGAGAGATTAAAGCTAATGTGTGTAGAACTAATCTAGGATTTTGGAGGCTTAAGAGAGTCTAGCGTATGATAAGATATGTTACTAATACAAGAGGGGAGTATATATATGGGTACAAGAATGAAGGAGCATGAAATAGAAGGACCCGTGCTGCCTCTGTAGCTTCCCGAGCGGGACGGATCATCCCGATCGGGACGGCCCTGTCATCCCGACCGGGACTGGTTGGTCCCGATCGGGATGGGCACAGCAGCCTTCTCAATGTCGCACCCCATCCCGAACGGGATGGGTCTTGTAGGCCTCCCTTAAGAGCTCTTTGGTCCCTCCTTGCCTCTCATGGGTTTCTCGCCGATTCTCGGGACTCGGGATCGGGTCTCGGAGGCTCGGGATTGGGTCCCAAGGTCTCGGGGTCGATTTCAAGGCATCGAGTCATCGTTCCTTTACTCCGTTGGCTCCAAAATGTGTAGGTATAGAGTCGGAATCGCTCCAACTCTTCCAAATCGGTCTCGGGAACCTGAAACGAACTAAAGGAAGCATAAGAAACCCATAAATCGCTCCCCAAGGAGCGATTCTACAAAGAAATGGGACCAAAACATAGTGAAAAAGGCACTACAAACTACACTTATCAACTCCCCTACACTTAGCCCTTACTCGCCCTCGAGTAAGCACAAACTAAGTACTAAACTATCCGAGTGGGTATTAGCGCACCCTACGCCCTTTCAACTCACGCGAGTACACTTTGAGGACAAGTGTACTCCACAAGGCAAGTGGGGTCTTGCGACAAAACCGCGGATGCAACCGGACACAAAACACACAAACAAACAAACACACAAACAAACACATAATCGGTTGCACCCAAAAGAAAACAAATACCGCTTCCCTCAAAAAGCGGTGAAAGAAGCACCGGTTTAGGACTCGAGGTAAGTGACAACGTTCCCAAGCTAGCAATACAAACCAAGGTGGACTAAACCCTAATAGTATGATGATAAAGCAACAAAAACGTTGGTAACTTACCTAGGTCCCCCTAACTTTCTAAAAACGTACTACGAGACGATCGGCGGAGTGGAAAAATGAAGAACCACGGTGTTAGTCGACACTGTAGGTAAGTGAGACCCCGCCCCCTTTAGCGTGAGCCAAGAGGGTCGTCTCGTGTCCAAAACCGCCTAACTAGTCCAAGTAAAAAGGTGGAAAACATGCAAAATGAGGGAAGACCGACCAATGCCGCTATCATCCTTCCTCGGGACTCGGTCCTTTGGTAGGCTCTTCACGGCAAAAGTCGGAAAAAGGCTTATTTTTGTGGGGATTTCTTTTTGTGAGACGGGTTTTCTTTTGGCATTTTTTTTCTTTTCGACGTTTTTGCTTGTTTGTTGCCATGCCATTTCTTTTTCTTCTTTACTATTTTCTTTTTGGCTTTTCTGCCTTTTCTTTTTCTTCATTCTTTTCTTTCTTTCATTTTTTTCTTTGTTTTCTTTTATTTGCCCTTTTTTTGCAAGATTTGGTTTTTTTGGCATTTCACTGTGTAACAAGAAAGATAGAAATCAACAAATTGCAATTTTATTGAGTGGATATGTGTAGGAGGTAGGTGAATGGGAGAGTCGGGGGTCGCAATTTCCCTACAAACCCACAAAAAGGGGAGAACTTGGACTAATCGAGCAAATTTCAAACACGGTCACCTAAGGGACGAGACTCGGTAACCAAGGCCTTTTCACACCGTGGGTGGTCATAATGGTCAAAAGTGCAAATCCCGCAGTAAATCCCTAGTAAGCTAGGTGGACTCAAGGTAAAGGACCAACGAAATCATTGATTTAGGGTCATTCTACTAGACTAAAGTCCAAGACTCGATTTACACTACTAGGAAGGGAAAGTACACACTCACACACTAGCCTCTAAACCGGGTTTTCGAAAACCATTTACACGAGACACAACTACAAAACACATTACGAGGACTCAACGAGAATGAAAGGAAAAGAAACAAAAGTCAACAAAATAAAACAGAACAAGACAAAACGAACACATAAACAAAGCACACACCACCCCGAAATTCCAAACAAGTCATCAAATCCACCACAAGTATGTACAATTTCCACCCGAGCACACCTCAACACAACCTTCTCCAAGCATCACAAGGAATAAAGAGGGAAAGAGGGTTAGAAGATGTTACCGGATGTCTTCAAAGCTTTCCAAACAACAGTGATTAAGCAACCTATAAGGAAAAGGGAGGCAAAACACACACAATACAAAACAAATATACGACACAACGACACAAAAGAAAAAGACACAAAAAGAAAATCTTTTTGATTTTTGTGAATTTTTTTCAAATTTTTAGATTTTTCGAAAAAGGGAAAAATAAAACTAACTACGATAGAATATCGCTCTTCCACACTTAAACCGAGCAATGTCCTCATATGCTCAATCGTAGTGTGCGGAGAGACAAAAGAAATGGAAAAGAAACTACGAAAATAAGGCTAAAAATCAAAGAATAAGGTGAAGAAAACGGTAGAAGGTGTCCGGCCGGGGTGTAATCAAGTCACCATGAGCCGAGACAAGAAAAGATATGGAAGGGGGAAGAAAATAAAAAGAAAGAAATAAAAGGAAATGGGAGGGGAGGGCTAGGTGGACATGGGACAAGATTACTAATTCCCCTAATTCCCCTACTAACCCCACAAGATTACTACTCACTCATTATCATGAACAAAACAACCATAACAAGGGAAAACAAACTCACGAAACAAACATCCATTATGAACAACAATAACAATAACCATATGAAAAGATTCAAACAAGATTAAATAAACAAGATTATGAGTAAAGATGATTATACCAACACTAAGATGATGAAAAGATGCAATCTTGTATTAATAAGAAACCCAAATAAAATCCCAAGGTTGTCAAGCTTGGAACAATCTTCAAGTATCCCCTTAATCCAAGAACTAATTACAATGATTAACTAAGAATTAAAGAGAGATTAAAGCTAATGTGTGTAGAACTAATCTAGGGTTTTGGAGGCTTAAGAGAGTCTAGCGTATGATAAGATATGTTACTAATACAAGAGGGGAGTATATATATGGGTACAAGAATGAAGGAGCATGAAATAGAAGGACCCGTGCTGCCTCTGTAGCTTCCCGAGCGGGACGGATCATCCCGATCGGGACGGCCCTGTCATCCCGACCGGGACTGGTTTGTCCCGATCGGGATGGGCACAGCAGCCTTCTCAATGTCGCACCCCATCCCGAACGGGATGAGGCCATCCCGAACGGGATGGGTCTTGTAGGCCTCCCTTAAGAGCTCTTTGGTCCCTCCTTGCCTCTCATGGGTTTCTCGCCGATTCTCGGGACTCGGGATCGGGTCTCGGAGGCTCGGGATTGGGTCCCAAGGTCTCGGGGTCGATTTCAAGGCATCGAGTCATCGTTCCTTTACTCCGTTGGCTCCAAAATGTGTAGGTATAGAGTCGGAATCGCTCCAACTCTTCCAAATCGGTCTCGGGAACCTGAAACGAACTAAAGGAAGCATAAGAAACCCATAAATCGCTCCCCAAGGAGCGATTCTACAAAGAAATGGGACCAAAACATAGTGAAAAAGGCACTACAAACTACACTTATCAACTCCCCTACACTTAGCCCTTACTCGCCCTCGAGTAAGCACAAACTAAGTACTAAACTATCCGAGTGGGTATTAGCGCACCCTACGCCCTTTCAACTCACGCGAGTACACTTTGAGGACAAGTGTACTCCACAAGGCAAGTGGGGTCTTGCGACAAAACCGCGGATGCAACCGGACACAAAACACACAAACAAACAAACACACAAACAAACACATAATCGGTTGCACCCAAAAGAAAACAAATACCGCTTCCCTCAAAAAGCGGTGAAAGAAGCACCGGTTTAGGACTCGAGGTAAGTGACAACATTCCCAAGCTAGCAATACAAACCAAGGTGGACTAAACCCTAATAGTATGATGATAAAGCAACAAAAACGTTGGTAACTTACCTAGGTCCCCCTAACTTTCTAAAAACGTACTACGGAACGATCGGCGGAGTGGAAAAATGAAGAACCACGGTGTTAGTCGACACTGTAGGTAAGTGAGACCCCGCCACCTTTAGCGTGAGCCAAGAGGGTCGTCCCGTGTCCAAAACCGCCTAACTAGTCCAAGTAAAAAGGTGGAAAACATGCAAAATGAGGGAAGACCGACTAATGCCGCTATCATCCTTCCTCGGGACTCGGTCCTTTGGTAGGCTCTTCACGGCAAAAGTCGGAAAAAGGCTTATTTTTGTGGGGATTTCTTTTTGTGAGACGGTTTTTCTTTTGACATTTTCTTTCTTTTCGACGTTTTTGCTTGTTTGTTGCCATGCCATTTCTTTTTCTTCTTTTCTATTTTCTTTTTGGCTTTTGTGCCTTTTCTTTTTCTTCATTCTTTTCTTTCTTTCATTTTTTTCTTTCTTTTCTTTTCTTTGCCCTTTTTTGGCAAGATTTGGTTTTTTTGGCATTTCAATGTGTAACAAGAAAGATAGAAATCAACAAATTGCAATTTTATTGAGTGGATTTGTGTAGGAGGTAGGTGAATGGGAGAGTTGGGGGTCGCAATTTCCCTACAAACCCACAAAAAGGGGAGAACTTGGACTAATCGAGCAAATTTCAAACACGGTCACCTAAGGGACGAGACTCGGTAACCAAGGCCTTTTCACACCGTGGGTGGTCATAATGGTCAAAAGTGCAAATCCCGCAGTAAATCCCTAGTAAGCTAGGTGGACTCAAGGTAAAGGACCAACGAAATCATTGATTTAGGGTCATTCTACTAGAATAAAGTCCAAGACTCGATTTACACTACTAGGAAGGGAAAGTACACACTCACACACTAGCCTCTAAACCGGGTTTTCGAAAACCATTTACACGAGACACAACTACACAACACATTACAAGGACTCAACGAGAATGAAAGGAAAAGAAACAAAAGGCAACAAAATAAAACAGAACAAGACAAAACGAACACATAAACAAAGCACACACCACCCCGAAATTCCAAACAAGTCATCAAATCCACCACAAGTATGTACAATTTCCACCCGAGCACACCTCAACACAACCTTCTCCAAGCATCACAAGGAATAAAGAGGGAAAGAGGGTTAGAAGATGTTACCGGATGTCTTCAAAGCTTTCCAAACAACGGTGATTAAGCAACCTATAAGGAAAAGGGAGGCAAAACACACACAATACAAAACAAATATACGACACAACGACACAAAAGAAAAAGACACAAAAAGAAAATCTTTTTGGTTTTTGTGAAAATTTTTCAAATTTTTAGGTTTTTTTGAAGATTTTTCGAAAAAGGGAAAAATAAAACTAACTACGATAGAATATCGCTCCCCCACACTTAAACCGAGCAATGTCCTCATATGCTCAATCGTAGTGTGCGGACAGACAAAAGAAAAGGAAAAGAAACTACGAAAATAAGGCTAAAAATCAAAGAATAAGGTGAAGAAAACGGTAGAAGGTGTCCGGCCGGGGTGTAATCAAGTCACCATGGGCCGAGATAAGAAAAGATATGGAAGGGGGAAGAAAATAAAAAGAAAGAAATAAAAGGAAATGGGAGGGGAGGGCTAGGTGGACATGGGACAAGATTACTAATTCCCCTAATTCCCCTACTAACCCCACAAGATTACTACTCACTCATTATCATGAACAAAACAACCATAACAAGAGAAAACAAACTCACTAAACAAACATCCATTATGAACAACAATAACAATAACAATATGAAAAGATTCAAACAAGATTAAATAAACAAGATTAAGAGTAAAGATGATTATACCAACACTAAGATGATGAAAAGATGCAATCTTGTATTAATAAGAAACCCAAATAAAATCCCAAGGTTGTCAAGCTTGGAACAATCTTAAAGTATCCCCTTAATCCAAGAACTAATTACAATGATTAACTAAGAATTAAAGAGAGATTAAAGCTAATGTGTGTAGAACTAATCTAGGGTTTTGGTGGCTTAAGAGAGTCTAGGGTATGATAAGATATGTTACTAATACAAGAGGGGAGTATATATATGGGTACAAGAATGAAGGAGCATGAAATAGAAGGACCCGTGCTGCCTCTGTAGCTTCCCGAGCGGGACGGATCATCCCGATCGGGACGGCCCTATCATCCCGACCGGGACGGGTTGGTCCCGACCGGGATGGGCTCACAGCAGCCTTCTCAATGTCGCACCCCATCCCGAACGGGATGAGGCCATCCCGAACGAGATGGGTCTTGTAGGCCTCCCTTAAGAGCTCTTTGGTCCCTCCTTGCCTCTCATGGGTTTCTCGCCGATTCTCGGGACTCGGGATCGGGTCTCGGAGGCTCGGGTTTGGGTCCCAAGGTCTCGGGGTCGATTTCAAGGCATCGAGTCATCGTTCCTTTACTCCGTTGGCTCCAAAATGTGTAGGTATAGAGTCAGAATCACTCCAACTCTTCCAAATCGGTCTCGGGAACCTGAAACGAACTAAAGGAAGCATAAGAAACCCATAAATCGCTCCCCAAGGAGCGATTCTACAAAGAAATGGGACCAAAACATAGTGAAAAAGGCACTACAAACTACACTTATCAACTCCCCTACACTTAGCCCTTACTCGCCCTCGAGTAAGCACAAACTAAGTACTAAACTATCCGAGTGGGTATTAGCGCACCCTACGCCCTTTCAACTCACGCGAGTACACTTTGAGGACAAGTGTACTCCACAAGGCAAGTGGGGTCTTGCGACAAAACCGCGGATGCAACCGGACACAAAACACACAAACAAACAAACACACAAACAAACACATAATCGGTTGCACCCAAAAGAAAACAAATACCGCTTCCCTCAAAAAGCGGTGAAAGAAGCACCGGTTTAGGACTCGAGGTAAGTGACAACGTTCCCAAGCTAACAATACAAACCAAGGTGGACTAAACCCTAATAGTATGATGATAAAGCAACAAAAACGTTGGTAACTTACCTAGGTCCCCCTAACTTTCTAAAAACGTACTACGGGACGATCGACGGAGTGGAAAAATGAAGAACCACGGTGTTAGTCGACACTGTAGGTAAGTGAGACCCCGCCCCCTTTAGCGTGAGCCAAGAGGGTCGTCTCGTGTCCAAAACCGCCTAACTAGTCCAAGTAAAAACGTGGAAAACATGCAAAATGAGGGAAGACCGACTAATGCCGCTATCATCCTTCCTCGGGACTCGGTCCTTTGGGAGGCTCTTCACGGCAAAAGTCGGAAAAAGGCTTATTTTTGTGGGGATTTCTTTTTGTGAGACGGGTTTTCTTTTGGCATTTTCTTTCTTTTCGACGTTTTTGCTTGTTTGTTGCCATGCCATTTCTTTTTCTTCTTTTCTATTGTCTTTTTGGCTTTTGTGCCTTTTCTTTTTCTTCATTCTTTTCTTTCTTTCATTTTTTTCTTTCTTTTCTTTTCTTGCCCTTTTTTGGCAAGATTTGGTTTTTTTGGCATTTCAATGTGTAACAAGAAAGATAGAAATCAACAAATTGCAATTTTATTGAGTGGATATGTGTAGGAGGTAGGTGAATGGGAGAGTTGGGGGTCGCAATTTCCCTACAAACCCACAAAAAGGGGAGAACTTGGACTAATCGAGCAAATTTCAAACACGGTCAGCTAAGGGACGAGACTCGGTAACCAAGGCCTTTTCACACCGTGGGTGGTCATAATGGTCAAAAGTGCAAATCCCGCAGTAAATCCCTAGTAAGCTAGGTGGACTCAAGGTAAAGGACCAACGAAATCATTGATTTAGGGTCATTCTACTAGACTAAAGTCCAAGACTCGATTTACACTACTATGAAGGGAAAGTACACACTCACACACTAGCCTCTAAACCGGGTTTTCGAAAACCATTTACACAAGACACAACTACACAACACATTACAAGGACTCAACGAGAATGAAAGGAAAAGAAACAAAAGGCAACAAAATAAAACAGAACAAGACAAAACAAACACATAAACAAAGCACACACCACCCCGAAATTCCAAACATGTCATCAAATCCACCACAAGTATGTACAATTTCCACCCGAGCACACCTCAACACAACCTTCTCCAAGCATCACAAGGAATAAAGAGAGAAAGAGGCTTAGAAGATGTTACCGGATGTCTTCAAAGCTTTCCAAACAACGGTGATTAAGCAACCTATAAGGAAAAGGGAGGCAAAACACACACAATACAAAACAAATATACGACACAACGACACAAAAGAAAAAGACACAAAAAGAAAATCTTTTTGATTTTTGTGAAAAAATTTCAAATT
The DNA here is from genome assembly GCA_958450325.1 of Agrostemma githago. NCBI lineage: Eukaryota > Viridiplantae > Streptophyta > Magnoliopsida > Caryophyllales > Caryophyllaceae > Agrostemma > Agrostemma githago. The sequence goes on along the minus strand of OY288255.1, from coordinate 22,790,628 downwards.
TTTAGGTTTTTTTGAAAATTTTTCGAAAAAGGGAAAAATAAAACTAACTACGATAGAATATCGCTCCCCCACACTTAAACCGAGCAATGTTCTCATATGCTCAATCGTAGTGTGCGGAGAGACAAAAGAAAAGGAAAAGAAACTACGAAAATAAGGCTAAAAATCAAAGAATAAGGTGAAGAAAACGGTAGAAGATGTCCGGCCGGGGTGTAATCAAGTCACCATGGGCCGAGACAAGAAAAGATATGGAAGGGGGAAGAAAATAAAAAGAAAGAAATAAAAGGAAATGGGAGGGGAGGGCTAGGTGGACATGGGACAAGATTACTAATTCCTCTAATTCCCCTAATAACCCCACAAGATTACTACTCACTCATTATCATGAACAAAACAACCATAACAAGAGAAAACAAACTCACTAAACAAACATCCATTATGAACAACAATAACAATAACAATATGAAAAGATTCAAACAAGATTAAATAAACAAGATTAAGAGTAAAGATGATTATACCAACACTAAGATGATGAAAAGATGCAATCTTGTATTAATAAGAAACCCAAATAAAATCCCAAGGTTGTCAAGCTTGGAACAATCTTCAAGTATCCCCTTAATCCAAGAACTAATTACAATGATTAACTAAGAATTAAAGAGAGATTTAAGCTAATGTGTGTAGAACTAATCTAGGGTTTTGGAGGCTTAAGAGAGTCTAGGGTATGATAAGATATGTTACTAATACAAGAGGGGAGTATATATATGGGTACAAGAATGAAGGAGCATGAAATAGAAGGACCCGTGCTGCCTCTATAGCTTCCCGAGCGGGACAGATCATCCCGATCGGGACGGCCCTGTCATCCCGACCGGGACGGGTTGGTCCCAACCGGGATGGGCTCACAGCAGCCATCTCAATGTCGCACCCCATCCCGAACGGGATGAGGCCATCCCGAACGGGATGGGTCTTGTAGGCCTCCCTTAAGAGCTCTTTGGTCCCTCCTTGCCTCTCATGGGTTTCTCGCCGATTCTCGGGACTCGGGATCGGGTCTCGGAGGCTCGGGATTGGGTCCCAAGGTCTCGGGGTCGATTTCAAGGCATCGAGTCATCGTTCCTTTACTCCGTTGGCTCCAAAATGTGTAGGTATAGAGTCGGAATCGCTCCAACTCTTCCAAATCGGTCTCGGAAACCTGAAACGAACAAAAGGAAGCGTAAGAAACCCATAAATCGTTCCCCAAGGAGCGATTCTACAAAGAAATGGGACCAAAACATAGTGAAAAAGGCTCTACAAACTACACTTATCAACTCCCCTACACTTAGCCCTTACTCGCCCTCGAGTAAGCACAAACTAAGTACTAAACTATCCGAGTGGGTATTAACGCACCCTACGCCCTTTCAACTCACGCGAGTACACTTTGAGGACAAGTGTACTCCACAAGGCAAGTGGGGTCCTGCGACAAAACCGCGGATGCAACCGGACACAAAACACACAAACAAACACATAATCGGTTGCACCCAAAAGAAAACAAATACCGCTTCCCTCAAAAAGCGGTGAAAGAAGCACCGGTTTAGGACTCGAGGTAAGTGACAACGTTCCCAAGCTAGCAATACAAACCAAGGTGGACTAAACCCTAATAGTATGATGATAAAGCAACAAAAACGTTGGTAACTTACCTAGGTCCCCCTAACTTTCTAAAAACGTACTACGGGACGATCGGCGGAGTGGAAAAATGAAGAACCACGGTGTTAGTCGACACTGTAGGTAAGTGAGACCCCGCCCCCTTTAGCGTGAGCCAAGAGGGTCGTCCCGTGTCCAAAACCGCCTAACTAGTCCAAGTAAAAAGGTGGAAAACATGCAAAATGAGGGAAGACCGACTAATGCCGCTATCATCCTTCCTCGGGACTCGGTCCTTTGGTAGGCTCTTCACGGCAAAAGTCGGAAAAAGGCTTATTTTTGTGGGGATTTCTTTTTGTGAGACGGGTTTTCTTTTGGCATTTTCTTTCTTTTCGACGTTTTTGCTTGTTTGTTGCCATGCCATTTCTTTTTCTTCTTTTCTATTTTCTTTTTGGCTTTTGTGCCTTTTCTTTTTCTTCATTCTTTTCTTTCTTTCATTTTTTTCTTTCTTTTCTTTTCTTTGCCCTTTTTTGGCAAGATTTGGTTTTTTTGGCATTTCAATGTGTAACAAGAAAGATAGAAATCAACAATTTGCAATTTTATTGAGTGGATATGTGTAGGAGGTAGGTGAATGGGAGTGTCGGGGGTCGCGATTTCCGTACAAACCCACAAAAAGGGGAGAACTTGGACTAATCGAGCAAATTTCAAACACGGTCACCTAAGAGACGAGACTCGGTAACCAAGGCCTTTTCACACCGTGGGTGGTCATAATGGTCAAAAGTGCAAATCCCGCAGTAAATCCCTAGTAAGCTAGGTGGACTCAAGGTAAAGGACCAACGAAATCATTGATTTAGGGTCATTCTACTAGACTAAAGTCCAAGACTCAATTTACACTACTAGGAAGGGAAAGTACACACTCACACACTAGCCTCTAAACCGGGTTTTCGAAAACCATTGACACAAGACACAACTACACAACACATTACAAGGACTCAACGAGAATGAAAGGAAAAGAAACAAAAGGCAACAAAATAAAACAGAACAAGACAAAACGAACACATAAACAAAGCACACACCACCCCGAAATTCCAAACAAGTCATCAAATCCACCACAAGTATGTACAATTTCCACCCGAGCACACCTCAACACAACCTTCTCCAAGCATCACAAGGAATAAAGAGGGAAAGAGGGTTAGAAGATGTTACCGGATGTCTTCAAAGCTTTCCAAACAACGGTGATTAAGCAACCTATAAGGAAAAAGGAGGCAAAACACAAACAATACAAAACAAATATACGACACAACGACACAAAAGAAAAAGACACAAAAAGAAAATCTTTTTGATTTTTGTGAATTTTTTTCAAATTTTTAGGTTTTTTTGAAGATTTTTCAAAAAAGGGAAAAATAAAACTAACTACGATAGAATATCGCTCCCCCACACTTAAACCGAGCAATGTCCTCATATGCTCAATCGTAGTGTGCGGAGAGACAAAAGAAAAGGAAAAGAAACTACGAAAATAAGGCTAAAAATCAAAGAATAAGGTGAAGAAAACGGTAGAAGGTGTCCGGCGGGGGTGTAATCAAGTCACCATGGGCCGAGACAAGAAAAGATATGGAAGGGGGAAGAAAATAAAAAGAAAGAAATAAAAGGAAATGGGAGGGGAGGGCTAGGTGGACATGGGACAAGATTACTAATTCCCCTAATTCCCCTACTAACCGCACAAGATTACTACTCACTCATTATCATGAACAAAACAACCATAACAAGAGAAAACAAACTCACTAAACAAACATCCATTATGAACAACAATAACAATAACAATATGAAAAGATTCAAACAAGATTAAATAAACAAGATTAAGAGTAAAGATGATTATACCAACACTAAGATGATGAAAAGATGCAATCTTGTATTAATAAGAAACCCAAATAAAATCCCAAGGTTGTCAAGCTTGGAACTATCTTCAAGTATCCCCTTAATCCAAGAACTAATTACAATGATTAACTAAGAATTAAAGAGAGATTAAAGCTAATGTGTGTAGAACTAATCTAGGGTTTTGGAGGCTTAAGAGAGTCTAGGGTATGATAAGATATGCTACTAATACAAGAGGGGAGTATATATATGGGTACAAGAATGAAGGAGCATGAAATAGAAGGACCCGTGCTGCCTCTGTAGCTTCCCGAGCGAGATGGATCATCCCGATCGGGACGGCCCTGTCTTCCCGACCGGGATGGGTTGGTCCCGACCGGGATGGGCTCACAGCAGCCTTCTCAATGTCGCACCCCATCCCGAACGGGATGGGTCTTGTAGGCCTCCCTTAAGAGCTCTTTGGTCCCTCCTTGCCTCTCATGGGTTTCTCGCCGATTCTCGGGACTCGGGATTGGGTCTCGGAGGCTCGGGATTAAGTCCCAAGGTCTCGGAGTCGATTTCAAGGCATCGAGTCATCGTTCCTTTACTCCGTTGGCTCCAAAATGTGTAGGTATAGAGTCGGAATCGCTCCAACTCTTCCAAATCGGTCTCGGGAACCTGAAACAAACTAAAGGAAGCATAAGAAACCCATAAATCGCTCCCCAAGGAGCGATTCTACAAAGAAATGGGACCAAAACATAGTGAAAAAGGCACTACAAACTACACTTATCAACTCCCCTACACTTAGCCCTTACTCGCCCTCGAGTAAGCACAAACTAAGTACTAAACTATCCGAGTGGGTATTAGCGCACCCTACGCCCTTTCAACTCACGCGAGTACACTTTGAGGACAAGTGTACTCCACAAGGCAAGTGGGGTCTTGCGACAAAACCGCGGATGCAACCGGACACAAAACACACAAACAAACAAACACACAAACAAACACATAATCGGTTGCACCCAAAAGAAAACAAATACCGCTTCCCTCAAAAAGCGGTGAAAGAAGCACCGGTTTAGGACTCGAGGTAAGTGACAACGTTCCCAAGCTAGCAATACAAACCAAGGTGGACTAAACCCTAATAGTATGACGATAAAGCAACAAAAACGTTGGTAACTTACCTAGGTCCCCCTAACTTTCTAAAAACGTACTACGGGACGATCGGCGGAGTGGAAAAATGAAGAACCACGGTGTTAGTCGACACTGTAGGTAAGTGAGACCCCGCCCCCTTTAGCGTGAGCCAAGAGGGTCATCCCGTTTCCAAAACCGCCTAATTAGTCCAAGTAAAAAGGTGGAAAACATGCAAAATGAGGGAAGACCGACTAATGCCGCTATCATCCTTCCTCGGGACTCGGTCCTTTGGTAGGCTCTTCACGGCAAAAGTCGGAAAAAGGCTTATTTTTGTGGGGATTTCTTTTTGTGAGACGGGTTTTCTTTTGGCATTTTCTTTCTTTTCGACGTTTTTGCTTGTTTGTTGCCATGCCATTTCTTTTTCTTCTTTTCTATTTTCTTTTTGGCTTTTGTGCCTTTTCTTTTTCTTCTTTCTTTTCTTTCTTTCTTTTTTTTCTTTCTTTTCTTTTCTTTGCCCTTTTTTGGCAAGATTTGGTTTTTTTGGCATTTCAATGTGTAACAAGAAAGATAGAAATCAACAAATTGCAATTTTATTCAGTGGATATGTGTAGGAGGTAGGTGAATGGGAGAGTTGGGGGTCGCAATTTCCCTACAAACCCACAAAAAGGGGAGAACTTGGACTAATCGAGCAAATTTCAAACACGGTCACCTAAGGGACGAGACTCGGTAACCAAGGCCTTTTCACACCGTGGGTGGTCATAATGGTCAAAAGTGCAAATCCCGCAGTAAATCCCTAGTAAGCTAGGTGGACTCAAGGTAAAGGACCAACGAAATCATTGATTTAGGGTCATTCTACTAGACTAAAGTCCAAGACTCAATTTACACTACTAGGAAGGGAAAGTACACACTCACACACTAGCCTCTAAACCGGGTTTTCGAAAACCATTGACACAAGACACAACTACACAACACATTACAAGGACTCAACGAGAATGAAAGGAAAAGAAACAAAAGGCAACAAAATAAAACAGAACAAGACAAAACGAACACATAAACAAAGCACACACCACCCCGAAATTCCAAACAAGTCATCAAATCCACCACAAGTATGTACAATTTCCACCCGAGCACACCTCAACACAACCTTCTCCAAGCATCACAAGGAATAAAGAGGGAAAGAGGGTTAGAAGATGTTACCGGATGTCTTCAAAGCTTTCCAAACAACGGTGATTAAGCAACCTATAAGGAAAAAGGAGGCAAAACACACACAATACAAAACAAATATACGACACAACGACACAAAAGAAAAAGACACAAAAAGAAAATCTTTTTGATTTTTGTGAAATTTTTTCAAATTTTTAGGTTTTTTTGAAGATTTTTCGAAAAAGGGAAAAATAAAACTAACTACGATAGAATATCGCTCCCCCACACTTAAACCGAGCAATGTCCTCATATGCTCAATCGTAGTGTGCGGAGAGACAAAAGAAAAGGAAAAGAAACTACGAAAATAAGGCTAAAAATCAAAGAATAAGGTGAAGAAAACGGTAGAAGGTGTCCGGCGGGGGTGTAATCAAGTCACCATGGGCCGAGACAAGAAAAGATATGGAAGGGGGAAGAAAATAAAAAGAAAGAAATAAAAGGAAATGGGAGGGGAGGGCTAGGTGGACATGGGACAAGATTACTAATTCCCCTAATTCCCCTACTAACCGCACAAGATTACTACTCACTCATTATCATGAACAAAACAACCATAACAAGAGAAAACAAACTCACTAAACAAACATCCATTATGAACAACAATAACAATAACAATATGAAAAGATTCAAACAAGATTAAATAAACAAGATTAAGAGTAAAGATGATTATACCAACACTAAGATGATGAAAAGATGCAATCTTGTATTAATAAGAAACCCAAATAAAATCCCAAGGTTGTCAAGCTTGGAACTATCTTCAAGTATCCCCTTAATCCAAGAACTAATTACAATGATTAACTAAGAATTAAAGAGAGATTAAAGCTAATGTGTGTAGAACTAATCTAGGGTTTTGGAGGCTTAAGAGAGTCTAGGGTATGATAAGATATGCTACTAATACAAGAGGGGAGTATATATATGGGTACAAGAATGAAGGAGCATGAAATAGAAGGACCCGTGCTGCCTCTGTAGCTTCCCGAGCGGGATGGATCATCCCGATCGAGACGGCCCTGTCTTCCCGACCGGGATGGGTTGGTCCCGACCGGGATGGGCTCACAGCAGCCTTCTCAATGTCGCACCCCATCCCGAACGGGATGAGGCCATCCCGAACGGGATGAGGCCATCCCGAACGGGATGAGGCCATCTCGAACGGGATGGGTCTTGTAGGCCTCCCTTAAGAGCTCTTTGGTCCCTCCTTGCCTCTCATGGGTTTCTCGCCGATTCTCGGGACTCGGGATCGGGTCTCGGAGGCTCGGGATTGGGTCCCAAGGTCTCGGGGTCGATTTCAAGGCATCGAGTCATCGTTCCTTTACTCCGTTGGCTCCAAAATGTGTAGGTATAGAGTCGGAATCGCTCCAACTCTTCCAAATCGGTCTCGGGAACCTGAAACGAACTAAAGGAAGCATAAGAAACCCATAAATCGCTCCCCAAGGAGCGATTCTACAAAGAAATGGGACCAAAACATAGTGAAAAAGGCACTACAAACTACACTTATCAAGTCCGCTACACTTAGCCCTTACTCGCCCTCGAGTAAGCACAAACTAAGTACTAAACTATCCGAGTGGGTATTAGCGCACCCTACGCCCTTTCAACTCACGCGAGTACACTTTGAGGACAAGTGTACTCCACAAGGCAAGTGGGGTCTTGCGACAAAACCGCGGATGCAACCGGACACAAAACACACAAACAAACAAACACACAAACAAACACATAATCGGTTGCACCCAAAAGAAAACAAATACCGCTTCCCTCAAAAAGCGGTGAAAGAAGCACCGGTTTAGGACTCGAGGTAAGTGACAACGTTCCCAAGCTAGCAATACAAACCAAGGTGGACTAAACCCTAATAGTATGATGATAAAGCAACAAAAACGTTGGTAACTTACCTAGGTCCCCCTAACTTTCTAAAAACGTACTACGGGACGATCGGCGGAGTGGAAAAATGAAGAACCACGGTGTTAGTCGACACTGTAGGTAAGTGAGACCCCGCCCCCTTTAGCGTGAGCCAAGAGGGTCGTCCCGTGTCCAAAACCGCCTAACTAGTCCAAGTAAAAAGGTGGAAAACATGCAAAATGAGGGAAGACCGACTAATGCCGCTATCATCCTTCCTCTGGACTCGTTCCTTTGGTAGGCTCTTCACGGCAAAAGTCGGAAAAAGGCTTATTTTTGTGGGGATTTCTTTTTGTGAGACGGGTTTTCTTTTGGCATTTTCTTTCTTTTCGACGTTTTTGCTTGTTTGTTGCCATGCCATTTCTTTTTCTTCTTTTCTATTTTCTTTTTGGCTTTTGTGCCTTTTCTTTTTCTTCTTTCTTTTCTTTCTTTCTTTTTTTTTCTTTCTTTTCTTTTCTTTGCCCTTTTTTGGCAAGATTTGGTTTTTTTGGCATTTCAATGTGTAACAAGAAAGATAGAAATCAACAAATTGCAATTTTATTCAGTGGATATGTGTAGGAGGTAGGTGAATGGGAGAGTTGGGGGTCGCAATTTCCCTACAAACCCACAAAAAGGGGAGAACTTGGACTAATCGAGCAAATTTCAAACACGGTCACCTAAGGGACGAGACTCGGTAACCAAGGCCTTTTCACACCGTGGGTGGTCATAATGGTCAAAAGTGCAAATCCCGCAGTAAATCCCTAGTAAGCTAGGTGGACTCAAGGTAAAGGACCAACGAAATCATTGATTTAGGGTCATTCTACTAGACTAAAGTCCAAGACTCAATTTACACTACTAGGAAGGGAAAGTACACACTCACACACTAGCCTCTAAACCGGGTTTTCGAAAACCATTGACACAAGACACAACTACACAACACATTACAAGGACTCAACGAGAATGAAAGGAAAAGAAACAAAAGGCAACAAAATAAAACAGAACAAGACAAAACGAACACATAAACAAAGCACACACCACCCCGAAATTCCAAACAAGTCATCAAATCCACCACAAGTATGTACAATTTCCACCCGAGCACACCTCAACACAACCTTCTCCAAGCATCACAAGGAATAAAGAGGGAAAGAGGGTTAGAAGATGTTACCGGATGTCTTCAAAGCTTTCCAAACAACGGTGATTAAGCAACCTATAAGGAAAAAGGAGGCAAAACACACACAATACAAAACAAATATACGACACAACGACACAAAAGAAAAAGACACAAAAAGAAAATCTTTTTGATTTTTGTGAAATTTTTTCAAAATTTTAGGTTTTTTTGAAGATTTTTCGAAAAAGGGAAAAATAAAACTAACTACGATAGAATATCGCTCCCCCACACTTAAACCGAGCAATGTCCTCATATGCTCAATCGTAGTGTGCGGAGAGACAAAAGAAAAGGAAAAGAAACTACGAAAATAAGGCTAAAAATCAAAGAATAAGGTGAAGAAAACGGTAGAAGGTGTCCGGCGGGGGTGTAATCAAGTCACCATGGGCCGAGACAAGAAAAGATATGGAAGGGGGAAGAAAATAAAAAGAAAGAAATAAAAGGAAATGGGAGGGGAGGGCTAGGTGGACATGGGACAAGATTACTAATTCCCCTAATTCCCCTACTAACCGCACAAGATTACTACTCACTCATTATCATGAACAAAACAACCATAACAAGAGAAAACAAACTCACTAAACAAACATCCATTATGAACAACAATAACAATAACAATATGAAAAGATTCAAACAAGATTAAATAAACAAGATTAAGAGTAAAGATGATTATACCAACACTAAGATGATGAAAAGATGCAATCTTGTATTAATAAGAAACCCAAATAAAATCCCAAGGTTGTCAAGCTTGGAACTATCTTCAAGTATCCCCTTAATCCAAGAACTAATTACAATGATTAACTAAGAATTAAAGAGAGATTAAAGCTAATGTGTGTAGAACTAATCTAGGGTTTTGGAGGCTTAAGAGAGTCTAGGGTATGATAAGATATGCTACTAATACAAGAGGGGAGTATATATATGGGTACAAGAATGAAGGAGCATGAAATAGAAGGACCCGTGCTGCCTCTGTAGCTTCCCGAGCGGGATGGATCATCCCGATCGGGACGGCCCTGTTTTCCCGACCGGGATGGGTTGGTCCCGACCGGGATGGGCTCACAGCAGCCTTCTCAATGTCGCACCCCATCCCGAACGGGATGGGTCTTGTAGGCCTCCCTTAAGAGCTCTTTGGTCCCTCCTTGCCTCTCATGGGTTTCTCGCCGATTCTCGGGACTCGGGATCGGGTCTCGGAGGCTCGGGATTGGGTCCCAAGGTCTCGGGGGCGATTTCAAGGCATCGAGTCATCGTTCCTTTACTCCGTTGGCTCCAAAATGTGTAGGTATAGAGTCGGAATCGCTCCAACTCTTCCAAATCGGTCTCGGGAACCTGAAACAAACTAAAGGAAGCATAAGAAACCCATAAATCGCTCCCCAAGGAGCGATTCTACAAAGAAATGGGACCAAAACATAGTGAAAAAGGCACTACAAACTACACTTATCAACTCCCCTACACTTAGCCCTTACTCGCCCTCGAGTAAGCACAAACTAAGTACTAAACTATCCGAGTGGGTATTAGCGCACCCTACGCCCTTTCAACTCACGCGAGTACACTTTGAGGACAAGTGTACTCCACAAGGCAAGTGGGGTCTTGCGACAAAACCGCGGATGCAACCGGACACAAAACACACAAACAAACAAACACACAAACAAACACATAATCGGTTGCACCCAAAAGAAAACAAATACCGCTTCCCTCAAAAAGCGGTGAAAGAAGCACCGGTTTAGGACTCGAGGTAAGTGACAACGTTCCCAAGCTAGCAATACAAACCAAGGTGGACTAAACCCTAATAGTATGATGATAAAGCAACAAAAACGTTGGTAACTTACCTAGGTCCCCCTAACTTTCTAAAAACGTACTACGGGACGATCGGCGGAGTGGAAAAATGAAGAACCACGGTGTTAGTCGACACTGTAGGTAAGTGAGACCCCGCCCCCTTTAGCGTGAGCCAAGAGGGTCGTCCCGTTTCCAAAACCGCCTAACTAGTCCAAGTAAAAAGGTGGAAAACATGCAAAATGAGGGAAGACCGACTAATGCCGCTATCATCCTTCCTCGGGACTCGGTCCTTTGGTAGGCTCTTCACGACAAAAGTCGGAAAAAGGCTTATTTTTGTGGGGATTTCTTTTTGTGAGACGGGTTTTCTTTTGGCATTTTCTTTCTTTTCGACGTTTTTGCTTGTTTGTTGCCATGCCATTTCTTTTTCTTCTTTTCTATTTTCTTTTTGGCTTTTGTGCCTTTTCTTTTTCTTCTTTCTTTTCTTTCTTTCTTTTTTTTTCTTTCTTTTCTTTTCTTTGCCCTTTTTTGGCAAGATTTGGTTTTTTTGGCATTTCAATGTGTAACAAGAAAGATAGAAATCAACAAATTGCAATTTTATTCAGTGGATATGTGTAGGAGGTAGGTGAATGGGAGAGTTGGGGGTCGCAATTTCCCTACAAACCCACAAAAAGGGGAGAACTTGGACTAATCGAGCAAATTTCAAACACGGTCACCTAAGGGACGAGACTCGGTAACCAAGGCCTTTTCACACCGTGGGTGGTCATAATGGTCAAAAGTGCAAATCCCGCAGTAAATCCCTAGTAAGCTAGGTGGACTCAAGGTAAAGGACCAACGAAATCATTGATTTAGGGTCATTCTACTAGACTAAAGTCCAAGACTCGATTTACACTACTATGACGGGAAAGTACACACTCACACACTAGCCTCTAAACCGGGTTTTCGAAAACCATTTACACAAGACACAACTACACAACACATTACAAGGACTCAACGAGAATGAAAGGAAAAGAAACAAAAGGCAACAAAATAAAACAGAACAAGACAAAACGAACACATAAACAAAGCACACACCACCCCGAAATTCCAAACAAGTCATCAAATCCACCACAAGTATGTACAATTTCCACCCGAGCACACCTCAACACAACCTTCTCCAAGCATCACAAGGAATAAAGAGGGAAAGAGGGTTAGAAGATGTTACCGGATGTCTTCAAAGCTTTCCAAACAACGGTGATTAAGCAACCTATAAGGAAAAGGGAGGCAAAACACACACAATACAAAACAAATATACGACACAACGACACAAAAGAAAAAGACACAAAAAGAAAATCTTTTTGATTTTTGTGAAAAAATTTCAAATTTTTAGGTTTTTTTGAAGATTTTTCGAAAAAGGGAAAAATAAAACTAACTACGATAGAATATCGCTCCCCCACACTTAAACCGAGCAATGTTCTCATTTGCTCAATCGTAGTGTGCGGAGAGACAAAAGAAAAGGAAAAGAAACTACGAAAATAAGGCTAAAAATCAAAGAATAAGGTGAAGAAAACGGTAGAAGGTGTCCGGCGGGGGTGTAATCAAGTCACCATGGGCCGAGACAAGAAAAGATATGGAAGGGGGAAGAAAATAAAAAGAAAGAAATAAAAGGAAATGGGAGGGGAGGGCTAGGTGGACATGGGACAAGATTACTAATTCCCCTAATTCCCCTACTAACCGCACAAGATTACTACTCACTCATTATCATGAACAAAACAACCATAACAAGAGAAAACAAACTCACTAAACAAACATCCATTATGAACAACAATAACAATAACAATATGAAAAGATTCAAACAAGATTAAATAAACAAGATTAAGAGTAAAGATGATTATACCAACACTAAGATGATGAAAAGATGCAATCTTGTATTAATAAGAAACCCAAATAAAATCCCAAGGTTGTCAAGCTTGGAACTATCTTCAAGTATCCCCTTAATCCAAGAACTAATTACAATGATTAACTAAGAATTAAAGAGAGATTAAAGCTAATGTGTGTAGAACTAATCTAGGGTTTTGGAGGCTTAAGAGAGTCTAGGGTATGATAAGATATGCTACTAATACAAGAGGGGAGTATATATATGGGTACAAGAATGAAGGAGCATGAAATAGAAGGACCCGTGCTGCCTCTGTAGCTTCCCGAGCGGGATGGATCATCCCGATCGGGACGGCCCTGTCTTCCCGACCGGGATGGGTTGGTCCCGACCGGGATGGGCTCACAGCAGCCTTCTCAATGTCGCACCCCATCCGGAACGGGATGGGTCTTGTAGGCCTCCCTTAAGAGCTCTTTGGTCCCTCCTTGCCTCTCATGGGTTTCTCGCCGATTCTCGGGACTCGGGATCGGGTCTCGGAGGCTCGGGATTGGGTCCCAAGGTCTCGGGGTCGATTTCAAGGCATCGAGTCATCGTTCCTTTACTTCGTTGGCTCCAAAATGTGTAGGTATAGAGTCGGAATCGCTCCAACTCTTCCAAATCGGTCTCGGGAACCTGAAACAAACTAAAGGAAGCATAAGAAACCCATAAATCGCTCCCCAAGGAGCGATTCTACAAAGAAATGGGACCAAAACAGAGTGAAAAAGGCACTACAAACTACACTTATCAACTCCCCTACACTTAGCCCTTACTCGCCCTCGAGTAAGCACAAACTAAGTACTAAACTATCCGAGTGGGTATTAGCGCACCCTACGCCCTTTCAACTCACGCGAGTACACTTTGAGGACAAGTGTACTCCACAAGGCAAGTGGGGTCTTGCGACAAAACCGCGGATGCAACCGGACACAAAACACACAAACAAACAAACACACAAACAAACACATAATCGGTTGCACCCAAAAGAAAACAAATACCGCTTCCCTCAAAAAGCGGTGAAAGAAGCACCGGTTTAGGACTCGAGGTAAGTGACAACGTTCCCAAGCTAGCAATACAAACCAAGGTGGACTAAACCCTAATAGTATGATGATAAAGCAACAAAAACGTTGGTAACTTACCTAGGTCCCCCTAACTTTCTAAAAACGTACTACGGGACGATCGGCGGAGTGGAAAAATGAAGAACCACGGTGTTAGTCGACACTGTAGGTAAGTGAGACCCCGCCCCCTTTAGCGTGAGCCAAGAGGGTCGTCCCGTTTCCAAAACCGCCTAACTAGTCCAAGTAAAAAGGTGGAAAACATGCAAAATGAGGGAAGACCGACTAATGCCGCTATCATCCTTCCTCGGGACTCGGTCCTTTGGTAGGCTCTTCACGGCAAAAGTCGGAAAAAGGCTTATTTTTGTGGGGATTTCTTTTTGTGAGACGGGTTTTCTTTTGGCATTTTCTTTCTTTTCGACGTTTTTGCTTGTTTGTTGCCATGCCATTTCTTTTTCTTCTTTTCTATTTTCTTTTTGGCTTTTGTGCCTTTTCTTTTTCTTCTTTCTTTTCTTTCTTTCTTTTTTTTTCTTTCTTTTCTTTTCTTTGCCCTTTTTTGGCAAGATTTGGTTTTTTTGGCATTTCTGTGTGTAACAAGAAAGATAGAAATCAACAAATTGCAATTTTATTCAGTGGATATGTGTAGGAGGTAGGTGAATGGGAGAGTTGGGGGTCGCAATTTCCCTACAAACCCACAAAAAGGGGAGAACTTGGACTAATCGAGCAAATTTCAAACACGGTCACCTAAGGGACGAGACTCGGTAACCAAGGCCTTTTCACACCGTGGGTGGTCATAATGGTCAAAAGTGCAAATCCCGCAGTAAATCCCTAGTAAGCTAGGTGGACTCAAGGTAAAGGACCAACGAAATCATTGATTTAGGGTCATTCTACTAGACTAAAGTCCAAGACTCAATTTACACTACTAGGAAGGGAAAGTACACACTCACACACTAGCCTCTAAACCGGGTTTTCGAAAACCATTGACACAAGACACAACTACACAACACATTACAAGGACTCAACGAGAATGAAAGGAAAAGAAACAAAAGGCAACAAAATAAAACAGAACAAGACAAAACGAACACATAAACAAAGCACACACCACCCCGAAATTCCAAACAAGTCATCAAATCCACCACAAGTATGTACAATTTCCACCCGAGCACACCTCAACACAACCTTCTCCAAGCATCACAAGGAATAAAGAGGGAAAGAGGGTTAGAAGATGTTACCGGATGTCTTCAAAGCTTTCCAAACAACGGTGATTAAGCAACCTATAAGGAAAAAGGAGGCAAAACACACACAATACAAAACAAATATACGACACAACGACACAAAAGAAAAAGACACAAAAAGAAAATCTTTTTGATTTTTGTGAAATTTTTTCAAAATTTTAGGTTTTTTTGAAGATTTTTCGAAAAAGGGAAAAATAAAACTAACTACGATAGAATATCGCTCCCCCACACTTAAACCGAGCAATGTCCTCATATGCTCAATCGTAGTGTGCGGAGAGACAAAAGAAAAGGAAAAGAAACTACGAAAATAAGGCTAAAAATCAAAGAATAAGGTGAAGAAAACGGTAGAAGGTGTCCGGCGGGGGTGTAATCAAGTCACCATGGGCCGAGACAAGAAAAGATATGGAAGGGGGAAGAAAATAAAAAGAATGAAATAAAAGGAAATGGGAGGGGAGGGCTAGGTGGACATGGGACAAGATTACTAATTCCCCTAATTCCCCTACTAACCGCACAAGATTACTACTCACTCATTATCATGAACAAAACAACCATAACAAGAGAAAACAAACTCACTAAACAAACATCCATTATGAACAACAATAACAATAACAATATGAAAAGATTCAAACAAGATTAAATAAACAAGATTAAGAGTAAAGATGATTATACCAACACTAAGATGATGAAAAGATGCAATCTTGTATTAATAAGAAACCCAAATAAAATCCCAAGGTTGTCAAGCTTGGAACTATCTTCAAGTATCCCCTTAATCCAAGAACTAATTACAATGATTAACTAAGAATTAAAGAGAGATTAAAGCTAATGTGTGTAGAACTAATCTAGGGTTTTGGAGGCTTAAGAGAGTCTAGGGTATGATAAGATATGCTACTAATACAAGAGGGGAGTATATATATGGGTACAAGAATGAAGGAGCATGAAATAGAAGGACCCGTGCTGCCTCTGTAGCTTCCCGAGCGGGATGGATCATCCCGATCGGGACGGCCCTGTCTTCCCGACCGGGATGGGTTGGTCCCGACCGGGATGGGCTCACAGCAGCCTTCTCAATGTCGCACCCCATCCCGAACGGGATGGGTCTTGTAGGCCTCCCTTAAGAGCTCTTTGGTCCCTCCTTGCCTCTCATGGGTTTCTCGCCGATTCTCGGGACTCGGGATCGGGTCTCGGAGGCTCGGGATTGGGTCCCAAGGTCTCGGGGGCGATTTCAAGGCATCGAGTCATCGTTCCTTTACTCCGTTGGCTCCAAAATGTGTAGGTATAGAGTCGGAATCGCTCCAACTCTTCCAAATCGGTCTCGGGAACCTGAAACAAACTAAAGGAAGCATAAGAAACCCATAAATCGCTCCCCAAGGAGCGATTCTACAAAGAAATGGGACCAAAACATAGTGAAAAAGGCACTACAAACTACACTTATCAACTCCCCTACACTTAGCCCTTACTCGCCCTCGAGTAAGCACAAACTAAGTACTAAACTATCCGAGTGGGTATTAGCGCACCCTACGCCCTTTCAACTCACGCGAGTACACTTTGAGGACAAGTGTACTCCACAAGGCAAGTGGGGTCTTGCGACAAAACCGCGGATGCAACCGGACACAAAACACACAAACAAACAAACACACAAACAAACACATAATCGGTTGCACCCAAAAGAAAACAAATACCGCTTCCCTCAAAAAGCGGTGAAAGAAGCACCGGTTTAGGACTCGAGGTAAGTGACAACGTTCCCAAGCTAGCAATACAAACCAAGGTGGACTAAACCCTAATAGTATGATGATAAAGCAACAAAAACGTTGGTAACTTACCTAGGTCCCCCTAACTTTCTAAAAACGTACTACGGGACGATCGGCGGAGTGGAAAAATGAAGAACCACGGTGTTAGTCGACACTGTAGGTAAGTGAGACCCCGCCCCCTTTAGCGTGAGCCAAGAGGGTCGTCCCGTTTCCAAAACCGCCTAACTAGTCCAAGTAAAAAGGTGGAAAACATGCAAAATGAGGGAAGACCGACTAATGCCGCTATCATCCTTCCTCGGGACTCGGTCCTTTGGTAGGCTCTTCACGGCAAAAGTCGGAAAAAGGCTTATTTTTGTGGGGATTTCTTTTTGTGAGACGGGTTTTCTTTTGGCATTTTCTTTCTTTTCGACGTTTTTGCTTGTTTGTTGCCATGCCATTTCTTTTTCTTCTTTTCTATTTTCTTTTTGGCTTTTGTGCCTTTTCTTTTTCTTCTTTCTTTTCTTTCTTTCTTTTTTTTTCTTTCTTTTCTTTTCTTTGCCCTTTTTTGGCAAGATTTGGTTTTTTTGGCATTTCTGTGTGTAACAAGAAAGATAGAAATCAACAAATTGCAATTTTATTCAGTGGATATGTGTAGGAGGTAGGTGAATGGGAGAGTTGGGGGTCGCAATTTCCCTACAAACCCACAAAAAGGGGAGAACTTGGACTAATCGAGCAAATTTCAAACACGGTCACCTAAGGGACGAGACTCGGTAACCAAGGCCTTTTCACACCGTGGGTGGTCATAATGGTCAAAAGTGCAAATCCCGCAGTAAATCCCTAGTAAGCTAGGTGGACTCAAGGTAAAGGACCAACGAAATCATTGATTTAGGGTCATTCTACTAGACTAAAGTCCAAGACTCCATTTACACTACTAGGAAGGGAAAGTACACACTCACACACTAGCCTCTAAACCGGGTTTTCGAAAACCATTGACACAAGACACAACTACACAACACATTACAAGGACTCAACGAGAATGAAAGGAAAAGAAACAAAAGGCAACAAAATAAAACAGAACAAGACAAAACGAACACATAAACAAAGCACACACCACCCCGAAATTCCAAACAAGTCATCAAATCCACCACAAGTATGTACAATTTCCACCCGAGCACACCTCAACACAACCTTCTCCAAGCATCACAAGGAATAAAGAGGGAAAGAGGGTTAGAAGATGTTACCGGATGTCTTCAAAGCTTTCCAAACAACGGTGATTAAGCAACCTATAAGGAAAAAGGAGGCAAAACACACACAATACAAAACAAATATACGACACAACGACACAAAAGAAAAAGACACAAAAAGAAAATCTTTTTGATTTTTGTGAAAAATTTTCAAATTTTTAGGTTTTTTTGAAGATTTTTCGAAAAAGGGAAAAATAAAACTTACTACGATAGA
This sequence comes from Agrostemma githago, assembly GCA_958450325.1. Classification (NCBI taxonomy): domain Eukaryota; kingdom Viridiplantae; phylum Streptophyta; class Magnoliopsida; order Caryophyllales; family Caryophyllaceae; genus Agrostemma; species Agrostemma githago. Next base: position 22,772,701 of record OY288255.1, on the reverse strand, counting down.
ATATCGCTCCCCCACACTTAAACCGAGCAATGTCCTCATATGCTCAATCGTAGTGTGCGGAGAGACAAAAGAAAAGGAAAAGAAACTACGAAAATAAGGCTAAAAATCAAAGAATAAGGTGAAGAAAACGGTAGAAGGTGTCCGGCGGGGGTGTAATCAAGTCACCATGGGCCGAGACAAGAAAAGATATGGAAGGGGGAAGAAAATAAAAAGAAAGAAATAAAAGGAAATGGGAGGGGAGGGCTAGGTGGACATGGGACAAGATTACTAATTCCCCTAATTCCCCTACTAACCGCACAAGATTACTACTCACTCATTATCATGAACAAAACAACCATAACAAGAGAAAACAAACTCACTAAACAAACATCCATTATGAACAACAATAACAATAACAATATGAAAAGATTCAAACAAGATTAAATAAACAAGATTAAGAGTAAAGATGATTATACCAACACTAAGATGATGAAAAGATGCAATCTTGTATTAATAAGAAACCCAAATAAAATCCCAAGGTTGTCAAGCTTGGAACTATCTTCAAGTATCCCCTTAATCCAAGAACTAATTACAATGATTAACTAAGAATTAAAGAGAGATTAAAGCTAATGTGTGTAGAACTAATCTAGGGTTTTGGAGGCTTAAGAGAGTCTAGGGTATGATAAGATATGCTACTAATACAAGAGGGGAGTATATATATGGGTACAAGAATGAAGGAGCATGAAATAGAAGGACCCGTGCTGCCTCTGTAGCTTCCCGAGCGGGATGGATCATCCCGATCGGGACGGCCCTGTCTTCCCGACCGGGATGGGTTGGTCCCGACCGGGATGGGCTCACAGCAGCCTTCTCAATGTCGCACCCCATCCCGAACGGGATGGGTCTTGTAGGCCTCCCTTAAGAGCTCTTTGGTCCCTCCTTGCCTCTCATGGGTTTCTCGCCGATTCTCGGGACTCGGGATCGGGTCTCGGAGGCTCGGGATTGGGTCCCAAGGTCTCGGGGTCGATTTCAAGGCATCGAGTCATCGTTCCTTTACTCCGTTGGCTCCAAAATGTGTAGGTATAGAGTCGGAATCGCTCCAACTCTTCCAAATCGGTCTCGGGAACCTGAAACAAACTAAAGGAAGCATAAGAAACCCATAAATCGCTCCCCAAGGAGCGATTCTACAAAGAAATGGGACCAAAACATAGTGAAAAAGGCACTACAAACTACACTTATCAACTCCCCTACACTTAGCCCTTACTCGCCCTCGAGTAAGCACAAACTAAGTACTAAACTATCCGAGTGGGTATTAGCGCACCCTACGCCCTTTCAACTCACGCGAGTACACTTTGAGGACAAGTGTACTCCACAAGGCAAGTGGGGTCTTGCGACAAAACCGCGGATGCAACCGGACACAAAACACACAAACAAACAAACACACAAACAAACACATAATCGGTTGCACCCAAAAGAAAACAAATACCGCTTCCCTCAAAAAGCGGTGAAAGAAGCACCGGTTTAGGACTCGAGGTAAGTGACAACGTTCCCAAGCTAGCAATACAAACCAAGGTGGACTAAACCCTAATAGTATGATGATAAAGCAACAAAAACGTTGGTAACTTACCTAGGTCCCCCTAACTTTCTAAAAACGTACTACGGGACGATCGGCGGAGTGGAAAAATGAAGAACCACGGTGTTAGTCGACACTGTAGGTAAGTGAGACCCCGCCCCCTTTAGCGTGAGCCAAGAGGGTCGTCCCGTTTCCAAAACCGCCTAACTAGTCCAAGTAAAAAGGTGGAAAACATGCAAAATGAGGGAAGACCGACTAATGCCGCTATCATCCTTCCTCGGGACTCGGTCCTTTGGTAGGCTCTTCACGGCAAAAGTCGGAAAAAGGCTTATTTTTGTGGGGATTTCTTTTTGTGAGACGGGTTTTCTTTTGGCATTTTCTTTCTTTTCGACGTTTTTGCTTGTTTGTTGCCATGCCATTTCTTTTTCTTCTTTTCTATTTTCTTTTTGGCTTTTGTGCCTTTTCTTTTTCTTCTTTCTTTTCTTTCTTTCTTTTTTTTTCTTTCTTTTCTTTTCTTTGCCCTTTTTTGGCAAGATTTGGTTTTTTTGGCATTTCTGTGTGTAACAAGAAAGATAGAAATCAACAAATTGCAATTTTATTCAGTGGATATGTGTAGGAGGTAGGTGAATGGGAGAGTTGGGGGTCGCAATTTCCCTACAAACCCACAAAAAGGGGAGAACTTGGACTAATCGAGCAAATTTCAAACACGGTCACCTAAGGGACGAGACTCGGTAACCAAGGCCTTTTCACACCGTGGGTGGTCATAATGGTCAAAAGTGCAAATCCCGCAGTAAATCCCTAGTAAGCTAGGTGGACTCAAGGTAAAGGACCAACGAAATCATTGATTTAGGGTCATTCTACTAGACTAAAGTCCAAGACTCAATTTACACTACTAGGAAGGGAAAGTACACACTCACACACTAGCCTCTAAACCGGGTTTTCGAAAACCATTGACACAAGACACAACTACACAACACATTACAAGGACTCAACGAGAATGAAAGGAAAAGAAACAAAAGGCAACAAAATAAAACAGAACAAGACAAAACGAACACATAAACAAAGCACACACCACCCCGAAATTCCAAACAAGTCATCAAATCCACCACAAGTATGTACAATTTCCACCCGAGCACACCTCAACACAACCTTCTCCAAGCATCACAAGGAATAAAGAGGGAAAGAGGGTTAGAAGATGTTACCGGATGTCTTCAAAGCTTTCCAAACAACGGTGATTAAGCAACCTATAAGGAAAAAGGAGGCAAAACACACACAATACAAAACAAATATACGACACAACGACACAAAAGAAAAAGACACAAAAAGAAAATCTTTTTGATTTTTGTGAAATTTTTTCAAATTTTTAGGTTTTTTTGAAGATTTTTCGAAAAAGGGAAAAATAAAACTAACTACGATAGAATATCGCTCCCCCACACTTAAACCGAGCAATGTCCTCATATGCTCAATCGTAGTGTGCGGAGAGACAAAAGAAAAGGAAAAGAAACTACGAAAATAAGGCTAAAAATCAAAGAATAAGGTGAAGAAAACGGTAGAAGGTGTCCGGCGGGGGTGTAATCAAGTCACCATGGGCCGAGACAAGAAAAGATATGGAAGGGGGAAGAAAATAAAAAGAATGAAATAAAAGGAAATGGGAGGGGAGGGCTAGGTGGACATGGGACAAGATTACTAATTCCCCTAATTCCCCTACTAACCGCACAAGATTACTACTCACTCATTATCATGAACAAAACAACCATAACAAGAGAAAACAAACTCACTAAACAAACATCCATTATGAACAACAATAACAATAACAATATGAAAAGATTCAAACAAGATTAAATAAACAAGATTAAGAGTAAAGATGATTATACCAACACTAAGATGATGAAAAGATGCAATCTTGTATTAATAAGAAACCCAAATAAAATCCCAAGGTTGTCAAGCTTGGAACTATCTTCAAGTATCCCCTTAATCCAAGAACTAATTACAATGATTAACTAAGAATTAAAGAGAGATTAAAGCTAATGTGTGTAGAACTAATCTAGGGTTTTGGAGGCTTAAGAGAGTCTAGGGTATGATATAAGATATGCTACTAATACAAGAGGGGAGTATATATATGGGTACAAGAATGAAGGAGCATGAAATAGAAGGACCCGTGCTGCCTCTGTAGCTTCCCGAGCGGGATGGATCATCCCGATCGGGACGGCCCTGTCTTCCCGACCGGGATGGGTTGGTCCCGACCGGGATGGGCTCACAGCAGCCTTCTCAATGTCGCACCCCATCCCGAACGGGATGGGTCTTGTAGGCCTCCCTTAAGAGCTCTTTGGTCCCTCCTTGCCTCTCATGGGTTTCTCGCCGATTCTCGGGACTCGGGATCGGGTCTCGGAGGCTCGGGATTGGGTCCCAAGGTCTCGGGGTCGATTTCAAGGCATCGAGTCATCGTTCCTTTACTCCGTTGGCTCCAAAATGTGTAGGTATAGAGTCGGAATCGCTCCAACTCTTCCAAATCGGTCTCGGGAACCTGAAACAAACTAAAGGAAGCATAAGAAACCCATAAATCGCTCCCCAAGGAGCGATTCTACAAAGAAATGGGACCAAAACATAGTGAAAAAGGCACTACAAACTACACTTATCAACTCCCCTACACTTAGCCCTTACTCGCCCTCGAGTAAGCACAAACTAAGTACTAAACTATCCGAGTGGGTATTAGCGCACCCTACGCCCTTTCAACTCACGCGAGTACACTTTGAGGACAAGTGTACTCCACAAGGCAAGTGGGGTCTTGCGACAAAACCGCGGATGCAACCGGACACAAAACACACAAACAAACAAACACACAAACAAACACATAATCGGTTGCACCCAAAAGAAAACAAATACCGCTTCCCTCAAAAAGCGGTGAAAGAAGCACCGGTTTAGGACTCGAGGTAAGTGACAACGTTCCCAAGCTAGCAATACAAACCAAGGTGGACTAAACCCTAATAGTATGATGATAAAGCAACAAAAACGTTGGTAACTTACCTAGGTCCCCCTAACTTTCTAAAAACGTACTACGGGACGATCGGCGGAGTGGAAAAATGAAGAACCACGGTGTTAGTCGACACTGTAGGTAAGTGAGACCCCGCCCCCTTTAGCGTGAGCCAAGAGGGTCGTCCCGTTTCCAAAACCGCCTAACTAGTCCAAGTAAAAAGGTGGAAAACATGCAAAATGAGGGAAGACCGACTAATGCCGCTATCATCCTTCCTCGGGACTCGGTCCTTTGGTAGGCTCTTCACGGCAAAAGTCGGAAAAAGGCTTATTTTTGTGAGGATTTCTTTTTGTGAGACGGGTTTTCTTTTGGCATTTTCTTTCTTTTCGACGTTTTTGCTTGTTTGTTGCCATGCCATTTCTTTTTCTTCTTTTCTATTTTCTTTTTGGCTTTTGTGCCTTTTCTTTTTCTTCTTTCTTTTCTTTCTTTCTTTTTTTTTCTTTCTTTTCTTTTCTTTGCCCTTTTTTGGCAAGATTTGGTTTTTTTGGCATTTCTGTGTGTAACAAGAAAGATAGAAATCAACAAATTGCAATTTTATTCAGTGGATATGTGTAGGAGGTAGGTGAATGGGAGAGTTGGGGGTCGCAATTTCCCTACAAACCCACAAAAAGGGGAGAACTTGGACTAATCGAGCAAATTTCAAACACGGTCACCTAAGGGACGAGACTCGGTAACCAAGGCCTTTTCACACCGTGGGTGGTCATAATGGTCAAAAGTGCAAATCCCGCAGTAAATCCCTAGTAAGCTAGGTGGACTCAAGGTAAAGGACCAACGAAATCATTGATTTAGGGTCATTCTACTAGACTAAAGTCCAAGACTCGATTTACACTACTATGAAGGGAAAGTACACACTCACACACTAGCCTCTAAACAGGGTTTTCGAAAACCATTTACACAAGACACAACTACACAACACATTACAAGGACTCAACGAGAATGAAAGGAAAAGAAACAAAAGGCAACAAAATAAAACAGAACAAGACAAAACGAACACATAAACAAAGCACACACCACCCCGAAATTCCAAACAAGTCATCAAATCCACCACAAGTATGTACAATTTCCACCCGAGCACACCTCAACACAACCTTCTCCAAGCATCACAAGGAATAAAGAGGGAAAGAGGGTTAGAAGATGTTACCGGATGTCTTCAAAGCTTTCCAAACAACGGTGATTAAGCAACCTATAAGGAAAAGGGAGGCAAAACACACACAATACAAAACAAATATACGACACAACGACACAAAAGAAAAAGACACAAAAAGAAAATCTTTTTGGTTTTTGTGAAAAAATTTCAAATTTTTAGGTTTTTTTTAAGATTTTTCGAAAAAGGGAAAAATAAAACTAACTACGATAGAATATCGCTCCCCCACACTTAAACCGAGCAATGTCCTCATATGCTCAATCGTAGTGTGTGGAGAGACAAAAGAAAAGGAAAAGAAACTACGAAAATAAGGCTAAAAATCAAAGAATAAGGTGAAGAAAGCGGTAGAAGGTGTCCGGCCGGGGTGTAATCAAGTCACCATGGGCCGAGACAAGAAAAGATATGGAAGGGGGAAGAAAATAAAAAGAAAGAAATAAAAGGAAATGGGAGGGGAGGGCTAGGTGGACATGGGACAAGATTACTAATTCCCCTAATTCCCCTACTAACCCCACAAGATTACTACTCACTCATTATCATGAACAAAACAACCATAACAAGAGAAAACAAACTCACTAAACAAACATCCATTATGAACAACAATAACAATAACAATATGAAAAGATTCAAACAAGATTAAATAAACAAGATTAAGAGTAAAGATGATTATACCAACACTAAGATGATGAAAAGATGCAATCTTGTATTAATAAGAAACCCAAATAAAATCCCAAGGTTGTCAAGCTTGGAACAATCTTCAAGTATCCCCTTAATCCAAGAACTAATTACAATGATTAACTAAGAATTAAAGAGAGATTAAAGCTAATGTGTGTAGAACTAATCTAGGGTTTTGGTGGCTTAAGAGAGTCTAGGGTATGATAAGATATGTTACTAATACAAGAGGGGAGTATATACATGGGTACAAGAATGAAGGAGCATGAAATAGAAGGACCCGTGCTGCCTCTGTAGCTTCCCGAGCGGGACGGATCATCCCGATCGGGACGGCCCTATCATCCCGACCGGGACGGGTTGGTCCCGACCGGGATGGGCTCACAGCAGCCTTCTCAATGTCGCACCCCATCCCGAACGGGATGGGTCTTGTAGGCCTCCCTTAAGAGCTCTTTGGTCCCTCCTTGCCTCTCATGGGTTTCTCGCCGATTCTCGGGACTCGGGATCGGGTCTCGGAGGCTCGGGATTGGGTCCCAAGGTCTCGGGGTCAATTTCAAGGCATCGAGTCATCGTTCCTTTACTCCGTTGGCTCCAAAATGTGTAGGTATAGAGTCGGAATCGCTCCAACTCTTCCAAATCGGTCTCGGGAACCTGAATCAAACTAAAGGAAGCATAAGAAACCCATAAATCGCTCCTCAAGGAGCGATTCTACAAAGAAATGGGACCAAAACATAGTGAAAAAGGCACTACAAACTACACTTATCAACTCCCCTACACTTAGCCCTTACTCGCCCTCGAGTAAGCACAAACTAAGTACTAAACTATCCGAGTGGGTATTAGCGAACCCTACGCCCTTTCAACTCACGCGAGTACACTTTGAGGACAAGTGTACTCCACAAGGCAAGTGGGGTCTTGCGACAAAACCGCGGATGCAACCGGACACAAAACACACAAACAAACACATAATCGGTTGCACCCAAAAGAAAACAAATACCGCTTCCCTCAAAAAGCGGTGAAAGAAGCACCGGTTTAGGACTCGAGGTAAGTGACAACGTTCCCAAGCTAGCAATACAAACCAAGGTGGACTAAACCCTAATAGTATGATGATAAAGCAACAAAAACGTTGGTAACTTACCTAGGTCCCCCTAACTTTCTAAAAACGTACTACGGGACGATCGACGGAGTGGAAAAATGAAGAACCACGGTGTTAGTCGACACTGTAGGTAAGTGAGACCCCGCCCCCTTTAGCGTGAGCCAAGAGGGTCGTCCCGTGTCCAAAACCGCCTAACTAGTCCAAGTAAAAAGGTGGAAAACATGCAAAATGAGGGAAGACCGACTAATGCCGCTATCATCCTTCCTCGGGACTCGGTCCTTTGGTAGGCTCTTCACGGCAAAAGTCGGAAAAAGGCTTATTTTTGTGGGGATTTCTTTTTGTGAGACGGGTTTTCTTTTGGCATTTTCTTTCTTTTCGACGTTTTTGCTTGTTTGTTGCCATGCCATTTCTTTTTCTTCTTTTCTATTTTCTTTTTGGCTTTTGTGCCTTTTCTTTTTCTTCATTCTTTTCTTTCTTTCATTTTTTTCTTTCTTTTCTTTTCTTGCCCTTTTTTGGCAAGATTTGGTTTTTTTGGCATTTCAATGTGTAACAAGAAAGATAGAAATCAACAAATTGCAATTTTATTGAGTGGATATGTGTAGGAGGTAGGTGAATGGGAGAGTTGGGGGTCGCAATTTCCCTACAAACCCACAAAAAGGGGAGAACTTGGACTAATCGAGCAAATTTCAAACACGGTCACCTAAGGGACGAGACTCGGTAACCAAGGCCTTTTCACACCGTGGGTGGTCATAATGGTCAAAAGTGCAAATCCCGCAGTAAATCCCTAGTAAGCTAGGTGGACTCAAGGTAAAGGACCAACGAAATCATTGATTTAGGGTCATTCTACTAGACTAAAGTCCAAGACTCGATTTACACTACTATGAAGGGAAAGTACACACTCACACACTAGCCTCTAAACCGGGTTTTCGAAAACCATTTACACAAGACACAACTACACAACACATTACAAGGACTCAACGAGAATGAAAGGAAAAGAAACAAAAGGCAACAAAATAAAACAGAACAAGACAAAACGAACACATAAACAAAGCACACACCACCCCGAAATTCCAAACAAGTCATCAAATCCACCACAAGTATGTACAATTTCCACCCGAGCACACCTCAACACAACCTTCTCCAAGCATCACAAGGAATAAAGAGGGAAAGAGGGTTAGAAGATGTTACCGGATGTCTTCAAAGCTTTCCAAACAACGGTGATTAAGCAACCTATAAGGAAAAGGGAGGCAAAACACACACAATACAAAACAAATATACGACACAACGACACAAAAGAAAAAGACACAAAAAGAAAATCTTTTTGGTTTTTGTGAAAAAATTTCAAATTTTTAGGTTTTTTTGAAGATTTTTCGAAAAAGGGAAAAATAAAACTAACTACGATAGAATATCGCTCCCCCACACTTAAACCGAGCAATGTCCTCATATGCTCAATCGTAGTGTGTGGAGAGACAAAAGAAAAGGAAAAGAAACTACGAAAATAAGGCTAAAAATCAAAGAATAAGGTGAAGAAAACGGTAGAAGGTGTCCGGCCGGGGTGTAATCAAGTCACCATGGGCCGAGACAAGAAAAGATATGGAAGGGGGAAGAAAATAAAAAGAAAGAAATAAAAGGAAATGGGAGGGGAGGGCTAGGTGGACATGGGACAAGATTACTAATTCCCCTACTAACCCCACAAGATTACTACTCACTCATTATCATGAACAAAACAACCATAACAAAAGAAAACAAACTCACTAAACAAACATCCATTATGAACAACAATAACAATAACAATATGAAAAGATTCAAACAAGATTAAATAAACAAGATTAAGAGTAAAGATGATTATACCAACACTAAGATGATGAAAAGATGCAATCTTGTATTAATAAGAAACCCAAATAAAATCCCAAGGTTGTCAAGCTTGGAACAATCTTCAAGTATCCCCTTAATCCAAGAACTAATTACAATGATTAACTAAGAATTAAAGAGAGATTAAAGCTAATGTGTGTAGAACTAATCTAGGGTTTTGGTGGCTTAAGAGAGTCTAGGGTATGATAAGATATGTTACTAATACAAGAGGGGAGTATATATATGGGTACAAGAATGAAGGAGCATGAAATAGAAGGACCCGTGCTGCCTCTGTAGCTTCCCGAGCGGGACGGATCATCCCGATCGGGACGGCCCTATCATACCGACCGGGACGGGTTGGTCCCGACCGGGATGGGCTCACAGCAGCCTTCTCAATGTCGCACCCCATCCCGAACGGGATGAGGCCATCCCGAACGGGATGGGTCTTGTAGGCCTCCCTTAAGAGCTCTTTGGTCCCTCCTTGCCTCTCATGGGTTTCTCGCCGATTCTCGGGACTCGGGATCGGGTCTCGGAGGCTCGGGATTGGGTCCCAAGGTCTCGGGGTCAATTTCAAGGCATCGAGTCATCGTTCCTTTACTCCGTTGGCTCCAAAATGTGTAGGTATAGAGTCGGAATCGCTCCAACTCTTCCAAATCGGTCTCGGGAACCTGAAACAAACTAAAGGAAGCATAAGAAACCCATAAATCGCTCCTCAAGGAGCGATTCTACAAAGAAATGGGACCAAAACATAGTGAAAAAGGCACTACGAACTACCCTTATCAACTCCCCTACACTTAGCCCTTACTCGCCCTCGAGTAAGCACAAACTAAGTACTAAACTATCCGAGTGGGTATTAGCGAACCCTACGCCCTTTCAACTCACGCGAGTACACTTTGAGGACAAGTGTACTCCACAAGGCAAGTGGGGTCTTGCGACAAAACCGCGGATGCAACCGGACACAAAACACACAAACAAACACATAATCGGTTGCACCCAAAAGAAAACAAATACCGCTTCCCTCAAAAAGCGGTGAAAGAAGCACCGGTTTAGGACTCGAGGTAAGTGACAACGTTCCCAAGCTAGCAATACAAACCAAGGTGGACTAAACCCTAATAGTATGATGATAAAGCAACAAAAACGTTGGTAACTTACCTAGGTCCCCCTAACTTTCTAAAAACGTACTACGGGACGATCGACGGAGTGGAAAAATGAAGAACCACGGTGTTAGTCGACACTGTAGGTAAGTGAGACCCCGCCCCCTTTAGCGTGAGCCAAGAGGGTCGTCCCGTTTCCAAAACCGCCTAACTAGTCCAAGTAAAAAGGTGGAAAACATGCAAAATGAGGGAAGACCGACTAATGCCGCTATCATCCTTCCTCGGGACTCGGTCCTTTGGTAGGCTCTTCACGGCAAAAGTCGGAAAAAGGCTTATTTTTGTGGGGATTTCTTTTTGTGAGACGGGTTTTCTTTTGGCATTTTCTTTCTTTTCGACGTTTTTGTTTGTTTGTTGCCGTGCCATTTCTTTTTCTTCTTTTCTATTTTCTTTTTGGCTTTTGTGCCTTTTCTTTTTCTTCATTCTTTTCTTTCTTTCATTTTTTTCTTTCTTTTCTTTTCTTGCCCTTTTTTGGCAAGATTTGGTTTTTTTGGCATTTCAATGTGTAACAAGAAAGATAGAAATCAACAAATTGCAATTTTATTGAGTGGATATGTGTAGGAGGTAGGTGAATGGGAGAGTTGGGGGTCGCAATTTCCCTACAAACCCACAAAAAGGGGAGAACTTGGACTAATCGAGCAAATTTCAAACACGGTCACCTAAGGGACGAGACTCGGTAACCAAGGCCTTTTCACACCGTGGGTGGTCATAATGGTCAAAAGTGCAAATCCCGCAGTAAATCCCTAGTAAGCTAGGTGGACTCAAGGTAAAGGACCAACGAAATCATTGATTTAGGGTCATTCTACTAGACTAAAGTCCAAGACTCGATTTACACTACTATGAAGGGAAAGTACACACTCACACACTAGCCTCTAAACCGGGTTTTCGAAAACCATTTACACAAGACACAACTACACAACACATTACAAGGACTCAACGAGAATGAAAGGAAAAGAAACAAAAGGCAACAAAATAAAACAGAACAAGACAAAACGAACACATAAACAAAGCACACACCACCCCGAAATTCCAAACAAGTCATCAAATCCACCACAAGTATGTACAATTTCCACCCGAGCACACCTCAACACAACCTTCTCCAAGCATCACAAGGAATAAAGAGGGAAAGAGGGTTAGAAGATGTTACCGGATGTCTTCAAAGCTTTCCAAACAACGGTGATTAAGCAACCTATAAGGAAAAGGGAGGCAAAACACACACAATACAAAACAAATATACGACACAACGACACAAAAGAAAAAGACACAAAAAGAAAATCTTTTTGATTTTTGTGAAAAAATTTCAAATTTTTAGGTTTTTTTGAAGATTTTTCGAAAAAGGGAAAAATAAAACTAACTACGATAGAATATCGCTCCCCCACACTTAAACCGAGCAATGTTCTCATTTGCTCAATCGTAGTGTGCGGAGAGACAAAAGAAAAGGAAAAGAAACTACGAAAATAAGGCTAAAAATCAAAGAATAAGGTGAAGAAAACGGTAGAAGATGTCCGGCCGGGGTGTAATCAAGTCACCATGGGCCGAGACAAGAAAAGATATGGAAGGGGGAAGAAAATAAAAAGAAAGAAATAAAAGGAAATGGGAGGGGAGGGCTAGGTGGACATGGGACAAGATTACTAATTCCCCTAATTCCCCTAATAACCCCACAAGATTACTACTCACTCATTATCATGAACAAAACAACCATAACAAGAGAAAACAAACTCACTAAACAAACATCCATTATGAACAACAATAACAATAACAATATGAAAAGATTCAAACAAGATTAAATAAACAAGATTAAGAGTAAAGATGATTATACCAACACTAAGATGATGAAAAGATGCAATCTTGTATTAATAAGAAACCCAAATAAAATCCCAAGGTTGTCAAGCTTGGAACAATCTTCAAGTATCCCATTAATCCAAGAACTAATTACAATGATTAACTAAGAATTAAAGAGAGATTAAAGCTAATGTGTGTAGAACTAATCTAGGGTTTTGGTGGCTTAAGAGAGTCTAGGGTATGATAAGATATGTTACTAATACAAGAGGGGAGTATATATATGGGTACAAGAATGAAGGAGCATGAAATAGAAGGACCCGTGCTGCCTCTGTAGCTTCCCGAGCGGGACGGATCATCCCGATCGGGACGGCCCTGTCATCCCGACCGGGACGGGTTGGTCCCGACCGGGATGGGCTCACAGCAGCCTTCTCAATGTCGCACCCCATCCCGAACGGGATGAGGCCATCCCGAACGGGATGGGTCTTGTAGGCCTCCCTTAAGAGCTCTTTGGTCCCTCCTTGCCTCTCATGGGTTTCTCGCCGATTCTCGGGACTCGGGATCGGGTCTCGGAGGCTCGGGATTGGGTCCCAAGGTCTCGGGGTCGATTTCAAGGCATCGAGTCATCGTTCCTTTACTCCGTTGGCTCCAAAATGTGTAGGTATAGAGTCGGAATCGCTCCAACTCTTCCAAATCGGTCTCGGAAACCTGAAACAAACAAAAGGAAGCATAAGAAACCCATAAATCGTTCCCCAAGGAGCGATTCTACAAAGAAATGGGACCAAAACATAGTGAAAAAGGCTCTACAAACTACACTTATCAACTCCCCTACACTTAGCCCTTACTCGCCCTCGAGTAAGCACAAACTAAGTACTAAACTATCCGAGTGGGTATTAGCGCACCCTACGCCCTTTCAATTCACGCGAGTACACTTTGAGGACAAGTGTACTCCACAAGGCAAGTGGGGTCTTGCGACAAAACCGCGGATGCAACCGGACACAAAACACACAAACAAACACATAATCGGTTGCACCCAAAAGAAAACAAATACCGCTTCCCTCAAAAAGCGGTGAAAGAAGCACCGGTTTAGGACTCGAGGTAAGTGACAACGTTCCCAAGCTAGCAATACAAACCAAGGTGGACTAAACCCTAATAGTATGATGATAAAGCAACAAAAACGTTGGTAACTTACCTAGGTCCCCCTAACTTTCTAAAAACGTACTACGGGACGATCGGCGGAGTGGAAAAATGAAGAACCACGGTGTTAGTCGACACTGTAGGTAAGTGAGACCCCGCCCCCTTTAGCGTGAGCCAAGAGGGTCGTCCCGTGTCCAAAACCGCCTAACTAGTCCAAGTAAAAAGGTGGAAAACATGCAAAATGAGGGAAGACCGACTAATGCCGCTATCATCCTTCCTCGGGACTCGGTCCTTTGGTAGGCTCTTCACGGCAAAAGTCGGAAAAAGGCTTATTTTTGTGGGGATTTCTTTTTGTGAGACGGGTTTTCTTTTGGCATTTTCTTTCTTTTCGACGTTTTTGCTTGTTTGTTGCCATGCCATTTCTTTTTCTTCTTTTCTATTTTCTTTTTGGCTTTTGTGCCTTTTCTTTTTCTTCATTCTTTTCTTTCTTTCATTTTTTTCTTTCTTTTCTTTTCTTTGCCCTTTTTTGGCAAGATTTGGTTTTTTTGGCATTTCAATGTGTAACAAGAAAGATAGAAATCAACAATTTGCAATTTTATTGAGTGGATATGTGTAGGAGGTAGGTGAATGGGAGAGTCGGGGGTCGCGATTTCCCTACAAACCCACAAAAAGGGGAGAACTTGGACTAATCGAGCAAATTTCAAACACGGTCACCTAAGGGACGAGACTCGGTAACCAAGGCCTTTTCACACCGTGGGTGGTCATAATGGTCAAAAGTGCAAATCCCGCAGTAAATCCCTAGTAAGCTAGGTGGACTCAAGGTAAAGGACCAACGAAATCATTGATTTAGGGTCATTCTACTAGACTAAAGTCCAAGACTCAATTTACACTACTAGGAAGGGAAAGTACACACTCACACACTAGCCTCTAAACCGGGTTTTCGAAAACCATTGACACAAGACACAACTACACAACACATTACAAGGACTCAACGAGAATGAAAGGAAAAGAAACAAAAGGCAACAAAATAAAACAGAACAAGACAAAACGAACACATAAACAAAGCACACACCACCCCGAAATTCCAAACAAGTCATCAAATCCACCACAAGTATGTACAATTTCCACCCGAGCACACCTCAACACAACCTTCTCCAAGCATCACAAGGAATAAAGAGGGAAAGAGGGTTAGAAGATGTTACCGGATGTCTTCAAAGCTTTCCAAACAACGGTGATTAAGCAACCTATAAGGAAAAAGGAGGCAAAACACACACAATACAAAACAAATATACGACACAACGACACAAAAGAAAAAGACACAAAAAGAAAATCTTTTTGATTTTTGTGAAATTTTTTCAAATTTTTAGGTTTTTTTGAAGATTTTTCGAAAAAGGGAAAAATAAAACTAACTACGATAGAATATCGCTCCCCCACACTTAAACCGAGCAATGTCCTCATATGCTCAATCGTAGTGTGCGGAGAGACAAAAGAAAAGGAAAAGAAACTACGAAAATAAGGCTAAAAATCAAAGAATAAGGTGAAGAAAACGGTAGAAGGTGTCCGGCGGGGGTGTAATCAAGTCACCATGGGCCGAGACAAGAAAAGATATGGAAGGGGGAAGAAAATAAAAAGAAAGAAATAAAAGGAAATGGGAGGGGAGGGCTAGGTGGACATGGGACAAGATTACTAATTCCCCTAATTCCCCTACTAACCGCACAAGATTACTACTCACTCATTATCATGAACAAAACAACCATAACAAGAGAAAACAAACTCACTAAACAAACATCCATTATGAACAACAATAACAATAACAATATGAAAAGATTCAAACAAGATTAAATAAACAAGATTAAGAGTAAAGATGATTATACCAACACTAAGATGATGAAAAGATGCAATCTTGTATTAATAAGAAACCCAAATAAAATCCCAAGGTTGTCAAGTTTGGAACTATCTTCAAGTATCCCCTTAATCCAAGAACTAATTACAATGATTAACTAAGAATTAAAGAGAGATTAAAGCTAATGTGTGTAGAACTAATCTAGGGTTTTGGAGGCTTAAGAGAGTCTAGGGTATGATAAGATATGCTACTAATACAAGAGGGGAGTATATATATGGGTACAAGAATGAAGGAGCATGAAATAGAAGGACCCGTGCTGCCTCTGTAGCTTCCCGAGCGGGATGGATCATCCCGATCGGGACGGCCCTGTCTTCCCGACCGGGATGGGTTGGTCCCGACCGGGATGGGCTCACAGCAGCCTTCTCAATGTCGCACCCCATCCCGAACGGGATGAGGCCATCCCGAACGGGATGGGTCTTGTAGGCCTCCCTTAAGAGCTCTTTGGTCCCACCTTGCCTCTCATGGGTTTTTCGCCGATTCTCGGGACTCGGGATCGGGTCTCGGAGGCTCGGGATTGGGTCCCAAGGTCTCGGGGTCGATTTCAAGGCATCGAGTCATCGTTCCTTTACTCCGTTGGCTCCAAAATGTGTAGGTATAGAGTCGGAATCGCTCCAACTCTTCCAAATCGGTCTCGGGAACCTGAAACGAACTAAAGGAAGCATAAGAAACCCATAAATCGCTCCCCAAGGAGCGATTCTACAAAGAAATGGGACCAAAACATAGTGAAAAAGGCTCTACAAACTACACTTATCAACTCCCCTACACTTAGCCCTTACTCGCCCTCGAGTAAGCACAAACTAAGTACTAAACTATCCGAGTGGGTATTAGCGCACCCTACGCCCTTTCAACTCACGCGAGTACACTTTGAGGACAAGTGTACTCCACAAGGCAAGTGGGGTCTTGCGACAAAACCGCGGATGCAACCGGACACAAAACACACAAACAAACACATAATCGGTTGCACCCAAAAGAAAACAAATACCGCTTCCCTCAAAAAGCGGTGAAAGAAGCACCGGTTTAGGACTCGAGGTAAGTGACAACGTTCCCAAGCTAGCAATACAAACCAAGGTGGACTAAACCCTAATAGTATGATGATAAAGCAACAAAAACGTTGGTAACTTACCTAGGTCCCCCTAACTTTCTAAAAACGTACTACGGGACGATCGGCGGAGTGGAAAAATGAAGAACCACGGTGTTAGTCGACACTGTAGGTAAGTGAGACCCCGCCCCCTTTAGCGTGAGCCAAGAGGGTCGTCCCGTGTCCAAAACCGCCTAACTAGTCCAAGTAAAAAGGTGGAAAACATGCAAAATGAGGGAAGACCGACTAATGCCGCTATCATCCTTCCTCGGGACTCGGTCCTTTGGTAGGCTCTTCACGGCAAAAGTCGGAAAAAGGCTTATTTTTGTGGGGATTTCTTTTTGTGAGACGGGTTTTCTTTTGGCATTTTCTTTCTTTTCGACGTTTTTGCTTGTTTGTTGCCATGCCATTTCTTTTTCTTCTTTTCTATTTTCTTTTTGGCTTTTGTGCCTTTTCTTTTTCTTCATTCTTTTCTTTCTTTCATTTTTTTCTTTGTTTTCTTCTCTTTGCCCTTTTTTGGCAAGATTTGGTTTTTTTGGCATTTCACTGTGTAACAAGAAAGATAGAAATCAACAAATTGCAATTTTATTGAGTGGATATGTGTAGGAGGTAGGTGAATGGGAGTGTCGGGGGTCGCAATTTCCCTACAAACCCACAAAAAGGGGAGAACTTGGACTAATCGAGCAAATTTCAAACACGGTCACCTAAGGGACGAGACTCGGTAACCAAGGCCTTTTCACACCGTGGGTGGTCATAATGGTCAAAAGTGCAAATCCCGCAGTAAATCCCTAGTAAGCTAGGTGGACTCAAGGTAAAGGACCAACGAAATCATTGATTTAGGGTCATTCTACTAGACTAAAGTCCAAGACTCAATTTACACTACTAGGAAGGGAAAGTACACACTCACACACTAGCCTCTAAACCGGGTTTTCGAAAACCATTGACACAAGACACAACTACACAACACATTACAAGGACTCAACGAGAATGAAAGGAAAAGAAACAAAAGGCAACAAAATAAAACAGAACAAGACAAAACGAACACATAAACAAAGCACACACCACCCCGAAATTCCAAACAAGTCATCAAATCCACCACAAGTATGTACAATTTCCACCCGAGCACACCTCAACACAATCTTCTCCAAGCATCACAAGGAATAAAGAGGGAAAGAGGGTTAGAAGATGTTACCGGATGTCTTCAAAGCTTTCCAAACAACGGTGATTAAGCAACCTATAAGGAAAAGGGAGGCAAAACACACACAATACAAAACAAATATACGACACAACGACACAAAAGAAAAAGACACAAAAAGAAAATCTTTTTGATTTTTGTGAAAAAATTTCAAATTTTTAGGTTTTTTTGAAGATTTTTCGAAAAAGGGAAAAATAAAACTAACTAAGATAGAATATCGCTCCCCCACACTTAAACCGAGCAATGTCCTCATATGCTCAATCGTAGTGTGTGGAGAGACAAAAGAAAAGGAAAAGAAACTATGAAAATAAGGCTAAAAATCAAAGAATAAGGTGAAGAAAACGGTAGAAGGTGTCCGGCGGGGGTGTAATCAAATCACCATGGGCCGAGACAAGAAAAGATATGGAAGGGGGAAGAAAATAAAAAGAAAGAAATAAAAGGAAATGGGAGGGGAGGGCTAGGTGGACATGGGACAAGATTACTAATTCCCCTAATTCCCCTACTAACCGCACAAGATTACTACTCACTCATTATCATGAACAAAACAACCATAACAAGAGAAAACAAACTCACTAAACAAACATCCATTATGAACAACAATAACAATAACAATATGAAAAGATTCAAACAAGATTAAATAAACAAGATTAAGAGTAAAGATGATTATACCAACACTAAGATGATGAAAAGATGCAATCTTGTATTAATAAGAAACCCAAATAAAATCCCAAGGTTGTCAAGCTTGGAACTATCTTCAAGTATCCCCTTAATCCAAGAACTAATTACAATGATTAACTAAGAATTAAAGAGAGATTAAAGCTAATGTGTGTAGAACTAATCTAGGGTTTTGGAGGCTTAAGAGAGTCTAGGGTATGATAAGATATGCTACTAATACAAGAGGGGAGTATATATATGGGTACAAGAATGAAGGAGCATGAAATAGAAGGACCCGTGCTGCCTCTGTAGCTTCCCGAGCGGGATGGATCATCCCGATCGGGACGGCCCTGTCTTCCCGACCGGGATGGGTTGGTCCCGACCGGGATGGGCTCACAGCAGCCTTCTCAATGTCGCACCCCATCCCGAACGGGATGAGGCCATCCCGAACGGGATGGGTCTTGTAGGCCTCCCTTAAGAGCTCTTTGGTCCCACCTTGCCTCTCATGGGTTTCTCGCCGATTCTCGGGACTCGGGATCGGGTCTCGGAGGCTTGGGATTGGGTCCCAAGGTCTCGGGGTCGATTTCAAGACATCGAGTCATCGTTCCTTTACTCCGTTGGCTCCAAAATGTGTAGGTATAGAGTCGGAATCGCTCCAACTCTTCCAAATCGGTCTCGGGAACCTGAAACGAACTAAAGGAAGCATAAGAAACCCATAAATCGCTCCCCAAGGAGCGATTCTACAAAGAAATGGGACCAAAACATAGTGAAAAAGGCACTACAAACTACACTTATCAACTCCCCTACACTTAGCCCTTACTCGCCCTCGAGTAAGCACAAACTAAGTACTAAACTATCCGAGTGGGTATTAGCGCACCCTACGCCCTTTCAACTCACGCGAGTACACTTTGAGGACAAGTGTACTCCACAAGGCAAGTGGGGTCTTGCGACAAAACCGCGGATGCAACCGGACACAAAACACACAAACAAACACATAATCGGTTGCACCCAAAAGAAAACAAATACCGCTTCCCTCAAAAAGCGGTGAAAGAAGCACCGGTTTAGAACTCGAGGTAAGTGACAACGTTCCCAAGCTAGCAATACAAACCAAGGTGGACTAAACCCTAATAGTATGATGATAAAGCAACAAAAACGTTGGTAACTTACCTAGGTCCCCCTAACTTTCTAAAAACGTACTACAGGACGATCGGCGGAGTGGAAAAATGAAGAACCACGGTGTTAGTCGACACTGTAGGTAAGTGAGACCCCGCCCCCTTTAGCGTGAGCCAAGAGGGTCGTCCCGTGTCCAAAACCGCCTAACTAGTCCAAGTAAAAAGGTGGAAAACATGCAAAATGAGGGAAGACCGACTAATGCCGCTATCATCCTTCCTCGGGACTCGGTCCTTTGGTAGGCTCTTCACGGCAAAAGTCGGAAAAAGGCTTATTTTTGTGGGGATTTCTTTTTGTGAGACGGGTTTTCTTTTGGCATTTTCTTTCTTTTCGACGTTTTTGCTTGTTTGTTGCCATGCCATTTCTTTTTCTTCTTTTCTATTTTCTTTTTGGCTTTTGTGCCTTTTCTTTTTCTTCATTCTTTTCTTTCTTTCATTTTTTTCTTTGTTTTCTTTTCTTTGCCCTTTTTTGGCAAGGTTTGGTTTTTTTGGCATTTCACTGTGTAACAAGAAAGATAGAAATCAACAAATTGCAATTTTATTGAGTGGATATGTGTAGGAGGTAGATGAATGGGAGAGTTGGGGGTCGCAATTTCCCTACAAACCCACAAAAAGGGGAGAACTTGGACTAATCGAGCAAATTTCGAACACGGTCACCTAAGGGACGAGACTCGGTAACCAAGGCCTTTTCACACCGTGGGTGGTCATAATGGTCAAAAGTGCAAATCCCGCAGTAAATCCCTAGTAAGCTAGGTGGACTCAAGGTAAAGGACCAACGAAATCATTGATTTAGGGTCATTCTACTAGACTAAAGTCCAAGACTCGATTTACACTACTAGGAAGGGAAAGTACACACTCACACACTAGCCTCTAAACCGGGTTTTCGAAAACCATTGACGCAAGACACAACTACACAACACATTACAAGGACTCAACGAGAATGAAAGGAAAAGAAACAAAAGGCAACAAAATAAAACAGAACAAGACAAAACGAACACATAAACAAAGCACACACCACCCCGAAATTCCAAACAAGTCATCAAATCCACCACAAGTATGTACAATTTCCACCCGAGCACACCTCAACACAACCTTCTCCAAGCATCACAAGGAATAAAGAGGGAAAGAGGGTTAGAAGATGTTACCGGATGTCTTCAAAGCTTTCCAAACAACGGTGATTAAGCAACCTATAAGGAAAAGGGAGGCAAAACACACACAATACAAAACAAATATACGACACAACAACACAAAAGAAAAAGACACAAAAAGAAAATCTTTTTGATTTTTGTGAAAAAATTTCAATTTTTTAGGTTTTTTTGAAGATTTTTCGAAAAAGGGAAAAATAAAACTAACTACGATAGAATATCGCTCCCCCACACTTAAACCGAGCAATGTCCTCATATGCTCAATCGTAGTGTGCGGAGAGACAAAAGAAAAGGAAAAGAAACTACGAAAATAAGGCTAAAAATCAAAGAATAAGGTGAAGAAAACGGTAGAAGGTGTCCGGCCGGGGTGTAATCAAGTCACCATGGGCCGAGACAAGAAAAGATATGGAAGGGGGAAGAAAATAAAAAGAAAGAAATAAAAGGATATGGGAGGGGAGGGCTAGGTGGACATGGGACAAGATTACTAATTCCCCTAATTCCCCTACTAACCCCACAAGATTACTACTCACTCATTATCATGAACAAAACAACCATAACAAGAGAAAACAAACTCACTAAACAAACATCCATTATGAACAACAATAACAATAACAATATGAAAAGATTCAAACAAGATTAAATAAACAAGATTAAGAGTAAAGATGATTATACCAACACTAAGATGATGAAAACATGCAATCTTGTATTAATAAGAAACCCAAATAAAATCCCAAGGTTGTCAAGCTTGGAACAATCTTCAAGTATCCCCTTAATCCAAGAACTAATTACAATGATTAACTAAGAATTAAAGAGAGATTAAAGCTAATGTGTGTAGAACTAATCTAGGGTTTTGGAGGCTTAAGAGAGTCTAGGGTATGATAAGATATGCTACTAATACAAGAGGGGAGTATATATATGGGTACAAGAATGAAGGAGCATGAAATAGAAGGACCCGTGCTGCCTCTGTAGCTTCCCGAGCGGGACAGATCATCCCGTTCGGGACGGCCCTGTCATCCCGACCGGGACGGGTTGGTCCCGACCGGGATGGGCTCACAGCAGCCTTCTCAATGTCGCACCCCACCCCGAACGGGATGAGGCCATCCCGAACGGGATGGGTCTTGTAGGCCTCCCTTAAGAGCTCTTTGGTCCCTCCTTGCCTCTCATGGGTTTCTCGCCGATTCTCGGGACTCGGGATCGGGTCTCGGAGGCTCGGGATTGGGTCCCAAGGTCTCGGGGTCGATTTCAAGGCATCGAGTCATCGTTCCTTTACTCCGTTGGCTCCAAAATGTGTAGGTATAGAGTCGGAATCGCTCCAACTCTTCCAAATCGGTCTCGGGAACCTGAAACGAACTAAAGGAAGCATAAGAAACCCATAAATCGCTCCCCAAGGAGCGATTCTACAAAGAAATGGGACCAAAACATAGTGAAAAAGGCACTACAAACTACACTTATCAACTCCCCTACACTTAGCCCTTACTCGCCCTCGAGTAAGCACAAACTAAGTACTAAACTATCCGAGTGGGTATTAGCGCACCCTACGCCCTTTCAACTCACGCGAGTACACTTTGAGGACAAGTGTACTCCACAAGGCAAGTGGGGTCTTGCGACAAAACCGCGGATGCAACCGGACACAAAACACACAAACAAACACATAATCGGTTGCACCCAAAAGAAAACAAATACCGCTTCCCTCAAAAAGCGGTGAAAGAAGCACCGGTTTAGGACTCGAGGTAAGTGACAACGTTCCCAAGCTAGCAATACAAACCAAGGTGGACTAAACCCTAATAGTATGATGATAAAGCAACAAAAACGTTGGTAACTTACCTAGGTCCCCCTAACTTTCTAAAAACGTACTACGGGACGATCGGCGGAGTGGAAAAATGAAGAACCACGGTGTTAGTCGACACTGTAGGTAAGTGAGACCCCGCCCCCTTTAGCGTGAGCCAAGAGGGTCGTCCCGTGTCCAAAACCGTCTAACTAGTCCAAGTAAAAAGGTGGTAAACATGCAAAATGAGGGAAGACTGACTAATGCTGCTATCATCCTTCCTCGGGACTCAGTCCTTTGGTAGGCTCTTCACGGCGAAAGTCGGAAAAAGGCTTATTTTTGTGGGGATTTCTTTTTGTGAGACGGGTTTTCTTTTGGCATTTTCTTTCTTTTCGACGTTTTTGCTTGTTTGTTGCCATGCCATTTCTTTTTCTTCTTTTCTATTTTCTTTTTGGCTTTTGTGCCTTTTCTTTTTCTTCATTCTTTTCTTTCTTTCATTTTTTTCTTTGTTTTCTTTTCTTTGCCCTTTTTTGGCAAGATTTGGTTTTTTTGGCATTTCACTGTGTAACAAGAAAGATAGAAATCAACAAATTGCAATTTTATTGAGTGGATATGTGTAGGAGGTAGGTGAATGGGAGAGTCGGGGGTCGCAATTTCCCTACAAACCCACAAAAAGGGGAGAACTTGGACTAATCGAGCAAATTTCAAACACGGTCACCTAAGGGACGAGACTCGGTAACCAAGGCCTTTTCACACCGTGGGTGGTCATAATGGTCAAAAGTGCAAATCCCGCAGTAAATCCCTAGTAAGCTAGGTGGACTCAAGGTAAAGGACCAACGAAATCATTGATTTAGGGTCATTCTACTAGACTAAAGTCCAAGACTCGATTTACACTACTAGGAAGGGAAAGTACACACTCACACACTAGCCTCTAAACCGGGTTTTCGAAAACCATTGACACAAGACACAACTACACAACACATTACAAGGACTCAACGAGAATGAAAGGAAAAGAAACAAAAGGCAACAAAATAAAACAGAACAAGACAAAACGAACACATAAACAAAGCACACACCACCCCGAAATTCCAAACAAGTCATCAAATCCACCACAAGTATGTACAATTTCCACCCGAGCACACCTCAACACAACCTTCTCCAAGCATCACAAGGAATAAAGAGGGAAAGAGGGTTAGAAGATGTTACCGGATGTCTTCAAAGCTTTCCAAAAAACGGTGATTAAGCAACCTATAAGGAAAAGGGAGGCAAAACACACACAATACAAAACAAATATACGACACAACGACATAAAAGAAAAAGACACAAAAATAAAATCTTTTTTATTTTTGTGAAAAATTTTCAATTTTTTAGGTTTTTTTGAAGATTTTTCGAAAAAGGGAAAAATAAAACTAACTACGATAGAATATCGCTCCCCCACACTTAAACCGAGCAATGTCCTCATATGCTCAATCGTAGTGTGCGGAGAGACAAAAGAAAAGGAAAAGAAACTACGAAAATAAGGCTAAAAATCAAAGAATAAGGTGAAGAAAACGGTAGAAGGTGTCCGGCCGGGGTGTAATCAACTCACCATGGGCCGAGACAAGAAAAGATATGGAAGGGGGAAGAAAATAAAAAGAAAGAAATAAAAGGAAATGGGAGGGATGGGCTAGGTGTAATCAAGTCACCTAGCCCGGATTTCGTCCAAATTCGACTAATTCCTAGAAAGGGTGAAAATCAAGCATACATGGATTAATCGATGGACTCTCGACGTAATCACGTCGTCGGGAGTCGGGAGTAACCATACTATGGCCTCGAAGGCCACTAAGATACCGTGACTCAAGGGAATGGGGCAAACAATGAAAAAGAAGCGATAAAAAGACGGAAAAGAAAGGATAGGTACCCAAACCGAGCGGCTAATAACTCACTTGCTCCATCGTCTCGATGATCATTAGAGGCTCGTCGCTTGTCTTCTCGGTTGCCATCTCGCTTCACACTTGAAGAGAACTCACGGTAGAGGTAGTAATGGTAGGGGGTGGGATTTGATGTGAGAGTCGGTGTAAAGTGGATAGGAAATGGAGTGAGGGCATGACAATGAAGTACATGGGGCATATGATAAGGCTAGGATAGCTAGGGAGGTTGGGAGGGGGCATAAAACGGTTGGGTGGACTCGATTTGCGAAGAAGAAACACAAAGGGGGAGCAGTGCCCGTCCCGGTCGGGATGATCGGTCCCGTTCGGGATGTCTCACCCATCCCGGTCGGGACCGATCATCCCGACCGGGATGGACCTCCAGTGAGCTCGAATTTGTGCACCCCCATCCCGATCGGGATGACTCCCTCCCGGTCGGGATGCCACGCCCGTCCCGGTCGGGACGCCTCTTCCCGGCCGGGATGGGTCTTATTCAACTTCCACAATCCCAAAAGCTTGCTCCAAGCTTCAAAAACCCGATCCTCGTGCTTACAAGCCAAGGTATATCATAGCCATTCTTCTCTAGGACGCATTCTCACTTCACCTATCAAACAATACTCAATCACACATCAAACTCTCTCCCTCACAACGCTCATCAATCAATCCAATTAACGAGAATTCACAAAAATCCAACTAACTACAAGAAAGAGATATATACAATGAGACGGTTCTTGTGGAACTCCGTCAAACCAAGGATGGTGCTCTCTTCATTCTTTTTCAACAACCATGATCAATTCCATCTCCATCAACGGCACGTAAGAACAAGTTGAAGGCCCTAGCAAAGTCTTCAATCAAGCATGTCATATAACCGACCACATCCCAAGGCTCTTCATGACCTTGCCTAGACGTTCCCGGGGCATCCCGATCTTCCAAGTTCAAGGGTTTGAACTTGTACTTTTGGTCTTTCGGGATATACCCGAACGTCCACTGGTCCTCATGTGGCCCCAAGGGAGGCTCATCTTGCTCCTTGTCATTGCATTTGTCACCTAACCCATGATATGGGCTCTCATCCTCCTCCAAATCGGAGTCATCATCTTCAAGTACATAAGAGTACTTCTTCAAGCTTTGTCCCGGATCTTTCCCTCGATCGATGTCTTCCGTGGCATGGATCACATTACACGTCTCGGTCATAGGCGAAGTGTTGCCTTGGAGGTCGAACACTAACTCTTCGTCGCCTAGTTGAAAGGTAATCCTACCCTTCTTCACATCGATCACTGCACCGGCGGTGTGTAAAAATGGGGGTCCAAGGATGATGGGAGTGTTAGCATCCTCCGGCATGTCAACCACAATGAAGTCGACCGGAATGAAGAACTTCCCTATTCGTACCGGCAAATCCTCAAGCATTCCCAATGGTCGGTTAAGAGATTTATCGGCCATTTGGAGTGTAATGGACGTACATTTCAACTCCGTCATCCCTAATCGCTCACAAATGGTGTAGGGAATAATGCTCACACTCGCACCCAAATCACACATAGCTCTCTCGATCTTGTAATTGCCGATGGTGCATGGGATAGAGAAACTACCCGGGTCCTTCAATTTTGGAAGCGTGGAACCTTGAATAAGCTCGCTCACCACCCTTGTGAACGCTATTGTCTCTTTCTTGTCAATGGACCGCTTCCTAGCTAGGATTTCCCGCATGAATTTTCTATATGCCGGGATTTGGGTAAGTAACTCGGTGAATGGGACATTCACATCCAATTTCTTCACGATATTAAGGAACTTGTCGTATTGAGTATCCACCTTAGTCTTCATTTGCCTTGATGGGAAAGGCAACTTGATTTGGTACTTATTTTGCTCAATGGGGGTGGATTCTTCAAAGGACATTTTCCTTTTTCCCATGTCTTTCTCTTGAAGTGGGGGAGGGTTGTCTTCTAGGGGTTTCTCAACTTCCCACAAAACTTGTTCCTCCATTGGATTATCAAAGCTTGATTCTTCTTGAGTTGGAGATGCCATTCCCTTTGTCGGTTCTTGCATTGGCTCTTGTTGGGTAGGGAGTGAAGGGGGGTCATAGGATGTACCTCTCCTTGTGGTGATAGCATTGACATGCTCAAGATTTGGAGTTACACCTTGAGAAGGTAGTTGCCCCTTTTGCCTTGAGGAGCTCCCCGAAGCGAGTTGAGATATTTGAGTATCCATCGACTTCGCATGAGCATCTCTTGCTAGGTTGTCCTTTTGAACGTAAGCAAAG
Organism: Agrostemma githago; assembly: GCA_958450325.1. NCBI lineage: Eukaryota > Viridiplantae > Streptophyta > Magnoliopsida > Caryophyllales > Caryophyllaceae > Agrostemma > Agrostemma githago. The sequence continues at coordinate 22,746,236 of OY288255.1, read as the reverse complement.
AACTCTTGTTGATTTGATGGGAGGGTGTGTGCTTTGTTTATGTGTTCGTTTTGTCTTGTTCTATTTTATTTTGTTGCCTTTTGTTTCTTTTCCTTTCATTCTCGTTGAGTCCTTGTAATGTGTTGTGTAGTTGTGTCTTGTGTAAATGGTTTTCGAAAACCCGGTTTAGAGGCTAGTGTGTGAGTGTGTACTTTCCCTTCCTAGTAGTGTAAATCGAGTCTTGGACTTTAGTCTAGTAGAATGACCCTAAATCAATGATTTCGTTGGTCCTTTACCTTGAGTCCACCTAGCTTACTAGGGATTTACTGCGGGATTTGCACTTTTGACCATTATGACCACCCACGGTGTGAAAAGGCCTTGGTTACCGAGTCTCGTCCCTTAGGTGACCCTGTTTGAAATTTGCTCGATTAGTCCAAGTTCTCCCCTTTTTGTGGGTTTGTAGGGAAATCGCGACCCCCGACTCTCCCATTCACCTACCTCCTACACATATCCACTCAATAAAATTGCAATTTGTTGATTTCTATCTTTCTTGTTACACATTGAAATGCCAAAAAAACCAAATCTTGCCAAAAAAGGGCAAAGAAAAGAAAAGAAAGAAAAAAAAAATTAAGAAAAAGAAAAGGCACAAAAGCCAAAAAGAAAATAGAAAAGAAGAAAAAGAAATGGCATGGCAACAAAGAAGCAAAAACGTCGAAAAGAAAGAAAATGCCAAAAGAAAACCCGTCTCACAAAAAGAAATCCCCACAAAAATAAGCCTTTTTCCGACTTTTGCCGTGAAGAGCCTACCAAAGGACCGAGTCCCGAGGAAGGATGATAGCGGCATTAGTCGGTCTTCCCTCATTTTGCATGTTTTCCACCTTTTTACTTGGACTAGTTAGGCGGTTTTGGACACGGGACGACCCTCTTGGCTCACGCTAAAGGGGGCGGGGTCTCACTTACCCACAGTGTTGACTAACACCGTGGTTCTTCATTTTTCCACTCCGCCGATCGTCCCGTAGTACGTTTTTAGAAAGTTAGGGGGACCTAGGTAAGTTACCAACGTTTTTGTTGCTTTATCATCATACTATTAGGGTTTAGTCCACCTTGGTTTGTATTGCTAGCTTGGGAACGTTGTCACTTACCTCGAGTCCTAAACCGGTGCTTCTTTCACCCCTTTTTGAGGGAAGCGGTATTTGTTTTCTTTTGGGTGCAAACGATTATGTGTTTGTTTGTGTGTTTGTTTGTTTGTGTGTTTTGTGTCCGGTTGCATCCGCGGTTTTGTCGCAAGACCCCACTTGCCTTGTGGAGTACACTTGTCCTCAAAGTGTACTCGCGTGAGTTGAAAGGGCGTAGGGTGCGCTAATACCCACTCGGATAGTTTAGTACTTAGTTTGTGCTTACTCGAGGGCGAGTAAGGGCTAAGTGTAGGGGAGTTGATAAGTGTAGTTTGTAGTGCCTTTTTCACTATGTTTTGGTCCCATTTCTTTGTAGAATCGCTCCTTGGGGAGTGATTTATGGGTTTCTTATGCTTCCTTTAGTTCGTTTCAGGTTCCCGAGACCGATTTGGAAGAGTTGGAGCGATTCCGACTCTATACATACGCATTTTGGAGCCAACGGAGTAAAGGAACGATGACTCGATGCCTTGGAATCGACCCCGAGACCTTGGGAACCAATCCCGAGCCTCCGAGACCCGATCCCGAGTCCCGAGAATCGGCGAGAAACCCATGAGAGGCAAGGAGGGACCAAAGAGCTCTTAAGGGAGGCCTACAAGACCCATCCCGTTCGGGATGGCCTCATCCCGTTCGGAATGGGGTGCGACATTGAGAAGGCTGCTGTGAGCCCATCCCGGTCGGGACTAACCCGTCTTGGTCGGGATGACAGGGCCGTCCCGCTCGGGAAGCTACAGAGGCAGCACGGGTCCTTCTATTTCATGCTCCTTCATTCTTGTACCCATATATATACTCCCCTCTTGTATTAGTAACATATCTTATCATACCTTAGACTCTCTTAAGCCTCCAAAACCCTAGATTAGTTCTACACACATTAGCTTTAATCTCTGTTTAATTCTTAGTTAATCATTGTAATTAGTTCTTGGATTAAGGGGATACTTGAAGATTGTTCCAAGCTTGACAACCTTGGGATTTTATTTGGGTTTCTTATTAATACAAGATTGCATCTTTTCATCATCTTAGTGTTGGTATAATCATCTTTACTCTTAATCTTGTTTATTTAATCTTGTTTGAATCTTTTCATATTGTTATTGTTATTGTTGTTCATAATGGATGTTTGTTTAGTGAGTTTGTTTTCTCTTGTTATGGTTGTTTTGTTCATGATAATGAGTGAGTAGTAATCTTGTGGGGTTAGTAGGGGAATTAGGGGAATTAGTAATCTTGTCCCATGTCCACCTAGCCCTCCCCTCCCATTTTCTTTTATTTCTTTCTTTTTATTTTCTTCCCCCTTCCATATCTTTTCTTGTCTCGGCCCATGGTGACTTGATTACACCCCGGCCGGACACTTTCTACCGTTTTCTTCACCTTATTCTTTGATTTTTAGCCTTATTTTCGTAGTTTCTTTTCCTTTTCTTTTGTCTCTCCGCACACTACGATTGAGCATATGAGGACATTGCTCGGTTTAAGTGTGGGGGAGCGATATTCTATCGTAGTTAGTTTTATTTTTCCCTCTTTCGAAAAATCTTCAAAAAAACCTAAATATTTGAAAAATTTTCACAAAAATCAAAAAGATTTTCTTTTTGTGTCTTTTTCTTTTGTGTCGTTGTGTCGTATATTTGTTTTGTATTGTGTGTGTTTTGCCTCCCTTTTCCTTATAGGTTGCTTAATCACCGTTGTTTGGAAGGCTTTGAAGACATCCGGTAACATCTTCTAACCCTCTTTCCCTCTTTATTCCTTGTGATGCTTGGAGAAGGTTGTGTTGAGGTGTGCTCGGGTGGAAATTGTACATACTTGTGGTGGATTTGATGACTTGTTTGGAATTTCGGGGTGGTGTGTGCTTTGTTTATGTGTTCGTTTTGTCTTGTTCTGTTTTATTTTGTTGCCTTTTGTTTCTTTTCCTTTCATTCTCGTTGAGTCCTTGTAATGTGTTGTGTAGTTGTGTCTTGTGTAAATGGTTTTCTAAAACCCGGTTTAGAGGCTAGTGTGTGAGTGTGTACTTTCCCTTCCTAGTAGTGTAAATCGAGTCTTGGACTCTAGTCTAGTATAATGACCCTAAATCAATGATTTCGTTGGTCCTTTACCTTGAGTCCACCTAGCTTACTAGGGATTTACTGCGGGATTTGCACTTTTGACCATTATGACCACCAACGGTGTGAAAAGGCCTTCGTTACCGAGTCTCGTCCCTTAGGTGACCGTGTTTGAAATTTGCTCGATTAGTCCAAGTTCTCCCCTTTTTGTGAGTTTGTAGGGAAATCGCGACCCCCGACTCTCCCATTCACCTACCTCCTACACATATCCACTCAATAAAATTGCAATTTGTTGATTTCTATCTTTCTTGTTACACATTGAAATGCCAAAAAAACCAAATCTTGCCAAAAAAGGGCAAAGAAAAGAAAAGAAAGAAAAAAATGAAAGAAAGAAAATAATGAAGAAAAAGAAAAGGCACAAAAGCCAAAAAGAAAATAGAAAAGAAGAAAAAGAAATGGCATGGCAACAAAGAAGCAAAAACGTCGAAAAGAAAGAAAATGCCAAAAGAAAACCCGTCTCACAAAAAGAAATCCCCACAAAAATAAGCCTTTTTCCGACTTTTGCCGTGAAGAGCCTACCAAAGGACCGAGTCCCGAGGAAGGATGATAGCGGCATTAGTCGGTCTTCTCTTATTTTGCATGTTTTCCACCTTTTTACTTGGACTAGTTAGGCGGTTTTGGACACGGGACGACCCTCTTGGCTCACGCTAAAGGGGGCGGGGTCTCACTTACCTACAGTGTCGACTAACACCGTGGTTCTTCATTTTTCCACTCCGTCGATCGTCCCGTAGTACGTTTTTAGAAAGTTAGGGGGACCTAGGTAAGTTACAAACGTTTTTGTTGCTTTATCATCATACTATTAGGGTTTAGTCCACCTTGGTTTGTATTGCTAGCTTGGGAACGTTTTCACTTACCTCGAGTCCTAAACCGGTACTTCTTTCATCGCTTTTTGAGGGAAGCGGTATTTGTTTTCTTTTGGGTGCAACCGATTATGTGTTTGTTTGTGTGTTTTGTGTCCGGTTGCATCCACAGTTTTGTCGCAAGACCCGACTTGCCTTGCGGAGTGCACTTTTCCTCAAAGTGCATTCGCGTGAGTTGAAAGGGCGTAGGGTGCGCTAAGACCCACTCGGATAGTTTAGTACTTAGTTTGTGCTTACTCGAGGGCGAGTAAGGGTTAAGTGTGGGGGAGTTGATAAGTGTAGTTTATAGTGCCTTTTTCACTATGTTTTGGTCCCATTTCCTTGTGGAATCGCTCCTTGGGGAGCGATTTATGGGTTTCTTATGCTTCCTTTAGTTCATTTCAGGTTCCCGAGACCGATTTGGAAGAGTTGGAGCGATTCCGACTCTATACATACGCATTTTGGAGCCAACGGAGTAAAGGAACGATGACTCGATGCCTTGGAATCGACCCCGAGACCTTGGGACCCAATCCCGAGCCTCCGAGACCCGATCTCGAGTCCCGAGAATCGGCGAGAAACCCAGGAGAGGCAAGGAGGGACCAAAGAGCTCTTAAGGGAGGCCTACAAGACCCATCCCGTTCGGGATGGCCTCATCCCGTTCGGGATGGGGTGTGCTTTGAAGAGTGCTGCTGTGGGCCCGTCCCGATCGGGACCAACCCATCCCGGTCGGGATGACAGGCCGTCCCGGTCGGGATGATTCGTCCCGGTCGGGACCGTGATGCTGCTGCACGACTTCTTTTCTTTTCTTCTCCTTCATTCTTGTACCCATATATATACTCACTTCTTGTAATGTTAAGACATCTTATCATACCCTAGACTAGTTTAAGCCTCCATTAACATACAAAAACCCTAGATTAGTGCTACTCTCATTAGTTTAATTCTCTCTTTAATGTTTAGTTAATCATTGTAATTAGTTCTTGGATTAAGGGGATTCTTGAAGATTGTTCCAAGCTTGACAACCTTGGGATTTTATTTGGGTTTCTTATTAATACAAGTTCTCTTCTTTTTCATCCATTGTTTGTTGGTATAATCTTCTTCTCTTATTTACTCTTGTTCTTAGTTTGTTAATCAAGTTTGAATCTTTATATTTTGTTTATTGTTATTGTTATTGTTCATTATCGATGTTTGGATGTTCATGTTGTTTTCTCTTATTATTGTTAGTTTTTCATTGATAATGAGTGAGTAGATTACTTGTGGGGTTAGTAGAAGGATTAGGGGTAGATTATGGATGATTAGGGTTGATTAAGGGAAAAGGGTGAATCTTTGTTGTTAGTCACATTGTGGGCATTCTATGTGTTTGTTGATATGCTTGTGTGAGTTGTAGTGGCCATGCTTCCCATACTTGTGTTCATCTTCCCATTGCTTGTCTATTGTGTGAGCATGTTAAGAATAGTCATAGTCACGAGACTACTTAGTCATTCAAGCATTTCAACAAACAAGTGATGTGCAACAAACCAAGAGGAAACCCAAATCTTCCACCAACATCTCCAACAAACCCTTAATCACCCAATCAACACCCTAATCACCCTACTAACCCTAGCAAGAACACTACTCTAACATAATCAAACTAATACTAACAAGAACAAGAGAAATCATCTTAAGAAACAAAACATACATAAACAAACTCAATCAAACTAACAAGAACAAGAACAAACAATAATAAAGATTCAAACTTGGACTAACAAAACAAGATTAAAGAGAAGGAGAAGGAGATTATACCACACTAGAGGAAGAAAGAAAGAATGAAAACTTGTATAGAAGAGAAAACCCAAAATAATCATCCAAGGTTGTCAATCTTGGTGAAGATCTTCAAGAATTCCTTAATACAAGGGCTAATCTAGGATTAACAACTAATTATCGACTAATCTACTCTAATCTAATCTAACCTAAAGTAGTCTAGGGTTTAAGGTCTAATGAAGAGCATAAGCTTTACAAAACAAGGGAAGGGTATATATAGGGTTACAAGTGGAAAGGAAAAGAAAGAAACAAGCGCGGGTTACAGCTAGGCCGTCCCGGCCGAGACGGGGTGGTCCCGGTCGGGACGGAGTCGGTCCCGGTCGGGAAGCCATGCTCCCGGTCGGATGGGCCCTGGACAGTAGCCTCCTTGTTTGTGCACCTCATCCCGAACGGGATGAGGTCATCCCGAACGGGATGAGTCTTGTAGGCCTCCCATATGAACTTTTTGGTCTCTCCTTGTTTCTCATGGGCTTCGCATCGATTCTCGGGACTCGGGATCGGGTCTCGGAGGCTCGGGATTGGGTCCCAAGGTCTCGGGGTCGATTCCAAGGCATCGAGTCATCGTTCCTTTACTCCGTTGGCTCCAAAATGTGTATGTATCGAGTCGGAATCGCTCCAACTCTTCCAAATCGGCCTCGGGAACCTGAAACGAACTAAAGGAAGCATAAGAAACCCATAAATCGCTCCCCAAGGAGCGATTCTACAAAGAAATGGGACCAAAACATAGTGAAAAAGGCACTACAAACTACACTTATCAACTCCCCTACACTTAGCCCTTACTCGCCCTCGAGTAAGCACAAACTAAGTACTAAACTATCCGAGTGGGTATTAGCGCACCCTACGCCCTTTCAACTCACGCGAGTACACTTTGAGGACAAGTGTACTCCACAAGGCAAGTGGGGTCTTGCGACAAAACCGCGGATGCAACCGGACACAAAACACACAAACAAACAAACACACAAACAAACACACAAATAAACACATAATCGGTTGGACCCAAAAGAAAACAAATACCGCTTCCCTCAAACAAGCGGTGAAAGAAGCACCGGTTTAGGACTCGAGGCAAGTGACAACGTTGCCAAGCTAGACATACAAACCAAGGTGAACTAAACCCTAATAGTATGACGATAAAGCAACAAAAACGTTGGTAACTTACCTAGGTCCTTCTAACTTTCTAAAAACGTACTACGGGACGATCGGCGGAGTGGGAAGTGAAGAACCACGGTGTTAGTCGACACTGTAGGTAAGTGAGACCCCGCCCCCTTTAGCGTGAGCCAAGAGGGTCGTCCCGTGTCCAAAACCGCCTAACTAGTCCAAGTAAAAAGGTGGAAAACATGCAAAATGAGGGAAGACCGACTAATGCCGCTATCATCCTTCCTAGGGACTCGGTCCTTTGGTAGGGTATTCACGGCAAAAGTCGGAAAAAGGCTTATTTGGAGAGGTAGGGGTTATTTTTGTGAGACCGGTTTTCTTTTGGCATTTTTCTTTCTTTTTGACATTTTGCTTTGTTTGTTTGTTGCCATGCCATTTCTTTTTCTTCTTTTCTATTTTGTTTTTGGCTTTTGTGCCTTTTCTTTTTTCTTCATTCTTTTCTTTCTTTCATTTTTCTTTCTTTTCTTTTCTTTACCCTTTTTGGCACGATTTGGCGTTTTTTGGCAATTCCTTGTGTAACAAGAAAGAGAGAATTCATCAAATTGCATTTTTTTGTGTGGATATGTGTAGGAGGTAGGGTAATGGGTATGTTGGGATGATGTCTTCCCTTCATACTCACAAAAAGGGGAGAACTTGGACGAATCAAAACAATCCTAAACACAGTCACCTAGGGGACGAGACTCGGTAACCAAGGCCTTTTCACACCGTGGGTGGTCATAATGGTCAAAAGGGCAAATCCCGCAGTAAATCTCTAGTAAGCTAGGTGGACTCGAGGTAAAGGACCAACGAAATCATTGATTTAGGGTCATTCTACTAGGCTAAAGTCCAAGACTCGATTTACACTACTAGGAAGGGAAAGTAAGCACTCACACACTGGCCTCTAAACCGGGTTTTCGAAAACCATTTACACACAAGACACACAACAAAACACAAAACAAAGACTCAACGAAAACGAAAGAAAAAGAAACAAAAGCAACAAAACAAGAACAACACAAAACGAACACATAAACATAGCACACACCACCCCGAATTTCCAAACAAGTCATCAAATGCACCACAAGAATGTACAAGCTCCACCCGAGCACACCTCAACACAAGCTTCTCCAAACATCACAAGGAATAAAAAGGGAAAGAGGGTTAGAGGATGTTACCGGATGTCTTCAAAGCTTTCCAAACAACGGAGATTAGGCAACCTATAAGGAAAAGGGAGGCAAAACACATACAATACAAAACAAATATACGACACAACAACACAAAAGAAAAAGGCACAAAAAGAAAATCTTTTTGATTTTTTGTGAAAAAATTTCAAATTTTTAGGATTTTCAAGATTTTTCGAAGAAACTACGGAAATAAAACTGACTACGATAGAATATCGCTCCCCCACACTTAAACCAAGCAATGTCCTCATATGCTCAATCGTAGTGTGCGGAGAGACAAAAGAAAAAGAAAATAAACTAAGAAAATAAAGCTAAAAATCAAAGAATAAAGTGAAGTAAAAGGTAGAAGGTGTCCGGCCGGGGTGTAATCAAGTCACCAAGGGCCGAGACAAGAAAAGATATGGATGGGGGAAGAAATAAAAAGAAGGAAATAAAAGGAAATGGGAGGGGAGGGCTAGGTGTAATCAAGTCACCTAGCCCGGATTCCGCCTAAATCCGACTAAATCCTCAAAAAAAAGGAAAGTGAAAATCTTGTAAAAATTTGGATTTTTCGATTGACTCTTGACGTAATCACATCGTCGGGAGTTGGGAGCAACCACTACCGAGGCCTCGAAGGCCACTATGACATCAAGACACATAAGTGTACAAGGGGAAGGGGATAAACAAGGGAAAACAAGCAACAACAAAAACGGAAAAGAAAGGATAGTTGCCGTACCATAGGTTAGCAACTCACTCTCTCCATCGTCTCATAGATCAATGTAGGCACTTGCTTGTCTTCATCATTGCTATCCCGCTTCAAGCTTGATAGAACCGCATGGTAGAGGTAGTAATGGTGCAAGGGGGTGGGATTTGATGTGAATATCAGTCCAAACTGAGGAGGAAATGAGGTTAAGGTATGTAAATGAGGTACATGGGTGGTATGATATGAGAAAGGAAGGTAGGGAGGTTAGGTGGGGGTATACAATGGTTGGGTGGGCTTAAATGTCGAAGAAGAAACACCAAAAAGGAGTAGGGGACCATCCCGATCGGGATGGATGGTCCCGGTCGGGATGTCACGCTCGTCCCGATCGGGAAGCTCCCTTCCCGGTCGGGATGGCACTCCAGCAGACTCGATTTTTGGCACCCTCATCCCGATCGGGACGGCCCCATCCCGGTCGGGATGACACACCCTTCCCGGTCGGGAAGGGTCTTCATGACTCCCATGACCCCAAAAACCGACTCCCTTACTCACGATCCAAGCTCTATCACTAACCACTCCTTTCTAGGAGTCACCTTCACTTCACCTATCACAATAAACTCAAAGTACACATCAAATTCACTCCCTCACATCGCTCATCAAAATACCAAATCAATTACAAGAGCTTCACAAAACAACAAAAAAAACAAGAGAAAAAACACACAAATACAAGCACAAGTACTCTAAAGAAGAGAGGAGGGGAATATACAACATGATGGTTCTTTAGGAACTCCGTTAAACCTAGGATGGTGGACTCTTCTTCAACCGTAGCCCTCAAGGGCATGGAGGAGCAAGTCGAACGCGCTACCGACATCATAGTGAAGGCCCAAGAAGCGCTCGAGCTTAGCCGACCTCCACGGCCTCCAAGGAGGAGGCAAGAAGTAGGAATCCCAAGACTCATCGTCATCATTCATGTCATCTCCGGGGTCTATCCATCCTACGAGCTCCACCGATCTCTTCCTCTCTAAGCATCGCCTCCAATCACAAGCAAGCTTCATCTCCAAGAAACGAGGCACAAAAAGCGGTTTTGGCCTCATTTCCTCGTTGCACACCCCCACACTTTCCTCAAGTTGTGGTTCCCCATCTTCATCACTCGGCCCCACATCATCTTGGAGAAGAGGATCGAAACTTCTACCGGCGGTTTCAATCTCTTCCAAGTCATTGCTTGGTGTACTAGCAAGGGGCTCTTGATGCGTAGTCTCATTATCGCACAAGGGTAACTCGAGGCTATCAATCTCACCTAACAACTTCACAAATTCCACCAACCATCCAACTCACTATCCTCCTCCAATTCCTCACCAATGTTGCCTTCACCAAGGGTCATATCCTCATTCGTCTCTTTTTGGGTAGACGATTGAGATTCTTCAAAGGAAACTTCTCTATCAAAGGGAACTACATTGGCGGCTTCATGATTAGGTTGCTCCTCTCTCTCAAGTGGGCACCCTTCATCTAAATGTGATGCTCGGGATAAAGACATTACGGTTTGAACCGATAATGCATTTAATTGAGCATTCCTCACCTCGTTTCCCCTTCGAATTTGGGCCATTAATTCCTCTTGTTGTTTTTGAATTTGAATGGCCATTTCTTGGTTGCTCTTTTGCAATTGAAGAAGCGATTGAAACTCCTCCATGTCGGGCAATTGGTGATCATTGGGGTCTTGTAAAGCTCCTTGATAATCTTGATGATGCCCAAGGGGTGGGGCATCATATTGTTGGTAGTGAGGTTGAGGTGATTGGTAGTATTGTGGGTCATAAGGTTCATATTGTGGTTGGGGTGGAGGGTAATATTGTGGGTTTTGGGGGTATTGGCTTCCATAAGGTGAATCTTGATTGAACATGGTGGGTTCACAATCATAGCTTGAGTAATAGCCACCATGGTCGTAGGAGTGATAGTCATTCACTTGTTGGTAGCCATATCCATATTCTTGAGGATCATACCCGTCTTGATTACCCCAAGAAGCTTGATTATGGTAGGGGGACGTCATGTCATACCCTTGGTTCATGGAAGAAGAGGAGTAGCTCATATCGGCTCCCGAGTATGTGGAGTTTAGATCAAACCCCATGGTTGCTCGAAAATCGTATTCCATACCCGGTTGGAAACCTCTCACTCTAGCAACCGTCCGTTAAAGCGGCTCTAAGTTGCAAGAAGAAGATAGTCACCACCTCTAAGCACAAACTGTAGACTAAGAACAAACGTGAAAAGCCTAGTGCTTTTTGGGCACTAGACAAGAGAGAAATAAACTTCACACACACAAGAAGCAAAGGAACAAAAAGAAAAAAGAAAAACACAAACACAAAGACAAAGTCAAGTAACTAGGAAAACAAAGTCTAAACTAGCACCGTCCCCGGCAACGGCGCCAAATTGATGGGAGGGATTTGTCGTGGAATCCCAACCGTCAATAAAATAACCGGCTATTCCTACGGTAGATAGGGCAAGTTGGGTCGAATCCAAGGGGACGGTAATGTATAGCCTAGACTAGGTCGGCCTAAATACGAGACTAAGTCAACGAGCTAAGCTAAACTAGAGAATGATAGAAGGGGAGAAAGCTAGACTAAGACTAAGGTGAACAAACAAGGAGAACGGACTAGGATTAGGTCGGGGTCAAAGGGGTAACGGAATGGTCGAGGAAGAACTAGAGTGAAGGAGGTAGTAGGGTGATCTAGGTTGGTCCGGGCTCTCGCAACTTAGACCCACCTAGAGGTTCTACCTAGAACCCATCTCGGCGACACACACAACAAATGGGGTTACTAGCGTGATATCGGGGCCTAGGTTAAATCCGGGCTCTCGCTACTTAGACCGACCTAGGGGTCGTCCTCACCGGGCTCTCGCTACGTAGTGAGGGAACCGAACCCACAAACAAACTATCACCCACAAGAGAAAAGCAAGAAGAACAAGCATTCGCAACTACTTAGTCATTCAAGCATTTCAACAAACAAGTGATGTGCACCAAACCAAGAGGAAACCCAAATATTCCACCAACATCTCCAACAAACCCTTAATAACCCAATCAACACCCTAATCACCCTACTAACCCTAGCAAGAACACTACTCTAACATAATCAAACTAATACTAACAAGAACAAGAGGAATCATCATAAGAAACAAAACATACATAAACAAACTCAATCAAACTAACAAGAACAAGAACAAACAATAATAAAGATTCAAACTTGGACTAACAAAACAAGATTAAAGAGAAGGAGAAGGAGATTATACCACACTAGAGGAAGAAAGAAAGAATGAAAACTTGTATAGAAGAGAAAACCCAAAATAATCATCCAAGGTTGTCAATCTTGGTGAAGATCTTCAAGAATTCCTTAATACAAAGGCTAATCTAGGATTAACAACTAATTACCGACTAATCTACTCTAATCTAATCTAATCTAACCTAAAGTAATCTAGGGTTTAAGGTCTAATGAAGAGCATAAGCTTTACAAAACAAGGGAAGGGTATATATAGGGTTACAAGTGGAAAGGAGAAGAAAGAAACAAGCGCGGGTTACAGCTAGGCCGTCCCGGCCGAGACGGGGTCGGTCCCGGTCGGGAAGCCATGCTCCCGGTCGGGATGGGCCTTGGACAGTAGCCTCCTTGTTTGTGCACCTCATCCCGAACGGGATGAGTCTTGTAGGCCTCCCATATGAACTTTTGGTCTCTCCTTGTTTCTCATGGGCTTCCCATCGATTCTCGGGAGTTTGGGATCGGGTCTCGGAGACTCGGGATTGGGTCCCAAGGTCTCGGGGTCGATTCCAAGGCATCGAGTCATCGTTCCTTTACTCCGTTGGCTCCAAAATGTGTATGTATCAAATTGATGGGAGGGATTTGTCGTGGAATCCCAACCGTCAATAAAATAACCGGCTATTCCTACGGTAGATAGGGCAAGTCGGGTCGAATCCACGGGGACGGTAATGTATTGCCTAGACTAGGTCGGCCTAAATACGAGACTAAGTCAACGAGCTAAGCTAAACTAGAGAATGATAGAAGGGGAGAAAGCTAGACTAAGACTAAGGTGAACAAACAAGGAGAACGGGCTAGGATTAGGTCGGGGTCAAAGGGGTAACGGAATGGTCGAGGAGGAACTAGAGTGAAGGAGGTAGTAGGGTGATCTAGGTTGGTCCGGGCTCTCGCAACTTTGACCCACCTAGAGGTTCCACCTAGGGTTAGTCATCAATTAGACTAGGTCGGCCTACCACGAGACTAGATTACCAAACAAACACAAAGAAGCGATAAATGGAAAACTATGGTGGAGGAGAAGTGGGAACTAGACTAATGATGGACTAACAACTAAACTAGAGTAAACTATGGCTAACTAAGAAGATGAACTCAAATATGGAAGGAAGTGGGGTAGGTCGGGTTCATAGGAGTAGAAGGGTAATTGGGGTGATCAAGGGTATAGGTGTCTCCTAGTTGCTAGGGTTGGTCCGGGCTCTCGCAACTTAAACCGATGCCAAGGTGGGTCCGGGCTCTCGCAACTTAGACCCTAGTCCGCGCTCTCGCGACTAAACTATTCTCAACATTTCCACATAATAGATAATCAATGAGAAGATGAGCACAAGTATCGGAAGCATGGCCACTACAACTCATACAAGCATATCAACAAACACATAGAGTGCCCACAATGTGACTAACAACAAAGATTCACCCTTTTCCCTTAATCAACCCTAATCATCCATAATCTACCCCTAATTCCCCTACCAACCCCACAAGATTACTACTCACTCATTATCATGAACAAAACAACCATAACAAGAGAAAACAAACTCACTAAACAAACATCCATTATGAACAACAATAACAATAACAATATGAAAAGATTCAAACAAGATTAAATAAACAAGATTAAGAGTAAAGATGATTATACCAACACTAAGATGATGAAAAGATGCAATCTTGTATTAATAAGAAACCCAAATAAAATCCCAAGGTTGTCAAGCTTGGAACAATCTTCAAGTATCCCCTTAATCCAAGAACTAATTACAATGATTAACTAAGAATTAAAGAGAGATTAAAGCTAATGTGTGAAGAACTAATCTAGGGTTTTGGAGGCTTAAGAGAGTCTAGGGTATGATAAGATGTCTTAACATTACAAGAAGGGAGTATATATATGGGTACAAGAATGAAGGAGAAGAAAAGAAAAGAAGTCGTGCAGCAGCATCACGGTCCCGACCGGGACGGATCATCCCGACCGGGACGGCCTGTCATCCCGACCGGGACGGGTTGGTCCCGATCGGGACGGGCCCACAGCAGCACTCTTCAAAGCACACCCCATCCCGAACGGGATGGGTCTTGTAGGCCACCCTTAAGAGCTCTTTGGTCCCTCCTTGCCTCTCATGGGTTTCTCGCCGATTCTCGGGACTCGGGATCGGGTCTCGGAGGCTCGGGATTGGGTCCCAAGGTCTCGGGGTCGATTCCAAGGCATCGAGTCATCGTTCCTTTACTCCGTTGGCTCCAAAATGTGTATGTATAGAGTCGGAATCGCTCCAACTCTTCCAAATCGGTCTCGGGAACCTGAAACGAACTAAAGAAAGCATAAGAAACCCATAAATTGCTCCCCAAGGAGCGATTCCACAAGGAAATGGGACCAAAACATAGTGAAAAAGGCACTACAAACTACACTTATCACTATACATATAATAGTGTGTGACTGTACATCAGAAAGTGTGTGACCATACAACTTTTGTGTATGACTATACAGCTTATAGAATATGACTATGCAGTTTATAGTGGTACTAGACAACATAAAATATATGACTATATAACTAATAGTGTGTGACTATATAGATAATAGTGTGTGACTATACACCCTCAACAAACATTTGGGGGGTGAATGTACCGTATGTCCAAGAGAGAAATAACATCTTCTTCTTACTCTTGGTGCGGATTTTTTGTAGATCAGCTGGTTCAGTAGCCTACACCAGTAGTCAATGACGTTATTTATCACCTATAGGCGAAGCTCGAGCGACTGCATGTCGCCCCTCGCTATATAGTCATAATCTGTGAACTCGACCAGCATTTCGCTGTAGACCAAGCAAAGTCCCGATTAGCACATGCATTTAAAAAACGACATGAACAACACAATAAATACGTACCCTGACGGACGTGGCGTTGACCGGTCGAAGACGTATTCGTTTACATATTTCCGCACGCTGAGGATATCCTAGAAGATGACTATATTGGAGCACATGAATCCAGAGATCACAAGCTGCCCCCTCATTATTCTCCCACAGTCCAACGTGCACCCCAAATTTGATGGAATGGTATCCATGCACTCAAATGCTACGTCAGAGTGGAAGATGTACCGATGATGTAGTGATGGAGCAGCATGCGTCTCGGTCTCTAAAGCCTCGCCTGTTTGCTGATTATCATCCGTGACAATTTCTGTCGTCCCAGGCGTGGTGACAACAGCGTCTGCTACATCCCAGCCTCCTTTTGCAGTTCCCTCTCAAGACTAGAACTGACTGACGCATCGGGCGGAGTCGGTATTACATTACGCATTCCCTGGTTGGTGACCGTCCCACCGTTGTGGACGGTGTATGGCAAGGCAGATTCCATGGCCAGATCGGCTACCGTCGACCCTGCGTCAGTGGTCTCCCATCATGCTCGCTGTAGAGCCACCACTACGGTCGGACTCATACCAACCGAATCCTACACATCGGAGTCTCGGTTGAGTTCTTCATCGGCATCAGTCACGGGATGTTCTCCCTCACAGAAACCTGGTGTCACGACGCCACCATCAAAAGTGCCCTCATCATCGTAACCTTCTGTTCCCTCATCACCTCCAAAAGCTTTCTCAATATATTCATCCACGTATCCAGCATCACGCAAGTCATGCACAATTTTGCGTACCTAATCGTAGACTTCAGCATCGCGTTGGTTCTCGCCCTCAACGACGGGGGCGTTCTGGGTAGTCTGCTTCAACTGGTCGGCCAACAAAACGACTTCATCGATATACTGGAGGACAGCTGGATCTTCCCAGAATTGTTGAGAGGACGGGTCTTCAATTGGAACTGCCTGGTTCCTCGTCGCTTCTTCTTTTACCTTGGAGACAGCCTCCTCACAGAAACTGCAAAAGGCTAATGCACACCTTCGGAACTTCATGAAAAAATCTCGGTCGACCAATAATTCAGTTGAAGTCAAATCATTGGTGTAAAGCTCAGTGGTGACTAAGCACTGTGACTACACAGCATACCGAGTGTGACTAAGAAGCATACTGAGTATGACTAAGTTTCTCAAAGTGTATGACTATACGGAATAATGATTGTGCCAAATGTGTGTGACTATACATCAGAATGAGTGTGACTCTACAACATAATGACCGTGACTATTGAATTTCAACTGTATTATAAACACAGTTTTATGAATCATATATGCTTTTATAAACATAGGTAGGCCAGTCAAATTAAATCGTTGACGAACAATTAATTGGTGGTTTAAAGAGTGGCTGCGAGATCACTTAAGTCAACGACGCTGTCTTCCGGTTGATCGTCGCTCTCGATCCCCGTCGTTATTCTTTTGGGACTAGAGCGTTGGTTGTTGTCATAGGGCATCGTTATAGTAGGGGTACCCTCGTTGCCTGTTGCCCCACATGTACGTGGGTACGACACCTTCGAACGCAGCTGATTTTCCAGTGACCCTGTCTCCAGTTCCCCAGCAAGACGGTCGCCTATTCTTTGTGCATCCCAATGTCCGATAAATAATATATCACATCTGCAAGACTCGCTACGGAAATCATAGCGTTGGAAGTACGCAATCATCAGAACGGGGATGCACCCCCAGAGGGAGCTGAGGCTTTTTTGGAGTCACGCGTCTCCTTACTCGTCCGCACCAGATCCTGCAGGACAAAGCTACACCAGTCCTGTTCCCGAATCAATTCCATGTCATCCACTGCGGCCAGCAGGCTCAGGTCGAGTGAGTTGTTCGTAGTAGGTGCGAGGAACGATGACAACACGAACAACACGAACCTAGGGACAAAGTCGTCGTCACCGGCACTAGTTGTCATTAACGTTTTGTGCACACTCCCTAATTTTATTGGCCCACCGGTGTCCATCACATCGAAGTCCCTCCTCCAAGTACTCTTTAACCTGATCATGTCAGGTGAGTCTGCCCCTTTCTTGTTTTTTTGATGGGATTACTTTCATCGGATGAGGTCCAAAAGGTAGCTGGAAGTAATCGTGGACGTCGTACTTTGACATCATGAATGCCTCCCGGTGTGAGGCACGAAAAATATGGGACCCATCAGAAAACGCACGGAGGAACATAAGCGCGTGGTCATTGGGGAACGGTTCGAACCTCAACTCCAATAGCCCGCCGAAGCCAACACCACGCACCCTCTTAATCTGATCATCCAACAATTTCGCAATAACCTGGTGCAACCGCCTGGACCTACAGTGAACATCCGGCTGACCTCCAGGCCCTCTTTTTACTGCTAGCTGATCCTGATGTCGGCCCCTTTTCCACTTACCCTGAGACACGTGCACAATAATGTTGTCGGACGGTGTATCAAATGTGACCCTCTTCTCTTTCTTTCGCCTGCTTTCCTCAACAGTTTCTGTCCCCCCCACATCCATCTCAGCAACGATGTGGTCCCCGATGTATCTTCTACAATCTTCTTCTTCTTACCCAATTTTTTTCCACAACCATCTTATCACTAATTACATGGTCGCTAACCGATGTCTCTGCCACGCCGTTCTTCTTACCAGCCTTTGTTTGAACTTTTTTCTTCGCAGCAACCCTTTTGCTGCAATAACAACATGTGTAATGAGTGTGACTGTACAACTGAGTATACAGCTTCAACCGTGTGATTCTACAATAAAATGTCTGCGACTGTATATTTGCAACTGTGTGTTTAAACAATATAACGATTGTGACTATACAGCTTCAAATGGGTGAGTATATAAATACCTATATATGACTATTCAACTTACAGCCTATGCAACTCTGTATGATTATACAATCTCAAAGTGTGACTCTGGAACATAACGAGTGCGACTATGTAGCTTCAAACGTGTGACTATACAAAAAAATCATTATGACTATACAATGTCACCAGTGTGACTTTACAACAAAAGCCGCATCAGTTATGTCACATGCATCATTAGAAAGATGATTGGGGACTTTAACATGAGAAAATAAGATTACTTTAACATAAGCTTCAACAAGGAAGCATATAAATTGCATAACGAGTGTGACTATAACGAGTGTGACTATACAGCTTCAAACGGGTGACTAAATAACCAACTCTATATGACTATTCAACTTTCAAACATTTTTCTTCCCAAACAGCCTAGACAACTCTGTATGACTATACAACATCAAACGTGTGACTCTGCAACATAACGAGTGCGACTATACAACATTCTGTGACTATGCTATACAATGTCACTAGTGTGACTTTACAACAAAACCCGCATCGGTTATGTCACATGCATCATTAGAAAGATGATTATGGGGACTTTAACATGAGAAAATAAGATTACTTTAACATAAACTTCAACAAGGAAGCATATAAATTGTATGACTATATAACTAGAACAGTGTGGTTATAGAACATAGTATTTATGACTATACAACTACATCAAAAATTGTGCAGATGTACAGAACAACAACAAAAACTGCCTAATCGATGTCACATGCATAATTAGAAAGACGATTATGGGAACTTCAACATGAAAAAATAAGATGGCTGTTCAGAACTTCAACATGGACTTCAACAAAGAAATAAAAACATAATCTTTGAATCTACAACTACAACCACTGTACAACTACAACAACTTCAACTCAAATTTAGGGTTATCGAGTTGGAAAAATGCATTTCTATCACTCTTTAGGGTTTATGCATGACCGGAGTTCAACGAAGGAATACGTTTACTAAAATGGAAGTCGAAAATCGAAAAAGGATTGAAGAAAAGAGATATCGGAGGTCGATAATGGAACATTCAACATACCTTCGTATGATCATCGGAAGCTTATGCATGATCGGATATGTTGAATGACTGATCGAAGCTGCGGAGATGGAGAACGCTGGGTTTTTTTAGAGAGAAGAAGAAAGAAATGGAGACGGAGATGGCCGGTGAAATGGCTGTGGCTGGTGAAATGAATTCAAAAGTGTGTGATGGGGAAGTGTAACGGGTGTTGGGCGGGAGTATAGAGAGAAGCGAGAGTTAATGAGAGGAGGGTGAGGAGGGAAGTATTGATTAGTGATAGGAGTGATTAGTGATGGTTGATGGCTGATGGCCGCAGCATGTCAGTTCTTTTTTTTTTTTTTTTTTTAATAGTTGAACCGCATCCATCCACCATCCATCTTAAGATGAATGGAAGGTGGGGATTAACACTAAGGGACTCTTAGGGAGTTACTAACTCCCTTGTTCCCCTCTATATATGTATATGTAGAGTGAAGATCTGGTGAGTCTCTCTTCTTACGTGAGTCTGTCCCGTGATTTTGGACCATTAGATATGGCAAGATCTACGGTGCTGATTGATTGGGAAATGAAGACACGCGGATCCCTAATTTCTTGATCATACATATTGTCTCCACATCCCTCTCTCCCATCGTTGTTTCTTTCCTTTACTTTTTTCCAACCATGAACTTATTTCTCTTTAATAAACTTTAATGAAGTATCATCCATTCATCTTCAATTAAATAAAAAATGCTTCGCATAAAGTAAGATGCACATAAGAAGATCTTCATTAAAGTGAATAAAGAATTATCATTGAAATTTATCCATCTTAGAATTGCTCACAAGATGAAGATATCAAATAGCGTAATGATTTGAAAATTTGCCATGAGATTGATACCAATCAAATAATTAATTACGTGAAAAACACAATACTCGGCTATTCGATTACGTTATATGTCTCCTCGATTCAGTATTCTCTCGCTAATTAATTCTGTGTTGTATTGATTCTTAAGATGTGGATTATATATTATTAATTTGATTAATTGATTTCAAGATTGACAATTATACGTTTAGAGATACGTGTTTATGACTGAACAACTTTTAACTTCCAATATTAGTTAAGTTTGTGATGTTTATTTCCATTCTCTTGCTTCTTCAAAATCGTATCCTTACTAATCAATTTATTTTAATGTGTCTATGTAACTTTGTTAATTACTATTACAGTGTTACACTAATGTTATTATAGTAACAATGTCACAGCAATGATGACAGTGTAATTGAATATTATCCCCTATTCACTAAAACAAACACCAAAGGACAATATTGTCTTTTCCACTTTCCCGCCTAAATGCTACCTATAAATAAGGAAAATTGAGTTTGGGCCAAAACATATCAAAAGATTCTTATTCTAATAAAGTTTATCTAAACATTCATATTAGTAGCCCCAAATTTCTATAACAATTAACAAGAGATCCTTAATACATACTCCGAATGATATTTAAATTCAATTATTTATAAAATATTAATCATATTTAATATCACTAATGTTACTCCGTATTAAATTCATTAGTTAGTGAATTTACAATTAAAAATTTGTAACACTGTATTATTTTACAAATATTTTCATTAAAAATTCTACTTCGTATAAAAAAATATAAAACTATTATTCTTTATTTTATTTTTAATTCACATTAATAAAGTAAATAATTTTTTAATAATTATTTATCGTGACACGTTATTGAACCAATGGGTCAACCCGAATTTTGATCCTAAATTCACGGATCATTTCGGGTTTAATTCAAATGGACCACGGCCTCGCGGATCAAAACTATAGGGTGTTGACTCTAAAAAATGGGCAAAGTTTACGAGTCGGGTCGAAATCTAACATAATATTTTTTAATTTAAAAATCCCCAATCTAATCCAAATCCCCTAACATTTAGAATTAAATTAATTGAAAAATACTCTACTAAACTCTAAATTTAAAAATTTATGTGTAATCTTTTCAAAGATAGGTACGATAATTAATAATATGATAACAAAGTAATGACAGATATGATCCAATATTAAAAATATTTTTCTAACCTAAAATAGGTAAAATGTAAGGCATTCAATACTATTTTCTACTTATATTTTGACACTGTTTTGTGTCACAAATTAGACGCGATCTGATCCATTTGTTAGGTATATTTTTTATATAAAATATCATTTTATGGATGACATATAAAAAAATGATAAAAACGTTAATAACATGTTGTATTTTATATATGAATCAACATGTTACTAATCTTATATGCTCTTTATCATACTCTGTAATAGAATGTTACATTTTATTTATATAGAAGGACACGGTGATGAAATACAATTGCTTTTATTATGCTTAAAAATAAAAAGTAGAGATTAAAATTTCCCCAAAACGAAACTTAAACTGTTGACGGAAACACTGAAACAGAAAATCGTAAATCATTGAGAAGAGTATATAATTTTAGTCACAACTCACTAAAATTTTTTTATGAACAAAACTTAATTAAAAAAACCGTGCAGAGACACGGATTTTACACTAGTTAATTACAAAAAAAAAATCTATTGTAATAAATACTCCGTATGTTTCTGTATATCGATGTCACATGCATAATTAAAAAGACGATTATGGAAACTTCAACATGAAAAAAATAAGTTGGCTGTTCAGAACTTCAACATGGACTTCAACAAAGAAATAAAAACTTAATCTTTGACTCTACAACTACAACCACTGTACAACTACAACAACTTCAACTCAAATTTAGGGTTATCGGGTTGTAAAAATGCATTTCTATCACTCTTTAGGGTTTATGCATGACCGGAGTTCAACGAAGGAATACGTTTACTAAAATGGAAGTCGAAAATCCAACAAAAGGGTTGAAGAAAAGAGATATCGGAGATCGATAATGGGACCTTCAACATACCTTCGTATGATCATCGGAAGTTTATGCATGATCGGAGATGTTGAATGACTGATCGAAGCTGCGGAGATGGAGAACGCTGGGTTTTTTTAGATAGAAGAAGAGAGAAATGGAGACGGAGATGGCTGGTGAAATGAATTCAAAAGCATGTGATGGGGAAGTGTAATGGATGTTGGGCGGAAGTACAGAGAGAAGCGAGAGTTAATGAGAGGAGTGTGAGGAGGGAAGTATTGATTAGTGATAGGAGTGATTAGTGAAGGTTGATGGTTGATGGCCGCAGCATGTCAGTCCCCATTTTTTTTTAATAGTTGAACCCCATCCATCCACCATCCATCTTAAGATGAATGGAAGGTGGGGATTAACACTAAGGGACTCTTAGAGAGTTACGAACTCCCTTGATCCACTATATATATATGTGTGTGTGTGTGCGTGTGTGTGTCTATATATATATAAGTATATGATAAACATTTACAGAAATAAATAGAATAAGTTTTTAGAACTTTAAACTAAGTTCGATGTAAATGTGACGTCTTAAATTTTTACCAATAATAAGTTTCTAGCGTTCATTGTAATATTACAGATCGTAGTAGCGTTCATCGGCAAAATGTGGGATATCTACATTTTACGGATCCACAAAAAGTGAGTACCTCATGTTTTACATATCCGCAAAATGTGAGATAACTCACGTTTTGCGGACCTGTAAAACGTGAGGTACTCACTTTTTGCGGATCCGTAAAATGTGACATACTCAATGTTTGCACCTTTTTTAAAAAAAACAAAAAAACCCGTAATATACATCTTCGATTAATTAAACCATAATTACCTAGAAAACATACGTAATTGTAACCAACGAATCTAACATCCTACGTATTTTATTAATTAAAATTAAATAATGCTCGGAAATAGGATAGTTATAAATTCAAGAAAACGAAAATGCAAATAAAAATAATCAAATAATAACTATCTCCGAAATGTAAATCTGGTTGTCCGGTCGCCATTAATTTAAAATTAAGAAATACGTAAAGACGTAAGCTCCACCGAAAAACGGTTTTACAAAGTAACCACAACTGTTACGTTATCGAGTATATTTCACAAATAACCAAATAAACAATAATTAGTAATGTTAACGAAGTAAGTTAAAGGAGGGGTAAAAGCGTCAATTCACGTTATAAAGCGTCGACGACCCAGCTGAAACGCCGACAACAAGGAATAACTTTGTCAAAAACTGAGATCCTGCACTACATTAGTAATCATCTGTTGTATACTGCTTCCTCAAAATCATGTTAGCTAATAGTGTAATAGCCATGACACGCTTAGCTCAGGCTGTTCAGCCGAAGTAGTTAGTGCTACCAGCTTTGTTTTGACAAGGACAATCCCGTTTTCTTGAAAATCAAGTAGATTTTTGTTTGAGCTAACCTCCTTTTATTTATTTTTTCCTTTTTTGGATACTTGTTTGATCTAAGTTATCCTAATGAGCACTTTTTTTACCCATACTGAGAACTCTGAGCTACTTGCTTCGGTCATTGTGGTCCTTGCTTCTAGTTGAGTGTATGCCCAAGTTGATGCTTTGTTGGATGCCTTTTTGTTTCCTTTTCGTTTTAGTCTTTACGTGAAAGGCAAGACAGTTGAGAGTGATTCAATCTTTTGTTTTTTTTGTGCTAGTGCTTTCAACCTTGGTTCTTTGAAGTCATTTGTTCTGGCTGAAATGTAACCTCACATGATATCAATGTGGCCATGTGAGGCTAGCTATAAACACGACAAAAATTCAACCACTTCTCCAACTACTTAGAATCACTAGTTTTGACCCCGCGCAGCGCGGTTGTTTCTTTAAAATTTGTACAAATTCTCATGTGATACGATATCGCAGTACAATATATTTGGCTCATTATTTTTCCCAATTATTTTTTTGGGGTTATCTACATTAATAAAATATTTGGTCCCTCAAATAATATAAATATATGTTTAAACCTATGAATTTCACGGGTAGGTTTTAATATGTCGTTATAAGGTAGGAATAATGTCAAAATATTTGAACTGCACCAATAATTTGTATCACACAAATGCATTTGTAATTAGTTGCATAATTTTAAAGTAATCGAATAAGTTATTAAAAGCTCAAATAATGAAGGGAATCCTCTTGTTAATATATATAGTCTTGTACACCGTACCTATCAATAATTATACTGTAGTACTAATTTATGAATTCATTCTAGTTTTCGATCATTGCAGGATTTCAAAATTTGATTAAAAAACTCGCTTACTTATAGAAAAACGCTAACTCCTTTAAGCGTAATAGAAAAATTTATCATACAATATGGTAACTTAAAAGAAATTACCAAAAGTACACAACAACTCAATTTATTGTACTCTGTAATTCTGTATCGGGAAAGTGATAAACTAATATTGTTGAATAAATCAATTTCATTTTCTTGAAATGAGATTTATAGTTGAACGTTTCGTTTAATTTCTTTTAAATACGAAGTAAGTTTTAAGAATTAAAAGCAAATTAAACCAAAAATTATTTTACAAAATACCAAAATCAAATACTCTGTATATAAACCTAAACTAAATATGGAGTATACTGTTGCACTCTTAAAAGTCATACTTCGTGTACACTTCGTATTCATAAGTTAGAATTCTCCATAATTAATTCAATACTTTGTAAAATACTTTATGGTGGTGAAATTAGTATATTAAAAGAGCTAAAACCCAATCTAAATAGCTCATACCAAAAATGACCCGACTCAAATGACTAATACCCAAAAAATACTTAAATCAAAATGACTCATAAATGAAAATGACCCAACCTTAATGACTCATCTTGAAGTGACTCGGTGACCTGACAACATGTTACCCGAAATAGGCTTCAATCCAAAATAACCTAGACCTACCCAAACTGACCTCATTGACCGATTTTATACATCTAAGTTCCAACTAACCACATGAAAAGTTATTTGACTCGTTATAATATTAAGACAGATATACTTGTCATAAGGTCGATATATAAGGAAGACATAGTCGAGAAAAAATATCACTAATTATTTAAGTGATTAAAGAGTCAAGTTTATTAGCTCCACATTTGCCTTTTACATTTAATCCTACGAAGCTAATTCATACGTAGTAATTTGGATACATATCAATTTTCGTACAAATCCGAGTTAAGAGTAGTTATATTAACTTATTACAATATAATAATAAAAAACACCACCATCAATTTGTTTCCATGTTTTGAAAAGAAAACCACTTTTAAGTGATCAATTTGTTTTCCTGATTCAGCTGAGCTCCATATGACATTGGAGTAGATAGGGTCTTAATAGACTGTGCAAGTGAAGTCATGAAGCTGAAGAGATCCCAATTTTCACAACCTTTTAAATAGATAATGCAATGTATAAAGAACACAGATGTATACTGTATTCAAGGTAGAATTACCTCACCGTAACCAAGGTCAAAATTGTAGAATGAAAAAGTCCACAGTACATCATATAGAAGATCGACATTTGGATCCCTTTCGTAAAGTCAAAATGCGGATCTAGCTCTTTCGTACCAAGTATCTTCTTGGGCATGAGTATCCCAATGCTCGCCACTATAACTCTTCCCATACTTGTGGACTCGTCACGTCCCATTATGTTGCTTGCCTCATGTCCGGTTTCACTGTTCTCCACACTTTCCTTGTCACCACGTTTCTCCCTGTTTAACACCATGCTCATTTTGATCAAAGTACTCATCCCGTTTCACCCACTCGTCTCCTTCAAAGCGGAATGCCCATTTATCCGTGTTCTTAATGCTTCCTCCTTGTCCGTAATATATTTGGGCAATTTCAGTAAATTTAAAATGATGAGAAATTTAGGGGTTTAGTTCATACCACTATACCCCATCACAGTACCTAAGGCATAAAGTTACGTGGCACAATAAATTAGAGTTATAATGTGAAAGACTTGCTTACCTAACTTTGTTCAAATTTAAATTGAGAGCAATACACTGGTTACGATTGTCGTACTCCTAATACCATCTTGCTTGAATAAAATGAACCATCGTATTAATTTATTCTTTCTCTAATCTTCAATTACCAAAAGGGAGTGGATGTACCACTTTTATCGTTCCAATCAATTAGTCGTGGATTTTTGTTTATTTTCTGAGAAATTCACAGAAATGAAGCAATCTGAGTGAAGAAAGATGGGAACTGAGTCTAATCTTAAAAACAAAACATAATTGTAAACCTCTAAGAAATGTAAAGATTGAAATGTTCATCTACCATATGTATAAAAAATTTGCACAGAGTATCAATCAATCATATAAACTCTTTAGTTTGGATTATAACAAATGAACACAGGATTTATGAGAAACTTTATTATTGATTTGTGAAGAATTGTAAGGGGGAGAAGAAACTTACTTGAAGGAGATAAGTAAGCCTTGAGTTCCTAGACGGCATGATAAACTTTTATTGATAGCCTGACAACATACAGCAACAAAAAAGAGCTTGCTCACTTGATGAAAAGGCTAAATAGGACATGTTCGAAACGAAGTAGGTAAATTATTATATACCCGAGTCTCTTTCAATTGATCACCGGTTGATCCAGCCACTTTTCGACAGTCGCTCACTTACAGCAAGATAGATCAGGTGAGCTAAACCAAAAATTGAATGACAAATAAATGAGCGTAGATATATAAAGCTAAAGCAGTAATGCATCTCATACTCATTACTGATATTCGCAAGGTAAAGACAAAGAGGCTTCTTGATGATTGCTCATTCATTTGTGTCTTTCCAATGGACCTGATGATCAAGTAAGAAACTTTTGTATCAGACACCATATCGAGATAGTTTCCAATCCCTCATCGTCATTTATAATATTACTTCAGATAACTCAGATAAAAAATTTATAAGAATAAAAGCAAAATAATACACACCATTGTGTTGCTTGGTAGAGAAGTGAAGCGATCTCTTTTGAGCTGCAAACATCTACAATTGTAAGGTCGAGACGTATATAATTGCAAACATCTACCTCTTTGAGCTGCAAACTACTTCCTACCTTAGATTAATAAACAATAATATCAATAACAGTATAACACAGCGAAGACCAACAATAGAATACCTTACCTGAAGCTTTCTCTGCAACTGGTCTTTTAGATGCAAGTGATCGTTCAACACATATATGAGCATGAGCCACATTTCCAACATAGGTGAAGTCATACATGTTTCCATTTCCTATTATAAACTGCGCATTGTCACATAAACAACACCAAAATTCATCACAAATACTTGGCCATATTAGACTAATAAAGTACTAACAAATTATACATTAAACCAAAAACTTCAATTGAGATTATAGGCAATGTCGAAAATATGCAACGGATTCACCGAATTAGCTAGCTAGCTATATCAATATCCATCGAAACTGGCGACACCATCGCCAATTTCTTCACCGTCTTCGACACCGACGTCATTTTTGTCGGTTCAACAGCGGGAGGAGTCCATTCATTTCGATGTGGTACTATTCGATCACAAAACTTGCCGCATTGCAACATCAACTTTTACATTGTCATTCATGGTTCTGCAGTTCATGGAAACAATCAGACAATCTCTTTTCGTCTCCACCAAAAAAAAATGTGAACTAAAATTTTAATGGTAGTTCTTGCACTCACTTGATAATATTCTATTTTTAATTCTATTATGTACATAAAATTAATAGTTTTGATTTTTGATTTTGATATTTTAATTTTTCATTTAATCAAAACTTTGATTTTATGATTTGTAGGCATTATAGTTAGTTGAAAATAAAGAAAAGGACTCGACAGAAGAAATAATGCCAAACATATCAAATTTATATAAAATATTTTTTATAACAATAAAAACAAAGTCTTATATAAGTAGTACTCACAATTGTTTCACAAATGTTAGATATACTACTATCACAGACAAAAAAAAAATATCTCGAGATGTGTATATGTCATGAGACTCCATTACTTATATACTACGGAGTACTAAAGATAACATGAGTATTCTTCTTTTCTTCTGTCAGACATATGGTGAATATGGTCCAGATGTTCTAATTTTGCATTCAATCAAATATGCGTAAATGTGAAAAAATGAACCTGGATTCATAGACTAAGATTCCCAGAAACCGTATTTGAAATATTTTAAATACATTTCGGACAAACAATCAGACTTTTACCAAGAAATAATTTATGAACAATGTCCTTTTAAGATGTAAAAGCTCTTTTATATAATCAAGGTCAAACACCACCAAAATTACAGATCAAAAGATGGTAAAACACAATAAAAAAATTAACATACATTCAAATAAATCACTGACAACACAATTAACATGTATTAAAAAAAATTAGATTAAAAGAAAAGAAAACACAATTGACATAAATTACAGATTAGAAAAGGAGAAACAAAATTAAAAGTATATAATCAGAAAGAGATTGAAAGCAAGCAATAACCTTACAGCAGAAAACCCACCAACATCATTCTTGTGTTTCAATGTCCAGAATTTTTCCTCCGAAAGCTTGAATTGAAATTCATGAAATTGCACCAAATCTACACCGGATAATCATTTAATCAATCAAACAAAAATTGATTAAATAGAAGTCAAAATTGACATTGCACAGTGAATTGATTACAAAATGGAGAAGTAGGGATTGATTATACCTCAAAGAGAAGGATCATGAGAGGAGAGCATGGGAAACATGGCGTTCTGCAGCAGCCACCAGCAGCACAACATCGGGAGTGGTGAAGGCAGCATCGATCAGCGCCACCATTAGGCGGCCATCAACTGCAAAGGTTATGATCTTTTGATCTCTTCCAATCTCCACAATCAATAGCATATGAATATAAGATCACTCAGAAACCAATATAAAATTAAAGCAACCGACTTGAATTAGGGTTAGAGGTGAAAAGAGTATTTAGAGTTTAGAGTTGTTTGATTGTGGTTTTCAGGGATAACTATTGTTACTGGAGACTTTAGGGGGTTACTGAATGAGAACGATAATAAGTGGAAAGTGGTATTAGTGGGTGATAACTGCTACGGTTTGTAAAAACTGCAATAAACTATCTATTGGCAATAAACCGTCAATTGTGAGCAGTTTGTGAAACTTTTTGACAGTTTTTTTTTGTTTTTCAATAAATTTCAAGTGCCACATAGGCTGTCACATATGCTCCACCTCAGATTCTTAGTCATCAATCCTACGTGGCGCAATATAGAGGCTCTAAATGTTGCTACTTTATATAATAAAGGATTTTCTTACTTCCCAAAGAGCCACTACAGATTTTGTGGATGTATAAGAACTTTTTTATCAGATCGTCCTATAATATAGGACTGAATTAAATGACTGTTCACATAAAAGAGAAGGTTACTACATCAAAGTTAGAGAGTTATTGAAAGTTTGTTAAATACAAGTATTATTCTTTTATGGATCAATCTTATCAAGTAGAACGGACTCATACGAATACAATAATTTGCCACAAAAGTGGTTAGTAATTTGTACGGAATAATATTATGGACCCAAGTGCCGTTACTAGTTGGGTGATATGATGCTCAATGATTATGGGTTGAATTAAAGCTAGCTCAATTAGTTACTACACCGATTAGTTACGTAATTTAACATGTTAATCGTTTATTTCTCCTTTTCTTAGTCTTTCAAATTGATCTTATATTCCCTTCGATTTTTATTTATCTTCCCATTTGACTTTTGGGTGAAAAATAAGGGTAATTCTAGACCACATGTTGATGACCCAAAATAAAAATAGAGAATAAAAGATGTTTCAGCTCAATAATGAAATAGGTAAGACGCACTTTAAAAACATTAATTTTCTTTAATTTTTTTTAAGAGTAAATTAAAAATTACTCTTTATTTTAAAATAACAATTTTAAAATTTACTTCCTTTTGAAATTTTTGTTAAAAATAACTCCCAAAATCTATCAAAAGTTCAAAAATTGCTCCCAAATTTATTTTTACGACGAAAATGTCCTTGGCTAGAAGGCGAGATGAAGAATTATGGCATAAAAAAGTTGGGGGCATTTTCGTCCAAAAATTATATTTTGGAGTAATTTTTGATCTTTTGATAGATTTTGGGAGTTATTTTTAACAAAAAATTCAAAAGGGAGTAAATTCTAAAATTGGTATTTTAAAAGAGAGCAATTTTTAATTTACTCTTTTTTTAATCATAAATACAATTTTATTCTTAATTTTCTAAACCATCTCATTTAATATAAGATATTAGTGAGAATAAACATGTTTTATTTAATATGGAGTATATTTTTTAGTATATACTGATATTTTATTGCTATAGGAGGTACGAATATATATGACGAACTTTGACTCTATTTATTGATTTTTTTTTCTTATTATAATAATTATGTGATAAAAATATGATTTTAAAGATATATATAAATATAATTTCTTAAAATTTTGAAAATAAAAAAATATTTCTTAGTATTTTTGAGAAATTTTAGTGTATAATAGCAACATTTTTTTAATTTATCCATTTTCGGGCGGGCAACGGGTTCGGGCGGGTTTTGACCCAATATATTCGGGTTTTTATCGGGCGGGTCACTTTCGGGTTTCGGTCATTTTCGGGCGGGTTTTTTCAGATTTTTTTCGGGCGGTTTCGGGTCGGGTTAATTTTTGACAGGTCTAGTCCTAATACATTGTTTTAAAGATAATATCAATGTAACAGTTATATGATAGCCTTGATTCCCAAGTAAACACTACTTTAAATAGCTAATCTCATGTATTCAGAAAATTATGAATGAATTAATGAAATCTCTTCCTCTTTCTGATTATCTCTTGCCATTTTCATTATAGAAACCATGTAGCCTTCTTAAACATAGCTACTGCATTTCTGTAACAATTGCAGGCCTATTAGTGCATCATTAAACAGCCTTATCAATTATTCAACTTTTGTACTGTCATTTTTAGCTTTGCCTCTTATTACTTTCATTGAATTGTCCTTCATTTGTTCAGGTTACATCATGATATCATTACACCCACCCTCTCAACTAACATGACACTCACCCCCTCCCCAAGTATGGCACATGTATGAAACACCCCTGACACACCCCCTCACCAACTATGTGTGGACATGACGTAGGTCCACCCCAACGCGGCCACGCGCGGGTTTGGTTAGGCGAATGAATCTCGTGGTAAGATTGTTCTCGGGATCGAAATTTAAGTCAAAATGGAGTCGCCACCGAATTTTATGGTTATTCGGAACCATACGAGCCCACTCTATGTCGTCATGGGCTATACACAAAGTAAGACCACTTTGATTTCAGAGTTTATGGGGCTCGTCCCTTTGCATTGTTATATCGATACCGTTTACACCGGCTTTCGTATATAAAATGACTCTCGTGCGCCAAGGGTTTCGGACATCCGGAAACCAAAGGTTCTGAGTAAGGGGTGAGGGTACGTGTTGGGAAGCCCACTAAGGACACCCAACCCCGCCCGCACATGGCGGCCTCTACTAAGACATCGTTCGTGTTCGTGTACGCGCGCTAGTAAAATAATTAAATGATATGCAAACAGCGCTTTCGGGCTAAGCATGTGAATAGTATGTGAACTACGTCATTTAATGCATCTTGATTATGGTCGAAATGATTTAGCATGCGAGGTTCATTTATAAAACGATAAAGCAAGTAAATTAATAAAGCTCAAAAGTAAATAACGTACAACTTACACGGGCGGAAATACAACCCGGAATTCACAATAAAACAATTACATAAAAATAATAAACGAAATAAAAAAAAGGCAATATAATGATAGAAACGGACCCGTATGTAAACTAGACCGCGAAAATATGTAGATGGACTAACCCCGATTAAATACACATTATGTTGTGTACTAAATGAAGGACGGAAACGTGGGATTGTGGCGTATTGCTGCCCGATCCCACGTCCCGTAGTCTTGTCCCGACTTATCACTTCGAAGAAGATCGGTCAAAGTCATTCTACGTGTCGTGCAATGCGTGGTTTTGAAAATAGGAAGTTCACGTGATGGTCTTTACACGTGATGACTAAAGTCGATAAAAGGACGGGGCTTGAAGTGTGTGTCAAAGCCCTCGGTTTTATGGGTTACAGGACCCACTCGACCGAGTCTTGACCTGACTTGGTTGAGTGCGTCCTTAGACGCAGCTACTGCCCATTTTTTTGGGTGCTACTCAATCGAGTAGCATATGTACCCGGTCGAGTAGCCCCTGTACGAGTGGTAACTCGTTTAATTTTTTATTGGAAATCGATGGTCGGCCAAATTAAATACAAATATCGCACGATTTGTATTTAACTCGGCTTCCGGTACTATAATCGTGTATGCATGCGATTATAATATCGTTATCGGAATTTTAGGAAAATGTTTATCGTTGCATTAGAAAATTTGAATTAGTGACGAAATGCGTCCCTCTACGTCACGACATCAGAACTAACCCTTTCGAGTTACGTGATGTCGGTTTTCGTGTCAACGGGTTCCGTACTAATCATAAAAAGGGGATCAAATGCGTTCAACTACGACCGGTTGCGATCACGTCACGCCCTTGAGTACGGGGCGGGGCTCCTCGAAAGGGCTCCACCTCCGTCGTTGCTCATAAAGGGATTAGACGGACTTTAGGCAAACATCGTAGTCAAACGGATTTAAAACCGGATTTTGATACTAGTTTATATATATACGCGGTATTATGACGATAATAATGATGAAAAAGACGATACAAAAAATGAAAATGCGAAAAGTATAATAACGTTAGTGTTAGTGTTGCTACTACGATTATGACTACAATACAAAATACGATAAAGTAAATAAAAATGAGACGAGATAGAAGAGATCAAGATGGGGTTTAGGACACCCTCAACATACATGCTAGGTATAGGCCTCGGAAATGGACTCGTAAATAGCGACGGGACGCCGGAGTATCGAGGATGTACGCGAGTTATGGTGTGTATGTGTGTGTTTCGCCGGTTTCCTAGGGACGAGGGGCTCGGGTTTTGTGTGTTTTGCTTAGGGTTTGTAAGGACTCGTAGTGTAGAGTGTATAGGTGATCTAGGGCTGAAATGTAGGTTAATTAAACTTTGCCCAAAACTTTTTGAAATGCATGGGGGTCATGGGGTATTTATAGGCGTTTCCCCACGACATAGGGGCACTCGATCGAGTGGCCCTAGTGCACTCGATCGAGTGCCCTTGAAAACGGGTCAAACCCGGTTCAAGACGCTCCACTCGACCGAGTGGGGTCAATCCACTCGATCGAGTGGATCAATTAGGCGAGACAAATAAGGAAAGATTATCCTTGATTGATTTGATTGGTTTTTCTGAATTCTGATTTTGTGCGCCAGTTTTCGAGAATGAATATGGCTGATTTGTGAGACGGTTTCGTCTTTGACCGGGTTTTGACCCGGTCGCCAAAAGACGGGATTATTTTTGGTGTCGGTTTTGGCCCAAATTAGTCTCATTTTGCACGGAACGACCCACTGGGCCAGGATTTAAGGTCTGTTTTGTGAGATTCTTACTCCGCTAAAAGTCCGTGTCGGATATTATTGAGTCCGAGCCCAAATCCGAGTATACCAAGTGACGTTTGCGTCCGATCATCATCGGGTGTTTTTCGGAGACTACCATAGACACGTGGCAGTCAAAATGCGGGTGTCTACAGAGCCCCCACTCTGACTGAGGCTTGGACAAGGCGAAAGTCAGAGTAGCTACCAAGCCCGTTAGGACCTGGTAGACTTCCGGTCGGGTCGTTTATAGTCCGTTAGACTTTCGTAAAAGGGCTCGCCAGCCATAAGATAGAAATCATACCTGAGCTGGGCGCAGGTCCTCGGTTCGTCTTCATGTGGGCCCATCCCGTACCGTTTCGGGAAAAAATGTCGCCTCGGGCGTTCCGCTGGGGAGATATGTGAGCTGTACGAGCTTGCTTTTGAAGCCTTGAGTCGTACCTGAGCTGATGATGGTGCTCCGTGGGGAGTAAAACTTGCCTTTTTTTTGGGGGAGTAGGTGTACCCGTATGCCGACACATCATATCTTGGATGTAGCATACCGGGGAAAAGCTGACTCCGTTGGGGAATTTTAATAGTTTCGCGGGGACTTGCTTCTGAAGTCTGGAGTGTACCTGTATGCTGACACATAACAACTTGTAACACATAGGCAAAAAACTGACTCGTGCTGGGGAGGAAAGATATGGAAGTTTTTTTTGAAAATGCCACAGTTTTTGAAAAGAATTTTATCACAATTTTTTTATCACAGAATTTTTTTTAGAAATTTCTTAGGAAAGCTCGGGATGGCTTGATTCCTATTCAGGGTTCTCTGTTTAAAATCAGGCATGCGCGCGCATAGGGCCCAGTTTGCTGAGGAGGCAAGGAAGTTAGGTTTACAGTTAGGTTTTCTCATTATAAATATGAAAATCCCTGCTTCAGTTTTCTGCATCTCAACTCAAATTCTCCTTCTCCTTCTCGAAATCTTTTAGACTTTCAAGAAAACTAGAAATTTCTGTCATGGGTATCGACCATTTAGCGGCTATGCTTCTTGCTTGGTCCCAGTACTTTCGGGACGAGGAAAAGGTTAGACTGACCCAGATGGGAATCGTCAGTCTATTCCTCCTTCAACGTTTGATCATTGATTCGCATTTCTTGGATGCCTGTCTGACGTTTTGGGATACTACCCATCACGTCTTTGCGTTTCCACGAGGACAGATATGCTCTCATCCTGAGGAAATCGCAGCCATAGGCGGTTGGGGTACAGTTGTTCAGCCTGCTACTCCTCCGTTCTACCCAGATCCAAGGAGGAGGTTAAGAGAATTCCTGGGTTTGTCTTATGCTGAGACAAATCGGATGGTGCGGGGAGATAGCGTTTCCCTATTTGATTTGGCTGATAAGTTCATGAACCCCCGGGATGTGAGGGCCACCCCTGCTCACAGGCGCAGGGCATTCGCCTTTTGCATGCTGCACTGTTACGTCTTCGAAGGGCTGATGGAGCTTGACTCATGTATGGGTCAAATCAGGCTGATTGGAGTGGTTGACCAGATGGAGACTGGTCATAGCCCTGCTTGGCTAGCCACTGGGGAAATTATCATGGGTCTGGATGCTAGGCGGCTCGACCCAACCCGACGACTGACGGGAAGTACCCGTCTCTTGCAGGTATACATATCGCAAATTTTTTTTTTTCACGCGAAATTCCGGAATTCCGTAAGTCACTCGATCGAGTGGACCTGTCACTTGATCGAGTGACACTCGCAATGAGCTATTGCCTGTTTTTGGAGGGCTTACTCGATCGAGTCAGCTGCTGTACTCGATCGAGTGGGCTGTAGCGGACCACTCTGTTGCTTACGACGCTTGTGTATACTTTTCAGATATGGTTGTCGGAGCGGCTATCGATCATAGAGTCCCTCCTAGCATTCCCAAGTACCGGAGCAGTCAGATTAGCTCTAGAAGGCGACGGATAAGCTCGAGTCACCAGATAAATCGAGCTTACTGGGATGAAGAGCTGGTGTTTCATGGGGGTCCCTTGATTAGATGGACCGTTGCTTGGTGGTTCCTCTCGAAGCTGACTGGATTGGCCAAGAGGGACCAAGCTCGCTACTTTGTGATTCTGTCCCTAGACTGGACAGTTCACATTTACCCGGACTGTCTCCTGAGGCAGTTCAGTTTGTCTCAGCGCATCCCTGAGGCTGAAGCCATCATCAGCGTCTCGCTCCAACTGACAGACGCTATGTATGACACCTGGTTGCAAAGATGGTTTACTCGTCCTACATGGACTGTACCTAGCCCTTGCCAATACGCTTGGGTGTCACGGGCTTACAAGAAATGGACTTCTGAGGAGTCCGAGGAAGCTCGCAAGGTCTTGATGCTTGATGAGGCCTTTGAATTGGTCCACCGCGAGACGGCGAAGGACAACAGGGACTTCTTCATCGGGGAAGATATTCCTAAAGCTACAGTCCGGGAAGAATCGGGTCTTAAGTCACAAACTAAGACTCGATTTAAGGAAGTCGGTTCTAGTAGCACTCGGGGGCAGACTGACTTGGAGAGACGCCTTGGGCCAAGGCTGGCGGCCCGGGACCGACTAGGTCCGCGTGACCGACTCCCTGAGTCCGTGAGGGCCCGACTTGGGCCCATTGAGGTGATAGAGGATTCGGGCTCAAACAAACGAGCCCGAGCTAGGGAGGTTCCTGTGGTGATTCTGGAACGCTCCCCTCCGCGTCGTCGCCAGTGGACGGCTAAGGAGGCTAAGGACAAGGGGAAGGGCAAGATGCCCTGAATGACGAGTCCTCTAGCTTTAATATTATTTAAGTATTATTATTATTTTTATCGTGTGCTTCTTTGTATTTTTTTGAATTCCTGCACTTTTGTAATTTCCGAGTTTATCGGGGTTTTTTTTTGAATTAATAAAAGAAGTTTATTATTAAACCGCTCCTGTCTTTTCTCGATTGCATTGGTTGTACCCTTTTGAGGGATTGCCTACGTATCCGCGATTAGCAGAATCAAACCAAACGTAGTTCTGGCTTAGTAAATTTGCAATCTCGAATTACACCAAGACTATTGGTTCAAGATGTTTGCGACAGTAGAATAAGTAATTCTAGCTCATTGACTTGCTTTTTGTTTTTTGAAAAAAAAGATTTTGATAAAATTTGCTAATGACATTGAGAAGTGGCTAGGGGTAGTAACGCTTCAGCTGGTCCAGGTTTGTTGGGTTGACAAACTCATTCCCGTCCAGGTCCGTCAGCATTACTGCTCCCCCTGATAGGATCTTCTTTACCAGATATGGCCCAGCCCAATTGGGTTTGAATTTTCACCTTGGGTCAACTGGTAGTAGAGCTCGAATTGACTTAAGGACTAGGTCGCCTTCTTTAATGTGTCTGGGCCTTACTCTCTTGTTGAAGGCCCGTTGGATCCTCTTCTGGTAGATTTGGATATTATTGAGAGCACGAGATCGTCGTTCGTCTAGTAGGACCAACGAGTCATACCGTGCTCGAACCCAGTCAGCTTCGGGTACTTGGCTTTCTAACAGAATTCTGAGGGATGGTACCTCTAACTCAACTGGCTGGACTACCTCCATCCCATAGGTTAGGTAATACGACGTTGCCCCGGTTGCGGTGCGAATTGACGTTCGGTATCCCCATAGGGCAAAAGGTATTTTGTCGGGCCAGTCCCGGTAATTATCAGCCATCTTTTTGAGTATGGTGACAATTGTTTTATTAGCCGCCTCTACTGCTTCATTAGTTTGGAGACGGTAAGGCGAGGATGTATGCCTTTGAATTTTATATTTGGTCAGCAGGGCCGCAGTCTCGGCTTGAAAATGGGTTCCGTGATCGCTGATAATATCATAAGGAATCCCATACCGGCATATTATCTTGTTCTGGATAAACTTGGCGACATGCTTAGCATTGAGAATGCGATATGATTCAGCTTCGACCCATTTGGTGAAGTAGTCGATGGCTACCAAAGTAAAGCAATGCCCACCAGTACCTTCCCGATTATGTCGATACCCCAAGTTGAGAATGGCCAGGGTGACGTCATGGTATAAAGTAGTGATGACGGCATATGTTGCACATTGCCGAAGATTTGACAGTTATGACAATGTTTGACATATGACCGGCAGTCGGCTTCCATGGTGTTCCAGTAATAACCGAGCCTCATGATTTTTCGGACCAGCATGTGGGCATTCATATGTGGACCGTTTTCGCCCATAACTTTCTCGGCCTTAAATTTGTCAACACAAAGGAGAAGAGCCTCCTGTGCCGTCTTTTTGTACAGTTGTCCGTCATCGGTACGGATGAACTGGGTGGCTAGCCTTCGTAAGGCTTTCTTGGCTCGACCTTCTGTCCCGGGAGGATATTCTCCGTTTTTCAGGTATTTTAACACGGCTTGATACCATGGTTCGGGATCAGTTATCTCAATGTCTTCAATATCGTGAATGTATGCCGGCTCGGACCGTCTTTCGACGCAAATTGGCATACTGGTCACGTGGTCGGGAATGTTCAGTAAAGATGCCAATTTTGTAAGTGCATCTGCAAACTGATTCTCTTCTCGGGGCAGGTATATGTACTCTACCTTTTGGAATTGTTTCTCGAGATCCCTTACTCGTGCCTGGTAGGCCACGAGATTAGCATTCCGAGTCTTCCATTTTTGAAGTGCTTGGTTAATGACCAAGGATGAATCACCATGTACCCGGAGATTTGTGATCCCCAGATTGGCGGCGGCTTGTAGCCCGTAAATGCATGCTTCGTATTCTGCTGCATTATTGGTAACATCATAGTCCAGTTTGATGGAGATGGGAGTGTGTTCCCCTTTTGGTGAAATTAGGAGGATCACAACTCCGAACCCTCGAAAATTGGATGTTCCATCGAAGTATAAATCCCATGTTTCAGTATCAGTATGGAAAATATCTTCCTCTGGGAAGGACCAAGTGTCGGTGTGTCCTTCTTCAGCTACTGGGCT
The DNA here is from genome assembly GCA_958450325.1 of Agrostemma githago. NCBI lineage: Eukaryota > Viridiplantae > Streptophyta > Magnoliopsida > Caryophyllales > Caryophyllaceae > Agrostemma > Agrostemma githago. The sequence continues at coordinate 22,708,079 of OY288255.1, read as the reverse complement.
GTCGGCGAGAAATTCAGCTACTACACGCTCCTTAATGGCCTTTAATGGTACAAATTTCAGGTCGAATTCTGACAACATTAGGGTCCATCTAGAAATTCGGCCATTGAGAATGGGCTTCTCGAAGAGGTATTTGATAGGATCCATCATGGACAGCACATGAACCTCGTAGCTGAGCATATAGTGCCGGAGCTTCTTAGTGGCCCAGACTAGAGCCAAACACGTCTTTTCGAGCATGGTATATTTGCACTCATACTCTAAAAACTTCTTGCTGATGTAGTAAATGGCTCTTTCTTCGGAGTCAACTGTCTGAGCCAGCATAGCCCCCATGGCTGTCTCGATCGTCGTTAGGTATAACGACAGAGGCAAACCGGGTTGTGGTGGCATTAAGACTGGTGGAGCAGACAATATTTCTTTGATCTTGTCGAAGGCAGTTTGGCACTTGTCATCCCATAGTACCCGTTCTCCAACTTTCAGTTTCTTGAAGATCGGTTCGCACACCATGGTTAGTTTGGAAATGAACCGACTGATGTACTGGACTTTCCCGAGAAATCCCCTTATTTCTTTTTCGGTTTTGGGGGGTTGCATCTCGGTAATGGCTTTGATTTTAGCTGGGTCGACTTCGATACCTCGTTGGCTAACGATATGACCCAGTAATTTGCCTGATGTTACCCCGAAACTGCACTTTTGAGGGTTTAGCCTCATGTTGTACTTGCGCAGTCGGGTGAAGAATTTTCTTAGGGCGGTGATGTGACCGTCCCGTTCTTTAGATTTGACGATCATGTCGTCTACATAAACTTCTACCTCTTTATGCATCATGTCATGTAATAAAGTGGTAGCGGTCCTCTCATATGTGGCTCCGGCATTAATGAGGCCGTATGGCATGACGGTATAGCAGTAGGTACCCCAAGGTGTTGTGAAGGTAGTCTTACTCATGTCTTCTTCCGCCATCTTGATTTGATTATACCCGGCATACCCGTCCATGAATGATAGAAGGGCATGATCGGCCGTGTTATCCACCAGTATGTCGATGTGTGGTAACGGAAAATCATCTTTCGGGCTTGCCTTGTTAAGATCCCGAAAATCAACACATACCCGCACCTTACCGTCCTTTTTAGGAACCGGCACGATGTTTGCCACCCAGTCCGGATATTCGGACACCTGTATGAAGCCGGCTTTGAACTGTTTGGCGACTTCTTCTTTTACTTTGGGAGACCATTCGGGCCTCATTCGACGAAGCTTCTGCTTGACCGGTCTACCCATCTTTGATTGGTATGTGGTGCTTGGCTATTTCCCGGTTTATCCTCGGCATGTCCTTGTAGGACCATGCGAAGACATCTTTGAACTCTTGGAGGAGGTTTATGAACTGTTGTTTCTCCTCGGGATCTAGGGATAACCCTATCTTAAGTGTCTGAGGCTCTAAGGTTGTTCCCACATTTATGGACTCGGTTTCTTCGATTACCGGGTTCCGGGACTCCCTTTGCTCTAGTTGCTCGATCGGATGCGGAGGTAAGGGTACATGTTCGTCTGGTTTCTCAATGTCATAGCATAGATCATTTTTGACAGCAGAATTTAAAAGAGACAAGTCATAAGCAGAACGGTTGTTATTATTGATTGAAAATTTGAGAACAGCTCAAAGAGAGCAGCCATCTGATCATTGGTCAGAGGCAGAATTGGTAAGGCCTTCGGGAGAGACCCCGAAGTGCCAGCAGCAGGAATGATAAAGGGGAGAGGGGTTACAGGAGTGACTCTAGCACCGACTTCCCTAGACTCGACCTCAGACTATGACTCAGACTCCGACTCAGACTCGGACTCAGACTCAGACTCAGGCATGTCTCCCTCTCCGGTGACCAGCTTGTAGATTTTTCCCTGACTGTCAGTCCACTTGACAGTCTTCCTCCAGGCCCTGTTTCCTATCTCGGTGCCAACATCCGAGATAAGCTTGGTCAGGTCAAGCCTGTTGCTGCGGAGTATCAGGTTGACCAGGTCTTCCTTTGGAGTTGGGGCTATGGTGTCTTCCCCAAATAGTAGCCCCAGCGGGGGCTCAACATCATCAGCTCCATTGGATTGGATGAGGGCGAACACATCCTCTGGGATGTAGTTGCAGTCCCGGGCCAAGTGGGTCCCGAGCTGCACAGCATTGGGTTGGTATAGACCAACCTGAATAGCCCCAAATACCGGTGTGACAAAGTAGTCAGCCAACCGTGGGCTGTAAGGGCTCAAGTGGATACCCTTAATAATGTTGCAGGCCTTCTCAATTCCTGCTCGGACAACATTGCCGGGAGTTATGGCATACCCGAGAGCAAAGTGAGACTCTTCGTCCTTAAGGACCTCGATGATCTTCCCAGCTTGAAGATCGGGTCGAGAGGTAGCCCCCGGAAAGTACCCTAGGTTTTGGAGCATCGTGTTGATAATCGTAGTGAAGTAAGGCCTAAAGAGGTACTCTTCCTCGATCATCCCCACAAAATCGAACCCCCAGAGGTCCGTGCGTCCTGTGGCGTTACAGCTAGCCACAGTCATTGGTGTTGCCTCTAAAGTGATAACATCGTTAAGCAGAGACATCTTGATCTTTCGGTGGAGGGTGGAGGACACTGCCTTGACCGCGTGGATCCAAGGCCTTCCTAGGAGCAAGTTGAATGATGAGGTGACGTCGATCACCTGGAATTCGAGCTCCTTTTCTATCGGGCCGGTCATGATGGTCAGTTTCACGGCCCCAGCTACCGACTTTGGGCTCCCATCAAAAGCTTGGATGGTCTAAGCAGTCGGGATGTAATCGGCCTTGGTAATGCCGAGGGCTTTGGCGGTCCTTAGAGGAAGGACATTCACAGCGGACCCGTCATCAACTAGGGTCATAGGGAGGTATTTCCCTCGGCAAACAACCGTAATGTAGAGGGCCAGATTATGGGAGGCCCCAAATGGCGGTAGGTCGGCTTCAGAGAAGGTGATCATTGGACCTCCTTCCTTAGCTTTGCCCTTTAGGTGGGGCAGGACCGTGGCTACCATCTCAGCAGGGTAACCAAAGAGTCAACTTTAATCTGATCGAGAGCTATAGTAAGTGCTTCTCGATGTTCTTGAGAGCTAACCAGGAGTTGCCATATAGTGAGGTCAACTCGGGTCTTCTTTAGCTGCTTCACGAGAGCCGTTTCAGCAGTTGGCTCTTCAGGGGTGACTTCCGTCCTGAGTGGCTCAATGACGGTTGTCGGGATGGGGGTGTCCCTAGAGCTAGTGGCTGGATAGGGACGACCAAGGTGGTTACTGGTTAGGACTCGGGGTTTAGTCCTTCGAATCTCCTCGGAGGTGATGGGGACAGCTTCCCCTTTTGCGAGGTAGACATCATCCTCGTCGTCGAACCAGATCCCGTTCACTTGAGGGACAAATGGAGAGATAAGGTGAGAGCAATCAATAACCTCCCCGGTAAAGATGGCGTGGGAGCTGAAAGGGTTCTCCTTGTTACTGGGCTTATCTCCGGGTAGCGGGATTTTACCTCTTTCGATCAAATCCTGAATCAAGTGCTTCAACTTCCAGCACTTCTCGGTATCATGCCCATTGCCTCGGTGGTACTGGCAATAGGCTTGAGCATTGTAGTTCTTGGAGCGTCGCTCGACCGGAACTTCAGGAGTTGGGCCTATCGGTTGGATTAGGCCTTTAGAGGATAGCCTTTGTAAGGCATAAGTATAGGTGGTACCTATATCAGTAAAAACCCGAGGTGGGGTGTTCTTCTTGGACGGGGCATCTAGTAGATTAACCGCGTAAAAATGCTGCGGGTTGCAGCTTGGGGCTTGGTAGTGGAGGAAAAAGCCCCTTGGTAACCCTTGGCAGCGGCCTTAGTGAGGCCTTCCAATCTTAGGTCATCTTCGATCCTCATACCCATTTCAGTAAGGGTGTCGAAATTGGGTATGACAGCATATCGGAGGTGAACCCGGTAGGAGGGGAGGAGGTTCTTGACAAAAGCCTCCACCAAAGTCTTCTCACTGGGCTTGTCGACCAGTTTCACGCTCTCGGCCCTCCAGCGTTGAAGGTATTTGGTAAAACCTTCTTTCGGCTCTTGGGCCATAACCTCTAGAGACCTCATTGTGGTTTGGATCTCGGTGTTGTCAGCATAGTTCCGAGCGAACTCGGTGGCCACATCATCCCAAGTAGGGTATTTCTTCGGGTCTAGTCTGTAGTACCAGGCCCGTGGGTGCTTTTCAAGAGACGCAGCGAAAAGGCTTTTGAACATGGTAGAATCCACTCCTTTGATGGCCATGAACTCCTTGAAGGCCCGTACATGTAGTAACGGGTCCTCAGTCCCTTCAAACATGGGCAAACCGGTGAGGTTCTGGTTTGCGGGCAGCTTGTCACTTAACGGGTTATACTCACGACTATTCTCCCGATGGATACTGTTACTCCTAGTCAAATGAACTTGCTCTTCCAATCGGCGAACCGAGCTAACCAGTTCAACCAGAGGTTCCGTAACCCCAATATTTGGAGTCCTGTGCTCCACTGCAGCCAAACGAGTGACAATAGCAATTTGCTAGGCCCTCATTTCAGCTAGTTGGGCTTCGATGTCGGCCAGTTTGTCGACCATGGTGTCCACAAAGGTTTTCAGACTGCTTAAAGTAGCTTCCATCCTGCGAGTGTGTCTGGTTGCCGGCGGCCTGTCTGTAAGAACACCGCGTAATCAGAAACCGAACCCAGATCTTGGAATCATAGAAGAAGTACATCCCGAGCGACCCAAAAGAAAAGGACTGAGTGGAAAAGACTCGAGAAAGACGCCTAGACGGATGACTCGTGGGTGGTATGACTTCCTTAGGATTTTGGCCTAGTGGGCCTAGTCCCGTTCGAAGGAAGGTCCACGTGAGATTATTCCCCAGACTTTCGACTCGAGTGTATAGACGGACTTTTCTTTGTAGGGGTATGCCCTACGCGGGTTGGTCGTGCCTTGACAAATAAGGCGGACTCGGGAGAGGGAGGAAACTCGTGATGTGAGATCGACGGAGTTTCGACGCTATAAACCTTCTACATACTATGCAAAGACCCGACACACGGATACACGGTAGGTCCTATAATAGGGAAGATTTATTTTAGGAAAGTTGGATGTTTGAAAGTTTGAATATGTAATGGGTGAATTTCCGAGAGTTCGAAAATGGAAAGTGGAATTTGGAAAACCAAGATTAGAATTTTGAAAAAAATTCAGAAAATCAAAATGGTGTCGGAAATTCGAGAGATAAAACGGACAGCATGCCGACTATAGAAAAAGGATGTTTTGAGTCAAATCGTTGATCCTAAATTTCGGCGGCATTCCGAGTTTTGAAAATTGGATATTTTTTTGAAAAGGTGAGTCTTGAAATGGGCAGCATTTCGGGTTTTTTCAAATTTGGTCGTTTTGGAAAGACGGGTCTCAAAACGGACAGTATTTCGAGTTTTTTGAGAATTGGGTATTTTGGAAAGATGCAATTTTGAAATGGCGGTTTTTGAAAAATGACACGGAAACCAAATAGCACGTAGTCAAACAAGCATTATAACGACGCTTATGTATGCTTTACACTAAGTCTCGGTTGGTCAAAATAGGGTCTATACCAACAACGATGGCTTTCTCGTAAATCAGGACGGACTCCCTAAGCCGAGTTGGTCTTAGGACATGCCGCAAAACCCATACGAGTTACACCATCGATGTCTTTAGCGCACCCATGTAGGAATGCACCGCGGTATAGTGGGACGTCGGTCACAAGTAACCGGCCCGAGCCAAAATGGGTTATGCATGAATCATTAAACTAATGCGCACACACTAATATTCGAACGATTTCTCTTCGAGTCTCACCCTGGGAACCCCGATGACATGTGGTACATCAGGTATCCCCAGCAGAGTCGCCAAATTGTGGACATGACGTAGGTCCACCCCGACGCGGCCACGCGCGGGTTTGGGTAGGCGAATGAATCTCGTGGTAAGATTGTTCTCGGGTTCGAAATTTAAGTCAAAATGGAGTCACCACCGAATTTTGTGGTTATTCCTGGAACCATACAAGCCCACTCTATGTCGTCATGAGCTATACACAAAGTAAGCCCACTTCGATTTCAGAGTTTATGGGGCTCGTCCCTTTGCATTGTTATATCGATACCGTTTACACCGGCTTTCGTATATAAAATGACTCTCGTGCGCCAAGGGTTTCGGGCATCCGGAAACCAAAGGTTCTGAGTAAGGGGTGAGGGTACGTGTTGGGAAGCCCACTAAGGACACCCAACCCCGCCCGCACATGGCGGCCTCTACTAAGACATTGTTCGTGTTCGTGTACGCGCGCTAGTAAAATAATTAAATGATATGCAAACAGCGTTTTCGGGCTAAGCATGTGAATAGTATGTGAACTACGTCTTTTAATGCGTCTTGATTATGGTCGAAATGATTTAGCATGCGAGGTTCATTTATAAAGCGATAAAGCAAGTAAATAAATAAAGCTCAAAAGTAAATAATGTACAAGTTACACGGGCGGAAATACAACCCGGAATTCACAATACAACGATTACATAAAAATAATAAACGAAATAAAAAAAGGCAATATAATGATAGAAACGGACCCGTATGTAAACTAGACCGCGAAAATATGTAGATGGACTAACCCCGATTAAATACACATTATGTTGTGTACTAAACGAAGGACGGAAACGTGGGATTGTGGCGTATTGCTGCCCGATCCCACGTCCCGTAGTCTTGTCCCGACTTATCACTTCGAAGAAGATCGGTCAAAGTTGTTCTACGTGTCGTGCAATGCGTGGTTTTGAAAATAGGAAGTTCACGTGATGGTCTTTACACGTGATGACTAAAGTCGATAAAAGGACGGGGCTTGAAGTGTGTGTCAAAGCCCTCGGTTTTATGGGTTACAGGACCCACTCGATCGAGTCGTGACCTGACTCGGTCGAGTGCGTCCTTAGACGCAGCTACTGCCCATTTTTTTGGGTGCTACTCGATCGAGTAGCATATGTACTCGGTCGAGCAGCCCCTGTACGAGTGGTAACTCGTTTCATTTTTGATTGGAAATCGATGGTCGGCCAAATTAAATACAAATATCGCACGATTTGTATTTAACTCGGCTTCCGGTACTATAATCGTGTATGCATGCGATTATAATATCGTTATCGGAATTTTAGGAAAATGTTTATCGTTGCATTAGAAAATTTGAATTAGTGACGAAATGCATCCCTCTACGTCACGACATCGGAACTAACCCTTTCGAGTTATGTGATGTCGGTTTTCGTGTCAACGGGTTCCGTACTAATCATAAAAATGGGATCAAATGCGTTCAACTACGACCGGTTGCGATCACGTCACGCCCTTGAGTACATTGGGGCGGGGCTCCTCGAAAGGGCTCCACCTCCGTCGTTGCTCGTAAGGGGATTAGACGGACTTTAGGCAAACATCGTAGTCAAACGGATTTAAAACCGGATTTTGATACTAGTTTATATATATACGCGGTATTATGACGATAATAATGATGAAAAAGACGATACAAAAAATGAAAATGCGAAAAGTATAATAACGTTAGTGTTAGTGTTGCTACTACGATTATGACTACAATATAAAATACGATAAAGTAAATAAAAATGAGACGAGATAGAAGAGATCAAGATGGGGTTTAGGATACCCTCAACATACATGCTAGGTATAGGCCTCGGAAATGGACTCGTAAATAGCGACGGGACGCCGGAGTATCGAGGATGTACGCGAGTTATGGTGTGTATGTGTGTGTTTCGCCGGTTTCCTAGGGACGAGGGGCTCGGGTTTTGTGTGTTTAGGTATTTATAGGCGTTTCCCACGACATAGGGGCACTCGATCGAGTGGCCCTAGTGCACTCGATCGAGTGCCCTTGCAAACGGGTCAAACCCGGTTCAAGACGCTCCACTCGACCGAGTGGGGTCAATCCACTCGATCGAGTGGATCAATTAGGCGAGACAAATAAGGAAAGATTATCCTTGATTGATTTGATTGGTTTTTTTGAATTCTGATTTTGTGCGCCAGTTTTCGAGAATGAATATGGCTGATTTGTGAGACGGTTTCGTCTTTGACTGGGTTTTGACCCGGTCGCCAAAAGACGGGATTATTTTTGGTGTCGGTTTTGGCCCAAATTAGTCTCATTTTGCACGGAACGACCCACTGGGCCAGGATTTAAGGTCTGTTTTGTGAGATTCTTACTCCGCTAAAAGTCCATGTCGGATATTATTGAGTCCGAGCCCAAATCCGAGTATACCAAGTCACGTTTGCGTCCGATCATCATCGGGTGTTTTTCGGAGACTACCATAGACACGTGGCAGTCAAAATGCGGGTGTCTACACTATGGCACATGTATGACACACTCCCTCACCAACTAAGGCCCTGTTCTTTTCGGCTGAAACAGGGCTGAGCTGAGCTGAGCTAGTCTGATAGGAGCTGAGCTGGTCTGATAAGAGCTGAGCTGGACTGATAGAAACTGAGCTGAGCTGAACTAAAAGAAGTTGAATCTAATAATTATTTATATAAATTATCTAATAATATTTTAAAAAATGAAAAAAATATAACATCAATAAATAATAATTAATTAATTAATTAATTAATAATAGTAATAATAATAATAACAACATAATATATAGTACTCTCTCCAATTCTTTTGATTTCTACTTTTGTTTTTTCATACTTGACAATAGTAAAATTTGTTATGTATATATTTGATTACGTAATATACAAAAAATTATATTTTGATATTCTTAAATTTTAATACAATACAAATAATACTCATATGCTATATTGTATGATATCTACTTCAAAACCTAAAAATATTATAAAGTGCATAATAATATTAATTAATAATTATTATAATAATAATGATGATAAAAAAATAGAAAATAATAATAATAACGATAATAATAACAATGACGATGATGATAACGACAACGACGATGAGGATGATAATAATAATTTGTTATTATTATTAACATTAAGAGATATGGGTAATAAAAACAACAACAACAACAACAACAACAATAATAAGACCTTATTATAATTTGTTTCGATCTTAATGCAACCCCCGTTTCATATAAATAAATATAATAATAATAATAATAATAATAATAATAATAATAATAATAATAATAATAATAATAATAATAATAATAATAATAATAATAATAATAATAATAATAATAATAATAATAATAATAATAATAATAATAATAATAATAATAATAATAATAATAATAATAATAATAATAATAATAATAATAATAATAATAATAATAATAATAATAATAATAATAATAATAATAATAATAATAATAATAATAATAATAATAATAATAATAATAATAATAATAATAATAATAATAATAATAATAATAATAATAATAATAATAATAATAATAATAATAATAATAATAATAATAATAATAATAATAATAATAATAATAATAATAATAATAATAATAATAATAATAATAATAATAATAATAATAATAATAATAATAATAATAATAATAATAATAATAATAATAATAATAATAATAATAATAATAATAATAATAATAATAATAATAATAATAAGAAGAAGAAGAAGAAGAAGAAGAAGAAGAAGAAGAAATTGGCAAATATATATTTCACGAGGGTTGCTTTAGCGGCAGAATCTGTTTTCTCCTTGACTCCTCGACAGCTTGCCCTGTGGAGATCTCAGCAGGGGGACCATTCTTCTGACTGGTTGAGGGTTGTCCCTATTACTGGGCTTGGGCAAACCATGAACGATCGGACATATCGCAGTGTGCTTAGTTACCGCCTGGGAGTCCCTTTGTTTCCGCCATCCGGGACTTGCTCTTCCTGCTCCAGGGCCCTCAGAGAGGATATTTTTGGGGATCACGCTGTTTCCTGTGCTGGTACTGTGGGGATTAAACATCGCCATAACCTTGTCCGTGACACACTGTTGGATATTTGCTTTCGGACGGGGATCTCTGCAGTCAAGGAAGTGGAGATTAGCCTCTGCGACGATGACGACAAGCCCTTGCGACCTGCCGATCTTCTGCTCTACTCGTGGGACAGGGGGTGCGATGTTTGTGTTGATCTGACCGGGTCCTCTCCTTTGACCCAGTCCGGCTTGACTTCTTTTGAGCCCGGACGGGTCGTTGCTGATGCTGCTCGTCGTAAGTGTGCCAAGTATCAGGCACGCTGCACGGCGATTGGGTATGGTTTCCTTCCTTTCTCCTTCTCCTCTCTCGGCGAACTCGACACGGAGGCTGTCTCTCTACTCCAGCGAATTCCTAAATTCGCTATGTCACAGGATGCCGGAGAGCGTGCCGCAGTTCATATTTTTACTAGAATTAGTTTTGCTATTGTTAAGGGAGTGGGGGCCCAGATAATATCTCGGCTCCCCTCTAACTTCTTGTAATTTGTTCTGGTGTTAATGCAAGTTCCGTTTTATAATAATAATAATAATAATAATAATAATAATAATAATAATAATAATAATAATAATAATAATAATAATAATAATAATAATAATAATATCATTATTACTATTATTATTATATTTTATTATTATATTTTATTATTATTATTATTAATATTATATTATATTATTATTATTATTATTATTAATATTATTATTGAAGTATTATTTTAGGAGCTGAAAATATTGGGGCGGAGCTGAGCTTATAGGAGTTGGGCTGAGCTGATAGGAGCTGGGGTGAGCTGATAGAAGCTGAGCTGGTCTGAAACGGGATGAAAATAAGCTGAAAAGAACAGGGCCTAACTTTCACCTGCATGATTTAAATTCCCCCTAATTTCACCCATCCTCGACAATTTCACCCATTATCCAAATTCTATATCCTTAACAATTTCACCCATTAACCAAATTCTATATCTATGGCGCCGGGTAAGGGACGAGGCAAGAAAAAGAGAGAGCGTGCGTAGTATCTTGAGGATGTTGGGGAGGATGATAAAGGAGTGATGGTGGATTTAGCCTTGTGTTATGCAGATACAGAGGAAGAGCTAGAGGAGGAAGATGTTAGGTCCGAAAACAGAGGGGCTGAAACAGGCTCGAAGGGTAAGGGTGTTGGGGCAAACAAGCACGACCAAGGTCAGGGGAGTTCTATTCCCAAAGTTAAACCTACCCTTATGGAGAAGATTGAGGCAGTTGAACGGAAAGTCGATACACTTCAAATTGAGGTAGCACAGGCTCGTGACATTGCTCAACGTACTATGGTAAGTGCTCCTCACCTCATCTAAAATTCAATGCTTAAGCTGTTTTTTTGTTCAATTTTCTTTAGTTAAAAAAATAAAAATAAAACCCCTCATGGAATTTCCTAAAAACGGGTTAAAAGATGGTATTCAGATTTAAAATTTTTTGATTCCTTAGAATTTGTTCTTCCTGGTGCTGTTCCCTGAACTATTCTTTTTTCACAAAAAGAATAGTTAAGCATTGCGTCTTAAAAGTTAAAATTAATAAGTAATTAAATTTGGAATTTCAACTCTGATGATACTTTTTTAGCTCACTAGAGGCTTAGAATCAAGTACGTATCTAGATCAACAGGGCCGTCAAATAATATTTGGTGGCCCTGTGCCAATTTTTTTTGGAGGCCCCTTATGACCTTATCGGTCACCGTCTGCCATATTTTTAAGGTTATTTTGAAAAATAAAACTCCAACTCCATACTATAAGTCTATAATAGATCCCTAATTTGAAATTAGCTTTCAAATTTTCAAATATTAATTTTTTATTTTATTTTAATAAAATAGTTTTTATTGGTCTAAATCGCGTTCTTGTAGAAATGTGATATTTGTTACGAGATTCTTCCCTTTTTATAAAAGGAAATTAAGTGACAAGGATATACTGGAGGACAAGTCTGCTTCAACTGGTCGATCAACGAAACGACTTCATCGATATACTAGAGGACAGCTGGATCTTCCCAGAATTGTTGAGAGGATGGGTCTTGACTTGGAACTGTCTGGTTCCTCGTCGCTATTTCTTTTACCTTGGAGGCAGCCTCCTCACAGAAACTGCAAAAGGCTAGCGCACACCTTCGGAACTTCATGAAAAAATCTCGGTCGGCCTATAATTGAGTTGAAGTCAAATCATTGGTGTAAAGCTCAGTGGTGACTAAGCAGTTTGACTACACAGCATACCGAGTGTGACTAAGCAGCATACCGAGTATAAGTATACGATAAAAATTTACAGAAATAAATAGAATAAGTTTTTAGAACAATTTAAACTAAGTTCGATGTGAATGTGACGTCTTAAATTTTTACCGATAATAAGTTTGTAGCGTTCATCGTAATATTACAGATCGTAGTAGCGTTCATCGGCAAAATGTGGGATATCTACTTTTTACGGATCCGCAACAAGTGAGTACCTCACGTTTTACAGATCCGCAAAACGTGAGATAACTCACGATTTGCGGACCTGTAAAACGTGAGGTACTCACTTTTTGCGGATCCGTAAAATGTGACATACTCAATGTTTGCACCTTTTTTTAAAAAAATTTAAAAAACCGTAATATACATCTTTGATTAATTAAACCATAATCACCAAAAAAACATACGTAATCGTAACTAACGAATCTAACATCCCATGTATTTTATTAATTAAAATTAAACAATGCTCGGAAATATGATAGTTATAAATTAAAGAAAACGAAAATGCAAATAAAAATAATCAAGTAATATCTAACTCCGAAATGTAAATCTGGTTGTCCGGTCGCCATTAATCTAAAATTAAGAAATACGTAAAGACGTAAGCTCCACCGAAAAATGGTTTTACAAAATAACCAAAACCGTTACGTTATCGAGTATATTTCACAAATAACCAAATAAACAATAATTAGTAATGTTAATGAAGTAAGTTAAAGGAGGGGTAAAACCGTCAATCCACGTTATAAAGCGTCGACGACCCAGCTGAAACGCCGACAACAAGGAATAGCTTTGTCAAAAACTGAGATCCTGCACTACATTAGTAATCATCTGTTGTATACTGCTTCCTCAAAATCATGTTAGCTAATAGTGTAATAGCCAAGACACGCTTAGCTCAGGCTGATCAGCCGATGTAGTTAGTGCTACCTGCTTTGTTTTGACAAGGACAATTCTGTTTTCTTGAACATCAAGTAGATTTTTGTTTGAACTATCCTCCTTTTATTTATTTTTTTCTTTCGGATACTTGTTTGATCTAAGTTATCCTAATGAGCACCTTTTTTGCCCATACTGAGAACTCTGACCTACTTGCTACGGTCATTGTGGTCCTTGCTTCTGGTTGAGTGTATGCCCAAGTTGATGCTTTGTTGGATGCCTTTTTGTTTCCTTTTCGTTTTAGTCTTTACGTGAAAGGCAAGACAATTGAGAGTGATTCAATCTTTTGTTTTTTTTTTGTGCTAGTGCTTTCAACCTTGAAGTCATTTGTTCTGGCTGAAATGTAACCTCACATGATATCAATGTGGCCATGTGAGGCTAGCTATAAACACAACAAAAATTCAACCACTTCTCCAACTACTTAGAATCATTTTTTACTTCCCAAAGAGCCACTAAAGATTTTGTGGATGTATAAGAACTTTTTTATAAGATCATCCTATAATATACGACTGAATTAAATGACTGTTCACATAAAAGAGACGGTTACTACATCAAAGTTAGAGAGCTATTAAAAGTTTGTTAAATATGAGTATTATTCTTTTTATGGATCAATCTTATCAAGTAGAACGGTCTCATACGAATACAATAATTTGCCACAAAAGTGGTTTGCAATTTGTACGGAATAATATTATGGACCCAAGTGCCGGTACGAGTTGGGTGATCTGATGCTCAATGATTATGGGTTGAATTAAAGCTAGCTCAATTAGTTACTACACCGATTAGTTACGTAATTTAACATGTTAATTGTTTATTTCTCCTTTTCTTAGTCTTTCAAATTGATCTTATATTCCCTTCGATTTTTATTTATCTTCCCATTTGACTTTTGGGTGAAAAGTAAGGGTAATTCTAGACCATATGTTGATGACCCAAAATAAAAATAGGGAATAAAAGATGTTTTAGCCCAATAATGAAATAGGGAAGATGCACTTCAAAAACATTAATTTTTTTTACTTTTTTTTAATCATAAATACAAATTTATTTTTAATTTTCTTAACCATCTCATTAATATGAGATATTAGTGAGAATAAACATGTTTTATTTAATACGGAGTATATTTTTTAGTATACACTGATATTTTATTTCTATAGGAGGTACGAATATATATGACGAACTTTGACTCGATTTATTGATTTTTTTTTCTTATTATAATAAAAATGTGATAAAAATATGATTTTAAAGATATATATATATATATATATATATATATATATAGAACAAGGATCAAGTGAGTCCACTTCTCATAATTGAGTCCGTGAGTCCTCACCTCCACCCTTAGATTAGAATAGATGAATGGTTATGATTTGTTTGCATAATTAAAGCAAGTGACTATATTTGGTAAATATCTCATTCACCTCCTCTCTCTCTTCTTAATTTACTCATCATTTAATCTTCCCCTATAAAAAATAATTAATAAATTACTTCTCTCTTCTCACAGACACGTATTATGATTTTCATTTAAATTTTTTTGAATCGTTATTATATAAAACTAAAAAATAAAAATATCGAATCTCTTCTTCTCTCCTTAATTTATTTTGTGTTATTCTTATTATATAGAACTGTTACTCTAGATAAAGTTTGGTGTTACTGTAACGAACATCATGCAAATATGCTTACATTGATTTCAGAGTTATATGCTCCTAGCATATAACAGAATTATTATAACTCAACATATAATAATGTTACTCCAACGTTACAAACGTGTTACTCTAATAGATACTTTGTGTTACTCCAACGTTACAAACGTTTACTCAATTACTCTAATAAATATTTTTGTTACTCCAACGTTACAAACGTGTTATTCTAATAGATACTTTATGTTACTCCAACATTACAAACGTTTACTGTAATAGATATTTTTTTGTTACTCCAACGCTACAAACATGTTACTCTAATAGATTCTTTGTGTTACTCCAATGTTAGAAACATGTTACTTTAATAGATACGCCTTTCACTATTTCACATGAATATTGAATACTGATTGTGTTTCCTATTTTATTGGATGTTATTGCCTTAAATACTTAATTATTGCCTTAAATACGTAATGGATGAATCTTTTATCATTTCAATCTCAACCATCTATCTATTAATTTTTAATGGCTTAGATTAGGACTTACGGACTCAAAATATATTGAGGACTCATCTGAACCCACCTCTCTATATATATATATAGAGGTGGGATCAGGTGAGTCCACTTATATATGTTGAGTCCGTGAGTCCCCATCTTAGCCCTTGATTCAAGATTAGATTAATGGACAAGATTTAATCTCATAATTAAGGAAATAACTAACAAATTTGGTAAATATATCATTTCTCTCTCTCCTCCTTAATTATCTCAATGCAAAGCTTTTATCTCTCTTATCAATCTTTTTAAATGTTTTTTCTCTCACACAACAAGTTTTTTCAAAATTAAATTTTTTTCATTTTCACCAAAAAATCATTATTTTCCTACTGCCATTGTACGTATGTTACTATGTTACTGCCATAATCCATAAACTATGTTACTTTAACTCATATAACGTGTTACTTTAATTCATGAACTGCGTTACTTTAACTCATAAAATCTGTTACGTTGTTAAATATATTCTCCTGCAAAAACTATTACTCTAACTCATACAATTTGTTACTCTAATTCATGAACTGTGTTACTTTAACTCATAAAATCTGTTCGTTGCATAGTCTCTTGCAAAAACTGTTACTCTAACTCATACGATGTGTTACTTTAATTCATGAACTGTGTTACTTTAACTCATAAAATCAGTTACGTTGCATAGTAGTCTCTTGCAAAAACAGGAGTTCCAATTAACTAAAAGAACAATGTTTGTTTTTATTAAGATACTCCAAAACAAAAAGTGGTATAAGATTCCAACTAAATCAACTCCATTACAATTTCCAATATTTCACACTTGTTACTCATAATGTCCTACTTATAATTCTGCTTCTTCTTCATCCATCTCGTTCTCTCCGTCTTCTTCTTTTTCATCTTTTTCATCATCATCTCAGAAGCTTTGATTTAATCTCACCACCGCACAATGGAGAAAACTCTCACCCACATCCCTACATCATTCATGTGGATTAAAGTAACAGATAACAAGAGTTAAAGTAACAGATGAAGTGCATTGAAGTAACATTAAATTAAATTAACAGAGTATATGCTTATACACCAGATATAAAGTAATAGAGGTCAGACATTAAAGTAACAGATAGTATGAATTAAAGTAACAGATAATGTTCATTAAAATAAAACCAGATATAAGTTAGTGCAAAAAATTCATATAATGATAAAAATAAGAGTATGACGCAGTATCTTACTATTTGATATTGTTTCCTATTTTGAAGTCATCACGTCTCATAATTATAGGAAGTAGTATTTTTTTTTCTTTTTTTTATATGGCGTTACTCTTTGATATTGTTTCCTATTTTAGTGGCAATCACGTCCCATTATTATAGGAAACAATATCTTTTTTTTATTATTTTTTTTTAATATGGCAGTTTCCAAAATTCTTAGAACACTACAATGCACTACAATAACAGATGAAAAACACTAAAGTAACAACTGGAGTGTATTAAAGTAACACGACATATAAAGTAACAGATGGTAGACATTAAAGTAACAGATGCTCTACACTAAAGTAACGCAGTATATGAACTACAATAACTCAATATATTTTAAACGTAAAAACTAATAATTGAGTAGCATCTTAATGACTTTCATGGCGATTCCAGTATAAATTACAAAACATATATACTCACCGTTTCTGTGTTCTACGATTTGCATATGAATCTATGATGAATAACACGACCATGAAAACAATATCAACATGAAAATTGACGCAAACCATGAACATAAATTGACGCAAATTAATCAAGATAATGAATAAAAATTGACGCGAAACATGAAAGCAATATCGAAACTCACCATTGTTATACTCGATGAATTGTTTATCAACAGTTAATGAAGATGTCGCGATTATTGAATTCATAGTAGCGGAATTTCGAGCACAGATTTGATTGAATGAATGAACGTGATGATCGATGGGAGCGTTTTTTTTTAAGGTTTTGATAATGAACCTGTAACGTGAATGAATGAATGAATGAGGAATGATTGTGATTATGGGAGTTATTGTTTCCTAAAATCATGAGAGTTATTTTAGGAGATATTGTTTCCTATTTTGGTGGCAATCACGTCCCATTATTATAGGAAACAATATCTTTTTTTTTATTCTTTTTTTTAATATGGCAGTTTCCAAAATTCTTAGGACACTACAATGCACTACAATAACAGATGAAAAACACTAAAGTACCAACTGGAGTGTATTAAAGTAACACGACATATAAAGTAACAGATGGTAGACATTAAAGTAACAGATGCTCTACACTAAAGTAACGCAGTATATGAACTACAATAACTCAATATATTGTAAGCGTAAAAACTAATAATTGAGTAGCATCTTAATGACTTTCATGGCGATTCTAGTATAAATTACAAAACATATATACTCACCGTTTGTGTGTTCTACGATTTGCATATGAATTTATGATGAATAACACGACCATGAAAACAATATCAACATGAAAATTGACGCAAACCATGAACACA
The DNA here is from genome assembly GCA_958450325.1 of Agrostemma githago. Taxonomy (NCBI): domain Eukaryota; kingdom Viridiplantae; phylum Streptophyta; class Magnoliopsida; order Caryophyllales; family Caryophyllaceae; genus Agrostemma; species Agrostemma githago. The sequence continues at coordinate 22,690,378 of OY288255.1, read as the reverse complement.
AATTGACGCAAATTAATCAAGATAATGAATAAAAACTGACGCAAAACATGAAAGTAATATCGAAACTCACCATTGTTATACTCGATGAATTGTTTATCAACAGTTAATGAAGATGTCGCGATCATTGAATTCATAGTAACGGAATTTCGAGCATAGATTTGATTGAATGAATGAATGAATGTGATGATCGATGGGAGCGTTTTTTTTTTTTTTTAAGGTTTTGATAATGAACCTGTAACGTGAATGAATGAATGAGGAATGATTGTGATTATGGGAGTTATTGTTTCCTAAAATCATGAAAGTTATTTTAGGATACTAAATCTTCCTCTTTTTTTTTAATATAAAATATTAGGATGCATCTTGTCCATCCATCCTCATCCCAACCAACGGATGGGATGAGGACTTAGGGACTCAACACTTATATAGGGACTCATTAGAACCTCTCTCTCTCTCTCTCTCTCTCTCTCTCTCTCTCTCTCTATATATATATATATATATATATATATATATATATATATATATATATATATATATATATATAGTGGAGTTCTAATAAGGCCATGACTAACTTTAAGTCCATAAGTTCTATTGTTGGCCATTAGATGAGATATGATCTATGGTTGAGATTTGATCAAAAAACACAAATTTCCACCCTAATTCACACTCCCTATGTAGCAATTACTACCATCCCTAATCCTTTCTCTCTCCTCACATCACACTAATTAACTCCTAATTAACTCTTCTACCAATAACTCCTACACACTAATTAACTCTTTTACCAATAATCAACTTCTCTCTTCTTCCATACAATCATAATTTTTAAAAAAAATCTGAATTCTTTAATTTCTTTAATTTCCTCTCTTCTTGTTCTGTTTTTGTTTTATCATTTTCATCACCGTCCATTTTGTTTCTTAGTAGGAGTATTTTTTTGCATGATTTCAAGTGCACACAGTAAAACTTCGAATAAACGTATTAAATAATTTCATTTATCTCTTTCTTATTTGTTATTTTTGATATTTAATTTATTGTATTTTTCGTTATTGCTACAATATAATTTTATTGGTCTGAAGTTACGAAACATATTAACTGAAGTTACGAAACATATGAACTGAAGTTACAAAATATGTGAATTGAAGTTACAGATGTTTATTAAACTTATGTTGTTACGGGGATGAAGTTACAAATTTATTAGTTAAAGTGATGTTACAAAGTAATTGAAGTTGCATATTGACCAATTAAAGTGAATCTACAAACTGAAACAATTGGAGTGACAGATCAATACAGTTGAAGTTCTTATACATACACCTAGAGTTACGGATACTGAAGTTTCAAAATAATTGAGTTGAAGTTATAAAACAAATGTATTGAAGTTTCAATACATGCACTTGAATGTTTACAATAATACGAAAACAAATGATTATTAAAGTTACGTTGTTATAGAGATGAAGTTACAAATTTAGCAGTTAAAGTTAAACTATTGTTTCTGCACCATTACTATGTCTGAGTCAACTATAATAATCTACACTTCTTCCAATTAAATATTGTTGAAGTTACATTTATTGTCAGCTGAAGTTTCATATATATTGACCAATCAAAGTGACGTTAAGCTTCATTGAGCTTCGAAATAAGCTTCACAAGCCTTCGTCCCCTACGTTTGACAAGGACATTACCGAGATCTTCCTCCGCTACCGCCTCACTTTTCGTGATAAGTGTAGTTTGTAGTGCCTTTTTCACTATGTTTTGGTCCCATTTCCTTGTGGAATCGCTCCTTGGGAGCGGTTTATGGGCTTCTTATGCTTCCTTTAGTTCATTTCAGGTTCCCGAGACCGATTTGGAAGAGTTGGAGCAATTCCGACTCAATACATACACATTTTGGAGCCAACGAAACTAAGGAACGATGACTCGACGCCTTGGAATCGACCCCGAGACCTTGGGACCTAATCCCGAGCCTCCGAGACCCGATCCCGAGTCCCGATAATCGACGAGAAGCCCATGAGAGGCAAGGAGGGACATAAAGAAGCTTAAAGGAGGCCTACAAGGCTCATCCCGTTCGGAGAGACTCTTTCGAGCCTTTCGCCAACGGACGATTAATCGGGTTAGGATCTCTCAACCGAGTGCAAGCAATACTCATCAAGGGCAAGCCCAAGGAGCCGACTTGAACAACCCACATCGAGAGACGGTCGAAGGGAATTTCATCAACCCCTTCGGTAACTCTATTTCTCCTAGTTCCCCCTCTTCATCTACATCAACACCGTCTACACCACCATCTTCTCCCTTATATCCAATCATGCCTAAGTTTTCTTCTCACTCAACCTTTACGGAAGATGTTTTGCCGGGTCCATCCACTTTACCGGAGGCATATACCGGGAATTTTGTGGCGAAAACGCAATTTATCCAATTGGTCGAGAGAAGTCAATTTAGTGGGTTACCAACCGAAGATCCTCATCAACACATGGAAACCTTTTCGGATTATTGTGACGCTATTTCGCAAACGGGAATAACTCAAGACCAAATACGGTGGGTATTATTTCCTTTCTCTCTTATTGGTAAGGCGAAGCTGATAAGTGTAGTTTGTAGTGCCTATTTTGCTATGTTTTGGTCCCATTTCCTTGTGGAATCGCTCCTTGGGAGCGATTCATGGGCTTCTTATGCTTCCTTTAGTCCGTTTCAGGTTCCCGAGACCGATTTGGAAGAGTTGGAGCGATTCTGACTCAATACATACACATTTTGGAGCCAACGAGAGAAAAGAACGATGACTCGAGGCCTTGGAATCGACCCCAAGACCTTGGGACCCAATCCCGAGCCTACGAGACCCGATCCCGAGTCCCGGGAATCGACAGGAAGCCCATGAGATACAAGGAGGGACCCTAGAGCTCTTATTGGAGGCATACAAGACCCTTCCCGGGCGGGATAGTGGCCTTCCCGATCGGGAATGGGTGCACGATTAGGAGCGCCACTGTGGGTCCGTCCCGGTCGGGTTGAACCCTTCCCGATCGGGATGACAGGGCCGTCCCGATCGGGATGGGCTACAGCTCACCCGCATTGTTTCCTTTCTTCTTCTTTCCACTTGTAACCCTATATATACCCCCCCCCCCCCCCCCCCCTCTTGTATTAAGACCATCTTATCATACCCTAGAATAGTTTAAGCCTCCATTAACATTCAAAACCCTAGATTAGTGCTACTCTCATTAGTTTAATTCTCTCTTTAATCTTTAGATAATTATTGTAATTAGTCTTTGATTAAGGGATTCTTGAAGATTGTTCCAAGCTTGACAACCTTGGGATTGTATTTGGGTTTCTCATTAATACAAGTTTTCATCTTTTCTTTATCCTAGTGTTGGTATAATCTTTCTTACTCTTGTTCTTTGTTTATTCAATCTAGTTTCATCTTTTCATATTGTTAGTATTATTGTTCTTGTTTTTCATTATGGATGTTGGTTTTGTAGTATTGATTTCTCTTGTGAATGTTAGTTTTCTCTTTATAATGAGTAAGTAGTGATCTTGTGGGGTTAGTAGGGTGATTAGGGGTAGATTATGGATGATTAGGGTTGATTAAGGGGAAAATTTTACATGTTTGTTGTCAGTCACATTGTGGGCACTCTATGTGTTTGTTGAAATGCTTGTGTGAGTTGTAGTGGCCATGCTTCCCATACTTGTGTTCATCTTCTCATTGTTTGTCTATGATGCGGAAATGTTGAGAATAGTTTAGTCGCGAGAGCGCGGACTAGGGTCTTAGTTGCGAGAGCCCGGACCCACCTTGACATCGGTCTAAGTTGCGAGAGCCCGGACCGACTCTAGCGATTAGGAGACACCTATACCCTTGGTCACCCCAATTACCCTTCTACTCCTATGAACCCGACCTACCCCACTTTCTTCCATATTTGAGTTCATCTTCTTAGTTAGTCATAGTCTACTCTAGTTTATTTGTTAGTTCGATCATTAGCTTAGTCATACTTCTCCTCCGCCATAGTTTTCCATTTATTGCATTCTTTGTGTTCGTTTGGTAGCATAGTCTCATTTGTAGGCCGACATAGTCTAAACCTCGCCTTACCGTCCTCGTGGATACGATCCCGACTTACCCTAGCTACCCACTAGGTGTAATCGGTAGTTTATTGATCGGCTAGGGACGTGACGAATCCCTTACCTTCAGAAGCAATGGTTCAAGGGGTTGGACAAAGCAAGACTTGGCATTGATACTTGGAAGAAGCTAGCCTTAGCCTTCTACCAACAATTCTATCCCCCGGAGAAGACAAATCTATTGAGAGCCTCTATCACGGGTTTCCAACAACGCGATGATGAAAGCCTCTATGAATCGTGGGAAAGATTCAAAGCCTTGATCCGTTCTTGTCCACACCATGGTTTATCACAATGGTTCCTCGTACAACAATTTTGGAACGGGTTATATGTAGACTCGAGGGCCATACTCAACATGGGATCTAACGGTAGGTTTACCGAAGTGGAGGATGACCAAACTTGGTCAAGGATTGAAGATATGGCGGTTCACAATTCCCAATACTCTAGGCCTAGGAAGGCGAATCGAGGAGGTAGGCACGAGGTAGATGCCATTACACAATTGAGCATTGATCTTGGGGCTCAACTAAGAACTCACATGGAGACCATTGACAAGAAGCTCCAAAGCCACCTCAACCAAGTTCAAAGCTCTAGTTCCTCCAACCAACACTCGATTCATGATGTTAATGCTTTGGGAGTTGTACCCCCTACTCCTTACTTTGGGATGTGCGATACTTGTGGAATCGTTGGTCATGATCCTATGAATTGTAGAGGAAGCATTGAGCAAGTGAACGCCTTTCAAGCATTCAAGCAAGGTGCCTCCTACTCTAATCAATACCAAGCTTCCAATCAAGTCCCTCAACAACAAGCCTTCCAACATCAACAACATCGTCCCTATGTTCCACCTCCTTTAAGGGACAACAACCAAGGTTACCAAGGTTACATGGGTAATCCATGACCCTTCAACAACTTCAATCAAAATAACCAAGGTACCTTTCACAACAACAATCAAGGGTTCCAACAAGGGAACTTCAATCAAGGCAGTTTCAAAGGAAACCAAGGCTTCCAACAACAACAAAACCACAATCAAGGCCTTAATCAAGGCAATTCTCATGGGTTCCAAGGGAACCATCAACAACAACAAGCAAATCAAAGTCATCAACAACAAAGCAAGCCTAGGAGCCAGTCTCCTATTCATGACTATGGCACTCCGTTAGCCCTCACCGATACTCCACATAATCCATCATCTCCACCACGGGATTTCGACGTACAAAAGTATATGATGGATATGCATAGGAGTAATCAAGAGATGGCAAGGAATCAACAAGAGTTCTTTGCTTACGTTCAAAAGGACAACCTAGCAAGAGATGCTCATGCGAAGTCGATGGAAACCCGAATATCTCAACTTGCTTCGGAGATCTCTACAAGACAAAAGGGGCAACTACCTTCTCAAGGTGAAACACCGACATTTGAGCATGTAAATGCTATCACCACAAGGAGAGGTATATCCTATGAACCTCCTTTTTCTCCTAGTGAGCAAGAACCAAGACAAGAAGTCATACCCCCCTCTCAAGACGATGCAAGCTATGAAAATCCAATTGAGGAGCAAGTTTTATGGGAAGTTGAAAAACCCCAAGAAGACAACCCTCCCCCACTTCAAGAGAAAGACAAGGGAAAAACGAGAGTGTCCTTTGAAGAATCCACCCCCATTGAGCAAAATAAGTACCAAATCAAGTTGCCTTTCCCATCAAGGCAAATGAAGACTAAGGTGGATACTCAATACGACAAGTTCCTTAATATCGTGAAGAAATTGGATGTGAATGTCCCATTCACCGAGTTACTTACCCAAATCCCGGCATATGGAAAAGTCATGCAGGAAATCCTAGCTAGGAAGCGGTCCATTGACAAGGAAGAGACAATAGCGTTCACAAGGGTGGTGAGCGAGCTTATTCAAGGTTCCACGCTTCCGAAGTTGAAAGACCCGGGTAGTTTCTCTATCCCATGCACCATTTGCAATTACAAGATCGAGAGAGCTATGTGTGATTTGGGTGCGAGTGTGAGCATTATTCCCTACACCATTTGTGAGCGATTAGGGATGACGGAGTTGAAATGTACGTCCATTACACTCCAAATGGCCGATAAGTCTCTTAACCGACCATTGGGAATGTTAGAGGATGTGCCGGTTCGAATAGGGAAGTTCTTCATTCCGGTCGACTTCATTGTGGTTGACATGCCGGAGGATGCTAACACTCCCATCATCCTTGGACGCCCATTTTTACACACCGCCGGTGCCGTGATCGATGTGAAGAAGGGTAGGATTACTTTTCAACTAGGCGACGAGGAGTTAGTGTTCGACCTTCAAGGCCACACTTCGCCTATGACCGAGACATGTAATATGATCCATGCCACGGAAGACATCGATCGAGGGAAAGATCCGGGACAAAGCTTGAAGAAGTACTCTTATGTACTTGAGGATGATGACTCCGAGAGTGAGGAGGATGAGAGCCCACATCATGGGCTTGATGACAAGTTGCAAAGCGAGGAGAAGAATGAGCCGACCTTAGAGCCACATGAGGATCGTTGGACGTTTGGGTATATCCCGAAGGATCGCAAGTACAAGTTCAAGCCATTGAACTTAGTAGATCGGGATGCCCCGGGAACGTCAATGCAAGGTCATGAAGAGCCTTGGGATGTGGTTGGTTATATAACGAGTGAAGACATTGCTAGGGCCTTTGACTTGTTCCTACGTGCTCTTGATGGAGATGGAACCGGTTGGAGTATTGTTGAAAAAGAATGAAGATGCACCAACCTTGGTTTGACGGAGTTCCACAAGAACCGTCTCATTGTACATATCTCTTTCTTGTAGTTAGTTTGAATTCTGTGATATTCTTGTTATTTGGATTGATTGATGAGCGTTGTGAAGGAGAGAATTTGATGTGTATATGAGCTTTGTTGATAGGTGAAGTGCATGTGATTCCTAGAAAGGAATGGTTGATGATGGAGTTTGGTTTGCGAGCGAGGAAGTCGGTTTTTGAAGCTTATGATAAGCTTTTGGGCTTGGGGAAGGCCAAGAAGACTCATCCCGACCGGGAAGAGGGCTTCACGACCGGGAAGGATGAGGAATCCCGACCGGGAAGGAGCCATCCCGATCGGGATGAGGGTGCAGAAATTCGGACTCACTGGAGTGCATTCCCGACCGGGACGAGAGCTTCCCGATCGGGAAGGGTTTATCAACCCGATCGGGACCATCCATCCCGACCGGGATGGTCCCCTTTCTCCCTTTTGAGCCTTTTCTTAGGCGTTTGACTCCACCCATCCATTATAACCCCTCCCAACCTCCCTACTCCTCCTTACTCCTATCATATCACCCGTACACCTCACCTTACACCGAAATCCACATAAATTTTCATCCCCTCGCACCATTACTACCCCGACCGTGAGTCCTTCTTGAGTGTGAAGCGAGATGGCAACCGAGAAGACAAGCGACGAGCCTCTAATGATCATCGAGACGATGGAGCAAGTGAGTTACTAGCCGCTCGGTTTGGGTAACTATCCTTACTTTTCCGTCTTTTTATCGCTTGTTTTTCATTGTTTGCCCCCTTCCCTTGAGTCATAGTATCTAGTGGCCTTCGAGGCCATAGTATGATTGCTCCCGACTCTCGACGACGCGATTGTGTCGAGAGTCAATCGAAAAATCCATTATACAAGATTTTCACCACTTTTTAGGAGTTAGTCGGATTTGGACGGAATCCGGGCTACGTGACTTGATTACACCTAGCCCTCCCCTCCCATTTCCTTTTATTTCTTTCTTTTTATTTTATTCCCCCTTCCATATCTTTTCTTGTCTCGGCCCATTGTGACTTGACTACACCCCGGCCGAGCGCCTTCTACCCTTTTCTCCACTTTTCTTTTTGATTTTTAGCGTTATTTTCGTAGTTTCTTTTCCTTTTCTTTTGTCTCTTCGCACACTACAATTGAGCATATGAGGACATTGCTCGGTTTAAGTGTGGGGGAGCAATATTCTAGTATAGTTTAGTTTATTTTCTTAGTTTTTTCGAAAAATCTTCAAAAAACCCTAAAATTTGAAAAAATTTCACAAAAATCAAAAAGATTTTCTCTTTTGTGTTTTCTTTTTGTGTCTTTGTGTCGTATATTTGTTTTGTGTGCGTGTTTTGCCTCCCTTTGTCCTTATAGGTTGCTTTAATCGCCAATGACTTTGGAAAGCTCTAAAGACTTCCGGTAACATCTTATCCCTTTTTCTTCTTTATCTCTTGTGGAGTTTGGAGGAGATTGTGATGTTGTGTGCTCGGGTGGAGCTTTGTGCATATTGGTGGGTGATTTGGTGACTTGTATGGAATATCGGGGTGGTGTTTGTTTTATGTTTGTTTTGTTATGTTTTGTTTTTGTTTGTTGCCTTTTGTTTCTTTTCCTCTCGTTTTCATCATGTCTTTAATTTTGTGTTGTGTTGTGTGTCATGTGTGAAACCGTTTTCGAAAACCCGGTTTAGAGGCTAGTATGTGAGAGTTTACTTTCCCTTCCTAGTTGTATAAATTTAGTCTTGGACTTTAGCCTAGTATAATGACCCTAAATCAATGAATTCGTTGGTCCTTTACCTTGAGTCCACCTAGCTTACTAGGGATTTACTGCGGGATTTGCACTTTTGACCATTATGACCCACGGTGTGAAAAGGCCTTGGTTACCGAGTCTCGTCCCTTAGGTGACCGTGTTTAGGATCGTTTGATTAGTCCAAGTTTTCCCTTTTTTGTGGGTTTGAAGGGAAAGCGTGCTCCCGACTCACCCATTCACCTACCTCCTATACATTCCACACAAATAAAATGCAATTTGTTGATTTCTCTCTTTCTCAATTGTCAAAGAAGTGCCAAAAAGCCAAATCTTGCCAAAAAGGGCAAAGAAAAGAAAAGAAGGAAAAATGAAAGAAAGAAAAGAAATGAAGAAAAAGAAAAGGCACAAAAGCCAAAAAGAAAATAGAAAAGAAGAAAAAGAAATGGCATGGCAACAAACAAATCAAAACGTCGTAAAGAGAAAATGCCAAAAGAAAACCCGATTCACAAAAATAACCCCTACCTCTCAAAATAAGCCTTTTTCCGACTTTTGCCGTGAAGAGCCTACCAAAGGACCGAGTCCCTAGGAAGGATGATAGCGGCATTAGTCGGTCTTCTCTCATTTTGCATGTTTTCCACCTTTTTACTTGGACTAGTTAGGCGGTTTTGGACACGGGACGACCCTCTTGGCTCACGCTAAAGGGGGCGGGGTCTCACTTACCTAAAGTGTCGACTAACACCGTGGTTCTTCACTTTTCCACTCCGCCGGTCGTCCCGTAGTACGTTTTTAGAAAGTTAGGAGGACCTAGGTAAGTTACCAACGTTTTTTGTTGCTTTATCGTCATACTATTAGGGTTTAGTCCACCTTGGTTTGTATTGCTAGCTTGGAAACGTTGTCACTTACCTCGAGTCCTAAACTGGTGCTTCTTTCACCGCTTTTTGAGGGAAGCGGTATTTGTTTTCTTTTGGGTGCAACCGATTATTTGTTTGTTTGTGTGTTTGTTTGTTTATGTGTTTGTTTGTTTATGTGTTTTGTGTCCGGTTGCATCAACAGTTTTGTCGCAAGACCTTACTTGCCTTGCGGAGTATACTTTACCTCTGAAGTGTACTCGCGTGAGTTGAAAGGGCGTAGGGTGCGCTAATACCCGCTCGGCTAGTTTAGTAGTTAGTATGTGCTTACTCGAGGGCGAGTAAGGGTTTAGTGTGGGGGAGTTGATAAGTGTAGTTTGTAGGGCCTTTTTCACTATGTTTTGGTCCCATTTCCTTGTGGAATCGCTCCTTGGGAGCGGTTTATGGGCTTCTTATGCTTCCTTTAGTTCATTTAAGGTTCCCGAGACCGATTTGGAAGAGTTGGAGCAATTCCGACTCAATACATACACATTTTGGAGCCAACGAAACTAAGGAACGATGACTCGACGCCTTGGAATCGACCCCGAGACCTTGGGACCTAATCCCGAGCCTCCGAGACCCGATCCCGAGTCCTGAGAATCGACGAGAAGCCCATGAGAGGCAAGGAGGGACATAGAGAAGCTTAAAGGAGGCCTACAAGGCTCATCCCGTTCGGGATGAGATGCACTTAGAAGATGGCTACTGTGGGTCCTTCTCGGTCGGGACCAACCCGTCCCGGTCGGGATGGCAGCCCGTCCCGGTCCGGATGATCCGTCCTGGTCGGGACCGTGCTGCTGCTGCACGCCCTCTTTTCTTTCTTCCCCTTATTCTTGTACCCATATATATACTCCCTTCTTGTAATGTTAAGACAGATTATCTTACCCTAGACTAGTTTAAGCCTCCATTAACATTCAAAACCCTAGATTAGTGCTACTTTCATTAGTTTAATTCTCTCTTTAATCTTTAGATAATTATTGTAATTAGTCTTCGATTAAGGGATTCTTGAAGATTGTTCCAAGCTTGACAACCTTGGGATTGTATTTGGGTTTCTCATTAATACAAGTTTTCATCTTTTCTTAATCCTAGTGTTGGTATAATTTTTCTTACTCTTGTTCTTTGTTTATTCAATCTAGTTTCATCTTTTCATATTGTTAGTATTATTGTTCTTGTTATTCATTATGGATGTTGGTTTTGTAGTATTGATTTCTGTTGTGAATGTTAGTTTTCTCTTTATAATGAGTGAGTAGTGATCTTGTGGGGTTAGTTGGGGGATTAGGGGTAGATTATGGATGATTAGGGTTGATTAAGGGGAAAAGGTTACATCTTTGTTGTTAGTCACATTGTGGGCACTCTATGTGTTTGTTGAAATGCTTGTGTGAGTTGTAGTGGCCATGCTTCCCATACTTGTGTTCATCTTCTCATTGTTTGTCTATGATGCGGAAATGTTGAGAATAGTTTAGTCGCGAGAGCGCGGACTAGGGTCTAAGTTGCGAGAGCCCGGACCCACCTTGACATCGATGTAAGTTGCGAGAGCCCGGACCGACTCTAGCGATTAGGAGACACCTATACCCTTGGTCACCCCAATTACCCTTCTACTCCTATGAACCCGACCTACCCCACTTTCTTCCATATTTGAGTTCATCGTCTTAATTAGTCATCATTCCTATAGTTTCATTGTTTAGTTAGTTCTCATAGTTAGTTCATCATTAGTCTAGCTATCTCTTCTCCTCCATCATAGTTTTCCATTTATCGTTTCTTTGTGTTTGTTTGGTGACCTAGTCTCGTTTTAGGTAGACATAGTCTAAACTTCGTCTTACCGTCCTCGTGGATACGATCCCGACTTACCCTAGCTACCCACTAGGTGTAATCGGTAGTTTATTGACGGTTAGGGACGTGACAATTCCCTACCATCATTTCGCAACTCCAACAATTTGACATTTGGACGACATCTCGGCTAACACATGCAATGAAGAACAAAAAACACAATATCACATAAACATCATAAAAATGACACATAAAACGCACAACAATCAATAATTAAGAAAAACATTAGAATTTAGAAAAGCATTAGAACTCTTTAACCATAATTTAAATTTTCACCCTTGTTCCTATAATTAGTCAGCAAGATGCAATCAAAAGCACCATTATGGACATTTTTTTTGCGGCCTCAAACATTACTTCAGTTCATCGTATACATTTTCCAAACTCAAACTCGATTGATCGAATTCAGTAATACTCCTATATGAATCCAATTTCCTCATGCAATAACATACTACTTGGTATACATATCTCCAATTTGCAATTAATCGTATACATTTTTCAAACTCAAACTCAAACTCAAACTCGATTGATCGAATTCAGTAGTATATGAATCCAATTTCCTCAGGCAATAACATACTTAATCGTATACATTTTTCAAACTTGAACTCAAACTCGATTAATCGAATGAAAGTAGTACTATATGATTCAATAAATTGCAAGAAGAAACAAGAGTAAAAAATGTGATTCAAATTACCTACATATTCACAGACGAATTGGGCAGAAGAAATGAACTGATCAGCAAACAATCTTCATCCCTTATTACAAACCCTAACAACATTCAATCTGACAGAAACACCCGATTGAGTTTGCCGATTCGCACAACCCGACCCGCACCCGCAACCTGGACCACACTCGAACCCTATCGCAGAACACGGACACTCATCCGCAACTCCACAATCGCCCTCGCCCTCGCCCATACAATCACACCCTGAATCATTGAAACTGAAATCGGGAATCATAAACCCGAAACCCTGTGGATTGAGCAGTGGAGATTGAAAGGAGTTTGGTGGATTAGTGGAGACGGGTTGGAGAATTGAAAGGAGTTTGGTGGATTAGTGGAGATGGGTTGGAGAATTGAAAGGAGTTTGGTGGATTCAGAGTAATAAATTATGATGGGAAAACAGAGGGTGGGAAAAAAGAGGGGTGCATGGAAAACGTAAACCTTGATTTTTTTTTTTTAAATAATTATATATATCACTTAATCTCAGTCATCTATCTCTATTTTATCTGACGGCTGAGATTAGAACTTAGGACCTTAAATATGTAATATGCCCTTATTTGATCTCCCCTCTATATATATATATATATATATATATATATATATATATATATATATATATATATATATATATATATATATATATATATATATATATAGTAAGGCTCTTATGAGTCCTTTACTCCATATGAGTCCATAAGTCCTCATCCCATCCATTGGATAAGATGAGGATGGATGGACAAGATGCATCCATTTTTTTTTTTTAAAAAAGGGAAGATTTACGTTCCTAAAATAGCTCCCAAGAATTTAGGAAACAATAACTCCCTTTATTCATCACGTTCATTCAGCATTCATCATTCATCACGTTCATTCATTCATTCAAACGTGAGAAAAAAATTTCTTTTCTTCATCACGTTCATTCATTCAATCAATTAATTATGTGCTCGAAATCCCGTTACAATGGATTCAATGACCGCGTCATCTTCTTCAACTGTTGATAAGCAATTGATTGAGTATAACAATGGTGAGTTTCAATATTTCTTTCACGTCAATTTTCATTGTTGCTATTGCTATCATTGTTGCGTTACTTTTTAACGTCAATTTTAATGTTGATATTGCTTTCATTGTTATTTCATTCATCATAGTTTCCTATCAATGGTTAGTTACTCTCTCGATCTATATAGATTCTAGGGTTTTATGTTTCTTATTTAGGTTTTCCATGATATACACTGATACTATTGCATTGTTTTATATTAATGCAGAAACGCCATTGAAGTAACATACCTTTTGAGTTACAGTAACACTTAATTGCAATTACAGTAACACACTGAACGTTTAGAAAAAGGGTTTTGATGATGATGTTAAAGTAACATAGTGTAATAGTTAGAGTAAAACAACTTATGAATTGATATAACACATTTGTTGCACGTCAATTTTAATGTTGATATTGCTTTCATTGTTATTTCATTCATCATAGTTTCCTATCAATGGTTAGTTGCTCTATCGATCTTTATAGATTCCAAGGTTTTATGTTTCTTATTTAGGTTTTCCATGATATACACTGATACTATTGTTTTGTTTTATATTAACGCAGAAACGTCATTGAAGTAACATACCTTCTGAGTTACAGTAACGTAAGCTTCACTGATATTATTATTTTTTTTTGTTGAACCAGACACGACATTGAAGCTTCATTAATACGGACTTCTAAGGGCAGAAGGCAAGGCAAATGTGAAAAGCTTGTGCGGATTAATTTTCATGTTGAAAAGCTTGTGCGGATTAATTCGGGAGTTCAGGTTGCAGAGACAGCTGGTTTCTGGTTGGGGGGATATTGGCAAAACACAGGAACTGAATTTTGTACACATTGTTTTACACATAGCGCTGTGCTACGTTGCAATTAACTATATATTTATTTAATACATGTGTATTTGGTTAGAGTAACATCTCATGTCTATTGGAGTAACACCATTCGTTAGTTACAGTAACAGACATAATGCATGAAGGTAACTGAGGACAGCAACGTTGTTTAAACAATTCATTACCAAAGTAACTGAGGATAACTTGGATTAGAACCATTCATTATCAAAGTAACAACATTCACTTTTTAAAGAACCATATATAATGCGTCATTGATAATAGCATTGTTTAACCATGAGACAAAGAATAATAACATCATTAATAACTTAGAGTAACATCATTTGTTCATTAAAGTAAAAGTTATAATGCGTCAATGTGACACAATGATTATGAGACCACATTTGTATATTGGGTAAACTTCATTCATTCCCATAGTAACATCGGTCGTTAATTAGAGTGACAGGAACAATTAGTCAGGGTAACAGAGTTTAACAGCGTTGTTCCATTGGTGATAATCAAAATACTAATGTACATAACAAGTTTCGAAAACGATACAAAGCATTATTCTTAATTAGAAAAAGATGACATAATTCGTTAGACACGTTATTTTTTTCGACCCTTTGTTGGCTTGCTTTTGGGACCATCAATGATCTTTTGCCCAGCGTCCACATACTTATCTACGTTATCCAACAACCGCGATCGCACCTTGATTTGTCTCTTCCTTTTGTCATCTGAAAAGTACAATAATTATGTACAACTATTGTTACAGTTTAATCTGGTATATAAAATTAAAGTACAACTGATACGAGTGAAAGAAATACCATATGTAAAGCTGATACGCGTTAAAGTAACACAAAGAAAGTGTTAAGAGTAACATAGAGTGCAAATTAGAGTAACACGTCTACACAATTAAATGTACCAGATTACTAGCATTCAAAGTAACGGAAAGATGGGATTAAAAGTAACATGTCTTGTACATTACAGTAACACATAGTCGTCTTTAAAATAACATCATACATGTGTAACACTAACTGAACAACCCCTTACAGTAACACCTCAAGTTTATTACAGTAACTGAATATGCGCATTAGAGTAACATTCAATATATGTTAGACTAAGTATGAAGAGTAGAAGCATAGTAGAAGCATAATATGAAGTAGGTGAATTCAATTAAACTCTATAGATGCATACCCAGATACCGCAACAATCTTTAGTGAAAGCAATTAATTATAGGGCACAAACGCAGCAAAGTAAATCAATCAATAATTAGCGAGAAAATTAATGAAATGAGATACGAATATAAACTAAACCTAGTTCTTTAGTACAACAATCGAGTATTAGCGAGTTACCTTGTATTATGCCGCCTGAAGATTATCTTTGCTGAAGTTAGAGAGTTGCTTCAATGTAGCCTTGCTTGAGTTGAAGACGATGGGAGGATGCGCGGGTGTGTTTTGAAAAGGAACAGAAGTCGAGCGATTGTGTTTGGGATGATGAAGGTGAAGGGTTTCAGTTAGGATGTGAATGAAAAAATTGAATGTGAGGAAAAAATTGAATGTGAGAAAGTAACGTGTATAGGTTGGAGATAATTAAGGGAGGAGAGAGTGTTTTATTTTATTTTTACCAAAATATGTTATTTATTGCCTTAATTACTAGAATCAGTCACCACCATCCATCCCACTCTAGATCAATGGTTGTAGATAGGACTCATGGACTCAAAAAAAATAAAAGGACTCACTTGATCCTCTCTCTCTCTCTCTCTCTCTCTCTCTCTCTCTCTCTATATATATATATATATATATATATATATTATTTCTTAAAATTTTGAAAATAAAAAAATATTTCTCAATATTTTTGAGAAACTTTAGTGTATAATAGCAATATTTTTTTTAATTTATCCATTTTCGGGCGGGTAACGGGTTCGGGCGGGTTTTGACCCAATATATTCGGGTTTTTATCGGGCGGGTCACTTTCGGGTTTCGGTCATTTTCGGGCGGGTTTTTTCGGATTTTTTCAGGCGGTTTCGGGTTGGGTTAATTTTTGACAGGTCTAGTCCTAATACATTGTTTTAGAGATAATATCAATGTAACAGTTATATGATAGTCCTTGATTCCCAAAGTAAACACTACTTTAAATAGCTAATCTCATGTATTCAGCAAATTATGAATGAATTAATGAAATCTCTTCCTCTTTCTGATTATCTCTTGCCATTTTCATTATAGAAACCAGATAGCCTACTTAAACATAGCTACTGCATTTCTGTAACAATTGCAGGCCTATCTATATATCAATATTAAAAGGCATGTTGAATGTTATTTGAGTGACACGTGGCATGCTAAGACAACAATGTTGAATAATTTTGTCACTCTCGCCATCAAGCAAAAGATTTAGTATTAGTAATTGTCTTTTCATCTCCTCAAATCTGACTAGCATTACTATACCCCCATACCTCTGACATTAATCCATAGCCCGATAGCCGTTTCACAACCTCTTAGCTCCCCGTCAATTATTATTCACTTCCGGAAATTATGATTTATCAATCCACAAGTCACAACTTCCCATTTCATCATGCACTCAAACTCTTTTGCATCTTCATTTGAATTCAGATTTGCACTTTGGCTCTTGAATTTGATGAAATGGTGAGTGAAATTGTTACTTTAATTTGTTGCTGCTATTTTTTGGTTTAGATCAATTAATTTTGCTCTAATTGATGAAACTAATAGTTGATATGTAAATTTGAGGATGAAATAGGTAACATCAGCTCATTATTTCAAGGGTTACCAACCATGATATGATGTTTGCGAGGTTTAAATGTGCAACCCTATTTCTTTCGGGAAATATAATGACAAAATGATATTGTTTCGATTTGTACCGATTGATGTGAGTTGGTATGTGTAAAAAGATGATTTTCAGACATAGTAAGGTTTATGTGAGTTGGTTTGTAAAAGGGATGATTAAAGCATGTTACGTTCAATCTCCCTTTAAAAGTAGTATAGATGACAAAAGATGTGAGTAATAATTAACATTGTGTTGTTTCCATCTCAAACTTGTATGAAATGATTTTTATCCTCATCAAGTTGTATGAAAGGATGATTTTGAACTTATTACTAGGATTAATTTTCACCTAAATATGTCATCCTTAAAATTAAGAACATCTATGTTAAAAGTTATTCGATCCTTACCCTCTTTTTTTGTTTCGAGATTTCTACAGTTGAATCAAGAATATATATGAAATTCCAGTGAGACTAATCGAAAATCCCTCCACCCCATTTTATGAATCAAACAAAGGAAACACACCATTAGGGACATACTTGAATCAAATAGAGAATTACAATGAGTTTGTGTGACTCACAATGCATACTATTTTTACATTTGGAGGCTATTACTCCAGTTGGTCACGAACTATTACGGCCAATCATTAATCCAGTTATTTTTTTGGATTTACACTATAAAGATGACAAGCTTCAGAAAATTGCAATGTAATGCTTGGTCGTCACTGATTGAGTTTTTTTAAAGACCTTTAAAACAAATGCAGGTTGTGAACACAAACCGAAAATGATGATTAAAGAGGATTCAATAAATAGTTAGGTTGCCAATGCTACCTTGAATATGTTGAGCCAAGATTGAGGATCAACATAGACAATAGGCAGCCAAAGAAAACATATTCAGAGAAATAACATAAAGAATGAATGAAAAATATAGGACTACTACCAACTAATTTATTTAAATTTATAAAAACTGTATTTAACCAATTTGTATTATTTATGTTTATTACGAAGTGTAGACTATACTAATAAATATATACTCCAAATAACTTTTTAAAAAATTTACTCAATCTACTACGGAGTACTATGTACCAGGACAAAAAAAATTGTGGAGAGACTCTCACGAGAAGATAAAAGCGTCCCGTGAATTCCACGGGCAAAAGAACTAGTTAGTGCATCATTAAACAGCCTTTATCAATTATTCAACTTTTGTACTGTCATTTTTAGCTTTGCCTCTTATTACTTTCATTGAATTGTCCTTCATTTATTCAGGTTACATCATGATATCATTACACTCACCCTCTCAACTAACGTGACACACACCCCCTCCCCAAATATGGCACATGTATGACACACTCCCTCACCAACTGTGGCACATGTATGACACACCTCCCTCACCAACTAAGGCCCTGTTCTTTTCGGCTGAAACATGGCTGAGCTGAGCTGAGCTGGTCTGATGGGAGCTGAGCTGGTCTGGTAAGAGCTAAGCTGGACTGATAGAAGCTGAGCTGAGCTGAACTAAAAGAAGTAGAATCTAATAACTATTTATATAAATTATCTAATAATATTTTAAAAAATGAAAAAAAAAAATATAACATCAATAAATAATAAATAAATAAATAATTAGTTAATTAATTAATAATAACAACATAATATATAGTACTCTCTCCAATTCATTTGATTTCTACTTTTGTTTTTTCATACTTGACAATAGTAAAATTTGTTATGTATATATTTGATTACGTAATATACAAAAAATTATATTTTGATATTCTTAAATTTTAATACAATACAAATAATACTCATATGCTATATTGTATGATATCTACTTCAAGACCTAAAAATATTATAAAGTGCATAATAATATTAATTAATAATTGTTATAATAATAATGATGATAAAAAATAGAAAATAATAATAATAACGATAATAATAACAATGGCGATGATGATAACGACAACGACGATGAGGATGATAATAATAATTTGTTATTATTATTAACATTAAGAGATATGGGTAATAAAAATCACAACAACAATAATATTATCATTATTATTATTTTTTTATGAAAAAAGAAACTTTCATTAATATCAAAATGTCATAATAATAACAACAAAAACAACAATAATAAGACCTTATTAAAATTTGTTTCGAACTTAATGCAACTCCCGTTTCATATAAATTAATATAATAATAATAATAATAATAATAATAATAATAATAATAATAATAATAATAATAATAATAATAATATAACTATTATTATTATATTTATTATTTTTGTTATTATTATCATTATATTATTATTATTATTATTATATTATGTTATATAATATTATATTATATTATATTATATTATATTATATTATATTATATTATATTATATTATATTATATTATATTATATTATATTATATTATTAGGATTAATATTATTATTGAAGTATTATTTTAGGAGCTGCAAGTATTGGGGCTGAGCTGAGCTTATAGGAGCTGGGCTGAGCTGATAAGATCTGGGCTGAGCTGGTAGAAGCTAAGCTGGTCTGAAATGGGCTGAAAATAAGCTGAAAAGAACAGGGCCTAATTGTCACATGCGTGATTTAAATCCCCCTAATTTCACCCATCCTCGACAATTTCAGCCATTATCCAAATTCTATATCCTCGACAATTTCACACATTAACCAAATTCTATATCTATGGCACCGGGTAAGGAACGAGGCAAGAAAAAGAGAGAGCGTGCGGAGTATCTTGAGGATGTTGAGGAGGATGATAAAGGGGTGATGGTGGATTTAGCCTTGTGTTATGCAGATATAGAGGAAGAGCTAGAGGAGGAAGATGTTAGGTCCGAAAATAGAGGGGCTGAAACAGGCTCGAAGGGTAAGGGTTTTGGGTCTAACAAACACGACCAAGGTCAGGGGAGTTCTATTCCTAAAGTTAACCCTCCCCTTATGAAGAAGATTGAGGCAGTTGAACGGAAAGTCGATACACTTCAAATTGAGGTAGCACAGGCTCGTGACATTGCTCAACGTGCTATGGTAAGTGCTCCTCACCTCATCTAAAATTCATTGCTTAAGCTGTTTTTTTGTTCAATTTTCTTTAGTTAAAAAAATAAAAATAAAACCCTTCATGGAATTTCCTAAAAACGGGTTAAAAGATGGTATTCAGATTTAAAATTTTTTGATTCCTTAGAATTTGTCCTTCCTGTTGCTGTTCCTTGAACTGTTCTTTTTTCACAAAAGGAATAGTTAAGCATTGCGTCTAAAAAGTTAAAATTAATAAGTAATTAAATTTGGAATTTCAACTCTGATGATACTTTTTTACCTCACTAGAGGCTTAGAATCAAGTACGTATCTAGATCAACAGGGCCGTCAAATAATATTTGGTGGCCCTGTGCCAATTTTTTTTTGGAGGCCCCTTATGACCTTATCGGTCTCCGTCTGCCATATTTTTAAGGTTATTTTGAAAAATAAAACTCCAACTCCATACTATAAGTCTATAATAGATCAACAATTTGAAATTAGCTTTCAAATTTTTAAATATTAATTTTTTATTTTATTTTAATAAAATAGTTTTTATTGGTCTAAATCTCGTTCTTGTAGAAATGTGATATTTGTTACGAGATTCTTCCCTTTTTATAAAAGGAAATTAAGTGACAAGGATATATTGGAGGACAAGTTTGCTTCAACTGGTCGACCAACGAAACGACTGGTCGACCATCGAAACGACTTCATCAATATACAGGAGGACAGCTGGATCTTTCCAGAATTGTTGAGAGGACGGGTCTTGACTTGGAACTGCTTGGTTCCTCGTCGCTATTTCTTTTACCTTGGAGGCAGCCTCCTCACAGAAACTGCAAAAGGATAGCGCACACCTTCGGAACTTCATGAAAAAATATCGGTCGGCCTATAATTCAGTTGAAGTCAAATCATTGGTGTAAAGCTCAGTGGGGACTAAGCAGTGTGACTACACAGCATACCGAGTGTGAATAAGCAGCATACCGAGTATAAGTATACGATAAACATTTACAGAAATAAATAGAATAAGTTTTTAGAACAATTTAAATTAAGTTCGATGTGAATGTGACATCTTAAATTTTTACCGATAATAAGTTTGTAGCGTTCATCGTAATATTACAAATCGTAGTAGTGTTCATCGGCAAAATGTGGGATATCTACATTTTATGGATCCGCAAAAAGTGAGTACCTCACGTTTTACAGATCCGCAAAACGTGAGATAACTCACGTTTTGCGGACCTGTAAAACGTGAGGTACTCACTTTTTGCGGATCCATAAAATGTGACATACTCAATGTTTGCACCTTTTTTTAAAAAAACAAAAAAAAACCGTAATATACATCTTCGATTAATGAAACCATAATCACCAAAAAAACATACGTAATCGTAACTAACGAATCTAACATCCTACGTATTTTATTAATTAAAATTAAACAATGCTCTGAAATATGATAGTTATAAATTAAACAAACGAAAATGCAAATAAAAATAATCAAGTAATAACTAACTCCGAAATGTAAATCTGATTTTCCGGTCGCCATTAATTTAAAATTAAGAAATACGTAAAGACGTAAGATCCACCGAAAAATGGTTTTACAAAATAACCAAAACCGTTACGTTATCGAGTATATTTCACAAATAACCAAATAAACAATAATTAGTAATGTTAATGAAGTAAGTTAAAGGAGGGGTAAAAGCGTCAATTCACGTTATAAAGTGTCGACGACCCAGCTGAAACGCCGACAACAAGGAATTGCTTTGTCAAAAACTGAGATCCTGCACTACATTAGTAATCATTTCTTGTATACTGCTTCCTCAAAATCATGTTAGCTAATAGTGTAATAGCCAAGACACGCTTAGCTCAGGCTGCTCAGCCGATGTAGTTAGTGCTACCCGCTTTGTTTCGACAAGGACAAATCTGTTTTCTTGAACATCAAGTAGATTTTTGTTTGAGCTGACCTCCTTTTATTTATTTTTTCCTTTCGGATACTTGTTTGATCTAAGTTATCCTAATGAGCACCTTCTTTGCCCATACTGAGAACTCTGAGCTACTTGCTGCGGTCATTGTGGTCCTTGCTTCTGGTTGAGTGTATGCCCAAGTTGATGCTTTGTTGGACGCCTTTTTGTTTCCTTTTCGTTTTAGTCTTTACGTGAAAGGCAAGACAATTGAGAGTGATTCAATCTTTTGTTTTTTTTGTGCTAGTGCTTTCAACCTTGCTTCTTTGAAGTCATTTGTTCTGGCTGAAATGTAACCTCACATGATATCAATGTGGCCATGTGAGGCTAGCTATAAACACAACAAAAATTCAACCACTTCTCCAACTACTTAGAATCATTTTCTTACTTCCGAAAGAGCCACTAAAGATTTTGTGGATGTATAAGAACTTTTTTATAAGATCATCCTATAATATACGACTGAATTAAATGACTGTTCACATAAAAGAGACGGTTACTACTTCAAAGTTAGAGAGTTATTAAAAGTTTGTTAAATACGAGTATTATTCTTTTTATGGATCAATCTTATCAAGTAGAACGGTCTCATACGAATACAATAATTTGCCATAAAAGTGGTTTGTAATTTGTACGGAATATTATTATGGACCCAAGTGCCGGTACGAGTTGGGTGATCTGATGCTCAATGATTATGGGTTGAATTAAAGCTAGCTCAATTAGTTACTACACCGATTAGTTACGTAATTTAACATGTTAATCGTTTATTTCTCCTTTTCTTAGTCTTTCAAATTGATCTTATATTCCCTTCGATTTTTATTTATCTTCCCATTTGACTTTTGGGTGAAAAATAAGGGTAATTCTAGACCATATGTTGATGACCCAAAATAAAAATAGGGAATAAAAGATGTTTCAACCCAATAATGAAATAGGTAAGACGCACTTTAAAAACATTAATTTTCTTTACTTTTTTTTAATCATAAATACAATTTTATTCTTAATTTTCTTAACCATCTCATTTAATATAAGATATTAGTGAGAATAAACATGTTTTATTTAATACGGAGTATGTTTTTTAATATACACTGATATTTTATTTCTATAGGAGGTACGAATATATATGACGAACTTTGACTCGATTTATTGATTTTTTATCTTATTATAATAATTATGTGATAAAAATATGATTTTAAAGATATATATATATATATATATATATATATATATATATATTATTTCTTAAAATTTTGAAAATAAAAAAATATTTCTTAGTATTTTTGAGAAACTTTAGTGTATAATAGCAATATTTTTTTAATTTATCCATTTTCGGGCGGGTTTTGACCCAATATATTCGGGTTTTATTGGGCGGATCACTTTCGGGTTTCGGTCATTTTCGGGCGGGTTTTTTCGGATTTTTTTCGGGCGGTTTCGGGTCGGGTTAATTTTTGACAGGTCTAGTCCTAATACATTGTTTTAGAGATAATATCAATGTAACAGTTATATGATAGTCCTTGATTCCAAAGTAAACACTACTTTAAATAGCTAATCTCATGTATTCAGCAAATTATGAATGAATTAATGAAATCTCTTCCTCTTTCTGATTATCTCTTGCCATTTTCATTATAGAAACCAGCAGTGACGAAGCCACTTGTAGGCCAAAGTGGGCCATGGCGCCACCTCAGTTTTTGGGAAGAAATAAGTAACAGATATATAATTGGTCATGGTGGTTAGTCTCAATTGTACCATGTTTGTAGACCTAGACTTGATTCTCATTGTCAATAATTATTTTTGGTTATTTTTTATAAAAGTACTATTTCATAGGAGTGCTACGTAACTTTTAATAAAGAGATCCTAAAATAGTTCTAACTCGATTAAAGCGGTTAGTTGACTTATTTACATTGGAAAAAAAAGTTGTAGTTTAAAAGTTATATTTAAAGTATGTCATCATTTATTTACATTGAAATAAAAGACATTATATAAAGATTATAAAAATAAGGAAAAATATTTGGGATGATAGGTGAGATATCTAAGAACTAATAACAACTTTAATTTATATATACTCCCTCCGTATCTATATGTTCGTCCACTTTGTTTAATATATGGGTGGAGTATTATATTGAAAGTGGACGAACATATAGATACGGAGGTAGTATATGTTAAACCTATTAGGCCAATCATTTTTTTTCGACCAATTAGTGTTGAATATAACCTAATTTAATCGGAAAAAAACTTAAACCTAAGGTTTTTGCCAAGACAATATTTTTATCAAAAACAGAATACGAAATAATAGAAATGTTTATCTATTATCAAATATGTTTTACCATATCATATTTCCACTCAAATATTTTGGTAAAAATAATTTTATCCCAAAAGTATTAAAAGAAATATAACAATTTAATTATGATAAATAATTGTGGCAATATGAGTCATATTCTCACAAATATTTGTCACAATTAAATTTAAATAAACAATTGTGACAGTTATTTTGAAATATATACGTGATTTTTAAAATATTTAGTATTCATTCATTTAAATAATGATTTGGATTTTAGGAACGATGAGTACGAACAACTAGCGCTATGGAAAATCGGCCCGGGGTACAATTCAATCTTGGCTTCGTCACTGGAAACCAGGTAGCCTTCTTAAACATAGCTACTGCATTTCTGTAACAATTGCAGGCCTATTAGTTCATCACTAAACAGCCTTTATCAATTATTCAACTTTTGTACTGTCATTTTTAGCTTTGTCTCTTATTACTTTCATTGAATTGTCCTTCATTTTTTCAGGTTACATCATGACATCATTATACCCACCCTCTCAACTAACGTGGCACACACCCCCTCCCCAAATATGGCATATGTATGACACACTACCTCCCCAACTAACTGTCACATGCATGATTTAAATCCCCCCTAATTTCACCCATCCTCAACAATTTCTCCCATTAACCAAATTCTATATCCTCAACAATTTCTCCCATTAACCAAATTCTATATCCTCAACAATTTCACCCATTAACCAAATTCTATATCTATGGCACCGGGTAAGGAACGAGGCAAGAAAAAGAGAGAGCGTGCAGAGTATCTTGAGGATGTTGGGGAGGATGATAAGGGGGTGATGGTGGATTTAGCCTTGTGTTATGCATATACAGAGGAAGAGCTAGAGCAGGAAGATGTTAGGTTCGAAAACAGAGGGGCTGAAACAGGCTCAAAGGGTAAGGGTGTTGGGGCTAAGAAGCACGACCATGCTCAGGAAAGTTCTATTCCCAAAGTTAACCCTACCCTTATGGAGAAGATTGGGGCAGTTAAACGGAAAGTCGATACACTTCAAATTGAGGTAGCACAGGCTCGTGACGTTGCTCAACGTGCTATGGTAAGTGCTCCTCACCTCATCTAAAATTCATTGCTTAAGCTGTTTTTTGTTCAATTTTCTTTAGTTAAAAAATAAAAATAAAACCCCTCATGGAATTTCCTAAAAACGGGTTAAAAGATGGTATTCAGATTTAAAATTTTTTGATTCCTTAGAATTTGTCTTTCTTGGTGCTGTTCCTTGAACTGTTCCTTTTTCACTAAAGAAATAGTAAAGCATTGCGTCTAAAAAGTTAAAAATAATAAATAATTAAATTTGGAATTTCAACTCTGATGATACTTTTTTAGCTCACTAGAGGCTTAGAATCAAGTACGTATCTAGATCAACAGGGCCGTCAAATAATATTTGGTGGCCCTGTGCCAATTTATTTTGGAGGCCCCTTATGACCTTATCGGTCACCGTCTGCCATATTTTTAAGGTTATTTTGAAAAATAAAACTCCAACTTCATACTATAAGTCTATAATAGATCCCCAATTTGAAATTAGCTTTCAAATTTTCAAATTTTTAAATATTAATTTTTTATTTTATTTTAAAAAAATAGTTTTTATTGGTCTAAATCTTGTTCTTGTAGAAATGTGATATTTGTTACGAGACTCTTCCATTTTTATAAAAGGAAATTAAGTGACAAGGATATACTAGAGGACTAGTCTGCTTCAACTGGTCGGCCAACGAAACGACTTCATCGATATACTGGAGGACAGCTGGATCTTCCCAGAATTGTTGAGAGGATGGGTCTTGACTTGGAACTGCCTGGTTCCTTGTCGCTATTTATTTTACCTTGGAGGCAGCCTCGTCACAGAAACTGCAAAAGGCTAGCGCACACCTTCGGAACTTCATGAAAAAATCTCGGTCGGCCTATAATTCAGTTGAAGTCAAATCATTGGTGTAAAGCTCAGTGGTGACTAAGCAGTGTGACTACACAGCATACCGAGTGTGACTAAGCAGCATACTGAGTATGACTAAGCATCTCAAAGTGTGTGACTATACGGAATAATGATTGTGCCAAATGTGTGTGACTATACATCAGAATGAGTGTGACCCTACAACATAATGACCGTGACTATTGAATTTCAACTGTATTATAAACACAGTTTTATGAATCGTATATGCTTTTATAAACACAGGTAGGACATTGAAATTAAATCATTTACGAACAATTAATTGGTGGTTTAAAGAGTGGCTGCGAGATCACTTACGTCAACGGCGCTGTCTTCCGGTTGATCGTCGCTCTCGATCCCCGTCGTTATTCTTTTGGGACTAGAGCGCTGGTTGTTGTCAGAGGGCATCGTTATAGCGGGGGTACCCTCGTTGCCTGTTACTCCACATGTACGTGTGTACGACACCTTCGAACGCAGCTGATTTCCCAGTGACCCTGTCTCCAGTTCCCCAGCAAGACGATCGCCTATCCTCTGTGCATCCAAATGTCTGATAAACGGTATGTCGCATCTGCAAGACTCGTTACAGAAATCATAGCGCTGGAAGTACGCAATCATCTGAAAGGGGATGCTCCCCCGGAGGGAGCTGAGGACTTTTTTGGAGTCACGCGTCTCCTTACCCGCCCGCACCAGATCCTGCAGGACAAAGCTACACCAGTCCTGTTCCCGAATCAATTCCACGTCATCCACTGCGGCCAGCAGGCTCAGGTCGAGTGAGTTGTTCATAGTAGGCGCAAGGAACGATGACAACGCGAACAACATGAACATACGGACAAAGTCGTCGTCACCCGCACTAGTTGTCAATAACGTTTTGTGCACACTACCTAATTTTATTGGCCCACCGGTGTCCACCACATCGAAGTCCCTCCTCCAAGTACTCTTTAACCTGATCACGTCAGGTGAGTCTGCCCCTTTCATGTTTTTTGTTGGGATTAATTTCACCGAATGAGGTCCAAAAGGTAGTTGGAAGCAATCGTGGACGTCGTACTTTGACATCATGAATGCCTCCCGGCGTGAAGCACAGAAAATATGGGACCCGTCAGAAAACGCACGGAGGAACATAAGCGCGTGGTCTGGGAAACGATTCGAACCTTAACTCCAATAGCCCGCCGAAGCCAACACCACGCACCCTCTCAATCTGATCATCCGAGAATTTCGCAATTACCTGGTGCAACCGCTTGGGCCTACAGTGAACATCCGGCTGACCTCCAGGCTCTATTTTTACTACTAGCTGATCCTGTTGTTGGCCCCTTTTCCTCTTACCCCGAGACACTCGCACAACAATGCTGTCGGACGGTGTATCAAATGTGACCCTCTTCTTTTTCTTTGGCCTGCTGTCCTCAACAATTTTTGTCCCCCCCCCCCCACATCCATCTCGGCGGCCGGTGTATTAAATGTGACCCTCTTCTTTTTCTTTCGCCTGCTTTCCTCAACAATTTATGTCCCCCCCACATCCATCTCGGCAACAATGTGGTCCCCGGATGTATCTTCCACAATCTTTTTCTTCTTAACCAATTTTTTTTCCACAACCACCTTATCACTAATTACATGGTCGCGAACCGATGTCTCTGCCAGGCCCTTCTTCTTACCAGCCTTTTTTCGAACTTTTTTCTTCGCAGCAGCCTTTTTGCTGCAATAACAACATTCGTAATGAGTGTGACTGTACAACTGAGTATACAGCTTCAACTGTGTGATTCTATAATAAAATGTCTGCGACTGTATATTTCCAACTGTGTGTTTAAACAATATAACGATTGTGACTATACAGCTTCAAACGGGTGAGTATATAAATACCTATATATGACCATTCAACTTATAGTATATGCAACTCTGTATGACTATAAAACCTCAAAGTGTGACTCTGCAACATAACGAGTGCGACTATGTAGCTTCAAACATGTGACTATACAACAAAATCATTATGAATATACAATGTCGATCACCAGTGTGACTTTACAACAAAAGTCGCATCAGTTATGTCACATGCATCATTAGAAAGATGATTGGGGACTTTAACATGAGAAAATTAGATTACTTTAACATAAGCTTCAACAAGGAAGCATATAAATTGCATAACGAGTGTGACTATAACGAGTGTGACTATACAGCTTCAAACGGGTGACTACATAATCAACTTTGTATGACTTTTCAACTTTCAAACATTTTTCTTCCCAAACAGCCTAGGCAACTCTGTATGACTATACAACATCAAACGTGTGACTCTGCAACATAACGACTGCGACTATACAACATTCTGTGACTATACAATGTCACTAGTGTGACTTTACAACAAACCCCGCATCAGTTATGTCACATGTATCATTAAAAAGATGATTATGGGGACTTTAACATGAGAAAATAAGATTAGTTTAACATAAACTTCAACAAGGAAGCATATAAATTGTATGACTATATAACTAGAACAGTGTGGTTATAGAACATACTCCCTCCGAGTTGCTATGATTGCCCCGTTTCTTTTTTGGGTGGAAAATAAAGAAAAGAAAATGAGTGGTTAAAAAAGGAGGAAGAGAGAGAGAAATAGGTGGTTGAATGTGAACCACACCTTTATGGTCCAAAGTGGAAAGTGGGTAAAAGATCAAACTCAGCCCAAAAAGGAATACGGGGCAATGTTAGAAACTCGAAGGGAGTAGTATTTATGACTATACAACTATCACAAAAAATTGTGCAGATGTACAGAACAACAACAAAAACTGCCTAATCGATGTCACATGCATAATTAGAAAGACGATTATGGGAACTTCAACATGAAAAAAATAAGATGGTTGTTCAGAACTTCAACATGGACTTCAACAAAGAAACGAAAACTTAATCTTTGACTCTACAACTACAACCACTGTACAACTACAACAACTTCAACTCAAATTTAGGGTTATCGGGTTGGAAAAATGCATTTCTATCACTCTTTAGGGTTTATGCATGACCGGAGTTTGAGGAAGGAATACGTTTACTAAAACGGAAGTCGAAAATCAAACAAAAGGGTTGAAGAAAAGAGATATCGGAGGTCGATAATTGAACGTTCAACATACCTTCGTATGATCATCGGAAGTTTATGCATGATCGGAGATGTTGAATGACTGATCGAAGCAGCGGAGATGGAGAACGCTGGGTTTTTTCAGAGAGAAGAAGAAATAAAATATTAATCCTACGCAGCTTGGCATGTTTGCTATACTAGCACAAGTGCTCCTTTTCTATACGCATTGAAAATACGACGAATCATGATTTATATAAGATATATAATACAACAAGAGGCTGACACATATTGCAGGTGACTTACATGTTAGATAATGTAAGGTCATCAAGGAAACAGTAGTCGATCACCAACGTGCTTCCGCAAGTGTAGGACGTTCTTCGTCAACTGTTGGTTCACGCAGAACAAGATGGACACGACGAGGGCATCCGGGTCCTCACCACAATCCATTGAGCACCCCAGACCATCCTCTTTACCTCGCGCCCGAGTCTTGATGGCGGACTGACACTCCCTAGGACTGATTGTGGTTCCGAGATTAATGTCATTGTTGAACCAAGGGATACATGCTGCCGCTAACCGGACGACTGACCTTTTACTGAAGACGACTTTCTCTTACTGATGATTTTCTTCGTCGAAATTTGTTCGCGAACAAACTTATTCTTCATTGCGTCGTTGCACTCTCTGAAATGCGAGACACTCTTCAAGACTTCACCGCTCACCTTGTTAACGTCGTTGAGTACATGGGGCACGACGATCTTGGCCCTACATAGATTCATGGTCGCCATTGACCCCAAAGGATATTCGAATGGCTTCCCACAGTACAACATCATGTGCACCATCAAGTACACCCCACAATCGTTCGCAGAGAAACCTCTCCCTTGCCGATTAACTCTTACATTCACCAGTTTAAATTGACGGACCTTCTCACCCTTATTTATCCCCCTTGCTGCCATGAACTCACTCATTTTATCAGCCTACAAAATAAAACATGTAGTATGTAGTGACATCAAATGTGTTTTTTGGGGGGATGTGTGTATGCTTCAGAAAGAGTGGGCAATGTGAGTCTTACCGCTATACGAGCAATGCCATAATACCAAAATTCCTCGAAATCTTTGTCATACGATCTGTTGTCGAGATACTTGATTTGCTCTGTGCTGAAGTTTATGCAGGCGCAGCTGTAGTGGTCGTTGTTAGCAGATAAAACAGGGACGGAGACCTATCAAGAGAAAAAAAACCTTAAATATACTATGATCATCGAAGTCACCCCAAAAGTCGTTGAAGTCACATACATAAGGCACTGAAGTCAGTCAGTAATGTTTTGGTCAACAAATTCACCCCAAAATTCATTGAAGTCAAATACCTAAGGCATTGAAGTCACACAGGAAGCCACTTATATGTAATTGGCCCTAAGAGTTGTTAAAGTCATACACATAAGTCATTGCAGTCATACAATGAGTATATAAAGTCACCATATAATGCAGTTGCTGTACATACCATGTCAGAGTCAGCTGAAACGGTGAGAAGCTCGAGCTCACCCATGTGTCTCACCCGAAGTAAATCTGGTCGTCCATGTTTACCTTCTCGCCCTTACTTTTGCATGTCATAACTGCAGCATAGGGACCTACCCAAATGCACCGATGTTAGACCATAACCGTACATGATACAGACTATAATTACTAGGCAACGAATAACGTACAGTATGTCATAGGGTAAAGAAACATCACGATCTTTTTATTTCAGCGCACTGCTCGTACATCAATTGGTTTAACACCTTACACCAGTGGTCGATTATGTTATTCGTCACCTAGAGTCCGACTTCAGGGGACTACGTGTCCTCCCTGCAATAAAGTTGAACTTTGTGTATGTTACAAACGCTTCCTACAGGAAGGGAAGGTACTCATTACGCATGGAGACATAAGTGAGATTCAGTTGTGTAGTGAGACAGGCGAACTTACACTTTAGGGTAGTTATATGATCTATGGAAGATGTAGTCCATCACGTCCTTCAGTATGCTAAAATAGTTGAAAATATGCCTACATTACAGCACATAAAATCAGATACGACAGGTTGTCTCGGTTCCGATGAGCCATAGTCCATCGAACTACCTTAGTTTGCCGGGACGACATCCAAGAACTCAACCACATCAGAGTGGAAAAGGAAAGGATGATGGACGGCGTCACAACGGGGGACGTATGTGGCGCACGGTTCTCTAATTGCCTCAGCACCCACGATAGGGGCTGTCGGACATGGTGTGACATAACAAGGTCCACGCCTGGCTCAAGTTTTTGTAAGCAGATGTTCTCGTGGAGAGATTGATCTCGAAATAAAATTAAATCGTAGTGGAGTTGTACACTTGGGTGGTATATTGAGATTCATGCTCTGTAATAATTTTTGTATCCATTGTTGTAGGTGATTGTACAGTTATCGATTATTAAAGGCGAAAATGAAGCGAGGTGGAAGCCGATGAGCTTTTCCTCTCTTCTCTTTGCTTCATTAATTGATTGTTTTGTTTTTTAAATAAAAAATATGTTAATTGATTGCTTGTATGTTTTAAACGTTTACCTTCTTCCTTAATTTTGTTTGTCGGTTAGTTTAGTTGTTTTGCCCAATTATAGGAGAACACATGGTTTTATTAGAAGATAATATTTGATAAATGATGGATGCAGATGGATTGTTTGAGCTTTAATAGAGTATATCTCCCAGCTTCATTGATTGATTGGTTTTCTAATTTTTTTGATTAAAAAATTTGTTTATTGATTTCTTGTGTCTTTTAACTGTCTCCCTTCTTTCTAAATTTTGTTTGACGGCGATTTTAGTTGCTTTGCTCAATCACAGGAGAACACACGGCTTTATTAGAAGATATTATTAGATAAATGATGGATGTGGATGGTTTGTTTGAGTTTTAATAGATTATATAGATATAGATAGGTAGATAGATACCAAAATTTGTTTGTTTGTTTTTTATTTTCCAATTTTTGTACTTGAAATTATACAAATAATAGGATGTGTCATATATTACTGTTCTTGTGCGTGTTTCTTCCTTATTTTTCTCTCTTTTACTTTGTCGGTTTTGCCGCTCTTGCCATTTCTTTTCATATTTTCCTTTGTAGTGTTTACTTCTAATTTTTGTTAGAGTTTTTTTATTATATACTACTGCTGTATCTCGTGAACCTCCCGAGAATGTCATGGGTTGTTCTTTGTTTTTTTTTACTGTGTAGCTATCTTACTTTGTTGGGCACATATATATTTAACTCCAAACTCCTATTACCTGTATTTATATGTACATTTATAATTGAACAATATTGGATATAATGGATTTTGGAATGAACAAATAAGTTTTATCATAGGTTGAAATGATTGCTTTAAATAATGTTTTATAATAACAGTTGTGTATCACAAAAAATATGTCTTATATATAGTAATATGATTATCAATATGCGGACTAATAATAACGATTACGACTACGGTAACATTATTATCATAAATTCATAATTATAATACTAATTTTAAATAAAAATGGATAATTTTTTTAATAAAATGTATGTGTCGATTTTTTTATAATTTCACCTAATGTTTGCATTTAATACTACACCATTAATGAATTAATAATTAATGATTACTTTAATATTTTAAAATTTTGACCAATGAAAAGATGATGACATGGCTTCTCCAAATGCTTTAAAAATGAAAGGGAAATTCCCACTTGTTTCAAGTTTTCACTTTGCTCACTTGTACCCCATCTTATTAGCAATTAACAACTATACCCCTAAACTTCATTAATTAGTACAAACCTTGATTAAACTTTACTTAGACGTTAGTTTTGGCTGTTAAGTGCCAATGTGGCACTCATAATTTAATGACATGGCAAGTTGGCTTGTGACATGGCATACCATGTATATGGAATTAATCGTACTCACCCTAAACACCATTCAGTTCATTTAAAAAAAAAAAACTCAAACCCTTCCTCTTCCTTTCTTCGTTCCCCTGTTCGAATGACCTTCACCTGCAACATCATCACCGCCAAAGTGGATCAATCAAGTTCTAATTCAAGTGGCAAACTGATTAAGGTATTGTTCTTCTATCTTCTTTGTTATCCCAACAACTGTTTCATTTTTTTTTTTGAAAGCATTGATCGAAATTAGAATTCTTTTATAGTAATAATTCGTGTATCTTGTGATTAATTTATGTGGGTATTCGAAATTTACGAAGGTGTTCTGAAAACTCTGATTAAGGTTTAGGGTTTCTGAAATCTGGGTTATTTAGGGCATCATATTACTCCCAGATTTTCATCCTTCATATTACTCCCATTAATATCAACACATCCTTGATTTCTTCTGCTCCTTGCTAGTCTTCTGTTCTTCAGCCTGTTTGTATTTATTTGTTGCAAAATTTATCAATTTTTGTTGAATTTTGAGGGATATTGTTGGATACTGTATTTGTTGATTGCCTTGCTAAAATTTATCATTTTTTTGTTTTTCAATAGAGTAAAGGTTACGCATTCACTGTTGGTCTATGCATCCAGCACTATTTGTAGTCGATTCCTGTGGTTTTTGATCAATTTTGATTGTATGGATGTTTATGTTTGGATTGGGTATGTACTGAGGCCGTCTATTGGCTTGAATTAGGTAGTTTTAAATATCGTAGTCATTGTAGTACGGTTTCAGAATTCAGCTTTCATAATGTTTTTATCAGTTCACCCTTTTCTCTAACCTGAGGTGCCTGCATTTGTTACGAAGATGACTGAAAGTTGATAAGGTTATCTTGTGATACTCTGTTCTTACTCTTTTGTTGTTAATATATATGTAGAATGGAGAAATTCAAGTTGAAAATGAATTTTCGAGGCAACTTTGTTTATGTGAATGTCGAAGATACAGACAAATGCTTGCTTTTGGATGTCATCAACGATTTATATGAAGAATCAGAGAAAAGTAAGATGCCTCTACCCACACATCCTACTACTTCATATTGTTATGCTATGAAGTCTCATGAATTGCTGGGAGTCAGTGATCTTGTGCAAATGTTAATAGGCGTGAGGGTAAAAGTGAGATTGACATATGGGCTGGATGTGGGAGTAACCCATCAAATGTTCTCTTACAAGCTAGGCGACTTAGGCAAACCCAGAAAAATAGTGATGCCCCTCCTACCACATTTGTTGCCCCTTCTCCTGTAGGAAAACCTCAACCTAGGAACAAACTTCAATTTTGAAGGAGTACCACTACCACTACTCCTATTTTTTCACCAAGAAGGAGTGCTAGACTAAGCCAAGAGTCTGATAATGTTGATGATATAATCATACACGAGGGGTTACCAGAACACTCACCTGATGCAAGTGACTCACACATAGACCATGTAACCATTGACCATGTGCCATAGACCAAGCATCACCACCCAGAATGGTCCAGAGACAACAAGATTTTCAATAACTCTCCCTTAGAAGAAGTCCTAGGTTTAGACAACCTATTCTAAATGAAACATCGCTGCTGGAAACCACCCAAAATGAACCTGAAACTACCATAAATGAACCAGAAACCACCCAAAAGGAACCCGTCCCTCCGCCTAGGTTCAATTTGTCCAAGTCTACTGCAAAATTGAAGGGCGTGTTCATTCCTAAGTTGAGAAAATCAGCAGCCACTTCTGATGGGCAGAGTAGTCAAGTACAAACTAGAGGTGTAAGGGTTGAGTATGCTGATGAAGGTGAGTTTGATGATAGTTCTAAGTCTGATGGATCTTACATGCCATCTGATAGTAATGAAATTAATGATGAGAGGGACATTTCTGATCTTGAAGATGAGGGTAATAATACGTCTCAAAGATGCTAGAAAATGGTGAGATTTATGATGACAAGGAGTTTGGGGAAATAAGGTTGAGGCCTTGGATGATTTTTATGGATAAAGAACATTTTGAGGACACACTAAAGGACTTTTGCATTCAAGAGGGGTTTTATGTGATTGAGTCCAAGGCTGACAAGTTTAGGTACACAACAGAATGTGCATCAGTGGGCTGTGATTGGAGGGTACATGCTAGTGTGTTGCAAGATGAAACAACATGGGCTATTAAATCAATCAGAAATATAGAACATGGTTGTGTTGGTGTGAGGGACCATAACACAATGGCAAATGCGGAATGGGCAGCTACGAAAAGGTTGGAGGACATAAGAGCGAATCCTTCCATTTCAGGTACTTCTCTTCAAAAGTTGTTGATGGAAAGGTATGGTCTTCAAATGAAGTCTTCAACCATGTATAGAATGAGAGAGATGGCTTTGAACTTAATTAATGGGGGGCATGATGAATCTTATGCGCTACTGCCAGCCTATTGTGAGGTCATTAAATAGACTAATCCATGTAGTTATGCTCATTGTACATGGGCTGCTATGGACACTCCAGAAAAGCCATTGCAGTTCAAGAGATTTTTTGCGTCCTTCAATGCAATGTTTATAGGATTAATTGAAGGGTGTAGAAGCTTAAATAGGATTAGATGGTAAACACTTGAAGGGGAACCACGGTGGTGTGTTGTTGTCTGCTGTAGCAGTTGATGGCAGTAATGAGATTATCCTAGTTGTTGTTGGTGTTGTGGAGGCTGAAGATAAGGAGAATTGGTGTCAATTTTTTTGGTACCTTAAACAAGTTGTGACCGGAAGTGGTAGAGATGATTGGACGATCATATCTGACCGACAAAAGGTACCATAACCTCCCTTCATTGTCAGTTTATTTAATATACTTATTGTTTAAAGTATAATCATTTCTTTTTCATTGAACTTTTAGGGTATTGAGCCTGCGTTAGAGCAAGTCTGGCCAACCACAAGTAGGAGATACTGTACTAGACATTTATGCAAGAATTTTGCGAATAAGTACAGAGGAGTATTGATGCATAAGCTGGTTTGGAGGTTAGTGAATTCATATTCTGAATTCACCTTCAAAAAGGCTATGGAAATGCTTGTGAGACATGTTGGGCTAGGAGTCAGTACATGGTTCTCGGACCTAGGGGAGCAATTCTATTGGGCTAGGCATAAGTTTGATCCAAAAGTTTCAAACGATGAAAATACTTCCAACTTTGTCGAAAGCTTTAATAGTACTTTGCGTTATCACAGATGTAACCTAGTGCTAACACTTCTTAAAGGTAATGGAATTATTTACTGAGTTCATGTTTTTTATGATGATTTGCTTCTTAAGTTCATGTTTTGTATATTGATAACGTTGATATGCAGGCATAAGAAGGATGGCAATGGTTAGACATGCAACAAGGCAACAAATTGCTGAATCGTGGCCAAATGATGGAGTTTGTCGAAACATCCTGAGCAGGCTGAGAGTTCTTACAAAGAACTCTAGGACGGTCCAAGCATATGCATCAAATGTCAGGTATGAGTACAACGTGCATGATGGGAGGTCTCATCTACCTGTGTCTTTGAACAATAGGACTTGCAAATGTGGGGAATGGCAAATTTCTGGAATTCCCTGCAAACATGCTATTAGGGCCATTATTACTGCCAACAAAGACCCGGCGGATTTTGTGAGTGAGTGGTTCAGTGTGAGAAGGTACAAGAGTGCTTATGGTCTATGCATAAAGTCAATCCCCGATACACAACAGTGGCCCGAATATGATTTGTAAACCTTGGAGCCTCCAACTTTGAGGAGAGCAGTAGGCAGACCATTAAGAAATAGAAGGAGAGAGTCAGGTGAGAAGAGAAAGGGGAAGAGATCAATCACAATTAGATGCAAGAAGGGCCAATGCTTTGGTCATAACTCAAAGACATGCAAAGGAGGCTTGACCGCTAAGGAGAGGGAACAAGATGGCCAGGTAAACACTCAATTAAGCCAAAGGACTGAAGACACTACTCAGAACGATTTGCAATCACTGAATTACTTAGATGGGGTGGGAAATAACAGTCAAGTGGTTCCTTCCTAGTCAGCTAAAAGGGGCAGAAAGAGGAAGATAAAAATCTGACAAAAAAATGATGTTACTTCTACTTTAATTGCGTTTCATGACAAAAAAACTGATGTATTTTGGATGATTTAGTTGCTGTTATTTTCTTAGTTTGCTGCTACTTATGCTACTGTCACTTTTGGGTTGTTTTTTTAGGTCTGTTTTGGTGAGCTGATTATGCATCAAACACTTTGATGTTGCTGATTTTTTGGCTGCAACCCGGCAGAA
Source organism: Agrostemma githago (assembly GCA_958450325.1). Taxonomy (NCBI): domain Eukaryota; kingdom Viridiplantae; phylum Streptophyta; class Magnoliopsida; order Caryophyllales; family Caryophyllaceae; genus Agrostemma; species Agrostemma githago. The sequence goes on along the minus strand of OY288255.1, from coordinate 22,653,356 downwards.
TGTCTGCTGCTACTGTGAAGATGTTGACGCTCTTTTACTGGTGCCGTGAAGATGCGTAACTGCTTTATCTTTTTGGTTGACACATCTACTGCTGGGTTTTTTTTTCAAACAATAGTTCATGCTACTACTTACTTAATTACTGTAATTGCTAGTGTCAGTTTGATTTGGTAATTACTGTAATTAATTTTGCTATTATTTCTTTTTGTAAGAACTTTTACTGCGAAATATGAAAGCAGTAGTTGATTATGAAAGAAAATCCATTACTTTTGCATTGCAATTATTTCTTACATCATCTTTTTCCCATTACAATTTAAAGAAAACAAGTAGTACAACAAAGATAATCAATGCAACAATACAGTACTTCAAATCTTTCATCATTGACACTAATTCCTTCATTTGTATCTTCAAACCCAGCAATTCATCAACAATAGCTCCATCTTCATCGTAATTATTTCTTCGTTTGAAACATTCACCGAATATAATATGCTCCTTACCTAACCACATCACAAAATTGTTGCAATCAAGACATTTAAAGTATGCTTTCGGTGGGTTAGATGTCGACCCAGATATCTTTAGTATTGCGTTTCTACTACAAATGTTGCAAACTTGATTTCGAAATTCCACCCTTTAAATGGGGTTATTTCTTACCCAATTTGTAGATGAAGATGACATGATGAACAGTAAGAGAGAGAAAATTGGGAGAGAGAGAGAGAGAGAGAACGGAAGAAAGAGAAGTGTAAGTAGAGTTAAATAATTGTAGATAGGTAAATAATAAAAAGGAAATTGAAGAGGGAAAAATAGGAGAATTGGAGGTAAAAGTTGGGGGAAAATGAAAGAAAGTTGGAGGGAAAATGAAAGGTAAGTAGTTTGGAGGGAAAACAAATACAAAAAAAAAAGGTGAAATTCCATGTCATCAATGTCATGTTGGCATTTAACAGCCAAAACTAACGTCTAAGTGAAGTTTGGTCACGGTTTATACTAGTTAATGGAGTTCAGGAGTATAGTTGTTAATTGCTAATAAGTTGGGGTGCAAGTGAGAAAAGTGAAAACTTGAAGGGTATAAGTGAGAATTTCCCAAAATAAAATGATGAAAGAACATGACTTTGTTTGAGTTTTAATATTTTATATAGAAACGTTTACATTTAATACTACACAATTAATGAATTAATAATTAATGATTACTTTTATATTTTAAAATTTTGACCAATGAAAAGATGATGATATGGATTCTCCAAATGCTTTAAAAATGAAATGATGAAAGAACATGACTTTGTTTGAGTTTTAATAGTTTATATGGATTTGTTTTATTATTATATATGGTTAAATATTCCTCACAAATCTTAAAAAGTGGAAAGAAACATAAAGGACGGGGGGAGTACTATTTATTACATTTTTATACAATATAGTTAAAAGGTAACTTAAAACATTACATTTTATTCCATATGTCAAAAAAGGTTTTTAAAAGTTTTTTCTAAGGAAATGGAAAGAAATCTTAATATTTAATTTAAAGCATAAATTTATTGTTAGTTTTAAAACTAAATGGTTTTTAAAAAAAAATACTTAATCATTTAGATGTTACATCTTTTCATCTACTTTTGCATAACTGTTCAATCAAATTTAATATTAATAATTATATTACTTGTTATTAAGAACTTCATATTATACCTATAAAAGTAATATAATGGAGGGATGACAAAACCGTTTTTATTTTTTAAGTTCTTATTCACATTTAATCACTTTATTTTATGCAATTCAATTTTGTAAGAAATGAATTTGCATTGTTATTTGTTGATTCTATTTTTATTTTTTTATTTTCTCTTTTGCCATTTTTTTTTTCTAGAGAACTTATGCGAAATCACTAATCAAGTCTGCAATTTCTCATTTTTCAGGTAAAGTAATTTTATGTCAATAGATCTTTATATTGAATATTTTATAAATAATTTTGAGTAACTTTAAATCTCATGAGTTTTGCGTTCATAAGAGTGAACTTTTATTTATATTAAGTAATTTACAAAATATGATTGAGAAAAAGATGCAACATTTTGAGTGTTAACCAAAGTAACATATTAAGGATGACAATTATTTTGTCGTATTTAATATTTGATTATAAAGCTAAGATAAATCATCAATAAATAAAAGAAATTAGTAAGAAACGACAAACAAAACTTAATATTTCACTTAAAGCATAATTTATTTTTTTTGAGAAAGTTTAATAGTTTTCTATAATTAAATTTTGATGATTTGGTTGCTTCATCATTTATCCACTTTCGCTGTAATGATCAATCAAATTTAATATAAATCCTTACTAAAAAATTATATATAGCAATGAGGAGATAAAAAAAATTGAGGACTTCGTATTTATATTTCATTCACTTTATTTTTTAAACAGTATCTTATGTTTTGTAAGATATTAATTTGCATTGTTGTTTATTGATTCTAATTTAGTTCTAATCTTACCTTTTGCATTTTAGTTAGAGAATTTATGCGAAGCCAGTAGTCAAGTCTGCAATATCTCCTTTTCAGGTATAATATTATATTTTTATTTATCTTTATATTGATTAATTTTATAAATACATTTTGAGTTATTAAATCACATTGATTTTCTATTAATAAAGGTGAACTTTTATTTACATTTAAAGTGGTAATATTCTACAAAATATGATTGAGAAAAGTTTCAATATTTTGAGTGTTAGTTTCAAGTAAAATACTAATAATACTAATGACTAACAATTATTTGGAGCAAACAAAACTTGATATTTCACTTAAAATAGAAAATTGTTGTTATTAAGAAAGCTTAATAGTTTTCTAAAAAACCTTAATAATTTGGTTGGTTTACCTTTTTCATCTTTTTTCGTCTTGATAATCAATTAAAATTAATATTAATCATTATATTATCTTGCATTAAGAACTTCGTATTATAACTAAAAAAACAATAAAGTATATTTTCATCTATTTTGTCTTAATGATTAATCAAAGTTAATATTAAATCTAGTATTAAGAACATCATAGTATAACTAAAAAAAGGTACTACGTAATATAAAGCCATTGAGAGATGATAAAAAAATGTTTGTGAGTTTGTATTCACATTTCGATCATTTTATTTCATGAGTACGACCACCAGTTTAATATATGATACTGCGTATGAATTTGTATTGTTGTTTGTCAATTCTAACTTTAGTTCGAAATTTTATCTTCGGGATTTATTTTATTTACCAAAATTATATGAAGTCAATTACCAAAATTATGCAAAGTATTATATTTTAATGATCTTTATATTGATTATGTTTATAGACACATTTCAAGATAATATTAGAACTCTTTGTTTTTCTTATAAGAGTGAACTTTTAATTATATTCAAAGTGGAAGTAATTTGCAAAATATGATTGACAAAAAATTGCAATATTTTGAGTGTTAATTTAAAGTATATTTTAAAGAGTATAAGTTATTTGAGTAATGTATTTACTATTTACTATTTGAGTCTCAAATTAATTAACACAACATAGTTTAATCACCAAAACAAAATACATATATGAAAACGAGGAAAGTGAATATAGTAATTTGACAAACAAAGTATAGAGTTAGTATAAATAAAAAAAATGAAAATGAATGTCTCTGTGATTTTCACAGAATTATTTAAAAAAATTAGGTCTCATTTGTTGAAGAGACGTGCATAAATCTAGGTTTAGTGATTCTTTTACAAAAAAAAAATATTAAGGTATCTTCTTTATATTAAAGAAGGGATCAAACTCTATGTGTTCGCATCATAGTTAACATAGGATTAGCAAATAGAGGCTCCTTAAACAATCCTTCTAATTATGCTTGGAAGGTTGAATGGAACATTGTGAGAGAGGTTTCCCATTCATGTCCACACTTGCATTAAAAGAAAAAAAAATCTGCAATTAAATATGATATTGGCTAATATTCATATAGTTTATGCAAAAAAAGAATGACCTATCTAATTCGTTTCTTGGCAATTGAGGAAGCAGTAATGACCTCCACACTACAATTGAGGAGGACATTAAACAAAATTTTTAATTCCATCCAAGATCACAGTGCACATTAATTCTCTTTTACGATTTACAAACACATTGAAACTACAACTACAAACTTTTCGGTTTACTATAGTTGTATCTTCCATTTTTTTTCTTAAAAAAATACTTCACTTGATCCTGCAATGTTTATTATCTCCATCAACAGCCACCCTTTCTATTTTTCGAAGATAACCAATTTTCCATTAAAAAATTATTGAGATGTCATCGTCCAAAATTGTATCAGTTGCCGGTCTCGAGCAAGGTGTTAGAGTTCCTCAAATCAATGTCAGAGTCATATACCAATGGAGAAGGTCCAACCTGAGGAACAAAACAAAGTTAGATGTTATGGAATACCTATTTATTGATGCTAAGGTAAATTGCTCTTTTTTTTTGTTACACAGACGTATATATCTAAACCCACATCTGAAAAGTAGAAAATACAGCTGGTAGTAGAGTAAACTACTACTTCCTCCGAGTTCCTATTATTGTCCCATTTACTTTTGGGATGAAAATTAAGGAATGAGAACTGAGTGACTCAAAAAAGGAGAAAGAGAGAGAAATGGGAGAATAATTGTAAACCAAACATTAATGGCCTAAAAAAGAAAGTGGACAAATATCGAACTCAGCTCAAAAAGGAAAGTGGGACAAAAATAGAAACTCGGAGGGAGTATAAACTTTTTTTTGTTGTCTGTGTACAATCTTCTTTCTTTTAAAGAAGAGTCCAAACAAAGTGAGATGGCACCACCAATACTCACAACTTGGAGAAGCAATTGGTTGATATTCAATTACTCTATGCAATTTAAAAAAATGTTGTCCAATCAACCCCCTCTGAAAAGGTTTATGTAATAGAATTACTGTATTTTGTTTCACGTTTGTTTTGATGTCTCTGTACAACTTTTATAACGTCACTAATTTTTCCTCAGGTAGATGTTCTTCAATGATGAACTAATTGTTGGCAAAGCTTATAATTTTACCAATCTTACAAGTGGAGCAAACAATTGGTTGGACAAGGCAACCTCACATTCGCGTAGCCTTAAAATTGAGTTTTTGTCGAGGATCACCCTATTGGAAAAGGACGATGCTATACCAAAGAATGGTTTTCATTTCGCAAACATTGAGGATATTTTCAATGGAAGGATTCTGACTACTCACTACATAGGTGAGTTAAAGCACTATGAAAAACAGATCTACTGCCCTACTTCTACTATAATTTTTTTATATGCCTCTACTAACACATATTGTTTGACTGTTATTTTTTTTCCATTCTATGATGATGTGCTAGACCTTGTGGGGAAGTTTTTTTTGAAATTGGTCCTATGATTGAAACAAAAAATGGTTTCAAGTGTCGTACTACAAAGTTGGAAGACATCAAGTACAATTACCTTCATTGTCTTTGCAATTAATCAATCCTTGATGCTTCTTTTATTAGTCCTTACAACCTGTTTTTGTGTCTGAGTAGTGGCTGTGACTATCATGCGGCCTCCACATTCAACAGATTTACCTGAGATAATAAACAAACAACCAAATCCAAATCAATCGAAAATTATCGTCCTTAAATGTGTTGAGTCCAACTTTTTTGAAGGTATTATAATAAATCTAAATAAAATTTTGTCTTATTATACATTATACATTTCTCCATATAGTGCATCATTAATGTTTCACGTGTATTTATTGTTATTTAGCTCACTGGAGAGTTCAGACAACGTACAATACAACAACATATCAAATCAACCCTTCCATCCCGGTGGTCGTAGCATTTGAGTCAAGGTAATTTGTAAACTATGATTATGTTGTTGTTAGTTTCTCCACCAAAAAATAAAATAAAATGAAACAACAGAATGTATTATTGTAACTCTAATTTCCTGTTTTGTATGGAGTACATCTTATCTTCTCAGGTAACCAACAATTTCCTACAAATTATTAACACCTTTATTAAGATGACGTGGAAAACGACATCAGTAGCCTAGAGATCATGACAATTACGGGGAACTCCACCCCTAAATTGGAGTCCTCTGTAGAAGCTCACAGGAGGATAGTGTTGGGGTATTGATGACCCATTAATATTTCCCGAGTGACATTTTAAAAATAACTATTAAAAAGGCCTGCAGTGTAAGAATTATGGGTCTAATACAATATATGTGGACAACATTATTTGAACCTATTGTATTTATTAGCTATCATTAAAGTTGAGCCCAAATATGTGATCCGTTATAATACGGGCTTATTTACGTCTTATAAAGTATGGGTCGGATACTATAATAGTGTAGAGATCTATTAGGGCTTTATGGGATATATGATGGGCTTATCCACTAAAGGCGACTGATATAGATACCAGGGTTTCATATCCCTCCCTATATATAGAACAGGGTTATGGTCCCTGACAGCACACTTTTGACCTAATCTCACATATATCCCATCAGTATGGAGAAACCCAAAAGGCGAGTGTGTCTGTTAGAAGACTATAATCGGGTGACTCCCAACCACCTCCCTTCTCCAATTGAGTCAGGTACGTTTCCGGTATTCGGTATATACCAATTAATTTAGTATGAAGTTTCAGTCTTGGGTCAGATTAAATCTAATAAGTGGTATCAGAGCCGTCCTCATATTGAATTATTTGGGAAAATTTTATGATTCGTCAGTTCGTTGTTTTCCGTTTGCGTAATTATTTTGTCCGACAAAATTTTACTCCTATTGCGCAATACTTTTGGATTGGATAGATTCATGGGCTATTGATGATGTATTGTTTATGTCATCGTTGAATTACAACCTTAGTCATGCATCTCGTAATTTTTTGAATATTATTTATCATGGACTGTATATTGTTTTGGTGGATTTTTGTACGTGGGCAACAACAAATCTGTTGTTTTATTTGTTTGTGGCCGGGAGTATATAAGTTAGTTCGTATGATTTTGTTTTCAGTTAGCTTTTAATTGGTCGATAGTGCACCATATCGGTTAAAGTTGAATCGGGCCACTTATTAAGTCATGATGGGTTACGCTTCTGTTACGTGATTGAGTGGTTCAATTATATGTATTGATAGTTTTTGGATCATAATTTTGTTTTTCGGTCATGTGATATTGTGACTTATAATATTGTTCTCATATATTTGATTATGGATGGAGTATATGTTTGGATGATTTTTGTATGCAATCGATACAGCTATATAAGGATTAAAGAATTATGTTTCGGATATTAAGTTTCAGGTTCTTATAATTGGCTATTCAGTTTATAAGGTCTCTAGTTTTTTAAATCAATTGCATTAGGTTCATAATTTTGTTTGGTATTCAGTCATATGATGTATAATGGTCTCGTATGTTTGATTGTTATCATATATTAAGTTTTTATGTATGAATTGGGACATGTTTGGAAGTTTGGTTGCGATTATTGTCGCGTATTTATAATTGACAATTTGACTTATATGATGAAAGAACAAATTTGAGTTATAATTTCTTTTATCATTTAAGGATTCAGTCACTTGTTAATTACGGTTTGATTAAAAAGACCTTGATTTCAGTTTCAATAATATTGGCTATTTGGTTTTTATAAGACGTCTAATATTTTGGATTGTTTGATCGAAACAATACGTTGCCAAAGTAACCTCTATTGTGTAGATCAGACGGTTTAAATAATTAGACGATTGTGTGTGATTGAATTTCATGCGGGTAATGGTCGGCCCAAAGGAAGTCCATTATTTGGCCGAAATTCAATCATGCTTGTGGTGATGAATATGTAACAGTTATTTGGTTTTTGTGTAGATGTTAAGTCGGCCCAAAGGAAGGCTTGACATTTGACATGATCTTACTGTTAATATTTGATTAATACACCAAGAGTACCGCTTACAAGTCTAATTATCATCGAAAGATGAGAGTAGATGTTGTGCTAGGTATCTTGTTATGATGGGAATGCTAATATTCGAACCTGAAATACAAGTTAAGGGAGTGTTCTTAAGTTTATGACACTCATAAGGTTATTATAAGAATATGGAGAGTAAATTCAAACATTCGGGTTTTAAGTTTGGTAGTATGTGTAATCATGCGGATAATGGTGGGCCCAAAGGAAGGCAATTATTTGGCCGAATACATATACAAATTCGGATGATAAATGTGTGACAATTATTCGGTATTTTCATGTGTATACTAAGTCGGCCCAAAGGAAGGCTTAGTGTTCGACATAAGTTTATCGTCAATATTTGATCACGATTATTTAATTGTAGTGTCGATGCTTAGATAATATTTTATACCCAACGGCTAAATGTTAAATTTGCAAAAACACTATATACTGTTTGAATTTATTCAAAATATGAGAATATTGTTTTGTTCATCAAATTGATATTACTGTTCATTATATCTGTCATATTCAGGTTACATTCTTAATTCGGATGACGCCATTTATTTAAATAAATGGTAAGAGAATGTAAATACTTATTTTGGGTCGTCACAATTTTAACACAGCATTAGAAATGTATGATTGTGCTACTCATTAGGATGAAAATATCGTGTGGACTCACGTGTTTTTGTGGAGTAGAAAATTTAATGCATGTGTTTAATGATTGTTTAATGCGACATTAAGGACATATTAAAGGACATTGTTTCTATTAAATAAGCTGCAAGTGTCTAACTCAAAGAATAACAAGATAAAGTTTATTGGTTGCTTGTTATGAGTATGGACACGTAAAGAATATATTACCAGTTTGTACGCCTCATCGCGTGTCGGTAAGAGAACACTTCTCATTTAAGATTTGTCGTCTAAAGTTATTCATTATATCCAATTATGTTTTGTGGGTGGATTTGGTTTTTCATTCACATAAGTACATTAATGCAAGTAGAAATAAGAATCTAAGATGTTGTATGTCAATTGGTGATGAAATATTCATCTATTTGGGGCATGTTATCATCTGAGTTTGAGATAATAAGCTAATTTAGTTATCATTAATGACTTTTTATTTTATTTGAATCTGGAAAATATTTTTGGTATTGCCTTTTGGTGGAGTTTAATTATTTTTCGTTTGGCCAAATTTGGTTTATTGTCCATTGAGAAATAATTAATTTTGTATTTTCCTAATTCAAATAATGGTAAATATGTCATTTTTGATAACTTTATATAGTTTAGATTGAAATTACTTGCATTAAAATCCAGTGGATATAAATAATTGAGAACAATAATTTCTTTTCAGTATGACACATTAAAAGGATTATTAAAGTTGTGTCAAAATGAAATTATTGACCCTTCTACTTCTGATTATCATATTGAAGGGGAATAAAGACGAAAAGAGAAAATGGATATCAAAAGGACTTTGGATGCCTTATAATTGATATATAAGGGTATGTGAACCTTTTCATGTTTTAAGTTGTATTAGTTCACATCACTATATTAATTTGTAGACAAAATTATATATGATATTTATATCTCGATCTTGAGAAGTTTCAAGTTCCTAGACGTTTTTATCACATATTTAACTGAGATATATTCTCGGTAAAGATTATTAAAGATGTCAGTTGATCATAAGTAGAAACACTTTGACAATTTGACTATTGGATAAGAACGTTAAGGTTATTTCAGATAATTTCTAGAGAAGTTCGATCTTACATTAAATATCGCACCATATGAAGGTCTGAATATGTATGGTGTATTATGTGTGCAAAGTAAGATCTTGGGGCTTGGAATGAGTATGATTATTCACACTCTTTCTTGGATAACTAATCTAGAAGTAACTTTAGAATTTCAGCTTTATTTTTTGGATAAAGTTACAACAATATTATTGATTGATTAATTATAGTGTCATTTATTTACACCTAAGGTTTGTCCAACTAATTAAGAATATTGTTTCTAAGGTAACATAGTTGGGTTTAAGGATAATCAATAATTATTTTGTTGTATAACTTTATAAGGATTAAGGGTAATATATAAAGAAAATGATCCCACACGCAAGTTACTTTAAGACGGATAATATGGGTTCATTGAGGTTATTGAGTTTGGGGGGAAGAAATGAGACTTTATGAAATGATCTTGTGTCTCATTATAAAGGATCGTAAGATCATTTTAGTAAAACAAACTCAAATAACTCAAGAACAATTGTTATTAAAGAAATTCACTAAGGAAAGAATGAATGCAATTTCAGAGGATTACATTGTTTTCATGTCAGGAGTGACATATTACAGTGTAATAACAGATTTATACATTGCATACATTCAAGAGTAAGAGTTAGATGATGAAACGGTAGAAAAGTATTCATTTAGCATTTTACCGAATCATTGAAAGTTCTAACTAATACATGTGAATATATATATGTCATCAATAAGGTATTAAGTCATTCGACAATAAAGACATAGACTTTGGAATTGTTTCATTACCTAAAAGTATAAAGTATATTGGTTTCAAATTGTTATTTGTTACCAAGACGGACTCATTCGGTAATGAGACGATAATGTTTGTCTTGTCAATAATGGCTATAAAGACAGTTGGCATATCGGGGTTTTATATGGAGTTACATTGGATGAATAGTAAAGACAAGTTTGTCAATGGTGACATCGACAGACCCATTGTTGCAGATACCGGAAATCTTGACTCGATAGATTCAAGGTAAAGTTTCTGCAAATTAAGGTTAACAATCATCTAATGATAACTCAAATAAGGTTTTCCGTCAAAGAGTACATCCACTAGCACAAAACTACCCTTTGGAACCGGTTGTAAATTACCATTTGGAACCTTTTTTCATAGGTTCTACTGCCACAGATTCCTTTGGTCCGGACCTTTGGAACCGGTTGGAGGATGGTTCCAAAGATGACCATTGGAACCGGTTGTTGGTGGAACCGGTTCCAAAGGGTATACCATTGGAACCTACGGTAATTACAACCGGTTCCAAAGGTATCACATTGGAACCTGTTGTAATTACAACCGGTTCCAAAGGGTACACCATTAGAACCTGTTGTAATTACAACCAGTTCCAAAGGGTACACCATTAGAACCTGTTGTAATTACAACCCGTTCCAAAGGGTGGTCATTTTTTTTTAAAAAAAATGCATATTCAAATCCACGACAGTACTATATAAAAGATTATCAACTATATATTTTCATACTTGAAATTAATTAATTTAATTAAAAGATTGCCACAAAATTGAAAAACTAATTTTTTTTTATAAATATTAAATTGAAAATTACAATGTATATCATCATGGTACACACATTAGCCGCAACACGCTACTAGCTAAGCCGTGACCGCTTCTAATGCCCTGAAATTATCCACATTGGACCCGGATTTTAAATAAACACAACATTATGTTCCATAACAAAAAGACTCACACATCAAACTGCAAAACTTAGAAGATAAGGACCCTTTGACTTTGTTCACGGGTTTTCTTGCATCTATCGTAAACGCTCATGCACTTAAAGATCGGTCCCTCCACAAACCGCACATGGTTTCACCTGGAGATCAGATAAGAGCATAAAAATCAGTCAACCAAATAATTTAGTTACATAAAACTACATTTATTGATATTAAAAGAAAAAAGTGAGACCAGTCAAGTATGCAAAAAAAAAATATATTAAAATAGTTTAGTAACATGTAGTATTAAGCTGATTAATGAACTTATTGATATTAAAAGAAAAGAGTCCGACAGTCAAGTATGCAAACAAACAGTTAGTAATGTGTAGTATTAAGCTGAAGAAGAAGAAGAAGAAGAAGAAGAAGAAGAAGAAGAAGAAGAAGAAGAAGAAGAAGAAGAAGAAGAAACCTTCATACGGAAGATCTGTGAAATATGAGAGGAAATGTGATAAGTAACTCTATATATGAAAAGTAAGTCTCTGAGCCGTAATAAACTTATGACGAATCAAGTATCACTCACCTAGGTAAATAAGACAAGAGAATGGTAAATGGTTTGTGTGTAGGTACGCACATAAGTGTTTATTTGACGTGTTACAAGTTTAGCATGGATATGGGTAAGTCAATTGATAAATAACCTTTATGTTTTCAACAGTAAAGTTTGAGCTCTTTTGATGTTGTCAAGTTGGATCTTATCTGAAATATTGATTTGATTATAGTACATGTTTTAAAGATTTGGGGGTAAAGTCGGATCAGCCATATCAACAGCTAAGTTTTAATTAATCATCCAATGGCATTAATTATACAAATTCATGTACATGAACCAAATAGGAAGGGTAAATAGTGCACCGCATGCCTCTCATTTTCTGAGGGCTAGCATTAAATAAACCAACCTCACCATTCGAAGTAGTATCTCCGCAGTAATGACAAGGTTGAGTCCACCATGGCATAGTTGACGAGCCAAATTTCAGATATTCAATTGATATACTCTGTAAATAAAACGAAGGATTAAAACAAAGGAACACAAAAGCAATAACACAAAAGTAGTGCATATGAAGAGCACTTTGCAAAAGCAATCAGTGATATATCATTTCTCGAGGCCTAAAAGGGAGTAATGATTATTACAAACTACCTGGTTTCGGTTAAACGACAATAGATAAAAGCGTTTTACGAGGTCGACAAAGAAGAGTAGCCAACAAATCAAAAATGATGTTATTCCTAATTAATATGAGTATATAAACATTAAAAAGGTATCAAGAAAATAAGACACACATTAGTAGATCAATAAGGTTACCTTACCTGTAATACACCTAGCCAACGAAACTTTTCCACTTCAACACCATATATTAGTTTTCCACGTCCATGAAAGAAACCATCTACAGCTATCATCATAAACACACATACAAAGAAAGAAAATCAATGGCTTGGACAATTAGATTACACTTTTGGTCGAGATGGTTCTTTCACTCTACAACTATGATCCTTACGAGCTAAATTTAAAAACAGGTCTTGCAAGCTTATTATAAAAAGTACCATGAGCATCACCAGATACGTGAAATTTATATAAAGGGCATGATGTGCGAGTTTTTTTTTCTAATTATTATGAGTGGGCTTACATTTTGATGATGCAATTAATGGGAAATTCTATTGAAAATGGAATGTATGCATGAATTTTGTTCTAGCTATGGCAAGTTTAGCAATGAAGACAAAATACTAGTGTCCCTTCATACCTTCAGCTGAAACACGAGAAAATGAGATGCAAGTGGGCCTTTTCATTCCTAGTAGAGAACAAAAAATAGAACTGGCAGACCAACAACATCACAAAGCCTGCTCTACTCAATTCAACGGAGCCTGTGTTTCGCACCTTTGCATCGATGTATAGCACATTGTCCCTCCTTCATTTCAGTAAGAAGTAAATACATTGAAACGCATCCTAAAATTGCATTGAATTGCAGTGCAACCGAGCATGAAACTCATAATTATGGGATTAGATGAATTCTGGCATAAATCGCTAAATTGCATATAAACCCGGCATTATAAGCATGGAAAAACACACCAACCTATTAACTAGTCACAATTTGACCCTGTCACATTCATCTCCATTTATACCACTCCTTCCTCTTCAAAGCTTCCATAGGGTTGCTTTGACACTTCATATGTTAACCTGCAAGCTATAATATAAAAGAAACAAGCTATATTTAATCTTCAAAGATTAGCATAGTAAACCAGATTCCAAACAAAACGAATCGACAAAAACTGTATAACAAAAGCAAAATACCCATAATAATAATACCCCAGAATCTTGTAAACACATTAAATTCGAATTAGGGTTTCAACAAGTCTAACGATTTGTAGAAGATTTTGCATCAAAACATTGAGAACTCAACAAAGAGTTTAGATGAAACTTGAATGAAATTAAATTAAATTTAACACATTAAAATCGAGTTAGGGTTTGAGAGTTTGATTGAAAGCTTACCCTAAATTGAATCCAAGACAGAGTTCGTCCTTTGGTTATGTCGCTGGTGGCCGACACGGCGTGGGTTCGTCGTGGCCTTCATCGTGTCCGGCCTCGTAGTCTTCGTCGTCTTCTTCTGGTTTGGTTGGGGTTTTGTGTCCTTCATCATCTAACAGGATCTCAAAGGGCTTGGGTGGGATGTCTAAGTTCTAAGGGTTTGTAATTTGGGCGGGGTTTCTAATGTTTAGAATTACTACTCTTTGGAACCACTTGTTGAAGAAAAAGGTTTCATTGATGGAGTCTTTGGAACCGGTTCAACCTACAACAGGTGCACAAATATCTTAATAGGGGTAAAATATTTTACATAGTACCTTTGGCACCTCTTCTTAGTAAACAACCGGTTTCATTGATGTATGTGAAGGAGTTATATCCACTGTCCTACGGATTAACCCGCTTAAGTCTATGTATCCGATATGCCTTGCTAGAGGTCGATGTCGGGTTGACATGTAAATAGGTTACATGTCTGGTAGTCTTAAGTGGGCCCATTGGGTCACACACAATGTGTACGGGATATTATTAATATATATCGATATATTAAATATATCGGGTCAGTAGTAATACGGACCCAGCTGCGTTGTCGGGTTATGTTAATTAGAGTTATACTAATAATCTAATTATGGTAATTAGAGTTATAGTTATAACCTAATTCTAGTTTCTCATCTCCTATATAAGGAGGTTCATATGATGAACCAACATATGGAATAAAGAGTACTAACTCATAATATATTCGTCTTATAAAGAGTTATAATAGAGATATAGAGAGAAGTTGTGAGACGGTCTCACGTACCTTTATACTAGCATATACGTCGCAGTTCTGTACCGTGTGGTTACCAAAGAAGGCATCACGTTTGGGGTGCTCTATTCTATCCGTGGAGATTATTTATTCTGTTCGTGGAGATTATTTATTCTTGTCCGTGAAGATTATTTATTCTGTCCGTGGAAATTATATATATATATATTTATATATGTTTCTGGTTTATTATACTTCTTACTAATATGTTGTTCCGCTGCAAATAAGGTATAATTGGTATCCCTCTTCTTTTGTCTTTTCGGTTAATACTCGTAACAGGTCCTTGGGTTTAAGGGTTGTAACCCTACAGTGGTATCAGAGCCTCTGTTACGTAGTATTAATCAGATTGACGTGAATCTATGTCTCATAATTGGTTACGAGAGATTCACCCGCGTATTAATTTGATTATATTTGTCGTGGTGAGAATTGTTCTCACCGTCTGTTTATTCCGTCACACAATTTGCTTAAATCAAATAAACCCATGTTCTTGCTGCCATATCTTGTATTAAATTTGCATAAGAAAGTCATCACGCAACATATAATTTGATTATATAACTTGATTCATTATGATTGCATCATCATGACGTGGCTTATTAATATGGGTAATCTGATTGTTTTTCTTGCGAGGCTTGTTACGGTTACGTAATTGATTATTTTGTTGCGAGTAATCGTCGTTTCCGTTTAGGGTTTGTTATAATTTTTGAATCTAAATTGTTAAATTCTGAAATTGTCTATTAAAGATTAAATTAAGATGTAATATAGAATATGTTTTAATTTAATTTATCCTAAATTGATTCACTATAATCCTAAATTTCTTTGTTGATGATGAGACTAATTAGATTAGTCAAGATTCGATTGAAATTTGGAACGTAAAATTACAAGAATTTATCGTTGACGATGAGACCTAATACGATTAGGACAAAACTCGTTTTAATTATAGTGGAGGCGCAACGGAAAGAGACCAACCCGGTTAGCACAAGTATGACTCGGTGGGGACGAGTGTGACTCGATCGGTCGGCACGGGTATGTCCCGGTCGGAACGGGATGACCCGGGCGGAAGGTTTTAACAAGACGACACAATATTTACTCGGACGACATGGTGTCGGGTCGAGTGACGCTTTTAAGAAAAGTCGTTTTCTTGCATTTGTATGTTGATTATGAATCGAACATGGATTATACTTTTATTTTTCCGAATCAATGAAAAATTAGTTTTCTAAATCGGCTAAATAATTTTATGCATTGTAATTATCATATTATCATAAATAGATCGGAAAAGGAGTTTCTCGAGTCTTCTTTGATTTTGATGAATTGTTCATCTATATGACAATTATAAGTTGCAAATCGATTGTGAATCGAGTGTTGTATATCCGTTCAATTTTTCCCGGTGGGAAATTGTTTCTCATAGTTAGAAAAATGAAAGATATTGGTGAAATTGTTCAAACCAAATAGCAATTATGAATTGTAATATGATTATGAATCAAAATATGGAATCTTTTAACTTGTTTTATGCACAAATCACTAGTAACAATTGAATTATTATGTCATATAATGCATGACTTTTTTTTATTGTTTGAGACTTGTGACTTGTGTACTTAGGTTGCCTCGTAAGTTGACCTAGCAACATGATTAGAACCCATATGCATTTAATATCCCTCGCACAAATATTAAGTATTGCCTTTCCAGAATTGACCACTACAACAATTTCATACCATTAGTTGAAGTGACTGCCTAAGCGGTGCTTTGCCGATGTGTGTGGACTGAGTAGGTGGGTAACGGTTACCTACAGGTTCAGTCTGGTTTGCTTAACATTGCTATCAAGTCGGACTTGGGCTATGAGGCAAATAGTTGGTGTCATATGATGACTAATTCCGACGAACCAAGAATTACATATTGTTGTAATTGACAATGTTGTTGTCTACCTTTACTTTTGGAGCTTGAGCAGTGAGCCCAAGTTCACTTGAGCGACAAAAGGTTTAGGATCTTGGAATATTATGCGAACTTGAGGGTAGTTTTCTTGATTTTATCTTAAAATTGTTTAAGATTATTAATATTAATTATCATTTTACTTTGCATATAATTGTAATTTAGTCCCTTTATCACATTTATTAAAGATGAGTTTGAATTGTTCAACCTCGTCGATTGGTATCTTGAGAATTGTTCTCAAAATTATAGATACGGATTTTGTCCTTGTGAAGGATAATTCCGACAGATTATAACCAATGCTAATTTACAGTATGGATTGTATAATTAGAGTCATGGAGATGACTGCTATAAGTACTAAAATCAATTGTTTCAATAAAGGGAATCGTTCCTATTAAATGAGAAAATGTTAAAGATGATCCAATTAATCCATGTCGTATGATGAATGATTATCTTGATAATCAGGAAATTTTGGATGCTTCTTTCTAAAGAATTACGAATTGAAATCGTTTCAATTAGTCCTAAGTTTAGGTCACTTTATTATGAATAAAGCAGGTGACTTAATAAAGTTTCTCACCTTTTAGCATGAGATGTTAAAAGACGATTGAACGTTGTATCAAGAAGGCAAATAATACTAATGTTCTATGAGTTCATTAAGAAAATTGCTTGAGATAATGATTAATGAATCTAAGATGTTGGTTAAAGTAAGGGAAGGATAATTGTTATCATATCCAAACTTGTTGCCAAATTTAGATTAGGTAAGATTTTATTAGTCATTAATGTAATGACAAATATATGACATTGGTAGATAACTTTCTAGAAGTGTCTAGAAATTCAGCAAATCAATGGAAGTATGACTTCAGGTGTGTATGTTACTAGAGTAATTGTTAATTTCATTCTACTGATTTGGTATAAAGATACCAAATGCGATTATTACATTGTAGATGTGATGGCTCAAAGAAAGTGAAATAATGAATTAAGTGAGCGTTTTATAATTGAAATGTACAAACGTTGTTGTTTCAGTTCATAAAAGAAAATCACATTATTTTATTTTAAAGCTTAATACTGGAATTGAATAATTGTTATTCTTGTACTTGTCATAAGCAAGGATATTGAATCTTTTTCATGTATGGGCATGAAAAGTTTTGTAAAAAGTAGAACAATTGTTGCTCTATACCTTGCAAGAATATGAGGTACAGTAAGGCTAACATGATTGTTGAGCTCTACATTCTTAGTAGTGAATGCTTTTATTTGTAACATAACAACCGAAAGGTTCAAGTCCCTCGACTCAAGTTTTACCTATTATGGCATTGTCCTTAATCCATGAGACAAGAAACATAAGAATAAGATTCATAATGATGAAATTATAAACCTTATTGATAAGGATCAATTAAGGTAAATGGATCTTGTTAAGATGGATAAATGACATTAGAAGTGACTCCTATTATTTGTAATGGGAGGGTACTTAGACTTGTTGGATCACACATATACAGATACGTGTGAGTTTAACTAGTGGTGTTGCAAAAATGGGTAACATGTATGGTTTTGTTCATTTGATGAATTTTGAAACTGGATGTTTTGAATTGTTCAAGGAAATTCAGTTAAAAGTACAAGATCAACTTGATAAGTTGATACGAGTCGTTAGATATAATTGAAATAGGGAGGAATTGAACTAAAAGATTGTGATCATCTTAGAAGTAGTGAAAAGTGTTTCAAACTACATCGAACCATATTTGATATGATTTAGTCTATGATGAGTTATGCAGATTTTATTGACGCTTTAGAAAGTTATGCACTATAAAAGTCTTTGTACAAATGTTGATGAGATTGTCCATGTAAGTCGAAGAATAGACACCATATGAGATATGGATTGAAAGTGTTCTTAAAAGTCTTTTCTTAATTATCAAGTCAAGTTTGAAGAAAATTGTTTTCTAGAACATAGACTCAATTATGGCATGTGTTTTATTCAGGGATATTATGTTAATTCTACAAATCATCCAAAGAACAAAACTATTTTTTTGCATGGAGTGATATGTTTCTTTTAAAAATATGTGATTTCTAATAGAAACAGTGGGAGTAGAATCGACCTTGAATTGTTCAAGATTAACAGGAATTCTCAACAACTGTTGAAGAGGATATTGATGCATCCATGAAAAGTCATGATCATCTTAGCTGTAAAATATTATCCTACATAGGTTTGACCTATGATGAAACAATAATGGACAAAGACTCCAAAAGTCACATAAAATCTAATAGATTCTATATACCATAACCAAGTATAGACTTGGGTTAAATGGGTCTTATAGTAAAGAATGATCTTCAATATAAAGACGATGTAGATTGATATAAGAGTATATATTAAGCATAGTTGGTAGTTAAGGATTGATCTCATAGTAGTGACTATGGAAAAACCCTTTTTACAAAATTATGCTTAAGTTTATTAAGATTGATTTAGCATTTTGAATGTCATCACTCATTATGATGAGTTCTGGATATATAAATGTGAAATACATTTCATGAAAGGGATGCAATATGATGTGTGTGACACATCGTATGAATTTCATATTATCAAAATTGCTAGACAAATGCGAATGATCCAATTTGATTGGAGCAAGTACTATGGAGTAATATCATCGTTCTCAATGTGGTAATTCAAATATGTTTGTGTGGACATGACGTAGGTCCACCCCGACGCGGCCACGCGCGGGTTTGGGTAGGCGAATGCACCTCCATATGAGAATGGATCGAATTGAAATTTAAGTCGAAATGGAGTCGCCACCGAATTTTATGGTTATTCGGAACCGTTCGAGCCCACTCTATATCGCTATGGATCATACACAAAGTATGGCTCATTTCGGTTTTAGAGTTTATTGGGCTTGTCCCTTTGCATTGCGATACCGATACTATCTATACCGGTAATCGTGTAAAGAATGACTCTCGTGCGCCAACGGTTTCGGGCATCTGGAAATCGAGGTTCTGAGTAAAGGGTGAGGGTACGTGTTGGGAGCCCACTAAGGACACCCAACCCCGCCCGCACTTAGCGGCCTCTACTCAGACATCGTTTGACTTTCTAATATGCGCGTTAGTGATTCGGTGAAATGATATGCAAACAGCGTTTTAGCTAAACATGCGAATTAAATGTGAGCTACGTCAATTTAATGCATCTAATTTATTGTCGAAGTGATTTAAGAATGCGAGGGTTCATTTATAAACGGTAAAACGCAAATAAATAAAGCAAAGCAAAATAAATCGATTACAAGTTACACGGGCGGAATACAACCCGGAATTCACAATACGAGGAGCAATAATATAGAATAATCGAAATACATAATCGAGATGACAAGCAATAATTGTAAACGGACCCGTGTATAAACTAGACCGTGAATTTGTGTAGGTGGACGAACCTCAATTAAATACATATTACTTTATGTATTAATCGAAGGACGGGGATAAAGGACTTAGGCGTGGTGCTAGCCCGATCCCAAATCCCGATGCCTTGTCCCAACTTATCACGTCGAAAAGTCGATCAAAGTTGTCCTAGGTGTCGTGCTATGTGCGAGTTTTGAAGAAAGGAGGGTCACGTGATTGTCTTTACACGTGATGACTAGAGTCGTAAAAAGACGAGGCTCGAAATGTATGTCTAGGCTCTCGGTTTTCTGGGTTACAGAACCCACTCGGTCGAGTCATGGCCTGACTCGGTCGAGTGCGTCCTGAAAGAAGCTACTGCCCATAATTTGGGGTGCTACTCGATCGAGTAGCCTATGTACTCGGTCGAGTGGCACCTGTGCGAGCTATGGCTCGTTTCGTTTTATGTGTTTTAAAATCGATAATTGATTGAATCGCATATAAATATGGCACGATTTATATACAACTCGATCCTCAGTACTCATAATGCATATATTATTATTACGAGACCATTATCGGAGATTTTAGGAAAGATGATATGAAAATCATTTTTTGATTGGACCGAGACAAAATTGGTTCCCTCCGCGTTACGTCATTTTTAATAATCCTTGCGGATTATGCGATGCTCGATTTAGCGTCAACGGGTTTTGTACCGATCCTTTGAAATGGAATTAAGCCCGTTCAACTACGTACTATCACGATCACGTTATGCCCTTGAGTGCGTAGGGCGGTGCTCCTCGAAAGGGCGCCACCACTATTGCGTCTCGTAAAGGGATTAAACGGACTTTGGGCAATAGTCATAGTTAAACGAGTTAAATCCGAATTTTGATATTATGTAGATATATGTATATACGCGGTAGTAATATTATAACAAAATGTAAATAACGAAAATTAAATGTTAGATTGTTAGATGCGAAAAAGTAAATGTTAGAGTTAGAATACAATAATTAAATGTTAGATGTTAGTAGTTAGATGTTAGTAGTGTTGTTACTATCGACATAATTATAATACTAATACTAATACATAAATATAAATGTACACAAAAAAGAGTGAAAAGAAAGGGAAGAAGGAGAAATCGGTGTTGAATTGTCACACCCTCAACCTACATGCTCTTGCTTCTCGGGATACGGTTCGTCAAATGGCGGCAATGGCGCGGGAATCGTCGAGATACGTAGGAGGAGTTGATGGTGTGTGTATGAGGTTTTGTATGGAGACGGATTTTAACGAGTTTTGCTCTCGAAGTGCGTATAAGCGTGACGATGCTTGAGGATTGGATTATGGCTGAAAATGAGAGGGTTTGGATGTGTAAAGTTGGCTGAAATTATGATTGAAAAGTTGTAAAAAAGTTGTGTAGAGATAAAAGTTGACGGGGTATTTATAGGGAACCCACGACATAGGGTCACTCGACCGAGTGGCCCTAGTGCACTCGGTCGAGTGCCCTCGTGAATGAACCTGGACTGCTTCTTTGAGGCTCCACTCGATCGAGTGGGTCAATCCACTCGACCGAGTGGATCAATTACGACATGCTATTTTGGGAATGATTGACCTTCATTTGATCTTGATTGATTTTGATTGATTTTGCTTGATTTTGAATTTGGGGCAAGTTTCGAGAATGTATCAGGTCATTTTTTGTGTCGAGTTTGTCTTGACCGGGTTTTGACCCGGTCGCTAAAAGACGGGAATTATTTTTGGTGTCGGTTTTTACCCAAATTAGTCTCATTTTGCTCGGAACGACCCACTGGGCCTGGTTTTGAGGTTGGTTTTGTGAGATTTCTATCCCGTTAAAAGCCCATGCCGGACATTACTGATTTCGAGCCCGTATCCGAGCGCGTTAGAGCACGTTAGCGTCCGATCATCATCGGGTGTTTTTTGGAAACTACCATAGACACCTGGCAGTCAAAATGCGGGTGTCTACAGAGCCCCCACTCTGACTGAGGCTTGGACAGGGCGAAAGTCAGAGTAGCTACCAAGTCAATTAAGACCTGGTAGACTTCCGGTCGGGTCGTTTATAGTCCATTAGACTTGCGTGCAAGGGCTCGCCAGCCATAGGATAGAAATCATACATGGGCTGATGATAATAACTCCGTGGGGAATCGGACTTGTCGCATAAGTCCTGGGTGCACCTATATGTGGGTAGACCTGTCAAAAACTGACCCGACCCGAAAACCCGAACCGAAACCGCCCGAAAAAAAACCCGAAAAAACCCGCCCGAAAATGACCGAAATCCGAAAGTGACCCGCCCGATTAAAACCCGAATATATTGGGTCAAAACCCGTCCGAACCCGTTACCCGTCCGAAAATAGATAATTTAAAAAAATATTGCTATTATACACTAAAATTTCTTAAAAAATACTAAGAAATATTTTTTTATTTTCAAAATTTTAAGAAATAATATTTATATATATCTTTAAAATCATATTTTTATCACATGATTATTATAATGATAGAAAAAAAATCAATAAATCAAGTCAAATTTCGTCATATATATTCGTACCTCCTATAGAAATAAAATATCAATGTATACTAAAAAATATATTAAATAAAACATGTTTATTCTCACAAATATCTTATATTAAATGTGATGGTTAAGAAAATTAAGAATAAAATTGTATTTATGATAAAAAAAAAGTAAAGAATATTAATGTTTTTAAAGTGCGTTAATAACCCGTATTTGACCCGAACCCGACCCGAAACCCGTATAAACCCGACCCGTATAAAACCCGTATTTTTCAAACCCGAAATACACCCGACCCGTATATTACCCGAACCCGAAGTGACCGAACCCGAAACCCGACCGCCCGACCCGTTTGACAGGTCTATATGTGGGCCCATCCCGTACCATTCCGGGGAAAATGCTGCCTCGGGCTTTCCGCTGGGAAGATATGTGAGCTGCGCGTTATTGAATTGTACCTGTATAAGTTACATAAAATTTTGCATGCAACACGTAGGTGAAACAAATATGACTCGCGCTAGGGAAGAATATTTTTTTGAATTTTTGAAAGTTTTGAAATTTTTGAATTTTGAAAACGAAATCCTGAAGGCAACTCACGTGCTAGGTTTTCAAAATGAAAGGAGTAGAAAGGAAATTTGCAGTTTAAATAGACCGAAATTTGACCTTGTCGAAAAGGATTTTTCAAATGGCTAAGTTTTGCAAATTTTTGAAGAGAGAGGTATACCGACAGACTCGACTCTGGACGTGACCGGACGAGTTGATAGACACCACTGGACTCTCGAGGAGTTGGACCGTGACTCGGTAGGGGGGTGGGCCACCTAACAAGACTCTTAAGTTGCGCTATTCCGCAGCCTAGGCGAGTGGCAACATGGTCGAATCCTCGGAATGGGAAGGATGCGTTATAGGGGAACTGCAGTAGTCTGTAATGAGACTGTGGTAGTCTAGTGCTCTTTTGGATTTTTTGTTTTGGGGTATCTTCCCAAGGTGGGTATTGCTTCGAGTCCTGACAGGTTCTCGTCTTCGACTGAGCCGAGTACTAGGACATACTATAGAAAGGAGGCTAGATTTTTTTGAATTTATCTGGATTTTGTGAGTGGATGGAAAACTTCTGCCTAGGAGAAGCCCCCGGGACAACAAAGCTAGCTCTTGAGAACATGACAGTGTCGTGATAGGAATGATGGCGCTTTTTGAATTTGTGTCAATGTGGGTGGTTGTGCCTGTGTTGAAAGGCTGCCTACGTATTCACGTGTAGTGAAATCAAACCATGCCGTAGTTCAGTGGATTGAAAGATATATTATGGTGCCTAAGCTAATAGGACTTTGTGTGTAACTAGCCATAGCGATGGTGTAGGCTAGGTGCATTCCCAATGATGTCTTGATCAAAGGGCTAGAATGGTTAGGATCTTGATCCTGTGACTGTGAGCGTTCTCCGGGGTAGCCCCCAGAGGTGGTGTGAACTATTTGGGCATGTTCTATGCCGACTGCGAGTTGAGTTCCCGTGTTCGGGGTTGGTAACTGGTTTGGATAAGAAGAATTGGGATGGGATTTGATGAGTTTTTCTCTCAGGGAATTGATGAGTTTTGATCTCGTGTCTTTGATGAGTTTCGATCTCGGGTCTTTGATGAGTTTTGATCTCGGGGATTTTAACGAGTTTTGCTCTCGGGGATTTTAAAGAGTTTTGTTCTCGGGGTTTTGATGGTGATTGTGAATTCTGTTATGTAAAGGGGAAGTCGAGTAAAATGGCTCGAACTTCGATTGGGATAGGTTTTGATAATGCGGGATCTGGTTTCCATGTCTGGCCCTAATGGTTAGGGGTATCCTATGGAGCTTGAATCCTCAAAATTCCGGGCTGTCTCTGTCCTGGGTCTCGGGAAGGCCTTGAGGGTTGTAATGTGGGAAGGCTGAGTGTGGTGTTAGCTGACCAGCTTGATTGTCACTCCCCTATTGGACGGTATGGGTCTTGATAATTTTGAATTGACCGTTTCACTTGAATTGAAAGTTAAGTTCGGTCATGGGTTTCTTGGATATTTTTAGTTGGTTGCTTCCTTAGCCCCGGTCATGCGATTCTTCATTTGGATTGACCGCTTTAACCTCAGTGACGGGTGCCTTTCTTTTTTTTGACAATGGCCTGTTTTTTTTTTTTTTTTTGGCCTTTTGCTTCTTTCCTGGACTTTTGATTTTTTTTGTCCTGTTTTTTTTTTTTTCTTTCTTTTTTTTTCTTTTTTTTTTTTCACAGCTACCCCCCGATGGTGTTGTGGGTGGATATGGGGGTGGCCCCATCGGTTGGATTAGGCTTGTGGAGCTAAACCTTTGTAAGGTGTAAGCCTAGTTGGTATTTGTGTGAGTGCAACTCATGGTGGAGTACTCTACGGTAAACATGGTGGTTTGGATCTCGGTATTGTCATCATAATTCCGAGCAGGCTTGGTGGGAGCATCGTCCCGAGTTGGGTATCAAGCCTATAGAGTCACGATGCTTCTTTTTTGCTTCTGGTCAGACTAAACTCCTAAGGTAGGGATTGGTTAGTCTTATTGGAGGCGTATTTATTGTGGGGAGATGGGCTTGCCTCCCGTCTTGAACCCAAATTAGGAGACTACCTAGATTTGTCATAGGATTCAATACCGCTCCTACTAGGGGTAGTTATGTGGCTTTCTATACCAGACATGGAACAGGTAAAGGAAAACACGGGCCTCAGTTCCTACAGTCATTATAGATGTGCCTATAATAGTCACGTGCATGTGCTCACAGTGTATGATGGTGTTCATCATGTTCTCGGAAACACATAAGGACAGCATATAGTAGAGATAGAATATTGAAAGCTGATTTTTTGTTGAATTTTGAAAAGATGACAGAATGCAAAAGACTCTGACTCTGATTTGGAAATGAGGATGTAGGGTATCCTAGACTCGGACTCAGACTTAGACTCGAATCAAATCCGGACTTACGGATGCTCGGTTGGTTGTTTCTTTTTTGGTAAGGTCTTTGATTGGAGAAAATGACAGGTGCCACGACTCGCCTAAACTCGACTTTGCGCAAATGCAAGAGAGGGAGTCAAACTAGACATAGCCCGGGGTGACGGGATGACAAAGACTCTTGGACTGGGATACTCGAACGTTGACCTAGACGAGGTAACGACCCTGGCTCGGACTCGACCATGAGATCTGAGCTGCACGAGGGTGAGTCCGAAAATGGGGCGACCGTGAATCAGACTTAAGCTGCAGAAGGGTGAATCCGAAAATGGGGCGACCGTGTTTGACCGTGCCACGTGCTCGGACCAACCGTGGTGACCTAACCCTAGGTGACTCGAGTATTGGACGAGTGACCCTTAGACGTAAGGATCACGAACCTTTTGTTATAGGGCTATGCCTTGTAAAAGGTTGACTCGGCCTCGAGGAAAGGCAAACGGGGTAAGGGAAGAAACTTGCGATGTAAGATCGACAGAGTTTCGACGCTAGAGACCCTTAACTCGATCCGAATAAAGACGGCCCTGTGATTAGGGTAGACCCTTATGTTAAAGGAGTTTTGAATTGGGACGACTCGACTAAAAGACGGGCGAAACTCCCTTAGGAAAGGTCGTGGGGACCGTCCTATTAGAGGGAAAGGTCGCGTGAGACTTTCTAGCTAGGACTCGAGTGTGTAAACGGCCTTTCCTTGGTAGGGGTATGCCCTACGTAGGTGGGCCTTGCCTTAGTCAAATAAGGCGGACGGGGATAGGGAGGAAACCCGTGATGTAAGATCGACAGAGTTTCGACGCTAAAGACCTCGACGACTTACGACATGACCCGACACTGCTAAATACGGGAAGTTCCTAAGAAGAGGAAGGTTTTGAAAATGAATTTCTTGGAAAATTCGAGAGAACTCGGGGAAGGACCCAATTTTTTTTTTCAAAAAAAAAATCGAGAAGTGCATCGGGCATTAAATTTGAAAGTTCGAAAATATTTTCGAGTTTTGAATTGGGCAGCATACCGGCTAGAAATAGGCTATTTTGAGTAAAATCATAAGTCCTAAATTCGGTATGTGTCCCGGGTTTTGAAAATTGGATATCTTGAAATTTGAAAATTTGAATGTTGGAAAAAAGAATTTCCGACGATTTGAAAATTGAAGATGAGATCCCGAAGATTTGAAAATAAAAAAACGGCATCCCGAAGATTTGAAAGTTGCGAATTGCATCACGAGGATTTGAAAATCGAAATTGAATTTTGAAAATTCGAAAATCGAATGGTGGATCCGGAATTCGAATTTTGAAATGGGCGGCATGCCGGCTAGAAAATAGGCTTGTTTTGAGTCAAATCTTAAGTCTAAATTTCGGCAGCTTTCCGAGTTTTTTGAAAATTGGATATTTTTTGAAAAGATGCATTTTTGGAATTTCAGAATTTTGAATATCCAAAATGTATTTCCGAAGATTTGAAAATCGAAAGAGGATCCCGACTTTTAAATTTGGCGAAAATGCCGTGAGGCCCGAATATTTTGAAAAGTCAAAAAATTTTGAATTTTTGAAATGGATAGCATACCGGCTAAAAATAGGCTTGTTTTGAGTTAAATCGTAAGTCCTAATTTCGGTAGCACTCCGGTTTTTGAAAATTTGAATATTTTAATGCACTTTTTGAAATGACGGTTTTTGAAAACGACACGGAAACCAAGTAGCACATAGTCACGTAAGCATTATGACGACACCATGTATGCTTTACACTAAGTCTCGGTCGGTCTATAGAGGGTCTATTCCAGTGCTCATAGTCTAGAGGAGAAACGGGACGGACTTCCTAAGTCGAGTGGAGGTTAGAACATGCCGCAAAGTCCATACGAATCGACTATGAACACCTTTAATGTATCCAAGGCGGAATACATCGTGGTATAGTGGGACGTCGGTCACCAGTACCGGCCCGGGAAAATAGGGGTTATGCATGAACCGTAAAACTAAAACGCATATTGTATTTGTCAAACGATTTCTATTCGAGTCTCACCCTGAGGATGCCGATGGTTAGTCACTCATCAGTTAATCCCCAGCGGAGTCGCCAAATTGTGGACATGACGTAGGTCCACCCCGACGCGGCCACGCGCGGGTTTGGGTTGGCGAATGCACCTCCATATGAGAATGGATCGAATTGAAATTTAAGTCGAAATGGAGTCGCCACCGAATTTTATGGTTATTCGGAACCGTTCGAGCCCACTCTATATCGCTATGGATCATACACAAAGTATGGCCCATTTCGGTTTTAGAGTTTATTGGGCTCGTCCCTTTGCATTGCGATACCGATACCATCAATACCGGTAATCGTGTAAAGAATGACTCTCGTGCGCTAACGGTTTCGGGCATCCGGAAACCGAGGTTCTGACTAAGGGGTGAGGGTACGTGTTGGGAAGCCCACTAAGGACACCCAACCCCGCCCGCACTTAGCGGCCTCTACTAAGACATCGTTTGACTTTCTAATATGCGCGTTAGTGATTCGGTGAAATGATATGCAAACAGTGTTTTAGCTAAACATGCGAATTAAATGTGAGCTACGTCAATTTAATGCATTTAATTTATTGTCGAAGTGATTTAGCATGCGAGGGTTCATTTATAAACGGTAAAACGCAAATAAATAAAGCAAAGCAAAATAAATCGATTACAAGTTACATGGGCGGAATACAACCCGGAATTCACAATACGACGAGCAATAATATAGAATAATCGAAATACATAATCGAGATGACAAGCAATAATTGTAAACGGACCCATGTATAAACTAGACTGTGAATTTGTGTAGGTGGACGAACCTCAATTAAATACATATTACTTTATGTATTAATCGAAGGACGGGGATAAAGGACCTAGGCGTGGTGCTAGCCCGATCCCAAATCCCGATGCCTTGTCCCAACTTATCACGTCGAAAAGTCGATCAAAGTTGTCCTAGGTGTCATGCTA
Organism: Agrostemma githago; assembly: GCA_958450325.1. Taxonomy (NCBI): domain Eukaryota; kingdom Viridiplantae; phylum Streptophyta; class Magnoliopsida; order Caryophyllales; family Caryophyllaceae; genus Agrostemma; species Agrostemma githago. The sequence goes on along the minus strand of OY288255.1, from coordinate 22,625,023 downwards.
TGTGCGAGTTTTGAAGAAAGGAGGGTCACGTGGTTGTCTTTACACGTGATGACTAGAGTCGTAAAAAGACGAGGCTCGAAATGTATGTTGAGGCTCTCGGTTTTCTGGGTTACAGGACCCACTCGGTCGAGTGCGTCCTGAAAGAAGCTACTGCCCATAATTTGGGGTGCTACTCGATTGAGTAGCCTATGTACTCGGTCGAGTGGCACCTGTGCGAGCTATGGCTCGTTTCGTTTTATGTGTTTTAAAATCGATAATTGATTGAATCGCATATAAATATGGCAGGATTTATATACAACTCGATCCTCGGTACTCATAATGCATATATTATTATTACGAGACCATTATCGGAGATTTTAGGAAAGATGATATGAAAATCGTTTTTTGATTGGACCGAGACAAAATTGGTTCCCTCCGCGTTACGTCATCTTTAATAATCCTTGCGGATTATGCGATGCTCGATTTAGCGTCAACGGGTTTTGTACCGATCCTTTGAAATGGAATTAAGCCCGTTCAACTACGTACTATCACGATCACGTTATGCCCTTGAGTGCGTAGGGCGGTGCTCCTCGAAAGGGCGCCACCACTATTGCGTCTCGTAAAGGGATTAAACGGACTTTGGGCAATAGTCATAGTTAAACGAGTTAAATCCGAATTTTGATATTATGTAGATATATGTATATACGCGGTAGTAATATTATAACAAAATGTAAATAACGAAAATTAAATGTTAGATTGTTAGATGCGAAAAAGTAAATGTTAGAGTTAGAATACAATAATTAAATGTTAGATGTTAGTAGTGTCGTTACTATCGACATAATTATAATACTAATACTAATACATAAATATAAATGTACACAAAAAAGAGTGAAAAGAAAGGGAAGAAGGAGAAATCGGTGTTGCATTGTCACACCCTCAACCTACATGCTCTTGCTTCTCGGGATACGGTTCGTCAAATGGCGGCAATGGCGCGGGAATCGTCGAGATACGTAGGAGGGGTTGATGGTGTGTGTATGAGGTTTTGTATGGAGACGGATTTTAACGAGTTTTGCTCTCGAAGTGCGTATAAGCGTGACGATGTTTGAGGATTGGATTATGGCTGAAAATGAGAGGGTTTGGATGTGTATAGTTGGCTGAAATTATGATTGAAAAGTTGTAAAAATGTTGTGTAGAGATAAAAGTTGACGGGGTATTTATAGGGAACCCACGACATAGGGTCACTCGACTAAGTGGCCCTAGTGCACTCGGTCGAGTGCCCTCGTGAATGAACCTGGACTGCTTCTTTGAGGCTCCACTCGATCGAGTGGGTCAATCCACTCGACCGAGTGGATCAATTACGACATGCTATTTTGGGAATGATTGACCTTCATTTGATCTTGATTGATTTTGATTGATTTGGCTTGATTTTGAATTTGGGGCAAGTTTCGAGAATGTATCAGGTCGTTTTTTGTGTCGAGTTTGTCTTGACCGGGTTTTGACCCGGTCGCTAAAAGACGGGAATTATTTTTGGTGTCGGTTTTGACCCAAATTAGTCTCATTTTGCTCGGAACGACCCACTGGGCCTGGTTTTGAGGTTGGTTTTGTGAGATTTGTATCCCGTTAAAAGCCCATGCCGGACATTACTGATTTCGAGCCCGTATCCGAGCGCGTTAGAGCACGTTAGCGTCCGATCATCATCGGGTGTTTTTTGGAAACTACCGTAGACACCTGGCAGTCAAAATGCGGGTGTCTACAGTTTGTTTTCCTTTGAGACGAAGAGAGACAAAGTGTATACAAGAGGCTAGTGGGAGTGCATTTATCGTTATGATTTGTTATGTAAGTGACATACTTTTCTAACTAAATGACATTTGGTTGCTTTAGTCCATGAGACTTGGCAAGAAATGTGTTTATTATGTGCTCGTGTGACGAGTAGATACTAATTTAGTGAGTGTCGCTAGAATGCTATCTAAGAATTATTCATTTGCGCTTAAGAAGCAAAAATGGAATTATTTAAGAGAAGCGCATGATGTGATAAGCCAATTATTGTGAACAAGTTACAACGATTCATATTTCCAAATAGACAAAAGATGACGTGAGATTGTAATCTCAGTAAAATTTGTTTTGGATGAGAGGTTGTGTGTTGGAACGGTTCCAAAGAACAACTTTGTGACTAGTATTATAACTAAAGTTAGTGTTCTATTGCTTTTGAAGCAAATAGACGTTCGATTATGAATCAAGCACACACTCAACTTTTAAAGTTTATGAAGCAATTTGTTGCTTATGTAACTAACAGTTTGCCTTAATAGAGAGAAAGTAGATTGATCATATGCTTGTAAATAACCGATACAAATGTTGTATGTCCCGAAACCTCCTCTACATAAAGATCATATTGTTATGATTGGTATAAGACGCATGGGCGAGTGGTCTTAGTACTTTTAGAGGTGTTTGGTTTAGTGAGAGTTATTTCGATAATTGATATATGTATGACATATTGTCATTTGGTTAATGTAACCGAGTTTTGTCCCTTAATATTTTACATTGATGAAATAGATCACTAAGTACGTGACTTAGTCTTGGAACTCTATTTGGATGAGGTAATTATTTTGTCTCTAGTCAGGGTATTGTGTTGGGACATTTGAATATCCTTAAATGACTGGTGTGTGAGTTGGTTGATGACTAAGTTCCTTGAGTCATAGGTATCGAGATACTAAATCAGGCACACGGGTGTATGTTAAGAACATGCATTAGACAGACCCGTCGAAAAGGATTTTACTAAGATTTCACTTAGTGTCAGTAAAGTTCTTTGCAAGTTATGAACTTGGACGGTCTTTAGACCTGAGTCTTTGACTATTCTGTACATGTGATGTGTATGCTTTGATACTATTCCGTGTCAGCTGTGAAAGGGGGCTATGGATGGTTATTGGGCATGCATGGATCATGTGATAAGATATGGTTAGACAAGAGGGGATTTGCTCTTTCTTTATTGAAGGGAAATTATTGTTTCTTGGCCACTCGGAGAGTGTGACTTGTACAAATGCGTGGCCGTGCTCAGATAGGATGATAGTCATCTATCTGCTCTTTTAACAAGTCAACTCAAAGATTCGAGTAAAAGATTGAGACATGTGAGGATGACACTTCTTCTTACCTCATTCTCAATTGGAGACAATAGTAGCAAAGAGACTTAACGTCGTTCTTGAGAGAACATGTACAAGTGGGAGACTGAAGGAGTTATGTCCACTGTCCTACGGATTAACCCGCTTAAGTCTATGTATCCGATATGCCTTGCTAGAGGTCGATGTCGGGTTGACATGTAAATAGGTTACATGTCTAGTAGTCTTAAGTGGGCCCATTGGGTCACACACAATGTGTACGAGATATTATTAATATATATCGATATATTAAATATATCGGGTCAGTAGTAATACGGACCCAGCTGCGTTGTTGGGTTATGTTAATTAGAGTTATACTAATAATCTAATTATGGTAATTAGAGTTATAGTCCTAATTCTAGTTTCTCATCTCCTATATAAGGAGGTTCATATGATGAACCAACATACGGAATAAAGAGTATTGACTCATAATATATTCGTCTTATAAAGAGTTATAAGAGAGATATAGAGAAAAGTTGTGAGACGGTCTCACGTACCTTTATACAAGCATATACGTCGCAGTTCTGTACCGTGTGGTTACCAAAGGAGGCATCACGTTTGGGGTGCTTTATTCTATCCGTGGAGATTATTTATTCTGTCCGTGGAGATTATTTATTCTTGTCCGTGAAGATTATTTATTCTGTCCGTGGAGACTATATATATATGTTTCTGGTTTATTATACTTCTTATTAATATGCTGTTCCGCTGCAAATAAGGTATAATTGTTATCCCTCTTATTTTGTCTTTTCGGTTAATACTCGTAACAGGTCCTTGGGTTTAAGGTTTGTAACCCTAAAGTATGCACTTTTTTTTTTATCATCTAAGGCACCTCTTGTTCTTACAACCAGTTCCTTTTAGTAGGTTCCAATGGCATTAATTCTACTAGTGATCTATCTATCATGATATCATCTCATTTGGTTATGTATGGATGTGGTACATAATTGTAGATACTCATGATTTAGTGGGAGTATGAAAATATATCAAGTTTTATACCCTTTCAGTAAATGAGACTAATGCAGTTTCATTAATGTCCTTAAAGAAATGTTCATATCCAGAAAGTACAGTTTACTTAAATCTATGTATTTTAGGAATTATTTCATGTGTTTGAGTAATAAAGTATAATTAAACTTATTTTGTACATGTTTGGATATTGTGTACATTCTATGGTTTAATTGACAGATATTAAGGGAAATAAGTAGGATATTGAGATCCAATAAGGGCAGCCAAATATTGTTTGTCATTTATATTTGGAGCAAAACAATGTTATCATATAAAGGAGATCGATTCAGGTTGAGATCATTCGGCATTCGACTCCTATTTGGTCATGCTTATTTGTCACAAGGCTGCAAATTAAGTTCGGTATTGAAAGACCATTTAAGTTATTTGTGACAAAATGACGGTTATTATAGTTTCAAATAACAATACAAGTGAAGTGTTGTTATAGAAACGATTCAGAGTGAAAGGCATCTAAGATATGTGTGCAAACTCCAATTTTGCGGATCCTCTTATTAAGGAATTACCACCCACGGTCTTTCTTGAGCATATTGCTCAAATGGGTGTTTCGGTTCTAAAGATATTCAGATTAAGTGGGAGTTTGTCACATTAGACACATTATGGTATACGGTTATTCAGTTCTGCAGAAATAAAGTTTACAGTTTTCAATTTCACTGTCTTATTTGGTTAATCTCACTAAGGTTTAAGGTGGACCAGTTGGAGATATGCATATTTGGATTACATTCAGTTGCAGTATCCATGCTACACTCCTATACTAGATTCATGTCGTTAATCATGTTTGCATATGTGATCATTGATGGGTCCTATTACGACAAACTGTGGCAAAGGCCGCTTTGGTTCTATGTACATATGATTGATGGACCGAATTGCAAAAGACGGTTAGAATGTTTGATAGCACTATTGAGCTCATACGGTTATAATGAATACAATTTTCAGTGTCCTACATATACTAGTATATGACCCAAGTGGGAGATTGTAAGAATTATGGATCTAATACAATATATGTAGACAACATTATTTGAACATATTGTATTTATTAGCTATCATTAAAGTTGAGCCGAAATATGTGATCCGGTATAATACAGATAATACGGGCTTATTTACGTCTTATAAAGTATGGGTCAGATACTATAATAGTGTAGACACCCACATTTTGACCGCCAGGTGTCTATAGTAGGTCCCGCCAAACACCGATGATCGGACGCAAACGTGCTTTAATGGACTCGGATATGGGCTCGAAATCATGGACATCTGGTTTAGGCTTATTACGAAGTACAAATCTCACAAAACCAACCTCAAATCTAGGCCCAGTGCGTCGTTTCGAGTCAAATGAGACTAATTTGGGTCGATTCCGACACCGGGGGTAAAACCGTCTTTTAGCGACCGAGTCAAACCCGGTCAAAGATATTTTTTCCCGAGTCACACGAGCTGGCCGTGACACTACACGTCCGGTTTGGACTCGAACACCACAAAAAATCAGCTTTCAAATAATATTAAACAAATCCATTTAAGGATAGAATTCGATCTCAAGTAGGAATTCTATCCGGAAACCGAATCAGACATCGACCGAGCTCCATACTCGGCCGAGACAGCCGAATACTCGGCCAACACTCCCCAACCAGCCGAGATGTTTGCTTCTCCCCTAAGAAACGAGAAGTTTATTCCCTTACGAACTCTCGTATTTCCTATCCAAACCGGTATTTCTTGCCACACAAGCAAGACTACCTCGACTCCGATAAATAGGACCTCATATTCAACACAAAATATACATGAAACATCAATAATCCCGACACCAAGAATTCCGACACACCATAATTATTAGACATACATACTCGATATATAGCAAAAATAGTCTCGACACACGTCCGAAGGAATCCCGAAGTAGCTTCAAAAATCCGTCAAAACCGACCCGTCCAAGCCGGCCGAACCCGACGCCCCTCACACACATAAATCCGCACCACCTTAACTCACCCGCATCATCTCGACGCTCTCGTGCCTAAGCCACCGTCCGACGAGCCTTATACCGAGAACGCAAAGTATGTAGGTTGAGGGTGTAAATCAAACCCGATTCTTCTCCTTTCTCTCTCTCTCTCACGTTTTTCTCCTCTCTTTTCGTCCGTTTTTTTTTTATTTTACGGGTTGTCGATCGTTTCGCATTATTAATATGGGTCGTTTTTCGCATATTTTCTATTTATTACTAATAATCGATATTACAAAAAAACTATTTTTATATAACGTTCTTAAAATACGATACCGATTCTTTAATCGAATATCGTATCTACAATAACTAAATTAAATTAATTTTTGTTGATGCTAACAAAATCATTACTTCTTTTAAACAAAATTCGATGATTTTAAACGCGGAGAGAATTAACATTTTTTTTTCGTTCAAAATTCTTTTTTCAATTTTCGTTCGAAACAAATTTTTTTAAAACTTTTTTCTAAATTCATTCCGACTATTCGATATCGATTTCATAATCGAATATCGAATACGACGAATATCGAAAATATGAATCGAGTATAAATTAATCCATATTTGTACGCGATTTATAAGAATTAACGATTTTTCGACAAAATAAAAAAACCCGGACAGATTGCCACGCGAGTCGCGCGCCTGTCAGGCGACTCGCGCGGCAGCCTGCTCGGCCGAGTCCCTTTTTTTCGTTTCTTCGTTTTTCTATTTTTAATTCTTTTCGATCCTTTACATTAAAATGCGACTTTCGCGACATATTTCGATAAATACTCTTTTTCGACCTCGGTCAACACGTGTTAATCCATCACGTGTCATTAAAACTTTTTCAAGTCATGCATATTATTTATTCACATCTTTATCCGATTTATTCATCGTTACTAACTCGTTTTCTCGTTTTTGTAGCCTTTTATTTGTTTTTATCGTTTTATTAGACTAAAACGAACTCACATGCTAAAATAACTTTGACGTTATTAGTTTAATATGCATTAAACGACTTAGCAACCCATTTTATTTTTCTCACATGCTTAGGAAAATAATGTTTGCATATCATTCAACCGTCGAACTAACCCGTGTACACAAAAAACGAACGATATCTTAGTAAAGGCCGCTAAGTGCGGGCGGGGTTGGGTGTTCTTAGTGAACTTCCCAACAGGTACCCTCACCCCTTACTCAGAACCGTGGTTTCCGGATGTCCGAAACCATTGGCAACGAGAGTCATTCAATATACGATTAACCGCTCCAGTCGGCATCGATATCGATATGCAAAGGGACGAGCCCAATAAACTCTGATATCGGAAATGGGCCGTATTTTGTATACGGCCCACTACGACATAGAGTGGGCTCGAACGGTTCCGAATAACCACAAAATTCGGTGGCGACTCCTACTTCGATTTAAATTTCAATTTGACCATCTCATATGGAGACTCATTCGCCTCCCCAAACCCGCACGTGGCCCCGTTGGGGTGGACCTATGTCATGTGCACAATTTGGCGACTCCGCTGGGGATTAACTGATGAGTCACTTACCATCGGCATCCCTAGGGTGAGACTCGAAAAGAAATCGTTCGAATAGTAATGTACACGTTTTAGTTCAATGGGCCATGCATAACCCAATCTTTCCCGGGCCGGTTACTTGTGACCGACGTCCCACTATACCACGGTGCGTTCCTACTTGGACCCACTAAACACTTCGATGGCGGAACTCGCATGGGTTTTACGGCAGGTTCTAAGACCAACTCGGCTTAGGAAGACCGTCCTGATTTGCGAGAAAGCTATCGTCGTTGGTATAAACCCTATTCGACCGACCGAGACTTAGACTAAGAGCATACATGGTGTCATTATACTGTTTTCGTGACTACGTGCTACTTGATCCATGTCTCGTCTTTTCAAAAACCGTCCTTTTCAAAAAAACTTGCATCTTTTTCGAAAATTATCCATTTTTCAAACCCGGAAAGCTACCGAATTTAGGACTTATGATTTTAACTCAAAATAGCCTATTTTCTAGCCGGTATGCTGTCCAAACCTTTTTCAAAATTCGAAATCTCAGCCCGATAACACCTTTTTTGATTTTCAAAAAAATCGGTCCTTCCAATCCGACTTTGCTCGGGTTTTTCAAATCCAAATCCCTTTTCAAAGCTTTCTTCTTAGGACTTCCCGTATTTAGCAGTGTCGGGTCTTGTCATAAGTTGTTAGAATCCATAGCGTCGAAACTCCGTCGATCTTACATCAAGAGTTTCTTCCCCATCCCGTCCGCCTTATCTGTCAAGGCACGGCCCACCTACGTAGGACAAACTCCTACAAAGGGAAGCCCACTTACACAATCGAGTCCAAAGTCTGGGGAATAGCTCACACGTAGGTCTTTCTTCACACGGGACTAGGCCCACTTTGCCAAATCTTAAGGAAGACCCACCATCCACGAGTCACCCGTCTAGGAGTCGGTTTTCACCCTCACTCGGGGGCTACCCTTTAGCATAGCAATCAATCACGGTTACTCTAAGGGTCAGATCTTACACGTGTTGTCTCACGTATCCCACTTTCGAGTCGCTTAGGTGTCACACCATCTGAGTCATGTCTAAGCCCTTAGTCTCACTTGGGGGCTATTCTCCGACGAAGCGATTAATCACAGTCACTCCGAGAATCATACCCCGCACATTTGTCTTAGGAGAGTCTAACCCGAGTCAAACTAGAGTCGTCTCTCCTCCCGCGCTATTTCCTATGCCTTGGTGTATTTGAGTTCCGAAGCAACTTTCCTGATTACGCGGTATTCTTACAGACAGGCCGCCCTTCACCCGAACCATGACTAAGGACTCCATTGATCAACTGACCGCCTCGTTGGCCAAGATCCAAGATCAACTGAACCAGATGAGGGGAGACCAAACCGCCATTGCCACCCGTTTGAGTACCTTGGAACAAAGGACTCCTAAGGTTGGGAATGAAACCACTGGGCCCATAGCTGAACTGGCCAACGCAGTCCGCAAGCTGGAGGAACAGGTCCACCTGTCGACCAACAATTCAATCCATTCGGAAAATGCTCGTTCCTATTCACCTTTGACCGACGAGCTGCCCGCTAACCTCAACCTGACGGGCCTACCAATGTTCGACGGGACTGAAGACCCGGTATTACATATCCGGGCTTTCAAAGAATTCATGGCCATCAAAGGAGTAAAATCAACCATGTTAAAGCACCTGTTTGCTTCCTCCCTCGAGAAGCACCCGAAAGCCTGGTACTACAGGCTTGACTCCAAGAAGTACAAGAGTTGGGATGACGTGGCGACGGAATTCGCTCGGAATTATGCCGATAATACCGAGATCCAGACCACGATGCGTACTTTAGAAGTCATGGCCCAAGAGCCCAAGGAAGGTTTCACTAAGTACCTTCAAAGGTGGAGGGCCGAGAGTGTGAAGTTGGTAGACAAGCCCAACGAGAAGACACTAGTGGAGGCGTTCATCAACAACCTCCTACCTTCCTACCGCATCCATCTTAGGTATGCCGGTATTTCCAACTTTGCAGTGCTTACCGAAATGGGCACTAGGATTGAAGATGATCTTCGACACAATGAAGATCCGGGTGAAGCTTCCGTTGAAGGCTATATTGGACATCAACTCGAGTCCTCAGAAGCCGACGACAAATGACAACATTATCCAAGAGTCTAGATTTGGTTTAAGCCGGAGTCTGAGTCCGAGTCTAGGATGTTCTATTTCCTTCACTTTCCATTTTCAAATCACAGTCAAAGTCTTTTGCATTCTGTCCTCTTTTTCACATTTCAATAAAATCAGTTTTTCTATTTCACATATATACTTTCCCTATGTGTTTCCGAGAACATGATGAACACCATCATATACTGTGAGCACATGCACGTGACTATTGTGGGCACATCTATAATGACTGCAGGAAGCCGAGCCCGTGTTTTCCTTTTACCTGTTCCATGTCTGACATAGAAAGCCACATAACCACCCTTAGTAGGAGCGGTATCGAATCCTATGACGAATCTAGGTAGTCTCCTAGTTTGGGTCCAAGACGGGAGGCAAGCCCATTTTCCACAATAAACACCCATCTGATCCCTACCTTTGGTATTAGTCCAACCAAAATTCAAAAAACCCATGACCGGGGCTGAGAGGTCAACCAAAATTCAAGAAACCCATGACCGGGGCTGAGAGGTCAACCAAAATTCAAGAAACCCATGACCGGGGCTGAAAGGTCAACCAACATTCAAAAAAAAAGCCCATGACCTGGGCTAAGAGGTCAACCAGCAAAATTCAAAAAAAAACCCATGACCAGGGCTAAGAGGTCAATAAAAAAAATCAAATACCTATGACCGTGGTCAACGGTCAACTCAAATGAAAATCCTTTGACCGGGGTACGGTCAAATTCAAAATTATCAATACCATCCAATAGGGGAGTGACAGTCAAGCTGGTCAGCTAGCACCACATCTAGCCTTCCCACATTATAACCCTCAAGACCTTCCCAAGACCTAGGCTAGAGACAGCCCGGAATTTTGAGGATTCAAGCTCCATAGGATACCCTAACCATTAGGGCCAGACATGGAAATCAGATCCCGCATTATCAAACCTACCCCGATCGAAGTTCGAGTCATTATTACTCGACTTCCCCCTTTCCTACCACATTACAATACCTTACCCTCGAAGCCTTAGCTCCACAAAATCGAGCTCCAGATTTCGAATCATCGAAGCCACTTACTTCCTAGCATCACATTTCCAAAAACATCTAGACCAGTTACCAACCTCAAACACGGGAACTCAACTTGCAGTCGGCATAGAACATGCCCAAATAGTGCACACCACCTCTGGGGGCTACCCCGGAAAATGCTCACAGTCACAGGATCAACATCCTAACTATTCTAGCCCTTTGGTCAAGACATCATTGGGAATGCACCTAGCCTACACCATTGCTATGGCTAGTTACACACAAAGCCCTAATAAACTAGGCACCATAATACATTTTTCAACACTGAACTACGGCTTGGTTTGATTTCACAACACGTGAATACGTAGGCAGCCTTTCAAAAGAGGCACAACCACCCACATTGACACTCATTCAAAAGCACCATCATTCCGGTCACGACACTGTCATGTTCTCAGCAGCTAGTTTTGTCGTCCCGGGGGCTTCTCTTAGGCAGAAGTTCTCCATCCACTCACATAATCCAAAGACTTTCAAAAACTAGCCTCCTTTCTATAGTGTGTCCTAGTACTCGGCCCAGTCGAAGACAAGAATCTGTCAGAGACTCGAGACAACACCTACTTTGGGAACATGCCCCGAAACCAAAAAAAATTCAAAAGAACACCAGTCTACGGCATTGCTACCACAAAGCCCTGACGTACGGAAACAATCTCACTCTGAGGATTCGACCATGTTGCCACTCGCCTAGGCTACGGAATAGCGCAACTTAAGAGTCTTGTCATCTTAGGTGGCCCATCCCCTACCAAGTCACGGTCCAACCCTTAGGGAGTCCAGTCGTGTCTGTCGACTCGTCCGGTCACGTCCAGAGTCGAGTCTGTCGGTATATCTCCCACTTCATCTAGGCATACAGGCCTAACCAGAAATTTTTAGGAACCTGATCAGGAATCAAGTAATCCCAAACATTCCTTTTCTTCCAAATTTCTCAAAATTTTCGCCATTTTCAAAAAAAAAATCGGTTTTTTCCAAAAAAAAATCAACCAAAAATCATTTTCTCCCCCAGCACGAGTCGATGTTTTATCTGTATGTTGCAGGCAAAACAGACAGGTATCCCAAGACTCCCGGAGAATTCTCAAAGTTCTCAGTGAAAATTCAAGCAACATTTTCGCTGAGGAATCGGATGTATCAGTAAGCGGTACATCCGCAGCTTCTAATAGAAGCTCCCGCGCAATTCAAAGATGGGACGTATCAGTAAGCGGTACACCCATAGCCTCCAAGGCAAACTCCCACACAATTTCAAAATGGAGATTGTCTGTAAACAGACAAACCCAAGACTTTTTAGTAGAAAGTCCCCGCGCCGTTATTGACATCTATCCAGGTATGATTTCTATCTTATGGCTGGCGAGCCCTTCACGCAAGTCTAATGGACTCTAAACGACCCGATCGGAAGTCTGCCAGGTCTTAATCCTCGATTGGCCTGGTAGCTACTCTGACTTTCGCCTTGTCCAAGCCTCAGTCAGAGTGGGGGCTCTGTAGACACCCACATTATGACCGCCAGGTGTCTATAGTAGGTCCCGCCAAACACCCGATGATGATCGGACGCAAACGTGCTTTAATGGACTCGGATATGGGCTCGAAATCATGGACATCTGGTTTAGGCTTATTACGGAGTACAAATCTTACAAAACCAACCTCAAATCTAGGCCCAGTGGGTCGTTTCGAGTCAAATGAGACTAATTTGGGTCGATTCCGACGCCGGGGGTAAAACCGTCTTTTAGCGACCGAGTCAAACCCGGTCAAAGATATTTTTTCCCGAGTCACACGAGCTGGCCGTGACACTACACGTCCGGTTTGGACTCGAACACCACAAAAAATCAGCTTTCAAATAATATTAAACAAAGCCGTTTAAGGATAGAATTCGATCTCAAGTAGGAATTCTATCCGGAAACCGAATCAGACATCGACCGAGCTCCAAATACTCGGCCGAGACAGCCGAATACTCGGCCAACACTCCCCAACCAGCCGAGATGTTTGCTTCTCCCCTAAGAAACGAGAAGTTTATTCCCTTACGAACTCTCGTATTTCCTATCCAAACCGGTATTTCTTGCCACACAAGCAAGACTACCTCGACTCCTATAAATAGGACCTCATATTCAACACAAAATATACATGAAACATCAATAATCCCGACACCAAGAATTCCGACACACCATAATTATTAGACATACATACTCGATATATAGCAAAAATAGTCTCGACACACGTCCGAAGGAATCTCGAAGTAGCTTCAAAAATCCATCAAAACCGACTCGTCCAAGCCGGCCAAACCCGACGCCCCTCACACACATAAATCCGCACCACCTTAGCTCACCCGCATCATCTCGACGCTCCCGTGCCTAAGCCACCGTCCGACGAGCCTTATACCGAGAACGCAAAGCATGTAGGTTGAGGGTGTAAATCAAACCCGATTCTTCTCCTTTCTCTCTCTCTCTCTCACGTTTTTCTCCTCTCTTTTCGTCCGTTTTTTTTATTTTATTTTACGGGTTGTCGATCGTTTCGCATTATTAATATGGGTCGTTTGTCGCATATTTTCTATTTATTACTAATAATCGATACTACAAAAAAAACTATTTATTTTGTAACGTTCTTAAAATATGATACCGATTCTTTAATCGAATATCGTATCTACAAGAACTAAATTAAATTAATTTTCGTTGATGCTAACAAAATCATTACTTATTTTAAACAAAATTCGATGATTTTAAACGCGGAGAGAATTAACATTTTTTTTCGTTCAAAATTCTTTTTTCAATTTTCGTTCGAAACAAAATTTTTTAAAACTTTTTTCTAAAATCATTCCGACTATTCGATATCGATTTCATAATCGAATATCGAATACGACGAATATCGAAAATATGAATCGAGTATAAATTAATCCATATTTGTACGCGATTTATAAGAATTAACGATTTTTCGACAAAATAAAAAAACCCGGACAGACTGCCACGCGAGTCGCGCGCCTGTCAGGCGACTCGCGCGGCAGCCTGCTCGGCCGAGTCCCTTTTTTTCGTTTCTTCGTTTTTCTTTTTTTAATTCTTTTCGATCCTTTACATTAAAATGCGACTTTCGCAACATATTTCGATAAATACTCTTTTTTGACCTCGGTCAACACGTGTTAATCCATCACGTGTCATTAAAACTTTTTCGAGTCATGCATATTATTTATTCACATCTTTATCCGATTTATTTATCGTTACTAACTCGTTTTCTCGTGTTTGTAGCTTTTTATTTGTTTTTATCGTTTTATTAGACTAAAACGAACTCACATGCTAAAATAACTTTGACGTTATTAGTTTAATATGCATTAAACGACTTAGCAACCCATTTTATTTTTCTCACATGCTTAGGAAAATAATGTTTGCATATCATTCAACCGTCGAACTAACCCGTGTACACAAAAAATGAATGATATCTTAGTAAAGGCCGCTAAATGCGGGCGGGGTTGGGTGTTCTTAGTGAACTTCCCAACACGTACCCTCACCCCTTACTCAGAACCGTGGTTTCCGGATGTCCGAAACCATTGGCAACGAGAGTCATTCAATATACGATTAACTGCTCCAGTCGGCATCGGTATCGATATGCAGAGGGACGAGCCCAATAAACTCTGATATCGGAAATGGGCCGTATTTTGTATACGGCCCACTACGACATAGAGTGGGCTCGAACGGTTCCGAATAACCACAAAATTCGGTGGCGACTCCTACTTCGATTTAAATTTCAATTTGACCATCTCATATGGAGATTCATTTGCCTCCCCAAACCCGCGCGTGGCCGCGTCGGGGTGGACCTATGTCATGTCTACAAATAGTGTAGAGACCTATTAGGGCTCTATGGGATATATGATGGACTTATCCACTAAAGGCGACTGATATAAATACCAGGGTTTAATATCCCTCCCTATATATAGTCAGGGTTATGGTCCCTGACAGCACACTCTTGACCTAATCTCACATATATCCCATCGGTATGGAGAAACCCAAAAGGCGAGTGTGTCTGTTAGAAGACTATAATCGGGTGACTCCCAATCCACCTTCCTTCTCCAATTGAGTCAGGTACGCTTCCGTTATTCGGTATATACCAATTAATTTAGTATGAAATTTCAGTCTTGGGTCAGATTAAATCTAACATGCAGATTATTAACATACCTACTTATCTATTTGCATGCAGGTCCAGATATCTGAGACCGGGGACACTTCATCGAAGGTAACTCCACTTAGCTTAAACGATCCAGAACACCATTCATTGATCTGGACTCCATTGATGATGTTTGCCCTGATGCAAGCTCTATAACAAAGCAACTACTGATTGTCAAGAAATAGAAGACTGAATAGGGCTTAATAATGAATTAGTTTTAGTTGAAGTTGTAGACCAATTTTGGATAACTTCTTTTTTATGATCAGTTTATGACAGCCATGTGATGGTTGCAAGGATATTGTTGTACTAATAACAGACTATTTCAATCATTTTCACGGGGATATAAATTTCCTCTTTTATTTTCACAATGTTCTACTTTACTAATTGCAAATTCAATATTAGTATGAATAATAATGTCATATTATTTCACCTTTTACCTTCTATTACTCAATCCTAAGTTTCATATTTCACCTAGTTAAGGTAAGCCACCACAAATTGCATAGCTTTGCTGCTTTACAACAATATATATTATTTCAGAAGACTCAATATATATTATTTAGGGTTATTTAACAGGAATAATACCAACTTTGGGTGGTATTCCATAAATAAATCAAACTTTAATTAATACGAGAATAAAACCATGTATGAGACATATTATACACAAATGAAATTGCCTCTTAAATGACCGGATAAAGTCGGTTTTTGTGGGTCCCATATTATTAATTAACACACATCTTCATCTTCTTCATTCCCACAACAAACTCGATTTTCTCCTAAACCAAATTCTCTCTCCTAAACCCTAATTTCTCCAAATCCATGGGTGACCCATCAAATTAATGTTCTTCGAATTCATAGGACACTAAAACCCCTAAATTGAAACCATAATAAGAAAACCCTAAATTAAACCCAGAATAAGAAAACCCTAAATTAGAAAAGGAAACCCAGAAAAATCAATTTGGGGAAATGAAAACAATACTTGCCATTGACATTGCCGACGCAAAGGATTGACGTAGCTGACACTTGATAAACAAACAAAAGTTTCGAAATTTTTTTTTGACCTTGGACATGATGAATTGAGGAAGAAGAAGATGAAGTGATGAATTGAGGAAACAGAAGATGAATTGAGGAAGAAGATGAAGTTTGAAGTTAAAAAGTTGAAAATTAATGAAGTGTGGGTTACTGAAGTTAATGAAGTTGAAAATTGTATTAGTGAAATATTGACTGGCGTAGGCGGTAGCAGGTAAACTATTCCATTCGTGTATAATATGTCTCATAAATGGTTTATTCCCGTATTAATTAAAGTTGGTTTTATTTATGAAATACCACCGGTATTATTCCTGTTAAATAACCCTATTATTTAATCCAATGCTTCTTCTATCATAAGTTAGTCATATTTCAAGGATGTCTATAATCTTTTAAACATAGGTTAAGTAGTACATGAGAATTATTGACATTCGAATTGCTCACATGTGTGAATGACCTGGGATCACTTCAATTTTAAATATACATGTGTTAATGACATGGCAATTATACTATAGAACATGGGAATTATTCGTGTTTATTGATATTACTATTTTTAATTCATGTTTTTAAAGCATATACCAATATATAAGTGATTCACTTCCATCTTCAAGCACAGATTAGTTTAAAATGCAAAAGTAAGCAGCTTGATTATTAATGGACATGAGATTGGGAAACAAAAATTACTACCTCAAAGAAGCAGAAGTTCGCGTTCATTTGTGGAAAACAAACTCAATGAAGTAGATATATCACGGGGTTGAGGAAAAGGGACTCATTTGTGGTATACTCACTTGAGTGGCACTGCCTGCAACAGACATACAATTATTTAGTATGCGCTGCATGAATTCATTCTTTTTGTTTCTACTTTGCAATGTATACAGTAAATGCTAAACCTGTTAACAACTTAATTCATCCTAATCACGATAATTCACCTTACTAAGCTAAGCTACAACAATTTACACGACTATATCCAATGACAAGTGCAACCCTTCCGGCTTCAACTTCTTTGATTGACCTATATTCACAATAATCGGGAAATTAGATGTTGTCATTAATGTGTCACTAACATTTAAAAGTAATAAAGTACAAAACGTCCGAAATTTAGAACTCATCGATCTGTACACTTTTAATGCACTCACCCATTATTTTTAGCTGGTGCATGATTTAGATCCATTTCATTTTTTAATAAAGAAATGATATAAATACAAATATATATTCTTGAACATATTTTATTAAATATAATTATATAATACCAGAACCTACTGTATTATAGTAACTAGTGCAAATCCCGTGCCTATGCACGGTTTTTTAATTAAATTTTGTATATACAAATGGTTTAGTGACTTACAAAAATATATATATTCATTTACATTATTATGTTTTTAGTGATTCAGTCAACCATTTATGTTTTAGGTAAACTTTATTCTCTACTTTTTGTTTTAAGCATAATAAAAATAATTTTTATTTCATTACCTTGTTTTTATGTATAGATTAACATTCTATTAGGACAACATGAATATTTACGATTTTTTTTATATGACATTCATAAAATGATATTTTTTAAGAAAAAAAAAGTGCAATATATTTTTGACAAATGAATCAGGTCGCGTCTAGTTTATGCCATAATATAAGTAAGAAATAATAGTACTAAATGCCCTTTTTTTTTTACTTATTTTAAGTTGGAATTTTTTTATTTTTTTTTTACTTTTAGATCACATTCAACATTAGTATTCTTATTATGCTTAGTATAGTATTCTTAGGTAATTGATTTGTTTCTAAATTTTCGAAGATTATGATAAGATAGAGGATCTTTAAATTAGTAAATAAATATGTCAGATTTCGATTCGACTCATAAACTCGACCCATTTGTTTAGGCTCAAGAGTCAAGACCCTAAAATTTTGACCCGCGACCCGTTTGGCTTAAACTTGAAATGATCTGTTAATTAAAATTATTGCAATATTACTTGCTCTTGGTATTTATATGAGTATGTTATATTTAAAATATAAGTTTAAAAATTATTAACTTTAATATTGTAAACTACCAAAAAAAATTAAAAATAATAATTTGTTAATAGCATTTAATAATAAAATATTTTTTTAATAGTAAGTCAAATATTTTATTTTTAATAAAGTTACGCCTCATTCTATTGACAAATATGTTAAATATTGATTTTAATAACATTAGTGATATTTAATGTGATTACTATATTAAAAAATTAATTTTTAATTGATAAATTGTAAGGCGTCAGAAATTATATAAGTCTAGTATTCTAATCCTAATTGACCCGTGACATGTATTTAACCAAACCCGTATTATGTCCAACCCGTTTCACATGCCTATTAAAAAGTATGATTTTTTTTTTGTTATTATGTTACATTTGTTTTCAAATTTGTATAATTGGTAAAAATTGATAGATGTAAGATTTTTTGGTTATTTTATGAATGGATATTGCAGAACTGGGCTTGTAATGAGTTTGGTTAAAAGTTTATTTTGTCAAGCCCAATTGAGGAAATGAGGGGGTAGATTTAGGCGGGAAAGTTGAAATGACGTTTTTGCCCCTTGGTTTTTGTTTTAGTGAATAGGGGATATGGAAGACAAGTTAGTAGTTTTATACCTGTATTTTGTGATGTTTAATTTTGCTATTCCTTTTCGTTTCATAAGTTTATTTTCGTAAGTTACCTAATCTTTAATGTATGTCAAATCGAACCCATCTAATTCTGTGAACATTCTACTCTATTACTTTTTCCTCCAATTTAGATTGTGGGTTTACAATGTCATTTTTCAGAGTATACAACTAATTTCATATGGAGTCAGATTTTTGATACTTCATATAATATTTTGATTTCCAACAATAACATAATTCAGGATTAACATCACAGATGCGGTTAAAAGACACTATTACAAAGACTCATAAACATCATAAAAACATCCAATTCAATGCATAACTTTCATGAACATCTAGATAACTTCACAGGGTTCACAGACAAAACCCGTGTAATATAATGATTCATGTTTTTTGAACACCTTAAACAAAGCATCTTTATTGTGGTGGGTACATTCCATTTAGCACAGTCACTATACGGTCATAGTGGTTAACAATATGAACATGCATGTATGGTTAGAGTTCAGATCTCATACCTTTAAGCCATTTTCCTCAACATTGCTCAACTTCGGGGTCATTTTTCTCCAATCGCTAATTGATTGGCTGCTGGAGTTGAGTCCCATATTTTAATCGCCGACTTAGATTTGATTTTTGATCAAATGATTCAATACCAAATTACCAGCATATCGTTATAGATGTTCATTGATTTTTTTTTGTGTAAAAACATTCAG
This sequence comes from Agrostemma githago, assembly GCA_958450325.1. Lineage (NCBI taxonomy): Eukaryota > Viridiplantae > Streptophyta > Magnoliopsida > Caryophyllales > Caryophyllaceae > Agrostemma > Agrostemma githago. Next base: position 22,605,725 of record OY288255.1, on the reverse strand, counting down.
GAAGAGTAAATGTCGATTGATTCATTAGAGTGGGTACGTTTCAATGGTTGATTGTTTCCACTATTAATTGTCGTATAAATGACAAGTTACTCATTTAGTTCACTCTTTTATTTATTTGTTTAATACTGTAACTAGGTATGTGGCCCATGAAAATCACGGGATTATCTGTTTCAATTTTTTTATCGTATTGTTAATATATTACTGACCAAGTGTTGTCAAATAAATCAGCTAAAAATATTGTCACGTGTGATCTTAGAAAATTCATATAAAGCCAGTAGTTAATTCATACTCCATATCATATGAAATTGAAGTAAATGTTTAAAAAATAAAGCGAATGAAATGTAAAAAAAATTCTCAATTATTTGTATCCCTTCATTGTTTTATACTCCTATTATTTGTTAGTTATAATATTAAGTTTTTAATGCTAAATAATATCATTATTCATATTAACTTTGACTGATCATTACGACGAAAGTGAATTAAATGGTGAAACAACCAAACTATTAATTTTTTTAGAAAACTATTAAGTTTTCTTAAGAATAATAAATTATGCTTAAGTGAAATATTATGTTCTGTTTGTCATTTCCTCACTAATTATTTTATTGATGATTTACCTTTAATTAGACTCAAATATTAAATACATTACCCAAATAATTGTCATCCTTAGTATGTTACTTTGATTAACACTTTGCAACTTTTTCTTAATCATATTTTGTAAATTTCTTCAACTTTGAATATAAATAAAGTTGTACACTTATGAACACAAACCACATGAGATTTCAAGTTAACTCGATATATATTTATTAAAATAATCAATATAAATATCAATTAATTAAAAGGGTTATTTAACAGGAATAATGCCAACTTTGGGTGGTATTCCATCAATAAAACCAACTTCAATTAATACGGGAATAAAACCAAGTTTGAGTCATATTACACGAGAATGAAATTGGTTCTTAAATGACCGGATGAAGTTGGTTTTGTGGGTCCCATGCTATTAATTAACACTCCCATCTTCATCTTCTTCGTGTTATCTATATATTCTATTAAAAGGGAAGCAAAGCAACCCCCATGCTTCATTCTTCCAATCCTCACTTCTTAAGGCACACACTTGACATGATCTTATTGGACAACCCTTCAACTTCTTCCTCATTTACTACTTAGATCCAAAGTGAAGAAAAGGTAGTTAAATGCATAAGTTACACTACTTTCTCATTGATTACTTAGAATCCTAGGTTACCTATTAAGTGCATGAGTTGTCAACCCTTCAACTTCTTCCTCAATTACTACTTAAAATCCTAGGTTACCTACTAAATGCATGAGTTATCAACCCTTCAACTTCTTCCTCAATTATTACTTAGAATCCTAGGTTAACCCTTCAACTTCTTCCTCAATTACTACTTAGAATCCTAGGTTACCTACTAAATGCATGAGTTATCAACCCCTTCAACTTCTTCCTCAATTATTACTTAGAATCCTAGGTTAAGCAATAAATTCTGATCACCCTATAAATATTTTCCATGCCTACATTGTGGTATTCAACTGAGTGAGATACCATGATCAATTCCCACCCTATTACTGTTGAGAAATTAAATCGCCTGATCCGAAGATGTGTAGTCGTCGAGACAAGCATCGGAAACAACCTCCACCCACCTACGTTCTATTTGATACGCCTCCCACATCAACGATACTCGGGTGTAGTAAGCCTACGAAGCTATAAAGCCAGCCTCTGCCGCCTTAGGAGGGGCTTGATTATCTCACAAAAAAGAAACAACATTGCTGCCCCGGAAGCCCAGCCCTATCCTGCCCCGAGCACACTGATTATTTTAACATTGATTATTTTATTTGTCATGTTTTTGGTGTGTCTAATAATAGAAAACAAAGCACTCTCCATGCTCTATTCAACAAATGCTCAATTCTAAGGTAGGACACTTGGCGCGATGCGATTGGGTAGGAATTGAAAAGACGGGAGTTGAATACATAAAGTCGGTTATTATTATTTAGGACCATTCAACTTCTTTCTCATTCATTAGGTAGAATCCAAGGTGAGGAACTCATCAATTTCTTCCTCATTGATGATGTAGAATCCTATGTAAAGCAATCAAAGTCGGTTATTATTACTTACAATCTTTCAACTTCTTTCTCATTCATTAGCTAATATGGTGAAATTTAAGCTCTTTCAACTTCTTTCTCATTCATTAGGTAGAATCCAAGGTGAGAAACTAATCAAATTCTTCCTCATTGATGAATTAGAATCCTAGGTAAAGCAATCAAAGTCGGTTATTATTAAAATGTAAGCTTTTTAACTTCTTCCTCATTGATGATGTAGAATCCTAGGTGAAGCAATAAATTTCAGCCACCTCCCATCCTCTTCGTCTTCCTCCCTTATAATTCACCACATATAACAATGGCTGCTTACAATACTCAATTCTAAGGTAACACACTTGACGTGATGTGATTTGGTAGAAATTAAAAAGGAGGGAGTTGAAATACATAATCAATGCCAAAGTCGGTTATTATTAGTTAGAATCCTTCAACTTCTTCTTCATTGATTGTGTAGAATCCAAAGTGAAGAACTCATCAACTTCTTCATCATTAGAACCCTTCAACTTCTTCCTCATTGCTTATGTAGAATCCAAAGTGAAGAACCCACCAACTTCTTCCTCATTGATTATGTAGAATCCAAAGTGAAGAACCCATCAACTTCTTTTTCATTGGTTATGTAAAATCCAAAGTGAAGCAATAAATTTCAACCACCTCACATCCTTTTCATCTTCCTCCCTTATAATCCACCACCTATAACAATGGGTGCTTGCTTTTCCCATTACATTATCCAAGTGTACAACGAAATCGAGTTGATTCCCGCCGCCAAACGTCATCTTACTGTTGTCGTTGGACGCAGACGACCCCGATTTTTTCCACCTGCCCATACTAACTCGGTATGTGTGTGGCTATCAATTCGTTCCTGCTTCATTGGGTTCATGCTTGCATTAGACTCATCTTAATGCTACTCATTATTAGTAGGAGTCAATCGATACGACCTTATTCTCACATAATTGGCATAGTATTGTTATTGTAATAATAAGTTGATCGATGAGTTGATGTAGTATCATATCAACACGTCGATCATAGATTTAGAGGCATCTCTACATCAATCATAATCTAATACACAACTAATAATGGAAAATAATAGAAAAACACTGACACAGACAACAACAGATGTGAAACATCAAAATTAGAAACAAGCACAACAAAGGGCAAGAGCAATAATAGATTGTTAAGTGTGTTGGACTTTGTTTCCAGCTTGCTATATAGTGGTATTATGTATTAAAGCGCTAAAACTGTTATCCCACGTATATGTCACCTTTTGTCTATGATATAATAATACCTCACATTTTACCAAAAAAAGGGCAAGAACAACAAACTCAACAATGTAGATGAGAAAAAACAAAGGAGAAACTAGCACAAGATCGAACATTAAAATACGATATCTCACTATTTGTATAATTTCACGTACAAAAAAAAATCACGTGCAAAAGTTGAGAAAGCAAAAAATATAAAATAGGAGAAAAGAAAAATGTAGAGAGAGAGAGAGGGGGGATGTTAGAGCACTATCTTATCTATTTATTAATTTATTAAAATTCAAACAAACCATCATCATCCATCATTTATCTAAGGACAATAGCAGCAATAGTTGTAGTTCCATATACCATATTTTCATTGTCATCAAGGTACATCTAACAATGTTTGAAACTTTCTATTTCACCGACCAATGGTAAAAGTTTCATATATTTATTGTAGATCCCCTTTTTTCTCTCATTTTACATGTATGAAATCGATTCCTTACTTTAGAAACCGATTTCATATAAGGAACTTTATTCTCTAACTCAATGACATGAAACTCCTTATATGTTATCATTGCTATTGCCCTAATACTATCTTATACTCCCTTTGTTCATAATCTTTTGCCCTATTTCATCATTATTTGTGAGGGTATTTTAACGAAACGGGGCAACAGATAGCGAAAGGAGGGAGTAATAAAGTCACGTGTTCTGCTTTGTTTGGGCCAAACAACTAAACCAACCAACAAATAAAATTAAGAAACGGTGAAGTCTGTTAAAAAACAAAGACAATCATTTAACAAAATTTTTAATTAAAAAAACTCAATCAATTAAGAAAGAAGAGAGAAAAGAGAAAAAACTTATCAACTCCACCTCGCTTCATCACCCTCTTCCATTCATCTTCCCCTTCTATAGTTCATAACTGTATTATCACCTACAATAATGGATACAAAAGTTATTATAGAGCATGAACCTCAATATGTCACCCAAGTGTACAACTAAAGCGACCCGATTAGACCTACAACCAAACCTCAATATGAACCTCAGTGTACCACCCAAATAGAATTAGAGTTTCCCGGTAAACACACCAATTAAAAAGAAGAAGGGAAGGCTAGACAAGAGGTAAGCAAACAATTATTATGTACATCAACTACGAGCACTTCATAATACATTGCTTATATTTTAAGAACAAAACTAACACACCTAATGTGTTATAAGTCTGAAGTGGTAGTAAAAGAAGCATCCGTAACAATAGAAACCATAGAAGAAAAGAGACCAAGATTAGATTTGAAAATCTCAACTAAAGACGCGAGAAAAAACTAAGAAAGATCAAAGCCATAATTCAAGAGGATTACGTTCTCCAATAAAAGTTAAAAAACGAATTATTAGTTACGCATTACATCTTATAGCGTTATATCTCATTTTCGCCTATATTCACTTGCTTACGTTTTTACAAACACATTTTCAATCTAATTCACCTTGCTACACTTGTGGTGACATGTTTGATGGATGTTTCGACACTTTTACTCCCCCTTTTTCCCCACCATTCATTTAACATACATGTCATATATATTTCTGTAACTTGAATCGTTCAATCTTTCTAACCCCCGTCTTATTCAGAATTTAGGAATGTCTGTGGAAGTAACTAAAATTACAAAGACATGAAATCAAAAAAAAATGCATAAATTAATAATAAAATAAATATTGGACTATGAAGCAAAAAGACAGAATTGCGATTTACAAAGGCCATAAAACAATATATTCCCGTGCGGTGCACGGGTATGGCGACTAGTTAATCTTCATTGCCCTAAATCTTCTTCATTATTCTAAATCAAATTCTCTCTCCTAAACTATCCTTTCTCCAAACCACACTTATTTGCTTCCTCAACAAGTGTAAACCAACAAAACTCATCTACCTCCACCGGAACTGTTCCACTAAGCTTTCCAGTGTAAATTAAACCCACCTCATGCTTGATAAACGAACCCCCATAACAAAACTTCAAGGTCACATTACTCCATGGATCAACCTACGTTTTCAATTACACCAATTATAAAAGAATACTTAAAACCCCAAATACCCCAGAAAAATCAAAAACCTAAAGTGAATCCCAGAAAAATCGAAAAAATCGAAAACCCTAATTTCAACCCAGAAAAATCGATTTAGGGTAAATGAAAAAAACACTAACAGTTGACATTGCCGAACCACGAGATTGAGGAATGAACTTCACTATACCCCTGAAATTGATTTTCGACAAAATTAATGACATACCTTCGACCAAGTTTGAAAAAAATTTGAGAAAGAAAAAAAATTAAAAGTTCCGTAAAAATTACCTCGACGAACTGACGAAGTGATGAATGGATGGACGAAGTGATGAATGATGGATGAAGAAGATGGTTGAGTTGATGAAGATGAAGTTTAATCGAGTTATTAATGGGGTAAAAGTGATAAAAGTGATCGAGTTATTAATGGGGAAAACAGTTAGGTAAAGTGAGTTAATGAGTTAAGAGTGAGGGACAATTTGTGTTAGTGATACTTTAAACAGGTCTAGGCGGTAGCAGGTAAACCAAATTCATTCTCGTATAATATGACTCAAACTTGGTTTTATTCCTGTATTAATTGAAGTTGGTTTTATTGATGGAATACCACCCAAAGTTGGTATTATTCCTGTTAAATGAGAAATTACACACTTGATTATAGGCTTCACATAAGTTCACTAAACAAAAAAAAACGCAAAAGATAAAATTAGTACTAAAATTAGAATCAACGAAAAACAATTACAAAACTGAAGAAAATATTTATAAAATAGAACAAGTGAAATGTGAATAAGAAATTTCAAAATACAAATGGTTTTTATTCCAACTCTCCATTATATTGCTTTTTTTAGTTATATAATGATGATAATGAAGTTTTTCCTAATTAATAATATAATTATTAATATTAAATTTGATTATAAAGACAAAAGTAGATGAAAAGATGTAACCTCCAAATGGTTAAAGTTTTTTTTTTTTTTCAAAAATCATTAATTTTTATTAATAACAATAAATTTTATGTAAAACATTAAATTTTTGTAAAACTTAAATTAAAAAAAAAAAAAGATAAATTTTTGTAAAACATTAAATTGATAAAAAAAAACATGAAATCATCCGCCACGTGCACGAAAATTGAATGCATAACAAAACTTTTTTTTGCGATTAAAAAAACTGTAAGTAGTAATAAATTTATTAATAAAGTCAAATAACTAAACACATAACAAATTTATAATGTAGTAAAATTTAAATGTAGTAGGCATAAAATAGCAAACAAATACTAATTTTGCTAAAGAAAAAAAAACCTAAGAAATGGAAAATTTTATTTTAAATAAAGATGTTAAACTATTTAGGAAGTACTATTTTTAATAGTTGCTTGTAATGAAAGGTTGGTGCAAAGGTTTTGAAAAATAATAATAATAAGGGTTATTTCATAACAATAATACCAACTATGAGGGTGCTTCTTATATTAATACCAACTATACGTAATCTCGTTTTAATATGAATTATCCCCTCATTAATCTCTCTTTATAACAAGTTACCGGCTACCTGATGAGCCGGTTCCCTTCTCTTTTTAATTTCTTTTTGAATTAAAGTCTCCCTCCCACCCTCCTTTGTACACTTCCTCTCTCATTACTACGTACTCTCCTCTCGCCATTGCTGAACTCGACATCTCTTCTCGCCATTGTTTTTCTTAAATTTTCTGAAATTAGGTAAATAGATTGAGCATCTTAGCTGACGTTTGCAAAAAAAAAAATCTGACATTTGAAGGACACGAATTAGAGGAGGATTCAGATGAATAACCACATCTCATTATGTCAATGAGGTTTTTGAAGGTTGATAATAGCGGATGACTTTTAATTTGATGAAGATAAAGGGGAAGAAGAAGAAGACACGCACCAAAACCTAGCAGGTCATAATTACCGGTTTTTACAGGTAAAAAAGGCGTTGGTTATAAAGAGAGATCAGATTAATGAAGGGATGGTTCATATTAAAACGAGATTACGTATAGTTGGTATTAATATAAGAAGCACCCCCATAGTTGGTATTATTGTTATGAAATAACCCTAATAATAATAAATTGAATTATTTATGATAACAAATTATTAAATATGGGTAAACGAAAAGTTTGTGATACTTAATAATGTGATTAAATATAAAGTTAATAAAAATAAAAATGTACAACATGTATGTAATAAAACAATCTATATATAAAGTTAAAAGGGTTATTTGAGTATTTAATTTTTTTGCCACGTGGCAGATATTAAATGCTCAAGCAACTCTTTATTGTTGTTATTATTATTATTATTATTACTTTTTTTTTTGCAAGAAAAGTATGCCTTATTTTATTAAAATAAGACTAGAATCTTACAAAAGATATATCCTATACGGATAGACTCCCATTACAACAATCGCTTTAAAGCTAGATCCATTCCTTGAACTCGCAATCTAATACTTACTTCGAGCTTAATACAAATTACAAGGTTATTTATAGAAGTTTTAGCCTTAGAGAAAATTCTGCTATTACGTTCTAACCAAATCCAATAAGTTGCAGCAGCAATGGTACTCCTGAACCATTGGTTCTTCAAGTGATTTTTCCTTTGTCGTGAAGTGCACCAGTTTAACTCCGTATCTAAATCCCAACCTCTTCCTGTTATCTGCATCCAATTTAACAAGTGCTGCCAGATCTGCCTAGAGAAGGAGCATCCAAAAAATAAATGCTTGACAGATTCATACCCTCGTTTACATAGCTCACATCTACTTGCCATTTGAAGTCCTCTAGCTTGCAATCTGTTCTGAGTAGCCAAAGCTGCCTGCCTAGCAAGAATTAGTATGACTCTGTGCTTAGGAATAATTCCTCTGCCTTTGAACCTTGCCATCCAACGAACCATCTGTTCAGCCTTACGAAACCATTCATAAGCTGCCCCAATATTAAATGAATTGTTGCAGGACCAACTCATAACAAGGTCCGTGGCAGCTGCAATGCTCCCGCTCACCTGCAATATTTCATCTCGTACACTAAAAATGCTTTTCCATGTGGAGGTATGACTCTCTTTTTTCTTGATAGTCCAAATGTCTTGATTCCGGAGCATATACCTAAGATGCCATTCTTTCCAAATACCAGATCTGCCATTAAGGACCTTCCATAACCAATGAGAAATTTGGGCTTTGTTCCAAGTTTTCAAACTCTTAATATTAAGTCCTCCCTCCGCCCAGGGTAAGCAAATGCTTGACCATTTCTTAAACACCATTCTCACCTTATTATAGCTACCTGTCCAAAAAAACCTTAAACAAAGCTGATCTATTCGTTTGATAACATTGACAGGGAAAATTGCATTAGAGCACCAATAGTTGGTAAGTCCAAAAATTACAGATGTAATTAATTGGAGTCTCCCAGCATAAGTCAGATGGCTAGAGGACCAGCACACCATCTTGGTCTGAATCCTGTTGAGTAGAATCTGGTAATGCTTCAGTCTGTTGTTCACAGAATGGAGTGGTAAGCCTAGGTATCGACAAGGAAATACTCCTTGTGCAAACCCAGTTTGGTTCATAATAAGATCCTTAATTCCTTCACTTACCCTACCAAAGAAGATATGAGTTTTTTCTTTGTTAGCCTGCAGGCCAGACTCTGCGGCAAACATCTCCAGCACCCTAGTAGCTGCAACCACAGAGGGACTATCACCCCTAGTAAAGATCATTAGATTGTCTGAAAACACCATGTGATTAAGCCCTAGCTGATAGCATTTCGGATGGTAAGAGACTTGAGGTTGCCGATTAATATTTCTAAGACGCCTAGAAAGCATTTCCATGCTTAATACGAAAAGATAGGGAGAAAGTGGGCACCCTTGACGAAGACCACTTCTACCCTTAAAGAAACCATGGTTCGCTCTGTTGACTTTCAAGGTGAACCAAGAGCCAGTAACACAGGCCATTACCCAATCAATAAACAGAGGAGGGAAATTAAGCTCTTTGAGAAGGTTTCCAATAAAATCCCATTGAATGGAGTCAAATGCCTTTTTAAGATCTATCTTCATGAGGCACCTTGGAGTTAGATACTTCCTTCCATAATTTTTAACCAAAGTTTGAGGCAATGCTATGTTTTCATGTATGCTTCTTTCCTTGATAAAAGTCGCTTGCTCAAACCCAACTAAATGTTGCAGTGTCCGCTGAATGCGCAGAGTGAGTAATTTGCTGATGGTTTTATAAAAAAACAGTACAACAGGAGATTGGTCTGTAATCTAATACAGACTGACAAATATCCTTCTTAGGTATTAGAGTGATAGACGTAGAGTTGGCTTGCTTAAGCATCTTCTTCTTATGGAAGAATTCTATGACAGCAGAATAGAAATCCCCCTTTATGATATTCCAAGAACTTTTAAAGAAAGCGGAAGAGAACCCATCAGGCCCTGGGCTCCTATCCTCTCCAATGCAGAAAACAACTTTCCTAACTTCTTCTTCAGTAGGCAATCTAATCATGAAGTCCCAATCATCTTATTTAACCTTAGCACCCTTAGTAACTATATCAATAAGTGGCTGAACCTGTTGGGAAGTACCTAACAGCTCCGTTTAATAATCTATAAAGCCATTAGCCACCTCAGAGAGTCCTTCTCTAAGCTTTCCATCTTTATCATGAATGGAACCTATAATTTGCTGGTGCCGTCTTTCCTTTATTCGTGCATGAAAGTATTTGGTCGACTCATCTCCTTCCATTATATTGTCCATTTTTGCTCTTTGTCTAAGAATACTAAGCTCAGCATCCTGTAGAGCTCTAGTATTATTATTAATATTATTATTATTATTATTTTTTGCAGGAAAATTTATAATTTTATTGATATAATGAAATTACATTTTGATGCAAAAGATATATCACAACATCTCCTTTTAAACAAGGAGCTCAAGTTTTCCTATAATTCTAGTGAACTTACGACTAGACTTGTACAAATCGAATCTCGAGCTAACTAGAAATTGAATTTGTTGCACTAAAGCTAAAGCACTGTTACTAGCATTAGAGAAGAGCCTTTTGTTCCTTTCCTTCCATATGCAGTAAACTGTTGCAGCGAAACTGACAGTAATCCAAACATATTTCCAATGCTTCTTGTGCTTGGCAGCCATCATCCACTTAATGACATCTCGAACTTTGGATCCAATGTGTTCAACATCTATCCAATCAAGAATAGCATTCCAAAGATCTATGGAGTATGTACATGAGAAGAATAAATGTCCATGGTCTTCACCAGCTTCTAAACACAGGGCATCTAGAAGCAAGTTGAAACCCTTTTTGAATGTACAATTCTGCAGTTGGGAGTTTCTTCTGAATAGCCATATAGGAGATGACCTTGTGACTAGGAGCAATAACAGCTGACTTCAGGATGGAGCACCACTTAGTAGTCTGTCTGTTAACAATAGTCACATACAGCTTACTCACCAGGAATTTGGACTCTGATGAGCACTCCTCCAAGATCCTCTTTGCTGTACTAATGGATCCAGCAAACTGAATTAATTTGTCACGAACTGATAAAACATTCCTAAACCCAATAGGTAAGCATTCTTTACTTTCAATAGTCTAGAAATCAGCAGCTTTAATGATGTAACTTTGGCACCATTTGGTCCAAATATATATAGGAGACTTAGTAAATTTCCAGATCCATTTGGCCAGAAGAGCAATATTCCAGTTGCAGATGTCTTTAATTCCAAATCCACCAGCATTCCCAGAGACACAAACATCCTTCCATTTTTTAAACACCAATCTTTTTTGTCCTGCCTTAATACCCCAGAAGAAGTCCTTACTAAGTCTTGTAAGTGACTTAGAGACAGCTCCAGGTAGTAACAGGCTAGAGCACCAAAAACTTTCCGGCCCAAAAAGAACAGAATTTATAAGTTGAGCCTTGCCAGCGTAAGACAGTAGTTGATTGGACCAATGTTGATTCACATGTTGTACTTTGAGGATAAGAGAATCAAAGAGTCACTACAACAAATCCCCTAATTTCTCAACACTTTCACGTGGACGCTTCTTAACGCGTCGATCCCATTTACCACCTACTTCCACTTTTATTATTATTATATTAAAAAAAACTACCAAAATTTTTAACCGCTAAAACTTATGGGAAATCTAAGAAGACCTAAGTTAATCGCTTAAAACTCCGCCGTTAGGCTACTGCTTCCCTAAATTCTGATTCTTCTTTTTTTCAATCCTCTCTCTCAATTATTTCTTCCTTGAGTTGTTAATCATCATCTTCTCTCATTACTTTTGAATTTTGACTGTAAATCTAAGGTATGTAAGTAGACATCATCTTGATATTTTGAATCCTGCTTGGTTTCTACATATGGTTGTTCAAATTATTGAGTTCGTCGATTTAATCCGACCTAATTTAGTCTCTCTGCCTAGATTATCTCAAGTGCGTTAAGGATTCAGCACTCTCTATCTCCTTAATGAGTAAAAGTTTCAAACTTTCTGGTTTTTTAGTTTTAAATTGATTGGTAATCGAATTGAATGCGTGAAGTCATTTTCTAGGCTGTCTTTTATGTATGCTTTGTTTTAATAATTTTTATCGTAGTAACTTAGACTGATATGCAGTTATACGGTTTGATTTTGGTGTACTACTGATATTAGTAATTGAATTAATATTATTTACCCGAGCATTCTAACATTTATTACGGTCTTCCCTACGGATTACAAAAGAATTCTCGCAAGTATGAAAACTGAGGGATCCTCCCAGGAGGTGGGAGGAAATGTTGCTGATGAAGAGAATGATGAGGTGGAGATTAAGGAAAAAGATACTTTCAAAGAGCTCAAGAAAATGGCATCGTTAACAGTAAACGGCCAAGCTGAGAAGGTAATGGATGCACTAGTGTATTCTTGAACTTCTTTCTAGAACCAGTGTTTGGATACAATTTTCAGCATAGACCCCTTAACCTGCAATTTGTAGGAGCATTCAGAGCATCAGTGTAGATTTATGTCATATTAAACGCTCCTCATGTGCCTTCTTGTATTGATGTTACTTTCTTTGTAAAGAAACGATAGATGGTTGAGGAAGCCAGGCGTCCATCTCGGGTACCTAATGCCCAGAAACACCGTGGCTTTGTTGCTTATGAACGTGAAGGGATTCAATATCATGATCCTAAAGAAAGAATGGAGGACTGGAAGGAGGTCATGGATGAAGCAAGACCTGCCCCACTGTTGAAGACTCAATCAGCTTGTTATATAAATTGTGGCACTCCCTTTTGCCATCAGGTAAGATTTTCGAAGTTTAATCCTCAATATTTCCTGGAGCTAGTGAATCGAGGCGGTCTCACTTGTGAGACTAACCCAAATTCTATTGTTGCTCATTTATTCTATAGGGTTAATGGGTGGGTATCACATACAAGGTCGTATCGCACTCTCACCTAAGCTTTTGTATTCAAGGGAACTGTGTATATGAAATTTTGAATATGAATCCTGATCGTCATTTCTGATTCTTAATTTGTAACTGACCTATAGTTTTGGCTATTGTGTAACGGCAGAGAATTCAGGATGTCCATTAGGAAACAAAATTCCTAATTTAATGAGTTGGTAAACCAGAATACGTGGCGTGTAGCTCTCGATGGACTATTGGAAACAAATAACTTCCCTGAGTTTACTGACCGAGTTTGTCCAGCCCCTTGCGAAGGTTCTGACTTTTGTTCAATACCATTTCAAATGGCATGCTTGCTGCCAAAAATTTATCTATCATTGAGCATGTGTCTGATAGATACCTATGGGTTCAGGTGCCCATCAGTTGTAGAAGGTGCATGTGGGAGTTGTGAACAATCCATGTAATTGCGGTAGACTATAGATCTATATACATAAAGATTTTTTGTAGAGTTTATATATATAAATCTATATAGATACAAAGAATCTTCATTCTTTGGTCTATGAACTACATTTATTTATTGGTGTGTTGACTCTCTATTTGGATAAGTACATAATAAGAGTAGAACTTTTTGTTTTGATTGAGATTTGCTTAATGAACTCGTAAAACATCTCATATTTTAAATAACTTTCTTGTTATAGGGCTTTCGGCAGAGATTTATGACCATGGTCATTGCAAGATAATATCACTGATGACATAGGTACTGATATGGATAGCTCTTCAAATCAGCTTCATTTTTATTCAGGTATCATTCTAGAAGTAATTACTTACAAAATACTTTTCATGAAGAAAATGAAAAATGTATGTTATTGTGTGTGTCTGTATCTTATCTAATATCGAGTATAATACTTTGTACTATGATATACCTCGTAGAACGAAATCGATCCCTTTATTTCACTTTGAGGGTACATACCCCTTCTAGATTTTACATATATTTTATCTCTATACTTCAAACTTTCAGTTGCGTCGTCTCGTTAACCTCAGAGCTCGACATATGAGTTGAATTTGTTACTCACTTTTGAAGTGAAACAATTGTCTCTCGTATGGTTTTACATTTTACTAATATTTTGCTATCAGTATACTCTGAGATAAGTTTATGCTTCTTAGTTCGCTAGATAACTGAATTGCATGTTTACAACTTCTCATATATTACCTGAATGCTCCAACTTTGATTGTGTTTCCATACCATATTTTTTTTTATTCTTTTTGCAGCTAAGGATGGAAATAGTAATATTATGATTTTTGTATAATAACTATAAGGAAGATAGTTATTACTACCTCTATTTCTTAAAGACTGTCCCATTTCCTCATTATATGCGAGGAGTATTTTAGTGAAACGGGCTTCGAGTTCTATTATAAACATGAAAAATAGCGTGTTAGTTTTGATTAGATAAAAATAAAAAGAATCCTCTTTCCAAGTTTTTATTAGATTAGTGTAAAGTTCAACGTAATAGCTCTTCCACATGTCTGAATGCTTTATTCCAAGTTAACGTTTAACATGGCGAAAAACCTCATACATGATCGACTTTCAATCTTTGCAGGCGAGATTTGATAAAAGTTGGTGATTCTCTCTCGTTCGCCCAACTTAGAAACACTTGCTTTCACCGAGGTTAGTGAATATTCCTAGAATTAGTGAGAATTTATAAAATACATATTTCTAGTGGATGCTTCATCTGAGATGTTACCCTCTGTACTGACCTGACCTATGACCAAAAAAACTCTCCGCTCATGTTTTGTGAAGGTGGTCCGATTTACTTGTTTGAGTTGTTTTTGTTTATTTGTTATATTCTTAAAGTAATGGAGCAATAGTTTGTATATTTTTCTGTATCTTTCTCTTAATTTTCTCCTTCCTATGTATTTTGTTTCCTCTAGATGACTGTATGTATCGCCTCTCAATTTTCGCCTTTGGTTATGTAAAGTAATTGTATGAACAAAAGTAATAGGTGATAATAACTGTCAACAAGCTATGCTAATATACGAGCCAATTTGTGCTATAATTAATTTGAGTTTAACAATTAACAGTAAGAGAAGAATAAGATAGACCCAATTGAATTGAAGATATTTAAGCAAAACTCGTACGAGAAACGATGAAACCTTTGTGAAAGACACCAACAAAAGGAGTTCTGGTAAGTTTATACTTATATAACTTCTACAACTCATTTTCTTTTCATTTTTCTTTTTCATTTTGTGAAGGTTATTAGAGACATAGTATCTATTAAATAAAAAATCCTAAGTAGAAGTTGAGAATGTCGTTTTTAACGAGCTAATGTACGGGGAGGAGGTCGTCGAATGTCCCCTTGGGTTATGGCTTTGGTGTGAATCAAACTTATATATATTGCGTAGTATCTTGAGAAAAGAGAGATTTAAGTGCACTGAAAAAGATACTTTAACTTTCCGGAATATGGAAAACATTAGGGATAAGTTGACAGGAAAAAAAAGGAATGAAGAAGAAAAATGAAGAGCTACAATTGTAGCCTGCTTAGACTAATTCGTTACTGAAAAGAATTTTGAATGTAACGAGTAGTGGGAGAACATCAGGTGAAAGTGCAAACCTTGCTAATGTGCATGTATTTTATTTCTCTAAGATGATTTTTTTATATTCTCTTCCTATTTATGGTTCATTATATGGTCTATTAAGTTTTTCTTATCATACTATTTTACCATTGCAGGACGTTCTAGAACACAAAAAGGAAGAAACAAAATTGATGGATGACAAAATCGGCTCACTTTTTCATTAACTTGGGCATCAAATAGAATTTCTTTTGGGAGGAAGACACTCGTACCTTTTTAAATGATTAACTGTTTAGGATTTTTTTTAATGCTACTTTGGATTGCGAAACATATGATTGAAAATTATTCGAGGTAGTGTTTAACTTATGAAATTTTGTATTGCGAAATATATGATCGGAAATTATTCTAATCAAGGGTTTGTTTTATGAACCTTTATTAAATTTTATGTGGTTCTTTTATACTCGTAGTTATTAACAATAAGGCCAACTTGTTCTTTGTATATTATTGATATGAATTCAATAAATGTAGAGTCGCGCTTATTAGATACTTCCTGCCTAAGTAAAGAATTGAATAGATGGGAGGGAGTAACATAAATCTGCAATCGCAAGGAGTTAGATATTGGATTATTGAAATATATTATTAATATATTCGTTATGGTCAGATTCTCCACGCTTTTGTGATGTCAAAGTGTTGATATATGAATTTTATATTATTATTTCTCGACACTTTTAATAGTAGAAAGTCTTCGCTAAGAAAAATAAATTGGCGGGAAAAAAATACTGCGACATAGAAAAGCGTCGGGTTGTATATTTTTGTGACATGAGGTGACGCAAAAAAGTGTCATAAATAAAATATTCGACGTTTTAATGTGTCGAGAATGGCGACACAAAAATGCGTCGAGAATTCCGGATGCCCAAAATCTCCACGCTTTCGAAAAGCGTCGAGAATTAAATTTCCGATACTTTAAAGCGTCGAGAATCTACCTTTAAAGCGTCAAGAAACCAAGGGATTTGTAGTAGTGAGTTGAATGGTAATTCTAGAAGTAGTAAGAGGTATACCCAAATACCTAAAAGGAAAATTTCCAGTAGTAAAACCAGTAGCATCAGTGATCTCTTGTTGAATTTCTGGCTTGACTCCCCCAAAATAGACACAAGTCTTGTTTACATTTGGATGCAAACCAGATAATAAGGCAAAAGAATCAAGAGCTTGCTTTACTGCCACTACAGAAGGCACATCACCTCTGGTGAAAATCATGAGATCATCAGCAAAAATGAGGTGAGTTAACTGCAGTTTACAGCACTTAGGATGAAAGGAAACCTGATCTTGCAAACAAATCCTCCTTAACTTTTGCGAAAGTACTTCCATACTGAGAACAAATAGGTAAGGGGAGAGAGGATCTCCTTGCCTTATCCCACTTTTCCCCTGAAAATAACCAGAGATACTCCCATTCAATTTGAAAGAATACCAAGGTCCAGTGAGGCAGCCCATGATCCACTTAACAAACTGAGCAGGAAACCCCATAGAAAGTAACATGGAAGAGATAAAAGACCATTGAAGAGAATCAAAAGCCTTCCTAATATCCACCTTAACCATGCACCTGGGAGTAATGCATTTTCTGGTGTAGCCCTTAACCAATGCCTGAGAAAGAAGCACATTGTCAAAAATATTCCTCCGCTTAATGAACGCAGCCTGCTCCTCCCCTATCAGAGTAGGAAGAATAGGTTTCATCCTGTTAGTCAAAATCTTAGATATGGCCTTATAGAAAATAGTGCAACAAGATATAGGTCTGAATTCCTTGACAGATTGAGCATCATATTTCTTAGGAATCAAAGTAACTAAAGTTGCATTAGCCTGCTTAGACATAATTCCTGTTTTAAAGAATGATTGAACAGCAAAATAAAAATCAGCACCAATAATACTCCAGCAGGCCTTAAAGAACCCAGCAGAAAAGCCATCAATCCCAGGACTGCTGTTATTATCATTTTGAATATGACTGCTTTCAACTCATCAAGAGAAACAGGCTTACATAGCTGTTCTTGAACAGCAGTAGGTAGTGGACCTTGATTATCAATGGTACCTCCAGTATAAGAGCTTTTCCCTAGAAGGTTAGTATAGTAGTCTTGGAATGGTACAGAAGCAGCCTCATGACCAATACATATTACCCCCTCCTCATTTTTTATGGCACCCAACATTTGTTGTGTTTTCCTTTCAGCAATCTTAGAAAAGAAGTAGTTAGAAGAGCAGTCACTCAATTGAATGTGCTTGACTTTGGCCCTTTGCTGAAGTAGACTCAGCTCAGCTCCTTTAAGTTGGCAATAAGCAGTTAGCAATGTCTTTTCTTGAACAATAAGGGCTTCAGAGAAAGGATCCTGTCCCAGTTTCTTTTGACAGGATTGGAGATCTTTCTTTGCTTGTTCCACAGAGGAAGAAAGATGATAGAAGTTAGCTTTATGAAAAGATTTCAGAGCTTGTTTAACCTTTTTTTAATTTTTGAAAGAATCTATACATTGGAGAACCATTAACCCTGCAATTCCAAGCACTGGAGATAGTGGGGAGAAAATTCTGATGGGTAGTCCAACAGTTCAAAAAACTGAAGATCCTATTAGTTTTTCGATCTCTAGATACATCCACAATAATGGGAGAATGGTCAGAAATCCCAGGTTCACCAACCATAACAGCAGCACTAGGGAATGCAGTACACCAAGCCAGGTTTGCAAGAGCTCTATCCAGTTTTGAGCAAACTCTAGAGCCTACATCCTGCTTGTTAGTCCAGGTAGTTTGCCCTCCACTACAAGGCAAATCATCCAAGTTACAACTAAGTAGACAAGAATTGAAATCATACATGTCTTGCAAGTCAGGTGGGTTAGTCTCAATCTTTTCTTCAGCTTGCCTCACAACATTGAAATCACCCAACACAAGCCAAGGTTGAGTAGTGCAGAGAGAACTCAGGTCATTCTATAAAGGAATCCTATCCTCTCCTTTATTATTCCCATAAACCATAGAGATTCACATAGATTTATTAGACTCAAAATGATGAGCAAATCCATTAATGTGTTGCTCAGTATTCCTGATGTTAGTTAAGGAGATGGTTTTGGGATTAAAGAATACCCAAATCCTACCTTTATAATGAGAACTATGATTAGTAATTATTGACCAATTGCTGAAATGTCTTCTAATGATCTTATTGGTATTACCCCATTTAACCCTAGTTTCAAGTAAACCAAAAACATCCACTTTATTAGTCAAGAGAAAATCCTTGACTTCAGTATGCTTGAAAGGTTTGTTGAAACCTCTAATGTTCCAAGATACCACTTTCATGAGCTTTGTCAGGGGAAACTTTCAGTTTATGCACATCCTCACTAGTGAAGTGAGAGATACTAAAAGGACATTCTTGATGCATTACAGGTTCAACCTCATCTACTTGAGACTCAAAGTCAGTCAAGTAGGGGGGACCTGTGGTACCACCTAGTCCAGATAACATAGTAGACTCATTGGTCTGATCTAGCCTTTCAAAAGAGTTAGCTAGGATCATTGGCTCTTTCACTTTAATAGCCTTAACTTTTTGAGAAGAGGAATTCTTCTTACTAACAGGAGTGAACTTCTCACCATCTAAAGAGTATTCTGAGTGCTTTATAGCAGCACTGTGAGAAGACTTTCCATTAGGAATCCCCTCCTCTGAGTACTCATTCTTCTTCACAGGCTCTGAGATACCACCTAACTCTTTATGATCACCAGAAATGCCAGAATCAACCACCTGCACTTCCAGCATCACATCTTCCCCAACAACTTCTTTAGCTTTCTGAGCAGCAGCTTTCTTCTTCTCCCATTTACAATTAGTGATTGTATGACCAAGTTTTCCACATCCCTTACAGTAATATGGAACCCATTCATACTGGATTCTTTGGACAGAATGATCACAGAAAGGGGTATTTATCACAATATGTTCAGGCAACTCTTTGGAGACATCTATCTCAACCAAAATTCGAGCAAATGAAAGCTTAGCCTTAGTGGTTGTGGCTAAATCAACACATAGAGGCTTTCCAATTTTAATAGCCATTTTCCCTAAAACAACCTCAGACCACAGAAAAGGGTCCAAATCTGGGAAAAGAACCCAGACAGGCACACAAGCAACCCTATCCATCTCCTGAGAGAAAGTGGGAGTCCATTCCTTAAGAACAAGTGTATACACCCCCATTTTCCAAGGACCACCTCTTAGAACACCTGCCATGGCTTCTTTCGAATTAAATCTAAAAGAAAACCACCCCTTTTTGAAGTATTGCACAACAGGACATGCTATAGTACTCCATTTTTCCTGCACAAACTTCTTCATAGCTTGCAAATTTGGTCTAGATCCAATAACATTCCCCATTAGAGTATTATCCCAAACCTTTAGTTCATCCTCAAAATCATGTAAATCAAAATCAAGTTCTACCGAATCAATCACATCCTCATAGTAAGGTAAGGTCATTCCAAGTTGTTGAGTTTTAGCAGCAATTTTGGACCAGCTAAGTTTAGTAGGCTCAATTACAGTCTTAAGACCAGAATCAACAGGATTAACAACATGATTATGATTCACAGTGCTAACATCATTAATTTGAACAGTAGAGTTATGAGTAGGAGTTTTGATACCCGTAACATTAATGGCGTTCAGAATTAGTTCGTTAATCGAAGGAGTTCGCGAAGTACTCTGCTCCGTAACCTCTTGTAAATCCTCATTTCCCTGTGAACCCGGGCTTTTGGAGCTTTCTCGTGGTGGTAATGGCGGCACCTGCTGCTTCTTAGGCGGTCTGCCAGGCCCTCGTTTCACCTGAGAATCAGCCATGGAAGCTACGAGCTATGGAAGACGAAAATCGGTTGAGAGAAACGGTTATAAAGAGAGAAAGTGTTTCTCTCACTTCGCTATTGATCTTATTATTATTATTATTATTATTATTATTATTATTATTATTATTATTATTATTATTATTATTATTATTATTATTATTATTATTATTATTATTATTATGCCTTAACGAACCTAGTTCGTGAGGAGCTAGGTGGCGTTTTTAGAGTAAGAGTCTAGAGAGAAAAATCCAACCCTCTCCATGGGGGAGGAAGGAAAGTATTTATACCTTCCTCCAGGAGATAGAAAGGAGAGGGAAAAGAGCGGGAAAATGGGTGGACGGCAGAGTGACACGTGGGTCTGTCTTGTCCACTCATTTCCCTTTACCTTAGGCGAAATGACGGAGGGGCCCCTGGTTTCCCCTGCCCCTGCCGAAGGCGGGGGTGCCTTGGAGGCAGGCATGCAGGGAACTCGACTGCCCTGCCCAGAGGGCGGTGAGATCCTGACGGGCAGGCGGGAGTCTTTAAGGCTTTGCACTTGGGCTATCTGGGCGGCTCTTTTGCTAATGGGTCAGATGAGAAAAAAACTGCAACAATATGAAAGACTTCTTTTAGATTTGCATGATTCTCATGTATTTAAGTCTCTGATGATTCCTATTTTGCTCAAATGTTTTCTTCTACAACTCTTTTTTTTTACTTGAGATGTGATGAAGAACAATTGGTCCGTGTTTCTGAATTTATCGTGACTGACAACAACTAACCACCTCTGATCTCCTTGAAAGAATAAAACAGTGATTTTTCTCTTTTTGATTTTTGATGAAATTATTATTTCGAATTCGCACAATTATTATTATTATTATTATTATTATTATTATTATTATTATTATTTTTTATTTTTTTATTTTTTATTTTTTTATTTTTTTAAAAACGGATCTTGCATTAACACCAGAACAAATTACAAGAAGTTAGAGGGGAGCCTAGATACTATCTGGGCCCCCACTCCCTTAGCAATAGCAAAACTAATTCTAGTGAAAATGTGAACTGCGGCACGCGCTCCAGCATCCTGTGACAGAACGAATTTACGAATCCGCTGGAGCAGAGAGACAGCCTCCGTGTCGAGCTCACCGAGAGAGGAGAAAGAGAAAGGGAGGAAACCATACCCAATCGCCGTGCAGCGTGCCTGATACTTGACACACTTACGACGAACAGCATCAGCAACGACCCGTCCGGGCTCAAAAGAAGCCAAGCCGGACTGGGTCAAAGGGGAGGACCCGGTCAGATCAACACAAACGTCGAGCCCCCTGTCCCACGAGTAGAGCAGAAGATCGGCAGGTCGCAAGGGCTTGTCGTCATCATCGCAGAAGCCAATTTCCACCTCCTTACCTGCAGAGATCCCCGTCCGGAAGCAGATATCAACAATGTCTCACGGACAAGGTTATGGCGATGTTTAATCCCCACAGTACCAGCACAGGAAACCGCGTGATCCCCAAAAAAATCCTCTCTGAGGGCCCTGGAGCAGGAAGAGCAAGTCCCGGGTAGTTGAAACAAAGGGACTCCCAGACGGTAACTAAGCACACTACGATATGTCCGACCGTTCATGGTTTGCCCAAGTCCAGTAATAGGGACAACTCTCAGCCAGTCAGAAGAATGGTCCCCCTGCTGAGATCTCCACAAAGCAACCTGTCGAGGAGTCAAGGAGAAAACAGATTATGCCGCTGAAGCAACCCTCGTGAAATATATATCTGCCAATTTCTTCATAAGTTTTAGGGCAGCGATCTCAGAAGGGTTACTCAAGAAGTCAGAGCCGGTAGCCTCAACAAACCCACTCAAGGCAGACTCAAAGGCAAATCCCGGAGAGGTGATCTCGGAGTGGCGAAGCACGCAGCTTAGCTTGTAAATCGGCAGACTGGAGGCGAGAAGCAAGGAAGGCAAAGTGAAGGGCATCCGCGGCAGCAAAGACACCGAGCCCCCCTAGGGAAAAGGGGAGGGTGGCCAGTCGCCACTGCCACTCCCCGAAACCGGGTCCGGATGCCGTGACAATATGCTCAAGACTAGATCGGAGCGTAGTGTCGAAGGAAAGGTGGGCCGACCCAAAAGCAAGGGGAGAGCAAGTGCGCAAAGCAAAGTATAACTTAGAAATACCTGTGCACGCTCGGAGAAGAAGTAACTCGCACTGGGGATCCTCAATCGTAGCAACTAAGTCCATGAGCTCTATAGTACGGGCGACCCTCTTCGAGACAAGAACGCCACTGAAAGCAGGGCACACGCTGACCGCTCCCCCAAGGACCTTAACACCGTGCAGGGGCCTGGCAATAGAGGTAGGGAAAACACCAACACATCTGCTTCTCGGATCTTCGACAGGCCAAAAGACCTCCGTCTTCGCAACATTAAGGTGGAGGCCAGAACGGGGGCCCTCCTCCATGATCATCTGAAGAACCTTCCCCACAACAAGCGTATCCCTAACAATAGTATCATCATCGAGGTACCAAGCCTGAAAGCAAAGATCAAAGGAATCCCTAATCCTACGAATCAAGGGATGCAGGACCAGGGAGAAGAGGAGGGGGCCTAAAGGGTCACCTTGTTGAACCCCCTGACACGAGCGGAGGCTATGCTCCCCATAGTACAGCCTGGCGGGGCTGGAGTAGCAAAACTCAACCCAGCGGGAGAGGGCAGGGCACTGATGGCGAACCTCCTGCAGCATACTCGCCCGGTCAACCAAGTTAAAGGCATTCTGGAAATCGACAAGCAGCATGGAAAGACCCACATCCGCGCCACGGTCCTCTACCAGGCGGTTCAAGGAATGCATAATAGCTTCACCCCCGCTAGAAAAACCAACCCCGAATTGAAGGTCCTCAAAATAGCCACATAAAGATGGGCCAACCAAGTAAGCTCCGACCTTAGAAACAAGGCGCCTCCAGATAGTGCCCACAGCAATAGGACGAACCCCACCCCCCGGCTTAACGAGCGGGGTGAGTGGAGCGCTGGCAATGTATTCACCTAACCCTTGTGGACACTTCCCCCCGAGAAAAAGGTTGACCACCCGAGCGATAGAGGTAGTCAGATCATCAGAAATGACGATAGCAGCATCACTCAAACAATCCAGCAGATGCTGGGCCCGAAGCCCATCCCTCCCACAAGACGTGCCCCGCGGGAAACTCTGGATCATGTCCAAAACAACAGACACCGACGCATCAAGGCAGTGGTTGAGAGGGTCAGACGGGAGAACAGGAGAAGGAGCAGCCGGATGTTTATCCTGAAGAGCCCGGAGGGTGGCATCGGTGTAAGGTGCGACACCAGACGAAGAAAGAACACGAACGGCCGCCATATAATGACCATCAGAAATCTTCTTACGACAATGACGAATGTTAAGCTCACCTGGGTCGAGCTCCTCCACACAAAAAGAAGGGGAGACCTCTACCAAAGTCTCACGCAAGAGCAAAAACTTATCCCCCGGCATCCCCCAAGTACGAATAGCACCTACGATAGCCTCCTCCTGACGTTGTGTCGAATAGAAGATCGATATTCCAAATTACTCGTCGAGACAAAAGTCTTCAAAACACAAAGGGGTAACACGAGCAAAGCAACCCAACAAGATATATCAAAAGGGGCTCCCGCGACATCATCCAGGGCACCCTTCAAAGCCCGCGCGAACCCAAGCCGACACCTAGGGGGAATCGATTTAACCGTGCGCAACCCCTTAGAGAGCAAGAGATCAAGGGAACTCAAAGAAAGACAAGGGAGTGGGTCCTGATCAGAAGATCCCACCGACGACACAGGAGGCAGAACTTGGAGAGGCAGGTCATAGAGGATAAACCGAACAAAACCATCTCCACAATCAGGCGGCTCAACCTGCCCCCCCCCCCATCATGCCGACAATAAGAAGTGAGCGAGTGAGTCGCCAGGCAAACACCGCACAACCAAATGCTCATACGTTTAAAGGTAACCTCAGCCGCAGAAAAGACAGACAAGCTACTGGCAAGGGTTTGACGCGTTAATACCTGAGCACCGGCGCAAAAATGATGATCACGAAGGTGAATGCGCAATGATTCTTTGGTAAGGCCTTGTCCACGATTATCCTGACACTTAGAAACACCAACGAATGGGCAATGGAAACGAACTACCAGAGGCATGGTGCAGGCAAGCAAGGACGATCCACGGAGCGAAAGCACATAAAACAGAGGCTAGCAAGGGGAAAAAGAAAACCGAACACCCGCAACTCAACCAAGAAGGAGGAGAACGAAGAAGACAAAGCCCAAAAACCCAACGAGACAAGGAGGAGCCTTACCCACAAGACGGAGTAGCAGCTAACAAGGCAGCCCCAAAAACCCACAGCAGCGAAAAACCCACCAAAAGCACACAAACCAGCGGACACAAACAGCAGCAACCGAAAACAGGCACCAAGCAGCAACCGAAACACAAACAAACACACCCGGACACAAACAGACCCGACCCACACAAGAGAACCCCCAAGAACGAACACAAGAAATAGAGAACACCAGCAAGAAGAAGACACTTAACGGGCAGCAGGAAAAAAGAAGAAAAAACAGGGTAACAAGGGACCAAACCGAAAGAACACCCGAAGACCACCAAAAAAAATGACAAACAGGCAGCAAGATGGCCGGCGAGGAGAAGAAACAGAAGGGGCCAACGAAAACAGGCGAAAGAACAAAGGAACAGTCGAAAACCCATAAGAAATCCGGCAAGAGCGAGCGAAATCCGGTGAGAGCGCAGCAGCAGGGGCCAAACCCGACAACCCTAGACCCACAATCGAGGCCGCGGCGAAAAGCGAGGGGAACAACCAGAGGCGGGAGGAGGCAGCAACGGTGAGAAGGGGCCGGCAAACGGCAGGAGGCGGGCGTCGCTGGAGCCAGACCCACAATCGAAACCAAACAAGGGTGACCTGGGAAGACACCGAAAGAAGAAGAAAGACGTTCGGCGACTCCAAGGGGGAGGGCGACGACGTCTGAACCGGAGGTGGACGCCGGCGGGGCGGCAAGGAACCAGGGGGAGGGGGGGGGGGGGGGGTGACCTGATCGCACAAACCCTCTCCCTCTCTAAGCTGAAATCAAATTATTATTATTATTATTATTATTATTATTATTATTATTATTATTATTATTATTATTATTATTATTATTACTTTTAATTTCTTCCATTTGTCAATTTAGTCTTATCAAATTTCCCCCCCATATATATGTGTCATCAAGTTTTGGCTTTATACCATGGCAATTTTTTTCTTATTAAAAATTTTTTCGTTCTATTTTTAAAATACTCTCTTCAGTTGTATAATTGTTCTTCGTTGATTCTAATTTTAATGCCAATTTTATCTTTTTGCATCTAATTTTAGTTAACTTATGCGAAGCCAATTATCAAGTCTGGATTTTCTCACTTTTCAAGTATAATAATTTTATTTAAATTGATTATTTATATAGATATATTTCAAGTTATATTTAAATATTATGGATTTTTTGTTCATAAGAGTGTACTTTTATTTATATTCAAACTTGAAGAAATTTACAAAATATGATTAAGAAGAAGTTACAACTGTTTTTGTTTTTCAATTTCTTGCATTCGACTCTAATTTATTCTTATTGCATTTTGTTTTGTTGCTTATATATGTATTGTTATTTCATAATTATAGATATGTTTTCGTTCTATTTTTAAAATACTCTCTTCAGTTGTATAATTGTTCTTCGTTGATTCTAATTTTAGTGCTGATTTAATCTTTTTCGCATTTGTTTTTATTTAGTGAACTTATGCGAAGCCAATAATCAAGTCAGAAATTTCTTATTTTTCAGTTATAATAATCTTATTATAATTTCTTATTTATAGGGTTATTTCATAACAATAATACCAATTATGGGGGTGCTTCTTATATTAATACCAACTATACGTAATCCCATTTTAATATGAACTATCCCCACATTAATCTCTCTTTAGAACAAGTTACCGGCTACCTGATAAGCCGGTTCCCTTTTTCTTTTAATTTCTTTTTGAATTAAAGTCTCCCTCCCACCATACTCTGTACACCTCCTCTCTCGTTACTACGTACTCTTCTCTCGCCATTTTTGAACTCGACATCTCCTCTCGCCATTGCTTTTCTTAAATTTTTTGAAATTGTGGTAAATAAATTAGAGCATCTGACGTTTGCAAAAAAAAATCTAACATTTGAAGGATAAGAATTAGAGGAGGATCCAGATGAATAACCACATCTCATTGCATCAATGAGAGTTTTGAAGATTGATAATGGAGGATGACTTTTAATTTGTTGAATATAAAGAGGAAGAAGAAGAAGAGGCGCACCAAAACCTAACAGGTCACAATTACCGGTTTTACAGGTTAAAAAAGGCATTGGTTATAAAGAGAGATTAATGAGAGGATAGTTCATATTAAAACGGGATTACGTATAGTTTGTATTAATATAAGAAGCACCCTCATAGTTGGTATTATTGTTATGAAATAACCCTTATTTATATAAATATATTTCAAGTTAACTTCAAATATCATTGATTTTGTGTTTATAAGAGTGTACTTTTATTTATATTCAAACTTGAAGAAATTTACAAAATATGATTAAGAAGAAGCTACAACTATTTGTGTTTTTACAATTTCTTGCATTCGACTCTAATTTATTCTTATTGCATTTTGTTTTGTTGCTTAAATATATGTATTGTTTTTTTTCATAATTATAGATATATTATAATGTTTTCACTTTATTATTAAACTTATAAATAATCACATTAGTGAGCGTCGCATACTTCTTGGTTAGCCTTGGTAATTTGTTATATATAGTACTGAATTTTTAATAATTTGCAATAATATAGTACTGAATATTTTGCAATAATATACTACTAAATATTTTTAATAATATAGTACCGAATTTTTAATTATTATATGTGATGTTAAGTATTCTATTTATTAAATTTGGAGTTAATTATATGAGCACTCGATCCAACCCTTTTCGGTTACCCTTTTTTAATTAATTAGTTGTTATAATAATCAAATAGAAAATTAATATTCATTCGTACAGAATTGAAGATTTCAAATTTCATTGCGTTTAAGTTAATCCATTTCTTAACTTTGTTTTTTGACTTCTCGACAAATATGATTCATTTTATTACTCCGTAATACATTTATTATCGATTAAATTTTTTTAATCACATATTTTTCTACAAATTATATCTAATACACCGTAAGGACTAATTTGTTATGTTATTAGTATGTGGTATTAATTTATGCTTTTATTAGATTCCTTATTAATTTTATTATTAATGGATCGAAACCTTCTCGTTTGCCCTTATTTTATTATTTGTTATAAAAATCAATACAAACTTAATATTCATTGATAAGGAATGACAAATACTTTCCATTACATTTCTAATGTGTTACATTATTACTTTACTTTTATTTAATAATTTGTTTTATCATTATATGTGATGTTAAGTATTCTATTTATTAAATTTGGAGTTAATTATATGAGCAGTCGACCCAACCTTTTTCGGTTACCCTTATTTAATTAATTAATTGCCATAATAATCAAATAGAAAATTCATTCGTAGAGAATGAAAGATTTTAAATTTCATTACGTTTAAGTTAATCCATTTCTTAACTTTGTTTTTTGACTTCTCGACAAATATGATTCACTTTATTACTCCGTAATACCTTTATTATCGCTTAAATTTTTTTTTTACCACAGATTTTTCTACAACTTATATCTAATACTCCGTAAGGACTAATTGGTTATGTTATTAATATTTGGTATTAATTTATGCTTTTATTAGATACCTTATTAATTTTATTATTAATTGATCGAAACCTTTTCGTTTGCCCTTATTTTATATTTGTTATAACAATCAATACGGTCATCAAACATCACTAATCAATACTTCCCTCCTCACCCTCCTCTCATTAACTCTCGCTTCTCTCTATACTCCCGCCCAACACCCATTACACATCCCCATCACACGCTTTTGAATTCATTTCACCAGCCACAACCATTTCACCGGCCACCTCCGTGTCCATTTCTCTCTTTTTCGGGAGCCGGAGTCATGTTAACGTGCCCCGACGGCGAGGAATTCGAGCACGCCCTGAGATTTACCTTTCAGGCATCCAATAATGAAGCCGAATACGAGGCCGTCCTAGGCGGCATCCACCTCGCCAGGGCAGCCGGCGCCGAACGGGTCGTACTGTTGACAGACTCACAGCTAGTAACGAATCAAATCAATGGAGAGTATGAAGCCAGAGAGCCCTCAATGGCGCTCTACCTAAAAGGGTGAAAGAAGAGCTGTCCCATCACAAGTCATACGAAGTTAGGCAAGTGCCTAGATCCCAGAATAACCGGGCGGACGCCCTGTCAAAATTAGCAAGCTCCAGTCTGCAGGATATCCGACGGTCTGTCTGGGTAGACGTCAGACAAAAGAAGACCATCGCGACAGACGAGGACGACCAGAGCGGCGTCCACAGTGTAGAGTGCGATGACGTTGGCGACTGGCGGACACCGATCATTGAGTATATCCTTAGCAAACGGCTGCCGGAGGATCCAGTAAGAGCAAAGCGAATGCCGACGACGGCATCGAGATACATGATGATAGCGGACCAGCTATATAAGAAAAGAACCGCGACGCCAATCCTAAGATGCCTAAAGCCAAGAGAGGCAGCGGAAGTACTGGACGACATCCACTCAGGGATGTGTGGACACCATATAGGTGGCAGAAACCTGGCACACAAGGCAGTTCGAGCCGGCTACTACTGGCTGACTGATAAGTGTAGTTTGTAGTGCCTAATTTATTGTGTTTTGGTCCCGTTTTCCTTGTGGAATCGCTCCTTGGGAGCGGTTTATGGGTTACTATGCTTCCTTTAGTTCGTTTTAGGTTCCCGAGACCATTCATGAAGAATTGGAACGATTCCTATTCGTTTCATACACTTTTGGAGCCAACGAAGAGAAGGAACGATCACTCGATGCCTTGGATTCGATCCTGAGACCTTGGGACCCATTCCCGAGCCCCATAGACTCGATCCCGAGCACCGAGAGTCGATGAGAAGCCTATGAGAAGCAAGGAGGGACCTTTATGATCATATTGGAGGCCTACAAGACTCTTCCCGGGCGGGAAGAGTAGCCATCCCGATCGGGAAGGAGTGCATGAATGAAGAGGCTACTGATCTGGTCGTCCCGACCGGGAAGAACCCTTCCCGACCGGGAAGAGCAATAACACAGCCTGGTGTTATTGATAACACAGCCCGGTGTTATGCTTGATCCCGACCGAGAAGATAGCTTCCCGACCGGGGAGGATGGTCTATCCCGACCGGGACCATTCCTTCCTGACCGGGAAGAAGTGCTGTAGCCCGCAATTGCTTCTTTCCTTCTCCTTATTCATTGTAACCCTATATATATACCCACCCTCTTCTAATCTTATGTTATGTTATTCATTACCCATTAAACCCTAGACTACTTTAGGTTAGATTAGCCTAGATTAGAGTAGATTAGTCTTTAGTTAATCGTTAATCTTAGTTTAATCCTTGTATTAAGGGAATTCTTCAAGATTCAACCAAGATTGACAACCTTGGGAGATTGTTTTGGGTTTTTCTCATTAATGCAAGTTTGATTCTTTTCTCCTCTTGCTAGTAGGTATAATCTTCTTATTCCTTTTACTCCTAATCATTGTTTAATCTTTCAAGTTTTAAACTTTGATTGTTGTTTATTGTTCTTGCTAGTTTCTTTATGTATGTTTTGTTGTTTGTGTTGATTCATCTTTTTATGGTTAGGATTAGTTTAGTTATGTTTGAGTAGTCCTCTTGCTAGGGTTAGTAGGTGGATTTGGTGGTTTAATGGGTGATTAAGGGTTTGTTTAAGATGTTGGTGGAAGTTTTGGTTGCTTCTTAGTTAGATGCATTGAGCATGTTTGATGAAATGCTTGAATGACATGTAGATGCATATGCTTGTTTTTCTTGCCTTTTCTCTTGTGGGTGGTGGTTTGCTTGTAGGTTTAGTTCCCTCATTAGTAGCGAGAGTGTGGTGAGGATGACCTCTAGGTCGGTCTACGTATCGAGAGCCCGGACGTAACCGAGGCTACGAAAGCACGCTAGTAACCCCGTTTGTCATGTGTGTCGCTAGGATGGGTTCTTGCGCGAGAGCGAGGAACCTCTAGGTCGGTCTACGTAGCGAGAGCCCGGACTACACCTAGATAACCCGAATACCCCTTCACCTTTGCTCTTCCTCGATCATTCTGTCACCCTTGAACCCGACCTAATCCTAGCCCTTTTTCTTATTCGTTTTCTCGGTCACCTTAGTCATAGTCTTAGCCTTCTTTCCTTCTTATCATTCTAGTTTAGCTAATTCGTTGACTTAGTCTTGTGTTTGGGTGACCTTAGTCTAGACGCCTCATTACCGTCCTCGTGGATTCGACCCGACTTGCCCTATCTATGTGTTAGGTGTAGTTGGTTATTTATTGACGGTGGGGATCCGCGACAAATCCCTACCATCAATTTGGCGCCGTTGCCGGGGACGGTGCTAGTTTAGACTTTGTTCTCCTAGTTACTTGACTTTGTCTTTTCTTTTGTGTTTTTCTTTTTGTCCCTTTGCTTCTTGTGTGTGTGAGGTTTATTTCTCTGTTGTCTAGTGCCCAAAAAGCACTAGGCTTCTCACGTTTGCTCTTAGTCTACAGTTTGTGCTTAGAGGTGGTGACCATCTTCTTCTTGCAACTTAGAGCCGCTCTAACGGACGGTTGCTAGATTGAGAGGTCCTCAACTGGGTACGAGCCACGATGATAAGTGTAGTTTGTAGTGCCTATTTCGTAGTGTTTTTGTCCGATTTTCCTTGTAGAATCGCTCCTTGGGAGCGGTTTATGGGCTACTTATGCTTCCTTTAGCTCGTTTCAGGTTCCCGAGACCTTTCATGAAAAGTTGGATCGATTCCGACTCAATACATACACTTTTAGGAGCCAACGAAGCTAAGGAACGATCACTCGATGCCTTGGAGTCGACCCCGAGACCTTGGGACCCAATCCCGAGCCTTCGAGACCCGATCCCGAGTCCCGAGAATCGATGGGAAGCCCATGAGAACCAAGGAGGGACCAAAAAGTTCATATTGGAGGCCTACAAGACTCATCCCCGACGGGTATGGCCTCATCCCGTCCGGGATGAAGGAGCAAAACAAGGGGCTACTGTCTGAACTCCCTCCCGACCGAGAGCAGCTCCTCCCGGCCGGGACCGACCCCATCCCGACCGGGACCACCTCGTCTCGGCCGGGACGGGCCTGCTGCAGCTCCGCCTTGTTTTCTTTTTTCTCCTTTCCACTTGTAACCCTATATATACTCTTCCCTTGTTTTGTTAAGCTTATGTTAGACATTTCCCCTAAAACCCTAGACTACTTTAGGTTAGATTAGATTAGATTAGTGTAGATTAGTCCTTAATTACTCTGTAATCTTAGTTTACTCTTGTATTATTGGATCTCTTGAAGAATCCATCCAAGATTGACAACCTTGGTGGAATTATTTGGGTTTTCTTCTATGCAAGTGTTCTTCTTTTCCATTTCCTTTGTAGTTGGGTACAATCTTCTTCTCCTTTTACTCTTAATCCTTTATTGTTTATCAAGTTCTCATCTTTATTCATTGTTTGTTGTTTATCCTTGTTTTCCATTATGTATGTTTGGATTCTTATGTTGATTCCTCTTGTTCTTGTTAGTTGTAGTTTGATTATGTTTGAGTAGATTCTTGCTAGGGTTAGTAGGGCGATTTGGGTGTTAATTGGGTGATTAAGGGATTGTTGGAAATGTTGGTGGAAGATTTGGGTTTCCTCTTGGTTTGATGCATATCACATGTTTGTTGAAATGCTTGAATGACTAGTAGATGCATATACTTGTTTTTCTTGCTTTTTCTCTTGTGGGTGATAGTTTGTTTGTGGGTTTGGTTCCCTCACTACGTAGCGAGAGCCCGGTGAGGACGACCCCTAGGTCGGTCTACGTAACGAGAGCCCGGATGCGACCTAGGCCACTATAGCGCGCTAGTAACCCCGTTTGTCATGTGTGTCGCCAAGATGGGTTTTAGGATGAACCTCTAGGTCGGTCTACGTAGCGAGAGCCCGGACCTCACCTAGATTACCCTACTACTCCCTTCACTCTAGTTCTTCCTCGACCATTCCATTGCCCCTTTGACCCCGACCTAATCCTAGCCCGTTTTCCTTATTTGTTTTCATCGTCACCTTAGTCATAGTCTAGCCTTCCTCCCTTCTTATCATTGTTTTGTTTAGCTTAGCTCGTTGACTTAGTCTCGTGTTTAGGCGACCTTAGTCTAGACGCCTCTTACCGTCCCCGTGGATTCGACCCGACTTGCCCTAGCTACCCACTAGGAATAGCCGGTTTATTTATTGATCGGTTGGGATCCACGACAAATCTCTCCCATCACACGATTTTCGAGCATAATATGAGGTTTGATCTAAACTCCGCACCCATGGAAGCCAACATGAGCTACTCCTCTTGCTCTATGAACCAAGGGTATGACATGACGTCCCCCTACCACTATCAAGCTTCGAGGGGTAATCAAGACGCCCGTGGGTATGAGTTTCAAGGGCATGGGAACGGTTACCAACAAGTGAATGCTTACCAATCCTACGATCATGGTGGCTATTACTCAAGCTATCAATGTGAACCCACCATGTTTAATCATGATTCACCATATGGAAGCCAATCTCCCCAAAACCCACCACATTACCCTCCACCTCAACCACAATATGAACCCCATAACCCACAATACTACCAATCATCTCAACCTCACTACCAACAATATGATGCCCCACCCCTTGGGCATCATCAAGATTTTCAAGGAGCTTTACAAGACCCCAATGACCACCAATTGCCAAACTTGGAGTTGTATCAATCGATTCTTCAATTGCAAAGGAGCAACCAAGAAATGGCCATTCAAATGCAAAAGAATCAAGATGAATTCATGGCCCAATATCAAAGGGAAAACGAGGCGATGGATGCTCGATTAAATACGTTAACGGTTAAAACCTTAATGTTTTTATCCCGAACGTCGCAACTAGATGAAGAGTGCCCACTTGAGAAAGGGGAACAACCCAATGATGAAGCCGCTAATGAATTCCCTTTGAGAAGCGAGACTTGCTTTGAAGAACCTCAATCGTCTACCCAAAAAGAGACGAATGAGGATATGACCCTTGATGAAGGCATTGTTGGTGAGGAATTGGAGGAGGTTAGTGAGTTGGATGAGTTGGTGGAGTTTGTGAAGTTGTTGGGTGAAATTGATGAGCTCAAGTTGCCCTTGTGCGATAATATGGAAAAACATCAAGAGCCCCTTGTATGTTTACCAAGCAATGGCTTGGAAGAGATTGAAACCTCCGGTAGAAGTTTCAATCCGCTCCTCCAAGATGATGTGGGGACAAGTGATGAAGATGGGGAAGCACAACTTGAAGAAGGTGTTGGGATGTGCAACGAGGAAATGAGGCCAAAGCCGTTTTTTGTGCCTCATGATGAAGACTTGAAGCTTGCTAGTGATTGGAGACGGTGCCTAGGGAGGAAGAGGTCGGTGAAGCTCGTAGGATGGATAGACCCCGGAGACGACTTGAAAGATGACGTTGGGTCTTTAGGTGACTACTTCTTGCCTCCACCTTGGAGGCCGTGGAGGATAGCTTGGCTAGAGCACTCTTTGGGCCTTCATTACGATGTCGGTCGTGCGTTTGACTTGCTCCTCCAAGCCCTTGAGGGTTATGGTTGAAGAATGAGAGTCCATCATCCTCGGTTTGACGGAGTTCCTAAAGAACCGTCATGTTGTATATTCCCCTTTCTCTCTTCTCTTTAGTTTTTGTGTTTGTAATTGTGTTTTTTATGATTTTGTTTCTAGGATTGGTTTGTTTTGTGAGACCCTTCTAATTTTGGAATCTTTGATGAGCGATGTGAGGGAGGGATTTTGATGATTGTTTTGAGCTTATTTGATAGGTGTCAAGTGAAGATGAACCGAAGAGAGGAATGGTTGTGGTTAGAGTTTGGATTTTGAGTTAGGGAGTCGGTTTTTGAAGCTTTGGATAAGCTTTTGGGGTTGTGGAGAGTTGGAAGACTCTTCCCGGCTGGGAAGAGAGCATCCCGACCGGGAAGGATGAGGCATCCCGACCGGGAAGGCCATCCCGATCGGGATGAGGGTGCAAGAATTTGGGTATTCTGAGGAGCAATCCCGACCGGGACGAGGGCTTCCCGACCGAGAAGGGTGTGCCATCCCGACCGGGATGGTCCCCTTCTCCCCCTTTTGCCTCTTCTTCGTCATGAGAGCCCACCCAACCACTTTCTACCCCCTCCCAACCTCCCTACCTATCCTTGCCTATATCATATAACCCATATACCTCATTTACATACACTCACCTCATTTTCTCTTCACTTTACACCGAATTTCACATCAAATCCTACCCCTACTACCATTACTACCTCAACCATGCGTTATTATCAAGTTTGAAGCGGGTTAACAATGAAGAAGACAAGCAAAGTGACTATATTGATCATTGAGACGATGGAGCGAGTGAGTTGGTAACCGATGGGTACGGCAACTATCCTTTCTTTTCCGTCTTTTATTACTTGTTTTCCCTTGTTTATCCCCTTCTCCTTATACACTTTTGTGTCATGGTGTTATAGTGGCCTTCGAGGCCTTGGTAGTTGTTGCTCCCGACTCTCGATGACGTGACTACATCGAGAGTCATTTCAAAATCCAAATTTACAAGTTTTTCAACCTTTTTTGTAGGATTTAGTCGGATTTAGGCGGAATCCGGGCTAGGTGACTTGATTACACCTAGTCCTCCCCTCCCATTTCCTTTTATTTCCTTCTTTTTATTTCTTCCCCCATCCATATCTTTTCTCGTCTCGGCCCATGGTAACTTGACTACACCCCGGCCGGACGCATTCTACCCCTTTCTTCACTTTTCTTTTTGATTTTTAGCTTTATTTTCGTAGTTTCTTTTCTTTTATTTTGTGTCTCCGCACACTACGATCGAGCATGAGGACATTGCTCGGTTTAAGTGTGGGGGAGCGATATCCTAGTGTAGGTTAGTTTTATTTTCGTAGTTTTTTCCGAAAAATCTTTAAAAAACCTAAAAATTTGAAAATTTTCACAAAAATCAAAAAGATTTTGTTTTGTGCGTTTTTCCTTTTGTGTCGTTTTGTCGTATATTTGTTGTGTTGTGCGTGTTTTGCCTTCCTTCTTCCTTATAGGTTGCTTAAATCACCGATAGCTTTGGAGAGCTTTCAAGACATCCGGTAACATCTCTTCACCCCTTTTTCCTCGTTGTTCCTTGTGGAGTTTGGAGATGATTTGTGATGTTGGGTGCTCGGGTGGAGCTTGATGCATATTCGTGGTTGATTTGGCGACTTGTTTGGAAGTTCGGGGTGGTGTTTGTTTTGTTTATGTGTTTGTTTTATCTTGTTTTGTTTTGTTGCCTTTTGTCTCTTTTTCTTTCGTGTTCGTCATATCTTTGTTTTGCGTTGTGTAGTTGTGTCGTGTGTGTAAAAAGGTTTTCGAAAACCCGGTTTTGAGGCTAGTGTGCAAGCGTTTACTTTCCCTTTCTAGTAGTGTAAATCGAGTCTTGGACTTTAGTCTAGTAGAATGACCATAAATCAATGATTTCGTTGGTCCTTTACCTTGAGTCCACCTAGCTTACTAGGGATTTACTACGGGATTTGCATTTTGACCATTATGACCACCCACGGTGTGAAAAGGCCTTGGTTGCCGAGTCCCGTCCCTTAGGTGACCATGTTTGGGATTGTTTGATTAGTCCAAGTACTCCCCTTTTTGTGGGTTTGAAGGGAAAGCGCGCTCCCGACTCACCCATTCCCCTACCTCCTACACATATCGACAAAATAAACTTGCAATTTGTTGAAATCTCTCTTTCTTAGTTTCAAAAAGAAATGCCTATCACTCAAATCAAGCCAAAAGGACAAAGAAAAGAAAATGAAAAAAAGAAAAGATTGAAGAAAAAGAAAAGGCACAAAAAGCTAAAAAGAAAATAGAAAAGAAGAAAAAGAAATGGCATGGCAACAAATAAAGCAAAAATGCAAAAGAAAGAAAAATGCCAAAAGAAAACCGTCTCACAAAAAGAATCCCCACATCTCAAAAATAAGCCTTTTACCGACTATTACCGTGAAGAGCCTACCAAAGGACCGAGTCCCTAGGAAGGATGATAGCGGTAATGGTCGGTCTTCCCTCATTTTGCGATAATATCCACCTTTTTACTCGGACTAGTTGGGCGGTTTAGAACATGGACGACCCTCTTGGCTCATCGCTAAAGGGGGCGGGGTCTCACTTACCTACAGTGTCGACTAACGCCGTGGTTCATCCCTTTTCCATCCCGCCGATCGTCCCGTAGTACGTTCTTAGAAGATTAGGAGGACCTAGGTAAGTTACCAACGTTTTTATTGCTTTGTTGTCATACTATTAGGGTCTAGTTCATTTCGGTTTGTATAATTAGCTTGGGAACGTTGTCACTTGCTTTGAGTCCTAAACCGGTGCTTCTTTCACCGCTTTGTAGAGGGAAGCGGTATTTGTTTCTTCTTGGGTGTAACCGATTATGTGTTTGTTTGTTTGTGAGTTCTCGTGTCCGGTTGCGTCCACAGTTTTGTCGCAAGACCCCACTTGCCTTGCGGAGTGCACTTTTCCTCTAAGTGTACTCGCGTGAGTTGAAAGGGCGTAGGGTGCGCTAATACCCGCTCGGCTAGTTTAGTAGTTAGTTTATGCTTACTCGAGGGCGAGTAAGGGTTAAGTGTGGGGGAGTTGATAAGTGTAGTTTGTAGTGCCTAATTTGTTGTGTTTCGGTCCCGTTTTCCTTGTGGAATCGCTTCTTGGGAGCGGTTTATGGGTTACTTATGCTTCCTTTAGTTCGTTTTAGGTTCCCGAGACCATTCATGAAGAATTGGAACGATTCCGATTCGTTTCATACACTTTTGGAGCCAACGAAGAGAAGGAACGATCACTCGATGCCTTGGATTCGATCCCGAGACCTTGGGACCCATTCTCGAGCCCCTTAGACTCGATCCCGAGCACCGAGAGTCGATGAGAAGCCCATGAGAAGCAAGGAGGGACATTTATGATCATATTGGAGGCCTACAAGACTCTTCCTGGGAGGGAAGAGTAGCCTTCCCGATCGGGAAGGAGTGCATGAATGAAGAGGATACTAATTTGGCCGTCCCGACCGGGAAGAACCCTTCCCGACCGGAAAGAGCAATAACACAGCCTGGTGTTATTGATAACACAGCCCGGTGTTATGCTTGATCCCGACCGGGAAGATAGCTTCCCCACCGGGAAGGATGGCCCATCCCGACCGGGACCATTCCTTCCCGACCGGGAAGAAGTGCTGTAGCCCGCAATTGCTTCTTTCCTTCTCCTTATTCATTGTAACCCTATATATACCCCCTCTTGTAATCTTATGTTATGTTATTCATTACCCATTAAACCCTAGACTACTTTAGGTTAGATTAGCCAAGATTAGAGTAGATTAGTCTTTAGTTAATCGTTAATCTTAGTTTAATCCTTGTATTAAGGGAATTCTTCAAGATTCAACCAAGATTGACAACCTTGGGAGATTGTTTTGGGTTTTTCTCATTAATGCATGTTTGATTCTTTTCTCCTCTTGTTAGTAGGTATAATCTTCTTATTCCTTTTACTCCTAATCGTTGTTTAATCTTTCAAGTTTTAATCTTTCAAGTTTTAATCTTTGATTGTTGTTTATTGTTCTTGCTAGTTTCTTTATGTATGTTTTGTTGTTTGTGTTGATTCATCTTTTTATGGTTAGGATTAGTTTTGTTATGTTTGAGTAGTCCTCTTGCTAGGGTTAGTAGGGGGATTTGGTGGTTTAATGGGTGATTAAGGGTTTGTTTAAGATGTTGGTGGAAGTTTTGGTTGCTTCTTAGTTAGATGCATAGAGCATGTTGATGAAATGCTTAAATGACATGTAGATGCATATGCTTGTTTTTCTTGCCTTTTCTCTTGTGGGTGGTTGTTTGCTCGTAGGTTTAGTTCCCTCATTAGTAGCGAGAGCGTGGTGAGGATGACCTCTTGGTCGGTCTACATAGCGAGAGCCCGGACGTAACCGAGGCTACGAAAGCACGCTAGTAACCCCGTTTGTCATGTGTGTCGCTAGGTTGGGTTCTTGCGCGAGAGCGAGGAACCTCTAGGTCGGTCTACGTAGCGAGAGCCCGGACTACACCTAGATAACCCGAATACCCCTTCACCTTTGCTCTTCCTTGATCATTCTATCACCCTTGAACCCGACCTAATCCTAGCCCTTTTTCTTATTCGTTTTCTCCGTCACCTTAGTCATAGTTGTAGTCTTCTTCCCTTCTTATCATTCTAGTT
Organism: Agrostemma githago; assembly: GCA_958450325.1. Lineage (NCBI taxonomy): Eukaryota > Viridiplantae > Streptophyta > Magnoliopsida > Caryophyllales > Caryophyllaceae > Agrostemma > Agrostemma githago. The sequence continues at coordinate 22,567,298 of OY288255.1, read as the reverse complement.
TAGCTTAGTTCGTTGACTTAGTCTTGTGTTTGGGTGACCTTAGTCTAGATGCCTCATTACCGTCCCCGTGGATTCGACCCGACTTGCCCTATCTATGTGTTAGATGTAGTTGGTTATTTATTGACGGTGGGGATCCGCGACAAATCCCTACCATCACTGACCATCCTGCACGACGCCAGGATGCTAACCAAAAAATGCCGCAACTGCCAGATTCACTCGCCAATAATCCACGCGCCGGCGAGAGAGCTTCAACCTATCCTAAGCCCTATCCTTTTTTCCCAATGGGGGATGGACATCCTAGGACGTTTCACAACAGCGACTGGGGGTAGGAAATTCGTGATAGTAGCCGTGGACTACTCTTCAAAATGGATAGAAGCGGAGGCCGTCTCAAACATCATTGAGCCGGCTGTGCGTAAGGTAATCTGGCGCAATGTCATAACCCGCTTCGGAGTACCAAAGGTGCTGGTCTTCGACCATGGTCGCCAGTTCGACAACCCTCCCATAAGAGGATGGCTGGAAGGATTAGGGATCGCCGTAGCATACTCTGACGTCTGCCACCTCCAAACCAACGGTCAGGCTGAGGTGGCCAACAAAAAAATCCTCAACGGGCTAAGGAAGATGCTGGAAGACCTCAAAGGAAGGTGGGAGGATGAACTGCCAAGTGTGCTCTGGTCATTAAGGACAACGCAAAAAGCCGCTACCGGACGTTCGCCGTTTGGCCTCGTCTACGGAGCAGAAGCTCCGCTTCCCATAGAAGTTCGCATCCCTTTCGCCCGCAGCAAGTATTACCTGGGGGACATGAACGAAGCCGCCATGGCAGAAGCCCTGGACCTGGTAGAAGAAACCAGAGAAGAGGCGCATGTGAACCTGGTCGCATACCAACAGCGTATGAATAAAGCATACAACCAAAGGGTCAACCACCGAAAATTCTAGGTGGGCGACTTGGTCCTCAGAAAATCCGCGGCGGTCGGCAAAGTAAACGAAAACGGAAAGCTTAGCGCCAACTGGAAGGGACCATATGAAGTTACCAAGGTAGTAGGACCAAGTACCTACAAGCTAAAAGACGGGGAGGGGCGAGATCTGCCATCACACTGGAACACAGACACCGTCAGAAGATACTATATCTAGGCGGCATATAGGCCAACTTTTGTTTTGATTTCCGGCAGGGTACGATCGGGCCTGTCGACGACCCTGCCTCCAAAACTTGTAACCACTTTGAAGAGGAGGGTATTTTCTTTGTTAAATTTACTTGCTCCCCGTTATCTACCTTCTCGAGCAGCAAGCAGGGGCAATAAGGGGGGGGGGGGATCCCCTATTCACTTAGCATAGGAAATGGACACCCCACCAAAAAAGGCTAGGGTCCCCCATCCACATTTATGGGGGCATAAGCCCAAGACCGTTTGGGTGCCATAGCCCCAGGCGGCAACATGGCTAGGGTCCCCCATCCACAGTTATGGGGGCATAAGCCCAAGACCTTCTAGGTGTCATAGCCCCAAGCGGCAACATGGCTTGGGTCCCCCCATCCATAGTTATGGGGGCATAAGCCCAAGACCGTATGGATCCCATAGCCCCAAGCGGCAACATGGCTAGGGTCCCCCATCCACAGTTATGGGGGCATAGGCCCAAGACCGTCTGGGTGCCATAGCCCCAGGCGGCAACTTGGCTAGGGTCCCCCATCCACAGTTATGGGGGTATATGCCCAAGACCGTCTGGGTTCCATAGGCCCAGGCGTCAACATGGCTAGGGTCCCCCATCCACAGTTATGGGGGCATGGGCCCAAGACCGTCAGGGTGCCATAGCCCCAGGCGATAACATGGCTAAGGTCCCCCATCCACAGTTATGGGGGCATAAGCCCAAGACCGTCTGGGCGCCATAGCCATAGGCGGCAACATGGCAGGGTCCCGCACCCACAGTTGTGGGGGCAAGGGCCCAAGACCGTCTGGGAGCCATAGCCTCAGGCGACAACATGGCTAGGGTCCCCCACCCATAGTCATGGGGCATGGGCCCAAGATCGTCTGGGTACCATAGCCCCAGGCGGCAACATGGCTAAGGTTCCCCACCCACAGTCATGGGAGCATAAGCCAAGACCGTCTGGGTGCCATAGCCTCAGGCGACAACATGGCTAGGGTCCCCCATCCGCAGTCATGGGGGCATAAGCCAAAAATCCACCTGGCATGACCCCCATCCAAAGTTATGGGGGCACGACCTCCTCCTCCCTTGCCCTTGGCGGCAACAAGATTGAGGTCCCCCCATCCACAGTTATGGGGGCATGACCCCCCATCCATAGTTATTAGGGCATCACCACAAGCACATGGGCGCCATGAAGCCCCATGCAGCGACATTAAAACAGAGGGTAGTCAGCATATGAAAGGCAGCAAAGCAGAGAAGCATACATAACAAGATTATGAAATAAGACCAAAATCGAAATAGAAAAGCCAAAGGCGTCCGTAGCGCCAAATGTTGGTTGCAGTAATGAAAGTCAAAATAAGGGTACGACTATTACAAGATCGACAGCCGTCCCTAAAGGATCAAGCGACACCTACAAACACGACAAAAAGGGAAAAAAACGATGAAGCATGGAGGGCAAGCCTATGCCTGAACCTCAAGGGTAGGTGCAAGGAGATCCACCAAAAGCCTCAAGAAGGGGCAGAAGAGTGAGCGGTGTCAGCCGACTCTTGTGCCGCCCTCTCCTCTCCCTCCCTGAGGGTACATGAGGCACAGGAGGACGACGGCCTGATTTCCTATTTAGGGGAGGTTGGAGATGCCGCCTCAGGCGACCCATCCTCACGCTCATCCTCTTCGGCTCGAAGACGTTGGTAAATCGGGTTATACCGACCGAAATCAAAGTTGGGGTCATACTCACGAAGAGCTGCAGATGTCAGTCCAATCACTGCGTTCATCCCCTTTGTGTAAGCCTCACCGGCCTCCTTCTCCAGCTCGGCAAACTCTACAGACTTCTTTGCCACGACCCCTTCGGCCGCCCCCAACTTGGACTGAAGAGATTGCGCCTCGGCATGGGCGGACTCCAACTGCCCCTCCAAAACTTTCCGGGACGACTTGCAAGAGGAATGGACGCCCTGGAGAGCCTCTAGCTCGACCCGGCTAGCCGCCATCCTCTCCTCAGCCTCCAACCTTAGATGTTTTTATGCCTCCATTTTCAGCTCCACCTCCTGCAACCGGGAATTCAATCTTAGGCCCTCCTCCGCCGCCTTCTTAATCACAATTATGGACTGAATAGACCTGAAAAGGTCCTCTCCCACGCTACGGTAGACAGTCTCCAACTGGGCGGGGGTTTGAAACCGGTCGATAGACGAGACAACCCCCTCCAGCATCCTGAAATGGAAAATTTCAGACAGAGTAGGGAGGGGCATATCCACAGCAGCGGCAATGTCTCGCATAGTGTCCTTGTCCCGAGAAGCCTCCAGGCGGACTGCCCTCTCCCCCGGATTAGAGGGCGGCACAATTACCTCCGCCGAACTAGGAAAGGCGGCCACAGTAACAGCAGGACAAAACTTTCGGCCTTGGGGAGATAACAACCTCAGAAGCCCCAACATCATCTTGTACACAGGCTATGATCATGGCCGCCTCATGGGCGGCAGACGGCGACTCCACAGCTTGCCTCTTCGGAGGAGGAAGATCCCCGAAGTCCGAAGTCACGGCCTCTTTCCTCATCCTAGCGAACCTCGACCTGCGGTGAGTCTTTATTGTGGGGCAATCTACTGATGGTAGCGGCGGCTCAGCGGAGAGCGGGCAAAGTAAAGAGTCCAACCCCAGCAAAGTAAGCTCCCCAGACGCCCAAGAGTGCACCGGTCTGCTACCTGCAAAAATAGCCAGAAAAAGGAGCAAAGAGTTGAGTCGCTGTTTGCTATCAGAAAAGGAGGACGACACAAGTGAATAGGTTGGTCCCCAGGTACCTGGGCCGGCGACAGGGACGCTCATGCCCACCCGTTCCAGGTACTCGTTACTGGTAATTAGGTCGATGGGGGGCAGCCAAACTGTGGGCATGGCCACCCTCTCCTTACCAACCAATTTCATAACAGTAGGAAAGGCGCGAACAATCTCCCTATCTGGCGGTTCTAGGCTTGACTACCTCATATCCAGACATCGCCCCACCTCCTCGTCACTCTCCATGTTGACGCGCACATTAGACTGAAACACCCGGGGGACAGACCATTCACTACAAGAGATTAATGATTAGGCGACATTTATCTAATTGCATAAGTCGAAATGCCACCTAAAATAATCTTAAATTGACAATTAAAATTGCAAATAAGACAAATGCCGCCTAAATGAGTGTGCTAAACTGCTAATCAACGATTCACCTCACCCGCTCAACAATTCACTAATTCACCTCGCCCGCTCATACAATTCACTCCCCGCCCAAAATAAAAAACTTACTCCGTAAAACCCAATTTCCTAATTCCTAATTCTGAAACACACAATTGTTATTGCAATTCTGAGACAAGCAATCCTAATTTCCCAACTCCTTAAATAAATACTCCTCGTCAATTCATCAAACATTAATCATCTGATTGCAATTTTGAGACACGTAAACCTAATTTTTGCAGGTTTGTCTTCTTCTTCTTCTTCTTCCTCCTCCTCCTCCTCCTTATTTAACTAAAACATCTTATTGCAATTGTAAATTAATTTGTTTTTTTTTGGTGTGGCTGATGATCTATGGCGTACGTTTTTGCTGATGCTTATGGTTCTATTTTTAATTTTGATATTGTCGTTTTTTAGTTTATATGTGCAACGATCGATTTGTTCTTGATTTTTGTTTCTGATTTGTTCTTGATTTGTTTCTGATTTGTTCTTAATTTTTTAGTTTCTGATTTCTGTTCTTGATTTTAAGGCTTCTGTTTGTACTTCTGTTCTTGATTTTGTCTTCGATTTGATTTCTTTTTTATACTTCTGTTTATACTGCTAATCACAAACAGGCTGTTATGCTTGTTTATACTTACTGCTGTTGATTTGCTTTGTTTTTGACACTTCTGTGTATACTTCTGATTTGATTATGCATTTAAAAGTTGCAATTATCTTATTTGTTTTATACTAACACCAAACTGCGCTAGTACATGAGATTGCAATTTAACACCACGAAAGATCCGAGCATTCTGTTCGAGCCAAATTGCATAAATAGTGGCTGCAGTACACCCCATAAACACCTCTCTTTTCCAATGTTTTTGATGCTTGAGTCGGTTGCCCTATTGCCATCATCCACGCTACCCAAAACACCCACCAGCCAATCTATCTCTCGTCTTCAGAATAGCTTTCCAGTGATCTGATTGAGTCGCATTACTAGCAACTGCCCAGATTGTATTACCCTTCATTTAGTAGAGCTGAGTCGACATCTTCCAAAGACTCTCCCTATCACTATCAAGCTGACAAAAGCATTTACTAAGAGTTGTTACATTTTGTGATTTTTGACAGATTCTGACTTTTGCTTGTTCTTTCTACTTGTAATGTTCTTTTCATTCTTCTCGACTTGATTTATTTACTTGATTCATACCATTATAAAAAAACCCTACCTGACTATATTTAATGTTATAAGTAGATATACTAGAGTTTTTTCTATCCATAAATATTGTCAAAAAGTAAACATTTAACTTCATTGTTTTTTCTTTCAAACAAGTTTATGTGTTATCTTATCAGGACCATGGATAATAGCAGTCGCAAATGGATTGATAGTGATAATCGGTATGAGTATTTGAGTGGGGTAATGGATTTTTTAAATTTCGCCTTTAGACAAGATAAAAACGAGAAGGTCCCTTGTCCATGTACCAAATGTTTAAACCGCATTAATTTGGATAGAGTAGATATGTATGAACACCTTGTGATAAATAGAATGATGGTAGATTATGACGTTTGGTATTGTCATGGTGAATCATTATCCTCTAAAGTCTCTAAAGTAAACACAAATACTATTGTTGAACCTGACGATAGTAATGAGAATGTTAATGGTGGATGTAATGAGGATACCAGGAGATTATTATCGGACATTTTTAGAGCTTCTAACTTGGCCCGAAATATTCTTGAAGAAGGTGGTAGTGTTCAAGAAAGTATAAACATAAACAATGATAATCATGATGAGTTTGAAAGACCTAATAATGTTGCTGCTCAGGCTGAAATAGAAAAGTACAATAGGTTTGTCAAAGATGTTGATATTGAGCTTTACCCCGGATGCAAGGAGTTTAATCGATTATCTTTTTTGCTAGAATTATACAACGGTAAGTGCAGATTTGGTTGGTCTAATGCTTCTCTCGATTTCTTGATCAAACTACTTAAGAAAGCTTTTTCTAAGGGTGAGACTTTACCTAATTCTTCCCATGAATGTAAAAAGATTGTTGATGGATTAGGTCTCTCGTATATAAACATTGATGTGTGTCCAAATCATTGTATGTTATTTTGGAAAGAACATTCAGAATCACAAGAGTGTGAGATATGTCATGCTTCTAGATGAAAGGTGGATGGAAATAAAAATGATGATTCTACCACTGTTTTAAAAAAAATATTCCATCAAAAGTGTTACGATATTTTCTCTTAGGACCAAGGCTTCAAAGGCTTTATATGTCACCAAAATTAGCAAATGAAATGAAATGGCATGCCACAGAACGTACAAAGGATGGCATCCTAAGGCATCCTGCTGATGCAGAAGCTTGGAGTAGTTTTGACAGTAGATACCCACAGTTTGCCATTGAGCCTCGTAATGTCAGGTTGGGCCTATCAAGTGACGGTTTTAGTCCGTTTGGTAGAATGGATAGTACTCATAGCATTTGGCCAGTTATTTTAATACCTTACAATTTACCTCCGTGGTTATGCATGAAGAAGGAGAACTTCATTTTGTCAATTATTATTCCAGGCCCAAAATCACCTGGAAATAATATTGATGTGTACTTGCAACCTCTTATAGAAGAATTGACTAACTTGTGGAATAATGGAATACCTACATTTGATTCCTCAGCCCAGGAAGTTTTTCAAATGCGTGCATCATTGTGTTGGACAATTAATGATTATCCTGCTTTAGGAAACTTGTCTGGTTGGAATATACATGGTAAGTTTGGTTGTGTTTCATGTAATACAAGTTATTGTGCCTAGAGGTTGAAGTATGGTAAAAAGTTTTCTTACATGGATCACCAACGATTTCTTGTCGATTTCACAAAATTCAAGCCACCTACAGGATCTGAATTGTTAGAGCAACTTCGAGATATTAATTTTACTTTAGGGAAACTTAGTGATCCACCTACGGGGGTGGTTCATGGTAAATGGAAAAAGAAGAGTATATTTTTCAAACTTCCTTATTGGGAGTTTAATTTAGTGCGTCATAATCTTGATGTCATGCATATTAAAAAAAAATGTATGTGACAACATCATATACACACTCTTGAATGTCCAAATGAAATCAAAAGACAATTTGAGCGCTAGAAAGGACCTTAAACTTCTTGGAATTAGGAAGAAATTATGGCCACAATCGCGAGGGGGAAGAACATTTTTGCCACCAGCTCCTTATTGCTTGACTAAAGAGGGTAAGAAGTGTTTTTTAAAGGTTTTAAAAGAAGTCAAATTTCCGGATGGGTACGCCTCTAACATATCTCGATGCATCCATAAGAATAACACTTTGTGTGGACTTAAAAGTCATGACTGCCATGTCCTTATGCAATGTCTTCTCCCGGTTGCTTTGAGGGGAAATCTAGATGACAAAGTTACATCTACTTTGACTGAACTATGCACGATATTTAGAGTCCTTTGTGGAAAAACACTTCACATCCATGAGCTCGATCTACTTGAAGGAAAGGTTGCTAAGATCCTTTGTTCTTTAGAGAAAATATTCTTGCCTTCATTTTTCACGATTACCGTTCACCTGGTCATTCACTTAATTCATGAAGCTAGAGTAAGCGGGCCAGTGCACTACCGTTGGATGTATCCGATAGAGAGGTATTAATTTTTTTTTAATTTTTTTTAAATTTCATTTGAACCCATTGACAGTTTTTTATCATATTATTGTAGGTACTTAAAAACCTTGAAGTCTTATGTTCAAAATCAGGCTCGACCAGAAGGTTCTATTTCAAAGGCCTACCTTGCTGATGAATGTCTCATCTTTTGTTCAAGATATCTAAAAGGAGTAGAGTTAAGAAGTTATCTTCGTAATACTGCTGATAACATGCTAGATGATACCGATGATGAAGAGCCATGTTTGTTTCCTTCTTAAGGGAGACCATACGGAAGTATACTTGGATTTAGAATGGAAGAAATAATGTGGAAGCAAGCTCATCGTTATGTCTTGTTCAATTGTGATGATACAAATCTTAACTCGTTAAAGAAGTAAGGAAATCTAATTTTTTTTTAGCAAACATAAGCTATAAGTACATCAATTATTGTATGATTTTTTCATTATGAGTTTCGAAGTGGATTCAACATTGATTAATTGTGATATGATCTATAGGATATTTTTTTCACATGTTAGGGATCACATGGCACACATTAGTAGAACGAATCGTCGAAGAAGACCAACACAACGTGAGAAAGAGAAGCTTTATAGTGAAGGTTTTAGTGATTGGCTACGAAATTATGTATGTGTTATAAACTAATATTAGTTTTAAATTAATTTTAAGCTTATTAATCAGATAACTTAGTGTGTTGCATTTTTTTGTAGGTTAACGATCCTGAGAATGGGGCAGATCACCGACTTACTCGTGACATTAAAACTCTTGCAAGAGGTCCAAATTTTATTGGAAGAAGGTTTCATGGATTTGATGTAAAAAATGGGTTTCGGTTTAGAAGTAGAGGCTATGAGCAAAATTTGACAACTCAAAACAGTGGGTTAATGGTTGTTGCAAAAACACAGAGCTATGCTAGCTCTATTGATTCGCGTCCCATGCTTGGAGATGTGACTTACTTTGGTCGTGTTATTGACATTGTTGAGTTGGATTATTATGGAGATTTTAAGGTTGTGTTGATGGCATGTGATTGGGTTGATGTAGTAAGTGGAAGAGGCATAAAGAGAGACAGATTAGGTTGCACATTAGTTAAGTTCCAGCATCTAATACACACCGGAGGTCGCTTAAGTGATGAGCCTTTTGTTTTCCCTTCTCAAGTCCAACAAGTTATTTTTGTTGAAGGTGGTATGGAGGCACATTGGTGCATTCCGATACCTATGAAACGTAGGGATACATTTGACACAGGGGAGGGTGACTATCAAGATGTTGGATTGTTTATGAATAATGATTCTGAAATGGTTGAATTAGAAGTTGATTTAGATGCAGAAATGGATGAGGCTTCAACATCTAACTTTAAAAGGGTTATATGTAAATGAGGACCAAGCTAGAGATGAAGTTGATGAAGAAGATAATGATCTTAATTAAATGATGACCAAATTGGAGATGAAGTTGATTTATTTATGATGAATTTGAACTATTTGGATTCATTTTATCGTATGCTGCATTCATGAACTTCTTATTAAAAGATGATCTTTGTTTTTTTTCTTCACTTTCACACTATCTCTTTCTAGAATGTATTGTGCAGTTCAAATTAATTTGGAAATGTCGTTCATGTGATTGTGTATGTCTCTTAGACCTTATTTCTGTTAACTTTACGGTGAAGGTAAGGTTTTCGTATAAGCCGATAATATTTCAAGAGGTGAAGGTTTTCATATAAGCTGATTATTTTTCATGTTAATGCTTTATTTGATTTGTACCAGGCATTTCATAGCTTCCAATGGTGACAGCAAAACGACCTCGTATTGTTAATGTTCGAAGTGATGGTGGTGAAGTTTCACCGGTTACTCCCCGAGAACCACTTCGATCTCGTCAAGTTCAAGAAGATGAAAATCAAGCTTCCCAGGCTCGTGACGACTTTAATAGTGAAATTTTTTTCATAGACACGACTTTCGTAGATGAAAATGTTGAAGGTAATTAAGAGGTCTTTTCCTGAGATGTTTAGTTGGTATATTGGTTTCAATGTGATATTGTTGGTTTGATTCTATAGCATTGCTAAGATACAAGGGTATGTTAGCTATCAGGTTGCAGAACATTAGACTCCTTTTTTTGTATGCGACTCCCATCTCCCATTTTATCGTTTATATCAGCCCTTTTATTGGGTAATTTTAATAAATTTCAGTTCTTTTATAGGCATTCTAAGTCTACAACTACTAAGCGTAGGGGACCGACTTTGATGGCCAATATTTGAAACTTACCTAAAGACAAAAGAATATTCGTTAACTAGAATGATGATTGGCAGCAAGTGGGAGGTGAACGATCTCATCTTGCTAATTTCATTGGTACAATAGCGAGGAACCCTGCCTTATGCTCGTTAAGTTATCCTCTTGACTGGAGACTATTTCCACAAGTACAAAAGAACGAGCTTCTTTAAATTGTGAAGGTGAATTTTATGAATAAGAAGGACAAACATTTACTACTTATATAATATATATTTGTCTTACTATATTGTTATTATTGTTTCAAATGGTACAGTCAAAGTTTATTATTCCAAATTCTGTAGCTGCGAAGTATGTGTTGCAATCAATAGGAAGAAAATGGAGTAACTTTAAGGCCGAACTTAAAAATGACTTCTATGAACCAAACCGCGGAAATGCAAGCAAAGTTTTGAATGCTAAACCAGATAATGTGCCACGAGATCAATGGATTTCATTAGTTACTTATTGGAGTTCAACAAAAGCAAAGGTATGGTTTGAATGTATATATTCTCTTATTTTACACTTTAGCTTCAGGATTTATGTGGACAAACATCGATGTTAATATGATTAGTTTATCAACTTAATTGTGAATAGTTAATAATTTTTGTTAATAAGTACATCATTTATATGGAATGAATTGATGTGGACAGGAACGCAGTGTTAAAAATAGACAGAGTCGTGGGTGCCAAGTTATGGCACACACTGCTGGATCGAAAAGTTTTGCATGTGTGATTGAAGAACAGGTTTGTAATTTTTTTACGGTAGCAATTTGATAGCTTGGAGCTCACATGTACAAAGTAATGATTATTTAAATATCTTCTTGACAGACAGTTGATGGAGTACCAACATCCCGTGCTCATGTGTTCTTGGAGACTCATAAGGACAGAAAAAGGGATCCTGCTTCAATGGATGAAAAATCAAAGCAAGCGGTGGTGAGAACTATGTTCAACTTTTATTCAATTGCTCATATGTTTGATTATATAAAAATTTTGGTCGGAGTTATGTGAATTTCACATGAGGTTGTATACCTCTTTGGTCGTGTTTAGGAAATGATTAATGCGAAATTAAATGATATGCCAAACAATAAAGAGGTCACAAATGGAGCTGTTGCTTGGGATGGAGACATATATTCCCAGGTAATCAATGAAATTATAGGTCCGGAGAGAAAAGGACGAGTTCGCGGGCTTGGTAGAGGGCCAACGTCCATTCCATCTACATGTTATGGTAACAAAGAGGGTTTGGATGATGATCACATTTTATGTAACCAAAAAATACAATTTTTGGAGTGTGAGCTTAAGAAGGTGAATGATAAATGTCTCAAGATACAAGAAGACAATTTAGAAGCGCAAAGAATAATGCAAGAGGAGTTAACCATGCTAAAGATGGCTTTATTTTGGGAGTAAATTAAAAATTACTCCCTTTGAAGATATCAATTTTAAAATTTACTCCCTTTTGAAATTTTTGTTAAAAATAATTCTCAAAATCTATCAAAAGTTCAAAAATTGCTTCAAAATATAATTTTTGGACGAAAATGCCCATAACGTTTTTATGCCACGTTAGTTTCACCTCACCCTCTAGCCAAGGGTATTATCATCCTAAAAATAAATTTGGAAGCAATTTTTGAACTTTTGATAGATTTTGGGAGTTATTTTTAACAAAAATTTCAAAAGGGAGTAAATTTTAAAAGTGATATTTTAAAAGGAAGTAATTTTTAAATTACTCTTATTTGGGAGAGATATTCTTAATCCTCGTTTGTAGTCGGCAGAATCTTACTGCTTAACTTTTTTTTGATGACCCACAATTTTTATTAGCTAGCAACTTTGATAGCAACTTGGATTTTTGGATGGTGCCTATTTAATTAGGCTTTTGTAATGATTATTTGACTACGAATTATATTTTCTATGTTATAAAAGCAGTTATTTTAAATATTTGGTCTTTCGTTAATTTGTTGGTTTTCATTCTTCTGTACATTAAAACAATATCGTTAAATATTAAAACAACGCTAATGCAAGATCAGTACGTTCGTTGGCGGGAAAAAAAGGGAAAAAAAAATTAGCAAAAAAAAAACAATTGAAGAAAATTAATGGAATCTTGGAATTAATAAGAAGTCTTTAGTGGCGCTTATAAGCTTTACCAGCATTTGCACAAATGCCACAATACCTTTTCGCGACATTGCATCTAGCAGCATAAGATTAAATGCTGGTAACACTTTTGGTGGCATTTATTTATGCCGCCTAACCCCTAAATAAACGCCGCTAAAGACGTGATATCTTGTAGTGATGTCGAGCCGAGCGCACGTACAAAAAGGCGCCCCTCCAACTATGACAGTTGGAAAGTATGGGGTAAGAAGTAACGTATTTGCCTCGCCGACCCAGAGCCCAATAGTTAGACGACGGCACAACCTTGAGATGCGCCATAAATCTGAACGCCTCCACCGAGGGTCTCCACCTCCTAAACCGGCACACCCAACAATAGAAGATGATGGGGCGAAAAGCCTGAGGAGTCAGCTGACCCAACGCCAGATTCATACGACAGAACACCTCCTCTACAAAGGGGTCAAGGGGAAAACGCAAACCAAACTTCAAAGACTCTACCGACACCCCCACACAGCCCTCAGGGGGGAGCAAATCGACTAACCCACTTCCGGCATCACATAGTCGTAACTCTCCCCCAAAGGATAAAGTTCCTTGGCGGCGTCAAGACCGTTAGCATTCAGGGCCCTACGGCGCCAATCCTCATCTACCATGGTGTCGGCGCGACGAAGGAGGTCATCATCACCCTCAGTGCTCTCCAACTGCCCGTCCCTCCGCCTGCCCAGAAGCGGAAATCAGGCGGCTGGGAGACGACTTATCCACCTCAGAGGAATTCCCCCGACGACGGGAACCCCTCTGACGACGGCGTAGAACCATCGAACTGCCCTCCGCCACACCTCCCCCAGAAACGCCGGAAGACGGCACCTCTCCCTCACCTACCCCAGAAATAGAAGTCACCCCCCCTCGAGGAGGTTCGCGGGCATAAATGCGCAAGGTTTGAAGAGGGACCGCGGGTATGGGCTCCACTACCTCTACAGATGCGTCAGATGGGGCATCGCCGGCGTCTTCCCAAGATCCACCGGACTGGGCCCCGTCATAGGCGGACATCGCCTTGTCACCCTCATCCTCAAAACGGACCCGACGAGAACGGGTGGAAATGACTCGGAAGCTAGGAAATAGAAAAAAAAAGAAGAGATAGGGAACTAACCTACAAAGGTACGCCGGCAAAACTAGAACTCCCGCTGCAGGAGTCGACGACTTAACAAAGACAAAGGAAGAAGGAGGCAAAAAAAGGAATGTGCGTTGCTCTCTCAGTGAGAGAATCAAAAGCGCAAATGAAAGCAAGTGAAGAAAAGAGCCCCTATTTATACACAAGGAGCTACCTAGGGCCACCCATAAGAAATCTGACAAGGGACAAATGGCATTCAATGCAACTTGAAAAAATTAGAATACGAAAAGAAAACACGGGGAATAGGGGTAGACAAATTGAAAATGCAATTTTGGCGCAAAACACGAGGGTCCACATTTAATATCTAACCAGCCTACACCCAGAAATCCTAACAAACACAGCTGAAGGGGACCGGCATCCCCATACACAAAGCCGGAAATTGCAAAATAAAACCAGAGGAAGCCGGCACCCCCTGAATTACATAATCCGGCTAGGAAACTACCCAAAGTAAACAAAAGAACGACAAAAATAAAAAGGCTGAGGATCACCCATAAAGCACCGTCAACATAACTACACCACCAAAAGTGGACCGCCTTCCCTCTTTGTTGACTTCAACCAGCAAAACGAGGCCCAACCAAGCCTGGAACCCTAGTCCCTCTCCACCTCATCAATATCCTCCCGAGGAAAGGAGGAAGCCCGGCTGGCAGTAGGAGACGAGGAGGCAGGAGAAGGAGGAGGGGCGCGAATCCTACGAAGGGTGTCAAAGCCCTCCTCCATTTCGCCTTCAGAATCAAAAGGGCACAAGGGCCCAGCCATCCACGACGGCCCAGACGAGCCGATGTCCGAGGAGGAGTAAGAACCGGAGGAATCACCAGAGGACGGGCAATCCGAATCAATGTCCGGCTCGGACACTCAAAAAAGCACCCGACCCCTCCGACGGCGGCGGGGACGGACATCACCATAGGAAGGCCCGACAATCCCCCCAGCAGGAGCAGCGCTCGGACGAACTACGACAACATTCCCAGATGGACGCGACGGAGCCCTGCGGGAGACCCAACGTCCTCGCTGAGACCTGGAAGGCTCCGGAGAAGGGGGACGCTTTCGACGCCTGGCAGGGGGCACGTGGATGCACTAAGGACGGGGAAGATTTTCTGCCAGAAGAAGACATGACTGAGTTAAGTTTATTTAGGTTGGAATGAAGAGATGATACTAAAAATGGCAAAAAAATTGGAGCATTATATAGGAGCACACAGCATTTAATGCATACAACCACCCAGCAACCTAGGGAAGGACAAAGATCATCATTACCTCTAAGGACACCCTAGGTACAGATAGGGGAAGGCGATCAGACTCCCCGCAAGGCACCAGCAACCATGTAATGCCTCGCCCAAGTATGGATCGCTGGAGATGGCCTACGATAGTCCTTGGCAGACAACCAGCGATGGGACAATTGATGGGGGTCGGCACCTCAGGCAGCCGGCAGCCGGCCACGTACATGTCTTCCCACCTTGCAGTAAACTTGCGCCGGCTCCCTCCCGGCGGGGAGGTGTGCCGGCTTGTCCCGGTAAGGGACGACAGATCCCTACGCTCAGAGCTCTATAAATACCAAGAGAACCACCACAAGGAAAGGGACACAAATATACACCACATATCATCTCTCTAAAAAGCTAAGTAATATCCTCCATCATTCTAGGTCGACTTCTTAGTCTCGTTCACTGAGCGATGGAGAGGCAACCTCAGACACCTTCCGAGGCCCTTGTGTGCTCCTTGTGCAGGCCCGGAACACAGAGCTAACCAGTGACGGAGAAAGCCGCTGGCCACATCCGGTTGGAGGCCTACGATTGTTTGCTACCCAAACAATATGTATATATATGTGTGTGTGATATATATATATATATATATAAACACACACACACATACATATATATATATATATACACACACACATATACATACACACACGCACACGCACACACACGCACACACACATATATATAGAGATAGGTTCACATAAGAACAAGAATTCTTATAAGTTCATAAGTTCCAGTGTTAAAGTTACACAAAAAGTGCTTAAAGTTACACAAGATAAATTATAAAGTTGCACTTGATCACTTGAAGTGATAAAAGTGCTGGATGTTATAGTTACATATCAATTTTGAACAAATGCAACTTTATCGCATGTCATCTGTAACTTTAATATAGACTTAATTACATATGGTGAACTTACTTGATCTCTTCTCTCTCTCTCTCTCACACACACACACACACACACACACACACACACACACATAGAGGCCGGATCTGGTACATTTATTCATTTTGCTACATTTTTACCTCTTAATGATGTCCATTGGATTTAATGGGATCAAGGGCTCAGATATGCATATTTTACAATAATAAAATCACATACTTCATAACAGTTACACATCTTCTTGATTCTTTGACCCAAAACAAAATCAAAATAAAAAAAAAATCAACATAATATATGTCATTATACGCTTTTCTACAAATTAAAAACTGAATCAAAAATAAAAATAAAAATAAAAATCAACCTAATTCAATTTCGTTATTCAACGTAATTCAATTTTGTTCTTCAATATATATTTTTCGTTATTTCTTCTAGCTAGATGCCATTATACAATTGTAGAGTTCCTATATTTCTTGGTTAATCAATTTCAATTTTATAATAAGTTGTCACATTTCCTTTCGTCTATATAGACTTGAAACACGTAACTTTGATCATTCTCCAGGTAATTGTAATATTTCGATCATTCTCCAGTTATCAAGTTCTATGAGTTATTCCAATGTAGATACGTAGTTATTGCAATGTAGAAACTCAGTTATTATAATGAATAACTCTTGTTATTGCATTAAAATGAAATTTAAATTCAAATATAATTAATTTTAAAATAATGTTATTTGATTTTAGGTAGTTATTCCAATGTAGAAACTCAGTTATTGTAATAAATAACTCGTGTTATTGTATTGCGATGAAACTCAAATATGATCATTTTAAAAATAATATTATCTGATTTTACATAGTTATCTATACTATTTAATAAAACAGTAACCAAAGCACAATTTTTTGGCGCCAAAACGCACATTATTAAATCATCTCACTTTCCATATTAATCTATATAATCTATATATATTATAAAATTTATAATAACCATTAATCTAATATAAAACTCCGTATTAATCAAAAGTTTCATATTAATAAGATATTTTTGGTATGTACATCCGATAAAATGTCAAAGACAAAAGTTTATAATATTTTGACGGTAATATAATTTATCAAGGGATAAAACATTTGAAAACACCATAAATAGAGATATGTTGACAAAACAACTTATTATGTTAATTGCGGTTTAAATTATTTTTATACTAATGATCTAACATAGATAAAACATTGTCTAAAATATTTTTTATTTAATAGTTAGGTTAATACCCATGCAAATTGGACGGGTGTTAATAAAAGAACTATGTAGATTAAAATAATATTAGACGGGTATACCAATAAGAATTTATAAAAAAAAAGGATATTAATTATGATAGTATACTTACTAATGAAAAAGACTTATTTGGAATATTGAAATTGGAGCATATTACACGACTGCTATGACATTAATCTGTACATACATATTTTTATGATAACAATCACACCTATCTTTTTAATGTTACACTTTGATTTTCCTCGAGATGATTTCAATAGGAGGTCTATTTTCTATTCACAATTTCTTAAAATGTTTTGAGTTATGATTTTCGTGTCAACTTAGTTCTATTAAAAGTTAATTTTCAATTATTTTATAAAACATAAGTTAAGACTAATTACTCAACGAATAATCGTATCAAACATATCAGATACGTGTATATCATGATAATAGTTACAGTTTAAGCATGTATCTTTGCTTAATTTTTCATTTGTGTATAATTCAAGTTGATTTTAAGCGTATTTTTTTCCATATGATAAATTATTTTTGTTAAAGTTTGATATCCAAACATGATAACCTAAATAAGTCTTTTATATATACCTGTGCAACTTTGCACGGGTATTAACCTAGTTCCAATATAAAAACTCAATTATTTTAATGAATAACTCGTGTTATTGTATTGAGATGAAACATTGAAGGCGCACCCACCAAATAAACTTCACTGAAAGACAAAAAAAAGAGGGGATTTAGTTACATTGAAAGTACAAAAAATAAAATTGAATACAATAATCACATATGTGCGATAGAATAACTTTAAAAATACTATAAAATAACTGGTTGTAAAACACAGTAACTAATACTATAATAAAGTAACTGCAAGAATAATATAAAATAACTGCAACAATAGTATAAAATAACTGAAATAACATAATGAAATAATTGGGTCAAAGAAATAATAATGTACCAAAAACAGAAATTCATGTTATGAAATAATGTGTAGTTATTTCATTGTTCAT
The DNA here is from genome assembly GCA_958450325.1 of Agrostemma githago. NCBI lineage: Eukaryota > Viridiplantae > Streptophyta > Magnoliopsida > Caryophyllales > Caryophyllaceae > Agrostemma > Agrostemma githago. The sequence goes on along the minus strand of OY288255.1, from coordinate 22,549,461 downwards.
ATTCAATTATTTCATTGTTCATATTTAATCTTGTAATATGAAATACATAAATTACTCCAATAATGTATCTTACAATATCACGAATAATACATATTATTGGTGAACAATAACAGAATATAAACAAAAATTCGATACAATAAGAAACCCTAGAATTTGATAACACGAAATCAAATAACATGAAAGAAGCGATATTCAATTCAATACCCAGAACGAAATCAGAAACCCTAAATTAATAACACGAAATCAAACCAATTAATGAATTAAGAAATTGATCACCAAAAATTGAAGCGCATTGATGAAGATATGAAATCACGAAATTGAAATAAAATTTATGATTGAAATTAAGATACGAAATTGAACAAACTTGAAGCAAAATTGAACACGAAATTGCTGATTAAGATATGAAATTGAGCAATACAGCAACCAATTATTATTGAAATACTTGATTGTAAGCAAGATTGTTGGTAGAGATTGGTGTTGGGCGTGAATTTGCTGAGAGGATTTCGATTTGTAAGAGGATTTTGATTGTAACAACCCGGTTCTTTCAATGACATTAATTAACAAGGCGGAAAAATAATTAAGTCCTAAAAAAGGGTGAAAATTATAAACTGTCGACTCCAGTGAGTCTTTTACTGATAAATGAACCGTTTGTTAAAATACAACAACTGAAAACTGAATTACAAATTTCTAAATAAAATAGTCTGATAAAATTTGGGTTACAAGATTTATAGTTTGACACTCTCATTTGCTACACTATATCTCTTGCACTCATACATGCCCCCATGTCCAATCTTGAGGGTTCGTCAATCTGAATGCAGATTTAAATATACATGTCCCACTTAGTGGGAGTAACCTAACCGTCCTTCTAACACAGTCCCGAATAATCAATGTAGTATAACGTTTAGGTTATCTGATTAACAGATAAGCAGACATGTCACATTACAAATCGACATGTATACAATGTGAGGTACACATGAAGTGATTTCAGTTAACATGCGAATCAATTTAAATGTATAAGACATGTAGGTTATATAGGATAAAGTAATTCATACATCATATGAGTATCATGTGAAAATAGAGTAAGACATACATAATACAAATCATATGAAACATAATATCAATCATAATCAATATTCAGGCAGGACATTTAACAAAACATCACTTCCCATTATCAAGCATTTCAATCACATCATTAGTTATAAGAGTATAGAACTGTAACGAAGCATACTAACACATGTGATTTAGAAAACTGTAGTCATTTACTTTTAAAAACAATGGTTTTCTTTCACATAATGCACGGGGCAGGACTCCTAATGTCTCATGCACACTTAAGGCTTGCATCTCACCATAAGTGCGGATGGGAACATCAATCCCGCCAATCATATCGATACTAGGAGGTTTACATCTCATCCCTAGTGCTCAATTGGATCGAACAACAGCTATGGTTTGATTTAGAACTCTAATTGCGGGGGAGAACGGACTGCTGATGATGTAGACGACAACTCGCAGAAGCCTACCCACACCACCGCGAGGCCAACTGACAACACGCAGAAGCAGGGAAAAGAATCACGTACACAACCGTGAATAAAAGTGCCAAGATATCAGAGAGAGAGTAGAGCTGATCAGGCCCTTGTCAAATACATGCGCACGTACCCCCTAACACAACTCTCGGACTCCCGCAAGCCCTCAGTGATAGCCGGTGACTACTACTCTAACGACAATCCATCCACACGCAGCTTCAGGATGTGCTGTCCGTACTCTCATTCAACAGCTCTCCGAGCAATCTCCCGTCACGTCGATCTCTAAACCTTGGCATAACATTGCCCAACACATAATGATACTACGATAGATTATCTATAGGAGACATATAAGGAAGCTGAACACTTAGACTCCCGTAGGATCATTGGTTCAGACAACCAGAATGATCGCATACCGTCCCGAAGGTACAGTTGCTACATATGGGTCACCTGGTATCGAACGGTCAGACTCCCGTAGGACCTTAGTTCAGATGACTGGAAGGATGCATACTGTCTCGTAGGTACAGAAGCCCCAAGAAATGGAACACTCGGAAGGTCCACTACTGATTCATGTAGGACACTGACTGACCCGAAGGTACACCAGTTCCTTAAGCTAATTTAGGAACGATTTACTAAATGATCATCATAATTATGTTAAGTGTATCTTACTTGACTGATTATCTTAAGTATATTTGATGTTAGAGATTTTGAACGTTTTATTTGATATATATTATTTGAACGTTCATTATTTGAGATTTGATTAAAATTCAATTATTTCTAAGTATAATATTTAAGATGAGTTCCTTTATCTTGAAATGGTCTATGTTGACTTAAAAAGCCAAAGTTGACCAAGCTGGACTAGTCAACCCTTAGTTTTGACTTAGTCACTAATTAGTCCTTAAGTGCGTATTATAAAGTTTAAATGTTGTCTTGCATATTTAAGCATTGTTTAACTTAATTAGTACTTTTGGGTTACTCGTCTTTTAGTACTCTATTCTTTTTGGGAACAAGTATTTAGTATATTTATTGCTCAAGTGTACGTATTTAGTATTTTTATACGGTTTCGTATTTGTACAAGTATACTTATCTCTTAAAGCCTATTTATACTTAGTAAAATATTTCAAACATCAAATAAATCTATAATAATTATAAAAATCATTTTTAACCTTATTATGTATCATATTTCTCAAAACTTAGAGTTTTACAAAAATAACTTTCAGTAATAACGAAATCGATAATATTATTAAGGATACTAAATGAGTCATTTTTCAAATGTTAGTTTTAACTTTCGATTTTTATACTCAACATACTTTATGAGTTAAGTTTCCAGATATAAAGTCATTTTTTCAAAATAATATGGTTTATTATTTTTAACAATTTAAAAACGAAAACACCATCTGATATCATGACCACGGCCTACCTTAAACAAATGTCAATCTTGAGCGAAGATGGGAGTCTTAAGTTTAAGGGTGAGGGTTCCTCTAAAGGAAAGGAAGTAGTGAATGTGATGTCTAAGGTTTTTTCTGCTAACATCTTGAGTTAACTGAATGAAATTGCTGGGTTGCTTGTCACCCCACCGCCTCCGATTGTGGTTAATGAATCCACAGAGGTGCTCAAGAGACTTGAACAAAAGGTGGATAATCTAACCACTCTTCTTACCTCATCTCGAACCGAGTTTGGGGCAGGGCTGACAAAGATGGAAGGACATGTAGCTCACCTTAGAGCCCGAGTTCAAGTCATGGGGAATGACATCACAGCATTCAAAAAGGCAGGGCATGAAATAGGAGTAGGTATAAATGATGCAGTCAATGAAGTTAAGTTCGTCAACAGAAATCACCTCAACAGGCATGATGATGTAATGGAAAGGCTTCGCCAGATCTTCGAGGAAATCTCAAAGACAGTGTATCTTCTGCGAGGACATCGCGGAGGATAAGGAATCAAATCTCCTAACCCAGAAATCACCCTCTCAAAAAAAATGCTCCTAGTATAGCATCGTAGGGTCCTTGGTTAAAAACATGTGATCTTTTGCTAAATACTCTTGATCCTTTTGTTTGTCGCCTTATATTGGTTGTCACTGTTTTGGATACTGTTTGATATATCTCTATGCTATGCTTATTCTGTGTGCTTATCTGTTGTGTTTGTTTGCATAATATTCTCACAGCTGATCGACTGATGGTAAGGATTTGTCACGTCCCAACCGATCAATAAATAAACCGGCTATTCCTAGTGGGTAGCTAGGGTAAGTCGGGTCGAATCCACAGGGACGGAAATGCCTTCGGACTAAGGTATGCTACGGTCTAGGACTATGTTAAAGACAAGCTATTCTAAGAGGGTTGGCTAAGGACTAGTCTAAGGTCTAAAACACGGAAAACAAATAAGGAAACGGGCTAGGGTTATGTCGGGTTCATGGAATGATGGGATGGTCGAGGAAGAGCTAAGGTGAAGGGGTAGTCGGGTAATATAGGTGTAGTCCGGGCTCTCGCTACGTAGACCGACCTAGAGGTTCTTGATAGGACCCATCTTAGCGATACACATGACAAACAGGGTTACTAGCGTGCTATCGTGGCCTAGGTCGCATCCAGGCTCTCGCTACGTAGACCGACCTAAGGATCGTCCTCACCGGGCTCTCGCTACGTAGTAAGGGGAACCAAACCCACAAACAAACTATCACCCACAAGAGAAAAGGCAAGAAAAACAAGCATATGAACATACATGTCATTCAAGCATTTCATCAAACATGTTCCATGCATCAAACCAAGAGGAAACCCAAAACTTCCACCAACATCTCTAACAAACCCTTAATCACCCACAATCACGTCCAATCTCCCTAATAACCCTAGCAAGAATCTACTCTAACATATCTATGCTAAAACTAACACTAACAAGAGGAATCAACATAACAATAAAACTTGCATAATGAAACTAGTGAAACAATGGGCAATGAACAATATAATGAACAAAGATTAAAACTTGATTGATAAAACAAAGATAAAAAGAAGGGAAAAGAAGATTATACAGTACTAGAGAAGATGAGAAGAAGAAATCTTGCATAAATGGAAGAAAACCCAAATACATCAACCAAGGTTGTCAATCTTGGTTGAATCTTCAAGAATTCCCAAATTACAGGAGTTAAACTAGGATTAACGATAAAATAGAGACTAATCTACACTAATCTATGCTAATCTATGCTAAACTAGGCTAGGGTTTAATGGGTAATGAAGAACATATCATAAGATTGCAAGAGGGGGGGGGGGGGGGGGGTATATATAGGGTTGTAAGAATAAGCGGAATGAAGTGACAAAGTGCGAGGAGAAACAGGGGGCTCACGGCCATGATGAGGCGGCTCAGGACCATGAGGCACCCCCGTCATGTCCATGATGGTCATGGGCGTCATGGCCATGACGGCCTGCAGTATCTTGCTTTTGCTTGTCCTCTTCATCCCGACCATGATGGCTCTTATCTCGACCATGATGGGTCTTGTAGGCCTCAAATATGATCTCAAGGGTCCCTCCTTGCTTCTCATGGGCTTCTCATCGATTCTCGGTGCTCGGGATCGAGTCTAAGGGGCTCGGAAATGGGTCCCAAAGTCTCGGGATCAAATCCAAGGCATCAAGTGATCGCTCCTTCTCTTCGTTGGCTCCAAAAGTGTATGAAACGAGTCGGAATCGTTCCAATTCTCCATGAATAGTCTTGGGAACCTAAAACGAGCTAGAGGAAGTATAAGTAGCCTAGAAATCGCTCCAAAGAGCGATTTCACAAGGAAAACGGGAACAAAACACAACAAATTAGGCACTACAAACTATAATTATCAACTCCCCCACACTTAACCCTTACTCGCCCTCGAGTAAGCACAAACTGACTACTAAACTAGCTGAGCGGGTATTAGCGCACCCTACGCCCTTTCAACTCACGCGAGTACACTTAGTGGAAAAGTGCACTCCGCAAGGCAAGTGGGGTCTTGCGACAAAACCGTGGATGCAACCGGACACAAAACACATAATCAAACAAACATACAAACAAACAAATAATCGGTTGCACCCAAAAAAAAACAAATACCGCTTCCCTCAAACAAGCGGTGAAAGAAGCACCGGTTTAGGACTCGAGGCAAGTAACAACGTTCCCAAGCTAACGGTACAAACCAAGATGAACTAGACCCTAATAGTATGACGATAAAGCAACAAAAAACGTTGGTAACTTACCTAGGTCCTCCTAACTTTCTAAGAACGTACTACGGGACGATCGGCGGGATGGAAAGTGATGAACCACGATGTTAGTCGACACTGTAGGTAAGTGAAGACCCGCCCCTTTTAGCGATGAGCCAAGAGGGTCGTCCCATGCCCAAAACAGCTTAATTAGTCCAAGTAAAAAGGTGGAAATATTTGCAAAGTGAGGGAAGACCGACCATTACCGCTATCATCCTTCCTAGGGACTCGGTCCTTTGGTAGGCTCTTCACCGTAGTAGTCGGTAAAAGGCTTATTTTGAGATGTTGGGATTCTTTTCGTGAGACGATTTTCTTTTTGGCATTTTTTTCTTTCTTTTGCATTTTTGCTTTGTTTTGCTATGCCATTTCTTTTTCTTCTTTTCTATTTTCTTTTTGGCTTTTTGTGCCTTTTCTTTTTCTTCAATCTTTTCTTTCTTTCGTTTTCTTTCTTTTTCTTTTCTCTGCCCTTTTTTTTTGGCTTGATATGAGTTGTAGGCATTTCTTTTTGCAACAAGAGAGAGAGATTTCAACAAATTGCAATTTTATTGTGTGGATATGTGTAGGAGGTAGGGTAATGGGTATGTCGGGACGACGTCTTCCCTTCATACTCACAAAAAGGGGGGAACTTGGACTAGTCGAGCAATGTCAAACAAGGTCACCTAAGGGACGGGACTCGGCAACCAAGGCCTTTTCACACCGTGGGTGGTCATAATGGTCATAATGCAAATCCCGTAGTAAATCCCTAGTAAGCTAGGTGGACTCAAGGTAAAGGACCAACGAAATCATTGATTTAGGGTCATTCTACTAGGCTAAAGTCCAAGACTCGATTTATACTACTAGGAAGGGAAAGTAAACACTCGCACACTAGCCTCTAAACCGGGTTTTCGAAAACCTTTTACACACACAAGACACAACTAATACAACATAAAAGGAAGACATGACGAAAATGAACGAAAAAGAGACAAAAGATAACACAACAAAACAAGGAGAACAAACACATAAAGAACACAAATACCATCCCGATATTCCATACAAGTCACTAAATCATCCACCAATATGCACAAAGCTCCACCCGAGCACACAACATCACAATTTCCTCCAAACTCCACAAGAAATAAAGAGGGAAAAGGGATAGAAGATGTTACCGGATGTCTTGAAAGCGTTCCAAAAGTAACGGTGATTAAGCAACCTATAAGGAAAAGGGAGGCAAAACACATACAACAAAACAAGTATACGACACAAAGACATAAAAGAAAAAGACACAAAAAAGAAAATCTTTTTGATTTTTGTGGGATTTTTCAAATTTTTAGGGTTTTTGAAGATTTTTTCCGAAAAACTACTAAAATAAAACTAACTACGATAGAATATCGCTCCCCCACACTTAAACCGAGCAATGTCCTCATGCTCGATCGTAGTGTGCGGAGAGACAAAAGAAAAGAAAAGAAACTACGAAAATAATGCTAAAAATCAAAAAGAAGAGTGAAGAAAAGGGTAGAAGGTGTCCGGCCGGGGTGTAGTCAAGTCACCATGGGCCGAGACGAGAAAAGATATGGATGGGAGAAGAAATAAAAAGAAGGAAATAAAAGGAAATGGGAGGGGAGGGCTAGGTGTAATCAAGTCACCTAGCCCGGATTCCGCCCAAATCCGACTAAATCCTACAAAGAAGGGTGAAAATCTTGTAAATTTGGATTTTGAAATGACTCTCGATGTAGTCACGTCATCGAGAGTCGGGAGCAACAAATACCAAGGCCTCGAGGGCCACCATGACACAAAATAAGGGAAGGGGAGTATTCAAAAGGCAACAAGCAACAAAAGACGGAAAAGAACAAAAGAGTCGCCTTACCGATAGGTTAGCAACTCACGAACTCCATCGTCTCATAGATCAATTTAGGTACTTTGCTTGTCTTCTTCATCGTCCTCCCGCTTCAAACTTGATAAAACCGCATGGTAGAGGTAGTAATGGTGTGAGGGGGGTGGGATTTGATGGGAAAGTCGGTGTAAAGTGAAGAGAAAATGAGGTGAGGGTATGTAAATGAAGTGTTGGGTCATATGATATGTGCAAGGGTAGGTAGGGAGGTTGGGAGGAGGTATAAAATGGTTGGGTGGGCTCACATGGTGAAGAAGAGGCCAAAAGAGGAGAAGGGGACCATCCCGGTCGGGATGGATGGTACCGGTCGGGATGACACAGCCGTCCCGGTCGGGAAGCCCTCTTCTCGGTCGGGATGACTCTCCAGAATGTCCAATTTTCAGCACACTCATCCCGATCGGGATGACATCTTTCCCGGTCGGGATGAGTCTTCTAGCCCTTCATTTCCTTGCTAGCTTCACCCACATGTCCACCAATACAACGAGACATAGAATCTCGTCCCCAAAAGCTTGTCAAAAGCTTCAAAAACCCCCATGCCCAAATCCAAGCTTCTATCATCAACTACTCTCTCAAGACTTCATCTTCACTTCATATCTAGTAAACAAGCTCAAATACAACATCGGCTCCCCAAGAATTATCTCGAGAATCATGTTCACTCCCCTCCTCATTGTTGGCCCTTGAAGCCTCAACTCCCTCTATTCTTCCCCTATCTTCACCACCCAAACAACACTCAACAATGGTCTCTTGATCGACCCTCTCTTCTTCATTTGTAGCTTCAAGATTGGGTTGACTTTCTTGTGGAGACTGATAAGTGTAGTTTGTAGTGTCTATTTTACTGTGTTTTGGTCCCATTTCCTTGTGGAATCGCTCCTTGGGAGCGGTTTATGGTCTTCTTATGCTTCCTTTAGTTCGTTTCAGGTTCCCGAGACCGATTTGGAAGAGTTGAAGCGATTCCGACTCTATACATACACATTTTGGAGCCAACGGAGTAGAGGAACGATGACTCGATGCCTTGGAATCGACCCCGAGACCTCGGGACCCAATCCCGAGCCTCCAAGACCCGATCCCGAGTCCCGAGAATCTGCGGGAAGCCCATGAGAAGCAAGGAGGGACCAAAGAGCTCTTAAGGGAGGCCTACAAAGACCCATCCCGTTCGGGATGGCCTCATCCCGTTCGGGATGAAGTGAGCATGAAGTGCGGCTACTATGAGCCCATCCCGATCGGGAAGGTGGCGTCCCGACCGGGACCGACCTCGTCTTGACTGGGACCACCCCGTCTCGGCCGGGACGGGCCTGCTGCTGCACGCCTTGCTTTCTTTTCTTCTCCTTTCATTCTTAAACCCTATATATACCCTTCCCTTGTTATGTAAAGCTTATGCACTTCATTAGACCTTAAACCCTAGACTACTTTAGGTTACATTAGATTAGATTAGTGTATATTAGTCGGTAATTAGTAGTTTATTCTAGTTTAGTACTTGTATTAAGGGATTTATTCAAGATCCATCCAAGATTGACAACCTTGGTGGTTTGTTTTGGGTTTCTCTCATGAATGCAAGTTTCAATCTTTCTTCTTCACTAGTTTGGTACAATCTTCTTCTCCTTTTACTCTTAATCCATTTTTTGTTTATCAAGTTTGAATCTTTGTTCATTGTTATGTTTGATGTTAATAGTTTTCACTAGTATCTTCATGTTTGTTTTGTTTCTTTTGATGATTCCTCTTGTTAGTGTTAATTCTAGATTAGATATGTTAGAGTAGTGTTCTTGCTAGGGTTAGTAAGGTGATTATGGTGTTAATTGGGTGATTAAGGGATTGTTGGAGATTGTTGGTGGAAGATTTGGGTTTCCTCTTGGTTTGGTGCACATCACATGTTTGTTGAAATGCTTGATTGACTAGTAGTTGCAAATACTTGTTCTTCTTGCCTTCCTCTTGTGGGTGGTAGTTTGTTTGTGGGTTCGGTTCCCTCACTAAGTTGCGAGAGCCCGGTGAGGACGACCCCTAGGTCGGTCTAAGTAGCGAGAGCCCGGATTTGACCTAGGCCACTATAGCATGTTAGAACCCCGTTTGTCACGTGTGTCACCGAGATGGGTTATAGGATGAACCTCTAGGTGGGTCTAAGTTGCGAGAGCCCGGACTATACCTAGATTACCCTACTACCTCCTTCACTCTAGTTCTCCCTCGTTGATTCGGTTACCCCTTTCACCCCGACCTAATCCTAGACCGTTCCTTAGTTGTTTTCTCCGGCACCTTAGTCTTAGTCTAGCTTTCTCCCCTTCTACCATTCTCTTGTTTAGCTTAGCTCGTTGACTTAGTCTAGTATTTGGGTCGACCTAGTCTAGGCAATACATTAGCGTCCCCGTGGATTCGACCCGACTTGCCCTATCTACCGTAGGAATAGCCGATTTATTATTGACGGTTGGGATTCCACGACAAATCCCTACCATCAATTTGACGCCGTTGCCGGGGACGGTGCTAGTTTGGACTTTGTTTTCCTATTTGCTTGACTTTGTCTTTGTGTTTTGTGTTTTCTTTTTTTCTTTTTGTTCCTTTTGCTTCTTGTGTGTGTTGTTTATTTCTCTCTTGTCTAGTGCCCAAAAAGCACTAGACTTCTCACGTTTGTTCCTAGTCTACAGTTTGTGCTTAGAGGTGGTGATTATCTTCTTCTTGCAACTCAGAGCCGCTTAAACGGACGGTTGCTAGAATGAGTGGTTTCCAACCGGGTATGAGCTACGATTTTCGAGCAAGCATGGGGTTTGATCTAAACTCCACACACTCGGGAGCTGATTTGAGCTACCACTCTTCTTCCATGAACCAAAGCCTTGACATGACGTCCCCCTACCATTATCAAGCTTCTTGGGGTGATCAAGATGGGTATGATCCTCAAGAGTATGGATATGGCTACCAACAAGTGAATGATTATCACTCCTACGACCATGGTGGCTATTACTCGAGCTATGATTGTGAACCCACCATGTTCAATCAAGATTCACCGTATGGAAGCCAATTTCCCCAAGACCCACCATATTACCCTCCACCCCAACCACGATATGAACCCCATGACCCACAATACTACCAATCACCCCAACCTTGCTACCAACAATATGATGTCCCACCCCTTGGGCATTATCAAGATTATCAAGGAGCTTTACAAGACCCCAATGATCACCAATTGCCCGACATGGAGGAGTTTCAATCGCTTCTTCAATTGCAAAAGAGCAACCAAGAAATAGCCACCCAAATTCAAAAACAACAAAATGAATTATGGGTCCAACTTCGAAGGGCAAACGAGGCGAGGGATGCTCGATTAGATGAAGGGTGCCCACTTGAGAGAGAGGAGCAACCTAATCACGAAGTCGCTGATGTAGTTCCCTTTGATAGAGAAATTTGCTTTGAAGAACCTCAATCGTCTACCCAAAAAGAGACGAATGAGGAGATGACCCTTGGTGAAGGCAACATTGGTGAGGAATTGGAGGAGGATAGTGAGTTGGACGGTTTGGTGGAGTTTGTGAAGTTGTTGGGTGAAATTGTTAGCCTCGAGTTGCCCTTGTCCGAGAATGTGGATATGCATCAGGAGCCCCTAGCTAGTGAACCAAGAAATGACTTGGAAGAGATAGAAACCGCCGGTAGAAGTTTCGATTCTCCTCTCCATGATGATGTGGGGCCAAGTGATGAAGATGGGGAACCACAACTTGAGGAAAGTGTGAGGGTGTGCAACGAGGAAGTGAGGCCAAAACCGCTCTTTGTGCCTCGATTCTTGGAGATGAAGCTTGCTAATGATTGGAGGCAATGCTTAGGGAGGAAGAGGTCGGTGAAGCTCGTAGGATGGAGAGACCCCGAAGACTACTTTGAAGATGATGTCGGGTCTTGGGAATCCTACTTCTTCCCTTCTCCTTGGAGGCCGTGGAGGTCGGTTAAGCTCGAGCGCTTCTTGGGCCTTAACTATGATGTCGGTAGCGCGTTCGACTTGCTCGTCCATGCCCTTGAGGGCTATGGTTGAAGAATGGAGTCCACCATCCTAGGTTTGACGGAGTTCCTAAAAGAACCGTCATGTTTTATATTCCCCTCTCTTCTTCTTTAGAGTACTTGTGCTTGTATTTGTGATTTTTGTTTCTAGGACTCTTTTGTTTTGTGATATTCTTGTAATGGTTTTGGTATTTTGATGAGCGATGTGAGGGAGCGAATTTGATGTGTACTTTGAGTTTATTATGATAGGTGAAGTAAAGGTGACTCCTAGAAAGGAGTAGTTGATGATGGAGTTTGGTTTGCGAGCGAGGAAGTCGGTTTTTGAAGCTTATGATAAGCTTTTGGGCTTGGGGAAGCAAAGAAGACTCATCCCGACCGGGAAGAGGGCTTCCCGACCGGGAAGGATGAGGAATCCCGACCGGGAAGGAGCCATCCCGATTGGGATGAAGGTGCAAAAATTCGGACTCACTGGAGTGCATTCCCGACCGGGACGAGAGCTTCCCGATCGGGAAGGGTTTATCAACCCGATCGGGACCATCCATCCCGACCGGGATGGTCCCCTTTCTCCCTTTTGAGCTTTTTCTTAGGCGCTTGACTCCACCCATCCATTATACCCCCTCCCAACCTCCTTACTCCTCCTTGTTCCTATCATATGACCCAAACACCTCACTTTACACCGAGATCCACATCAAATCCCACCCCCTCGCACCATTAATACCTCTACCATGCGGTTCTATCAAGCTTGAAGCGGGATAGCAATGATGAAGACAAGCAAGTGCTTATATTGATCTATGAGACGATGGAGAGAGTGAGTTGCTAACCTATGGTATGGCAACTATCCTTTCTTTTCCGTTTTTGTTGTTGCTTGTTTTCCTTTGTCTATTCCCTTCCCCTTGTACACTTTTGTGTCCTGATGTCATGGTGGCCTTCGAGGCCTCGGTAGTTGTTGCTCCCGACTCTCGATGATGTGACTACATCGAGAGTCATTCAAAATCCAAATTTTTACGAGATTTTCTCTTTCTTTTTTGAGGATTTAGTCGGATTTAGGCGGAATCTGGGCTAGGTGACTTGATTACATCTAGCTCTCCCCTCCCATTTCCTTTTATTTCCTTCTTTTATTTCTTCCCCCATCCATATCTTTTTCTCGTCTCGGCCCATGGTGACTTGATTACACCCCGGCCGGACACCTTCTACCCTTTTCTTCGCTTTATTTTTGATTTTTAGCTTTATTTTCGTAGTTTCTTTTCTTTTTCTTTTGTCTCTCCGCACCCTACGATCGAGCATGAGGACATGGCTCAATTTAAGTGTGGGGGAGCGATATTCTAGCATAGTTAGTTTTATTTTCTTAGTTTTTTCGAAAAAATCTTAAAAATCCCTAAAAATTTGAAAAAATTTCACAAAAAATCAAAAAGATTTTTCTTTTGTGTGTTTTCATTTTGTGTCTTTGTTTCGTATATTTGTTTGTGTGCGTGTTTTGCCTCCCTTTGTCCTTATAGGTTGCTTTAATCGCCAATGACTTTGGAAAAGCTCTAAAGACATCCGGTAACATCTTCTGACCCTCTTTCCCTCTTTATTCCTTGTGATGCTTGGAGAAGGTTGTGTTGAGGTGTGCTCGGGTGGAGCTTTTACATACTTGTGGTTGATTTGGTGGCTTGTTTGGAAATTTGAGGTGGTGTTTGTTTGTTTCTTCTTGTTTTTGTTTTGTTGCTTTTGCTTCTGTTTCTTTTCCTCTCGTTTTCGTCATGTCTTTAATTTTGTGTTGTGTTGTGTTGTGTTGTGTGTAAACCGTTTTCGAAAACCCGGTTTAGAGGCTAGTGTGTGAATGTCTATTTCCCCTCCTAGTTGTATAAATCGAGTTTTGGACCTTAGCCTAGTAGAATGACCCTAAATCAATGAGTTCGTTGGTCCTTTACCTTCTGTCCACCAAGCTTGCTAGGGATTTACTACGGGATTTGCATTTTGACCATTATGACCACTCACTGTGTGAAAAGGCCTTGGTTACCGAGTCTCGTCCCCTAGGTGACCGTGTTTAGGATTGTTTGATTAGTCCAAGTTCTCCACTTTTTGTGGGTTTGAAGGGAAATCGCGACCCCCGACTTACCCATTACCCTACCTTCCTCACATACACACACAATAAAATGCAATTTGTTGATTCTCTCTTTCTTGATTGTCGAGAAATGCCAAAAAGCCAAATCTTGCCAAAAAAGGGCAAAGAAAAGAAAAGAAAGAAAAATGAAAGAAAGAAAAGAATGAAGAAAAAGAAAAGGGCACAAAAGCCAAAAAGAAAAAAAAAGAAGAAAAAGAAATGGCATGGCAACAAACAAATCAAAATGTCGAAAAGAAAGAAAATGCCAAAAGAAAACCCGTCTCACAAAAAGAAATCCCCACAAAAATAAGCCTTTTTCCGAGTTTTGCAGTGAAGAGCCTACCAAAGAAGGATGATAGCGGCATTAGTCGGTCTTCCCTCATTTTGCATGTTTTCCACCTTTTTACTTGGACTAGTTAGGCGGTCTTGGACACGGGACGACCCTCTTGGCTCACGCTAAAGGGGGCGGGGTCTCACTTACCTACAGTATCGACTAACACCGTGGTTCTTCACTTTTCCACTCCGCCGATCGTCCCGTAGTACGTTTTTAGAAAGTTAGGAGGACCTAGGTAAGTTACCAACGTCTTTATTGCTTTATCGTCATACTATTAGGGTTTAGTCCACCTTGGTTTGTATTGCTAGCTTGGGAACGTTGTCACTTACCTCGAGTCCTAAACCGGTGCTTCTTTCACCGCTTTTAGAGGGAAGCGGTATTTCTTTTGTTTTGGGTGCAACCATCTAAGTGTTTGTTTGTGTGTTTATTTGTTTGTGTGTTTTGTGTCCGGTTGCATCCGCGGTTTTGTCGCAAGACCCAACTTGCCTTGCGGAGTGCACTTGTCCTCTAAGTGCACTCGCGTGAGTTGAAGGGGCCTAGGGTGCGCTAATACCCACTCGGTTAGTTTAGTAGTAGTATGTGCTTACTCGAGGGCGAGTAAGGGTTAAGTGTGGGGGAGTTGATAAGTGTAGTTTGTAGTGTCTATTTTACTGTGTTTTGGTCCCATGTCCTTGTGGAATCGCTCCTTGGGAGCGGTTTATGGGCTTCTTATGCTTCCTTTAGTTCGTTTCAGGTTCCCGAGACCGATTTGGAAGAGTTGGAGCGATTCCGACTCTATACATACACATTTTGGAGCCAACGGAGTAGAGGAACGATGACTCGATGCCTTGGAATCGACCCCGAGACCTCGGGACCCAATCCCAAGCCTCCGAGACCCAATCCCGAGTCCCGAGAATCGACGGGAAGCCCGTGAGAAGCAAGGAGGGACCAAAGAGCTCTTAAGGGAGGCCTACAAAGACCCATCCCGTTCGGGATGGCCTCATCCCGTTCGGGATGAAGTGAGCATGAAGTGCGGCTACTGTGAGCCCATCCCGATCGGGAAGGTGGCGTCCCGACCGGGACTGACCTCGTCCCGACCGGGACCACCCCGTCTCGGCCGGGACGGGCCTGCTGCTGCACGCCTTGCTTTCTTTTCTTCTCCTTTCATTCTTAAACCCTATATATACCCTTCCCTTGTTATGTAAAGCTTATGCACTTCATTAGACCTTAAACCCTAGACTACTTTAGGTTAGATTAGATTAGATTAGTGTAGATTAGTCGGTAATTAGTAGTTTATTCTAGTTTAGTACTTGTATTAAGGGATTTATTCAAGATCCATCCAAGATTGACAACCTTGGTGGTTTGTTTTGGGTTTCTCTCATGAATGCAAGTTTCAATCTTTCTTCTTCACTAGTTTGGTACAATCTTCTTCTCCTTTTACTCTTAATCCATTTTTTGTTTATCAAGTTTGAATCTTTGTTCATTGTTATGTTTGATGTTCATAGTTTTCACTAGTATCTTCATGTTTGTTTTGTTTCTTTTAATGATTCCTCTTGTTAGTGTTAATTCTAGATTAGATATGTTAGAGTAGTGTTCTTGCTAGGGTTAGTAAGGTGATTAGGGTGTTAATTGGGTGATTAAGGGATTGTTGGAGATTGTTGGTGGAAGATTTGGGTTTCCTCTTGGTTTGGTGCACATCACATGTTTGTTGAAATGCTTGATTGACTAGTAGTTGCAAATACTTGTTCTTCTTGCCTTCCTCTTGTGGGTGGTAGTTTGTTTGTGGGTTCGGTTCCCTCACTAAGTTGCGAGAGCCTGGTGAGGACGACCCCTAGGTCGGTCTAAGGAGCGAGAGCTCGGATTTGACCTAAGCCACTATAGCATGTTAGAACCCCGTTTGTCATGTGTGTCACCGAGATGGGTTATAGGATCAACCTCTAGGTGGGTCTAAGTTGCGAGAGCCCGGACTATACCTAGATTACCCTACTACCTCCTTCACTCTAGTTCTCCCTCGACCATTCCGTTACCCCTTTGACCCCGACCTAATCCTAGCCCGTTCCTTAGTTGTTTTCTCCGGCACCTTAGTCTTAGTCTAGCTTTCTCCCCTTCTATCATTCTCTAGTTTAGCTTAGCTCGTTGACTTAGTCTAGTATTTGGGCCGACCTAGTCTAGGCTATACATTATCGTCCCCGTGGATTCGACCCGACTTGCCCTATCTACCGTAGGAATAGCCGGTTTGTTATTGACGGTTGGGATTCCACGACAAATCCCTACCATCAGAGACACCCGACCTTCTTGCCCAAATGAACCTTCCTCAACATGTTGTGGAGCTCGAGTGGCCGACATCGTGATATGAGCTATGAATGCATTGATGCGAGCATCTTGCACCTCTATTTGGGCCTTGAGCTCCTCTCTAACCCCTAATATTTGAGCCATCATCGCTTGTTGAGTCTTTTGCATTAGAGTTATCGCTTCTTGTTGACTCTTAAGCAATCGAATCATCATTTGACAAGTCTCAAAGTTGGGATCTTGTAGTTGTGGGTTATGTGAGGGTGTTTGGTAGTTGTTAGGATGTTGGAATGATCCTTGACAACTTTCATGATAACCATATGGAGGTCGTTCATAAGATTTTTGATGAGGTTGATATGGTTGGTGAAATTTCGGGACTTGGTCATTTGCCCCAAAGTTGTCCCGTGACGATTGATGGTAGCTTGGACGAGCCATGTCCATAACGTCGCTTTGGTACCTAGGATGAGCTAGAAGCACTTGAGAAAACGTTAGTAGTCTAGTGCTTTTGAGGCCCTAGGAGGGTGGAATAGCACACAAGAAGAAAAACGGAGATACACAAGGAGAAGAGAACACAAAAGTCAAGAACAAAGTCCACAACTAAGCAAACAAAAGTCTAAACTACGCCTTCCCCGGCAACAGCGCCAATTTGATGGTAAGGATTTGTCACGTCCCAACCGATCAATAAATAAATCGGCTATTCCTAGTGGGTAGCTAGGGTAAGTCGGGTCGAATCCACAGGGACGGAAATGCGTTCGGACTAAGATATGCTACGGTCTAGGACTATGTTCAAGACAAGCTATTCTAAGGGGGTTGGCTAAGGACTAGTCTAAGGTCTAAAACACGGAAAACAAATAAGGAAACGGGCTAGGGTTATGTCGGGTTCATGGAATGATGGGATGGTCGAGGAAGAGCTAAGGTGAAGGGGTAGACGGGTAATCTAGGTGTATTCCGGGCTCTCGCTACGTAGACCGACCTAGAGGTTCTTGATAGGACCCATCTTAGCGATACACATGACAAACGGGGTTACTAGCGTGCTATCGTGGCCTAGGTCGCATCCAGGCTCTCGCTAGGTAGACCGACCTAAGGGTCGACCTCACCGGGCTCTCGCTACGTAGTGAGGGGAACCAAACCCACAAACAAACTATCACCCACAAGAGAAAAGGCAAGAAAAACAAGCATATGAACATACATGTCATTCAAGCATTTCATCAAACATGTTCCATGCATCAAACCAAGAGGAAACCCAAAACTTCCACCAACATCTCTAACAAACCCTTAATCACCCACAATCACATCCAATCTCCCTAATAACCCTAGCAAGAATCTACTCTAACATATCTATGCTAAAACTAACACTAACAAGAGGAATCAACATAACAATAAAACTTGCATAATGAAACTAGTGAAACAATGGGCAATGAACAATATAATGAACAAAGATTAAAACTTGATTGATAAAACAAAGGTAACAAGAAGGGAAAAGAAGATTATACCATACTAGAGAAGATGAGAAGAAGAAATCTTGCATAAATGGAAGAAAACCCAAATACATCAACCAAGGTTGTCAATCTTGGTTGAATCTTCAAAAATTCCCAAATTACAAGAGTTAAACTAGGATTAATGATAAAATAGAGACTAATCTACACTAATCTATGCTAAACTAGGCTAGGGTTTAATGGGTAATGAAGAACATAACATAAGATTGCAAGAGGGGGGTATATATAGGGCTGTAAGAATAAGGGGAATGAAGTGACAAAGTGCGAGGAGAAACAGGGGGCTCACGGCCATGATGAGGAGGCTCAGGACCATGAGGCACCCCCGTCATGGCCATGATGGTCATGGGCGTCATGGCCATGACGGCCTGCAGTAGCTTGCTTTTGCTTGTTCTCTTCATCCCGACCATGATGACACTTATCTCGACCATGATGGGTCTTGTAGGCCTCAAATATGATCTCAAGGGTCCCTCCTTGCTTCTCATGGGCTTGTCATCGATTCTCGGTGCTCGGGATAGAGTCTAAGGGGCTGGGAATTGGGTCCCAAGGTCTCGGGATCGAATCCAAGGCATCAAGTGATCGTTCCTTCTCTTCGTTGGCTCCAAAAGTGTATGAAACGAGTCGGAATCGTTCTAATTCTCCATGAATAGTCTTGGGAACCTAAAACGAGCTAGAGGAAGTATAAGTAGCCCAGAAATCGCTCCAAAGAGCGATTTCACAAGGAAAACGGGACCAAAACACAACAAATTAGGCACTACAAACTACACATATCAACTCCCCCACACTTAACCCTTACTCGCCCTCGAGTAAGCACAAACTGACTACTAAACTAGCCGAGCGGGTATTAGCACACCCTACGCCCTTTCAACTCACGCGAGTACACTTAGAGGAAAAGTGCACTCCGCAAGGCAAGTGGGGTCTTGCGACAAAACCGTGGATGCAACCGGACACAAAACACATAATCAAACAAACATACAAACAAACAAATAATCGGTTGCACCCAAAAGAAAACAAATACCGCTTCCCTCAAACAAGCGGTGAAAGAAGCACCGGTTTAGGACTCGAGGCAAGTGACAACGTTCCCAAGCTAGCGGTACAAACCAAGATGAACTAGACCCTAATAGTATGACGATAAAGCAACAAAAAACGTTGGTAACTTACCTAGGTCCTCCTAACTTTCTAAGAACGTACTACGGGACGATCGGCGGGATGGAAAGTGATGAACCACGGTGTTAGTCGACACTGTAGGTAAGTGAAGACCCGCCCCTTTTAGCGATGAGCCAAGAGGGTCGTCCCATGCCCAAAACCGCTTAATTAGTCCAAGTAAAAAGGTGGAAATATTTGCAAAGTGAGGGAAGACCGACCATTACCGCTATCATCCTTCCTAGGGACTCGGTCCTTTGG
The DNA here is from genome assembly GCA_958450325.1 of Agrostemma githago. Taxonomy (NCBI): domain Eukaryota; kingdom Viridiplantae; phylum Streptophyta; class Magnoliopsida; order Caryophyllales; family Caryophyllaceae; genus Agrostemma; species Agrostemma githago. Next base: position 22,530,330 of record OY288255.1, on the reverse strand, counting down.
TAGGCTCTTCACCGTAGTAGTCGGTAAAAGGCTTATTTTGAGATGTTGGGATTCTTTTCGTGAGACGATTTTCTTTTTGGCATTTTTTTCTTTCTTTTGCATTTTTGCTTTGTTTTGCTATGCCATTTCTTTTTCTTCTTTTCTATTTTCTTTTTGGCTTTTTGTGCCTTTTCTTTTTCTTCAATCTTTTCTTTCTTTCGTTTTCTTTCTTTTTCTTTTCTCTGCCTTTTTTTTTGGCTTGATATGAGTTGTAGGCATTTCTTTTTGCAACAAGAGAGAGAGATTTCAACAAATTGCAATTTTATTGTGTGGATATGTGTACGAGGTAGGGTAATGGGTATGTCGGGACGACGTCTTCCCTTCATACTCACAAAAAGGGGGGAACTTGGACTAGTCGAGCAATGTCAAACAAGGTCACCTAATGGACGGGACTCGGCAACCAAGGCCTTTTCACACCGTGGGTGGTCATAATGGTCAAAATGCAAATCCCGTAGTAAATCCCTAGTAAGCTAGGTGGACTCAAGGTAAAGGACCAACGAAATCATTGATTTAGGGTCATTCTACTAGGCTAAAGTCCAAGACTCGATTTATACTACTAGGAAGGGAAAGTAAACACTCGCACACTAGCCTCTAAACTGGGTTTTCGAAAACCTTTTACACACACAAGACACAACTAATACAACACAAAAGGAAGACATGACGAAAATGAACGAAAAAGAGACAAAAGATAACACAACAAAACAAGGAGAACAAACACGTAAAGAACACAAATACCACCCCGATATTCCATAAAAGTCACTAAATCATCCACCAATATGCACAAAGCTCCACCCGAGCACACAACATCACAATTTCCTCCAAACTCCACAAGAAATAAAGAGGGAAAAGGGATAGAAGATGTTACCGGATGTCTTGAAAGCGTTCCAAAAGTAACGGTGATTAAGCAACCTATAAGGAAAAGGGAGGCAAAACACACACAGCAAAACAAGTATACGACACAAAGACATAAAAGAAAAAGACACAAAAAAGAAAATCTTTTTGATTTTTGTGGGATTTTTCAAATTTTTAGGGTTTTTGAAGATTTTTTCCGAAAAACTACTAAAATAAAACTAACTACGATAGAATATCGCTCCCCCACACTTAAACCGAGCAATGTCCTCATGCTCGATCGTAGTGTGCGGAGAGACAAAAGAAAAGAAAAGAAACTACGAAAATAATGCTAAAAATCAAAAAGAAGAGTGAAGAAAAGGGTAGAAGGTGTCCGGCCGGGGTGTAGTCAAGTCACCATGGGCCGAGACGAGAAAAGATATGGATGGGAGAAGAAATAAAAAGAAGGAAATAAAAGGAAATGGGAGGGGAGGGCTAGGTGTAATCAAGTCACCTAGCCCGGATTCCGCCCAAATCCGACTAAATCCTACAAAGAAGGGTGAAAATCTTGTAAATTTGGATTTTGAAATGACTCTCGATGTAGTCACGTCATCGAGAGTCGGGAGCAACAAATACCAAGGCCTCGAGGGCCACCATGACACAAAATAAGGGAAGGGGATTATTCAAAAGGCAACAAGCAACAAAAGACGGAAAAGAACAAAAGAGTCGCCTTACCGATAGGTTAGCAACTCACGAACTCCATCGTCTCATAGATCAATTTAGGTACTTTGCTTGTCTTCTTCATCGTCCTCCCGCTTCAAACTTGATAAAACCGCATGGTAGAGGTAGTAATGGTGTGAGGGGGGTGGGATTTGATGGGAAAGTCGGTGTAAAGTGAAGAGAAAATGAGGTGAGGGTATGTAAATGAAGTGTAGGGTCATATGATATGTGCAAGGGTAGGTAGGGAGGTTGGGAGGGGGTATAAAATGGTTGGGTGGGCTCACATGGTGAAGAAGAGGCCAAAAGAGGAGAAGGGGACCATCCCGGTTGGGATGGATGGTACCGGTCGGGATGACACACCCGTCCCGATCGGGAAGCCCTCTTCCCGGTCGGGATGACTCTCCAGAATGTCCAATTTTCAGCACACTCATCCCGATCGGGATGACATCCTTCCCGGTCGGGATGAGTCTTCTAGCCCTTCATTTCCTTGCTAGCTTCACCCACATGTCCACCAATACAACAAGACATAGAATCTCGTCCCCAAAAGCTTGTCAAAAGCTTCAAAAACCGACTCCCATGCCCAAATCCAAGCTTCTATCATCAACTACTCTCTCAAGACTTCATCTTTACTTCATATCTAGCAAACAAGCTCAAATACAACATCAAATTCCCTCCCTCACATCGCTCATCAAAACACCGAACTACAAGAATTCCACCAAAGCTAACAAATCCTAAAAACCAAACTATCAAAACAAACATAAACACAAATACAAGCAAAGAAGAAAAGGGAAAATATATTTACACTAGCTACTCTCACCAACTACGCCTCCATAGACATCAAGAGCTCGAAGGTGTAAGTCAAATGCTCTAACAACATCTTCAGTTAAGCTCACATGGCCGAGCCTAGCCACTTCCAAGAGCTTCCAAGTCGGAGGGAAGAAGCGATCATCTTCATTATGCTCGGGGTTCTCGTGATCTTCCGGGTCTTCGGAACCATGATAGCGACGACTCTTATGACCATTCGGTAGGTATAGTGGTCTAGAGTCATGCTCGGCATTATGATGCGGGAGATCACACCCTAGGGGTGTCGCTTCTTCTACGGGGTCGAAAGTGGAACTCTTTTCCACCGCCCGACAAGGATTCTCTTGATCAACCGTCTCACAAGACAAGGGACTAGACATCGAGTGCGGTAGAGGAGAAGATGGCATCAAGTTTTCTTCATTGGAGGCTTTAGGATCCTCCAATCTCCCATTCAAGGCAAGTTCCAAGGCGTCTACTTCTTTTTCCCAAATATTGGGCTCCTTTTCACTCACCTTGTCTAGTTGGCCTAGAGGAGGTATGTCTTCACTTGGCTTTGGATTGTCTAGATCCGGATCATCACGAAGAAAATCGACAAATCCAATTTGATAGCCAATACATCGGCTCCCCAAGAATTATCTCGAGAATCATGTTCACTCCCCTCCTCATTGTTGGCCCTTGAAGCCTCAACTCCCTCTATTCTTCCCCTATCTTCACCACCCAAGCAACACTCAACAATGGTCTCTTGATCGACCCTCTCTTCTTCATTTGTAGCTTCAAGATTGGGTTGACTTTCTTGTGGAGACACCCGACCTTCTTGCCCAAATGAACCTTCCTCAACATGTTGTGGAGCTCGAGTGGCCGACATCGTGATATGAGCTATGAATGCATTGATGCGAGCATCTTGCACCTCTATTTGGGCCTTGAGCTCCTCTCTAACCCCTAGTATTTGAGCCATCATCGCTTGTTGAGTCTTTTGCATTATAGTTATCGCTTCTTGTTGTCTCTTAAGCAATCGAATCATCATTTGACAAGTCTCAAAGTTGGGATCTTGTGGTTGTGGGTTATGTGAGGGTGTTTGGTAGTTGTTAGGATGTTGGAATGATCCTTGACAACTTTCATGATAACCATATGGAGGTCGTTCATAAGATTTTTGATGAGGTTGATATGGTTGGTGAAATTTCGGGACTTGGCCATTTGCCCCAAAGTTGTCCCGTGACAATTGATGGTAGCATGGACGAGCCATGTCCATAACGTCGCTTTGGTACCTAGGATGAGCTAGAAGCACTTGAGCAAACGTTAGTAGCCTAGTGCTTTTCAGGCACTAGGAGGGTGGAATAGCACACAAGAAGAAAAACGGAGATACACAAGGAGAAGAGAACACAAAAGTCAAGAACAAAGTCCACAACTTAGCAAACAAAAGTCTAAACTACGCCGTCCCCGGCAACGGCGCCAATTTGATGGTAAGGATTTGTCACGTCCCAACCGATCAATAAATAAACCGGCTATTCCTAGTGGGTAGCTAGGGTAAGTCGGGTCGAATCCACAGGGACGAAAATGCGTTCGGACTAAGGTATGCTACGGTCTAGGACTATGTTCAAGACAAGCTATTCTAAGAGGGTTGGCTAAGGACTAGTCTAAGGTCTAAAACACGGAAAACAAATAAGGAAACGGGCTAGGGTTATGTCGGGTTCATGGAATGAGGGGATGGTCGAGGAAGAGCTAAGGTGAAGGGGTAGTCGGGTAATCTAGGTGTATTCCGGGATCTCGCTACGTAGACCGACCTAGAGGTTCTTGATAGGACCCATCTTAGCGATACACATGACAAACGGGGTTACTAGCGTGCTATCGTGGCCTAGGTCGCATCCAGGCTCTCGCTACGTAGACCGACCTAAGGGTCGTCCTCACCGGGCTCTCGCTACGTAGTGAGGGGAACCAAACCCACAAACAAACTATCACCCACAAGAGAAAAGGCAAGAAAAACAAGCATATGAACATACATGTCATTCAAGCATTTCATCAAACATGTTCCATGCATCAAACCAAGAGGAAACCCAAAACTTCCACCAACATCTCTAACAAACCCTTAATCACCCACAATCACATCCAATCTCCCTAATAACCCTAGCAAGAATCTACTCTAACATATCTATGCTAAAACTAACACTAACAAGAGGAATCAACATAACAATAAAACTTGCATAATGAAACTAGTGAAACAATGGGCAATGAACAATATAATGAACAAAGATTAAAACTTGATTGATAAAACAAAGATAAAAAGAAGGGAAAAGAAGATTATACCATACTATAGAAGATGAGAAGAAGAAATCTTGCATAAATAGAAGAAAACCCAAATACATCAACCAAGGTTGTCAATCTTGGTTGAATCTTCAAAAATTCCTAAATTACAAGAGTTAAACTAGGATTAATGATAAAATAGAGACTAATCTACACTAATCTATGCTAAACTAGGCTAGGGTTTAATGGGTAATGAAGAACATAACATAAGATTGCAAGAGGGTGGTATATATAGGGCTGTAAGAATAAGGGGAATGAAGTGACAAAGTGCGAGGAGAAACAGGGGGCTCACGGCCATGATGAGGAGGCTCGGGACCATGAGGCACCCCCGTCATGGCCATGATGGTCATGGGCGTCATGGCCATGACGGCCTGCAGTAGCTTGCTTTTGCTTGTCCTCTTCATCCCGACCATGATGGCACTTATCTCGACCATGATGGGTCTTGTAGGCCTCAAATATGATCTCAAGGGTCCCTCCTTGCTTCTCATGGGCTTGTCATCGATTCTCGGTGCTCGGGATCGAGTCTAAGGGGCTGGGAAATGGGTCCCAAGGTCTCGGGATCGAATCCAAGGCATCAAGTGATCGTTCCTTCTCTTCGTTGGCTCCAAAAGTGTATGAAACGAGTCGGAATCGTTCTAATTCTCCATGAATAGTCTTGGGAACCTAAAACGAGCTAGAGGAAGTATAAGTAGCCCAGAAATCGCTCCAAAGAGCGATTTCACAAGGAAAACGGGACCAAAACACAACAAATTAGGCACTACAAACTACACATATCAACTCCCCCACACTTAACCCTTACTCGCCCTCGAGTAAGCACAAACTGACTACTAAACTAGCCGAGCGGGTATTAGCACACCCTACGCCCTTTCAACTCACGCGAGTACACTTAGAGGAAAAGTGCACTCCGCAAGGCAAGTGGGGTCTTGCGACAAAACCGTGGATGCAACCGGACACAAAACACATAATCAAACAAACATACAAACAAACAAATAATCGGTTGCACCCAAAAGAAAACAAATACCGCTTCCCTCAAACAAGCGGTGAAAGAAGCACCGGTTTAGGACTCGAGGCAAGTGACAACGTTCCCAAGCTAGCGGTACAAACCAAGATGAACTAGACCCTAATAGTATGACGATAAAGCAACAAAAAACGTTGTTAACTTACCTAGGTCCTCCTAACTTTCTAAGAACGTACTACGGGACGATCGGCGGGATGGAAAGTGATGAACCACGGTGTTAGTCGACACTGTAGGTAAGTGAAGACCCGCCCCTTTTAGCGATGAGCCAAGAGGGTCGTCCCATGCCCAAAACCGCTTAATTAGTCCAAGTAAAAAGGTGGAAATATTTGCAAAGTGAGGGAAGACCGACCATTACCGCTATCATCCTTCCTAGGGACTCGGTCCTTTGGTAGGCTCTTCACCGTAGTAGTCGGTAAAAGGCTTATTTTGAGATGTTGGGATTCTTTTCGTAAGACGATTTTCTTTTTGGCATTTTTTTCTTTCTTTTGCATTTTTGCTTTGTTTTGCTATGCCATTTCTTTTTCTTCTTTTCTATTTTGTTTTTGGCTTTTTGTGCCTTTTCTTTTTCTTCAATCTTTTCTTTCTTTCGTTTTCTTTCTTTTTCTTTTCTCTGCCCTTTTTTTTTGGCTTGATATGAGTTGTAGGCATTTCTTTTTGCAACAAGAGAGAGAGATTTCAAAAAATTGCAATTTTATTGTGTGGATATGTGTACGAGGTAGGGTAATGGGTATGTCGGGATGACGTCTTCCCTTCATACTCACAAAAAGGGGGGAACTTGGACTAGTCGAGCAATGTCAAACAAGGTCACCTAAGGGACGGGACTCGGCAACCAAGGCCTTTTCACACCGTGGGTGGTCATAATGGTCAAAATGCAAATCCCGTAGTAAATCCCTAGTAAGCTAGGTGGACTCAAGGTAAAGGACCAACGAAATCATTGATTTAGGGTCATTCTACTAGGCTAAAGTCCAAGACTCGATTTATACTACTAGGAAGGGAAAGTAAACACTCGCACACTAGCCTCTAAACTGGGTTTTCGAAAACCTTTTACACACACAAGACACAACTAATACAACACAAAAGGAAGACATGACGAAAATGAACGAAAAAGAGACAAAAGATAACACAACAAAACAAGGAGAACAAACACGTAAAGAACACAAATACCACCCCGATATTCCATAAAAGTCACTAAATCATCCACCAATATGCACAAAGCTCCACCCGAGTACACAACATCACAATTTCCTCCAAACTCCACAAGAAATAATGAGGGAAAAGGGATAGAAGATGTTACCGGATGTCTTGAAAGCGTTCCAAAAGTAACGGTGATTAAGCAACCTATAAGGAAAAGGGAGGCAAAACACACACAGCAAAACAAGTATACGACACAAAGACATAAAAGAAAAAGACACAAAAAAAAAATCTTTTTGATTTTTGTGGGATTTTTCAAATTTTTAGGGTTTTTGAAGATTTTTTCCGAAAAACTACTAAAATAAAACTAACTACGATAGAATATCGCTCCCCCACACTTAAACCGAGCAATGTCCTCATGCTCGATCGTAGTGTGCGGAGAGACAAAAGAAAAGAAAAGAAACTACGAAAATAATGCTAAAAATCAAAAAGAAGAGTGAAGAAAAGGGTAGAAGGTGTCCGGCCGGGGTGTAGTCAAGTCACCATGGGCCGAGACGAGAAAAGATATGGATGGGAGAAGAAATAAAAAGAAGGAAATAAAAGGAAATGGGAGGGGAGGGCTAGGTGTAATCAAGTCACCTAGCCCGGATTCCGCCCAAATCCGACTAAATCCTACAAAGAAGGGTGAAAATCTTGTAAATTTGGATTTTGAAATGACTCTCGATGTAGTCACGTCATCGAGAGTCGGGAGCAACAAATACCAAGGCCTCGAGGGCCACCATGACACAAAATAAGGGAAGGGGATTATTCAAAAGGCAACAAGCAACAAAAGACGGAAAAGAACAAAAGAGTCGCCTTACCGATAGGTTAGCAACTCACGAACTCCATCGTCTCATAGATCAATTTAGGTACTTTGCTTGTCTTCTTCATCGTCCTCCCGCTTCAAACTTGATAAAACCGCATGGTAGAGGTAGTAATGGTGTGAGGGGGGTGGGATTTGATGGGAAAGTCGGTGTAAAGTGAAGAGAAAATGAGGTGAGGGTATGTAAATGAAGTGTAGGGTCATATGATATGTGCAAGGGTAGGTAGGGAGGTTGGGAGGGGGTATAAAATGGTTGGGTGGGCTCACATGGTGAAGAAGAGGCCAAAAGAGGAGAAGGGGACCATCCCGGTTGGGATGGATGGTACCGGTCGGGATGACACACCCGTCCCGATCGGGAAGCCCTCTTCCCGGTCGGGATGACTCTCCAGAATGTCCAATTTTCAGCACACTCATCCCGATCGGGATGACATCCTTCCTGGTCGGGATGAGTCTTCTAGCCCTTCATTTCCTTGCTAGCTTCACCCACATGTCCACCAATACAACGAGACATAGAATCTCGTCCCCAAAAGCTTGTCAAAAGCTTCAAAAACCGACTCCCATGCCCAAATCCAAGCTTCTATCATCAACTACTCTCTCAAGACTTCATCTTTACTTCATATCTAGCAAACAAGCTCAAATACAACATCAAATTCCCTCCCTCACATCGCTCATCAAAACACCGAACTACAAGAATTCCACCAAAGCTAACAAATCCTAAAAACCAAATTATCAAAACAAACATAAACACAAATACAAGCACAAAAGAAAAGGGAAAATATATTTACACTAGCTACTCTCACCAACTACGCCTCCATATCCATCAAGAGCTCGAAGGTGTAAGTCAAATGCTCTAGCAACATCTTCAATTAAGCTCACATGGCCGAGCCTAGCCACTTCCAAGAGCTTCCAAGTCGGAGGGAAGAAGCGATCATCTTCATTATGCTCGGGGTTCTCGTGATCTTCCGGGTCTTCGGAACCATGATAGCGACGACTCTTATGACCATTCGGTAGGTATAGTGGTCTAGAGTCATGCTCGGCATTATGATGCGGGAGATCACACCCTAGGGGTGTCGCTTCTTCTACGGGGTCGAGAGTGGAACTCTTTTCCACCGCCCGACAAGGATTCTCTTCATCAACCGTCTCACAAGACAAGGGACTAGACATCGAGTGCGGTAGAGGAGAAGAAGGCATCAAGTTTTCTTCATTGGAGGCTTTAGGATCCTCCAATCTCCCATTCAAGGCAAGTTCCAAGGCGTCTACTTCTTTTTCCCAAATATTGCGCTCCTTTTCACTCACCTTGTCTAGTTGGCCTAGAGGAGGTATGTCTTCACTTGGCTTTGGATTGTCTAGATCCGGATCATCACGAAGAAAATCGAACAAATCCAATTTGATAGCCAATACATCGGCTCCCCAAGAATTATCTCGAGAATCATGTTCACTCCCCTCCTCATTGTTGGCCCTTGAAGCCTCAACTCCCTCTATTCTTCCCCTATCTTCACCACCCAAGCAACACTCAACAATGGTCTCTTGATCGACCCTCTCTTCTTCATTTGTAGCTTCAAGATTGGGTTGACTTTCTTGTGGAGACACCCGACCTTCTTGCCCAAATGAACCTTCCTCAACATGTTGTGGAGCTCGAGTGGCCGACATCGTGATATGAGCTATGAATGCTGATGCGAGCATCTTGCACATCTATTTGGGCCTTGAGCTCCTCTCTAACCCCTAGTATTTGAGCCATCATCGCTTGTTGAGTCTTTTGCATTAGATTTATCGCTTCTTGTTGACTCTTAAGCAATCGAATCATCATTTGACAAGTCTCAAAGTTGGGATCTTGTGGTTGTGGGTTATGTGAGGGTGTTTGGTAGTTGTTAGGATGTTGGAATGATCCTTGACAACTTTCATGATAACCATATGGAGGTCGTTCATAAGATTTTTGATGAGGTTGATATGGTTGGTGAAATTTCGTGACTTGGCCATTTGCCCCAAAGTTGTCCCGTGACGATTGATGGTAGCATGGACGAGCCATGTCCATAACGTCGCTTTGGTACCTAGGATGAGCTAGAAGCACTTGAGCAAACGTTAGTAGCCTAGTGCTTTTCAGACACTAGGAGGGTGGAATAGCACACAAGAAGAAAAACGGAGATACACAAGGAGAAGAGAACACAAAAGTCAAGAACAAAGTCCACAACTAAGCAAACAAAAGTCTAAACTACGCCGTCCCCGGCAACGGCGCCAATTTGATGGTAAGGATTTGTCACGTCCCAACCGATCAATAAATAAACCGGTTATTCCTAGTGGGTAGCTAGGGTAAGTCGGGTCGAATCCACAGGGACGGAAATGCGTTCGGACTAAGGTATGCTACGGTCTAGGACTATGTTCAAGACAAGCTATTCTAAGGGGGTTGGCTAAGGACTAGTCTAAGGTCTAAAACACGGAAAACAAATAAGGAAACGGGCTAGGGTTATGTCGGGTTCATGGAATGAGGGGATGGTCGAGGAAGAGCTAAGGTGAAGGGGTAGTCGGGTAATCTAGGTGTATTCCGGGCTCTCGCTACGTAGACCGACCTAGAGGTTCTTGATAGGACCCATCTTAGCGATACACATGACAAACGGGGTTACTAGCGTGCTATCGTGGCCTAGGTCGCATCCAGGCTCTCGCTACGTAGACCGACCTAAGGGTCGTCCTCACCGGGCTCTCGCTACGTAGTGAGGGGAACCAAACCCACAAACAAACTATCACCCACAAGAGAAAAGGCAAGAAAAACAAGCATATGAACATACATGTCATTCAAGCATTTCATCAAACATGTTCCATGCATCAAACCAAGAGGAAACCCAAAACTTCCACCAACATCTCTAACAAACCCTTAATCACCCACAATCACATCCAATCTCCCTAATAACCCTAGCAAGAATCTACTCTAACATATCTTTGCTAAAACGAACACTAACAAGACGAATCAACATAACAATAAAACTTGCATAATGAAACTAGTGAAACAATGGGCAATGAACAATATAATGAACAAAGATTAAAACTTGATTGATAAATTAAAGATAAAAAGAAGGGAAAAGAATATTATACCATACTAGAGAAGATGAGAAGAAGAAATCTTGCATAAATGGAAGAAAACCCAAATACATCAACCAAGGTTGTCAATCTTGGTTGAATCTTCAAAAATTCCCAAATTACAAGAGTTAAACTAGGATTAACGATAAAATAGAGACTAATCTATGTTAATCTATGCTAAACTAGGCTAGGGTTTAATGGGTAATGAAGAACATAACATAAGATTGCAAGAGGGGGGTATATAAAGGGCTGTAAGAATAAGGGGAATGAAGTGACAAAGTGCAAGGAGAAACAGGGGGCTCACGGCCATGATGAGGAGGCTCAGGACCATGAGGCACCCCCGTCATGGCCATGATGGTCATGGGCGTCATGGCCATGACGGCCTGCAGTAGCTTGCTTTTGCTTGTCCTCTTCATCCCGACCATGATGGGTCTTGTAGGCCTCAAATATGATCTCAAGGGTCCCTCCTTTCTTCTCATGGGCTTCTCATCGATTCTCGGTGCTCGGGATCGAGTCTAAGGGGCTCGAAAATGGGTCCCAAGGTCTCGGGATCGAATCCAAGGCATCAAGTGATCGTTCCTTCTCTTCGTTGGCTCCAAAAGTGTATGAAACGAGTCGGAATCGTTCTAATTCTCCATGAATAGTCTTGGGAACCTAAAACGAGCTAGAGGAAGTATAAGTAGCCCAGAAATTGCTCCAAAGAGCGATTTCACAAGGAAAACGGGACCAAAACACAACAAATTAGGCACTACAAACTACACTTATCATCGACCCTTTTCGATGATGTCAAGAGGGGGAAGTGGATCCATCTATCGACCTATTATGTCTTTGTTTTACTTGAAACGTGTTTAACCCAAGGATTTCCATTGACCTCTTCGGGTCCGGGATAGTAAAATGTTTCGTCACTTAGATAATTTTTAGGAGACTTGACATAATCAAAAAGGGGGAATTTGTTGGGCCTACTATGTTTTGCTTACGTCAATCTTATATTTTCTAAGTGACTGTGCTAGAATAGGTATTCATGCAAAAGGAACAAAGTCTGAAGATGGCAAAACTCAATCAAGCTCTCGAAGGGAAGAAGTGCATCCTAGGAACTTAAATGTAAAGGGAACAATGCAATTATATGACAAGGATAGTATAACCTTGAATAAGGTTATATTAACCTCGGTAAACAATCTCACACGAACCGCCAAGAATTAAAATTAAAATATCTTTATCTTGTGTATCTTGTCGAAAATCTAGTTCCCAAAGAAGATAGTTTTAAAAAGGAAAATATCTATCAAGAAAATAAAAGTCTTCCAAAATAAATGATTCTCAAAATATCTTGATATCTCAAAGATATTATAAAATCATTAACAAGGGAAACTTAAATATATTATCTTGATTGATTGATACTCCACCTAGCATATCTTCTTTAAATGAGGAAGCACATCAATTAAGGTGATCTTATTTCCTTTATTAAGGAAAATAATCCACCTATAAATACCATGCTCTTCCTCACTTTAAAGGTACGACTTTGATACACATTTTTCTCTTTCAAAAAATAAAATCACATTTCTTTCAAAAGGCTTTTTGCAATACTTTTCGGGTTAAGTCTCGGCTATATAAAATCGTGTTTAAATTGTTTACGCTTGAAGTCATATTGTTTCATTATTATCTCTAGACAATTGAAGTGTATTCATAGCTAGAGAAATTTTGTAAACTTGAATAGTATAGATACACGAGTCGAGTAGTGGTTACTCAATCGAACGACATATATCGTTCACACCTTGAACGCTTCACATCGTTCAAACACCGAGGGCTTCACATCCCTCACACCGAAGGCTAAACATCCTTCATTGTCGTGGGCTTAACATCCCACACACCGAGTGCTTAACATCACTCACACCGTCACGATTAGAGTTAATCGTGATCGTCTTATTTGTAAGGTAATCCGGAGAAGGTACACTTATAAATAAAGACACCGGTGGACGTAGGCTTTTCAATTGGGCCGAACCACGTTAAAACTGCTCGTGTTATTTACTTTACGTTTTTATTGTGCTTTGCTATTTCTTATACTTATACTTTTTAGTAGTAAGTATAGTAGCAAACAGTTGTGTACTTCTTTTTATTTAGCCATACAACTAACGCAAAATTACACTATTTCTTTCCTAATAAGATTTTGGTGTAATATATCGTTTAAAATTTTAAATATTCTTAAATACTCTATTCACCCCCCTCTAGAGTATTTCTTAGGATCGCTAGACTCTACAAAGTACACATAATAGACATCATCAGTAACATAATTATTTGGGTATCAAACAATCAAAGGCCTCTTATCGGCTATGGCCGACAATCTTCCTCTCCATCCCTGACAAGCCTAAAGCTCTGGACCTGCACAAGGAGCACACAAGGGCCTTGGAGGGTGTCCGAGGTTACCTCTCCGATGTTCAAGTCAGTCACGTGAATTGGGGAGTTGAGGTAAGATTATGGAGGATATTACTTAGCTTCTGGAGAGATGAAGTGTTGTAGATATTTTTGTCTCCCCTTCCTCATGGTGGTCCTTTGGGTATTTATAAGGTTCGAGGCACATGGGCCGGTCGTCCTTTCTTTTGTTAGGCCGGCGCCTCCCTCCGCCAGAGGGGGGCGGTGCTATCTGGATTTTTGGGTATCGAACACCCTCCAATTGCCGGCTCCCGACAACCTGTGGTGCCGACCCCCATCAATTGCCCCTCACTGGGCGTCTGTCGAGTGTCATCGTGGGCCGACTCCAGTGAACAGACCTTGGGCGAGGCGTCACAGGGCTGTTGGCGCTTTGCGTAGAGTCTGTTCTCCTTCCCTACTTGTGTCGAGGTTATATCTAGAGATAATGATGACCTTTGGTCTTCCCTAGGTTGTTTGTGGTTGTGTGCATTAAATGGGGTGCATGCATGGCTGAGGCTCCCTATATAAGGCCTTCATTTTTTGCCATTTTTGGCATCATCTTCCCACTCCCTTCCTTGAAAACTTAACTCATTCATGTCATCCTCTGGCATCAATTCTCCTCCGTCCAATGCGATGCATCCTAGTGGTCCTGCCCGGCGTAGAAAAAGTTCTCCCTCTCCGGAGACCTCGAAGCCCAAGCAAGGTCGCTGGGTCTACCGGGGGCCTCCGTCCCGTCCACAGGCACCTGTTGATGCAGCCCCTCCTCCTCCTCTCCCTACTGTGGGGGCTGCTGGACGCTCCCCGGGTGGTGATCCTGACCGCCGCCGCCGAAGGGCCAGGGTGCACTTTGGCGTTTCAGAGCCGGATGTTGATCCGGATTGTCCATCCTCGGGCGACTCCTCCGGCTCCTACTTTTCGAGCAGCCGCTCATCTGCGCCATCGTGGATGGCCGGGCCCCTCTGCCCCAGTGATTCGTCGAGCGAAATGGCGGAGGGTTTCGACATCCTTCGTGGGATCCGTGCCCCTCCTCCTTGTCCTGCCTCCTCGTCCTCCCCTGCCATCTCGGCTTCCTCCCTTCCAGACGAGGATACCGAGGGGAAGGATATGGAGTAGGGCTTACCCATTTGGTTGGACCTCGTTTTGCCGGTTGAGGTCAGCAGATGGGGGAGGCGATATACTTTTGGTGGTGCGGCTACGTTGGCGGTGCTTCACGGGCGGTCCTCGACTTTTATTTTGTTGTTCTTGCTTATTTTAGGTAGTTTCTAGTCGGTTTATGTAGTTTTGGGGGTTGCCGGCACTTTTTTGTTTTGTCTCTCGAATACCGGCTTTGTATTATTGGGATGCCGGTCCCCTTAGTCTGTGGATGGTAGGGTGTTTTGGTGTAAGCTGACTGTTTATTGAATGTGGACCCTCGCATTTTATGCCAAAATCACGCTTTTCAATTTGTCTGCCCCCTTATTGTGTTGTCTTTTCGTATTCTGCAATTTTTGGTTGCATTAGATGCCATTTGTCCCTTTGTCAGTTATCTCTATGGGTGGCCCTAGGAAGCCCCCTTTGTATAAATAGGGGCTCTTTACCTCATTTGCTCCCATTTGCCACTCCACTCTCTTACTAAGAGCAAAGCATATCCCCTCTTCTGCCCCCTTCATTTCCTATTAGGTCGCCGTCCCCCACCGCGGGAGTTCTAATTTTGCGGGCATATCTAGGTCAGTTCTCTATTCCTTCTTGTCTTTTGTTTGTTCCTTTGCTTCTGCATCATGTCCACCCGTTCCCTACACGTTCGTTTTGAGGAAGAGGGCGACGAGGCGATTTCGACATACGACGGGGTCCAGGTAAGTGGATCTGGGGAAAGTGCCGGTGAAGCCTCCTCCGATGAGTCTGTAGAGGTGGTGGAGCCCATTCCTGCGAAGCCTCTCCGAACTCTATGTATATCTGCTTGTGGGCCCTCTCGAGGGGGGGTAACCTCTGTTTCTGCGGGGGACGGCGAAGGGGTGTCGTCTTCCGATGTTTCTGGAGGAGGTGTGGCTGTGGGTAGCTCTATGGACTTACGCCGCCGTCTTCGGAAAGGTGCCCCTCGTCTAGGGGAATCTTTCGGGGCGGAGGGGTCTTCTCCCCGTCGCTCGGCCTCTATTTCTGGGCCGGTGGAGGGGCGGTCAGAGGATGTTGAGAGTGGCCGTCGTTCTCTTCGTTACGCCAATACTCTGGTGGACGAGGGTTGGCGCCAGAAGGTGCTCAATGTCGGTGGTCTTGACGCCGCCAAGGAGCTCTACCCTCTTGGGGAGGGTTATGAATATGTGTTGCCGGAGCCGGGTCAGTCAATTTGTTCTCCTCCTGAGGAATGTGTGGGGGTGTCGGTGGAGTCCCTGAAGTTTGGTCTGTGTTTTCCCCTTGACCCTTTTGTGGAGGAGGTGTTTTGTCGTATGAAGCTGGCGTTGGGTCAGCTGACTCCCCAATCTTTCTGCGCCATCATTTCATTTTGTTGGGTATGTCGGTTCAGGAAGTGGAGACCTTCGATGGAGGCGTTCAGGTTCATGGTGCACCTCAAAGCAGCGCCTTCATCCTATTGGGCTCTGGGTCGGCGAGGCAAGTATGTCACTTCTTACCCCATACTTTCGAACTGTCATAAATGGAAGGGTGCTTTCCTGTATGTGCGCTCGGCTCGGCCTTGGGCTATTCCTCGGTTGTTCCAGTCGGATACGCGTGTCAACATGGAGAGTGATGAGGAGGTGGGGCGTTGTTTGGATTTGAGGGAGTCCAGCCTGGGACAGGCGGATAGGGAAATTGTCGGCGCCTTCCCTGCCATTATGAAGTGGGTTGGCAAGGAAAGGGTGGCCGCCTCTTCTGTCTGGCTGCCCCATTATGACCTGATCACAAGGAGCGATTTTTTGGAACGGGTGGGCATGAGCGTCCCTGTCGCCGGACCAGGTATCTGGCGACCCACTTATTCGCTTGTGTTGTCCACCTTCCTTGATAGCAGACAGACCCTCAACCCTTTGCCCATTTTTCTGCCTAATTTTGCAGGCAGTAGGTCGGCGACCTCTTGGACGCCTGAGGAGATTGAATTACTCGGGTTGGATCCTTCTCTTCGCCCGCTCGTTACCACGCCGCTGGCTCCTCCACTTGACCGACCGACGATCATGACCTACCGGAGGTCGAGATTTGCCAGAACGAAGAGGGATACTCCAGCGTTTGGTGGAGTTCCTCCTCCGAAGAGACAGGCCGTGGGGTCGTCCTCTGCCGCCCATGAGGCGGCTATGAGTATAGCCGGTGCGCAGGCTGATGTTGGGGCTTCTGAGGTTGTCACCTCTCCAAGGACGACTGGCTATCCGGCTGTTACTATCGCCGCTTTTCCTGATCCGGCGGTGACTATCGAGCCAGCCTCGGATATGGGGGAGACGGCCATCCGTCTAGAGGCCTCTCAGGATCGGGACACTATGCGCGATGTCGCCGCCGCCGCGGACGCATCGCTCCCTTCTTTGTCTGATCTTTCCTTTTATAGGATGCTGGAGGGGGATGTTTCGCCTGTCGATCGAATTCAGACTCTCGCCCAATTGGAGAGCGTCTACCGTGGCATGGGGGAGGACTTGTCTAGGTTCGTTCAAGGCAGCATCAAGGTCAAGAAGGCGGCGGAGGAGGGTGCGAAGCTGATGTCTCGTTTGCAGGAGGCAGAGTCAAAACTGGAGACGGAGAACTAGCTAAGGTTGGAGGCTGAGGAGAAGGAGGCGGTTGTTCACACGGAATTGGAGGCTCTTCGAGGGGTCCATTCCTCTTGTTAGCCATCCAGGAAAGCTATGGAGGGGTAGTTGGAGGCTGCCCTCGCCGACAAGGCGTCCACTCGCGCCGAGATGGAGTCCCTTCAGTCAAAGCTAGCGGCGGCTGAGCAGGAGTCGGCGAAGAAGTCTAAGGAGATTGCTGACTTGGAGAAGGACGGCTAGGCAGCTTACAATGATGGGATGAGTGCTGTCATTGCCCTGACGTCTAGAGCCCTTCGTCAGTACGATCCTGACTTTGATTTTTGCCGGTATAATCCGATATACAAGCGCCTGGAGGCTGAGGAGGATGAGCATGAGGATGGGTCGCCGGCGGCGGGACATCCGCCCTCCCCAAAATAAGAAATCGGGCCGTCGTCCTCCTGTGCCTCATGTACCCTCAGGGAGGGAGAGGAGTGGGCGGTAGAAGAGCCGGCAGATACTGCTAACTCTTCTGCCCCTTCTTGAGGCTTTTTGTGGATCTCCTCGCACCTACCCTTTGAGGTTTAGGCATAGGCTTGCCCTCCATGCTTTATCCTTTGTATTCCTTTTTGTCATGTTTGTAGGTGGCGCTTGATCCTTTGGGGACGGCTGCCGATCTTTTAATTTTCTGTCTTTATCATTCTGTCTGCCATGTCTTTGGATTATTTTTCGACTTTTAGTAGTTCGCCTGTTTATCTTCATGCTTGCCATACTCATGCATTCCTAATGTTCCTGACTTATGCCCCCACACTTTGGTGAGGGGAGATTTGGTCAGGGGGCGGCTATGGGCGTGGCCACAGACGGTTCCTGACTTATGCCCTCACACTTTGGGTGGGGAGGGAGATTTGATCAGGGGCCCGGCTGTGGACGTGGCCACAGATGGTTCCTGACTTATGCCCCCACACTTTGGGTGGGGGGAGATTTGGATAGGGGGCCGGCTGTGGACGTGGCCACAGACGGTTCCCGACTTATGCCCCCACACTTTGGGTGGGGGGAGATTTGGTCGGGGGGCCGGCTGTGGACGTGGCCACAGACGGTTCCTGACTTATGCCCCCCCACTTTGGGTGGGGGGAGACTCGGTCAGGGGGACGGCTGTGGACGTGGCAACAGACGGTTCCTGACTTATGCCCCCACACTTTGGGTGGGGGGAGATTTGGTCAGGGGGCCGGCTGTGGACGTGGCCACAGACGTTTCCTGACTTATGCCCCCACACATTGGGTGGGGGGAGATTTGGTCAGGGGGCCGGCTGTGGACGTGGCCACAGACGGTTCCTGACTTTTGGTGGAGTGTCCATTCTTCGTGGTAGGTGATTAGGGGCTCCCCCCCTTATTGCCCCCTACTTGCTGCTCGAGAAAGTACAGAACGGGGAGCAAGTAGTTTAAGCAGAAAAAAGGCCTTCCTTATTAAAACTTTTTACAAGTTTCTGGTGGTAGGGTCGTCGACAGGCCCGATAGTACCCTGCTGAGATTCGAGACAACAGTTCGTCTACCCGCTCAGACGTAGTACCTTCTGATGGTGTCTGCGTTCCAGTGTGACGGTAGGTCTCGTCCTTCTCCGTCTTTAAGCTTATAAGTACTCTGTCCCAGTACCTTGGTGACTTCGTATGGTCCTTCCCAGTTGGCACTAAGCTTTTCATGTTCGTTTGCTTTGCCGACCGCCGCGGATTTCCTAAGGACCAGGTCTCCCGCCTGGAATCTTCGGTGGTTCACCCTCCGGTTGTATGCCTTTCTCATACGTTGTTGATATGCCACGGGGTTTATATGTGCCTACTCCCTAGTTTCTTCCACCAGGTCAAGAGCTTCTTCCATGGCGGCTTCGTTCGTGTCACCCTTGTAATATTTACTGCGGGCGGAGGGAATGCGCGCCTCTATAGGGAGGAGGGCTTCTGCCCTATATACGAGGCCGAACGGCGAGTGTCGTGTTGCTGCCTTTTGTGTTGTTCTTAGGGACCAGAGCACACTTGGTAACTCATCTGCCCACCTTCCCTTTAGGTCTTCCAGCATCTTTCTTAGTCCGTTAAGGATTTGCTTGTTGGCCGCCTCGGCTTGGCCGTTTGTTTGTGGGTGGCAGACTGCCGAATACGCTACGGCTATACCCAATCCTCTTAGCCATTCTCTTAAGGGAGGGTTGTCAAATTGCCGGCCATGATCGAAAACCAGCACTTTGGGCACGCCGAACCGGGTTACGACATTGCGCCAGATCACCTTGCGTACTGCCGGTTCGGTGATGTTTGGGACGGCGTCCGCTTCAATCCATTTTGAGAAATAGTCTACTGCTACTATTACGAACTTCCTGCCCCCGGTTGCCGTAAGGAAAGGTCCCAGTATGTCCATTCCCCATTGAGCAAACGGGATGGGGCTTAGGATGGGCTGGAGATCCCTTGCCGGTGCGTGGATTACTGGTGAGTGGATCTGACAGTTTCGGCACTTTTTGGTCAGTTCCCGAGCATCGTGCAGGGCGGTCGGCCAGTAGTAGCCCGCCCGGATCGCCTTATGCGCCAGGTTTCTGACGCCTATATTGTGCCCGCACATCCCCGAGTGGATGTCGTCCAGCACCTCCGCCGCCTCTCTTTGTTTTAGGCACCTTAGGATCGGCGCCGCGGTCCCTCTCTTGTAGAGCTGGTCTTCTAATATTATGTACCTCGAGGCGGTCATCGGCATTCGCCTTGCTTTGGCGGGGTCGCTCGATAATCGCTTAGTCAGGATATACTCGATGATAGGCACCCGCCAATCGTCATCGTCTTCCTGTTCTATGTTGTGGACGCCATCCCGACCGCCCTCATTTGTTGCGATGCTTTTCCTTTGTCTGACGTCTACCCCGACCGACCGCTGGATGTCTTGCAAGCTCGAGCTTGCGAGTTTTGACAATGCGTCCACCCAGTTATTCTTCGACCTGGGCACTTGCTTGACTTCGTATGACTGGAGTTGGCATAGTTCCTCTTTTACCTTCTTCAAGTAGAGCGCCATTGAGGGCTCCCTGGCCTCATACTCGCCGTTGATTTGGTTTACCACTAGTTGCGAATCCGTCGATAGCACTATTCGTTCGGCGCCGGCGGCCCTGGGCAGATGGATGCCGGCCAAGACAGACTCATATTCGGCTTCATTATTAGATGTCTGAAAGGTGAACCTTAGGGCGTGTTCGAATTCTTCGCCGTCGGGACTTGTTAGGATAACTCCGGCTCCTAAACCGTTGCTGGTGGCCGACCCGTCGGTGAAGGCCTCCCACACCCCTGATGGAGGGTCGTCTTCCTCTGAGTGGGAGCATTCGGCTATGTAGTCTGCCAACGCCTGAGCTTTTATCACCGTTCTTTACTGGTAGGTTATTCCTAGGCCGCTTAGCTCGACGGCCCATTTCAACATTCGCCCCGATTTCTCGAATTTTTCCAAGGCCTTTTCGAGAGGCATGTTTGTGAGGACTGTTACCGGATGCGCGTCGAAGTAGGGGCGCAGCTTCCGAGCGGCCACAACTACGGTGTATGCCGACTTTTCAATCATAGGGTAGTTCTTTTCCTTCGGCCCCAGCGAGTGGCTGACGAAGTATATCGGTTGTTGGGTTTTTTCCTCTTCTCTAAGGATGACGGCGCTTATTGTGACGTTGGTGACAGCTATGTATACGTACAGCCTTTGGCCTTCGGTTTGTCGCGCCAGCGTTGGTAGGGACTTCAAGTGTTCTTTCAGGCCGGCAAATGCTGTCTTCTGCTCTTCCCCCCATTTGAAGTGCTTGTTTCCTTTGAGGACTCCGAAGAAAGGTGTTGATTTATCCGCCGCTCTTGAGATGAACCGTGCTAGGGCTGCCATCCTCCCGGTGAGCCTTTGTATGTCTCTGATAGTTCTCGGCTCCGGTAGGTCCTGGATGGCTTGTACTTTCTCGAGGTTGGCGTCTATTCCTCTGGCGCTCACTAGAAAACCCAAGAACTTGCCGGACCTTACTCCGAACGTACACTTTTGGGGGTTGAGTTTCATCTTGTATCTCCTTAGTGACTGGAATGTCTCCTTTAGGTCGTCGAGGTGCTGGTCGTCCTCTTTGCTTTTTACGATCGCGTCATCCACGTATATCTCCATGTTTCTGCCTCTCTGACCTTTGAAGATCTTGTCCACCAGTCTTTGGTAGGTGGCGCCTGCGTTTTTTAGTCCGAAAGGCATCCTTTTGTATATATATAGCCCCCGTTCGTCTCACCCGGTCAACTTGTCGTCTTTAGTTATGCCCTATTGTTTATCATATTATGTGGATTGTGATAAGTTTTCTGTGAATTATCGAGCTTTCTTAGCAGCCATTGATGAGTGTATTGAGCCGTGCAGTTTCAATGAGGCAATTAAAGACAAGCGTTGGTGTGACGCTATGAATCTCGAAATTGATGCCGTGAGACGGAACAATACTTGGGAGGTGGTCGACTTGCCACCCGGGAAGCGTGCTATTGACAACAAATGGATATACAAAATTAAATTGAAAGCAGATGGTTCTGTGGAACGTTTTAAAGCACGTCTTGTTGTACTCGATAATAAACAAGAGGAAGGTATTGATTTTTCAGAAACTTTCGCTCCTACTACTAAAATGGTTAGTATACGTGTTTTCTTAGGGATTTTTGCAGCTCGAAAATGGGAAGTACATCAATTTTGATGTGCATAATGCTTTCCTCCACGGGGATTTGGAGGAAGAAGTGTATATGCGCATGCCTCGAGGATACTCGGTAGAGGGAGCAGGTAAAGGTTGTCGTCTTAAAAAGTCAATGTATGGCCTCCGTCAAGCTTCCCGTTGTTGGTTTGATAATATATCAGGTTCCCTTTTGGCTTTTGGTTTTATTGAATGTTTGTCGGATTATTCATTATTTCGCCATGTGAAAAATGGCATTGAGATTTACATCATCGTGTATGTCGACGATTTGATTATTGGTGGAAATGACCACACATGGATCGTTCGGGTCAAGGAATATTTGAGCACATACTTTCACATGAAAGATCTTGGATCTTTGAAATATATTCTCGGACTTGAAGTTGCTCGTAATTCCATTGGGATATTTATTTGTCGAAAGTATGCACTCGATATATTAAATGATTCTACACTTGCTGGAAGTAAACCAGACGATACGCCCATTGAGCAACATCACTGTCTTGCATTGGCTGACGACGAGTTACTGATGACCCTGAGGCATATCGTCGTTTGATTGGTCGGTTGATCTACCTTACCAATACACGACCAGATTTAGTGTACAGTATGCATATTCTGTCTCAATTCATGCATCAACCACGCAAATCACATTGGGTAGCAGCCTTACGTGTTGTCCGATACATCAAAAGTACTCTTGGTCAAGGTTTGCTCTTTCGTTGCGACACGCCGCTTGAACTAACTGCCTTTTGTGATTCTGATTATGCAAGTTGTCCACTAAGTCGTCGTTCATTGTTGGCCTACTGTATTCTTTTGGGTGGTTGTCCGATTTCTTGGAAGACTAAGAAACAACCCACTGTGTCACGTTCTTCCGCTAAAGCTGAATATCGAGCAATGGCTGTCGCAACTTGTGAGATCATGTGGTTACGTGGTATTTTGGATTTCTTACGAGTCCCTGTTTCGAGGTCGATCCCTCTTCATTGCGATAATGAAGCGACACTACATCTGGCTCGCAACTAATGTGTGCTAAATTTAGACCATTTTTCGTCCCATTTACACCCGTTTTTCCCTCGTTTTGCGAGTTTAGAGTGCGATTATCGCCATATTTTGAGTACTTCTCGCATTAGCGTCCCTCTTGTGCGTTTGACGTGTTTTTGGTAGTTTTTCTATCAATTTTGATAGGATTTGGCACCGAAATCACGATCGAGCTTCCACGAGCACAAGAGAAGGGAATACCGTCCAAAGAGCAAAGCACACAACTTAAAGTTCAAAGTCATCCAATCAAACGACGAAGAATGAGACAAGAAAAGAGGCCAGAAAAATGACCGGGTGAAATTTCACCCGATGAAACACCACCGGGCGAAGTTTCGCCCGACGGTAAATTTGCCTTCCCGAAGATTTTCCGAGAGCTTCTCCACCGGGCGAAATGACCGGGCAAAATTTCGCCTACCGGGTGAAATTTCGCCCGATGGAAAAAGGCGTCCAAAATTGCAAAACTGGAAGAAGTTCACCGGGTGAAACCACCGGGTGAAGTTTTGCCCGGCGGTATTAGTCCGTGTACGATAAGATGAAGTTCCACCTCATGAAGATTAAAGGGTGATTTTCTCACTAATGGAGCAAAATGTTGGATTTGGGCTTTAGGTTAAAACCTCATTAAGGCATTACTATATATATGTATATCCTAGTTAGTTGCCTTTTACTTCTCCATTATTTTCGGAGGGATGACATTAAGGATCCCACATTACAACTCCATTACACCATTCCACCATCACATTACCATCCTTTTAGTAGAGTAATTTAGTAGTATTCTAGTAGTAATTCTCTATAATTCTAGTAGTTTACATAGTAATTTAGTAGTAGATCTTCCTAGTTTTCATCAACAATTCTCTTGATTTCCATCCAAGTTTGTAGAAGATTATTATTTCAAGTTTTATTTAAAGATTTTTGGGGTTTATCAAGGGATTAGTGACAAATCTCTTTATTCTCCTTATAAAGTTTCATCCTTTATTTATGCAATCTTCTTATTTATTGTAGATCTTCATAGTTAGTATATTTCTCTTCCACTCTCTAATCTCTAGTTAGATTTAATCTTGTTCACTCATTATTGTCTTGTTTAGATCATCTTTATTTATGTTGTTTTAGTTTTGTTGATTGTTATTTTGATCATCTTTGTGTTGTTAGTTTCTCTAGATTTTACTTATGTTGTTCTAGATTATCTTCTAGTTTAATTTGTTAGATTGCAATTTCTTTCAAAGTTTAGTGGTCAATTGTTAGATCGTAGTTTCCTTACCGTTTTTTTGTTATTTTCTTTAGATCTACTTATTATGCATGTTTTAGTTAATTTCTCCTTTGTTAATGTTTTGTTGTTTTCAATTTAGAGTAGTGAGTAAATTTCTTGTGTGTGTGGGGGGGGGGGGGGGGGGGAGTTATCTAAGTCATTTAATTAAGATTATATCAGAGATTAAATAAATCCGGATTCCTACGGATCCTTACAACAGACGACTATTAATTACATAGTCTTGATTCACTTAGTACAGAATATAGATTGTATTTTATACAAACATATTATTAAATCTCTCTCGCTCGATTCTCCAACGTCTTAGACCTGCAAAACCAAATAAAACAGTGGACGCTGAGCGGGACAGCAACCAAGCCGTTCATCTAACATCACCTCAAACACATAAGACAATCATGTGAATAACAAATAATATGCTTACAAAAATATTAAAGGATATCAAGTAATAGATAGTTTACTTTAATTCAATTAAACAACATGTGAGGTGATGAAAACGATAAAGTTTAAAAGATGGATCATTGGCAGCCATTTGATTTTAAATCTTTTTTCACGTAAACCGAGAATAAACACATGAGTCGTGGCTCCTAGTATCACCGCTACACCCTTTTAGCTTGCATCTCACCAATAGAAGTAACCATGTTACCAACTCGTAGACCGAACCGATCTTATGAGGTTTACATCTCACCCATAAGGCTCAATTGGGCCCGAACTTCTATTATATTATATGTTTATTCAAACGGGGCCCTGGGCTGAAATGAAAGATGATGATTACATTCTCTGCATCACCAAGAGGGAACCCGCAGTTTTCAGAATCCTGTTCTGTCCCCGCTACCTTGGTGGTAATACTGATCAAGTACTTGTCTATACATGCGCACATACCCTACACAGACTCTTGAACTGCAGCTCTTACTGCCATAGGACGACTACCTTAAACACTAGGTCGACTCTAGGACCGCAGCCTCCGAGTCTGCTTTTCATTACAAGTGCAGTCAAAACACCACGCATGGTTGAATCCAACACAAGCTATTCGTCCCAGACTCGCATCGTAAACTTTATATAAAAGTCGTCCGTGAACAAATAGTACATTATTTGGTGACCTTCAATAATTGGTCGGACTTATTTGAAACAGTCAAATTCTCAAATACTTACTTTCAGTGTGACAACGTTACACTTTAATCCTCAAGTGTCACCCGACACATTATATCCCAAGTATCGTATAATATTTTTAAAATAGCAAATTCTTTAAAATGAAGTTTATATAAAAATAAAATTGAAGGTATAATAATAATAATAAAATATTATTTTAAAATTTATAGTTTCTGAAAAATATAAATTAAGTCGTACTTAATCAACTTATAAAATTTGATGAAAAAACATTTTCTTAAATATTTATAAATGTCATGTAAAAGTTTCGGAATACAATAAATTCATTTATTTTAGAAAATGAAATTTATAAATTTTTACCTATATAAAAATAATAAGTGAAGTTTTATTAAAATAAAACATTTTACAAGTTACTAATTTACTCTATTATTATAATATATAAACAAATGTAAAAGTACTAAAGAAAATTAAATATGATCAAAATTACAATTATATTACGTAACATTTTTTTTATATACATAAGTAATTTAGTCGTACAAATAAGCCTAAATATTTAAGTAAGCAATTTACTAAATTACTAACATAATATACTTACATATAAGAAATGTTGTTAGAAGAAAAGTTTGGTTACCTTAATAGTTATTACGGAGTATTTATTAATGTTATTAAGAATTAAAATTGACAGGGTCAATAATATCGTCTACGGTAGAAAAGTCGTCTTTTTCCTCCTTTAAAGAAATTTTCGGGTCGAAATGATTTGACCCAAATACGGTACTAGAATACTGATTCCGCCAATTACTGGGTAGCTCCTCATTCCTGATGCTCCAATTATAGAGAATGACGAGAGAGTAAATATAGTATATAGTACGGAGTAGGTAGAATATAGTGTCGTAAGTAGAAGTAGTGCGTAATATAGTACTCAGTAGTGTGTAGGAGTAGTAGTATATATAGTATACATAGTAGGAGTTGCAATATACGAGTAGGAGTTGCAATATGTAGTACTAAGTGTATATATATATAGTAGTAAGATGAAGGATGAGGAATAATGAAGAAGTACTACGGGATGAGGGAGTAGCAGTAGTATAGGGCTACGTGGGGAAAATTGGAGGGAGTAGTAGCAGTAGTATAGGGCTACGTGGGGAAAATTGGAGGGAGTAGGCAGGAGTAGTAATACAAAGTAGGAGTAGTTAGGAAATGTGAGAGTCAGTTAGAAGGTCTACATTCTCCGAGTTCCGGTCTGTTTCTCGTACAAACGTCTTTCTTTCTTTATTAAAAAGTTGAAATATAAGATTAAGAAATTAAAATAATGCAAACCGTAAAATTTATTTTTAAAAACAGAATTTGTGAGACGGTAAATAAAATAGACGATAAATAGTATTTTGGGACAATAGTTATAAGAAATCATTATTTTAAGAATTCGATAAATTATTTCTAAATTTTTACGAGACGAGAAAATGTTAAAACGACATGTCAATATTAAAATATTTTCGAGTTTTAAACTTTATTTGACAAACGATAAAATAAATTCCCCTGTTTTTATAACGGAATAATTTTTAGCTTAACGAAAATAAAATATTTTATTTACGAAAATAATTTTTCAACGTTAAACTTTGTTTAAATAAATGTTTAAAATTTTAACTCTATTTGAAAAATACGGGGTGTTACAGATGAGGACTTGGATTATTTGAATTAAGGGATATTGGTGGGTTGCTTGCTTGTTGGTTTATCTTGTTTATGGTTGTTGTGTCATTGTTGTTTTAGTCCGATCAACTAGACCGACCTTGACTCATTTCTATCAATATGAGGAAACCCGGGGTAGAAATTACCTTAACTTGAGACTTACCCTTCTTCGCCGCGAAAGCGGGTTTTTAGGTGGGTTGGGTGAAGAAACCGAAAGGTGGCATTCTCCCTTTATCAATGTTGTGACTACAACCCGATTCCGACCTTCTTAGACTCCAATTTCCGAATCCCGACTTCCCCCTAACACCTTTTCCTAGATTGATCATCTCTAGTTATTTCTCTAGTTATTTAACTCTCGTCTTTTACCGCATTTCTAGCGTAGACTCGACCTTTAGAACCGCCTCTAGATTCCAAACACGTCGCTTTTAACTCGATACTACGTTCCGTTCCTTATGGACCGACCTCGACTTACCACAATTACTCTAGTAGTTTTTGTGTTTATGCGAGTCTATAAATATTGTAATCCCCTAGAAAATCTAACGCGATACAGTGACGGAAACACTGTAGAGTCGGGATTAAAACACACTGTAACTATGTCTTAGTAAAATTAAAATGGTAAGGTCAAACAATAGGCCTTAAATAAAATGGCCAAAATTAAAACAATCCACAAAAGGGGTTTGAACAATCCATAAGACAGAATTATTAAAATAAACAAACAGGATTTACACTGCTCGCTAGCCCACACCCGGAAACACGTATACCTGCCATGTTAAAACATAACAGCCACAATCAGTAGGGAGCAACGTCAACGTTCTCCCAGCCGTATAACGGGATTTTAAAACTGTAATTACTAATATAAGAAAATAGTAAAAATGAAAACAGTAAAACATTATAATAAAAATAAACTTTCAGTGAAAAACTTCACGTAAAGAAATAATATAATAAAAATGAGTTTTCCGAATAAAACATAAAACATTTGCTAACCTGCAAATCAAAATTATATCGATAATAATAAAAATATTCAAATGACGTTATGGATAGGTTTAATGTAAAATCTAGACTTTCACTAGGATAATACTAGAAACTAGCTTCGAGAACTGTAGACTTAACTCATAACAGAATCCAGTCTCTAACTAGGCAACTCAACCATAACAGGACTGCGTGCAGCAAGGTCCTGGTTTAAGTAGTGCACACCCCCTCCTGGATACAAACCATATCCAGTTCAACCCGACGCGACTTATACGATGCGATATCTAAGTTTAAGGTAAACATACACTCTTCTGAACACAAACCATTCTCAGTTCAACAACCAATGTGCCCCATAAAGACACACCAACCTTACAGTTCATGCCAAAACGTACATCCCAGACTATATATTACTCTAAACCCACACTTATCCTTATTCCATAACTCCAAAACAAGGCCATTAACGATATTCAAAAGATATAATCATTATAATAATAAGAGAACAAAAGGGAAGAATGATCAATTTCCAAAAGAGGAAACTTTCTATTTTAGAGAACTTCTATTTTTAGAAACTTTACTAAAAATAGCATCATATCAAAATAGCGAAAATGTTAGTTTATACTAATGCAACATCTTAGTAAACAATATAGATTTATAAAACTCGTACTTTCGGCCTTAACAATATTAATTATCAAAGTGAGCGCATTTAGGTTTATTAAATTATTAAAATATCTTACAAGTATTTATAAGATGATTAAAAATGCCTTAAATATTTTAATACTACTAATCAGGGTGTTTTAAAAATTTACGAAACAAAAATTCCCTAATTATTATTAGTTTCGACAATACAATTAATAAAAATAGTAATTACCAAACGATTTACGCATTCATATCCAAATTATTATTAAATTTAAAAATCATGATTTTCCAGAATCTACCATTTTTTTCCAGATTTAAAACAAAGACTAGAAAATAGGAAATTAAAATGCCAAATACGGTTTTAAAGATAAACGATAATTTAAAGTGATTAATTAATTCACCCACTTAAAAATTCCAAAAAAATTATGAAAACTTTTAGCAAATTCATTTTCACCAGAAATATTTCCCATGTCAAATTTCAGATTAAAATAAATTGTTTAAGTTCTAGAAATAAAAATCGGCGTTTAATCATTTTTGTTCGTAAACGGTAATAATTCAATAATCGATAACTGAAATATCAGAAAAGTACCAAATTATTATAAATCATCAAAAACCTCATTTTACAGAATATAATCATATATTACAAGTTTAGGCCGAATATTACGATTTTACAAATTAATACAATAATTTAATTGTTAATCTCGTAAAAGCGATAAAAATACCGAAACATGCAAATTTCAACTTTTAAAATTTTTCCAGATTATATGACATACATATATTGTAAAAAATGAAATATAAAAATATACATGCAATTACACGAATAAAATCACGAAATACCGAGTAACATCGACGTTATCTCTAGTCCAAATCGGAATCGATAATATACTCGTCGGCCTCGGGATCGTCCACAAAACCTACCATACACGAAATCATGGCAGAAAAATACCATGAGAAAAACAAATAAAATTAAGGTAAATAATGATCGAAAACAACATTGATTATTACCTTAACGATAGGATCGGAAAGAGGATTAATTGACGATAAAAATGAGATGATTATGATTCGAAACAGAGCAAGAATATATCTAGAAAAGCCAGCCAAAACCCACGGCCAAAAGGGAAGGAGAGAAGGTATTTTTTTCTATAAGATGAAAATGAATGAGAGGAGAAATGGATGGTTTTCAAACTGAAATGACATTAAAAGGTGATGAAAACTATGTGGATAGCTACAAAGTGCCGGTTGACAATCAAGAGGAGAGAGTAAGAAAAGTTTACTCATAAATGCCTTGTATAAATGATAAGATAAGAATGAATTAATTTCGTTTTAATGAAATAAGTTGGAACGTATTATAAAACGTAGTAAGAGTGTGACAAAAAGATATGTCGGTCAAAAACATGGGGAAAAAGGTCCCAAATAATTTGTAAGTTGTTAAAAAGAAGAATCATAAAATAGTTAAAGGCATTTCAAAGTAATTCGAGTAAACCTCGCGTAAGAAAATAATTATTTACGAAACTTCGTAATAAAATCATTAATGGCTAAATTTTCGTAAATAAAAATATTCACTAGTTGAAAATATTATAAAAATATGTTTAGACATTTGTAGAAAAAGGAATACTTAAATCCGAGCTTAAATACGTTAATTCGTAGAGAAATAAAATTCCTTGTGGAAAAATAAATAGTTTACGAAGAAAATCAAATAAATAGATTTAAAAGAATTAAAATCTTTTAAAATAAAAATAAATATCATGAAACTCAAAGTGAAAATAAAGCTTGGAAAAAGAGGAGACGCAAGGCCGAAATGTGACAGAGTTATGATAGAGTCATAACGGTAAGGATAAAAATGCTAGGAAAAATAGCGGGTGTTACAATCCTCCTCACTAAAAGAAAGTTTCGTCCTCGAAACTGAGGATAAGCAGAAAGGAAATCAAGGTTACATTACTCGAAGAGATGAGGATGCTTAGCTCGCATCGTAGACTCGGTTTCCCACGTTTCTTCCTCAAAGCGATTACACCACCATAGAACTTTTACCAGAGGTACAACCTTGTTCCTTAAGCACTTCTCACGGCGATCACTAATTGCTCCGGCGTGTTAGCCTCCCGACCCTCTAACACCGCCACTCGCTCGAAGTGGTCGGTGATGTACGAGCTCACTATAGCATGAAGCGTATTATATGCCTCACGCGACAGACAATCCCCGATGAGGCCCCGCACCTCATCACTATCTAGCCTAGGGCTCTCGGCGACCCACCTAATCCTATCCGGACCCCAGGGCAGACCACTAATCATCCCAAAGTCCTATAGGGTCATCCCGACCTCCCCAAAAGACATATGGAAGGTCGAAGTAGTGTCGTGGAAGTGATCTATCATCGCCTGAATCACCATAAGGTTGCATTTAGTCTGGCAACCCACTAACCTAACCCATTGCCCGACCACGGGACCCAGGGCGGTCCTATCGATAATCCCCTTTACCGTGGGGGTCAACTACAGATGATAAACGTCGAGGCACGTAGTAAAACTCGAGAAGGTCCTCATCGAACCTGGGGGCTGCAAACCGAAACACTAGATGAACAAAACAAAGCAAGCCTAACCCGAGCAAAAATAATAACAATAGCAAAATCCGAGTCACAACCAAATAAGCCCGAATAGGACACTCACCAAGCCTCGCACAATACGGCTAGAAATATGACTGTCAAGATGAAACATCAGCTGATGGCCATCCCGGTCCCGAGCCCACTCGGGATCCTCGTAAACAATCTCCTCGTTCTCCGGTACAAGAACCGGGACATGAGCTCTCCTAGCTACGGTCTCTGGAAGCTTGCGCTTCTTCACCCTGTCAAACTCTGCCTCGTTGATAGTCTCGGGGTCACGCCGCTGAGACGAGATGCTCCTATGTCTCCTACGAATACCTCGGGGAGTCTGTGAACTCGCCCCGGCCACCTCCACACTAGCACTAGCACTAGCACAAGCACTAGCACCAACCGAGGAAGTTCCCTCGGGATGCTCGGTATTACCTCTAGCTGTGAAACCCCAAGCAAAACACAACAAAACACAACCCTAGTCAGGCTAAGTCAGCTTAAACAGGTCAAAATAAGGTCAAAATTTCGAATGAGGATATCAAAATTCCGAAAAGGCCACTAGCACGCATTTTCGATCCCGATTATAATGGAATTGGTTTCGGGAAAATTCGGCATCGTTATGACACCTTTTGGTCCGTCTTAAGACACACAAAATCTCACGGGGAGTCCTATAAGATTACCCTAGCCCTAGCAATCGACAATAAAGCTATCCATATCCTCATAAACACTATTTGGGCAAAATTATGCGAAATAGACACAGGAATAATCGGGGAACGATCCTTAAACCCTAGCATTCCACCCCTTTTTCCATGGCAAGCCGTTGTCACATCTCGAACATCCTTATCAAGCTTATAACTACTTCAACAAGCTTTAATCGACCTTAATTTAACAATGAAATCAAGCACAAGCATCGAAACTTGATAAAACAAAAACACCCAAATCGATTTTCTAGGGTTTTCAACGAAACAAACTCACAATCAATTCAATCAACCAAACCGACAAAAATCAAGTAAAGAACACTAACCCGGAGTCGACATTGTCGTAAAAAGCGAAATCGAAGCGAATCTTGGCAAGAAAAGTCGGAAACCAGTCTTGAGGCGAAGAGAATGACGCGCTCGAGTTCTTAGTGATATGAGATGAGCGCCCCAACCTTCGATTACTTAAACAGACCCTGACCGCAAAACCCTGACCGCATCAGCCAACGCGTCTAAGTTTAGGTGCGCTGGGGGCTAGGCACCTCAAGACTAGGCCGCAGACAAACGCGGGCCTAAATGGCGCGGTGCGGACTAAAACAAAACAAAACAAGCAAAGTCAAGGTTCAATACGCCCAACCTTTAAAACAAACAAAGTAACAATAAACAGAAGAGCAAATTAATAATTACTCCCTTCAAAGTTGCTCTTATTAAAATTTACTCCCTTTTAAATTTTTATTATTATTTAACAGCCAAAAAGATACAAAAGTTCAAAATTTACTTGCAATTCTAAACTCTGGCACGACACTCCGGCGAAATTGAATTTTTTACCCTTTTTTTGCCTTTTAATACCCAAACTACCCCTCCCCTTTATATGCTAATTGAAATCCCATTACTTTATCCAAAGCCATATAATCTTCAATCTCATCCCACACCCACTATAACCGATTCTTCCATACCTCATCCCACATCATCTTCCGTCTTGTTAATTCTTCCAAATTAAGCTTGTTTCACAAATTTGGGTTTGGAAATGGGAATGAAGAGAGTGAAGGGGAAAGAGGTTCAGTGAGGTGATGATAGGCTGAGGGGCAGTTTGGTCAAGTTATTAATGAATTGGCCGGATTTTACCGATGCAAGCAAATTTTGAACTTTTGTATCTTTTGTGCTGTTAAATAATAAAAAAAATTCATAAGGGAGTAAATTTTAAGAACCGCAACTTTGAAGGGAGTAATTTTTAATTTGCTCTAAACAGAATAATTACTAATTGACGCCGGTAATACATTCTCGATAATGAAAAAAACATGAGAACCGCAGTTAACCTAAACGCTGTACTCGAACGCATAGCAATACAATTTCAACCAAATTGAACTAAACAAGATCTGAACATACTCAAATACATAACAAACCAAGACAAAGCCAAACAAATGCAACTCAAAGACAATACACATGCACCAACTAAGACAAGCTAAACAAGAATAATGGGACAACTACTAATTAACATCGCTAATACACTCTTGACTAATAAAACAAGAACTTAACGCTGCATTCGGACGCGTAACAAAACAACAAAGACTAATATAAGCAAACTCTGAGCAAACTCAAACCCAAGATCAAAACAAGAGCAAGAACAAACCCGAACAAAATAAGACAAGCCTGCAAAACAAAATTAGCTAACACAAACTTACAACACCAGCATTTTACTAAAACAGATAAACAAACAGCAATTTGCCCGAGAGGTCTGAGTTATCCCGGAGGCACAGCAATTTGCCCGAGGGGTCTGAGTTATCCCGGAGGCACAGCAATTTGCCCAAGGGGTCAGAGTTATCCCGGAGACACAGCAATTTGCCCGATGGGTGTGAGTTATCCCGGAGGCACAACAATTTTGCCTGAGGGGTCTGAGTTATCCCGGAGGCACAACATTTTTTGTCCTAGGGGTCAGAGGCATCCCGAAAGACAGCTACTCGAGTGGAGACTAACGCCCTCGAGAAGTTTTGCCCAAGGGATCTTAGTGATCCCGGAGGCACAGCAACAACAATTTTTTCCTAGGGGTCAGAGGCATCCCGAAAGACAGCTACTCGAGTGGAGACTGACGCCCTCGAGGAGTTTTGCCCAAGGGATCTTAGTGATCCCGGAGGCACAACAACAATAATTTTGTCCTAGGGGTCAGAGGCATCCCGAAAGACAGCAACTCGAGTGGAGACTGACGCCCTCGAGGAGTTTTTCCCAAGGGATCTTAGTGATCCCGGAGGCAGAGCAACAGCAATTTTGTCCTAGGGGTCAGAAGCATCCCGAAAGACAGCTATTCGAGCGGAGACTAACGCCCGCGAATAGTTTTATATCACTTTATTTTGTCCTAGGGGTCAGAGGCATCCCGAAAGACGGCTATACGAGTGGAGACCAACGCCCTCAGATAGTTTTATATCATTTTACCTTGTCCTAGGGGTCATAAGCATCGCGAAAATGACCGCTCGAGTGGAGACTAACGCCCTCGAACGTTATGTGACTTCAAGGGTTCGCAAGCATCCCAAGCAAAAACAAATACATTTACACCTAACACATAAAAGCGCTTAAAATTGAACAAAACCTTAAATAAATCGAAGAAGACAAAGCGCGCGCGCACAAAGAATCAAGAGCAAGACAACAAGCAACGGCCCACGCCCGAGCAAGCAACCACAAGCAAAGACATCATGTATGACTCCTAAACCTTGGCTGGCGAGACCCAACGCAAAGTCTAACTGACTTAAAACGACCCGACCGGAAAGCCACCAGGTCGTAATCTTCGATTGACCTGGGCGGCTATACTTTCACTTTCGCCTTGTCCAAGCCTCAGTCAAAGTAGGGGCTTCTGTAGACACCCAGATTTGGACCTGGTGGCTGCAGAAGTGCCCAAAAAACACCCGATGACGATAGGACTGCAACGTGACGCGGGTTCGCCTTGTATTAGATAGTTTTTTTCTATAGAAGGATCAATTAAATTACTCGGGTAAATTAAACTAACATGATGGCAGCCTTAGTCGTGTCGTTACGATCGCATAGACACTAATTAGAGTCATTTCTGATACCGGGACCCCGAGTCGATCCCGAAACTCGAACCGAGTCAACACCACGCCAAGCGAACCTCGGGATGAACACCCGAGGCCCACTAAACCCACGGCGCTAGGTCAGGCCGCAGAAGTCTTAATACCCAAGCTATGTATCACGCTCCTCCCTCTCGATTTTGGAAAGTATCAAAATCATATCTTCAAAACTCCAACCGCACCACCTCACGCGCATGGGTCTCCCCACACCCGGACCCAGGAGCCTGTGTAGGCAACGAGGGCCGAAAACACCTATAAATACCCCCCTTCACGTCCTCGTTTTGACACACAATTCAATTCTCTCTTCTACCTCTAAACTCTCTCTAAGGGCTCGCACTCCGACACCCGAGGCAAACAATCCACTCGATCGTAGTTCCGATAATAAAAAGTGACATCGATGCTAATCCTCACCTTCGAGCACCCCACTCGATACCGAGGTGCCTGTGATCTACTAGCTCAAAACTAGTACCCAGGTTCTGCCGGATTAGCCGCAGAACTAGTCCTTAGCAACGACACTCAGCCGGAGTAGCCGCGGGAAGGTCAAATGGTAACGGAGCTCTGCCGGAGTCACTGGTCAAGCTAGGAGGATCCGCCTGTTGATCGAGTCGTCACTAGGTTTCCATATAAACAAAACATTCCATACTTGCACTTTCTATTATTATGCATTACGACTACACTAGATGTGGGCACTAGGCCCACAAACATCTACTAATATACGTAACGTCCCAACTTCAACCGCAAACACTAAAACACACTAAATAGACCCGAGTAATTCCGAGATCCGTTCTCAAAACTATCTATGCATCGAGTCCCGTTTAGTGTATACTCCGAGGGTGCAACTCCTCACTAAGTGATTTACTTACATTCGTATTTACAATTTTTCATATGATTTATTGCTTTTATGACCTTATAATCGCATGCTAAATCACCTAACACGGAACTCAAAACGTAAAACAACTAAAACTGAACAAGGTGATGGTCGGGTTCCGTATTAGTTCCGGTGATCGCCTCGTTAGGTTCGACGCGTCTATATTAATACCGAGCCGACGCATCTTAACCAGAATACCAAGTAAGGTATACCACGAGAATCACTAATATCCGTATTATCGCGTTAAAACTCATTTGCTAATACGTATAATACTAGTACTCTCTACTCTCCTATGTGCATCTTTTCATGGCCTGCCTGTCACGTGAAATCACATTCAAAGAATGTAAACACAACTACTTCGACGAAAAAGCTTTCTTGTCTTTAAACAACCGACATAGCAAAAGGTTTAGGCCAGGGTTAAAACGACGGATGTTACAGTACTTCCACCACAACAAAAGAACTAGGATATCAGCCCACCGAATGATTAGTAGAGGCTGCTATAGTGCGGGCGGGATTGGGCGTTGGCATCTATCGGATGTTGGCTTCCCAATACGTACCCTCACCCCTTACTCATAATCAAAGGTTTCCGGATGTCCGAAACCATTGGCAACGAGAGTCATTCCAGGCATGGACTGCTTAAGGGTACAAGTCTTATATTTAGGTCCCGTCCCACTCAACTTTGAGCCGGCAAGGGATCAAAGTTGACTTGAACGGTTTCCGAGTCCCCATAATTGACTCGTTGGCAACTCCACAAATCGGCAACAACTTCAGTTCACTAAAAAGGTCGCCTTACCAAAGAAAACGGCCTTTAAACATTTACAACCACGACTCGATCGATTACCAAACGGAAACACGGGGGCCTGCACCCGTCTAGTACAAGTCCGGATCGTCATCCAAATCAAGGTCCGACACTTCGCCCTGTATGCGAGATCGGACCGGCCCCTGGCAGGGAGGAAGCCGCGTGGGTGGCCGCCACCACACGTTGAAAACCGGGTAGGTCCCGCGCGTGCCAGCGCGGGGCGCCGGACGGTGCGGACGGACGTCCACACTCAATTATCTAATGCCTTTTTAGAGAAATATTTTCCACCGTCAAAGACTAACCAATATCGCATGGAGATACAAACCTTCAAGCAAGATGAATTTGAAAGCCTAAGTGAGGCTTGGGAAAGATTTAGAGATCTATTGCGCAAATGTCCACACCATGGAATACCCGATTGGCTAACTACTCAAACATTTTATGACACCCTTTCATCGAGAACCAAGGAAAACCTCAATTCGGCCGCCGGTTTCTTCTCTTACCGATGAGGAATATAAGAATCTTATTGAAAAGATGGCAAGGAGTGATTCTAGAATGGGTTAATCGTGGGATTCTAGAAAGAAAGTTGAAGTGAACTCATCTAAGAGTTCTAGTGAATTGAAATTTCAAGCAGAAGTTGAAGAATTGAAAAAGAGAATGGATGTACCAAATTTCAAGCAGAAGTTGAAGAGTTCAAAGCCTACTCCTAGAGGTATGTACCAAATTCAAGGTAGTGTTCCACCAAGGCAACCATCACCTCCAAAACAAATAACATGGGAAGTTCAATGTGATCATTGTGCCAATTATGGCCATGACTCTAGCTCTTGTATTCCTAATAAAGAAACTTATATTGAGGAGCCAAATGAAGTCCAAGCTATACAAGTGTATGGGCAAAGACCTCAATTTGATCCCTTTTCTAATACTTAGAATGCCGACACAAGGTTTCATCCCAATTTTTCTTATGGAAATAAAATTGTTCAAAATCCGATGCCACGTGCCCAAGGGAGTCAACTGAGGCCATTTAATCAATGTCAACAAAGGCCCTTTAACCAAGGTCCTCCAAAGATGCCCCCATATTTGCCTCCTCACCAAAGTAGCAACTTCCATGTTCCCAACAATTACAACAATTACCAAAATCAACATGGTAATCATTTTAATCATGGATACAATCAAGGGTTCCAAGGTAATTTTCAAGAAAATCGAGGTTACAATCAACAACCTTAATCAACCCTCTCAATCTTATGCCCAATCAAGCAATTTTCAATTTGGTCAAGGAGGAGTTCCATGGGATAACATTGGTGATTTACAAATAGCCGTTGGGCAATTATGAAGTGAGCATCAAGATACCAAAGCAAGGCTAAAGGTTTGGGAATCACAAGAAGCAACAAAAGCCTTAGTCGCCCCAATTTATCCACCCCATGGTTTGCCCGGGCAACCTCAAAACCCAAGAGACCTTTCACACCAAGCAAATGCCGTCATTTTGAGAGGTGGCAAGAAACTTGAGGAAACTTATAAGAACTTGAACTGAAACACCAAGAGCACCCCGTCCAAAGTCAATCAACCAAGTGCACCACAAGCAACATCTCCCACTTCCCCCAAACAATACCGGGGAATACAAGCAGAGTTTGATATTCTCCAAAATGCGGAGAATGAACAAAGCGAACAAAGAAAGAAGAAAGAGCAAATGGAAGTGGAAGAAGCAAAAAAAAAAAAGAGGCAGAGCGATTAGCCGAAGAAGAAGAAGAATCCAATGTTCCACTGCCTCCCGCTTTTGTCCCACCATTGCCTTTTCCCGAACGAGCTAAGCCACACAAAGAGAATTCCCAATTTAGCCGTTTTGTGGATATATTGAAGAAGGTGGAGGTAGCTTTACCATTCACCGAGGTAATTTCTCAAATGCCCCTCTATTTTAAGTTTTTGAAAGATGTCTTGACCAAAAAGAGAACAATAGAGGACAAAGAATGTGTCTCTCTCACGACACAATGTAGTGTCATTCTTATGAATCAAATGCCAAAGAAACTAGAGGATCCCGGTAGCTTTTCCATCCCTTGTCGGATTGGAAATGTTGTTTTTAATTAAGCTTTATGTGACCTAGGGGCTAGTGTTAGTTTGTTACCCTATTCCATTGCTAAGAGACTTAGTGTGGGGGAGATGAGACCCACTAGCATGTCGATTCAACTTGCAAATAGGTCCGTCTAGTACCCACTTGGGATACTTGAGGATGTACCCGTGCAAGTTGGTTAGTTCTTCATCCCCTCCGACTTTGTTGTCATGGATATCCCCGAAGACACTATTACCCCCATTATTTTAGGTCGACCTTTTATGGCTACCGGTGGTACTATAGTTGATATTAAGAGTGGAAAGTTGTCTTTTAACTTAGGGAACGAGTCCGTAGAGTTTTCCCTTTCTCAAAGTATTAAACAACCAATGATTGAACAAACGTATTCCATTGAAGTTATTGATAGTTTGGTTGAGTATAACTTGATAGATGATGATAAGCAAGAAGATGAACCATTTGACTCTCCACCCTTTGGAGATGAATGCTTGCATGAAGAAAAGGTAGAACCACTACCGGTGGGTAACAGTAT
Organism: Agrostemma githago; assembly: GCA_958450325.1. Classification (NCBI taxonomy): domain Eukaryota; kingdom Viridiplantae; phylum Streptophyta; class Magnoliopsida; order Caryophyllales; family Caryophyllaceae; genus Agrostemma; species Agrostemma githago. The sequence continues at coordinate 22,491,547 of OY288255.1, read as the reverse complement.
GGTATCTTCTCCTCCTAATCTTGAACTTAAACCACTCCCCACTTCCCTCAAATATGCTTTTCTTGAAGGAACAAATTATCCTGTTATCGTCAATGCCACACTTGATGGTCCTCAATTGGAAAAACTTTTGATTGTTTTGGGAAAGCACAAAAAGGCCGTCGGGTATAGCATTGCCAACCTCCACGGCATAAGCCCAAATGTTTGTATGCATAGGATCATCCTTAATGATGACCGCCGTCCTTCGGTTGAGGGTCAACGTAGGTTGAATCCCACCGTGAAAGAGGTTGTCATGAAGGAAGTCCTCAAGTTGTATGAGGCTAACATTATATACCCAATAACCAGAAGTAAGTGGGTTAGCCTTGTACAAGTTGTGTCGAAAAAAGGAGGAATGACGGTTTAAAAGGAGAAAAGGGTGTGTCAATTTCTACCAGGACCATTACCGGTTGTCGCATGTGTATAGACTATCAAAAATTGAACACGACCACCATAAAAGACCATTTGTCCTTTCCTTTATTGATTTAATGCTTGAAAGATTGGCGCATCATTCTTATTTTTGTTTCCTCGATGGTCATTCGGGATTTCTTCAAATTCCCATTCACCCCGATGACCAAGAGAAGACCACTTTCACATGTCCCTATGGCACCTATGCTTATAGAAGGATGCCATTCGGATTATGTAATGCGCCAGGAACGTTTCAAAGATTTATGACGGCTATTTTCTCCGATTTTTATTGAAAAATCCATGGAAGTTTTTATGGATGACTTTAGTGTCCATGGTACATCTTTTGATTCTTTTCTTGAAAATCTTGATCAAGTGTTAGCTCGATGTGAAGAGTATAGACCTGTTTTGAATTGGAAGAAATGTCATTTTATGGTTGAACAGGGTGTTGTCTAAGGTCATATTGTTTCTAATAGAGGAGTTGAAGTTGATAAGGCGAAAGTTTCCGTGATTAAGAACTTGCCACCACCTACAAATGTCAAAGGGGTGAGGAGTTTTCTAGGTCACGCTGGCTTCTATAGGCGGTTTATTAAAGATTTTTCTAAGATTGCCAAGCCCTTTAACTTCTTTGCTTATGAAAGATGCACCTTTTGTGTTTGATGACTCGTGTCTTGAGGCATTTTGCAGGATAAAGACCGCTCTCACTACCACTCCAATTATCAAAGCTCCCGATTGGAATCTTCCATTTGTGATCATGTGTGATGCCTCCGATTTTTCCGTTGGTGCCGTTCTAGGACAACTGGTTGATAAGAAGCTACATGTGATTTATTATGCAAGCAAAACACTAGATGAAGCCCAATCAAGGTATACAACAACCAATAAGGTAAGAATTTTGAATTGGGTTGATGAGAATAATAACTTAGAGTATTGAAGTTTATCTCCATAGTCAATGGTTGTGACAAACATGGAAATAGGAAATGGTAAGAAGGTAGGGATAAAAGACGATGAATATGTATGATGTCAGCATACATGAAGTTTGATAGCAATCTAAAAGAATATGAAGCAAGTTGAAGAAATGAGATGGAAATAAGATAGAACGGTAAATATGAAAGGTTCCATCAGATAGGAATATTTCAGACTAAGTTTAGCTGAGCCATAATATACGAAGGTGAAATAAGCGAAAAACTTCTTGTCTGACTCAGGATGAGTAGTCAAACCTAAGAACTAGTTCACGAAGGGTTCGAAATGAGTTTAGAAACAAAAGAGAAGGAATCAATTGAGGTTAAAACTTCTTTAGAAAAGATTAGAAGTTTGTTCATGGATGGTTCAAGGGTTTGGCTTTAAATGACTTTTGTCTATACATCCTAATATAGGTTCAAATGGAACATCTGATTGGTGAAAAATTTAACCAAAAAAATAATAATGAAGAGTAAAAGGTGTTCATCGATTTATGAAGGTATGGATGTTAGACAAGAAGGAAAGCTTTGTATGTGATGTTTAAGAATTTCGATGGAAGGATTGAAGATAGTTCGGAATTGAACTCAAATCGTTGCTTCGTTAGATGAATAAAGTGGAGCAAAGGTAGAAAATTGAGATAAGCTAGAAAAATGAATTAGATGTGGTGTAAGGTGTTACTATGAAATGAGTATGGGCAAGAAGGGTACATTTCCATGACTATAATTTAGGCTAACAAATGATCTCCGATGTACGAGTTATATAAGTAAGTAGAGTCTCAGTCAAGTGTAAGTCGACACCTAAATAGGACTCGAGGATTGCTATCTTATGTACGTCTGCACTTGATCTTCTTGTATGTTACATCTCGTCTGCATAACTTCACTTGATACACCAACATGGTCCAACTTGATTTGGCTACTATAGTTGATGGGGAAGATGCGTCCATTTGTGCTTGCAATGGTGTTCTACCAGACTTGAGATGTTGATGGCTTCAAGTACTTTATCTTAGTTGTCGCGTCGATCACAAATAAATTAAAACTAGCCAATAGGCTAAAAGTTAGGGCAATCACTCTACATTCAATTGTCCAGATAGCATGCAAAAACAAGCAAGGGCCAAAACCTAAATCGGACGGTACGCTAATCCTTAATAGTTCTACCCATCTAGACATTCTACCCAGGTATATTATTTGATCCTAGGGTTATGCTAGTGAATCTCTCATTTAGTGATCTTAAATGTTCTACAAGTTTTAGACACATCAGACAATCTAGACACGTGTCATGAGCTCCAGGCGCGTTCCCTCGATAGGTGATGTAAATATGCATCGCACATACTTACACACAATCTCAAGGTTGCTCTGATACCAACTGTAACAACCCGGTTCTTACAATGACATTAATTAACAAGGCGGAAAAATAATTAAGTCGTAAGAAGGGGTAAAAATTAAAAACCGCGACTCTAGTGAGTCTTTTACTGATAAATGAACTGTTTGTTAAAATACAACAACTGAAAACCGAATTACAAATATCTAAATACAATAGTCTGATAAAATTTGCGTTACAAGATTGATAGTTTCACACTCTCATCTGCTACACTGTATCTCTTGCACTCATACATGCCCCCATGTCCAGTCTTGAGGGTTCGTCAATCTGAATGCACATTTAAATATACATGTCCCACTTAGTGGGAGTAACCTAACCGTCCTTCTAACACGGCCCCGAATAATCAATGTAGTATAACATTTAGGTTATCTGATTAATAGATAAGCAGGCATGTCACATTACAAATCGACATCTATACAATGTGAGGTACACATGAAGTGATTTCAGTTAACATGCGAATCAATTTAAATATATAAGACATGTAGGTTATATAGGATAAAGTAATTCATACATCATATGAGTATCATGTGAATAGAATACAGTAAAGCATGGATCATGGATTCATAGAAGTGTCATGTGAAAATAAAGTAAGACATACATAATACAAATCATATGAAACATAATATCAATCAAAATCAATATTCAGGCAGGACATATAACAAAACATCACTTCCCATTATCAAGCATTTCAATCACATCATTAGTCATAAGAGTATAGAACTGTAACGAAGCATACTAACACACGTGATTTAGAAAACTGTAGTCATTTACTTTTAAAAACAATGGTTTTCTTTCACATAATGCACGGGATGTGACTACTAATGTCTCGTGCACACTTAACGCTTGCATCTCACCATAAGTGCGGATGGGAACATCAATCCCGCCAATCATATCGATACTAGGAGGTTTACATCTCACCCCTAGTGCTCAGTAGGATCGAACAACAGCTATGATTTGATTTAAAACTCTAATCGCGGGGGAGAACGGACTGCTGATGATGTAGACGACAACTCGCAGAAGCCTACCCACACCACCGCGAGGCCCACTGACAATACGCAAAAGCAGGGAAAAGAATCACGTACACAACCGTGAATAAAAGTGCCAAGATATCAGAGAGAGAGTAGAGCTGATCAGGCCCTTGTCAAATACATGCGCACGTACCCCCTAACACAACTCTCGGACTCCCGTAGGCCCTCAGTGATAGCCGGTGATTACTACTCTAACGACAATCCATCCACACGCAGCTTCAGGATGTGCTGTCCGTACTCTCATAGCAAAAGCTCTCCGAGCAATCTCCCGTCACGTCGATCTCTAAACCTTAGCATAACATTGCCCAACACATAATGATACTACGATAGATTGTCTATAGGAGACATATAAGGAAGCTGAACACTTAGACTCTCGTAGGATCATTGGTTCAGACAACCAGAATGATCGCATACCGTCCTGAAGGTACAGTTGCTACATATGGGTCAGTTGGTATCGAACGGTCAGACTCCCGTAGGACCTTAGTTCAGATGACCGGAAGGATGCATACTATCCCGTAGGTACAGAAGCCCCAAGAAATGGAACACTGGGAAGGTCCACTACTGATTCATGTAGGACACTGACTGACCCGAAGGTACACCAGTTCCTTAAGCTAATTTAGGAACGATTTACTAAATGATCATCATAATTATGTTAAGTGTATCTTACTTGACTGATCATCTTAAGTATATTTGATGTTAGAGATTTGGAACGTTTTATTTGATATATATTATTTGAACGTTCATTAATTGAGATTTGATTAAAATTCAATTATTTCTAAGTACATTATTTAAGATGAGTTCCTTTATCTTGACATGGTCTATGTTGACTTAAAAAGCCAAAGTTGACCATGATGGACTAATCAACCCTTAGTTTTGACTTAGTCACTAATTAGTTCTTAAGTGCGTATTATAAAGTTTAAATGCTGTGTTGCATATTTAAGCATTGTTTAACTTAATTAGTACTTTTGGGTTACTCGTCTTTTAGTACTCTATTCCTTTTGGGCACAAGTATTTAGTATATTTATTGTTCAAGTGTACGTATTTAGTATTTTTATACGTTTTCGTATTTGTACAAGTATACTTATCTCTTAAAGCCTATTTATACTTAATAAAATATTTCAAACATCAAATAAATCTATAATAATTAAAAAAATCATTTTTAACCTTATTATGTATCATATTTCTCAAAACTTAGAGTTTTACAAAAATAACTTTCAGTAATAACGAAATCGATAATATTATTAAGGATACTAAATGAATCATTTTTCAAATGTTAGTTTTAACTTTCGATTTTTATACTCAACATACTTTTATGAGTTAAGTTTCCAGATATAAAGTCATTTTTTCAAAATAATAAGGTTTATTATTTTTAACAATTTAAAAACGAAAACAGTACGACTTTCAATACTTTTTTTTTAAATCGTTTAAAATATAACATCAGAAAAGTGAACCAAATTTTTATTTTGGATATCTATTCTTGTACATAACTTATCCCCAGAAATTTAGATTAAAATACTTCATAAATGTTCTTAAATAAAATATTCTTTCCAGATCTGACCCATTTTAGTATAAATTTTATAAATAAAAATATATATGATGGATTTATATTAAATTTGAAGTATGTTGGGCCTACTATGTTTTGTTTATGTTAATCTTATATTTTCTAAGTGACTGTGCTAGAATAGGTATTCATGCAAAAGGAACAAAGACTCAAGATGGCAAAAATCAATCAAGCTCTCGAAGGGAAGAAGTGCATCCTAGGAACTTAAATGTAAAGGGAACAATGCAATTATATGACAAGGATAGGATAACCTTGAATAAGGTTATATTAACCTCGGTAAACAATCTCACACGAACCGCCAAGAATTAAAATTAAAATATCTTTATCTTGTGTATCTTGTCGAAAATCTAGTTCCAAAAGAAGATAGTTCTAAAAAGGAAAATATCTATCAAGAAAATAAAAGTCTTCCAAAATAAATGATTCTCAAAATATCTTGATATCTCAAAGATATTAGAAAATCATTAACAAGGGAAACTTAAATATATTATCGTGATTGATTGATACTCCACTTAACATATCTTCTTTAAATGAGGAAGCACATCAATTAAGGTGATCTTATTTCATTTATTAAGGAAAATAATCCACCTATAAATACCATGCTCTTCCTCACTTTAAACGTACGACTTTGATAAACATTTTTCTCTTTGCAAAAATAAAATCACATTTATTTCAAAAGGCTTTTTGCAATACTTTTCGGGTTAAGTCTTGGCTATATAAAATCGTGTTTAAATTGTTTACGCTTGAAGTCATATAGTTTCATTATTCTCTCTAGACAATTGAAGTGTATTCATAGCTAGAGAAATTTTGTAAACTTGAATAGTATAGATACACGAGTCGAGTAGTGGTTACTCAATTGAACGACATATATCGTTCACACCTTGAACGCTTCACATCGTTCAAACATCGAGGACTTCACATCCCTCACACCGAAGGCTTAACATCCTTCATAGTCGTGGGCTTAACATCCCACATACCGAGTGCTTAACATCACTCACACCGTCACGATTTGAGTTAATCGTGATCGTCTTATTTGTAAGCTAATCCGGAGAAGGTACACTTATAAATAAAGACACCGGTGGACGTAGGCTTTTCAATTGGGCCGAACCACGTTAAAACTGCTCGTGTTATTTACTTTACGTTTTTATTGTGCTTTGCTATTTCTTATACTTATAGTTTTTAGTAGTAAGTATAGTTGCAAACATTTGTGTACTTTTTATTTATCCATACAACTAACGCAATATTACACTATATCTTTCCTAATAAGATTTTGGTGTAATATATCGTTTAAAATTTTAAAAATACCTAAATACTCTATTCACCCCCCCCCCCCTTTAGAGTATTTCTTAGGATCGCTAGACTCTACAATTGGTATCACATCAAAAGAATAGATCCTAAATTAGCGATTCTACATTAATCCATTTTGATCAAATGGATTCCAAAAACTCAAAGTTTCCCACGTTTGATAGTGTAGACTATGGTTTGTGGAAGAACAAAATGATGCATTATATAAAAGGAACAGATTTTGAATGCTGGAAAATTATAGTCAAGGGTCCAATTGTCATCCAGTCTGTTGATGTTCTCGGGAACATCACCGTAAAGGATGAAGAGGACTATGGTGAGGATGATTATAAAAAGGCCGAAAAGAATTATCGGGCAATGTCTCTATTGCAACGAGGAATTTCGTCCAAAGAATATAATCGACTCACCTCTTGTGTTTCCGCAAAAGAAATATGGGACAGTTTAGAACTTGCGTACGAGGGAACTACTCAAGTTAAAAAGTTCAGGATTGATTTATTAACTCAACAATACGAATTGTTTAAAATGGATAAAAATGAAAGCATTGTTGAAATGTCCGCAAAATTCACTAACATCACTAATGAATTAAGATCTTGGTAAAAAATTCGACACTGAAGATCTTGTAAGAAAAATGTTAAGAAGCCTCACTGATAAATGGCAACCGAAAGTCACTGCCATTGAGGAGTCAAAAGACCTTACCTCGCTTAGTTATCAAGAGTTGTTAGGTAACCTCATGGCTCATGAACTCTCTCTGAATCAACGTCAGAATGAGTCATCAAAAAGCAGAGGAATAGCCTTAAAAAGTTCTATCAGTGATGATGAGGAAACCATGAGCGATGACTTAGCCCTTTTCGTCAAACGCTTTCGAAAGAATTTTAAAGTTGGAAAGAAAAACTCATTTAGAGATAGAGGGAACAACACTAATACAAAACAAAACAATAAAGGATGTTTTAAGTGTGGAGAAACTGGACATCTAATCAAGGATTGTCCGACATGAAAAAATATCAAATCAAAAGGAGAAAGATAACGATCAAAGTTTCAACACAAACAAGCCATGCTGGCTTCGTGTGGATGGGAAGAACTAGACTCAGACGAAGAGGAAGAATCTGAAGACTAAGACGAGGCAAACTTTTGCCTAAGTGCTCAACACAGCGACACGTCTAGGCCTAAGACACGGACACACAAAGACATGTGCCTGATGGTAAAAACGCATGGATCAAGCTCGGATTCAGATGAGGAAAGCAATGAGGTAAATTTTATAATGTTTAAGAAAAGACTTACGAAACTTAGCAAAGAGAAACTCCTTTTACACTTTGACGAGGTATTAGAAACATGTGAGCAACAAAAGGAAGAAATAAATGAGTTACTAAAACAAATAAATGAGATAGCCTTTGAAAATGTTACTCTAAAGAGGTGTGAAAATACTCGACCAAATAAAAACAAATCTTCTGAAACAAAAGTTGACGTATTAGACGATTCAAAAATTTGTTCAAGTACTAACATCAATAAAGAGGAATTAAAAAGGGACACTAATTATGAAAAAGTCAGTGCAAGTGTTAAGAAATTAAATGAAGAAAATGCGGAACTAAAAAGAACTATATCCATACTAAACAATGAAATCAATATTGAGAAAATAAATCATGACAAAATAAAAAATTCTCTGACCTCAAAAATCATAGAATTGATAAAGGAAAAAGGAATAATGCAGGAAAAGTTGGATGAATGTGTCTCAAGAACTTTGGAAGGTAAAAAGACTAAAGAAAAGGAAACTAATAAAAGAAAATATGGCAAAAGAAAGTGGAAAAAGGAATCTGAAAATGAAACCAATAAACACTATGATAGACATAAAAAAATATGGGTGCGTAAAGCTTCTTTGCCTAATGTAAAAGGACCAAAATCCATTTGGGTACCTAAGAAACAAAAATGACTATCGCAGGTTCACAGATGGTACTTAGACAGTGAGTGTTCAAGACACATGACGGGTGATAAAATGAAATTTTTGTCGTTAGAGGCTTATGACGGAGGAAGTGTAACCTTCAGAGATAATAAAAAGGGAAGGATAATCGGTATTGGCAAAGTCGGCTTATCTGATTCACATTGTATTGAAAATGTATTGCTTGTAAAAGGACTAAGGCACAGTCTCTTAAGCATATCTCAACTCTGTGATCGAGGAAACAAAGTGGTGTTTCATAATGATAAGTGCCGAATTATTTGAGAAGGTTCCTCTAATGTTATTCTGGAGAGGGAACAATAAAACAATGTTTACATAGTCGACATCAAAACCCTATCCGACAATGCTGTCACTTGTATGAGCGTTACCATCGATGATCCACTACTTTGGCATAAAAGATTTGGGCACATAAGTCCTTTCAGTCTTAATAAACTTAGATCTCTGGATCTTGTTGAAGGACTGCCTTCCATAACCTTCGACACAACCAAGGCTTGTGGTACCTGCATACGCTGTAAACATGTGAGATCTTCATTCAAGCCGAAAAAGTTCGTGAGTACTACAAAGCCTCTAGAATATATTCACATGGATCTTTGCGGACCTATGAGAATAAGGAGTAGAGGCGGTAGCCGGTACATATTTGTTCTTGTAGATGATTTCTCTAGATTTGTTTGGCCAGTCTTCCTTAGCTCGAAAGATCAAACCTTTGATGAATTCGAATATCTAATAAAGCTAGTCCAAAACAAGTATAGTTGTAATCTTGTATATATAAGAACAGATCATGGAACCGAATTCGACAATGAATCCTTCATAAGTTTTTGTAGAGAACATGGCGTAGGGCATAACTTCTCTGCTCCACGGACTCCACAACAAAATGGAGTAGTCGAACGAATGAATCGAACGCTTGAAGAAATGGCTCGTACCATGTTGCTATGTAGCGGTTTACCCAAAAATTTTTGGGCCGAAGCTGTCAATACAGCATGCTATATCCACAATCAGGCGATGATCAGACCAGTTTTGAAGAAAACACCCTATGAACTTCTAAGAGGAAAGAAACCTAAAATTTCTCATCTCAGATGTTTTGGGAGCAAGTGCTTTGTCCACAACAATGGGAAAATAATTTGGGTAAGTTTGATCCTCGAAGTGATGAGGCTGTTTTCTTAGGCTACTCAGATCATAGCAAAGCCTACAAGGTGTATAACAAAAGAACTTTACGTGTTGAAGAAAGCGTCCACGTAATCTTTGATGAGACTAATTCCATAAGTCAAACCGACATTGAAGAAGAAGACGATGACGATCCAGATTTTTGGCTCATTAGAAAAGATGCACTTGAACTTGATGAAGGAGTAAAGGAAATAGAAGGATCTAATGCTGAATCTAGTGAAAAACGTATTAATGTTGATCCAAATATATCATTAGTAAATGAAGAACCAAGTAAAGGTTCTCCAGAGACTAAAGATAAGATGGCATCAACATTAGTTCCAAATATCACTAAAGATAATGTAACCTTGGACATAAATTCAGGGGGAACAAAGGATGATTCTTCTAAAGATTATGTAACTCATGACAATATAACCCCAAGCATAAATTCAGAGGGATTCAAAGACAATCTTTCTAAGGTTGATGTAACCACGGGCACTTGTTCAGGGGGAACTACGGGCAAAGATAATATAACCTCTGATAACAACTCAGAAGAACTCTCAAAGAGAAGTAATAACGTTCCCACAAATTTCAAAAAGTGAAAACACCAGAGCTCACATACTACGGACGCAATTCTGAGTGATTATAATAAGGGAATCCAAACCAGAAGGTCCTTAAGAAATCATTCTGTTCTAAACTCCTTTCTATCTACAATAGAACCCAAAAACATCAAGGAAGCGCTTACCGATTCTGACTGGATTGTAGCCATGCAAGAAGAGTTGCGACAATTCGAACGAAACAAAGTCTGGCATCTGGTTCCCAGACCGTCAGATAGAAAAGTGATAGGGACCTGTTGGGTTTTCAGAAATAAACTGGATGATTCCGGAACCATTGTTAGAAACAAAGCAAGGTTGGTTGTACAAGGTTACAATCAACAAGAAGGAATAGATTTTGACGAAACCTTTGCTCCGGTTGCGAGATTGGAAGCCATTCGGCTACTAATTGCATATGCCGCACACAAAGGATTCAAATTGTTTCAAATGGACGTTAAAACAGCATTTCTGAATGGATACCTAAAAGAAGAAGCCTTTGTAGAACAACCCCATGGATTTGAAAGCACGGAGTTGCCGAATCATGTTTTTAAACTAGACAAGGCGCTCTACGGATTAAAACAAGCACCAAGGGCCTGGTATGATAGATTGTCTCAAATTTTACTTCTAAATGAGTTCAAGAGAGGGTCAGTCGATAAGACACTCTTCATTAAAAATGTCGAGAAAGACACGTTAATCGTTCAAATCTACGTGGACGACATTATTTTAGGCTCCACAAATGAAAAGCTTTGCAAATATTTCTCAAACCTAATGCAATCAGAATTCGAGATGAGTATGATGGGTGAGTTAGGCTTCTTCCTGGGTCTACAAATCAAGCAGTTAAAAAGAGGAATAACTGTGCATCAACAGAAATATGTGAGTGAACTTCTTAAAAAGTACGGAATGGAAAAAGCAAAATCTGCTCCTACACCTATGGCCATCACTACTAAACTTTATAAATAAGGAGATAATTCTATGGACAACACGACTTATCGAGGTATGATCGGATCCCTGCTTTACTTGACTGCCAGCCGACATGACATCATGCACAACGTATGTGTTTGTGCCCGTTTCAGTCCGACCCTAAGAAATCTCATCTTACAGCTGTCAAACGCATTTTGCGCTATTTAATTGGTACACAGAATCTTCAATTGATCTATCCTATGCATGATAACTTCGATCTAAAAGGTTATGCAGATGCAGATAACGGAGGATGCTACATTGACAGAAAAAGCACTTCAGGAACGGTAACTTTTCTAGGATCGTGTATTATATCATGGGGCTCTAAAAAACAAGCAACAGTGGCACTTTCATCCATAGAAAGTGAATACATTGCTGCATCTCTGGTATGTACTCAATTACTTTGGCTACGACAACAATTTGGGATTATGGTGTTAATATTAAATCCGTACCTATATTCTGTGATAATATTAGTACAATCGCCATCTCTAAAAATCCTGCTCATCACTCTCGTATCAAGCACATTGACATCCGTCATCACTTTCTAAGAGACCATGTAGAAAAGGGTAATATTGAACTTGAATTCTGTCCCTCTGACCTACAAAAGGCTGACATTCTTACGAAACCTTTACCCAGGGAACGGTTCGAGGAATTAAGGTTAGAACTCGGTTTAATAAATGAAAACTGAAAAGTTGTTGATTGATTTTACCCACCCCAAATGAATGACGAAGACTGGGGTGATGTTAGTCTGTGTACGTATTTTTGTAAGTAATACACTGGTAAGAATCTTTTATAAGTATGTGTAAGAATATTTCTTGATTTTCCTATATTGTTATTTTTGCCTTTCCACGACTATATCCTATATCATATGTCATGTAATTTTACTCCCATATCAAGCCAAAAAAAAAGGGCAGAGAAAAGAAAAAGAAAGAAAACGAAAGAAAGAAAAGATTGAAGAAAAAGAAAAGGCACAAAAAGCCAAAAAGAAAATAGAAAAGAAGAAAAAGAAATGGCATAGCAAAACAAAGCAAAAATGCAAAAGAAAGAAAAAAATGCCAAAAAGAAAATCGTCTCACGAAAAGAATCCCAACATCTCAAAATAAGCCTTTTACCGACTACTACGGTGAAGAGCCTACCAAAGAACCGAGTCCCTAGGAAGGATGATAGCGGCATTAGTCGGTCTTCCCTCATTTTGCATGTTTTCCACCTTTTTACTTGGACTAGTTAGGCGGTCTTGGACACAGGACGACCCTCTTGGCTCACGCTAAAGGGGGCGGGGTCTCACTTACCTACAGTATCGACTAACACCGTGGTTCTTCACTTTTCCACTCCGCCGATCGTCCCGTAGTACGTTTTTAGAAAGTTAGGAGGACCTAGGTAAGTTACCAACGTCTTTATTGCTTTATCGTCATACTATTAGGGTTTAGTCCACCTTGGTTTGTATTGCTAGCTTGGGAACGTTGTCACTTACCTCGAGTCCTAAACCGGTGCTTCTTTCACCGCTTTTAGAGGGAAGCGGTATTTCTTTTGTTTTGGGTGCAACCATCTAAGTGTTTGTTTGTGTGTTTATTTGTTTGTGTGTTTTGTGTCCGGTTGCATCCGCGGTTTTGTCGCAAGACCCAACTTGCCTTGCGGAGTGCACTTGTCCTCTAAGTGCAATCGCGTGAGTTGAAGGGGCCTAGGGTGCGCTAATACCCACTCGGTTAGTTTAGTAGTAGTATGTGCTTACTCGAGGGCGAGTAAGGGTTAAGTGTGGGGGAGTTGATAAGTGTAGTTTGTAGTGTCTATTTTACTGTGTTTTGGTCCCATTTCCTTGTGGAATCGCTCCTTGGGAGCGGTTTATGGGCTTCTTATGCTTCCTTTAGTTCGTTTCAGGTTCCCGAGACCGATTTGGAAGAGTTGGAGCGATTCCGACTCTATACATACACATTTTGGAGCCAACGGAGTAGAGGAACGATGACTCGATGCCTTAAGGGACCCAATCTCGAGCCTCCGAGACCCGATCCCGAGTCCCGAGAATTGACGGGAAGCCCGTGAGAAGCAAGGAGGGACCAAAGAGCTCTTAAGGGAGGCCTACAAAGACCCATCCCGTTCGGGATGGCCTCATCCCGTTCGGGATGAAGTGAGCATGAAGTGCGGCTACTGTGAGCCCATCCCGATCGGGAAGGTGGCGTCCCGACCGGGACTGACCTCGTCCCGACCGGGACCACCCCGTCTCGGCCGGGACGGGCCTGCTGCTGCACGCCTTGCTTTCTTTTCTTCTCCTTTCATTCTTAAACCCTATATATACCCTTCCCTTGTTATGTAAAGCTTATGCACTTCATTAGACCTTAAACCCTAGACTACTTTAGGTTAGATTAGATTAGATTAGTGTAGATTAGTCGGTAATTAGTAGTTTATTCTAGTTTAGTACTTGTATTAAGGGATTTATTCAAGATCCATCCAAGATTGACAACCTTGGTGGTTTGTTTTGGGTTTCTCTCATGAATGCAAGTTTCAATCTTTCTTCTTCACTAGTTTGGTACAATCTTCTTCTCCTTTTACTCTTAATCCATTTTTTGTTTATCAAGTTTGAATCTTTGTTCATTGTTATGTTTGATGTTCATAGTTTTCACTAGTATCTTCATGTTTGTTTTGTTTCTTTTGATGATTCCTCTTGTTAGTGTTAATTCTAGATTAGATATGTTAGAGTAGTGTTCTTGCTAGGGTTAGTAAGGTGATTAGGGTGTTAATTGGGTGATTAAGGGATTGTTGGAGATTGTTGGTGGAAGATTTGGGTTTCCTCTTGGTTTGGTGCACATCACATGTTTGTTGAAATGCTTGATTGACTAGTAGTTGCAAATACTTGTTCTTCTTGCCTTCCTCTTGTGGGTGGTAGTTTGTTTGTGGGTTCGGTTCCCTCACTAAGTTGCGAGAGCCCGGTGAGGACGACCCCTAGGTCGGTCTAAGGAGCGAGAGCTCGGATTTGACCTAAGCCACTATAGCATGTTAGAACCCCGTTTGTCATGTGTGTCACCGAGATGGGTTATAGAATCAACCTCTAGGTGGGTCTAAGTTGCGAGAGCCCGGACTATACCTAGATTACCCTACTACCTCCTTCACTCTAGTTCTCCCTTGACCATTCCGTTACCCCTTTGACCCCGACCTAATCCTAGCCCGTTCCTTAGTTGTTTTCTCCGGCACCTTAGTCTTAGTCTAGCTTTCTCCCCTTCTATCATTCTCTAGTTTAGCTTAGCTCGTTGACTTAGTCTAGTATTTGGGCCGACCTAGTCTAGGCTATACATTATCGTCCCCGTGGATTCGACCCGACTTGCCCTATCTACCGTAGGAATAGCCGGTTTGTTATTGACGGTTGGGATTCCACGACAAATCCCTACCATCAGGGACACCCGACCTTCTTGCCCAAATGAACCTTCCTCAACATGTTGTGGAGCTCGAGTGGCCGACATCGTGATATGAGCTATGAATGCATTGATGCGAGCATCTTGCACCTCTATTTGGGCCTTGAGCTCCTCTCTAACCCCTAATATTTGAGCCATCATCTCTTGTTGAGTCTTTTGCATTAGAGTTATCGCTTCTTGTTGACTCTTAAGCAATCGAATCATCATTTGACAAGTCTCAAAGTTGGGATCTTGTAGTTGTGGGTTATGTGAGGGTGTTTGGTAGTTGTTAGGATGTTGGAATGATCCTTGACAACTTTCATGATAACCATATGGAGGTCGTTCATAAGATTTTTGATGAGGTTGATATGGTTGGTGAAATTTCGGGACTTGGTCATTTGCCCCAAAGTTGTCCCGTGACGATTGATGGTAGCTTGGACGAGCCATGTTCATAACGTCGCTTTGGTACCTAGGATGAGCTAGAAGCACTTGAGAAAACGTTAGTAGTCTAGTGCTTTTGAGGCCCTAGGAGGGTGGAATAGCACACAAGAAGAAAAACGGAGATACACAAGGAGAAGAGAACACAAAAGTCAAGAACAAAGTCCACAACTAAGCAAACAAAAGTCTAAACTACGCCTTCCCCGGCAACAGCGCCAATTTGATGGTAAGGATTTGTCACGTCCCAACCGATCAATAAATAAATCGGCTATTCCTAGTGGGTAGCTAGGGTAAGTCGGGTCGAATCCACAGGGACGGAAATGCGTTCGGACTAAGATATGCTATGGTCTAGGACTATGTTCAAGACAAGCTATTCAAAGGGGGTTGGCTAAGGACTAGTCTAAAGTCTAAAACACGGAAAACAGATAAGGAAACGGGCTAGGGTTATGTCGGGTTCATGGAATGATGGGATGGTCGAGGAAGAGCTAAGGTGAAGGGGTAGTCGGGTAATCTAGGTGTATTCCGGGCTCTCGCTACGTAGACCGACCTAGAGGTTCTTGATAGGACCCATCTTAGCGATACACATGACAAACGGGGTTACTAGCGTGCTATCGTGGCCTAGGTCGCATCCAGGCTCTCGCTACGTAGACCGACCTAAGGGTCGTCCTCACCGGGCTATCGCTACGTAGTGAGGGGAACCAAACCCACAAACAAACTATCACCCACAAGAGAAAAGGCAAGAAAAACAAGCATATGAACATACATGTCATTCAAGCATTTCATCAAACATGTTCCATGCATCAAACCAAGAGGAAACCAAAAACTTCCACCAACATCTCTAACAAACCCTTAATCACCCACAGTCACATCCAATCTCCCTAATAACCCTAGCAAGAATCTACTCTAACATATCTATGCTAAAACTAACACTAACAAGAGGAATCAACATAACAATAAAACTTGCATAATGAAACTAGTGAAACAATGGGCAATGAACAATATAATGAACAAAGATTAAAACTTGATTGATAAAACAAAGATAAAAAGAAGGGAAAAGAAGATTATACCATACTATAGAAGATGAGAAGAAGAAATCTTGCATAAATGGAAGAAAACCCAAATACATCAACCAAGGTTGTCAATCTTGGTTGAATCTTCAAAAATTCCCAAATTACAAGAGTTAAACTAGGATTAATGATAAAATAGAGACTAATCTACACTAATCTATGCTAAACTAGGCTAGGGTTTAATGGGTAATGAAGAACATAACATAAGATTGCAAGAGGGGGGTATATATAGGGCTGTAAGAATAAGGGGAATGAAGTGACAAAGTGCGAGGAGAAATAGGGGGCTCACGGCCATGATGAGGAGGCTCGGGACCATGAGGCACCCCCGTCATGGCCATGATGGTCATGGGCGTCATGGCCATGACGGCCTGCAGTAGCTTGCTTTTGCTTGTCCTCTTCATCCCGACCATGATGGCACTTATCTCGACCATGATGGGTCTTGTAGGCCTCAAATATGATCTCAAGGGTCCCTCCTTGCTTCTCATGGGCTTGTCATCGATTCTCGGTGCTCGGGATCGAGTCTAAGGGGCTGGGAAATGGGTCCCAAGGTCTCGGGATCGAATCCAAGGCATCAAGTGATCGTTCCTTCTCTTCGTTGGCTCCAAAAGTGTATGAAACGAGTCGGAATCGTTCTAATTCTCCATGAATAGTCTTGGGAACCTAAAACGAGCTAGAGGAAGTATAAGTAGCCCAGAAATCGCTCCAAAGAGCGATTTCACAAGGAAAACGGGACCAAAACACAACAAATTAGGCACTACAAACTACACATATCAACTCCCCCACACTTAACCCTTACTCGCCCTCGAGTAAGCACAAACTGACTACTAAACTAGCCGAGCGGGTATTAGCACACCCTACGCCCTTTCAACTCACGCGAGTACACTTAGAGGAAAAGTGCACTCCGCAAGGCAAGTGGGGTCTTGCGACAAAACCGTGGATTCAACCGGACACAAAACACATAATCAAACAAACATACAAACAAACAAATAATCGGTTGCACCCAAAATAAAACAAATACCGCTTCCCTCAAACAAGCGGTGAAAGAAGCACCGGTTTAGGACTCGAGGCAAGTGACAACGTTCCCAAGCTAGCGGTACAAACCAAGATGAACTAGACCCTAATAGTATGACGATAAAGCAACAAAAAACGTTGGTAACTTACCTAGGTCCTCCTAACTTTCTAAGAACGTACTACGGGACGATCGGCGGGATGGAAAGTGATGAACCACGGTGTTAGTCGACACTGTAGGTAAGTGAAGACCCGCCCCTTTTAGCGATGAGCCAAGAGGGTCGTCCCATGCCCAAAACCGCTTAATTAGTCCAAGTAAAAAGGTGGAAATATTTGCAAAGTGAGGGAAGACCGACCATTACCGCTATCATCCTTCCTAGGGACTCGGTCCTTTGGTAGGCTCTTCACCGTAGTAGTCGGTAAAAGGCTTATTTTGAGATGTTGGGATTCTTTTCGTGAGACGATTTTCTTTTTGGCATTTTTTTCTTTCTTTTGCATTTTTGCTTTGTTTTGCTATGCCATTTCTTTTTCTTCTTTTCTATTTTCTTTTTGGCTTTTTGTGCCTTTTCTTTTTCTTCAATCTTTTCTTTCTTTCGTTTTCTTTCTTTTTCTTTTCTCTGCCCTTTTTTTTGGATTGATATGAGTTGTAGGCATTTCTTTTTGCAACAAGAGAGAGAGATTTCAACAAATTGCAATTTTATTGTGTGGATATGTGTACGAGGTAGGGTAATGGGTATGTCGGGACGACGTCTTCCCTTCATACTATCAAAAAGGGGGGAACTTGGACTAGTCGAGCAATGTCAAACAAGGTCACCTAAGGGACGGGACTCGGCAACCAAGGCCTTTTCACACCGTGGGTGGTCATAATGGTCAAAATGCAAATCCCGTAGTAAATCCCTAGTAAGCTAGGTGGACTCAAGGTAAAGGACCAACGAAATCATTGATTTAGGGTCATTCTACTAGGCTAAAGTCCAAGACTCGATTTATACTACTAGGAAGGGAAAGTAAACACTCGCACACTAGCCTCTAAACTGGGTTTTCGAAAACCTTTTACACACACAAGACACAACTAATACAACACAAAAGGAAGACATGACGAAAATGAACGAAAAAGAGACAAAAGATAACACAACAAAACAAGGAGAACAAACACGTAAAGAACACAAATACCACCCCGATATTCCATAAAAGTCACTAAATCATCCACCAATATGCACAAAGCTCCACCCGAGCACACAACATCACAATTTCCTCCAAACTCCACAAGAAATAAAGAGGGAAAAGGGATAGAAGATGTTACCGGATGTCTTGAAAGCGTTCCAAAAGTAACGGTGATTAAGCAACCTATAAGGAAAAGGGAGGCAAAACACACACAGCAAAACAAGTATACGACACAAAGACATAAAAGAAAAAGACACAAAAAAGAAAATCTTTTTGATTTTTGTGGGATTTTTCAAATTTTTAGGGTTTTTGAAGATTATTTCCGAAAAACTACTAAAATAAAACTAACTACGATAGAATATCGCTCCCCCACACTTAAACCGAGCAATGTCCTCATGCTCGATCGTAGTGTGCGGAGAGACAAAAGAAAAGAAAAGAAACTACGAAAATAATGCTAAAAATCAAAAAGAAGAGTGAAGAAAAGGGTAGAAGGTGTCCGGCCGGGGTGTAGTCAAGTCACCATGGGCCGAGACGAGAAAAGATATGGATGGGAGAAGAAATAAAAAGAAGGAAATAAAAGGAAATGGGAGGGGAGGGCTAGGTGTAATCAAGTCACCTAGCCCGGATTCCGCGCAAATCCGACTAAATCCTACAAAGAAGGGTGAAAATCTTGTAAATTTGGATTTTGAAATGACTCTCGATGTAGTCACGTCATCGAGAGTCGGGAGCAACAAATACCAAGGCCTCGAGGGCCACCATGACACAAAATAAGGGAAGGGGAGTATTCAAAAGGCAACAAGCAACAAAAGATTGGGGAGTTGAGGTAAGATTATGGAGGATATTACTTAGCTTCTGGAGAGATGAAGTGTTGTAGATATTTTTGTCTCCCCTTCCTCATGGTGGTCCTTTGGGTATTTATAAGGTTCGAGGCACATGGGCCGGTCGTCCTTTCTTTTGTTAGGCCGGCGCCTCCCTCCGCCAGAGGGGGGCGGTGCTATCTGGATTTTTGGGTATCGAACACCCTCCAATTGCCGGCTCCCGGCAACCTGTGGTGCCGACCCCCATCAATTGCCCCTCACTGGGCGTCTGTCGAGTGTCATCGTGGGCCGACTCCAGTGAACAGTCCTTGGGCGAGGCGTCACAGGGCTGTTGGCGCTTTGCGTAGAGTCTGTTCTCCTTCCCTACTTGTGTCTAGGTTATATCTAGAGATAATGATGACCTTTGGTCTTCCCTAGGTTGTTTGTGGTTGTGTGCATTAAATGGGGTGCATGCATGGCTGAGGCTCCCTATATAAGGCCTTCATTTTTTGCCATTTTTGGCATCATTTTCCCACTCCCTTCCTTGAAAACTTAACTCATTCATGTCATCCTCTGGCAGCAATTATCCTCCGTCCAATGCGATGCATCCTAGTGGTCCTGCCCGGCGTAGAAAAAGTTCTCCCTCTCCGGAGACCTCGAAGCCCAAGCAAGGTCGCTGGGTCTACCGGGGGCCTCCGTCCCGTCCACAGGCACCTGTTGATGCAGCCCCTCCTCCTCCTCTCCCTACTGTGGGGGCTGCTGGACGCTCCCCGGGTGGTGATCCTGACCGCCACCGCCGAAGGGCCAGGGTGCACTTTGGCGTTTCAGAGCCGGATGTTGATCCGGATTGTCCATCCTCGGACGACTCCTCTGGCTCCTACTTTTCGAGCAGCCGCTCATCTGGGCCATCGTGGATGGCCGGGCCCCTCTGCCCCAGTGATTCGTCGAGCAAAATGGCGGAGGGTTTCGACATCCTTCGTGGGATCCGTGCCCCTCCTCCTTGTCCTGCCTCCTCGTCCTCCCCTGCCATCTCGGCTTCCTCCCTTCCAGACGAGGATACCGAGGGGAAGGATATGGAGTAGGGCTTACCCATTTGGTTGGACCTCGTTTTGCCGGTTGAGGTCAGCAGATGGGGGAGGCGATATACTTTTGGTGGTGCGGCTACGTTGGCGGTGCTTCACGGGCGGTCCTCGACTTTCATTCTGTTGTTCTTGCTTATTTTAGGTAGTTTCTAGTCCGTTTATGTAGTTTTGGGGGTTGCCGGCCCTTTTTTGTTTTGTCTCTCGAATACCGACTTTGTATTATTGGGATGCCGGTCCCCTTAGTCTGTGGATGGTAGGGTGTTTTGGTGTAAGCTGACTGTTTATTGAATGTGGACCCTCGCATTTTATGCCAAAATCACGCTTTTCAATTTGTCTGCCCCCTTATTGTGTTGTCTTTTCGTATTCTGCAATTTTTGGTTGCATTAGATGCCATTTGTCCCTTTGTCAGTTATCTCTATGGGTGGCCCTAGGAAGCCCCCTTTGTATAAATAGGGGCTCTTTACCTCATTTGCTCCCATTTGCCACTCCACTCTCTTACTAAGAGCAAAGCATATCCCCTCTTCTGCCCCCTTCATTTCCTATTAGGTCGCCGTCCCCCACCGCGGGAGTTCTAATTTTGCGGGCATATCTAGGTCAGTTCTCTATTCCTTCTTGTCTTTTGTTTGTTCCTTTGCTTCTGCATCATGTCCACCCGTTCCCTACACGTTCGTTTTGAGGAAGAGGGCGACGAGGCGATTTCGACATACGACGGGGTCCAGGTAAGTGGATCTGGGGAAAGTGCCGGCGAAGCCTCCTCCGATGAGTCTGTAGAGGTGGTGGAGCCCATTCCTGCGAAGCCTCTCCGAACTCTATGTATATCTGCTTGTGGGCCCTCTCGAGGGGGGGTAACCTCTGTTTCTGCGGGGGACGGCGAAGGGGTGTCGTCTTCCGATGTTTCTGGAGGAGGTGTGGCTGTGGGTAGCTCTATGGACTTACGCCGCCGTCTTCGGAAAGGTGCCCCTCGTCTAGGGGAATCTTTCGGGGCGGAGGGGTCTTCTCCCCGTCGCTCGGCCTCTATTTCTGGGCCGGTGGAGGGGCGGTCAGAGGATGTTGAGAGTGGCCGTCGTTCTCTTTGTTACGCCAATACTCTGGTGGACGAGGGTTGGCGCCAGAAGGTGCTCAATGTCGGTGGTCTTGACGCCGCCAAGGAGCTCTACCCTCTTGGGGAGGGTTATGAATATGTGTTGCCGGAGCCGGGTCAGTCAATTTGTTCTCCTCCTGAGGAATGTGTGGGGGTGTCGGTGGAGTCCCTGAAGTTTGGTCTGTCTTTTCCCCTTGACCCTTTTGTGGAGGAGGTGTTTTGTCGTATGAAGCTGGCGTTGGGTCAGCTGACTCCCCAATCTTTCTGCGCCATCATTTCATTTTGTTGGGTATGTCGGTTCAGGAAGTGGAGACCTTCGATGGAGGCGTTCAGGTTCATGGTGCACCTCAAAGCAGCGCCTTCATCCTATTGGGCTCTGGGTCGGCGAGGCAAGTATGTCACTTCTTACCCCATACTTTCGAACTGTCATAAATGGAAGGGTGCTTTCCTGTATGTGCGCTCGGCTCGGCCTTGGGCTATTCCTCGGTTGTTCCAGTCGGATACGCGTGTCAACATGGAGAGTGATGAGGAGGTGGGGCGTTGTTTGGATTTGAGGGAGTCCATCCTGGGACAGGCGGATAGGGAAATTGTCGGCGCCTTCCCTGCCATTATGAAGTGGGTTGGCAAGGAAAGGGTGGCCGCCCCTTCTGTCTGGCTGCCCCATTATGACCTGATCACAAGGAGCGATTTTTTGGAACGGGTGGGCATGAGCGTCCCTGTCGCCGGACCAGGTATCTGGCGACCCACTTATTCGCTTGTGTTGTCCACCTTCCTTGATAGCAGACAGACCCTCAACCCTTTGCCCATTTTTCTGCCTAATTTTGCAGGCAGTAGGTCGGCGACCTCTTGGACGCCTGAGGAGATTGACTTACTCGGGTTGGATCCTTCCCTTCGCCCGCTCGTTACCACGCCGCTGGCTCCTCCACTTGACCGACCGACGATCATGACCTACCGGAGGTCGAGATTTGCCAGAACGAAGAGGGATACTCCAGCGTTTGGTGGAGTTCCTCCTCCGAAGAGACAGGCCGTGGGGTCGTCCTCTACCGCCCATGAGGCGACTATGAGTATAGCCGGTGCGCAGGCTGATGTTGGGGCTTCTGAGGTTGTCACCTCTCCAAGGACGACTGGCTCTCCGTCTGTTACTATCGCCGCTTTTCCTGATCCGGCGGTGACTATCGAGCCAGCCTCGGATATGGGGGAGACGGTCATCCGTCTAGAGGCCTCTCAGGATCGGGACACTATGCGCGATGTCGCCGCCGCCGCGGACGCATCGCTCCCTTCTTTGTCTGATCTTTCCTTTTATAGAATGCTGGAGGGGGATGTTTCGCCTGTCGATCGAATTCAGACTCTCGCCCAATTGGAGAGCGTCTACCGTGGCATGGGGGAGGACTTGTCTAGGTTTGTTCAAGGCAGCATCAAGGTCAAGAAGGCGGCGGAGGAGGGTGCGAAGCTGATGTCTCGTTTGCAGGAGGCGGAGTCAAAAATGGAGACGGAGAAGTAGCTAAGGTTGGAGGCTGAGGAGAAGGAGGCGGTTGTTCACACGGAATTGGAGGCTCTTCGAGGGGTCCATTCCTCTTGTGAGCCATCCAGGAAAGCTATGGAGGGGTAGTTGGAGGCTGCCCTCGCCGACAAGGCGTCCACTCGCGCCGAGATGGAGTCCCTTCAGTCAAAGCTGGCGGCGGCTGAGCAGGAGTCGGCGAAGAAGTCTAAGGAGATTGCTGACTTGGAGAAGGACGGCTAGGCAGCTTACAATGATGGGATGAGTGCTGTCATTGCCATGACGTCTAGAGCCCTTCGTGAGTACGATCCTGACTTTGATTTTTGCCGGTATAATCCGATATACAAGCGCCTGGAGGCTGAGGAGGATGAGCATGAGGATGGGTCGCCGGCGGCGGGACATCCGCCCTCCCCAAAATAAGAAATCGGGCCGTCGTCCTCCTGTGCCTCATGTACCCTCAGGGAGGGAGAGGAGGGGGCGGTAGAAGAGCCGGCAGATACTGCTAAGTCTTCTGCCCCTTCTTGAGGCTTTTTGTGGATCTCCTCGCACCTACCCTTTGAGGTTTAGGCATAGGCTTGCCCTCCATGCTTTATCCTTTGTATTCCTTTTTGTCATGTTTGTAGGTGGCGCTTGATCTTTTAATTTTCTGTCTTTATCATTCTGTCTGCCATGTCTTTGGATTATTTTTCGACTTTAAGTAGTTCGCCTGTTTATCTTCATGCTTGCCATACTCATGCATTCCTAATGTTCCTGACTTATGCCCCCACACTTTGGTGAGGGGAGATTTGGTCAGGGGGGCGGCTATGGGCGTGGCCACAGACGGTTCCTGACTTATGCCCTCACACTTTGGGTGGGGAGGGAGATTTGATCAGGGGCCCGGCTGTGGACGTGGCCACAGATGGTTCCTGACTTATGCCCCCACACTTTGGGTGGGGGGAGATTTGGATAGGGGGCCGGCTGTGGACGTGGCCACAGACGGTTCCCGACTTATGCCCCCACACTTTGGGTGGGGGGAGATTTGGTCAGGGGGTCGGCTGTGGACGTGGCCACAGACGGTTCCTGACTTATGCCCCCCCACTTTGGGTGGGGGGAGACTCGGTCAGGGGGACGGCTGTGGACGTGGCAACAGACGGTTCCTGACTTATGCCCCCACACTTTGGGTGGGGGGAGATTTGGTCAGGGGGGCGGCTATGGGCGTGGCCACAGACGGTTCCTGACTTATGCCCTCACACTTTGGGTGGGGAGGGAGATTTGATCAGGGGCCCGGCTGTGGACGTGGCCACAGATGGTTCCTGACTTATGCCCCCACACTTTGGGTGGGGGGAGATTTGGATAGGGGGCCGGCTGTGGACGTGGCCACAGACGGTTCCCGACTTATGCCCCCACACTTTGGGTGGGGGGAGATTTGGTCAGGGGGCCGGCTGTGGACGTGGCCACAGACGGTTCCTGACTTATGCCCCCCCACTTTGGGTGGGGGGAGACTCGGTCAGGGGGACGGCTGTGGACGTGGCAACAGACGGTTCCTGACTTATGCCCCCACACTTTGGGTGGGGGGAGATTTGGTCAGGGGGCCGGCTGTGGACGTGGCCACAGACGTTTCCTGACTTATGCCCCCACACATTGGGTGGGGGGAGATTTGGTCAGGGGGCCGGCTGTGGACGTGGCCACAGACGGTTCCTGACTTTTGGTGGAGTGTCCATTCTTCGTGGTAGGTGATTAGGGGCTCCTCCCCTTATTGCCCCCTGCTTGCTGCTCGAGAAAGTACAGAACGGGGAGCAAGTAGTTTAAGCAGAAAAAAGGCCTTCCTTATTAAAACTTTTTACAAGTTTCTGGTGGCAGGGTCGTCGACAGGCCCGATAGTACCCTGCTGAGATTCGAGACAACAGTTCGTCTACCCGCTCAGACGTAGTACCTTCTGATGGTGTCTGCGTTCCAGTGTGACGGTAGGTCTCGTCCTTCTCCGTCTTTAAGCTTATAAGTACTCTGTCCCAGTACCTTGGTGACTTCGTATGGTCCTTCCCAGTTGGCACTAAGCTTTTCATGTTCGTTTGCTTTGCCGACCGCCGCGGATTTCCTAAGGACCAGGTCTCCCGCCTGGAATCTTCGGTGGTTCACCCTCTGGTTGTATGCCTTTCTCATACGTTGTTGATATGCCACGGGGTTTATATGTGCCTACTCCCTAGTTTCTTCCACCAGGTCAAGAGCTTCTTCCATGGCGGCTTCTTTCGTGTCACCCTTGTAATATTTACTGCGGGCGGAGGGAATGCGCGCCTCTATAGGGAGGAGGGCTTCTGCCCCATATACGAGGCCGAACGGCGAGTGCCGTGTTGCTGCCTTTTGTGTTGTTCTTAGGGACCAGAGCACACTTGGTAACTCATCTGCCCACCTTCCCTTTAGGTCTTCCAGCATCTTTCTTAGTCCGTTAAGGATTTGCTTGTTGGCCGCCTCGGCTTGGCCGTTTGTTTGTGGGTGGCAGACTGCCGAATACGCTACGGCTGTACCCAATCCTCTTAGCCATTCTCTTAAGGGAGGGTTGTCAAATTGCCGGCCATGATCGAAAACCAGCACTTTGGGCACGCCGAACCGGGTTACGACATTGCGCCAGATCACCTTGCGTACTGCCGGTTCGGTGATGTTTGGGACGGCGTCCGCTTCAATCCATTTTGAGAAATAGTCTACTGCTACTATTACGAACTTCCTGCCCCCGGTTGCCGTAAGGAAAGGTCCCAGTATGTCCATTCCCCATTGAGCAAACGGGATGGGGCTTAGGATGGGCTGGAGATCCCTTGCCGGTGCGTGGATTACTGGTGAGTGGATCTGACAGTTTCGGCACTTTTTGGTCAGTTCCCGAGAGTCGTGCAGGGCGGTCGGCCAGTAGTAGCCCGCCCGGATCGCCTTATGCGCCAGGTTTCTGACGCCTATATTGTGCCCGCACATCCCCGAGTGGATGTCGTCCAGCACCTCCGCCGCCTCTCTTTGTTTTAGGCACCTTAGGATCGGCGCCGCGGTCCCTCTCTTGTAGAGCTGGTCTTCTAATATTATGTACCTCGAGGCGGTCATCGGCATTCGCCTTGCTTTGGCGGGGTCGCTCGATAATCGCTTAGTCAGGATATACTCGATGATAGGCACCCGCCAATCGTCATCGTCTTCCTGTTCTATGTTGTGGACGCCGTCCCGACCGCCCTCATTTGTTGCGATGCTTTTCCTTTGTCTGACGTCTACCCCGACCGACCGCTGGATGTCTTGCAAGCTCGAGCTTGCGAGTTTTGACAATGCGTCCGCCCGGTTATTCTTCGACCTGGGCACTTGCTTGACTTCGTATGACTGGAGTTGGCATAGTTCCTCTTTTACCTTCTTCAAGTAGAGCGCCATTGAGGGCTCCCTGGCCTCATACTCCCCGTTGATTTGGTTTACCACCAGTTGCGAATCCGTCGATAGCACTATTCGTTCGGCGCTGGCGGCCCTGGCCAGATGGATGCCGGCCAAGACAGCCTCATATTCGGCTTCATTATTAGATGTCTGAAAGGTGAACCTTAGGGCGTGTTCGAATTCTTCGCCGTCGGGACTTGTTAGGATAACTCCGGCTCCTAAACCGTTTCTGGTGGCCGACCCGTCGGTGAAGGCCTCCCACACCCCTGATGGAGGGTCGTCTTCCTCTGAGTGGGAGCATTTGGCTATGAAGTCTGCCAACGCCTGAGCTTTTATCACCGTTCTTGACTGGTAGGTTATTCCTAGGCCGCTTAGCTCGACGGCCCATTTCAACGTTCGCCCCGATTTCTCGAATTTTTCCAAGGCCTTTTCGAGAGGCATGTTTGTGAGGACTGTTACCGGATGCGCGTCGAAGTAGGGGCGCAGCTTCCGAGCGGCCACAACTACGGTGTATGCCGACTTTTCAATCATAGGGTAGTTCTTTTCCTCCGGTCCCAGCGAGTGGCTGACGAAGTATATCGGTTGTTGGATTTTTTCCTCTTCTCTAAGGATGACGGCGCTTATTGTGACGTTGGTGACAGCTATGTATACGTACAGCCTTTGGCCTTCGGTTTGTCGCGCCAGCGTTGGTAGGGACTTCAAGTGTTCTTTCAGGCCGGCAAATGCTGTCTTCTGCTCTTCCCCCCATTTGAAGTGCTTGTTTCCTTTGAGGACTCCGAAGAAAGGTGTTGATTTATCCGCCGCTCTTGAGATGAACCGTGCTAGGGTTGCCATCCTCCCGGTGAGTCTTTGTATGTCTCTGATAGTTCTCGGCTCCGGTAGGTCCTGGATGGCTTGTACTTTCTCGAGGTTGGCGTCTATTCCTCTGGCGCTCACTAGAAAACCCAAGAACTTGCCGGACCTTACTCCGAACGTACACTTTTGGGGGTTGAGTTTCATCTTGTATCTCCTTAGTGACTGGAATGTCTCCTTTAGGTCGTCGAGGTGCTGGTCGTCCTCTTTGCTTTTTACGATCGCGTCATCCACGTATATCTCCATGTTTCTGCCTCTCTAACCTTTGAAGATCTTGTCCACCAGTCTTTGGTAGGTGGCGCCTGCGTTTTTTAGTCCGAAAGGCATCATTTTGTATATATATAGCCCCCGTTCGTCTCACCCGGTCAACTTGTCGTCTTTAGTTATGCCCTATTGTTTATCATATTATGTGGATTGTGATAAGTTTTCTGTGAATTATCGAGCTTTCTTAGCAACCATTGATGAGTGTATTGAGCCGTGCAGTTTCAATGAGGCAATTAAAGACAAGCGTTGGTGTGAAGCTATGAATCTCGAAATTGATGCCTTGAGACGGAACAATACTTGGGAGGTGGTCGACTTGCCACCCGGGAAGCGTGTTATTGACAACAAATGGATATACAAAATTAAATTGAAAGCAGATGGTTCCATGGAACGTTTTAAAGCACGTCTTGTTGTACTCGATAATAAACAAGAGGAAGGTATTGATTTTTCAGAAACTTTCGCTCCAACTACTAAAATGGTTAGTATACGTGTTTTCTTAGGGATTTTTGCAGCTCGAAAATGGGAAGTACATCAATTTTGATGTGCATAATGCTTTCCTCCACGGGGATTTGGAGGAAGAAGTGTATATGCGCATGCCTTGAGGATACTCGGTAGAGGGAGCAGGTAAAGGTTGTCGTCTTAAAAAGTCAATGTATGGCCTCCGTCAAGCTTCCCGTTGTTGGTTTGATAATATATCAGGTTCCCTTTTGGCTTTTGGTTTTATTGAATGTTTGTCGGATTATTCATTATTTCGCCATGTGAAAAATGGCATTGAGATTTACATCATCGTGTATGTCGACGATTTGATTATTGGTGGAAATGACCACACATGGATCGTTCGGGTCAAGGAATATTTGAGCACATACTTTCACATGAAAGATCTTGGATCTTTGAAATATATTCTCGGACTTGAAGTTGCTCGTAATTCCATTGGGATATTTGTTTGTCGAAAGTATGCACTCGATATATTAAATGATTCTACACTTGCTGGAAGTAAACCAGACGATACGCCCATTGAGCAACATCACTGTCTTGCATTGGCTGACGACGAGTTACTGATGACCCTGAGGCATATCGTCGTTTGATTGGTCGGTTGATCTACCTTACCAATACACGGCCAGATTTAGTGTACAGTATGCATATTCTGTCTCAATTCATGCATCAACCACGCAAATCACATTGGGTAGCAGCCTTACGTGTTGTCCGATACATCAAAAGTACTCTTGGTCAAGGTTTGCTCTTTCGTTGCGACACGCCGCTTGAACTAACTGCCTTTTGTGATTCTGATTATGCAAGTTGTCCACTAAGTCGTCGTTCATTGTTGGCCTACTGTATTCTTTTGGGTGGTTGTCCGATTTCTTGGAAGACTAAGAAACAACCCACTGTGTCACGTTCTTCCGCTAAAGCTGAATATCGAGCAATGGCTGTCGCAACTTGTGAGATCATGTGGTTACGTGGTATTTTGGATTTCTTACGAGTCCCTGTTTTGAGGTCGATCCCTCTTCATTGCGATAATGAAGCGACACTACATCTGGCTCGCAACTAATGTGTGCTAAATTTAGACCATTTTTCGTCCCATTTACACCCGTTTTTCCCTCGTTTTGCGAGTTTAGAGTGCGATTATCGCCATATTTTGAGTACTTCTCGCATTAGCGTCCCTCTTGTGCGTTTGACGTGTTTTTGGTAGTTTTTCTATCAATTTTGATAGGATTTGGCACCTAAATCACGATCGAGCTTCCACGAGCACAAGAGAAGGGAATACCGTCCAAAGAGCAAAGCACACAACTTAAAGTTCAAAGTCATCCAATCAAACGACGAAGAATGAGACAAGAAAAGAGGCCAGAAAAATGACCGGGTGAAATTTCACCCGATGAAACACCACCGGGCGAAGTTTCGCCCGACGGTAAATTTGCCTTCCCGAAGATTTTCCGAGAGCTTCTCCACCGGGCGAAATGACCGGGCAAAATTTCGCCTACCGGGTGAAATTTCGCCCGATGGAAAAAGGCGTCCAAAATTGCAAAACTGGAAGAAGTTCACCGGGTGAAACCACCGGGTGAAGTTTTGCCCGGCGGTATTAGTCCGTGTACGATAAGATTAAGTTCCACCTCATGAAGATTAAAGGGTGATTTTCTCACTAATGGAGCAAAATGTTGGATTTGGGCTTTAGGTTAAAACCTCATTAAGGCATTACTATATATATGTATATCCTAGTTAGTTGCCTTTTACTTCTCCATTATTTTCGGAGGGATGACATTAAGGATCCCACATTACAACTCCATTACACCATTCCACCATCACATTACCATCGTTTTAGTAGAGTAATTTAGTAGTATTCTAGTAGTAATTCTCTATAATTCTAGTAGTTTACATAGTAATTTAGTAGTAGATCTTCCTAGTTTTCATCAACAATTCTCTTGATTTCCATCCAAGTTTGTAGAAGATTATTATTTCAAGTTTTATTTAAAGATTTTTGGGGTTTATCAAGGGATTAGTGACAAATCTCTTTATTCTCCTTATAAAGTTTCATCCTTTATTTATGCAATCTTCTTATTTATTGTAGATCTTCATAGTTAGTATATTTCTCTTCCACTCTCTAATCTCTAGTTAGATTTAATCTTGTTCACTCATTATTGTCTTGTTTAGATCATCTTTATTTATGTTGTTTTAGTTTTGTTGATTGTTATTTTGATCATCTTTGTGTTGTTAGTTTCTCTAGATTTGACTTATGTTGTTCTAGATTATCTTCTAGTTTAATTTTTTAGATTGCAATTTCTTTCAAAGTTTAGTGGTCAATTGTTAGATCGTAGTTTCCTTACCGTTTTTTTGTTATTTTCTTTAGATCTACTTATTATGCATGTTTTAGTTAATTTCTCCTTTGTTAATGTTTTGTTGTTTTCAATTTAGAATAGTGAGTAAATTTCTTGTGGGGGGGGGGGGGAGTTATCTAAGTCATTTAATTAAGATTATATCAGAGATTAAATAAATCCGGATTCCTACGGATCCTTACAACAAACGACTATTAATTACATAGTCTTGATTCACTTAGTACAGAATATAGATTGTATTTTATACAAACATATTATTAAATCTCTCTCGCTCGATTCTCCAACGTCTTAGACCTGCAAAAACAAATAAAACAGTGGACGCTGAGCGGGACAGCAACCAAGTCGTTCATCTAACATCACCTCAAACACATAAGACAATCATGTGAATAACAAATAATATGCTTACAAAAATATTAAAGGATATCAAGTAATAGATAGTTTACTTTAATTCAATTAAACAACATGTGAGGTGATGAAAACGATAAAGTTTAAAAGATGGATCATTGGCAGCCATTTGATTTTAAATCTTTTTTCACGTAAACCGAGAATAAACACATGAGTCGTGGCTCCTAGTATCACCGCTACACCCTTTTAGCTTGCATCTCACCAATAGAAGTAACCATGTTACCAACTCATAGACCGAACCAATCTTATGAGGTTTACATCTCACCCATAAGGCTCAATTGGGCCCGAACTTCTATTATATTATATGTTTATTCAAACGGGGCCCTGGGCTGAAATGAAAGATGATGATTACATTCTCTGCATCACCAAGAGGGAACCCGCAGTTTTCAGAATCCTGTTCTGTCCCCGCTACCTTGGTGGTAATACTGATCAAGTACTTGTCTATACATGCGCACATACCCTACACAGACTCTTGAACTGCAGCTCTTACTGCCATAGGACGACTACCTTAAACACTAGGTCGACTCTAGGACCGCAGCCTCCGAGTCTGCTTTTCATTACAAGTGCAGTCAAAACACCACGCATGGTTGAATCCAACACAAGCTATTCGTCCCAGACTCGCATCGTAAACTTTATATAAAAGTCGTCCGTGAACAAATAGTACATTATTTGGTGACCTTCAATAATTGGTCGGACTTATTTGAAACAGTCAAATTCTCAAATACTTACTTTCAGTGTGACAACGTTACACTTTAATCCTCAAGTGTCACCCGAAACATTATATCCCAAGTATCGTATAATATTTTTAAAATAGCAAATTCTTTAAAATGAAGTTTTATATAAAAATAAAATTGAAGGTATAATAATAATAAAATATTATTTTAAAATTTATAGTTTCCGAAAAATATAGAAGTTTCTGAAAAATATAAATTAAGTCGTACTTAATCAATTTATAAAATTTGATGAAAAAAACATTTTCTTAAATATTTATAAATGTCATGTAAAAGTTTCGGAATACAATAAATTCATTTATTTTAGAAAATGAAATTTATAAATTTTTACCTATATAAAAATAATAAGTGAAGTTTTATTAAAATAAAACATTTTACAAGTTACTAATTTACTCTATTATTATAATATATAAACAAATGTAAAAGTACTAAAGAAAATTAAATATGATCAAAATTACAATTATATTACGTAACATTTTTTTTATATACATAAGTAATTTAGTCGTACAAATAAGCCTAAATATTTAAGTAAGCAATTTACTAAATTACTAACATAATATACTTATATATAAGAAATGTTGTTAGAAGAAAAGTTTGGTTACCTTAATAGCTATTACGGAGTATTTATTAATGTTATTAAGAATTAAAATTGACGGGGTCAATAATATCGTCTACGGTAGAAAAGTCGTCTTTTTCCTCCTTTAAGGAAATTTTCGGGTCGAAATGATTTGACCCAAATACGGTACTAGAATACTGATTCCGCTAATTACTGGGTAGCTCCTCATTCCTGATGCTCCAATTATAGAGAATGACGAGAGAGTAAATATAGTATATAGTACGGAGTAGGTAGAATATAGTGTCGTAAGTAGAAGTAGTGCGTAATATAGTACTCCGTAGTGTGTAGGAGTAGTAGTATATATAGTATACATAGTAGGAGTTGCAATATACGACTAGGAGCTGCAATATGTAGTACTAAGTGTATATATATATAGTTGTAAGATGAAGGATGAGGAATAATGAAGAAGTACTACGGGATGAGGGAGTAGCAGTAGTATAGGGCTACGTGGGGAAAATTGGAGGGAGTAGTAGCAGTAGTATAGGGCTACGTGGGGAAAATTGGAGGGAGTAGGCAGGAGTAGTAATACAAAGTAGGAGTAGTTAGGAAACGTGAGAGTCAGTTAGAAGGTCTACATTCTCCGAGTTCCGGTCTATTTCTCGTACAAACGTCTTTCTTTCTTTATTAAAAAGTTGAAATATAAGATTAAGAAATTAAAATAATGCAAACCGTAAAATTTATTTTTAAAAACAGAATTTGTGAGACGGTAAATAAAATAGACGATAAATAGTATTTTGGGACAATAGTTATAAGAAATCATTATTTTAAGAATTCGATAAATTATTTCTAAATTTTTACTAGACGAGAAAATGTTAAAACGACATGTCAATATTAAAATATTTTCGAGTTTTAAACTTTATTTGACAAACGATAAAATAAATTCCCCTGTTTTTATAACGGAATAATTTTTAGCTTAACGAAAATAAAATATTTTATTTACGAAAATAATTTTTCAACGTTAAACTTTGTTTAAATAAATGTTTAAAATTTTAACTCTATTTGAAAAATACGGGGTGTTACAGATGAGGACTTGGATTATTTGAATTAAGGGATATTGGTGGGTTGCTTGCTTGTTGGTTTATCTTGTTTATGGTTGTTGTGTCATTGTTGTTTTAGTCCGATCAACTAGACCGACCTTGACTCATTTCTATCAATATGAGGAAACCCAGGGTAGAAATTACCTTAACTTGAGACTTACCCTTCTTCGCCGCGAAAGCGGGTTTTTAGGTGGGTTGGGTGAAGAAACCGAAAGGTGGCATTCTCCCTTTATCAATGTTGTGACTACAACCCGATTCTGACCTTCTTAGACTCCAATTTCCGAATCCCGACTTCCCCCTAACACCTTTTCCTAGATTGATCATCTCTAGTTATTTCTCTAGTTATTTAACTCTCGTCTTTTACCGCATTTCTAGCGTAGACTCGACCTTTAGAACCGCCTCTAGATTCCAAACACGTCGCTTTTAACTCGATACTACGTTCCGTTCCTTATGGACCGACCTCGACTTACCACAATTACTCTAGTAGTTTTTGTGTTTATGCGAGTCTATAAATATTGTAATCCCCTAGAAAATCTAACGCGATACAGTGGCGGAAACACTGTAGAGTCGGGATTAAAACACACTGTAACTATGTCTTAGTAAAATTAAAATGGTAAGGTCAAACAATAGGCCTTAAATAAAATGGCCAAAATTAAAACAATCCACAAAAGGGGTTTGAACATTCCATAAGACAGAATTATTAAAATAAACAAGCAGGATTTACACTGCTCGCTAGCCCACACCCGGAAACACGTATACCTGCCATGTTAAAACATAACAGCCACAATCAGTAGGGAGCAACGTCAACGTTCTCCCAGCCATATAACGGGATTTTAAAACTGTAATTACTAATATAAGAAAATAGTAAAAATGAAAACAGTAAAACATTATAATAAAAATAAACTTTCAGTGAAAAACTTCACGTAAAGAATTAATATAATAAAAATGAGTTTTCCGAATAAAACATAAAACATTTGCTAACCTGCAAATCAAAATTATATCGATAATA
Source organism: Agrostemma githago (assembly GCA_958450325.1). Taxonomy (NCBI): domain Eukaryota; kingdom Viridiplantae; phylum Streptophyta; class Magnoliopsida; order Caryophyllales; family Caryophyllaceae; genus Agrostemma; species Agrostemma githago. Next base: position 22,457,635 of record OY288255.1, on the reverse strand, counting down.
ATAAAAATATTCAAATGACGTTATGGATAGGTTTAATGTAGAATCTAGACTTTCACTAGGATAATACTAGAAACTAGCTTCGAGAACTGTAGACTTAACTCATAACAGAATCCAGTCTCTAACTAGGCAACTCAACCATAACAGGACTGCGTGCAGCAAGGTCCTGGTTTAAGTAGTGCACACCCCCTCCTGGATACAAACCATATCCAGTTCAACCCGACGCGACTTATACGATGCGATATCTAAGTTTAAGGTAAACATACACTCTTCTGAACACAAACCATTCTCAGTTCAACAACCAATGTGCCCCATAAAGACACACCAACCTTACAATTCATGCCAAAACGTACATCCCAGACTATATATTACTCTAAACCCACACTTATCCTTATTCCATAACTCCAAAACAAGGCCATTAACGATATTCAAAAGATATAATCATTATAATAATAAGAGAACAAAAGGGAAGAATGATCAATTTCCAAAAGAGGAAACTTTCTATTTTAGAGAACTTCTATTTTTAGAAACTTTACTAAAAATAGCATCATATCAAAATAGCGAAAATGTTAGTTTATACTAATGCAACATCTTAGTAAACAATATAGATTTATAAAACTCGTACTTTCGGCCTTAACAATATTAATTATCAAAGTGAGCGCATTTAGGTTTATTAAATTATTAAAATATCTTACAAGTATTTATAAGATGATTAAAAATGCCTTAAATATTTTAATACTACTAATCAGGGTGTTTTAAAAATTTACGAAACAAAAATTCCCTAATTATTATTAGTTTCGACAATACAATTAATAAAAATAGTAATTACCAAACGATTTACGCATTCATATCCAAATTATTATTAAATTTAAAAATCATGATTTTCCAGAATCTACCATTTTTTTCCAGATTTAAAACAAAGACTAGAAAATAGGAAATTAAAATGCCAAATACGGTTTTAAAGATAAACGATGATTTAAAGTGATTAATTAATTCACCCACTTAAAAATTCCAAAAAAATTATGAACATTTTTAGCAAATTCATTTTCACCAGAAATATTTCCCATGTCAAATTTCAGATTAAAATAAATTGTTTAAGTTCTAGAAATAAAAATCGGCGTTTAATCGTTTTTGTCCGTAAACGGTAATAATTCAATAACGATAACTGAAATATCAGAAAAGTACCAAATTATTATAAATCATCAAAAACCTCATTTTACAGAATATAATCATATATTACAAGTTTAGGCCGAATATTACGATTTTACAAATTAATACAATAATTTAATTGTTAATCTCGTAAAAGCGATAAAAATACCGAAACATGCAAATTTCAACTTTTAAAATTTTTCCAGATTATATGACATACATATATTGTCAAAAATGAAATATAAAAATATACAATCAATTACACGAATAAAATCACGAAATACCGAGTAACATCGACGTTATCTCTAGTCCAAATCGGAATCGATAATATACTCGTCGGCCTCGGGATCGTCCACAAAACCTACCATACACGAAATCATGGCAGAAAAATACCATGAGAAAAACAAATAAAATTAAGGTAAATAATGATCGAAAACAACATCGATTATTACCTTAACGATAGGATCGGAAAGAGGATTAATTGACGATAAAAATGAGATGATTATGATTCGAAACAGAGCAAGAATCTATCTAGAAAAGCCAGCCAAAACCCACGGCCAAAAGGGAAGGAGAGAAGGTATTTTTTTCTTTAAGATGAAAATGAATGAGAGGAGAAATGGATGGTTTTCAAACTGAAATGACATTAAAAGGTGATGAAAACTATGTGGATAGCTACAAAGTGCCGGCTGACAATCAAGAGGAGAGAGTAAGAAAAGTTTACTCATAAATGCCTTGTATAAATGATAAGATAAGAATGAATTAATTTCGTTTTAATGAAATAAGTTGGAACGTATTATAAAACGTAGTAAGAGTGTGACAAAAAGATATGTCGGTCAAAAACATGGGGAAAAAGGTTCCAAATAATTTGTAAGTTGTTAAAAAGAAGAATCATAAAATAGTTAAAGGCATTTCAAAGTAATTCGAGTAAACCTCGCGTAAGAAAATAATTATTTACGAAACTTCGTAATAAAATCATTAATGGCTAAATTTTCGTAAATAAAAATATTCACTAGTTGAAAATATTATAAAAATATGTTTAGACATTTGTAGAAAAAGGAATACTTAAATCCGAGCTTAAATACGTTAATTCGTAGAGAAATAAAATTCCTTGTGGAAAAATAAATAGTTTACGAAGAAAATCAAATAAATAGATTTAAAAGAATTAAAATCTTTTAAAATAAAAATAAATATCATGAAACTCAAAGTGAAAATAAAGCTTGGAAAAAGAGGAGACGCAAGGCCGAAATGTGACAGAGTTATGATAGAGTCATAACGGTAAGGATAAAAATGCTAGGAAAAATAGCGGGTGTTACAATCCTCCTCACTAAAAGAAAGTTTCGTCCTCGAAATTGAGGATAAGCAGAAAGGAAATCAAGGTTACATTACTCGAAGAGATGAGGATGCTTAGCTCGCATCGTAGACTCGGTTTCCCACGTTTCTTCCTCAAAGCGATTACACCACCATAGAACTTTTACCAGAGGTACAACCTTGTTCCTTAAGCACTTCTCACGGCGATCACTAATTGCTCCGGCGTGTTAACCTCCCGACCCTCTAACACCGCCACTCGCTCGAAGTGGTCGGTGATGTACGAGCTCACTATAGCATGAAGCGTATTATATGCCTCACGCGACAGACAATCCCCGATGAGGCCCCGCACCTCATCACTATCTAGCCTAGGGCTCTCGGCGACCCACCTAATCCTATCCGGACCCCAGGGCAGACCACTAATCATCCCAAAGTCCTATAGGGTCATCCCGACCTCCCCAAAAGACATATGGAAGGTCGAAGTAGTGTCGTGGAAGTGATCTATCATCGCCTGAATCACCATAAGGTTGCATTTAGTCTGGCAACCCACTAACCTAACCCATTGCCCGACCACGGGACCCAGGGCGGTCCTCTCGATAATCCCCTTTACCGTGGGGGTCAACTACTGATGATAAACGTCGAGGCACGTAGTAAAACTCGAGAAGGTCCTCATCGAACCTGGGGGCTGCAAACGGAAACACTAGATGAACAAAACAAAGCAAGCCTAACCCGAGCAAAAATAATAACAATAGCAAAATCCGAGTCACAACCAAATAAGCCCGAATAGGACACTCACCAAGCCTCGCACAATACGGCTAGAAATATGACTGTCAAGATGAAACATCAGCTGATGGTCATCCCGGTCGCGAGCCCACTCGGGATCCTCGTAAACAATCTCCTCGTTCTCCGGTACAAGAACCGGGACATGAGCTCTCCTAGCTACGGTCTCTGGAAGCTTGCGCTTCTTCACCCTGTCAAACTCTGCCTCGTTGATAGTCTCGGGGTCACGCCGCTGAGACGAGATGCTCCTATGTCTCCTACGAATACCTCGGGGAGTCTGTGAACTCGCCCCGGCCACCTCCACACTAGCACAAGCACTAGCACCAACCGAGGAAGTTCCCTCGGGATGCTCGGTATTACCTCTACCTGTGAAACCCCAAGCAAAACACAACCCTAGTCAGGCTAAGTCAGCTTAAACAGGTCAAAATAAGGTCAAAATTTCGAATGAGGATATCAAAATTCCGAAAAGGCCACTAGCACGCATTTTCGATCCCGATTATAATGGAATTGGTTTCGGGAAAATTCGGCATCGTTATGACACCTTTTGGTCCGTCTTAAGACACACAAAATCTCACGGGGAGTCCTATAAGATTACCCTAGCCCTAGCAATCGACAATAAAGCTATCCATATCCTCATAAACACTATTTGGGCAAAATTATGCGAAATAGACACAGGAATAATCGGGGAACGATCCTTAAACCCTAGCATTCCACCCCTTTTTCCATGGCAAGCCGTTGTCACATCTCGAACATCCTTATCAAGCTTATAACTACTTCAACAAGCTTTAATCGACCTTAATTTAACAATGAAATCAAGCACAAGCATCGAAACTTGATAAAACAAAAACACCCAAATCGATTTTCTAGGGTTTTCAACGAAACAAACTCACAATCAATTCAATCAACCAAACCGACAAAAAGCAAGTAAAGAACACTAACCCGGAGTCGACATTGTCGTAAAAAGCGAAATCGAAGCGAATCTTGGCAAGAAAAGTCGGAAACCAGTCTTGAGGCGAAGAGAATGACGCGCTCGAGTTCTTAGTGATATGAGATGAACGCCCCAACCTTCGATTACTTAAACAGACCCTGACCGCAAAACCCTGACCGCATCAGCCAACGCGTCTAAGTTTCGGTGCGCTGGGGGCTAGGCACCTCAAGACTAGGCCGCAGACAAACGCGCGCCTAAATGGCGCGGTGCGGACTAAAACAAAACAAAACAAGCAAACTCAAGGTTCAATACGCCCAACCATTAAAACAAACAAAGTAACAATAAACAGAAGAGCAAATTAATAATTACTCCCTTCAAAGTTGCTCTTATTAAAATTTACTCCCTTTTAAATTTTTATTATTATTTAACAGCCAAAAAGATACAAAAGTTCAAAATTTACTTGCAATTGTAAACTCTGGCACGACACTCCGGCGAAATTGAATTTTTTACCCTTTTTTTGCCTTTTAATACCCAAACTACCCCTCCCCTTTATATGCTAATTGAAATCCCATTACTTTATCCAAAGCCATATAATCTTCAATCTCATCCCACACCAACTAAAACCGATTCTTCCATACCTCATCCCACATCATCTTCCGTCTTGTTAATTCTTCCAAATTAAGCTTGTTTCACAAATTTGGGTTTGGAAATGGGAATGAAGAGAGTGAAGGGGAAAGAGGTTCAGTGAGGTGATGATAGGCTGAGGGGCAGTTTGGTCAAGTTATTAATGAATTGGCCGGATTTTACCGATGCAAGCAAATTTTGAACTTTTGTATCTTTTGTGCTGTTAAATAATAAAAACAATTCATAAGGGAGTAAATTTTAAGAACCGCAACTTTGAAGGGAGTAATTTTTAATTTGCTCTAAACAGAATAATTACTAATTGACGCCGGTAATACATTCTCGATAATGAAAAAAACATGAGAACCGCACTTAACCTAAACGCTGTACTCGAACGCATAGCAATACAATTTCAACCAAATTGAACTAAACAAGATCTGAACAGACTCAAATACATAACAAACCAAGACAAAGCCAAACAAATGCAACTCAAAGACAATACACATGCACCAACTAAGACAAGCTAAACAAGAATAATGGGACAACTACTAATTAACATCGCTAATACACTCTTGACTAATAAAACAAGAACTTAACGCTGCATTCGGACGCGTAACAAAACAACAAAGACTAATATAAGCAAACTCTGAGCAAACTCAAACCCAAGATCAAAACAAGAGCAAGAACAAACCCGAACAAAATAAGACAAGCCTGCAAAACAAAATTAGCTAACACAAACTTACAACACCAGCATTTTACTAAAACAGATAAACAAACAGCAATTTGCCCGAGAGGTCTGAGTTATCCCGGAGGCACAGCAATTTGCCCGAGGGGTCTGAGTTATCCCGGAGGCACAGCAATTTGCCCAAGGGGTCAGAGTTATCCCGGAGGCACAGCAATTTGCCCGATGGGTGTGAGTTATCCCGGAGGCACAACAATTTTGCCTGAGGGGTCTGAGTTATCCCGGAGGCACAACATTTTTTGTCCTAGGGGTCAGAGGCATCCCGAAAGACAGCTACTCGAGTGGAGACTAACGCCCTCGAGAAGTTTTGCCCAAGGGATCTTAGTGATCCCGGAGGCACAGCAACAACAATTTTTTCCTAGGGGTCAGAGGCATCCCGAAAGACAGCTACTCGAGTGGAGACTGATGCCCTCGAGGAGTTTTGCCCAAGGGATCTTAGTGATCCCGGAGGCACAACAACAATAATTTTGTCCTAGGGGTCAGAGGCATCCCGAAAGACAGCAACTCGAGTGGAGACTGACGCCCTCGAGGAGTTTTTCCCAAGGGATCTTAGTGATCCCGGAGGCACAGCAACAGCAATTTTGTCCTAGGGGTCAGAAGCATCACGAAAGACAGCTATTCGAGCGGAGACTAACGCCCGCGAATAGTTTTATATCACTTTATTTTGTCCTAGGGGTCAGAGGCATCCCGAAAGACGGCTATCCGAGTGGAGACCAACGCCCTCAGATAGTTTTATATCATTTTACCTTGTCCTAGGGGTCATAAGCATCGCGAAAATGACCGCTCGAGTGGAGACTAACGCCCTCGAACGTTATGTGACTTCAAGGGTTCACAAGCATCCCAAGCAAAAACAAATACATTTACACCTAACACATAAAAGCGCTTAAAAATGAACAAAACCTTAAATAAATCGAAGAAGACAAAGCGCGCGCGCACAAAGAATCAAGAGCAAGACAACAAGCAACGGCCCACGCCCAAGCAAGCAACCACAAGCAAAGACATCATGTATGACTCCTAAACCTTGGCTGGCGAGACCCAACGCACAGTCTAACTGACTTAAAACGACCCGACCGGAAAGCCACCAGGTCGTAATCTTCGATTGACCTGGGCGGCTATACTTTCACTTTCGCCTTGTCCAAGCCTCAGTCAAAGTAGGGGCTTCTGTAGACACCCAGATTTGGACCTGGTGGCTGCAGAAGTGCCCAAAAAACACCCGATGACGATAGGACTGCAACGTGACGCGGGTTCGCCTTGTATTAGATAGTTTTTTTCTATAGAAGGATCAATTAAATTACTCGGGTAAATTAAACTAACATGATGGCAGCCTTAGTCGTGTCGTTACGATCGCATAGACACTAATTAGAGTCATTTCTGATACCGGGACCCCGAGTCGATCCCGAAACTCGAACCGAGTCAACACCGCGCCAAGCGAACCTCGGGATGAACACCCGAGGCCCACTAAACCCACGACGCTAGGTCAGGCCGCAGAAGTCTTAATACCCAAGCTATGTATCACGCTCCTCCCTCTCGATTTTGGAAAGTATCAAAATCATATCTTCAAAACTCCAACCGCACCACCTCACGCACATGGGTCTCCCCACGCCCGGACCCAGGAGCCTGTGTAGGCAACGAGGGCCGAAAACACCTATAAATACCCCCCTTCACGCCCTCGTTTTGACACACAATTCAATTCTCTCTTCTACCTCTAAACTCTCTCTAAGGGCTCGCACTCCGACACCCGAGGCAAACAATCCACTCGATCGTAGTTCCGATAATAAAAAGCGACATCGATGCTAATCCTCACCTTCGAGCACCCCACTCGATACCGAGGTGCCTGTGATCGACTAGCTCAAAACTAGTACCCAGGTTCTGCCGGATTAGCCGCAGAACTAGTCCTTAGCAACGACACTCAGCCGGAGTAGCCGCGGGAAGGTCAAATGGTAACGGAGCTCTGCCGGAGTCACTGGTCAAGCTAGGAGGATCCGCCTGTTGATCGAGTCGTCACTAGGTTTCCATATAAACAAAACATTCCATACTTGCACTTTCTATTATTATGCATTACGACTACACTAGATGTGGGCACTAGGCCCACAAACATCTACTAATATACGTAACGTCCCAACTTCAACCGCAAACACTAAAACACACTAAATAGACCCGAGTAATTCCGAGATCTGTTCTCAAAACTATCTATGCATCGAGTCCCGTTTAGTGTATACTCCGAGGGTGCAACTCCTCACTAAGTGATTTACTTACATTCGTATTTACAATTTTTCATATGATTTATTGCTTTTATGACCTTATAATCGCATGCTAAATCACCTAACACGGAACTCAAAACGTAAAACAACTAAAACTGAACAAGGTGATGGTCGGGTTCCGTATTATTTCCGGTGATCGCCTCGTTAGGTTCGACGCGTCTATATTAATACCGAGCCGACGCATCTTAACCAGAATACCAAGTAAGGTATACCACGAGAATCACTAATATCCGTATTATCGCGTTAAAACTGATTTGCTAATACGTATAATACTAGTACTCTCTACTCTCCTATGTGCATCTTTTCATGGCCTGCCTGTCACGTGAAATCACATTCAAAGAATGTAAACACAACTACTTCGACGAAAAAGCTTTCTTGTCTTTAAACAACCAACATAGCAAAAGGTTTAGGCCAGGGTTAAAACGACGGATGTTACAGTACTTCCACCACAACAAAAGAACTAGGATATCAGCCCACCGAATGATTAGTAGAGGCTGCTATAGTGCGGGCGGGATTGGGCGTTGGCATCTATCGGATGTTGGCTTCCCAATACGTACCCTCACCCCTTACTCATAATCAAAGGTTTCCGGATGTCCGAAACCATTGGCAACGAGAGTCATTCCAGGCATGGACTGCTTAAGGGTACAAGTCTTATCTTTAGGTCCCGTCCCACTCAACTTTGAGCCGGCAAGGGATCAAAGTTGACTTGAACGGTTTCCGAGTCCCCATAATTGACTCGTTGGCAACTCCACAAATCGGCAACAACTTCAGTTCACTAAAAAGGTCGCCTTACCAAAGAAAACGGCCTTTAAACATTTACAACCACGACTCGATCGATTACCAAACGGAAATACGGGGGCCTGCACCCGTCTAGTACAAGTCCGGATCGTCATCCAAATCAAGGTCCGACACTTCGCCCTGTATGCGAGATCGGACCGGCCCCTGGCAGGGAGGAAGCCGCGTGGGTGGCCGCCACCACACGTTGAAAACCGGGTAGGTCCCGCGCGTGCCAGCGCGGGGCGCCGGACGGTGCGGACGGACGTCCACACTCAATTATCTAATGCCTTTTTAGAGAAATATTTTCCACCGTCGAAGACTAACCAATATCGCATGGAGATACAAACCTTCAAGCAAGATGAATTTGAAAGCCTAAGTGAGGCTTGGGAAAGATTTAGAGATCTATTGCGCAAATGTCCACACCATGGAATACCCGATTGGCTAACTACTCAAACATTTTATGACACCCTTTCATCGAGAACCAAGGAAAACCTCAATTCGGCCGCCGGTTTCTTCTCTTACCGATGAGGAATCTAAGAATCTTATTGAAAAGATGGCAAGGAGTGATTCTAGAATGGGTTAATCGTGGGATTCTAGAAAGAAAGTTGAAGTGAACTCATCTAAGAGTTCTAGTGAATTGAAATTTCAAGCAGAAGTTGAAGAATTGAAAAAGAGAATGGATGCCATGAGTTCAAAGCCTACTCCTAGAGGTATGTACCAAATTCAAGGTAGTGTTCCACCAAGGCAACCATCACCTCCAAAACAAATAACATGGGAAGTTCAATGTGATCATTGTGCCAATTATGGCCATGACTCTAGCTCTTGTATTCCTAATAAAGAAACTTATATTGAAGAGCCAAATGAAGTCCAAGCTATACAAGTGTATGGGCAAAGACCTCAATTTGATCCATTTTCTAATACTTACAATGCCGGCACAAGGTTTCATCCCAATTTTTCTTATGGAAATAAAATTGTTCAAAATCCGATGCCACGTGCCCAAGGGAGTCAACTGAGGCCATTTAATCAATGTCAACAAAGGCCCTTTAACCAAGGTCCTCTAAAGATGCCCCCATATTTGCCTCCTCACCAAAGTAGCAACTTCCATGTTCCCAACAATTACAACAATTACCAAAATCAACATGGTAATCATTTTAATCATGGATACAATCAAGGGTTCCAAGGTAATTTTCAAGAAAATCGAGGTTACAATCAACAACCTTAATCAACCCTCTCAATCTTATGCCCAATCAAGCAATTTTCAATTTGGTCAAGCAGGAGTTCCATGGGATAACATTGGTGATTTACAAATAGCCGTTGGGCAATTATGAAGTGAGCATCAAGATACCAAAGCAAGGCTAAAGGTTTGGGAATCACAAGAAGCAACAAAAGCCTTAGTCGCCCCAATTTATCCACCCCATGGTTTGCCCTGGCAACCTCAAAACCCAAGAGACCTTTCACACCAAGCAAATGCCGTCATTTTGAGAGGTGGCAAGAAACTTGAGGACCCTTATAAGAACTTGAACTGAAACACCAAGAGCACCCCGTCCAAAGTCAATCAACCAAGTGCACCACAAGCAACATCTCCCACTTCCCCCAAACAATACCGGGGAATACAAGCGGAGTTTGATATTCTCCAAAATGCGGAGAATGAACAAAGCGAACAAAGAAAGAAGAAAGAGCAAATGGAAGCGGAAGAAGCAAAAAAAAAAGAGGCAGAGCGATTAGCCGAAGAAGAAGAAGAATCCAATGTTCCACTGCCCCCCGCTTTTGTCCCACCATTGCCTTTTCCCGAACGAGCTAAGCCACACAAAGAGAATTCCCAATTTAGCCGTTTTGTGGATATATTGAAGAAGGTGGAGGTAGCTTTACCATTCACCGAGGTAATTTCTCAAATGCCCCTCTATTTTAAGTTTTTGAAAGATGTCTTGACCAAAAAGAGAACAATAGAGGACAAAGAATGTGTCTCTCTCACGACACAATGTAGTGTCATTCTTATGAATCAAATGCCAAAGAAACTAGAGGATCCCGGTAGCTTTTCCATCCCTTGTCGGATTGGAAATGTTGTTTTTAATTAAGCTTTATGTGACCTAGGGGCTAGTGTTAGTTTGTTACCCTATTCCATTGCTAAGAGACTTAGTGTGGGGGAGATGAGACCCACTAGCATGTCGATTCAACTTGCAAATAGGTCCGTCTAGTACCCACTTGGGATACTTGAGGATGTACCCGTGCAAGTTGGTTAGTTCTTCATCCCCTCCGACTTTGTTGTCATGGATATCCCCGAAGACACTATTACCCCCATTATTTTAGGTCGACCTTTTATGGCTACCGGTGGTACTATAGTTGATATTAAGAGTGGAAAGTTGTCTTTTAACTTAGGGAACGAGTCCGTAGAGTTTTCCCTTTCTCAAAGTATTAAACAACCAATGATTGAAAAAACGTATTCCATTGAAGTTATTGATAGTTTGGTTGAGTATAACTTGATAGATGATGATAAGCAAGAAGATGAACCATTTGACTCTCCACCCTTTGGAGATGAATGCTTGCATGAAGAAAAGGTAGAACCACTACCGGTGGGTAAGAGTATGGTATCTTCTCCTCCTAATCTTGAACTTAAACCACTCCCCACTTCCCTCAAATATGCTTTTCTTGAAGGAACAAATTATCCTGTTATCGTCAATGCCACACTTGATGGTCCTCAATTGGAAAAACTTTTGATTGTTTTGGGAAAGCACAAAAACGCCGTCGGGTATAGCATTGCCAACCTCCAAGGCATAAGCCCAAATGTTTGTATGCATAGGATCATCCTTAATGATGACCGCCGTCCTTCGGTTGAGGGTCAACGTAGGTTGAATCCCACCATGAAAGAGGTTGTCATGAAGGAAGTCCTCAAGTTGTATGAGGCTAACATTATATACCCAATAACCAGAAGTAAGTGGGTTAGCCTTGTACAAGTTGTGTCGAAAAAAGGAGGAATGACGGTTGTAAAAGGAGAAAAGGGTGTGTCAATTTCTACCAGGACCATTACCGGTTGTCGCATGTGTATAGACTATCAAAAATTGAACACGGCCACCATAAAAGACCATTTGCCCTTTCCTTTATTGATTTAATGCTTGAAAGATTGGCGCATCATTCTTATTTTTGTTTCCTCGATGGTCATTCGGGATTTCTTCAAATTCCCATTCACCCCGATGACCAAGAGAAGACCACTTTCACATGTCCCTATGGCACCTATGCTTATAGAAGGATGCCATTCGGATTGTGTAATGCGCCAGGAACGTTTCAAAGATTTATGACGGCTATTTTCTCCGATTTTTATTGAAAAATCCATGGAAGTTTTTATGGATGACTTTAGTGTCCATGGTACATCTTTTGATTCTTTTCTTGAAAATCTTGATCAAGTGTTAGCTCGATGTGAAGAGTATAGACTTGTTTTGAATTGGAAGAAATGTCATTTTATGGTTGAACAGGGTGTTGTCTAAGGTCATATTGTTTCTAATAGAGGAGTTGAAGTTGATAAGGCGAAAGTTTCCGTGATTAAGAACTTGCCACCACCTACAAATGTCAAAGGGGTGAGGAGTTTTCTAGGTCACGCTGGCTTCTATAGGCGGTTTATTAAAGATTTTTCTAAGATTGCCAAGCCCTTTAACTTCTTTGCTTATGAAAGATGCACCTTTTGTGTTTGATGACTCGTGTCTTGAGGCATTTTGCAGGATAAAGACCGCTCTCACTACCACTCCAATTATCAAAGCTCCCAATTGGAATCTTCCATTTGTGATCATGTGTGATGCCTCCGATTTTTCCGTTGGTGCCGTTCTAGGACAACGGGTTGATAAGAAGCTACATGTGATTTATTATGCAAGCAAAACACTAGATGAAGCCCAATCAAGGTATACAACAACCGAAAAAGAGATGCTTGTCGTTGTCTATGCCGTGGAGAAATTCCGAACTTATGTTACCGGTTCCAAAGTCATTATTCATACCAATCATGCGGCAATTCGATACATCATGTCCAAAAAGGAGACAAAGTCCCGACTCTTTCGACGGGTCCTTCTTTTACAAGAATTTGATATTGAGATTAGAGACAAGGCCGGATCGGAGAACTTGGTAGCGGATCATCTTAGTAGACTAGCAGTTAGTAAAGGAAGCAATAAAGAAGATGGTATTCCCATCAATGAAGCTATGAGAGATGAGGCCTTGATGGCCATTGAAACTATTACACATTGGTATGCCGATATCGTCAATTTCTTAGTGTCTCATTATATTCCGGACGATTATTCCAAGCAAGAGGGGAAGAAACTACGTTATGAAGCCCGACGCAATTATTGGGACGAGCCTTATTTATTCCGCCGATGTATAAATGGAATTTACCGACGATGTGTTACGGCCGATGAAGGATATAATATTGTGAAGGACCTTCACTCGACATCTTATGGTGGACACTTGGCAACCAAAAGACAATTGCCAAGGTTTTCCAAAGCGGGTTTTGGTGGCCTTCCATGTTCAAGGATATTCGAGCTTTCATTCTCACATGCGATGCATGCCAAAGAAGTGGCAATATTACAAGAAGAAATGAGATTCCCCTTCAACCTGTCTTGGAAATTGAATTGTTCGATGATTGGGGCATTGATTTCATGGGTCCGTTCACATCCTCTTTTGGTAACAAATACATCCTAGTCGCGGTCGATTATGTCTCAAAGTGGATCGAGACCGTTGCTTCTCCCACCAATGACTCCAAGGTTGTAATCAAGCTTTTCAAGAATGTAATTTTCCTGAGATTCGGTATGCCTAGAGCTACAATTAGTGATGGAGGCTCTCATTTTAGGAAAGATACCTTTGAACACCTTCTTAGAAAGTATGGTATCACTCACAAGATGTCCCTAGCCTACCACCCTCAATCAAATAGGCAAGCCGAGATCTCCAACCGTCAAATCAAGGGAATTTTGGGAAAAGTTGTGAATACACTGTAACACCCCTGATTTTATAAAATAAATTAAATTAAGTTATAATCGTATTTATATTTTATTTACGATTTAACTCGTGATTTATAAAATTATTATAAAACGAATTTATCGTTTAATCATTTCAAACTCCTAAAATTCTATTTGACTCGGAAACTTTTCTTGTTAAAACATATTTTTATTTATGTTTCAACCGATTTTATATATTTAATTTAATTCTTATAGAAAGTCTAATTCGACGATTTAAATTCTAAATTCTTTTATATATTTATATTAAAACTCGAATTTTCTATTTTATTTTCGGCTCGAAGCCCATTCATTTTAAGTTTCGTCAAATTATTTATTTTCTTTCCTCGAGAAATCAATTTATTTCACTTTATCGAAGATTTATTATTTATCGGAAAATGCTATTTTATCGTCTAATTATTTATTTCACTAAGCTTCGTTTTCGTCTCGAGTACCTCATTTTATTTGACGACCCGATTATTTATTAATCTTTTTGACTCGTTTTAATTCCATTCTTGGGTTAGTCAACTTATCGTACGGAATTCGTCTCCTACCCAATTCGTTTAACTTATCTGTATACACGGTATACTTGGTGTTTCGGAATCCGTACATTTTATGAATTGAATTCAGTCCCACCTTTTATTACGTTTGCCCTTCTATTAATTCAGTTTCCCCTTCCTCTTTCTTTAATATTCATCCACCGTTTCATTTTCTCATTCATCCCCTATCCTCTTTGCCATCCCACCGCTTCACTCCTCCTCCTCTCAAATTCCACCTCTTTTTCTCCGTCCTTCTTCACGCTAATCTAATCCGTTTCACCCTCTATATTCATCCCCTTTTTCTTGTTTCATCCCCGCGTGATTCATTTCATTCTTCCCCTTCATCTGCTATTTTTCATCGTGCTACCTTTCCGTCCTCTGTTTTTTCTCTGTTTTGTCCTTTGCTGTTGCCGCTGTGTTTCGCTGCTGCTGCTCTGTTTCGCTGCGTATTGCTGCGGCTGCTGTTGCGTCTTACTGCTTATGTCGGTCGCTCTTTTGCCTTCTCCGATCGCTGCTGTACGGTACTTCTTATGACTTCCGCTCCTTCTTTCCTTCTTCCTCTTCTGTTTTCGTTCGTGGTCTGCTTGTTTTTCCGTCTCGGTTTTGTTGTTGCTGCTGCGTCTGTTTGCTGCTGTTTTTGTTCCTTCTTCTTCCTCTTTTCTTCTCCTTCTTGCTGCTATTTTCCTATCTCGTTTTCCTCCTTTCCTTTGTTTCTGTTCTCGTTTCGGATGTCGTGGTTGTTCGCTGTTGTTGTTGCTGCTTCTGGGTAATCTTCTTTCAGTCCGTTTTCTTCTTCTTCTTTTCGTCTTATTGGCATGCTACTTCCCTCTGTTTGTCTATATCCGTTCTTAATCCTTCTTCTTTTTCGTCCTTGATTTGCTTTCCTCGCTGCTGTTGCTATTGATATTCGAGTTGATTCGTCATCATTTGATTTCTGTGCGTGCTACTGCTACTGTTTCGATGGCACATCTTTTGCTTCTTACTAGTCCGTCTGATTTCATGTGTACACTGCTGCTTGATGCCTATGCTGGTGCTGTGTTCGTTTTGTTGTTGTCGTTGTCCTTACATTTTTCTTTCCTCTTCTCGCGCTTTTCCTTTTCTTCTCGAAAGGCCTCGGGGTTCTGTCGAATAGCAAGATCCGGGAACGACTTTCTAATTCAAAGGTTGAGGCTTGGACTAATCAAGAAGGACGATTACGTATCCCTTTCGAACTCGACTCAAGGTAACTTTAGGGCGTTACTCGGTTTTATATCGTATGTTTGAGTAGTAGTTTGTAGTAAATATTTTAACTTCGGTTTTCTAATTTTTAGCTATTTATTATTTGCTAAAATTATTCTTTTTAATCGTATGCCTTATCAATATTTTTACAAGTTTTCGATATCGTTTTATAAATCGTTGGTAATTTAATTATTTACGATCGTTATAATATTTTGTTGGTTATCGTGACACTAATAACTAAATCATGTCGATTTCATATTTCGTCATATTTCGTTAATTTATAATTTTCACTTAAAAATCATATTTTTATATTTTAATCAAAATTTGTATACTTGTTAATAAATTAATTTTCGTTTTACGATTTATACTAATAAATGAGAAAATAGTCGATTTAGTTTTAAATATATTTTTAGTCGAGACTATTTTCACTAATTACTTCCAATTGACTATTTTTATTAAAATCCGTATTATTTATTAATAAAAGCTATTTATTAAAAATAATTTGAAGTCTTTGTAACTCTCATTTTATTTATAAAACTCGTTGATTCAATTGATTTTGATATCGTTTTTCTTAAAACATCTCTTTTCTAAAATCTATAGTCTTAACTCGATTTCCTAATTATTTATAAAATACTATATATTAACTTTCTATATTTTATTTATATTTTGAGTAAGGAATTTAGAAATATAATAAAGTTACGATAACGACGATAATAATAAAATGTTAATTTCGATAGAAATGCTATTTTTACACATTTCACTTATTTTAAATAACTTACGTATTTTCTATACGATTATTTCTATTTTAAGTAAGTTTCTAAAATTAGTAAGTTTCTATTTTTGGAACGTTTCCCTTTTAATATATATTGTTTATTCATTTTTATCTT
This sequence comes from Agrostemma githago, assembly GCA_958450325.1. Lineage (NCBI taxonomy): Eukaryota > Viridiplantae > Streptophyta > Magnoliopsida > Caryophyllales > Caryophyllaceae > Agrostemma > Agrostemma githago. The sequence continues at coordinate 22,441,467 of OY288255.1, read as the reverse complement.
CATATCATTTATATTGATTATATTTACATTTGACTATCGATAATGGATTGTTCCGGAGTTATGGAACAAGGACAAGTGTGGGTTTAGAGTAATATAGTCTGGGCTGTACGTTTTGCCATCAACTATAAAGCTGGTGTGTCTATGTTGAGACACATTGGTCGTTGAACTGAGCATGGTTTGTGTTCAGGAGGGTGTATGTGTACCTTAAACTTAGATATCGCATCGTGTAAGTCGCGTCGGGTTGAACTGGGTATCGTTTGTATCCAGGAGGGGTGTGCACTACTTAAACGATGACCTCGCTGCACGCAGTCCTGTTATAGTTGAGTTGCCTAATTAGAGACCAAAGTCTGATTTGTTTTGACTAAGTTCTCGAATCTAGATTTTAGTATTGTCCTAGTGAAAGTCTAGATTCTACATTAATCCTATCCATAATGCCATTTTTGAATATTTATATTATCGATTGATTTTGACTTGCAGGTTGGCAAGTGCTTTAAGTTTCGTTGAAAACTTATTTTTATTATATCGTTTTAATGTTTCCTCTTTTTAAATATTTTGATATAGTAATACTAGTATTTTTCCATATGATATATTATGGCTCGGAGAACGTCCGAGTTACTCCCCACTGATGTGGCTGTTATGTTTATAACATGACAGATATTTTCTGCTGGGTTTTGGGTGTGAGCTAGCGAGTAGCATGGATCCTACTCTATTAATTATGTTACTTCTAGATTTTTGTAAACCCTTTTAAGGATGTTTATTTTAGTCCTTTTGTAAAAAGTGGCATTTGTATCGACTGACCATTTCTTTTAATAAGATATAGTTTGTCAGTGTGTTTTAATCCCAAATCTACAGTGTTTCCGCCACTGTATTGCGTTAGATTTTCTAGGAGATTACATACACACTGAAAATATTGGTCATTGAAGTTGAATGACGCCCTTTGAGCATTGAGAACGGCTTACAAAGCGCCGATTGGAACCACTCCTTATCGTCTTGTGTATGGTAAAGCTTGTCATTTACCGGTGGAATTAGAACACAAAGCCAAATGAGCAATCAAAGAGCTAAACTTCGATGAGTGTTGTAGGAAATAATTGCCTTCTCCAACTACAAGAATTGGAAGAACTAAGACTTGAAGCCTACGAGAATTCGAAGATCTACAAGGAGCGAACTCGCAAATGGCACGATTCTCGAATACTTTGTAAGGACTTCTTCGTTGGTGATAAGGTATTACTCTTCAACTCTCGCTTTAAGCTCTTCCCCGTTAAGTTAAAATCAAAATGGTCGGGTCCATTCGAAGTGACCAAGGTGCAACCATATGGATCAATAGAGATATCTACCCCGGAAACCGGGAAATTTATTGTTAATGGACAACGTTTGAAGATTTATCACCCTGGTCACGTTCGTGAGACCTTTGCTATCATGAAGTTTGGTGAGCTCCCATTGGGGAGCGTTGTTTAACCCCCTCTCGAAATTGATGTAGGTTTGGTGGTATCTTCAACAACCACCTTGTATATATGTATCATATTTCTTTAAGTTTATTAGTTTTGTTAGCTTGAGAAGAATGGTTGAACTTGGATTTCACCATGGAGCAAATATTTGGATGAAGATCAAGCTTTCGGAGAAGTTATGGAGCTTATTTGAAGACCACAAGCATGTTTGTGGGAGATTTTGATTATGTAATGCGAGTCGAGTCGTTATTTGAATCTCTAGGTGATTATTGAAGAGCCATGGAATGGGAAGGCGGAAAACAAAGTAAACAAGAGCGCTAGGCGAAACTTCGCCAGGTGAGACTATTGACCGGGCGAAACTTCACCCTACGAAAAATAGCCAGATTTGCCATGATTGACGAAGTTACCGTCGGGCGAAATTTCGCCCGATGGCAATCTCATCGGGTGAAACTTCGCCTGGTGGAAAAAGTTGGCAGAAATGATTTTCACGATGAAACCCGTCGGGTTAAATTTCACCTGTTGGTACTTGACCGGGTGAAACTTCACCCGACGACATGGATCGATCACCTATACCTTATTTACTCACTACACTATCTATTTCCTCCACATTTACTCCACATAACTTTCCCTCCAAAACATTTATACCAAATTTTTCCCAATCTACTTTAAAATTTTTCATTTTCCTCCTCAACTACCCTTATTTATATCACCTTTTACGTCACTCTTCATTCCACCTTTTCACCCCTCATAAAATCACCAAACCACCTTCCATACCCCAACCACATTCAAACCTCCATTCATAATTCTATTCCATTTTGGGTGATTATTTTTGGGTTCTTTGAGAAGGTGAAGTAATGTTTTTTGGATTATTCTTGCAAGGTTATTATTATGGAGACAAGAGCAAAGTGAGCCGCTCAACAGCAAGGTATGTCTTCAAACTCTACACTTTCTAAATCTTCAAAGCCTAAATTTTTACCTTGTCTTAATACCTCTTTAGCTCGAACCTTCTCTGAAAAGACGTTTTAGAGTACTTGGTGGCCTTGTCGATCCCTTCACAATGGAAAATTTCGGAATAGAAGACGATATTAAAGAGTTATCGTCAAGGACGGAAACTAGTGGACTCCATAGTCTCGCGGCTTTAGACACCCAGATTTGGACCTGGTGGTTGCAAAAGTGCCCAACAAACACCCGATAACGATCGGACTGCACCACAACGCGGATTCACGATGTTTTAGATAGTTTTTCTATAGAATGGATCAAATAATTACTCGGAAAGATTAAATTAACATTAAGGCAGGCTTATTCGTGTCATTACGGTCACGTCGACACTAATTAGAGTCAATTTCGATACCGGGGGCTCGAATCGGTCCCGAAATATGCAAAGTCAAACCCGAGTCAACGCGTCGGGCCGAGCGAACCTCGGGACGCGCACCCAAAGCCCACCCGGCGGTCGACACGCTAGGGTTATGGGGAAGCCTTAACCTCCAAGATAACCTAAGATATGCATCTTCTCGGTTTTGGAAAGTTTTGATATCAGATCTTCAAAACTTTGACAGCCTGAGCTCTGGCGCCTGCAGATTGAACTACCTCACACCAGGCATCTGAAGACCGAGTCGCTTGACCCCGGGCGTCCATATGGGTGAGGAGGACCGAAAACACCTATAAATACCCCCCTCACCTCAATCATTCGACATAATCACGAGTTCGTGCCTACTTCTACACAACTCATTCTTCCCTCTCTCTTTCTCGCTAAGGGGTCGCACTCCGAAACCCGAGGCAAACGATCTACTCGATCGTAGTTCCGATAAGCAACATCGATGCTACTCCTCATCTTCGAGCACTTCACTCGATCCCGAGGTGCCCGTGTTCGACTACCTATAATCTAGCAACGAAACTCTGCCGGATTAGCCGCAGAACCAGCTAGTAGTAGCGGAGCTCTGCCGGAATAGTCGCAGGAAGGGTCAATGGTAACGGAACTCTGCCGAAATCATCGGGCATGCTAGGAGGATCCGCTTGTCGAAGTCGAGTCGTTACTAGGTTGTCATCTGAACAAAACATTACATTTTTGCACCTTTATTATGCACTACGATAATGTCGAACGTGGACACTAGGTCCATTACACATACTAAAACACGTAACGTCCCTACTTCAACCGCAAATATAACAACCCGGATTTTCGATGACTTAAAATAATAGATAATGCGGAAAGTTATCGAAGTCATTTAATTAAAATTTTATTAGAGTGTAAATAAATCTGGATCGCTACGGATCCTTACAATAAACGACTATTAATTACATAGTCTTGATTCACATAGTACAGAATATAAATTGTATTTTTATGCAAAACATATTATTAAATCTCTCTCGCTCGATTTCCCAACATCTTAGACCTGCAAAAAAAAAATTAAACAGTGGACGCTGAGCGGGACAGCAATCAAGCCGTTCATCTAACATCACCTCGAACACATAAGACAATCATCTAAATAACAAATAATATGCTTACAAAAATATTAAAGGATATCACGTAACAGATAGTTTCCTTTAATTCAGTTAACAAACATGTGAGGTGATGAAAACGATAATGTTTAAAAGATGGGACATTGGCAGCCATTTGATTTTTAAATCATTTTTCACGTAAACAGAGAATAAACACACGAGTCGTGGCTCCTAGTATCACCGCTACACCCTATTGGCTTGCATCTCACCAATAGAAGTAACCGGGTTACCGACTCGTAGACCGACCGATCTTATGAGGTTTACATCTCACTCATAAGGCTCAATTGGGCCCGAACTTCTATTATATTATACGTTTATTCAAACGGGGCTCTGGGCTAAAATGAAAGCCGATGATTACATTCTCTGCATCATCAAGAGGGAACCCGCAGTTTTCAGAATCCTGTTCTACCCCCGCTACCTAGGTGGTAATACTGATGAAGTACTTGTCTATATATGCGCACATACCCTACGCAGACTCTTGAACCGCAGCTCTCACTACCGTAGGACGACTATCTTAAACACTAGGTCGACTCTCGGACCGCAGCCTCCGAGTCTGCTTTTCATTACAAGTGCAGTCGAAACACCAAGCATGGTAGGATCCAACACAAGCTATTCGTCCCAGACTCGCATCGTAAACTTTATATAAAAGTCGTCCGTGAACAAGTAGTACACTATTTGGTGACCTTCAATAATTGGTCGGATGATAAGTGTCATTTGTAGTGCCTATTTCGTAGTGTTTTGGTCCCATTTTCCTTGTAGAATCGCTCCTTGGGAGCGGTTTAGGGGCTTCTTATGCTTCCTTTAGTTCGTTTCAGGTTCCCGAGACCGATTTGGAAGAGTTGGAGCGATTCCTACTCGATACATACACATTTTGGAGCCAATGGAGTAGAGGAACGATGACTCGATGCCTTGGAATCGACCCGGAGACCTCGGAATCCAATCCCGAGCCTCCGAGACCCGATCTCGAGTCCCGAGAATCGACGAGAAGCCCATGAGAGGCAAGGAGGGACCAAAGAGCTCTTAAGGGAGGCCTACAAAGACCCATCCCGTTCGGGATGAAGGGAGCATGAAGCACGGCTACTGTGAGCCCATCCCGATCGGGAAGGTCCTTCCTGACCGGGAAGGATGGCCCATCCCGATCGGGACCAAGCCTTCCCGACCGGGAAGGGTCAGTTACAGCCCGCATTGTTTCCTTTCTCCTCCTTCCACTTGTAACCCTATATATACCCCCCTCTTGTATTAAGACACCATCGGATCTTATGCACTTCATTAGACATTAAACCCTTGTTTGATTAAGGGTGTTGATTGGGTGATTAGGGTGTTGATTGGGTGATTAAGGGTTTGTTGGAGTTGTTGGTGGAAGATTTGGGTTTCCTCTTGTTTGATGCACATCACATGTTTGTGGAATTGCTTGAATGACTAAGTATGTACGAATGCTTGTTTTTCTTGCCTTTCTTTTGTGGGTGTTAATTTGTTGTGGGTTCGGTCCCCTCATTAAGTTGCGAGAGCCCGGTGAGGACGACCCCTAGGCCGGTCTAAGTAGCGAGAGCCCGGATTCGACCTAGGCCTATAGCGCGCTAGAACCCCGATTGTGTTGTGTATCGCCGAGTTGGGTTTTAGGTGGAACCTCTAGGTGAGTCTAAGTTGCGAGAGCCCGGGCATTACCTAGATTACCCTACTACCTCCTTCACTCTAGTCCTCCCTTGACCATTCCGTTACCCCTTTGACCCCGACCTAATCCTAGCCCGTTTTCCTTAGTTGTTCTTCTTAGTCATAGCCTTAGTTTTCTCCCCTCTTATCATTCTTGTTTAGCGTAGTCCGTTGACTTAGTCTCGTATTTGGGCCGACCTAGTCTAGACGCCTCATACCGACCCCGTGGATTCGACCCGACTTACACTATCTTCCCTAGTTAGGTTAGCCGGTTATATTATTGACGGTTGGGACGTGACGAATCCCTTACCATCAATTTGGCGCCGTTGCCGGGGACGGTGCATTGTTTAGACTTAGTTTGCTTATTTCTAGACTTAGTTACCCTTCTTTGTGCTCTCCCATCTTCTCTTGTGAATATTTTCTAGTTTCTCTTCTTTCCTTAGCTTTCTTTTCTCTTTGTCTCTAGTTGTGTTTGTTATTGTCGTTGCCTAGTGCCCATAAAGCACTAGGTGTTCTTACGTTTGTTCTAGTGTGTAGTGTATGCCTAGGAGGGGAGGCGACTTCTATCTCTTTAATCCAGAGCCGGAGAGACTCTTTCGAGCCTTTCGCCAACGGACGATTAATCGGGTTAGGATCTCTCAACCAAGTGCAAGCACCACTCATCAAGGGCAAGCCCAAGGAGCCGACTTGAGCATTTCACTTCGAGAGACGGTCGGAGGGACCTTCATCAATCCCTTCGGTGATTCTTCTCCTAGTTCCCCCTCTTCATCTACATCAACACTCTCTACACCACCATCTTCTCCCTTACATCCAATAATGCCTAAGTTTTCCTCTCACTCCACATTCACCGAGGATGTCTTGCCGGAACCGAGTGCATTACCGGAAGCCTATACCGGATATTTTGTGGCAAAGACTCAATTTATCCAACTCGTGGAGAGGAGCCCATTTAGTGGTTTGCCCACCGAAGACCCGCACCAACACATGGAGACCTTCTCCGATTATTGTGACGCTATATCTCAAACCGGGGTTACTCAAGACCAAATTCGTTGGGTACTCTTCCCGTTTTCTCTTATTGGAAAAGCGAAGCAATGGATCAAGAGTCTCGATAGAGCAACCATGGGTATCGACACTTGGAAAAAGCTTGCCTTGGCGTTCTACCAAAAGATTTACCCTCCAGAAAAGACGAACTTGCTTAGGGCCTCCATCACCGGGTTCCAACAAAGGGATGAGGAGAGCCTATATGAAGCTTGGGAGCGGTTTAAGTCTTTGGTAAGATCGTGCCCTCATCATGGACTCTCACAATGGTTCTTGGTGCAACAATTTTGGAATGGACTTTATGAGGACTCAAGAGCTATTCTTAACATGGGCTCCAACGGTAGGTTCACCGAGGTCGATGACGACCTAACATGGGCGAGAATCGAAGAGATGGCGGTGCATAATTCGCAATACTCTAGGCCTAGGAAGGCACATCGAGGAGGCATACATGAGGTCGATGCTATCACTAAGTTAAGCATTGACCTTGGAGCTCAATTGAAAACGCACATGGAGACTATTGACAAGAAGCTCCAAAGCCACCTCGACCAAGTCCAAGGCACTAGTTCCTCCCACCATCAACCGATTCAAGAAGTGAATGCGTTGGGGTTTGCACCTCCTTTACCTTACTACGGGATGTGCGATACTTGTGGAATAGTTGGACATGAACCTATGTATTGCCGTGGAAGTATCGAGCAAGTGAACGCATTCCAAGCGTTCAAGCAAGGTACCTCTTACTCTAATCAATTCCAAGCTTCGCAACAAGTCCCCCAACAACAAGCCTTTCAACATCAACAACAACATCGTCCCTATGTTCCACCTCCCTTAAGGGACAACAACCAAGGTTACCAAGGTTACATGGGTAATCCAAGACCCTTCAACAACTTCAAGCAAAATGACCAAGGTACCTTTCACAACAACAAGCAAGGGTTCCAACAAGGGAAATTCAATCATGGTGGTTCCCAAGGAAACCAAAATTTTCAAGGAAACCGAAACTTTCAAGGACAACAACACCACAACCAAGGCCTTAGTCAAGGCAACTTTCATGGGTTCCAAGGGAACCATCATCAACAACAAGGTAATTCTCAAGGGATCCAAGGGAACCGTCAACAAGCAACTCAAAATCAACAACAACAAAGCAAGCCTAGGAGTCGGTCTCCTACTCATGACTATGGCATTCCTCTCGCCATCACCGACACTCCACATAATCCATCATCCCCACCTCGGGATTTTGACATTTAAAAGACTTTGATGGAAATACAAAGGAGTAATCAAGATTTGCAACAAAGTCAAGTGGACATGTCAAGGAATCATCATGAGCTCTTCACTTATATTCAAGGGGAAAACGCAATGAGAGATACCCGTATGAAGATACTTGAGAATCAAATATCTCAACTAGCTTCGGGGAGCTCCTCAAGGCAAAAGAGGCAACTACCTTCTCAAGGTGAAACACCGACATTTGAGCATGTAAATGCCATCACCACAAGGAGAGGTACCTCTTATGACTCCCCTCCATATCCTAATGAGCAAGAGCCGATGCAAGAACCGACAATAGAAATGACATCTCCAAATCAAGAAGAATCAAGCTTGGACAACCCAATTGAGGAGAAAGTCTTAAGGGAAGTTGAAAAACCCCAAAAAGACAACCCTCCCCCTCTTCAAGAGAAAGACAAGGGAAAAAGGAGAGTGTCCTTTGAAGAGTCCACCCTTAATGATCAAAAAAACTACCAAATCAAGTTGCCTTACCCATCGAGGCAAATGAAGACTAAGGTGGACACTCATTACGACAAGTTCCTTAGTATTGTGAAGAAATTGGATGTTAGTGTCCCGTTCACCGAACTACTTACCCAAATCCCGGCATATGGAAGACTTATGAGAGAAATCCTAGCTAGGAAGAGATCCGTCGACAAGGAAGAGACCGTAGCGTTCACGAGGGTGGTGAGCGAGCTCATACAAGGTTCCACGCTTCCGAAGTTGAAAGATCCGGGTAGTTTTTCGATCCCTTGCACCATAGGCAACTTCTTGATCAAGAATGCGTTATATGACTTGGGCGCGAGTGTGAGCATCATTCCCTATTCTATTTGTTGCTGACTCGGAATGAAGGAGTTGAAATGTACGTCCCTCACCCTCCAAATGGCCGATAAATCATTCAATCGACCATTAGGAATGTTAGAGGACGTACCGGTACGAGTGGGGAAATACTTCATTCCGGTCGACTTTATTGTGCTTGACATGCCGGAGGATGCCAACACACCCATCATCCTTGGACGCCCATTTCTACACACCGCGGGTGCCATGATCGATGTGAAGAACGGTAGGATCACATTTGAGTTAGGCGAGGAAAAGATAGTGTTCGACCTCCAAGGCAACACTACGCCTACTAAGGATGAATCATGCAATATGATCCAAGCCAAGAAAGACATCGTTCTAGGGGGTGAACCGGAACAAAGCTTGAAGAAGTACTCTTATGTACTTGATGATTATGACTCCGAGAGTGAGGAGGATGAGTGCCCATGTCATGGGCTTGATGACAAGTTGAGGTGCAATGACAAGGAAGAAGATGAGCCTCCCTTGGGACCGCATGAGGACCGGTGGACGTTTGGGTATATCCCCAAGGACCAAAAGTACAAGTTCAAGTCGTTGAACTTGGAAGAGCGGGATGCCCCGGGAACGTCAAGGCAAGGCCATGAGGAGCCTTGGGATGTGGTCGGTTACATTACGACCTTGATTGAAAACTTCTCAAGGGCCTTCGACTTGTTCTTACGTGCCCTTGATGGAGATGGAAGTGTTCAAGGTTTTTGAAAAAGATTGAAGAAAGCACCGCCTTGGTTTGACGGAGTTCCACAAGAACCGTCTCGTTGTATATATTTCTTTCTTGTAGTTAATGGATTTTTGTGAATTCTTGTTATTTGGATTATTGATGAGCGAGGCGAGGGAGAGAGTTTGATGTGTGTTTGAGTATTGCTTGATAGGTGAAGTGAGAGCGCTCCTAGAAAGGATTGGCTATGATATACCTTGGGTTGTAGGCACGAGGATCGGGTTTTTGAAGCTTGGAGCAAGCTTTTGGGGATTGTGGAAGTTGAAGAAGACCCATCCCGGCCGGGATGAGGCTTCCCGACCGGGAAGGGTAAGGCATCCCGACCGGGAAGGAGTCGTCCCGATCGGGATGGGTACACCATATTCGGAGCTTCCTGTGAGTCCGTCCCGACCGGGATGAGGGCGTCCCGACCAGGACGGGTGAGGCATCCCGACCGGGAAGGAGCCGTCCTGATTGGGATGGGTGTACCAAGATTCGAGCTCACTGTGGGTCCGTCCCGACCGGGATGAGGCTTCCCGACCGGGACGGGTGAGGAAACCCGATCGGGATCAATCTTCCCAACCGGGAAGGTCCTCTGCTCCCCCTTTGTGATTCTTCTTCGCAAATCAAGTCCACCCAACCGTTTTATGCCCCCTCCCAACCTCCCTACTCCTCCTTGTTCCTATCATATGACCCATACACCTCACCTTGCACAGCGATCCACATCAAATCCCAACCCCTCGCACCTTTACCACCTCTACCATGCGATGTTACCGAGAATGAAGCGGAAAAGCAATGAAGAAGACAAGCACGTGCCTTTATTGATCTATGAGACGACGGAGATAGTGAGTAGCTAACCTATGGTATGGCAACTATCCTTTCTTTTCCGCTTTTGTCGCTTGTTTTCCTTTGTTTATTCCCTTCCCCCTGTACACTTATGTGTCTTGATGTCATGGTGGCCTTCGAGGCCTCGGTAGTAGTTGCTCCCGACTCCCGACGATGTGATTACGTCGAGAGTCAATCGTTTACTCCAATTTACAAGATTTTTCACCCCTTTTTAAGAGTTAGTCGGATTTGGACGGAATCCGGGCTAGGTGACTTGATTACACCTAGCCCTCCCCTCCCATTTCCTTTTATTTCGTTCTTTTTATTTTCTTTCCCCCTTCCATATCTTTTCTTGTCTCGGCCCATGGTGATTTGATTACACCCCGGCCGGACACCTTCTACCTTCTCTTCACTTTATCTTTGATTTTTAGTTTTATTTTCGTAGTTTCTTTTCTTTTTCTTTTGTCTCTCCGCACTCTACGATCGAGCATGAGGACATGGCTCGATTTAAGTGTGGGGGAGCGATATTCTAGCGTAGTTAGTTTTATTTTCTTAGTTTTTCGAAAAACCTTTAAAAATCCTAAAAAATTTGAAAATTTTTCACAAAAATCAAAAATATTTTCTCTTTTGTGTTTTTATTTTGAGTCTTTGTGTCGTATATTTGTTTGTGTGCGTGTTTTGCCTCCCTTTTTCCTTATAGATCGCTTAATCACCGCTAGCTTTGGAGAGCTTTCAAGACACCCGGTAACATCTTTTTAACCCTTTTTCCTCCTTGTTTCTTGTGAAGTTTGGAGGAGATATGTGTTGTGGTGTGCTCGGGTGGAGCTTTGTAAAGTTTGTGGATGATTGGGTTCTCATTTGGAATTTCGGGGTGGTGTTTGTTTTGTATGTGTTCATTTTGTTTTGTTCTTGTTTTGGTGCTTTTGTTTCTTTTTCTTTCGTTCGTTTTAGTCATGTCTTTGTTTTGTGTTGTGTGTAGTTGTGTCCAGTGTGTAAACCGTTTTCGAAAACCCGGTTTAGAGGCTAGTGTGTGAGTGTCTATTTTCCGTTCCTAGTTGTATAAATTGAGTCTTGGACTTAGGCCTAGTAGAATGACCCTAAATCAATGAGTTCGTTGGTCCTTTACCTTGAGTCCACCTAGCTTACTAGGGAATTACTACGGGATTTGCATTTTGACCATTATGACCACCCACGGTGTGAAAAGGCCTTGGTTACCGAGTCTCGTCCCTTAGGTGACCGTGTTTAGGATTGTTGATTAGTCCAAGTTCTCCACTTTTTGTGGGTTGAAGGGAAGGACGCTTCCCGACTTACCCATTTCCCCTACCTCCTACACATCTCCACACAATAAATTGCAAATTGTTGATTTCTACCTTTCTTGTTATACAATGAAAATGCCAAAAAGCCAAATCTTGCCAAAAAGGGCAAAAGAAAGAAAAATGAAAGAAAGAAAAGAAATGAAGAAAAAAGAAAAGGCACAAAAGCCAAAAAGAAAATAGAAAAGAAGAAAAATAAATGGCATGGCAACAAACAAATCAAAACGTCGAAAAGAAAGAAAATGCCAAAAGAAAACCCGTCTCACAAAAAGAAATCCCCACAAAAATAAGCCTTTTTCCGACTTTTACCGTGAAGAGCCTACCAAAGGACCGAGTCCCGAGGAAGGATGATAGCGGCATTAGTCGGGCTTCCCTCATTTTTGCATGTTTTCCACCTTTTTACTTGGACTAGTTAGGCGGTCTTGGACACGGGACGACCCTCTTGGCTCACGCTAAAGGGGCGGGGTCTCACTTACCTACAGTGTCGACTAACACCGTGGTTCCTCACTTTTCCACTCCGCCGATCGTCCCGTAGTACGTTTTTAGAAAGTTAGGAGGACCTAGGTAAGTTACCAACGTTTTTGTTGCTTTATCGTCATACTATTAGGGTTTAGTCCACCTTGGTTTGTATTTCTAGCTTGGGAACGTTGTCACTTACCTCGAGTCCTAAACCGGTGTTTCATTCACCGCTTTTTGAGGGAAGCGGTATTTCTTTTGTTTTGGGTGCAACCGATTATTTGTTTGTTTGTGTGTTTGTTTGTTTATGTGTTGTTGTGTCCGGTTGCATCCACGGTTTTGTCGCAAGACCCAACTTGCCTTGCGGAGTGCACTTTTCCTCTAAGTGCACTCGCGTAAGTTGAAGGGGCGTAGGGTGCGCTAATACCCACTCGGATAGTTTAGTAGTAGTTTGTGCTTATTCGAGGGCGAGTAAGGGTTAAGTGTGGGGGAGTTGATAAGTGTCATTTGTAGTGCCTATTTCGTAGTGTTTTGGTCCCATTTTCCTTGTATAATCGCTCCTTGGGAGCGGTTTAGTGGCTTCTTATGCTTCCTTTAGTTCGTTTCAGGTTCCCGAGATCGATTTGGAAGAGTTGGAGCGATTCCGACTCGATACATACACATTTTGGAGCCAACGGAGTAGAGGAACGATGACTGGATGCCTTGGAATCGACCCCGAGACCTCGGAATCCAATCCCGAGCCTCCGAGACCCGATCCCGAGAATCGACGAGAAGCCCATGAGAGGCAAGGAGAGACCAAAGAGCTCTTAAGGGAGGCCTACAAAGACCCATCCCGTTCGGGATGGCCTCATCCCGTTCGGGATGAAGGGAGCATGAAGCACGGCTACTGTGAGCCCATCCCGATCGGGAAGGATGGCCCATCCCGATCGGGACTAAGCCTTCCCGACCGGGAAGGGTCAGTTACAGCCCGCATTGTTTCCTTTCTCCTCCTTTCCACTTGTAACCCTATATATACCCCCCTCTTGTATTAAGACACCATCGGATCTTATGCACTTCATTAGACATTAAACCCTAGACTACTTTAGGTTAGATTAGATTAGGTTAGTGTAGATTAGTCGGTAATTAGTAGTTAATCATAGATTAGCCTTGTATTAAGGGAATTCTTCAAGATCTTCACCAAGCTTGACAACCTTGGATGTTTGTTTTGGGTTTTCTTCATTAATGCAAGTTTTGTTCTTTCTCCTTCACTAGTTTGGTATACTCCTCTCCCTTTTTCTCTTAATCTTGTTTATGTTGTTCAAGTTTGAATCTTTAGCTGATTGTTTTGTTATTGTTCATTGTTATCATTAGTTTGTTGATGTTTGTTTTGTTTCTTTGAGATTTCTTCTTGTTAAGTGTTAATCCTAGATTAGATATGTTAGAGTAGTGTTCAGGGTTAGTAAGGTGATTAGGGTGTTGATTGGGAGATTAAGGGTTTGTTGGAGTTGTTGGTGGAAGATTTGGGTTTCCTCTTGTTTGATGCACATCACATGTTTGTGGAATTGCTTGAATGACTAAGTATGTACGAATGCTTGTTTTTCTTACCTTTCTTTTGTGGGTGTTAGTTTGTTGTGGGTTCGGTCCCCTCACTAAGTTGCGAGAGCCCGGTGAGGACGACCCCTAGGCCGGTCTAAGTAGCGAGAGCCCGGATTCGACCTAGGCCTATAGCGCGCTAGAACCCCGATTGTGTTGTGTATCGCCGAGTTGGGTTTTAGGTGGAACCTCTAGGTGAGTCTAAGTTGCGAGAGCCCGGGCATTACCTAGATTACCCTACTACCTCCTTCACTCTAGTCCTCCCTTGACCATTCCGTTACCCCTTTGACCCCGACCTAATCCTAGCCCGTTTTCCTTAGTTGTTCTTTTTAGTCATAGCCTTAGTTTTCTCCCCTCTTATCATTCTTGTTTAGCGTAGTCCGTTGACTTAGTCTCGTATTTGGGGCGACCTAGTCTAGACGCCTCTTACCGTCCCCGTGGATTCGACCCGACTTACCCTATCTACCCTAGTTAGGTTAGCCGGTTATATTATTGACGGTTGGGACGTGACGAATCCCTTACCATCATCGGACTCATTTGAAACGGTCAAATCCTCAAATACTTACTTTCAGTGTGACGACGTCATACTTTAATCCTCAAGTGTCACCCGAAATGTTACATCCCAAATATGTATAATATTTTAAAAATAGTAAATCTTTTTAAAATGAAGTTTTATATAAAAACAAAATTTAAGGTATAATAATAATAATAAAATTTTATTTTAAAATTTATAGTTTCTGATATAAAAGTTTCTGAAAAATATGAATTATGTTGTACTTAGTCGATTTACAAAATTTGATGTAAAATCATTTTTAAAAATATTTATAAATGTCGTGTAAAAATTTCGGAATAAAACAAATCCATTTATTTTCGAAAAATGAACTTTATAAATTTTAATCTATATAAAATACTAAGTGAAATTTTATTAAAATAAGATTTTGTAGGTTACTAATCTACTCCATTTTTATAATATATAAACAAAATGTAAAAGTACTAAAAAAAATTAAATACAACCAAAATTACAATTATATATAAAATACATACAAAATATAAAGCACATAGAATAAGTATACATAATAAATAGAATTAAACAAATAAAATACGAAGAAAATGATATAAGTAAAATTTATTATTTTAAGTTCTTTTATTCATTTTCTCATTTTTCATATAAACATAAATGTAAAGGTTAAATTAAACAAGTGATAATTTAGTCGAGTTGAATTTAGTCATAATTAAATATATAAGACAAATAAAATATCACGTAACATATATATATATATATATATATATATATATATATATAGCATTATAAATAAGCCTAAATATTTTAATAAGCAATTTATTAAATTACTAACATAATATACTTATATATAAGAAATGTTGTTAGAAGAAAAGTTTGGTTACCTTAATAAGCTATTACGGAGTATTTATTAACGTTATTAAGAAATAAAGTTCGAAATGATTAGACCCAAATACGGTTTACGAAAAATAATTTCGTCAAATACTGAGCAACTCCTCATTCTCGATGCTCCAATAGAAAAGGACGAGAAAGTAAATATAGTATATAGTACGGAGTATGTAATATGTACGAGTAGCAGTATGAGTAGTATACTATTTACGGAGGAGTAAGTAGTAGTAACATTATGTAAGTAATAATTGTAGTGTGGGTATATATAGTGATAGTACGTAGTAGAAATAGTATATAGGATAGTGTGTAGGGAGTAGTACTAATAGTAAGAGTAGTACGTGTAAGTTAGTAGTAGTAATAGACTCTTGATAGCTTAAATTAGTTAGTGTATGGGTAAGGTAGTGGGTGTAGGTGTAGAGATGTAGTAATACTAGGTTATTAGGTGGAGTGAGAGTAGTGTAGTAGAATAGATGAGTATTAAGGGGGAAAAGGCCACGTAGGGTAGGGAGTAAATAGGGGCTACAGCTTCCCGAGTTTCGGTCTGTTTCTCCTACAAACGTCTTTCTTTCTTTCTTAAAAACTTGAAATATAAGATTACGGAATTAAAATAATAGAAATCGTAAAATTTATTTGTAAAAAGGAATTTGTGAGACAGTATGTAAAATAGACGGTAAATAATATTATGACACAAAAGTTATAAGAAATCATTATTTTAAGAATTCGATAAATTATTGAATTTCTACGTGACGAGAAAACGTCAAAACGACAGGTTCATTATTAAAAATATTTTCGAGTTTTAAAGTTTATTTAACGAAAGGAAATTTTTTAATAAGTTGATAAATAAAGTCTCATGTTTTTATAACGGAAAATTTTTAATTTAACGGAAATAAAATATTTTATTTACGAAAATAATTTTTCAAACATTAAACTTGGTTTAAATAAATGTTTAAAATTTTAACTCTATTTGAAAAATACGGGGTGTTACAGCAAATACTAAAATACACTAAATAGACCCGAGTAATTCCGAAATCCGTTCTCAACTATCTATGCATCGTGTCCCATTTAGTGTATACTCAGAGGGTGCAACTCCTCACTATGTGATTTGCTTACATTCGCATTTACAGTTTTTCGTATGATTTATTGCTTTTATGACCTTATAATCGCATGCTAAATCACCTAACATGGAATTCAAAACGTAAATCAACTAAAATTGAACAAAGCGATGGTTGGGTTCCGTATTAGTCTGGGTGCTCGCCTTACTTGGTTCGACGCGTCTTTATTAATACCGAACTAACGCATCTTAAGCAGAATACCAGGTAAGGTATACCACGAGAATGATTAATATCCGTATTATCGCGTTAAAATCGATTTGCTAATACGTATAATACTAGTACTCTCTACTCTCCTACGTGCATCTTTTCATGGCCTGCCTGTCACGTGAAATCGCATGCAAAGAATGTAAACGCAACTAATTTGACGACAAAACCTACTTGTCGTTAAATTAACCGACATAACATAAGATATAGGGTGAAAACAATGGATGTTACAGTACTTCCGCCACAACAAAAGAACTAGGTTATCAGCCCACCGATTGATTAGTAGAGGCCGCTATAGTGCGGGCGGGATTGGCTGTTGACATCTATCGGATAATAGCTTCCCAATACGTACCCTCACCCCTTACTCAGAATCGACGGTTTCCGAATGTCCAAAACCATTGGCAATGAGAGTCATTCCAGGCATGGAGTGCTTAAGGGTACAAGTCTTTATCTTTATGTCCCGTGCCCCTCGGCTTTGAGCTGGCTAAGGATCAAAGTTGACTTGAATGGTTCCCGAGTCCCCATAATTGACTCGGTGGCGACTCCACATATCAGCAACGAATTCAGTTCATTAAAAAGGTCGCCTTACCCAACATAACGGCCTTTAAACATTTACAACCACGACTCGATCGATTCCAAACGGAAACACGGGTGCCTGCACCCGTCTAGTACAAGTCCAGATAGTCATCCGAATCGAGGTCCGAAATATCGTCCCATACGCGAGATCGGACCATCCCCCGACCGGGAGGGGGCCGCGTGGGTGGCCGAGGCCACACGTTGAAAAACCGGATCGGTCCCGCGCGAGCGCGCGCGGATCGCAGGGCGGTGCGGACGGACGTCCACAGTTTGGCGACTCTGCTGGGGATTTGGAAACAAGTTTCCAGCGGTGGTGTAACTTGAACGAGGTCAGTGAAGCTCATTTCCTAGTTCGTAGTTGTGGTCACTACAGGTTTTGGCCCTAAAAAGCCCACCCTAACCAATATCATTACTAATCGACCCTTTCGCGGTAAGATCCTTAGGGACACGCGGATAGATCCTCGGTTGATGCTCCGGCCGCCTAACGCGTCTCCCAGATGATTTGTCAATACCTAAGCAAGGCTATTCGTGGACGGTAGCCTACCCTTACCTACCCTAATCTACCCGTGTCTGCATCCTGCATGAGTGTATGCATTCCTCGTTATGTGTAGCGTGTTTAAACAACCCAAATAAAACACTAAAAATTTGGATTCAACCACGACAACATATTCAACCGCACCCAACTCCGTTTTCGAAAAAAAGGACATCTCCGAACTGTCATTTTAGCTCCGATACTCCGGCCAATTAAAAATTATTTTCGAAAACCTTTTAAAAGCACCGTCATCATGACGGATTTTTCAAAAGACCTTTTTAAAAAATAAAATGCCATCACTCTGGCTAAAGTAAAGCAACGAATACCGTTAATACCACCGAGACTCCCGATCAATGGGATCGAGGTACCTCAAATGGTTACATTTTATTTCAAAAAAAGAAGAATTTTTTTTATGCACATACCGTTAACACGACCGAAACTATAATTAATGAAGTCAAGGAATCCGAAACGGTCACAAAACGTCATTTTAAAAACACCGTTACCAGACATCACATTATGTCACGACACCGCCTGCACCATAAATGTCGAACTAGCTAATTAATAATAGTTTCGATTAAGGCACCACGTCATCATTTTCAAAACCGGTTCCCCTAAGAACCGTGCTTCTTTTGAAAAAAAAAACATTTACACTTTTGCTATCGTCGAATCCTCGACGCACATGTAGCAACAAACTTTCACGTCGCAAACGATGTCATCACTCCATCGTCACCCCAATTTTACAAATCATCCTTTCGAAAAGACTTCCTTTGCATAAGCTCGATCGTTTTCAAAAAAAACATATATCAAAATTCCTTGATCCTGAGCCGGGACCGCGATCAACTTCTTACGTCGTACAACCGTGTGATTAACTATCTGTGTTAGCTACTGGGGTTGCCTCTACACGATGTCTTACATTTTGGGTCGTCTCATCCAGAGAAAACATCTTTTAAATCTCACCCCGAGATTAGTGTCAAACCGTCTCGATCTAGAGACATAAATTCGTTAGACGTTTCGCCGAATACACCAAAGAGTCTAGAGCACTTAAGTCCCTAAACCAGTGACCGTATACACACGCGAGTCAAGGGTCTTATTTCCGTGTCGTTCAATTATGGGCATTCCACGAGTCTTTAAGCCATATGGTAGATCCATTCTAATTAATACCACCCATTCCAGTCATGTCAGGAGATTCAAGCACAGACGCAAGTAACCATAGTGGGAACAACGCCGAACAATCTGGGGATAACTGATAAGTGTAGTTTGTAGTGCCTAACTTGTTGTATTTGATTCTGTATTTCCTTGAGAAATCGCTCTTTGGAGTGATTTCGGGGCTACTTATACTTCTTCTAGCTCCTTTTAGGTTCCCGAGACCATTCATAAAGAATTGGAACGATTCCGACTCGTTTCATACACTTTTGGAGCCAATGAAGAGAAGGAACGATCACTCGGTGCCTTGGATTCGATCCCGAGACCTTGTGACCCCTTCCCGAGCCCCTTAGACTCGATCCCGAGCCCCGAGAATCGATGAGAAGCCCACGAGAAGCAAGGAGGGACCAAAAAGATCATATTGGAGGCCTACAAGACCCTTCCCGGGCGGGATAGTAGCCTTCCCGACCGGGAAGGGGTGCGCGTTTACAGCAGCTCCTGTTTTGGGGCCGTCCCGGAAGGGACCGTCTCGTCCCGGACGGGATGGACTAGCTGCAGCACGAAAACTCTTCTTTTCTCCTCCTTCATTCTTGTAACCATATAAATACTTCCCCCTTGTATTGTTTAAGGAACACACAATACCCTACATTATTCTAAACCCTAATTAGCCTCTCTTCATCTCTAGTTTAGTTTCATATTAATCTTTAGTTAATCTTTGTTTAATCTAGTTGATTAGTCTTGTATTAAGGGATTTCTTCAAGATTCATCCAAGATTGACAACCTTGAGAGTTTCATTTGGGTTTATCTTTTCAATACAAGTTCTCATCTTTTGTTATCCTTGTTAGTAGGTATAATCTCTTTACTCTTGTTCTTTATTTATTCCTTCAAGTTTTAATCTTTGATTATTGTTTATTGTTCTTGTTTGTTATTATGGATGTTTGGACTATCATGTTGATTTCTCTTGTTAGTGATAGATTTAGTTTCATAATATGTGAGTAGACTCCTTGTGGGGTTAGTAGGGGGATTAAGTGTGGATTATGGGTGATTAGGGATTGATTGTGGGTAAAGGTGAATCCTTTGTTGCTGGTCACTTATTGGGCACACTATGTGTTTGTTGTTTGTTGGTTTCATCTTGATTATGAGTGAGTAGTTCTCTTGTGGGGTTAGTAGGGGGATTAAGGGTAGATTATTGGTGATTAGGGTTTGATTAGAGGTAAAGGTTACATCTTTGTTGCTAGTCACATATTGGGCACTCTATGTGTTTGTTGAATTGCTTGTGTGGGTAGTAGTAGCCAATGCTTCTCATACTTGTTTTCCTCTTCTCATTGGTTGACTAATTTGTGATTGAATCCTTGTGTTTTGAGTAGAATCTAGCATGAGTGTTCGGGTCTAGTCTTAGACACGAGAGTGCGGACTTTGATTTTGGTGCGAGAGCGCAAACCGACCTTAGTAACTAAGAGACACCTACACCCTTGATTACCCAATCATCCTACCACATTTATGAACCCGACCTAACCCTACTCCTTCCCTCATTTGATCTCTCTACCACTTTAGCCATCTTCTCTAGTTTGTTAGTGACTTTAATCTCTAGTTGTTTCGATTATTTTATGTTATACTTAGTCCATTGTTAGTCCACTTTCTTCACCTCCAACCATCATTGTTTGTCAATTCTCTTCTTCTTTGTGTTTGGTAGCCTAGTCTCGTTTTTAGGTCGACCTAGTCTAGACATTACATAACCGTCTCCATGGACACGACCCGACTTACCCTGGCTACCGTTAGGATTAGTTGGACTTTATTTGACGGTGGGGGACGCGGCGGAAACCTACCATCGATAACACCGTAGGCACCCTAGCCAACATGATCCGAGACTTACATGCCACCATCATTACCATGAATGCATCCATAAACAACATTGACGCCCATCTAGGCCACTTGGAAGATAAGGCCTCAGATGAACACCATAACCGGATCCTCAACGAGTTCCTTTTACACTCCGCACCACTAGGCGGTGTTCCCGCCGGAGTTACCCCTAATGACCCCGTTACGCCACCTCAAGACCACATCCTACAGTCTGCCATGAGTCGCATAGAATTCCTTGAAAACCAAATGCGCTTAAACCAAGGCAACAATGTCCATCCCGAAAATCACCGAAAGTTTGAAATGGTAAACGACCAGCTACCAGAAAACTTTTCCTTAGCCGACATACCGAAGTTCAAAGGAACTGAGGAGCCCCTCAACCATATCCGGGCCTTTAAGGATTACATGGCCATTAAGGGGGTCAAAACCAGCCTTTTGGCTAGGATATTCCCATCCTCTTTAGACGTCACCCCATGATGCTGGTTTTATTGCCTCGACCCTAAAAAGATATCCACCTGAGATGATATCTCCATAGAATTCGCAAAACAATACGCGAATAATTCCGAAACACAAGTTATCATCCGAAGCCTCGAGGTCCTTTCCCAAAACGAGAAGGAAGGCATCTCCGAATTTCTGACTAGGTGGAGAAAGGTCAGCACCCAATTAGTGAACCGCCCCGCCGAAGCCACCTTAGTAGAAAAATTTATCAATAACCTTAGGCCCCCTTACGCCTCTCACCTTAGATATCAAAATATCCATACCTTCAAAGAATTTTCTACCTTAGGAATACGTTTGGAGGACGATATGAGGAAGGGATTATTCTCCAAAATAATGGGGAAAGGTTATCAAGGTCCAACTACATCCACGGGAACCCGCTCTTACGGGTCATCCGGGAATAACAAAACCGAAGAAGTACACCTAGTCGAACCAACTACCCGGGGATGAACAAACTTTACCCCTAGAACGTTATCCAAACTAGGCATCACATACACCGAAGCTCCGAAAAGGTTAACCGAGTAAGGGAAGCTCGAACCCATAGGCCCTACCTCAGAACCGTCCGCCGCCAGAAAAGGGAAGTCATGCATGGGATTCCAATCAATATTGCCATTACCATCGTGGCAATGGCCATGATACCGAATCTTGCTTTCGGCTCAAACATGTCATACAAGACATGATCGAAAATGGGATGATTCCTTTCCCTCCACACGAGAAACCAAACAATACCACAAACCCCTTTAGTATTCACGCTGTCTTTGACGACACCATCGATTGTTCCCACCTCGACCCTATAGAGGAGAATCTCCTGAATTTCGAGGAAGATCCCGAGAACCCGCGAGCACCCGCCAAGACGAGTAAAATCTGTGTCCGAGTTAGAGTCTAGTTCGTCTTAGGGCCTAGACCGAATAATGTAATAAATGTCTTTTTCTTTTTTGCATCAAGTCAAGAGGTACGAGGGGACCTGTCCTCCACCTCCCCGAAAGCAATATCTCGGACGCATAGCCCGCTTATTACCATCAATAAAAAGAAAATAAACTTTTCTTCTTTACAACCCGCCTCGACAATCGCTTGATTTAAAACATGTATTTCTCGCTTACGACTCGGTACTATGCCATTTATCGATAACAATAAAACATACCTCAAAATGATGAACAATTACAAGAATCGAAATCTTGTGTTCTTTTGTTACCTATTCCATGTCTGGCATAGAAAGCCACAAACAATCCCTTAGAAAGAGCATTCCTGAATCCTATGACAAACCTAGATAGTCTCTTAGCTTGTGATCAAAGACGGAAGGCAAACCCACTTCCCACAATTAACACCCCTCGTATAAAGACTGACCAATCCCCACCATAGGTGCTAGTCTGACAAAAAAAAGAGTCTGAAATGGCCAAAATGAGCCAAAGGAAAAAGTGAAACCAAGGCCAAATCAAACCGGCCCTATTCAATGATCAAGATCGAACTCAACGGTCAAAACAAAACCCCCAACCATTCAACTCGACTTCAAGCGCAAAGTCCAAACAAAAAGCAAAAAAAGAAGAAAAGAAAAAAGAACAGACCAGTCAACTAGCACCCAAATACTAGCCTCCCTACATTACAACCCTTAAAACCTTCCCGAGACACTTGTCAGAAGACAGTCCGGAATTTTGAAGATTCAAGCTCAATAGGATAATCCCAACCGTAAAGGCCAGACATGGAAATCAGATCCCACGTAATTTACATCCCACCCGATTGAAGTCTGAGTCATTTTTACTCAGCTTCCCCTTTCCTACTACATTACAAAACCTTAGCCCATAGCCCTAACTCCACAAAAAATCAAGCTCCAGATTTTAATATATCAGAACCGCTTACTACCTAGCTCAACATTCCAAAACCATCCAAGCCAGTCACCCTGACCCAAACACGGTATCTCAATAATTGTCATTTCCAAGGGGTCACACACTCACACCCCAATCACTCCACCTAAGTTCTTTAACTAGGGTGAATACACTTTAAACATCTCATATCGATAATCGGCATAACGAGTCTAAAGCAAAACCACTCACATCTATAAATGAACTACGAACATGGTTTGATTCCGTCTAAACACGGATACGTAGGCAACCCTTCCAAGGGTACAACCAACAAAAAAATAAAAAAAAAAATCGATTACTCGATTCACGTGCAAATCGGAACCTCTTTCCTGCGTTCCGGTTATAGAGTGATTTCAATGACGAAGCACAAACGACGAGCCGAAAACCCGAAAGGGCGCCCCGAGCAAAATGAAGAAACGAGTTGCGAACCGTAAAAAAAAACAAAACAAATGGTGAGCCGAGGACGGAGTGAAAACCCGAAAGGGCACTCCGGGTAAAATGAAGAATCGAGTTGCGAGCCACAAAAAAAAATTTATTAAAAAATGTGCTTCTCATTAATAAAAAAATCAGTTAAATCAAGCCTTTGTCGAGGCCCTTTACATCGAGCATCCGAAATCCGGCTATCCCGGAAAATGACGACGTGTCAAGCAAAACCCTACAAAAAACTAGTACTAATATGCCACATAATATCAATTAATACAACATAGTACTAAACGGTTGGGCTCTACCGGTCCAACTTTTCCTTTCCCTTGCCATTCGGGTGTGCTTGCTTGGGTCTCGCACCATTGACCCTCCTAAAGCAAGCTTCCACCTCCCTAGCCAAAAGCGAGCCCAGCCAATCTCACTTCCCCTCCTCACTCACATTTTCAAAAAGGGTCTTGTCGGTCTCGGCCCGTGTAGATGAACTGACGAACACTAGGATCGGCAACGCCATCTTCGGTCGGGCACTTAGCGACATTAGCCCGCATAGCTTCCTTATTCTGTAGGACGGTTATCCCACAATCCTTAACCTTTCTCTCACACCCGACAACCCCAGACGTCAGGAACGACCTCCTGAAGTCGCTAAACCCCTTTCCAACAGCCGAAATGCCCGCGCAAGAGTGACAAGTCCACACGGACGGTACATTACATCCATCGGATCCACCGGACTTAGATGTCTTTTCATTTTTTTCTTTTAGGGGGATAAGCTACCCCACCTACGCGTGTTGTAGCCTTTAACGGTTGTTGTCAAGTCGCGTCTGTAAGCCCAGTATGGCATTCTCTTGAATATACAAAAAAGTGGTCTGACGTTTTTTAAAAGGTAGCCTAGATTTTGGCTTCAGCCTCATTATGAATGTCGAAACAACTACAGTTGCATTCTAGTGCACTCGGTCATAACACGTTGACCTCTTACATTTCGTCCGTCTCGAGTCAAAATGTTTGAACAGACGTGCTATCTGATCCAACTCCCGGCTCAAACTAACGCATTTCAAAAATATGAAAAACCGCTTTCGTACTCTCATGCAACCCCAACGCATTTTAAAACGTCCTAAACTACGATGAAATCACGAATAAAACAACCATGAAGTGATTACTTGTCAATTTAGGTCAGCATCTCACAAAACAAAAACGCAAAGACTAAACTTAAACAACTAAAATACTAAAAAGGTAAATCGAGTTCACAAACTAGGGAGGACCCCTAGAAGCTGCACCTATGAATATCACAAGCTCATCAATGTTGTTGTCCAAACCTAGATCCTCTAAATCCAGGGTAGGAGACTCACTACCATCCATCCCCGGCAACATATCTAGAGTAGTTGTCTCAGGAATCCTTCCAACATCCTCAGTAGTACCCGTAGCAAGACCCGTAGCCTCAGCCTCTCTCTCCCTCTCAAACTGAGGTCTAACCTTACCCTGCACGGAGGTCTCGCCCTGAGACCGAGCCAACCGCTACTTAAGTTGCGCAATCTCGTCGGCCCGAGATTGCAGGAGCTGTCGCACCTCAGCCGCTTCCGCCTTAAGCTTGGTCACCCGAGTCTCTAACTGCCCCACCATGTCCGGGGTATCCTGCAAGTACACTTAAGCATAAGGAAAACACGCAAAAAATCTAAGAGCCAACCCTAGGTACACGCACTTACCGATCAAGATCCCGAAGTGTCATGGGAGACCCTTGAGGCGTAGACCCTGCAACGGCGCCAAAATTGACAAGGCTAAAGTCGTATCACCTATATCAAAATAAACCTAACAAACGACTAACAAATAGCTAGTAGCAAGTAAGGGTCGAACCACAGAGAGATGGATGAATATTGCGAATTATCTATAATCGATTCTAAACTATTCTAATTCCGGTTTTTATGAGTTTGATCTAAACTAATATGATTATGTAAAATACTGAGGTTCTAACAATATTAAAGGATCTTGGGTCTTACGGTTCACTATGTAAATAAATTGGGTAAAGTTAATTAATCATTCAATCAATCAATCACAGTTATTTAGGGCAAAGACACGGCCTCTCGGATCTTATGTCAACCTTAGGATAGATTATGACGGGCTCTCGCAACTTACCAGATTATTCTACCCACTTACTTGTAAGTCTTCCCTTACCAGGGTTTCGATCTTAGGTTCGGGTTCTTAAACATTCAACTAGTTCAACGTCTCAAACTAATCAAACAACGATACAAGACAAGTAGTAAAGCAATAACATATGAATGATTAATCAAATAAATAATCAAGCTAACATCCCCAATTCAATTAACATAGATCCCCTTCAACCCTAGATAAATAAATTAGCTACTCATACTAAAAGATAAAGTAATAAAGAAATTAAGCATAATAAAAGACACATGAAAATAAGAGAAAAGAGAAAAATACCAATTACGTAGAACTGAAAGATTAACGATCTAAAAGTATGACTACAAACTAGAAGAATTCTAATGCTAATAAAAAGTCTAAACTAAACTAATGAATATGAAAGTGTCCTTAAACTTAACCCCAAAGAGGGTATATATACTAATAATAAGGAGTCTAACATCTTCTCCTTTTCTAAATAATAAGGAAAAACTAATAAGCTAAGAATATTAAGTAAGATAAGAGTTATAGTAAGTTACGAAGTCTAAAAGTAGAAGTCCCGCGAAACAGCCTCAAACCGGTTGGCTTGGGTCTGAACCGACCGGTTCAAGGTTGTCCCGACCGGTTTGGGTTCGTCCCGACCGGTTCGGGTTTCTCAGCACTGCGCGACGAATTTGAAATGCTTGCTGTTTCTTCGTTACTTATCGGATTTGGACGTGTGATATACCGTTGAAAAACTAAGAGAAATTGATTTCCAACGCCACAAAAATCAGCTCAATCGGAGTTTTAGAACTCAATATATTCACGTTTGAAGTTGACCCTTGTTTTAGCGATCGTTCTTTCATCTCGATTTGCATTGTTTGAGCTTTCTAACTTATTTCTTTGTCGTTTCTTATTGTTTATTCACTTCACGTCCTTCATCAAGTATTCACTTAGTATTCACTAACTTTTATCACTTCTTTCTTGTAGATCTCATGGCTCGACTCTCGTCATTGCACAAAATATAGCTCAATCGCCTTTATATGTCTCGTTTCCTACAAAACGTAAACAAAATACCCGGCATAACAAAGAAGAATAAAAAGCTAGAAAAACGACTCCTAGGATACATAAAATGAAACGAAATAAACGAAAAGTTGGGGTTAAATATATATATATACGAAATGAGTTCATCAGCAGCCTGCCACAACCGCTGATGGCAAGCCGACGAAACATGAAAAACAAAACCGAACAAATTAATCACACCAGACCTAACCCTCAAGAGCCGAGCATAAGGCAAACCCCGAAACTTACCCGGTACACCCGCGGGTCATGCCGCTCCATCCCAACCTCCATCTCCTCAGCAAAACACGTGAGATGAGGCTCTATAAAGGCTACCCCAGCCGCATCGACTCTAAGCAGTCGTCAAGGAGAAGTTTGGGGGCTAAACATCATCAGCCGAATTGGCTAGCTGAAAGAAAAGCGAACCATTCAAAATGAAAGCAAACACTAAACCATAGGACAAAACAAACGGTAAAACCAAAACCGACATTTCAACAACCCTAATCCTGGGGGCTACTAAGTAAAAACAAGCCATAAGAAGGAAACTTACATCCTCGATGCGCAGCTGGTTCACCAGCACATACTCCGACGAGTAGTGACTCATCGTGCTCTTAGCCTGAGCCAACCCCCATTCAATCCCCGCTGGAAACCTAACCGGACGAGCCCGCACCGTCTTAGGTACCAATCGAGGGAATTAGGAGTAAATTCAAACTCGTAAAGCAAGCCTTAAAACCTCCGTTAGTCGAGGTCGACCCCCAGTAATAAGACCACTCTTACCAAAGCACATAACAACCCAAGCAATGAATCTGACCAAAGCAAATTCGATTAAATCCTGAACCATTCAAAAAAAAAATTTAACAAAGCAAATTCGAACGAATCCTGAAGCATTCGAAAAAAAAATTCAAGACCAACGAACCTAACGAATCCCAAGTAGATTTTAAACCTGCAAACTTAATTGAATCCCAAAGCATTCTAAAAGTAATTCAAGTCAATTCAAAATCAATGAGTCCCTGGTAGCACTCAGAATCAAAAACCATTTTAAACGAGCCCCTTGTATCGCTCAAAACAATTTTACACGAGCCCCTTTTAGCGCTCAAGACCGTTTTAAACGAGCCCCTTGTAGCGCTCAAAACAATTTTAAACGAGTCCCTAGTAGCACTCAATTTAATCAAAACAGTTTTAAACGAGTCCCTATTAGCACTCAATTTAATTTAAACGAGCCCCTTGTAGCGCTCAAAACCAATTTTGGACGAGTCCTTGGTAGCATTCGATTTAATTTTAATTGAGTTCCTAGTAGCACTCAGTTTAATTCAACGAGCCCTTGGTAGCGCTCAAAATACAATTTTGAATGAGTCCCTAGTAGCACTCAGTTTAATTCAACGAGCCCTTGGTAGCGCTCAAAATCCGATATTGGACGAGTCCCTGGTAGCACTCAATCCAATTTCAATTCAAGTCAATTTAATTTAAGTCAATACGCCCCTAGTAGCGCTGAATTCAATTCAATTTTAAATAAGTCCCTGGTAGCACTCAGAACAATCAAATCAACCCAAAACGAGTCCCTAAGCATTTAATTCACACCCCCCATAAGGAATACCTAAAGCAGAATCAAAATGAATACAACAATCTGCCATGGATATCAAACCAAAAGTAAGACACCAAAATAGAATTAAGCAAAAGGCCCGTGTCGAAAAAACCAAAACTCCCAAAGCAACAAACCCAAGACAAGCTAGCAAAACTGGACCCAAGCTCCGATAAGCAACCCCAGGCGAGGATGTCGGGTATGATTTCTATGTGCAGACACCCGCATTTTGACTGCCAGGTGTCTATGGCAGCTTCCAAAAAACACCCGATGATGATGGGACTCTAACGTGTTTCTACGCGCTCGGATACGGGCTCAAATCCATTAATCGCTGGCTAACACACTTGCAGAGTACAAATTTCACAAAACCAACCTCGAATCCAGGCCGAGTGGATCATTCCGAGTCAAACAAGACTAATTTGGGCCAAAACCGACACCGGAATTAAAACCGACTTTTTGCGATTGGGTCAACTCCGGTGAAAGTCGTTTCCGAGACACAAAAAAACAGCCCTCACATCATCAAAAGTCCAAGTCAAACACAAACCCATCATCAAACACAAATTACGGTCCAAAGTCAACGGACTCACGCGACCCAACTAGGCCACTCGATCGAGTGACCTACCCACTCGATCGAGTGGGCCTGTTTCGAGCCCGGCTGCAGGTTGAACGGGCCACTCGACCGATTTGGCCACCTACTCGGTCGAGTAACCTTAAACCGGGTGCCCTACCCTTGCCTATATATACACCTCATGCAACACACATGCAAGGATCTTTTTTTACAAACCCTACACACCTCTACACAACCCTAATCAACTTCCACGCACACTTTCAAAACCCTAATCAACATCAAAATTCAACCCTAATCAAGATCAAATTCAAACCCTAAACCTAGTTTTAGGAATCAATCCCTAGCCACCATAACTTAACCTCCATAAAACCTCGAAGACTCTTGTGTTAAAGCCACGGTTACGAGCCTTATTTCGAGACAAGAACATGTAGGTTGAGCGTGTCAAAACCCTTTTTTTTTCTTTCGCTTCTATTCTCGTCGTCCGTCTCCCTCTTCTCCGTTTTTTTTCGTTTTTTTATTTATTTCGTTCGTTGCATCATAATATCGATAATATTATTAACATCAAAACATTAAAATACTTATGGATTTGTGTCGAACGTGAGTGATGGTGGGATAAGGAAAACAGCATATACAAGTGTACTGCACACGCGTTGTCGGTCGCTTATCCCATCACCCTGATCGTTTGATTATTGAAATAAGTTCACTTAAACAATAGTTTGTTTTTTGTAGTCATCATCATCGATTTTGCATTCATCAATTTTTAAAATCAATTTTAGTAAGGATCGAAACCCGTTGACACGGATCCGACATCACAATCCCTAGGGATTTATTTCGATGTCGGAGAAGTCGAGGGAATCAAGTCCTTTTTTATTCAAGTAAAGCGTCGATCTTAGACTCGATACCAATTCCATAATTGGATATCGAATCTAACGATCAAGTCACATAAATTAATTAACGTGATTTGTTCATATCACGATATTTAATTTAAGACGACTAAAATTAGTCTTTTTTATTTTCACTCAAATATTCCATATCGATTAAAATAATCGAATATGGGATACAACGAGTATCTAAATTTAGAATCGGGTATAAATTCAACAATATTTATATTCGGTTCAATAAAATTCGCGATTTATAAAAAACCAAGTCGTACATAAATTGTGCAATATTTATGTCCGATTCGGTAAAACCGTCGAACTATCAAAAATCAAAAGCAATTTCAAAATCAATAATTAAATTGCAAACGAACCAGATTTCGTATAGATGCCACTCGACCGAGTGCCTTAGTCACTCGATCGAGTGACATCACAAAATCGAGTCAGAACGCTTATTTCGACCTCCACTCGGTCGAGTAACACAATGACTCGATCGAGTGGCCATGTACTCGACCGAGTTTGTCAATAACTCGGTCGAGTATGGTCTGTAACGCAAAACAGAATCATCTTTTACGGGTCTACTCGATCGAGTCCAGCGACCACTCGATCGAGTAACCTCATAACGACTAATACAACGAGTCGTACATTCTTGTTTTCAAACTCGGTAGTAATTTATGATTTAGGTCAACACATGTTTAATTAATCACATGTATTACTACCTTTTCAAGCCATAAATCATCATATTTGCATCTTTTCATCTCATCTCGTATTTGCACAAACCGTTATTATTCGTTATATCATTACATCGTTACTAACGCGTTTGTTATTTCTTTTGTCAATTTAATTATTGTTCGTTTATTGTACTAAATGAACCCACATGCTAAAATTCCACTTTGACGTAGAATTAATTGCATTAAATTGACATAGAAACCCGTTTCAATTCCATTCACATGTTTAGGGAAAATAATTTTTGCATATCTTTTTCCCGTTTTACTAACGCGCGTATTGGAAAGTTATTCGAATTCTTAGTAGAGGCCGCTAATGTGCGGGCGGGGTTGGGTGTCCTTTGTGGGCTTCCCAACACGTACCCTCACCCCTTACTCAGAACCTCGGTTTCCGGATAGACCTAAATTTCAATTCGATCCATTCTCATATGGAGATTCATTCGCCTACCCAAACCCGCGCGTGGCCGCGTCGGGGTGGACCTATGTCATGTCCACAATTTGGCGACTTCGCTGGGGATTAAGTGATGCGTGACTTACCATCGGCATCCTCAGGGTGAGACTCGAATAGAAATCGTTTGACAAATACAATACGCGTTTTAATTCTACGGTTCAGGCATAACCCATATTTTCTCGGGCCGGTACTCGCGACCGACGTCCCACTATACCGTTGATGTACTCCAATATGGATATGTCAAAAGGTGTCCATACTCGATTCGAGTGGGTTTCGCGGCATGTTCTAAGATCAACTCAACTTAGGAAGTCCGTCACGATCAACGTCTAGACTATGTACACTGGTATAGACCCCTTATAGACCGACCGAGACTTAGTATAGAGCATACATGGCGTCGTTATAATGCTTGTGTGACTATGTGCTACTTGGTTTCCGAGTCATTTTCAAAAACCGTCTTTTTTTCAAAGATTGCATCTTTTTCAAACTATTCAATTTCAAAACCCGGGACACATACCGAATTTAGGACTTATGATTTTACTCAAAATAGCCTATTTTCTAGACGGTATGCTGCCAAATTCAAAACTTAAAAATACTTTCGAATTTTCAAAACCGAGGCCCGATGAACTTTCGGATTTTCTCGAAAAATCGTGCCTCTCCACCGAGTTATCTCGGAATTTTCAAAACAATCAATTTTCAAAACCTTCTTCTCCTTAGGACTTCCCATATTTAGCAGTGTCGGGTCGTGTCTTAAGTTGTCAAGGTCCTTAGCGTCGAAACTCTGTCGATCTTACATCACGAGTTTCTTCCCTATCCCAGTCCGCCTTATTAGACTAAGGCAAGGCCCACCTACATAGGACATACTCCTACAAAGGAAGGCCCGTCTACACACTCGAGTCTAAAAGTCTGGGGATGTTTCACGTGGACCTTCCTTCGAATAGGACTCGGCCCGCATAGCCGAATCCTAAGGAAGGCCCACCTTGCACAAGTCACCCGTCTAGGTGTATTTTCTGAGTCAACCTTTTTAGGCATATAACAAAAGGCTCGTGGTCCTTACGTCTAAGGGTCACTCGTCCCACACTCGAGTCTTAACAAAATTATCGATCCCACTTGGGGGCTACCCCTTAGCAGGGCGATCAATCACGGTTGCTCTAAGGGTCATGTCTTACACGTGTCTGACATAACCCACTTTCGAGTCACTTAAGACGCCACACCATCTAAGTCCTTAGTATCACATTGGGGGCTATACTCCGACGGATTGATTAATCACAGTCATCACTCCGAGAATCGCACCCTACGCATTTGTCTTAGGAGAGTCTAACCCGAGTCAAACATGGTCGCCCCATTTTCGGGTTCACCCTTCTGCAGCTTAAACATGATTCGCGGTCTTTATTTTGTCTAGGTCAGCGTCCGGGTCTCCCGATCCGAGAGTCCTAGTCATTTCCGTCACCCCGGGCCGTGTCTAGTTTGACTTTCTTTCTTGCGCACAGCCGAGTTTAGGCGAGTTCTAACACCTGTCGTTTCTTCCGATCAGGGACCCTATGAACGAGACACTACCAAACCACAACAAATCCCACGCCGTCATGAAAGGGGATATCCAGGGGAGTATGCTTATGCTATCCTGCTCCATTAACAACATCTTCTCGAAAATCAATACTGCCCTAGATAACCTAAGTTCCAGGGTAACCATCATTGAAGAAGACCTTGTAAGAACCCGATCCCGTCTAACACAACTAGAGCGGGTAAGGCAGCCAATCACCCAATCGGGTCATTTGAAGGGTGATCCCTCTTACGAAACTGGCCGATACCCTCAAGATGGCAAGGCCGAAAGAGGTAACCCTCAAGTCACCTCTCCAAAAATCAAGAACCAGTCAAAGGAAAGGACATTTACCCACTTGGATATGTCCTACACCGTCGCTTTCCAGAGGTTGGTTCCGAAGGGCCTAGTGTTACCTATAGGCCCAACAGCCGACCCACCTGTGGAGAAACGTTCCAAAGCATGGAACGCAGAGCATTACTGCAAATTCCACAAAGGGAGGGGACACGATACAGAACAATGCTGGAAGCTGAAACACCTCATTCAAGACTTCCTCGATGCCGGGAAGACTCCCGTTTTGGAAACATTGTCACTTGCAAAGCCCCTCGTGGACTACACAGGGTCCGATGACCGAAGCATCCAATCTACCTCTCATGCACCCAAGAGTCCGGATTTGATTTAAGTCCGAGTCTGAGTCTGAGTCTAGGACGTTCTATTCCAAAGTCAAAGTCAAAGTCAAAGTCAAAGTCAAAGTCAAAGTCAACTGTATTCAGTCCTCTTTTCAAATTCAATAAAATCAGCTTTCAATATTCTTTCTCATATATACTTTCCTTACGTGTTTCCGAGAATATGATGAACACCATCATACACTGTGAGCACACGCACGTGACTATTATAGGCACATCTATAATGACTGCAGAAACCCGAGCCCGTGTTTTCTTTTTACCTATTCCATGTCTGGTATAGAAAAGCCACATAAATACCCATAGCAGGAGCGGTATCAAATCCTATGACAAATCTAGGTAATCTCCTAGTTTGGATTCAAGACGGGAGGCAAGCCCATTTCCCACAATAAAACACCCCTCCAATAAGACTGACCTATCCCTACCTTAGGTGTTAGTCTGACCGGCAAAAAAAAAAATGAACACTGGACAAAAAA
This sequence comes from Agrostemma githago, assembly GCA_958450325.1. NCBI lineage: Eukaryota > Viridiplantae > Streptophyta > Magnoliopsida > Caryophyllales > Caryophyllaceae > Agrostemma > Agrostemma githago. The sequence goes on along the minus strand of OY288255.1, from coordinate 22,408,222 downwards.
TCAAAAGTAAAAAAAAAGGGGCCAAAGAAAAAGAAGGCCATAAAAAAAAAAAAAAAAAAAAAAAAATCGAAAGTCCATGAGAAGAAAAAAGCAAAAGGCCAAAACAAAAAAGCAGGCCATCATCAAAAAATTCAGAATACCCATGACCGTGGTCAACGGTCAATTCGAGTGAAAGCCCCACGACCAGGGTACTGTCAAAATTATCAAAACCCATGACCGTGGCTAAGAGGTCAATCAAAAAATCAAATACCCATGACCGTGGTCAACGGTCAACTCAAGTGAAAATCCTTTGACCGTGGTACGGTCAAATTCAAAATTATCAATACCACCCAATAGGGGAGTAACAATCAAGCTGGTCAGCTAACACCACACTCAGCCTTCCCACATTACAACCCTCAAGACCTTCCCGAGACCCAGGCCAGAGACAGCCCGGAATTTTGAGGATTCAAGCTCCATAGGATACCCCTAACAATTAGGGCTGGACATGGAAACCAGATCCCGCATTACCAAACCAGCCCTCGAAGCCTTAGCTCCACAGAACCGAGCTCCAGATTTCGAGTCATCAAAACCAGATCCCGCATTATCAAACCAGCCCTCGAAGCCTTAGCTCCACAGAACCGAGCTCCAGATTTCGAGTCATCAAAACCAGATCCCGCATTATCAAACCAGCCCTCGAAGCCTTTGCTCCACAGAACCGAGCTCCCGATTTCGAATCATCAAAGCCATTTACTTCCTAGCACCACATTTCCAAAAACATCAAATCCCCGAGAGCAGAACTCGTTAAAAATCCCGAGAACAAAACTCGTTAAAATTCCCCGAGAGCAGAACTCGTTAAAAATCCCGAGAACAAAACTCGTTAAAATTCCCCGAGAGCAGAACTCGTTAAAATTCCCCGAGAGCAGAACTCGTTAAAAATCCCGAGAACAAAACTCGTTAAAATTCCCCGAGAGCAGAACTCGTTAAAAATCCCGAGAACAAAACTCGTTAAAATCCCATCCAAACCAGTTACCAACCCCGAACACGGGAACTCAACTTGCAGTCGGAATAGAGCATGCCAAAATAGTTCACACCACCTCTGGGGGCTACCCCGGAGAACGCTCAGAGTCACAGGATTAATATCCAAACCATTCAAGCCCTTTGATCAAGACATCACTGGGAATGCACCTAGCCTACACCGTCATTATGGCTAGTTACACACAAAGTCCTATTAGAATAGGCACCATAATACATCTTCCGACACTGAACTACGGCATGGTTTGATTTCACTACACGTGAATACGTAGGCAGCCTTTCAACAGAGGCACAACCACCCACATTGACACACATTCAAAAAGCGCCATTATTCCGGTCACGACACCATCATGTTCTCAACAGCTAGCTTTGTTGTCCCGGGGGCTTCTCCTAGGTAGAAGTTCTCCATCCACTTACAAAATCCAGATAAATCCAAAAAAAATCTAGCCTCCTTTTTGTAGTGTGTCCTAGTACTCGGCTCGGTCGAAGACGAGAATCAGTCAGGATTCGAAGCAATACCCATTTTGGACTATACCCTAAAATCAGAAATCCAGAAGGGCACCAGACTAAAACAGTCTCATTACAGACTACTGCCAGTCCCCTGTAGCATATCTATCCCATTTCGATGTACGGCCGTGTTGCCACTCGCCTAGGCTACGGGATAGCGCAACTTAAGAGTCTTGTTACAAAACATCAAATAGACAACTCCTAATAGACATCAGATATTCTTAACAACCGATGTATAATATATAGACAACTGTTTTTTTTTATAAACAGTTGTCTTTATAGGCTTATAGACAACTGAACTTTATAAAAACAGTTGTCTATATATTAGACAACTGTTTTTATAAAACTCAGTTGTCTATTCTAATTTTCAGGACCACTAAAAATTGGTTGTTACTACCCGACCCATATCACTTTCTCAAATATTTTTTTAAGTTGAGAGAAAATGTGGGTGGGTGGATTATGTGGTGGGAAATGAGAGTTGAGAAATGATATGGACCACAAAAATCAACCAAAAGAGGAAATATTGTAAGTAGGAAGTTTAAAGATGGACAACCCTTTAAGAAAAGTAGAAAGATTAAAATTGAATGGAGGTAGTATAATTTTTTGGACCACAGTAAATTGTTGCATACCCGGCCCATATATGAGCATATCAACTGAGTATCAAGTATACCCCTATCACAAAATAGAATGAATCACCCCATATCAACCCATACCAGCCCTAAACAAAAAATCAACAAAATCAGATGCATCTCCACTCTCTGGATAATCGGAAAATTGAAAAAATCAAAACAATCAACCAGCCGTTAGCTGTTCCCCGTTCCTCGACGCATCTCTACATCTCTACTCTTTTCGAACCCTAAATCTGTGAGTTTTCGAACTTTTTCTGTGTTTATTGATGTTAATCGAAAAAAAATGATGTCCTGTGATTTCATTGCTGCGTTTTTTCTCATCTGTTGACGTTCTCGAGTTCGTTGATGTTATCGAACTTACTCTCGCGTTTGTTGCACTGAATCGCATTCGGTTTTGGTGTGCTGATTAAGCTAGGTCAGTTAGATTAATGATGAGGATGATGAGGATGATTGATTAGTAAATTATACTCCTACTCCGTACTCACTTCCAGTTCGCCTCTTCCTCGTTTTTTTGAACCCTAACTCGGTTTTGATGTGCTGTTTGGATTATTGTGTGGAGTATATATTAATAGTAATATTGGCAAGTCCTAACACAGGTTTCCCTCTTTCTTATCACCAATTACTCTTCTCGGATTTGTAATGGAATGTTATATAGAGTATTTAACTCTTTGATACTTGCGCCTTGTAATGGAATGCTATATTCATCCATGGTTTGCATTTCACTTCCATTTTCACTTGCATCATTAGAATGTTTTCTCTATTTCTTTTGTGCCCTCTGCCAGTATTAATGATAATGCGTTGGATGTAGAGTCGGCCTTATGTCGAGTGCATGGATAGAAATTGGGCTACTGCAGAATCGGGTGCGTGAATCCACGGGGATAACGCGTTGATGGTAGTATGGAACCTTACACATCTCCGAGCTGCCATACAATGTAAGAGCCTTTCTTGACATCTTGTTCTTTTCCTAACCATGTTGTTTATTGGAGTATATTTTTGGAAACCAGATGCACTTCTGTCTGTATTTTCTAAACCTTTGTGTAGATTTTGTAATTTTGTAAATCTCGAAGTTGAAGCAATTGGAAGCACTATATGTGTTTATCCAAATTGCTAAGTATGAACTGATAAATGTGTGTCCAGGTAATTATAATATGACAAAATCAATGAAACCTAGCACCCATTCAATGAACTCGACTTCATCCTTCACTTTATTTGTACGATTTTGTTACTGGATTTTGATTCAATTTGCACGATTTGCTTTTCAGTTTTTGATTATGAAAGAAAATATTTCAGTTTTTCAAAAATATTTTCTTTCAGAAATGCCTCTCAATTTCTGATCGGTATATTAATTTCATCTCTTCATTTTTATGGTTATGCTGTTTCAGGATGAAGATTGACAATAAGAGCTGCTAATAGTGATACTAATGAAGGTATTGAATACTAGGATATCAATATTACTCCGTATTTGGGACTCAATCATAATGTTTTGGTTGAGACGATACACTGTAAGAGAGCGAACGTGACCAATAGTTGCGCTTCAAATGGTTATTTGTTTCCGCAGTTAAAGGAGAAGTACCAAACGAAGCACCATCCAAGAATGGTTCCAGCTTCAATCAGTTTTGCATGAGCTCCTAGTATTCCTTTGCTTTCTCCTGGAAGGCCTTTGCTCCTTATATAAGATAAACAAGTATTTTCGGCCTAACTCAACTGCCCTTATTCATTCAAATCCTAGCACATAGTCATTGATCATTTCTAGTAGTGTCAAGTGTGTTCATAAAATATATGACATGGGGTGAGAATCTAAGATATTTGGTGTAAATTTCTTCAGGGTATTTTGACAGATGGTTTGTCACAATATAGAGCTTATTCTATTGATGAGGTGATCTGTTTCCTCCTTTTCAATTTTTTTTCCCTTTTAAAAGCAAGATGGTATGTATATCTAACTCTCATCATCTATGTTCACATATTTTCAGGTTATGGCCATACATCTTCAATGAAATAAGAACAGAACTACAGAACAAACACGTGCAAATGAGACGTCTTCCAGATCCCATGATTTGTAGAGAACCGTCGATGAGGTAGACTTGAGTTTTCATTTTTTTTTCTTAACTGTTTATGACTTTATGTGGAGGCTCTGTATTAGCTTTGCTCATATGTTCTTAGTTTTCCGCAGGGTGAAAGTTAATGTATGTACTTATTTAAACCTCGTATATTATATGAATCGTTTGCTTCTATGATGAAAAAATGAGGCTTGTGATTGTGTTGATTGGTTCAATCTGGGTGACTTGGGATTATTGTTGATTTAATTTGCGAGAATTGCCCTAACAGAAATGGTAGCTAAAACCAAGCAACTTATTTTTTTCTGGTGGTAATCCAAATTCTTTGTTCATGTGGTGCGTGTCAGCGTGTGTTTGATGATATGTACTATGTATTCGGTACAAACGGGTCAACAGAGTTGGGTTTGGGTTCGAGGTTGGTCAGTTCAAACCGTGCCATTTTCGGGTCAGACACAATCAGGTTAACTCATGTTAGGCCAGGTCATTTTAGCGGTTCGTTTTCTATTATAAACGGTCAGGGCAGTCATCCTAGGTTACGTACGGCTCACACTATTATCTTAAGTTGGATGTCGAGTGATCAGGCCTATACGTACTCATGCTGAAATTGTGGCATCCATGTTAGTGTTACTGCTAGTGTCAGGGGGGGTTAAGGCTCTTGGAGAAATGTAGGGGGTTGTAGGGCGGAAGCTAAGGCGGAAGATGGTGGAGAGATGAGGGATGGTGAACATTCTTCCATTATTATTGATGTGTGTTTAGCATCATATGAAAGCGCAGTAGCAGCTGTTTTGATATTGCTCAGGCATTTTGGTTCAGTTTTGGGATGGTTTAGGTCTGCTGCTGCTGTTGTTGTGTTGATTGGTGGTAAAAAACTGCCAAGTTTTGTCGATGATGATGCAAATGCCAATGCATCTCCTCCCTTTCTCATTTCTCTTTTATTTTCCCTCATTACTCTCTCACTCTATCTACCTTCCTTGATTCCAGAATCAACATAAACAGAAAGAATGAGCTGTCATAAACTAACCCAACCCGACTCATACATATATATCGACCCCAAATGGCCTCGGAAGGACAGTTTGAAAAGTTTGGAGCTGTCATGAACTAACGTTTTATTCTTTTGACAACCAGAATATAGGAGTAGTATTAGTACTCCTCCACTACTCGTATTCAGTTCCTTCCTTGGTTGGTTGGTTTGTTTTTTATTTCCATACCGTAATTAGCTAAACCGAGAATCTCTTTCTTTCCTTCATTCTTCATTTGATTGAATAAATAAAGAAATAATGTGTGTGTTCCCTCTCTTCTTCAATTCCTTCTTGGGGTCTTCCATTATTTCTGTTGCTGTATGTATGCCTCTTCAAGGAATTGAATGTGATAAATTACACTTTGTTATATCCTGAATTCCCTCATGCTGTAGGTATGTGTATGTTGTATCTTGTATTTTGTCATTTGTACGACTCTTACACTTTATTATACTTGTTGCAATGTAGTCGGCTTCTCATGCTCGGAAAACAGAGTGCGGTTATTACGTGATGAGATATATGATCGAAATTATCACTCGTTCTGATTTGAAGAAAACCGTCAATGAGGTAAGACTTGGGTTTTCACACTTTCTCTTGTTTCAATCATTTTTTTTATGCACATAATTGTAACAAAATAATTAGTTCATTTATATTATTGATTTTGTAGCATTTCAACGATATGATGCCATATTCTCAAGAAGATATTGACGAGGTTCGTGGATTATGGGCGGATTATTTTCTTAATAATTAGTCGTATATGATGTATCGGATTACCTTATGCGGACAAGTTGTTAGTTGGATTATGATTTTAGGTACTTTTGGACATGGATAATGATTTTATGTATCTTTTGGATGTTGGATTTTATAAAAATGTAACTTCTTTTGTTCAATTATTCGCTATGGTATTCCTTTTTTATGGTTTGTTAATATGTACGTATTTAAGAATTATTAAAAAAAAACATAAAATATGCATACGTATATAAGAAAATATCTATATATACGTATTTCAGAAAATAGTTGCCTATTATGTATATAGACAACTGTTGTTTTAGAAAAATAGTTGTCTATATACATAATAGACAACTGTTGTTTTAGAAAAACCGTTGTCTATATAAGTAATAGACAACAGTTGTTTAACAAAAACAGTTGTTTATTAACCAATAGACAACTGTTTTAAAACAGATGTCTATGCTTAGACTAATATACAACTCCAAACTACTCAACTGTTGTAAGTCAGTTGTCTATGGCAAAAAAAACAGTTGTCTATTTGATGTTTTGTAGTAGTGTTAGGCGGCCCAATACCCTACCGAGTCACGGTCCAACCCTTAGAGAGTCCAGTCCGTGCCAGTCAACTCGTCCTGTCGTGTCCAGAGTCGAGTCTGTCTGTAGGTCCCTCTCTTCAGATTCCACTTTGAAATTTGCAAAATTTAGCCATTTGAAAAAAAAAGATCCTTTTTGACAAGGTCAGATTTCAGTCTATTTAAACTGCGAATTTCTTTTCTACCCCTTTGCATTTTGAAAACCTAGCTCGTGATTGCTTTTAGGGTTTCAAATTCAAAATTTCAAAAACTTCAAAAAGTCATTTTCCCCAGCACGAGTCATTTTGCTACCTACGTGTTGCATGCATTTTATGTAACTTATACAGGTACGACTCAAGCAAAGACATGCAAGTCATCAAATCTCCCCAGCGACATTTTCCGGGATAATACGGGATGGGCCTACACACAGGCGCACCCAGGACTTACGCGACAAGTTCAAATTCCCCACGGAGGTACCGTCATCAAGCGCAGGTATGATTTCTGTCTTGTGGCTGGCGAGCCCTTCAGGCAAGTCTAATGGACTATAAACGACCCGACCGGAAGTCTACCAGGTCTTAACAGGCTTGGTAGCTACTCTAACTTTCGCCTTGTCCAAGCCTCAGTCAGAGTGGGGGCTCTGTAGACACCCGCATTTTGACTGCCAGGTGTTTATGGCAGCTTCCAAAAAACACCGATGATGATCGGACTCTAACGTGTTTCTACGCGCTCGGATACCGGCTCAAATCCATTAATCGTTGGCTAACACACTTGAAGAGTACAAATTTCACAAAACCAACCTCGAATCCAGGCCCAGTGGATCATTCCGAGTCAAACAAGACTAATTTGGGCCAAAACCAACACCGGAATTAAAACCGACTTTTTGCGATTGGGTCAACCCCGGTCAAAGTCGTTTCCGAGACACACAAAAACAGCCCTCACATCATCAAAAGTCCAAGTCAAACACAAACCCATCATCAAACACAAATCACGGTCCAAAGTCAACGGACTCACGCGACCCAACTAGGCCACTCGATCAAGTGACCTACCCACTCGATCGAGTGGGCCTGTTTCGAGCCCGGCTGCAGGTTGAACGGGCCACTCGACCGAGTTGGCCACCTACTTGGTCGAGTAACCCTAAAACGGGTGCCCTACCCTTGCCTATATATACACCTCATGCAACGCACATGCAAGGATCTTTTTTTACAAACCCTACACACCTCTACACAACCATAATCAACTTCCACACACACTTTCAAAACCCTAATCAACATCAAAATTCAACCCTAATCAAGATCAAATTCAAACCCTAAACCTAGTTTTAGGAATCAATCCCGAGCCACCATAACTTAAACTCCATAAAACCTCGAAGACTCTTGTATTAAAGCCACGGTTACGAGCCTTATTCCGAGACAAGAACATGTAGGTTGAGGGTGTCAAAACCCTTTTTTTTTCTTTCCCTTCTCTTCTCGTCGTTCGTCTCCCTCTTCTCCGTTTTTTTTCGTTTTTTTATTTATTTCGTTCGTTGCATCATAATATCGATAATATTATTAACATCAAAACATTAAAATACTTATGGATTTGTGTCGAACGTGAGTGATGGTGGGATAAGGAAAACCGCATATACAAGTGTACTGCACACGCGTCGTCGGTCGCTTATCCCATCACCCCGATCGTTTGATTATTGAAATAAGTTCACTTAAACAATAATTCGTTTTTTGTAGTCATCATCATCGATTTTGCATTCATCAATTTTTAAAATCAATTTTAATAAGGGTCGAAACCCGTTGACACGGATCCGACATCACAATCCCTAGGGATTTATTTCGATGTCGAAGAAGTCGAGGGAATCAAGTCCTTTTTTATTCAAGTAAAGCGTCGATCTTAGATTCGATACCAATTCCATAATTGGATATCGAATCTAACGATCAAGTCAGATAAATTAATTAACGTGATTTGTTCATATCACGATAATTAATTTAAGACGACTAAAATTAGTATTTTTTATTTTCACTCTAATATTCCATATCGATTCAAATAATCGAATATGGGATACAACGAGTATCTAAATTTAGAATCGGGTATAAATTCAACAATATTTATATTCGGTTCAATAAAATTCGCGATTTATAAAAAACCAAGTCGAACATAAATTGTGCAATATTTATGTCCGATTCGGTAAAATCGTCGAACTATCAAAAATCAAAAGCAATTTCAAAATCAATAATTAAATTGCAAACGAACCAGATTTCGTACAGATGCCACTCGATCGAGTGACATCACAGTGACTCGATCGAGTGGCCATGTAATCGACCGAGTTGGTCAATAACTCGGCCGAGTATGGTCTGTAACGCAAAACAAAATCATCTTTTACAGGTCTACTCGATCGAGTCCATCGACCACTCGATCGAGTAACCTCATAACGACTAATACAACGAGTCGTACATTCTTGTTTTCAAACTCGGTAGTAATTAATGATTTAGGTCAACACATGTTTAATTAATCACGTGTATTACTACCTTTTCAAGCCATACATCATCATATTTGCATCTTTTCATCTCATCTCATATTTGCACAAACCGTTATTATTCGTTATATCATTACATCGTTACTAACGCGTTTGTTATTTCTTTTGTCAATTTAATTATTGTTCGTTTATTGTACTAAATGAACCCACATGCTAAAATTCCACTTTGACGTAGAATTAATTGCATTAAATTGACATAGAAACCTATTTAAATTCCATTCACATGTTTAGGGAAAATAATTTTTACATATCTTTTTCCCGTTTTACTAACGCGCGTATTGGAAAGTCATTCGAATTCTTAGTAGAGGCCGCTAATGTGCGGGCGGGGTTGGGTGTCCTTTGTGGGCTTCCCAACACGTACCATCACCCCTTACTCAGAACCTCGGTTTCCGGATGCCCGAAACCGTTGGCGCACGAGAGTCATTCAGTACACGATATCCGATAATGTCGGTATCGGTATCAAATGCAAAGGGACGAGCCAAATAAACTCTGACATCCGAAATGGGCCGTATTTTTATATACGGCCCACTATGACATAGAGTGGGCTCGAATGGTTCCGAATAACCACAAAATTCGGTGGCGACTCCACATAGACCTAAATTTCAATTCGATCCATTCTCATATGGAGATTCATTCGCCTACCCAAACCCGCGCGTGGCCGCGTCGGGGTGGACCTATGTCATGTCCACAATATGCCTTGACTGACGAGCCTCAAATACGTAGTCCAACAGACTTAAAACGACCCGACCGGACAACCACCAGGTCGTAATCCTCGATTGACGTGGGTGGCTATACTTTGACTTTCGCCTTGTCCAAGCCTCAGTCAAAGTGGGGGTTCTGTAGACACCCAGATTTGGACCTGGTGGCTGCATAAGTGCCCAACAAACACCCGATGACGATCGGACTGCAACGCGATGCGGATTCGTGATGTTTTAGATAAATTTTCTATAGAACGGATCAAATAATAAATCGGAAAGATTAAATAAACATCAAGGCAAGCTTAGTCCTGTCATTACGGTCGCGTCGACACTAATTAGAGTTAATTCCGACACCGGGGCCCCGAATCGGCCCTGAAATATGCAAAGTCAAACAAAAGTCAACGCATTGGGCTGAGCGAACCTCGGGACGCGCACCCAAAGCCCACCCGGCGGTCGACACGCTAGGGTTATGGAAAGCCTTAACCTCCAAGATAACCTAAGATATGCATCTTCTCCGTTTTGGAAAGTTTTGATATCGGATCTTCAAAACTTCGACAAGCTGAGCTCTGGCACCTAAAGATTGAACTACCTCACACCAGGCGTCTGAAGACCGATTCGCATGACTCCGGGCGTCCATATGGGTGACGAGTACCGAAAACACCTATAAATACCCCCCCTCACCTCATTCATTTGACACAATCACGAGTTCGTGCCTACTTCTACACAACTCGTTCTTCCCTCTCTCTTTCTCGCTAAGGGCTCGCACTCCGATACCCGAGGCAAACGATCCACTCGATCGTAGTTCCGATAAGCGACATCGACGCTACTCCTCACCTTCGAGCACTCCACTCGATCCCGAGGTGCCTGTGTTCGACTAGCTATAGTCCAGCAACGAAACTCTGCCGGATTAGCCGCAGAACCAGCCAGTAGTAGCAGAGCTCTGCCGGAATAGTCGCAGGAAGGGTCAATGGTAACGGAACTCCGCCGAAATCACCGGGCAAGCTAGGAGGATCCGCCTGTGGAAGTTAAGTCGTCACTAGGTTGTCATCTGAACAAAACTTTACATTTTTGCACCTTTATAATGCACTACGATAATGTCGAACATGGACACTAGGTCCATTACATATACTAAAACACGTAACGTCCCTACTTCAACCGCAAATTCTAAAATACACTAAATAGACCCGAGTAATTCTGAGATCCGTTCTCAACTATCTATGCATCGTGTCCTGTTTAGTGTATACTCCGAGGGTGCAACTCCTCACTATGTGATTTACTTACATTCGTATTTACAGTTTTTCGTATGATTTATTGCTTTTGTGACCTTATAATTGCATGCTCAATCACCTAACACGGAATTCAAAATGTAGATCAACTAAAATCGAACAAAGCGATGGTCGGGTTCCGTATTAGTCCGGGTGCTCGCCTTACTTGGTTCGACGCATCTTTATTAATACCGAACCGATGCATCTAAGCAGAATACCAGGTAAGGTATATCACGAGAACGACTAATATCCGTATTAACGCGTTAAAACTGATTTGCTAATACGTATAATATTAGTACTCTCTACTCTCCTATGTGCATCTTTTTATGGCCTGCTTGTCACGTGAAATCGCATGCAAAGAATGTAAACTCAACTACTTTAACGACAAAACCTACTTGTCCTTAAATAAACCGACATAGCAAAAGATATAGGGTGAAAATAATGGATGTTACAGTACTTCCGCCACAACAAAAGAACTAGGTTAACAGCCCACCGATTGATTAGTAGAGGCCGCTATAGTGCGGGCGGGATTGGGTGTTGACATCTATCGGATGTTGGCTTCCCAATACGTACCCTCACCCCTTACTCAGAATCGACGGTTTCCGGATGTCCGAAACCATTGGCAATGAGCGTCATTCCAGACATGGAGTGCTTAAGGGTACAAGTCTTTATCTTTAGGTCTCGTGCCCCTCAGCTTTGAGCCGGCTAAGGATCTAAGTTGACTTGAACGGTTTCCGAGTCCCCATAATTGACTCGGTGGCGACTCCATAAATCGGCAACGAATTCAGTTCACTAAAAAGGCCGTCTTACCAAACATAACGACCTTTAAACATTTACAATCACGACTCGATCGATTCCAAACGGAAACACGGGTGCCTGCACCCGTCTAGTACAAGTCCGGATCGTCGTCCGAATCGAGGTCCTAAACATCGCTCCGTACGCGAGATCGGACCGGCCCCCGACCGGGAGAGGGCCGCGTGGGTGGCCGCCGCCACACGTTGAAAAACCGGGTCAGTCCCGAGCGGGCGCGCACGGGGCATTGGGCGGTGCGGACGGACGTCCACAGCGGCTTTTACATATAAAGACTTGACTTGTGACTTCCTAGGAACTTTTACAATTGGGAATCCGACCACACTAAGAGCGTTTAAATTTAGACTATTCGGTAAACCCCATTGTTTGACTATTTCCGAGTTTGGCTTAGCTTTAGGGTTACCCTCATCGGGTACTGGAATTTGTGAACCACCGAGCAATTTGCAAGCTAGTGCGTCTAGAAGAGACATTTGGAAGTGCATATCACGTTGTCAATGGGATTACGAACATAATTCATCTTTTACCTCCGAAATCCGTAACCCCGCAATTCGTTACTTCTTTGAGATACTCTCCCACTGCTTGTTACCCTCGACCGATAATATTATTAATCTTGATGTGTGTGTCTTGCAATTCATTTGTGATTCTTTGCTTGGTAACCCTAACCCCTTAGACCTACCACTTGTCGTGGCGTTGCATTTTCACCGTATTATTGTCGCCCAACGCCCCTTTGTAGACTGTGGAGGTCTTGTGACCTTAATTGCGACCAACTTGGGTTATGCGACCAACCACCTTATCCCACTAGACAATTCCGTCTTGCTTGACGAGGCCTATCTTCCGAGTTGGATCTTTCATGTACCCGATCATCGCCTCGTCCAGATTAGCCATTACCGTGCTTTAATAGTCCCCAACACACATCGAACTACTATTTTTAATTGCCACAATTGGGACTTACCTTTAGGACCTGGTGAATTCCGACTAACCGAGACTGTGTCGGGAGGAAGGGAAGTTTGGGAGTGTGCGCACTACACGTTACCCGAAGGTCGTATGATCTACGATCTTTGTGAATTAGAACCCTCCGAGGGCATACAACCCTATACAGAGTCTCCGACGGCTTCATGTGCATCGAACGATTACCCAATTCAGACCCTCTCCCGGAGTTGGTAGGTAGTGTGGTGTGTATGTGTGTGGTCTGTATGTGTGTGTTTTGTATATGTGTGGATTGTGTTGGTGAGTCTTTAATCATCTATAATTGCATGTCTTTGGATTAATTTCGTTCCTTGTTCCTTGTTTCATCATTATAATAATCATTGTGATTGTGTTACCTCCTAACCAAATTTGCAAGCTGTCCCACTTTCCGATTGTTGCGGCCGAAGCGGCCTTGGTATTGCTCCCGGTCTTTAGGCGACGTGTGTAGACACCCACATTTTGACCGCCAGGTGTCTATAGCAGTTTCCGACAAACACCCGATGATGATCGGACGCAAACGTGCTTTAAATACTTAGAAACGGGCTCAAAATCATTGGCATTTGGGTTGGGCTCATTATGGAGTACATATCTCACAAAACCAACCTCAAAATCAGGCCCAGTGGGTCGTTTCGAGTCAAATAAGACTAATTTGGGTCGATTCCGACACCAGGGGTAAAACCGTCTTTTTACGACCGAGTCAAAACCCGGTCAAAGATTTTCCCGAGACACGTGAGTCAGCCGTGACACCTCACACGGCTGATTCCTACTCTAATCCTACTAAAAATCAGCTTCTCAAATATTAAACAAATCCGTTTGAGGATAGGATTCGATCTCAAGTAGGAATTCTATCCGGAAACCGAATCGGATATCAAGCGAGCACCAAATACTCGGCCAAGACACCCAAGGTAGCCAAAATACTCCTCCATTCAGCCGAGATTTTGGCTTCTCCACCAAGAAACGGAATTTGCGTTCCTTTCGAACTCTTGCATTTCCTGTCCAAAAACCGATTCAAACACCCGACCGAGTGCAAACACTTGGCCGAGCAGCACAAACCAGCCGTGTTTCCCTTGCTTCTTCGACAAGTAAGCGGAATTCTCATGCCTTACATCTTCTACATTTCCTATCCTAAGCGGTAGTTCAAACTCTCCTAGCCATGGTCGGGAATTTCATATAAATAGCCCCTTGTAAATGAGATTCAGAAGCATTCAGAAACAATATTCATTATCTATCAATTAGCATCTACAACAACATTAATACACATCGATATTCACTATCAATCCAATATTCATCGATCCTCAAAAAATATCACACACACACACATCGAGAAACCGATACTACAAACCCGAAGGAAACCGGTCCGAATCCCGACACCCTTCACGCACGTCACGCCCGAGCCGAACCACCATCAACTCACCGACATCCACTCGACGCTCTTGTGCCCAAGTCACGTTCCGACGAGCCACGATCCGAGTAAACTAAAGCATGTAGGTTGAGGGTGCACAAAACCCGATCTCTCCTTTTCCTTCTCTTTTCTCTCTCGTCCTTTTGTTCATACGGGTCGTGTCGTTTTTTTGGTCATTCGTCGAGTCTTTTATTATTTCTAATATCGATAATATCAAAAAAACTATTTTCATACAACAACATTCTTAAAAATATGATATCGATTTTCTATAACCGAATATTGTATAAAAAAGAATCATATTAAAATTTCTACGATATTAAAAATCGTTACATCGTTTTCAAATCACTTTTTTTATAAAACCTTTTTTATTCATTCTGAATATTCGATATCGATTTCATGATCGAATATCGGATATGACGAATATCGAAAGCATAAAATCGAATATAATTTTATTCACGTTTTGTACGCGATTTATCAAAATTAGCAATTTCGAACAAAAATAATAAAACCGGAAAGACCCGTACGCGAGTCGCGCCACCACCAGGCGACTCGCGCACAGGTCTGAAATCCGAGTCGTTTTTTTTAGCTTTCTTCGTTCGTTTTATTTTATTTATTCTACGAAACGATTTCAAAATTTACATCTTTTCTAAAACTATTCCGAATATTTGATGTTGATTTCGTAGTCAACTATTAAATATAACGAATATCGAAAATATTAGATCGAGTGCGAATTATGCAATGTTTGCACGCGGTTTAATAAAAAATCGAGTCTTCAAAAATCGTCTCAAAAAACCAGACCGACACGCGACTCGCCGGCATCCCGGGCGAGCCGCGCGGCCGGCTGCCTCGACGCCCCTTTTCCTCGTTTTTTTTATTATTTCTCGAACATCATTTTGTATACAAAACATCGTTTTTAACAATATTTCCCAGATTTCGATTAATATTTATTTTTTCGATTTCATATATTTATTTGCTATATTATTTTCACAAATCGATACTAACTCGTTTGTTCATCCTTTGTAGCAAATTCATCCTTTTTTTCATCTTTTGTTTTATTATACTAAAACGAATCTCACATGCTAAATTCAACTTTGACGTTAATTTTCATGCATTAAACCGACTTAGCAACCCATTCAATTCCTCGCATGCTTAGGAAAACAATGTTTGCATATCATTCATCGTATTACTAACGCGCGTATTAAAACATCAATCGATATCCTAGTAGAGGCCGCTAATGTGCGGGCGGGGTTGGGTGTTCTTAGTGAACTTCCCAACACGTACCCTCACCCCTTACTCAGCACCGTGGTTTCCGGATGTCCGAAACCATTGGCAACGAGAGTCATTCAATATACGATTAACCGCTCAAGTCGGCATCTATATCGAACTGCAAAGGGACGAGCCCAATAAACTCTGACATCGGAAATGGGCCGTATTTTGTATACGGCCCACTACGACATAGAGTGGGCTCGAACGGTTCCGAATAACCATAAAATTCGGTGGCGACTCCAACTTCGATTTAAATTTCCATTTGACCATCTCATGGAGATTCATTCGCCTCTCCAAACCCGCGCGTGGCCGCGTCGGGGTGGACCTATGTCATGTCCACAATTTGGCGACTCCGCTGGGGATTAGCTGATACGTTACTGACCTTCAGCATCCTTAGGGTGAGACTCGAATAGAAATCGTTTGACTAGTACAATACGCGTTTTAGTTTTACGGTTCATGCATAACCCCATATTTTCCCGGGCCGGTACTGGTGACCGACGTCCCACTATACTATCGATGTAGTCCAAATTGGATATGTCGAAGGTGTCCATTAGCCGATTCGTATGGGTTTTACGGCATGTTCTAAGCTCAACTCGACTTAGGAAGTCCGCCCCGATTCTCGATAGGCTGTGTACACTGGTATAGACCCTTTCAGACTGACCGAGACTTAGAATTAGAGCATACATGGCGTCGTTATACTGTTTCCATGACTACGTGCTACCTGATTTACATGTCTTTTTTCAAAAACAGTCTTTTTCAAAATAGCATCCTTTTCAAAATATCCAATTTCAAAACCCGGGACATATACCGAATTTAGGACCCACGATTTTACTTAAAATATCCTATTTTTAGCTGGTATTATGCCCATTTCAAAACTCGAAAATATTTTCGAACTTTCAAAACCGTAACCCGGTCCACCTATTCCGTTTTTCTTTCGAAAAGGGCCGGTTCTCCGAATTTTTCTTCGGGCTTTCAAAACTTCAATTTCAAAACCTTCCTCTTCCTAGGACTTCCCGTATTTAGCAGTGTCGGGTCGTGTCCTAAGTCGTCGAGGTCTTCTAGCGTCGAAACTCCGTCGATCTTACATCACGGGTTTCCTCCCTATCCCAGTCCGCCTTATTAGACTAAGGCAAGGCCCACCTACGTAGGACATACTCCTACAAGGGTTGGCCCGTCTACACAATCGAGTCTAAAAGTCTGGGGAATGTCTCACGTGAACCTCCTTTCAAACAGGGCCCAGCCCACACAGCTGGATCCTAAAGGAGGCCCACTATTCACAAGTCATCCGTCTAGATGTCTTTTTTCGAGTCATTTCCTCTCTAGTTTCCCTTTTCCTTGCTCGGGATGTACTTTAGTTCTACGATTTGGGTTAGTCGCTGATTACGTGGTATCCTCACAGACAGGCCGCCTCACACCCGAACCATGACTAAGGACGCAATCGATCAACTGAACACCGCGTTGGCCAAGATCCAAGAACAGCTCGACCAAATCAGGGGCAACCAGATCGCCATTGTCACCCGGGTTAGTGCCATAGAACAGGACAAGCCAAAGGGTGAAGATGAAGCTCATGGGCCTTTAGCCCAATTGACTAGCGCAGTTCTCAAACTGCAAGAGCAGGTCCACTTGTCGACCCACAACTCGATCCATACGGAGAATGCCCGAACCTATTCTCCCCTGACCGATCAACTGCCTGCCAATCTCAACTTGACAGGCCTCCCGATATTCGACGGAACCGAACCCGGTATTACATATCCGGGCCTTGAAAGAGTTTATGGCCCTGAAAGGAGTCAAATCGGACATGTTCAAGCATTTGTTTGCCTCCTCGCTAGAGAAGCACCCAAAAGCTTGGTTTTATAAGCTCGACGCCAAGAAGTACAAAACCTGGGACGACGTCGCAACGGAGTTCGCCCGAAACTATGCGGACAATGCGGAAATCCAGACAACCATGCGTACTCTGCAGGTCATGGCCCAAGAGTTGAAGGAGGGTTTCACCAAATACCTCCAAAGGTGGAGGGCCGAAAGTGTCAAGCTGGTCGACAAGCCCAGCGAAAAGGTACTAGTGGAGGCCTTTGTGAAAAATCTCCTCCCATCTTACCGGATCCACCTTCGGTACGCTATCATACCCAATTTCGCCACCTTAACCGAGATGGGTACGAGAACCGAAGACGATTTAAGGTTAGAGAGCCTTACTAAGGCCTCTACAATGGGATATCAAGGAGCCAGTTCATCTTCGGGCAAGCCCGCAACTACAAGTGTGGCCCGAAGCATCTTTGACGAGGTTAATTTGCTAGATACCCCGACCAAAAAGAATACTCCAGTTCGAGTATTCACGGACATAGGGACTACTTATGCCAACGCCTTAAAAAGGCTATCTTCTAAAGGCCTAATTCAACCCATAGGCCCAATGCCTGAGGTTCCTGTCGAGAAACGGTCCAAAAGCTACAACGCTCAGGCCTATTGCCGCTATCACCAGGGCAACGGGTATGACACCGAAAAATGCTGGAAGTTAAAACATCTCATTCAAGATCTGATCGAGAGTGGGAAGATAGCATTACCCAGCGATAAGCCCAGTAACAAAAACAACCCGCTTGCTACTCACGCCATTTCTGCGGGAGAAATAATCGATTGTACTCATCTCATTTCCCCTTTCATTCCCCAAATCAACGGGATATGGAATGACGATGAAGACGATGTTTACCTGACTAAGGGGGAGACCGTCCCCATCACGGCCGAAGAGATCCGGAAGGCCAAAACCAAAGCCCTGGCCGGTACTCATGTCATCACGGCCGGATCTTCAACCCCGGGATCCATCACTGAACCCGCTAAGACGGACTCTATACTTGAAGAGCCAGACACCGACACGACCCTAGTCAAGCAATTAAAGAGGGTCCGAACTGACCTTACCATATGGCAACTTCTGGTTAGTTCTCAAGAACATCGGGCAGCACTTGCTAAGGCTCTCGATGAGATCAAGGTGGACTCGTCGGTTACCCCCACTGAAATGGTAGCCACTATCTTGCCTGACCTCAAGGGCAAGTCCAAATGAGAAGGCCCACTTATCACCTTCTCCGAGTCCGATTTACCACCATTTGGGGCCACCCACAACCTGGCCCTATATATTACGGTGATTTGCCGGGGCAAATATCTACCTATGACCCTAATTGATGACGGGTCAGCTGTAAATGTCCTTCCTTTAAGGACTGCTAGGGCTCTCGGCATTACCGAGATTGACTATCTTCCTACTGCACAAACTATCCAGGCTTTTGATGGAAGCCCGAAATCAGTTGCTGGGGCTGTCAGACTAACCATCATAACCGGCCCAATTGAAAAAGAGCTAGAATTCCAAGTGATCGACGTCACCTCATCGTTCAATCTGCTACTTGGAAGGCCTTGGATCCATGCGGTTAAAGCCGTATCCTCCACTCTTCACAGAAAGGTCAAGCTACCTTTACAAGACGGGGTCATCACCCTCGAAGCTACCCCAATAGCCATGTCAAGCTGCAACACGGCTGGTTCAATTGACCCGCGAGGATTCAATTTCGTGGGAATGATCGACGAAGAGTATCTCTTTAGGCCCTACTTCACAACCAGCATCGATAAAATGTTGCAAAATTTGGGCTACTTACCGGGGGCTACTTCAAGGCCCTGTCTTCCGGCTGGCAAGATCATCGATGTCTTAAGCGATGAAGATTCAAAATTCGGCTTGGGGTATGCTTTAACCCCGGAAAATGTGGTCCGGGCCGGCATCCAGAAGGCCTGCAATGTCCTCAAGGGCTCCTAAAGCCCGAAACTGAACTTCGTCACTCCAGTATTCGGAGCTGTCCAAACGGGTCTTTACCAGCCCACTATGACTTATCCTGAGGTCAATTCTATCCCAGATGATATCTTCGCTCTCATCCAGGCTGAATCAAAAGAAGATTCGAACCAAGCTGAGCCCATGCTGGGGCTCATGTTCGGGGAAAGCAAGATAATCCCTACCCCTAAGGAGGAATTAGTCAACCTGATCCTCCATAGCAACAAGTTCGATCCAACCAAGCTAATCTCTGAAGTAGGTGCTGACACTGGAAAGTGGGCTTGGAGGAAAACAATCAAATGGACCGACAGCGAGGGCCGAGTCTACAAGCTCACTACCGGCGAAGGGGACATGCAAGGCAACGAGTCTGAATCCGAGTCTGAGTCAGAGTCGGAGTCGGAGTCTGAGTCTAAGTCTAGAGGGTCCAGTACTAGGGTCGAGTCTGTAACCTCTTTTCCTTCGATCATTCCTCTGGAAGCCTCGGAGTCTGTCCTGAGAGCACTCCCCATACCGCCTCTGACCAGCGATCAGATGGCAGCTCTCTTCGCGCTATTTTCAAAACTTTCTATCAATAATAACGATAACCGTTCTGCTTACGACTTGTCTTATTTTCAAAACATTTTCAAAAACTTTACTTGCAATGACATTGAGAAACCCGACGAACAGGTACCACTACCTCAGCATCTAGTCGAGCAACTCGAACAAAGGGAGTCCCGAGATCCGGTGATCGAAGAAACCGATTCCATCAATCTAGGAACCTCTTTAGAGCCTCAGATGCTTAAGTTAGGTTTATCCCTAGACCCCGAGGATAAGCAACAATTTACGGAGCTCCTCCACGAATTCAAAGACGTCTTCGCATGGTCCTACAAGGACATGCCGGGAATAGACCGGGAGATAGCCGAACACCGTATACCCATCAAATATGGGTGTAAGCCGGTAAAACAAAAACTCCGAAGGATGAGGCCCGAATGGTCTCTCAAAGTCAAGGAGGAAGTCGACAAGCAAATCAAAGCGGGCTTTATCCAAGTGTCTGAATATCCAGACTGGGTCGCAAATATCGTACCGGTACCCAAGAAAGACGGAAAGGTACGAGTTTGTGTAGATTTTTGGGACCTTAATAAGGCCAGCCCGAAAGACGATTTCCCGTTGCCACACATCGACATACTGGTGGACAACACGGCCGACCATGCCCTTCTATCCTTTATGGACGGGTATGCCGGATACAATCAGATCAAAATGGCGAAAGAAGACATGAGTAAGACCACCTTCACTACACCTTGGGGGACTTACTGTTACACGGTTATGTCATTTGGGCTTATCAACGCCGGTGCCACTTACCAACGGACCGCCACTACCCTATTACATGACATGATGCATAAGGAAGTGGAAGTCTACGTGGACGATATGATAGTCAAGTCCAAAGAATGAAACGTGCATATTCCGGCCCTTAGAAAGTTCTTCACCCGACTACGCAAGTACAACATGAGACTAAATCCTCAAAAATACAGTTTTGGGGTAACATCGGGCAAGTTACTGGGCCATATCGTCAGCCAGCGCGGCATCGAGGTTGACCCGGCCAAAATCAAGGCCATTACCGAGATGCGGCCACCTAAAACCGAAAAGGAGATTAGGGGGTTTTTCGGGAAAGTCCAATATATCAGCAGGTTCATTTCGAAGCTAACCATGGTATGTGAACCCATTTTCAAAAAACTGAAGATAGGAGAACGGGTACTATGGGACGACAAATATCAAGCGGCTTTCGATAGGATCAAGGAGATTCTGTCATCTCCGCCGGTATTAATGCCACCTCAACACGGTCTACATTTGTCGTTATACTTGACAACAACCGAGACAGCATGGGGGCTATGCTAGCCCAGACAGTCGACTCAGAAGAACGAGCCATTTGCTACATCAGTAAAAAGTTCCTAGAGTACAAATGCAAATACACAATGCTCGAAAAGACGTGTCTAGCTCTAGTTTGGGCCACTAAAAAGTTCCGACATTACATGCTTAGTCACGAAGTGCACGTACTATCAAGAATTGATCCAATCAAGTATCTATTCGAAAAGCCCATCCTCAATGGCAGGATATCTAGATGGACTTTAATGTTAGCTGAGTTCGACCTCAAGTTTGTACCGTTAAAAGCCATCAAAGGCCGAGTAGTAGCCGAGTTCCTCGCCGATAGTCCGGTACCTGAAGAGGGACACACCGATACTTGGGCCTTCCCCGACGAAGATATATTCCATACCGACACGGAGACATGGGATCTATATTTTGACGGGGCATCAACTTTCGAGGATTTGGTGTCGGGATTTTGCTGATCTCACCACAAGGAGAGCACACCCCGTTATCCATCAAGTTAGATTTCGATGTGACTAATAACGCAGCCGAATACGAAGCATGCATTCACGGGTTGCAAGCCACCGCTGATTTAGGAGTAACGAACCTCCGGGTACACGGTGACTCATCGTCATTAATCAAGCACTTCAGAAATGGAAAACTCGGAACGCAAATCTCGTAGCCTACCAAGCGCGAGTAAGGGTTCTCGAAAAGCAGTTTCAAAAGGTGGAGTACATTTATCTGCCTCGGGAAGAAAACCAGTTTGCAGATGTATTATCCAAATTAGCATCTTTACTGAACATCCCGGAACATTTGACTAGCATGCCGATTTGCGTCGAAAGACGGTCCGAGCCGGCATATATCAACGCTATCCAAGACATCGAAATAACCGACCCAGAACCTTGGTACCAGGCTGTTCTTACCTACTTGACGTCGGGAGAATATCCTCCGGGATTTGAAAACCGGGCCAAGAAGGCCCTACGAAGATGGGCCACTCAGTTCATCCGCACGGACGATGGACAATTATACAAAAAGACGGCACAGGGGGCTTTACTCCTATGCATCGACAAAACGCAGGCCGAAAAGGTCATGGCCGAGGTACACGATGGCGAGAACGGCCCGCATATGAATGCCCATATGCTAGCTCGAAAAATCGCAAGACTCGGGTACTATTGGAATAGCATGGAAACCGACTGTCAGTTATACGTCAAGCACTGTCACAACTGTCAGATTTTCGGCAATGTCCAGCATATGCCGTCATCCCTATTATATACCATGACATCACCATGGCCATTTTTAACATGGGGAATTGATATAATCGGGAAAGTGAACCCTTCCGGAATGGGAGGTCACTGCTTCATTCTAGTGGCTATTGACTATTTTACTAAATGGGTCGAGGCCGAGTCATATCGTGTCTTGAACGCCAAGCACGTTGCCAAATTTATCTAAGATAAAATTATATGCCGATACGGGATCCCGCACGAATTCATTAGTGATCACGGGACCCATTTCCAAGCTGAAACTGCTACTTTGCTAGCAAAATATAAAATTCAAAGGCATACGTCATCGCCTTACCGTCCCCAAACAAATGGAGCGGTAGAAGCAGCTAACAAAACGATTGTCACCATACTTAAAAAGATGGCAGATAATTACCGGGATTGGCCCGATAAAATTCTTTTCGCCTTATGGGGATACCAGACATCAATCCGCACCGCGACCGGAGCAACTCCATACTGTCTGACATACGGGATGGAGGCGGTTCAACCGGTTGAGCTTGAGGTACCATCTCTAAGGATTCTACTCGAAAGTCAGGTGCCTGAAGCAGATTGGGTCCAAGCCCGATACGACTCGTTGGTTCTGTTAGACGAACGACGATCTCGAGCCCTTAACAACATTCAGATATACCAAAAAAGGATAAAGCGGGCTTTCAACAAAAGGGTTAAGCCCAGAAACATCAAAGAGGGCGACCTAGTCCTAAAATCTGTCCGGGCTTTGCTACCAGTCGACCCAAGAGGAAAATTCAAACCTAATTGGGCCGGACCGTATTTAGTGAAAAAGGTTTTATCAGGAGGAGCCGTAATGCTGACAGACTTGGATGGGAACGAATTTGTCAACCCAACCAACTTGGCCCAGCTTTAGCGCTATTACCCCTAAAACCTTATCTCAATGTCATCTGCTAAAAGTTTACTTTTATATAAAATTTTCAAAATTTAAGCAAGTCAATAAGTTAGGATTACTGATCCTACTGTCGCAAATCTCGAACAAATAGTCTGGATGTATTTCGAAAATTGCAAAATTACGTCTGAACTACGGTCGGTTTGATTCCACTAATCGTGGATAAGGCAACCCCTCAAAAGGGTACAACCACTACAATAACGAAAAGACAGGAACGGTTTTCACTAAAATGTCTTTTATTATTTCAAAAAAAATGCCTCACGCAAAAATAAATCACAAAAATCACACAAAAATAGTAGTAATACTTAAATAATAAAATTTAGGAGACTACTCGTACATTTTTCCCTTCCCCTTATCTTTTGGGTCACGCGGATCCCGAGGCCGGCGAGGTGGGGGCGAACGTTCCCTAATCACGAGTGGAACTTCCTTTGCTCGAACCCGCTTCTTCGACTTCGGCTTCTCCGCCCTCTGCACGGGTTCGATCCGAGCCCGAATGCGCTCGGGTAGTCTATCCCGAGGACCAAGTCGGTCCTTAGCTGCCAGTCTTGGACCAAGTCTCCTTTCTAATGGGGCTCGTCTTCCTCCATGTACCTTTAGAGCCGGACCCTTTAGTCAAAGTCTTGGTCTTCCCTTTCTGGCCTGACATCAATCGGACCATCGTAGCCGGGGTATCACCATCATCAAAGAAGCCTCGATTATCCCTAACCTGTTCTCGGCGCAGCAAGTCAAAGGCTTCGTCGGTCTTTAAGGCAGCACGGGCTTTAGCAGAATCGGCCTGGGTCCACTTCGTATAAGAGTCTGATAACCAGATTGAGGGAGAAGCTTTAGAAACGGGCCAAGTGTGCCGGGTATACCATCTTTGCGCCCAAATGTCACACATCACGTCCGTTAGCTGAGTAGATTCACTCACGACCGCTTCAATCTCTAGGATTCTTTGGGCCCGACCATATTGCCTAAGTATGCGATCGGGATAAAGATGAATCGTCTGCCTAAAAGATAGGATTAGCTGATAACGGGCCCTATCTCGCAATTCTAACCCGGTCCAGGCATAAATGGGCCACCAAGGTACGGTCCAACGAATCAATGGACCTCCATGGAAAGATAACAGTTCGTCCCAGAATTTTTGGGTAGTAAGGCGAGAAAAGTCAACAGTCCATCTCCTCGTCATCACCTGATTCGGGCGATATCGGCTTACGTCTAGAGGAGGATCCAGGATCGATAACCTCTCAAAAGCCATAGCTGAAAAGTCAAAATTGCAAAAAGTCAATGTCGATTTTCAAAAAAAAATAAAAAAAAATAAAAAAAAAAAATCGCAAAATCGCAAAAATCGGGAAAAACCGAGAAAATCGAAAAGAGCCGCGAAAACCGCGCAAAAATCGAAGACCCGAAAAATTCGGAAATTGCAAAAAAATCAAAAATTGCGAAAATCTGTGCTCTGTCTCCATTTGATCTGCAACGGCAAGAAGTCTGACATGGCCCATACAAGATAAGCAATCCATATGGCCTTCAAGAGCATAGACATGGAGCATACAGAAGGTGAAGGCCCTACGGCTATATACCGGTCTGACCCGAACGTCATCTTGATTCATAAATTTTTCAGCCAGGTCGATCAAGGAGACTGTATTTCCTTCTAGCATGCGGGATACCTCCATATGAGAAAGCCCTAAAAATTCTCTTAATTTCCTCCTTGGATCACGAACTGAAAAGGGGATAGCAGGACGAAGAATAGGATTCCACCCTCCTACAGCAGCTATTTCCTCAGGAATGGGACAAACTTCGCCTCGAGGAAACCTAAAAACATGATAAGTATCATCCCAATAAGATAGGCAAGCATCCAGAAAGTGACGATCCACTTGCATCTGACAGATGACGGATAACTGGGTAACACCGTTTTGGTTCAGAATAACCTTGTCAGCATCTCTGAAAATTCGGGACCAATCTTGCAGCATTCCGACTAATCGATCGATTCCCATAATGAATTTCTAAAAAGGAGGACTAAGTTTTTCAGAGCTTGTTTTTCTTAGAAGGAAGGAAGGGAGTTGTGAGAATTATGAATAAATTGTGAGCAGGGAGACGAGTATTTATAGCATGAAATCGGATTCTCCTCCTCACTTTGGGATTCCTAATCCCATGGGATTTAGCATACAGGCCTTTAATCCTAAGATCTAGCTAAGACATCCCGAGCATTCCTATTCCTTCTCAGAGTCAAAAATACTTTAATCCTTCAAAAAATTTCCATCCAAAAAATATTCAAAAAATCTTCTTCAAATTTTTATTCCCCAGCACGAGTCATTTCTCCTAAAATTGTGTTACATGCAGACTTTGCATAAATCATTATACAGGACGACTCCAGCAAAACCGTGCAAACAACTCCCCAGTGGCATAGACTTATATGACAAGTCCAGTTCCCCATGGAGTTATCATCGTCAAACTCAGGTACATTTCTAGTCTTTGGTCGGCGGGCCCTTCACGCAGGTCTAACGGACCTTAAACGACCCGATCGAAAGTCTGCCAGGTTTTAATCTTTGATTGACCTGGTAGCTACTCTGACTTTCGCCTTGTCCAAACCTCAGTCAGAGTGGGGGCTCTGTAGACACCCACATTTTGACCGCCAGGTGTCTATAGCAGTTTCCGACAAACACCCGATGATGATCGGACGCAAACGTGCTTTAAATACATAGAAACGGGCTCAAAATCATTGGCATTTGGGTTGGGCTCATTATGGAGTACATATCTCACAAAACCAACCTCAAAATCAGGCCCAGTGGGTCGTTTCGAGTCAAATAAGACTAATTTGGGTCGATTCCGACACCAGGGGTAAAACCGTCTTTTTACGACCGAGTCAAAACCCGGTCAAAGATTTTCCCGAGACACGTGTGTCAGCCGTGACACCTCACACGGCTGATTCCTACTCTAATCCTACTAAAAATCAGCTTCTCAAATATTAAACAAATCCGTTTGAGGATAGGATTCGATCTCAAGTAGGAATTTTATCTGGAAACCGAATCGGATATCGACCGAGCACCAAATACTCGGCCAAGACACCCAAGGTAGCCGAAATACTCCTCCATTCAGCCGAAATACACCAAATAGTCGATTTCATGATCGAATATCGGATATGACGAATATCGAAAGCATAAAATCGAATATAATTTAATTCACGTTTTGTACGCGATTTATCAAAATTAGCAAATTCGAACAAAAATAATAAAACCGGACAGACCCGTACGCGACTCGCGCCACCACCAGGCGACTCGCGCACAGGTCTGAAATCAGAGTCATTTTTTTGTAGCTTTCTTCGTTCGTTTTATTTTATTTATTCTACGAAACGATTTCAAAATTTACATCTTTTCTAAAACTATTCCGAATATTTGATGTTGATTTCGTAGTCAACTATTAAATATAACGAATATCGAAAATATTAGATCGAGTGCGAATTATGCAATGTTTGCACGCGGTTTAATAAAAAATCGAGTCTTCAAAAATCGTCTCAAAAAACCAGACCGACACGCGACTCGCCGGCATCCCGGGCGAGCCGCGCGGCCGGCTGCCTCGACGCCCCTTTTCCTCGTTTTTTTTATTATTTCTCGAACATCATTTTGTATACAAAACATCGTTTTTAACAATATTTCCCAGATTTCGATTAATATTTATTTTTTCGTTCACGTATATTTATTTGCTATATTATTTTCACAAATCGATACTAACTCATTTGTTCATCCTTTGTAGCAAATTCATCCTTTTTTTCATCTTTTGTTTTATTATACTAAAACGAATCTCACATGCTAAATTCAACTTTGACGTTAATTTTCATGCATTAAACCGACTTAGCAACCCATTCAATTCCTCGCATGCTTAGGAAAACAATGTTTGCATATCATTCATCGTATTACTAACGCGCGTATTAAAACATCAATCGATATCCTAGTAGAGGCCGCTAATGTGCGGGCGGGGTTGGGTGTTCTTAGTGAACTTCCCAACACGTACCCTCACCCCTTACTCAGAACCGTGGTTTCCGGATGTCCGAAACCATTGGCAACGAGAGTCATTCAATATACGATTAACCGCTCAAGTCGGCATCTATATCGAACTGCAAAGGGACGAGCCCAATAAACTCTGACATCGAAAATAGGCCGAATTTTGTATACGGCCCACTACGACATAGAGTGGGCTCGAACAGTTCCGAATAGCCATAAAATTCGGTGGCGACTCCAACTTCGATTTAAATTTCCATTTGACCATCTCATGGAGATTCATTCGCCTCCCAAACTCGCGCGTGACCATGTCGGGGTGGACCTATGTCATGTCCACAACGTGACTACGCCATTGACCTTTTGAAAAATCCAAATTTTAATCAAGTTTTCTCAAATTTTTCTTAATCCGGGCTAGGTGACGTGACTACGCCTACGCCCAATTTTTCACCCTCTCGTTTTATTTCTTTTATTTTACTTCATTTTCAATTTCTTAGCCTCTTGGCTTGGGTCTAGGTGATGTGATTGCACCTAGGCCCGCCGCCTTTTTATCGTTTTCTTTTCGTTATTTTCTTTTTCTCATCTCAAAAATTTCGAAAAATCAAAAAACATGTGAAAAATCATAAAAATCCAAAAAAAAATTCTTATTTTTCCTTTGCATCTTTTTCGATCTTCCCCTACTTGTCCATTGAGGACAATGAACAGTTTTAGTGTGGGTAGGAGTCTACTTTCTTTTATCTTTTCAAAAATCTTTTAAAAATCCATAAAAATTTGAAAAATTTGAAAAATCAAAAACATTTTCCTTTTTTCTTTTCTCGTTCTCGTTATGTTTCGTGTCTATTTTATGGTCTTGTTCTCTACTCTTACAGGTAACCACCACCTTAATAGCACATTTTGAAGAGATTAGGAAAGCAACCCGCTAGGTAACTTTCTTCTTTTTCGCTTCCTTCTTTACTTTTGTAGAGGAAAGCAACCCGCTAGGTAACTTTCTTCTTTTTCGCTTCCTTCTTTACTTTTGTAGAGGAGTTAGGTTGTTGCTATTTGGAGGCTCTCGAATTGAGCATTTTGGGTGTTGTGGTTGATTGTGCGCTTCAATGTTAATGGAGTATGGAGTGCATGGCTTTACTTATGTTTTCTTTTATTTGCTTTCCCCTTTTTGTGTGTTTCTTTTTTTTTGTATAGTGTGTCTAGGATAAAAAAATTTCGAAAACCCGATTACAAACCTTTTACAAAAGTTTACATTCCATTGTAGATAACCCATTGTAAATTTTGTACCTTAATCTAGTAGAATGACTCTAAGGCAATGAATTTGTTGATCCTTTAGCTTGAGTCCACCTTTTCTACTAGAGGTTTACTTCGGAGTTTGCATTTGACCACCTTGACCACCCATGGAGGAGTTAGGCCTTGGTTCCCGCATCCCATTTTCTAGGTGACCTTGCTCGAATGACCATTGCACCTTTAGTCCAAATTCTTTCCGCCTCTTAGTGGGTTATCCAGGAATGGCGCGCGTTCTCAATTACCTATTTTTCCTCCACCTATACATCACCACAATAAGTTTACACAAAAATAACCTCCAAGCTTGGTTTCGAACCACATCAAAAAGCCAAAAAGGGCGAACCAAAGCAAGAGAAAATGGCACAAAAACATGAAAAACAAAGGAGATAGAAGCTTCAAATGAAAATCCGATCATCCAAAACATCTCCTTCAAAAAAAAAACCATTTGATCGATTCGTCGCCGTGAAGTGCCTACTAGAGGACCGAGTTCCGAGGTAGGAAGATAGCGGTGATTAGTTGATCCACCCGAATAATTGTAAACACTCCACCTTTTTTATTTGGGCTAATTTAGGAAATTCGAGTTTGGAACGACCCTCTTGGCTTAGCCAAAGAGAGCGGGATTGCACCTACCTACAGTGTCGAATGAATCCATGGTTCACTTATTCCACTCCGTTTAACACCCCGTAGTACCCCTTTAGAAGATTAGGAGGACCTAGCTAAGTTATCAACATCTTTATTATTGGCTTTGGTCCTTGTTTACGTGGGTGATTTATCTTGGAAGTTTATTGTTGTTTTGGGTAAATAATCGGTGTCTTCCCCGCCGTCTCGACGAGGGATTCGGTGCTTTGTTTTTGCTTTTGATGCGTCTATTCTTTCGTGTTATGTGTTTTTGTGTGTTTAGTCGCATCCACCATTTTGAGCAAGCCCCAACTTGCCTTGCATGGGAGTACTCTTCCTCATGGGTATTTCGATGTGAGTTGAAGGGACGGAGCGGGGCCGTTAATTGCCCCGTATCGGCTTAGCATAGTCTAGCTAGTAGTAGTAGTTTGTAATTTCTTTTTGGGTCTTTGCTCGAGGACGAGTAACGTTTTAGTGTGGGGGAATTGTTCTGTGCTAAATTTAGACTGTTTTTCCTCCCATTTAGACCCGTTTTCCCTCATTTTGCGAGTTTAGAGTGCGATTATCGCCATATTTTGAGTACTTCTCGCATTAGCGTCCCTCTTGTGCGTTTTACGTGTTTTTGGTAGTTTTTCAATCAATATTGATAGGATTTGGCACCGAAATCACGATCGAGCTTCCACGACCACAAGAGAAGGGAATACCGTCCAAAGAGCAAAGCACAAATATTAAATTTCAAAGCCATCCAATCAAACGACGAAGAATGAGACAAGAAAAGAGGGCATAAAAATGACCGGGTGAAATTTCACCCGATGAAACATCACCGGGCAAAGTTTTGCCAGACGGTAAATTTGCCTCCCCGAAGATTTCCCGAGAGCCTCTCCACCGGGCGAAATTTTGCCCATCGGGTGAAATTTTGGCCGATGGAAAAAGACGTCCAAAATTGCAAAACTGGAAGAAGTTCACCGGGTGAAACCACCGGGTGAAGTTTCACCCGGCGGTACTACTTCGTGTACGATAGGGTGAAGTTCCACTTCATGAAGATTAAAGGGTGATTGTCTCACTAATGGAGCAAAAAGTTGGATTTGGGCTTTTGGTTAAAAACCCATTAAGGCATTACTATATATATGTATACCCTAGTTAGTTGTCTTTTACCTCTCCATTATTTTAGGAGGGATGACATTAAGGATCCCACATTACAACTCCATTACACCATTCCAGCATCACATTACCATCCTTTTAGTAGAGTAATTTAGTAGTATTCTAGTAGTAATTCTCTATAATTCTAGTAGTTTACATAGTAATTTAGTAGTAGATCTTCCTAGTTTTCATCAACAATTCTCTAGATTTCCATCAAAGTTTGTAGAAGATTATTATTTCAAGTTTTATTGGAAGATTTTTGGGGTTTATCAAGGGATTAGTGACAAATCTCTTTATTCTCCTCATAAAGATTCATCCTTTATTTATGCAATCTTCTTATTTATTGTAGATCTTCAAAGTTGGTATATTTCTCTTCCACTATCTAATCTCTAGTTAGATTTAATCTTGTTCTCTCATTATTGTCTTGTTTAGATCATCTTTATTTATGTTGTTTTAGTTTTGTTGATTGTTATTTTGATCATCTTTGTGTTGTTAGTTTCTCTAGATTTTACTTATGTTGTTCTAGATTATCTTCTAGTTTAATTTGTTAGATTGAAATTTCTTTCATAGTTTAGTGGTTAATTGTTAGATCGTAGTTTCCTTATCGTTTTGTTATTATTTTCTTTAGATCTATTTATTATGCATGTTTTAGTTAATTTCTCCTTTGTTAATGTTTTGTTGTTTTCCATTATGAGTAGTGAGTAGATTTCTTGTTGGGGGGTTTAGGGATGAGGACTTGGATTATTTGAATTAAGGGATGTTGGTGGGTTGCTTGCTTCATGGTTTATCTTAGCTTGTTTATGGTTGTAGGGTCATTGTTGTTTTAGTCCAGTCAACTAGACCGACCTTGACTCATTTCTATCAATATGGGGAAACTCAGGGTAGAAATTACCTTAACTTGAGACTTACCCTTCTTTGCCGCGAAAGCGGGTTTTTAGGTGGGTTGGGTGAAGAAACCGAAAGGTGGCATTCTCCTTTTATCAATGTTGTTACTAAAACCCGATTCCGACCTTCTTAGACTCCAATTGCTGAATCCCGACTTCCCCCTAACACCTTTTCCTAGATTGATCATCTCTAGTTATTTCTATCGTTATTTCTCTAGTTATTTAACTCTCGTCTTTTACCGCATTTCTAGCGTAGATTTGACCTTTAGAACCCCCTCTAGATTCCAAACACGTCGCTTTTAACTCGATACTACGTTCCGTTCCCTGTGGACCGACCTTAACTTACCACGATTACTCTAGTAGTTTTTGTGTTTATGCGAGTCTATAAATATTGTTTGACCCCCCATCCTTCGCTAAACGACCGATCCGATTTGGGGAGCCGTCAGCAACCCGGTTTTCCATGAACGCACAAAGCATATCGAAGGGGATTGTCATTTCGTTCGTGATGCGGTTCGTAATATCCTTATTAAATCCTAGCTACGTCCACACGTCTGATCAAATTGCCAATATGTTGACGAAGGTGTTGAGTGCTAGATATTTACAACATCTAATATCCAAGTTGGGTGTTTGACCTACCGCCGTGGGTTTAGTGGGCCTCGGGGGTTCATCCCGAGGTTCGCTTGGCGCGGTGTTGACTCGGTTCGAGTTTCGGGACCGACTCGGGGTCCCGGTGTCAGAATTGACTCTAATTAGTGTCTATGCGATCGTAACGACATGACTAAGGATGCCATCATGTTAGTCTAATTTTCCCGAGTAATTTATTTGATCCGTTCTATAGAAAAACTATCTAGAACACCGCGAACCCGCGTCGCGTTGCAGTCCTATCGTCATCGAGTGTTTGTTGGGCACTTCTGCAGCTACCAGGTCCAAATCTGGGTGTCTACAGAAGCCCCCACTTTGAATGAGGCTTGGACAAGGCGAAAGTCAAAGTATATCCGCCCAGGTCAATCGAAGATTACGACCTGGTGGCTGTCCGGTCGGGTCGTTTTAAGTCCGTTAGACTGTGCGTTAGGGCTCGCCAGCCAAGGTTTAGGAGTCATACCTGACGTCTTCGCTTGTGGTTGTTTGCTTGGGCCCGGGCCGTTGCTTGTCATCTCGTTCTTGATTCTTTGTACGCGTGCGCTTTGTCTTCTTCGATTTATTTAAGGTTTTATTTAATTTTAAGCGCTTTTATGTGTTAGGTGTAAATGTATCTGCTTTTACTTGGGATGCTTATGAACCCATAAAATGTTCGAGTGTGTTAGTCTCCACTCGAGCGGTCGTCATTTGGGATGCTTATGACCCCTAGGACAAGGTAAAATGATAAAAAGCAAAAAAAACTACCTGAGGGCGTTGGTCTCCACTCGGATAGCTGTCTTCCAGGATGCTTCTAACCCTTAAGGCAAGATAAGAAGATATAAAACTATTCGAGGGCGTTAGTCTCCACTCGAATAGCTGTCTTTCGGGATGCCTCTGAACCCTATGACAAAAAATGTTGCGCCTCCGGGATAACTCTGACCCTCGGGCAAAATTGTTGTGCCTCCGGGATCTTAGATCCCTCGGGAAAATTGCTGATGCTGTGCCTCCGGGATCTTAGATCCCTCGGCAAATTGCTGATGTTGTGCCTCCGGGATAACTCAGACCCCTCGGGCAAAATTGTTGTGCCTCCGGGATATCTCTGACCCTCGGGCAAAATCGCCGTTGCTGTGCCTCCGGGATCTTAGATCCCTCGGGCGAAGTTGCTGTGCCTCCGGGATATATCTGCCCCTCGGGCAAAATTGTCGTTGCTGTGCCTCCGGAATCTTAGATCCCTCGGGCAAATTGCTGTGCCTCCGGGATAACTCAGACCCCTCGGGCAAATTGCTGATGTTGTGTCTCCGGGATAACTTAGACCCCTCGGGCAAATTGTTGTGCCTTCGGGATAACTCAGACCCCTCGAACAAAATTGTTGTGCCTTCGGGATAACTCAGACCCCTCGGGCAAAATTGTTGTACCTTCGGGATAACTCAGACATCTCGGGCAAATTCTGATGTTGTGCCTCCTGGATAACTCAGACACCTCGGGCAAATTGCTGATGGTTTGTCTCCGGGATAACTCAGACCCCTCGGGCAAATTGCTCATGTTGTGCCTCCGGGATAACTCAGACCCCTCGGGCAAATTGTTTTGCCTTCGGGATAACTCAGACCCTTCGGGAAAAATTGTTGTGCCTTCGGGATAACTCAGACCCCTCTGGCAAATTGCTGATGCTATGCCTCCGGGATAACTCATACCCCTCGGGGAAATTGCTGATGTTTTTCCTCCGGGATAACTCAGACCCCTCGGGCAAATTGCTGTGCCTTCGGGATAACTCAGACCCCTCGGGCAAAATTGCTGTGCATTCGGGATAACTCAGACCCCTCGGGCGAATTGCTGTTATTTTAGTAAAATGCTGGTGTTGTGAGTTTGACTTAGTTAATTTTGTTTTGCAGGCTTGTCTTTCTTTGTTCGGGTATGTTCTTGCTTTTGTTTCGATCTTGGGTTTGTTGAGTCCGCTCAGAGTTTGCATATGTTAGTCTTGGTTGTTTTGTTATGCGTCCGGACGTAGCGTTAAGTGCTTGTTTTATTAGCCGAGAGTGTATTAGCGATGTTATTTAGTAGTTGTCCCATTAATGTTGTTTTGCTTTTCTTAGTAGATGCATGTGTATTGTCTTTGAGTTGCGTTTGTTTTGCTTTGTTTTAGTTTGGGCTGGGCCACTTAGGCGCGCGTCCTTCACCACTCCAAGACTCAGGCGCCCAGCCCCAAACACGCTAGAACTCGAGCGCGTCAGCTGGGGCGGTCGGATTTTCGTGGTCCGGATCTGCTTAAGTAAACGAAGATTGGGGAGATCGTTTTATTTCTCAAAAATCGAACGCGTCGCCCCTTTCGCCTCAAGATTGTCTTTTCGAATTTTCTCGCCAAATTTTGTCTCGCTTTCCAATATTTACGACAATGTCGACTTCGGGTAAGTGTTTCTTACTTGTTTATTGTCGGTTTTGCTTGATTGGATTGATTATGAGTTGGTTTGTTGAAAATCCTAGAAAATCGATTTGGGTGTTTTTTATTTGATAAGTTTCGATGCTTATGCTTGATTTCATTTTTAAATTAGGGTCGATTAGAGCTTGTTGAAGTAGTTGTAAGCTTGATAAGGATGTTCGAGATGTGACAATGGCTCTTTTATGGAAATGTGTTTGGAAAGTTATGGTTAAGGACCATTTTCCGATTATTCCCGTGTTTATTTTACGTACTTTTGCTCAAATAGTGTTTATAAGGATATGGGTAGCTCTATTGTCGATTGCTAGTGTAATCCCCTAGAAAAATCTAACGCAATACAGTGGCGGAAACACTGTAGATCTGTGATTATAACACACTGACAAACTATATCTTATTAAAAGAAATGGTAAGTCAATTCAAAGGCCACTTTTTACAAAAGGGCTAAATAGAAAATTCTCCAAACGGGTTATACAAATCCATAAATTACAAGAATAGAGAAAGAGTAGGATCCACGCTACTCGCTAGCTCACACCCTAAACCCAGCAGCAAATACCTGTGATGTTATAAACATAACAGCCACGTCAGTGGGGAGTAATTCGGACGTTCTCCCAGCCATATTATATCATATGGAAATATAATAGTATTATTATATCAAAATATTTAAAAAGAGAAAACATTAAAACAATATAATAAAAATAAGTTTTCGGAGAAAACTTAAAACACTTGCTAACCTGCAAGTCAAAATCAACCGATAATAATAATATCAAAACCGGCGTTATGGAAGGATTAATGTAGAATCTAGACTTTCACTAGGATAATACTAGAAACTAGCTTCGAGAACTGTAGACTTAACTCATAACAGAATCCAGTCTCTAACTAGGCAACTCAACTATAACAGGACTGCGTGCAGCGAGGTCCTGGTTTCAGTAGTGCATACCCCTCCTAGACAACAAATAAGTCTAGTTCAGCTGACGGCGACTAACACGATGCGGTATCTAGCTTAAGGTCAAAACATACACTCTCCTGAACACAAACCATGCTCAGTTCAACAACCAATGTCCCCCATAAAGACACACCAGCCTTACAGTTGATGGCAAAAACGTACATCCCAGACTATATTACTCTAAACCCACACTTTTTCTTATTCCATAACTCCAAAACAATCTATTATCGATATTCCAAAGTAAATATAATCAATATAAATGATATGAAGATAAAAAGGAATAAACATTTTATATTAAAGGGAAACTTTCTATAAATAGAAACTTACTAATTTTAGAAACTTGCTTAAAATAGAAATTTCATTATAGAAAATACCTAAGTTATTAAAAATATGTGAAATGTATAAAAATAGCATTTCTAACGAAATTGATATTTTATTATTACCGTCGTTATCGCAACTTTAATATATTTCTAAATTCGTTACTCAAAATATAAATAAATATAATAAGTCAATATATAGTATTTTATAAATAATTAGGAAATCGAATTAAAACTATAAATTTTTGGAAACAAGATGTTTTAAGAAAAACGATACCAAAATTAATTAAGTCATCGGATTTTATAAACGAAATGAATTTTACAAAGGTTTCAAATTATTTTTAGCGAATAGCTTGTATTAATAAATAATACGGATTTTACTAAAAATAGTCAATTGAAAACAAATAAGAAATTATTAGTGAAAATAGTCTCGACTAAAAAAAATGTATTTAAAACAAAATCGACTACTTTCTCATTTATTAGTATAAATCGTAAAACAAAAATTAATTTATTAAACAAGTATACAAATCTCGATTATAATATAAAAATACGATTTTGAGTTAAAATTATAAATTAACGAAATATGACGAAAATATGAAATCGACATTATTCAGTTACTAGCGTCACGATAACCAACAAAATATTATAACGATCGTAAATAATTAAATTACTAACGATTTGTAAAATTGTATCGAAAACTCGTAAAATATTTATAAAATACGCGATTTAAAAGAATAATTTTAGCAATTAATAAATAGCTAAAATATTAGAAAACCGAAGTAAAAGTACTTACTACATACTACTACTTAAACCTACGATATAAAAACGAGTAACGTCCTAAAGTTACCTCGAGTCAAAGTCCGAGTCGATAATTTTAAAGCAATTGTCCAACCAATTAGTGCAAGCTCCAAACCTTCAACAGTAACACGTCTTAAAGCTCCAAGTTGAAGAATTGATAATCTTTTTCAAGCATGATCCACCACGACAAAGTGTAGACAAAACAGAAGAATAAGACAAGGGTATCCGACTGATACAGTAAACACAGTTGTTAGGCTATTTGGCGAGAGATCAAACATGTTGACAAAGTTGTTAGGCATTGACCGAGTTTGTTAGAAAAGTTTGTTAGACTATTGTCTATAAGAACACTTGTACAGGCATAACAGAACATTTTCATTCACAATAATATACAACAAACTTCTATCATACTATTCTCTCAATTCTGTTACGATCACCATTGTTGCATAGTCGAAACTCGAAGTACTCTCCCATTGTAGAGCTACCTCCTGCGTCCTGTATCATTGGTATCGGAGCCGAAAATCCTGACGCCTAAACATATCATTGTAAAGCAGCTACAAGCAATCATGGAAAACCGTATACTCAATGTGGAGCAGCGATTAGAGAATCAGGCAGCGACATTAACAGAGAATTCGACTTTGCTGGCAGAAATTCTTCGTATGTTGAAGGATCAGGAACCACCGGGAAACGGGGGATATCAACCACCACCGCCACCGCCTCCGCCACCGCGGAATAATCTCTCTTTTAATCCTAAGGTGGAATTTCCGACATTTGATAGTAAGAATCCTCGATTATGGATTAAAAAGTGCAGTAAATACTTCAATTTATGCAAAATTGAGATGAATCTACGAATTGATTTAGCAAGCATGTATATGATTGGTAGAGCTGAGTCTTGGTTTAATAGCTATATTGCTGTACGCGCTGAAATTACTTGGGATGAGTTTATCGTTGATTTGTGTGCTAGATTTAAGGAAGAAATTGGGGGAAATATTGTGGAAAAATTCAATAAGCTGAGTCAAAATGGTAGTATTGACGATTATCTAGACGCTTTTGAGAACCTAAGAGCACTTATGATTCAAAGAAATGCATTACTACCTGACCAATATTTCTTAGATAGCTTCATTGGAGGCCTAAAACCGACGTTGAAGCCTTTTGTGCGTGCTTTTAAACCTGGTAGCTTGTCAGAGGAAGTAGAGTATGCTAGGTTGCAGGAGGAGGCTTTAGCAGCTACTAAATATACTCCTGAAACCTTTGTGAATAACACTAAATTTGTACCCATTGCAAATAAACCATTCAATAAGGGGCTGTTGCCTACGCCACCTGCAATAACCCAGGGTAATCAACAAAAGCAAGCTAAATTTCTAAGTGCAGCGGAGAGGGCTGAGAAACAGAGGAAAGAGGAATGTTATTTTTGTAGTGAGCCTTACGAGAGGGGGCACAAGTGTAAACTCAAGCAAACACAATTGTTTGCCGTGGAGATCCTTGCTTGGGAGGATGAGGATGAACTTCTAGAGGTTGTAGAGGATGAATTCTTAGGGGGAGTTTATGAGGATGTTCAGGTAGGAGAACCCTGTATTTCGGTGAGTGCTTTAGCAGGGAGTCAAGGGTTCCATGCTATGAGGGTGACGGGTTATTATGGAAGGAAACCTGTACACATTTTTATAGATTCTGTTAGCACCCACAACTTCCTAGATCAGAATGTAGCAGTGAGGTTGGGATGTAAAATGGACCAAATTCCGCCCCAGGCAGTAACAGTAGCGGATGGGAATCATTTACCATGTCAAATGGTCTGCAAAGGTTTCTCTTGGAGGTTGTTGAACAGTGAGTTCAAGACGGATGTATTACTGATCCCTCTTGGGGGTTGTGACATGGTGTTGGGTGTACAATGGCTTCAAACCCTTGGAACCATAAGTTGGGACTTTAAACAACTAAAAATGGAGTTTCATTATGAAGGGAGGAAACTGGAGTTGAGGGGAATACCCCCAAAGAAGGTGAAAACAGTGGAACATGGCCCTTCCATAAAAATGCTAGAATCGGCTACTCAGGTATGTCTGCTGCAGTTGACTAGTGTGACCAGGGATGAGGGTACTCATATACCTAACAAGAAGTTGCAGATGGAAAGTGCACAGTACCCGGCACTTGAGAAATTACTGCAAGAGTATAAGATTTTGTTTGAAGAACCTGAGGGACTTCCACCTGTCATGAGGGATTTTGATCATAAAATTCCATTAATAGAAAGCTGCCAACCTGTGAATATAAGGCCTTATAGGTATCCGCTTAAGAGGAGGGACATCATTGAACAACTTGTACAAGAAATGATGGAGAGGGGAATCATTCAGGTTAGCTCAAGCCCCTTTGCATCCCCTGTCGTCTTGGTGGGAAAAAAAGATGGAACGTGGAGGATGTGCGTGGATTATAGGGAATTAAATAAGCATACTGTAAAAGATAAATTCCCTATTCCAGTGGTGGATGAGCTGATTGATGAGTTAGCAAGAGCTACAGTCTTCACAAAGTTGGATTTGAGATCTGGCTATCATCAACTTAGGGTACCTGAGAATGATGTGTTCAAAACAGCTTTCAAGACACACAATGGGCATTATGAATTCTTGGTCATGCCCTTTGGCCTCACAAATGCACCAGCTTCTTTCCAGAATTGGATGAATAATGTGTTTAGACCCTTGTTGAGGAAAAGCGTGTTAGTATTCTTTGATGACATTCTGGTTTACAGTTCTTCCTTGGAGGAGCATTGGAAGCACTTGGCTGAAGTATTCCAATTAATGGAGGAACATCAATTATTTGCTAAGCCTAGTAAGTGTGAATTTGCTATAGCAAAGGTAGAATATTTGGGACATTTTATATCAGGGGAAGGGGTGGAGACTGACCCTAGAAAAATTAAGGCTGTACAGGAGTGGCCGACCCCTAGAAATGTCAAGGAGTTAAGGAGTTTCTTGGGATTGACTGGTTATTACAGAAAATTCGTGAGGGATTATGCTTCTATATGCCATCCACTTACTCAATTGCTCAAGAAAGAGGGTTTTAACTGGACAAAGGAGGCTGCCAATCCAGTCCAACAACTGAAAGCAGCAATGTGTACCACTCCAGTATTAGCTGTACCCGATTTTGACAAAATGTTTACAGTAGAAACAAATGCTTCTAACAATGGAATTGGGGCTGTACTCACACAAGGGGGACATCCGTTGGCTTTTATTAGTAAAACCTTGGGACCCAAATGGCAGAAGTTATCCATCTACGAGAAGGAACTGTTGGCGATAGTATTTGCAGTCAAAAAATGGGAACAACATTTGTGTGGTTAGCATTTTGAGGTGAAAATTGATCAGAAAAGTCTAAAATGGCTGTTACAGCAGAAAACTTCTACCCCATTTCAGCAGTTTTGGATGTCAAAACTTATGGGATTTGATTATGATATCCACTACAGATCAGGCAAAAAAAATACGGTGGCGGATGCATTGTCCCGAGTACCGGGAAGTGATTTGTTGTGCTTATCTTTGTCTGAAATTCAATCAGACCTAACTTAACAAATCTGGGCCAGCTGTAGTGAGGATGTAATGCTCCTTGGGATCATCCAGCAACTTCAACAGGGTGCTGACGTTCGCCATTTTCGGTTGCATAATGGATTATTGAAGAAGAAAGGGAAGATTGTAGTTGGTCCCAATCAGGCATTGAGAACGCAGATATTAAATTGGATGCACAGTTCAGGAGAGGGTGGTCATTCGGGGAGAGATGCCACAACACGAAGAATTAAGTCTTTGTTTACCTGGAAAGGGCTGACCAAAGATGTTAGCCATTTTGTCAGGCAGTGTCCCACTTGTCAGGCCAGTAAGTATGAGACATCAGCTTACCCTGGGTTATTGCAACCCTTACCCATTCCTGCTGAAGTATGGGTGGATATTTCGATGGATTTTATTACCGGGTTGCCAAAGTCTTAAGGGAAGGAAGTGATTTTCGTTGTGGTAGACAGACTCAGTAAATATGCTTACTTCATAGCTTTGTCTCATCCCTTCACTGTTGTGGATGTTGCTCAGTCATATTTGGATGGAGTGTTTAAGCTACATGGTTGGCCGCAAAGTATTGTGAGTGACCGGGATGCTATATTCTTGATTCAGTTTTGGCAGGCGTTATTTTCAATTCAGAGAACTGAACTCAGACTGTCTACAAGCTACCACCCACAGACAGATGGTCAGACGGAGGTAGTCAGTAGGTGTATCGAAGCCTACTTACGTTGTATGAGCAACCTAAAACCCAAGGAGTGGTCCCTATGGTTGCCCTTAGCGGAATGGTGGTATAATACCTCCTTCCACAGTTCGACTAACCTGACTCCCTATGAGGTGGTCTACAATCAGCCTCCCCCTCTACATTTACCATATATTCCAGGAGAGACCCTAGTAGATGCGGTGGACAGGACAATGAGGCGAAGGGAGAGTATGATTATAGAGTTAAGAAAACAATTGGCTAAAGCTCAGATGAGGATGAAGGTGCAGGCAGATAATAAACGATAAGAACGTGTGTTTCAGATCGGGGATTGGGTATGGTTAAAGTTACAGCCTTACAGGCAGGGCAGTATCCAAGAGCGCGGTAACCAGAAATTATCACCCAAATATTTTGGCCCTTTTCAGATCATTGATACAATTGGGAAGGTGGCATATAAGATACAACTTCCAGATTTAGCTAGAACACATAATGTCTTTCATGTGTCACAATTGAAGCCATTCAGGGGTATACTTCCAGCTGAAGCCCATATTCCACATTGGATGCAAGGTCGAGCTGCCGATACTGAAGTACAACCGATCAAGGTGGTGGATAGAAGGGTGGTCAAGCGTCAACAGAATGCAGTAGTACAACTCCTTGTTCAATGGGAGGGATTTGCTGAAAGTGATGCATCGTGGGAGTATGCTACTGTTATTGAGGAACGTTTTCCTGAATTTTACGTCCGTGAAATTGAGCCTTGAGGACAAGTCTCTTGAAGGGGGAAGGTATGATACAGTAAACACAGTTGTTAGGCTATTTGGCGAGAGATCAACACATGTTGACCAAGTTGTTAGGCATTGACCGAGTTTGTTAGAAAAGTTTGTTAGACTATTGTCTATAAGAACACTTGTACAGGCATAACAGAACATTTTCATTCACAATAATATACATCAAACTTCTATCTTTCTATTCTCTTAATTCTGTTACGATCACCATTGTTGCATACTTGAAACTCGAAGTACTCTCCAATTGTAGAGCTACCTCCTGCGTCCTGTATCACCGACACCAAACGGAAAGAGAATCGATGTGTCAAATAGAAATGAAACGGCAGGTAAGAGCAAGGGGAATAAGAAATAGTGATGAACGAGATAGATGAGAGGAAACGCATGAAGGAACAGGCAACGGACAAAAGAGCGATAACAAACAACATGCACATTAGGGGCGAATTAACGAACAGCAGCAGCAACGCATAACAAGACGGCAATGACGATAGAACGAAAAGATGCGAAGAAGAAGATGAACAGCAGCAATAATCATGGCCAATAGAAGCAGATAGAGACGTTATAAGGAAGGAGAAGAACGGAGAATGAAGAGGAAGAACAGGTAAAAGGTGACCACTGTCATCGATACATAAATGTATCAACAACACAGACGAATCAACCAGCAGAAAATGATCAACCGAACAGCGATCGCAACAGCAAGAACAGCAAAAACGAAAGAATAGCAGAAAGAATGATAACGAAATAGAAGCAGTGGTGTCGACAATAGTAGTGACAGTACTAATGCAAAGCAACAACAAGACAAAAGGAGAAAGGGAGCAGTAAACGAACCAATAACGACCAAAGACGAAAACAGAAGGAAAAATGAGAAGATGCTACAGAAATAAGAAACGAAGGGGAAGGAACAAGGAACAACCAGACCACATAACGCAGCATCAGAAGAAAAATGAAGCAGCTGTAGTAGTAAAACGAAGCAGCAGATGTACACGAAAAGAAACCGATCGACAAAACGACGATAGACACATCTACAGAACGAAATAAAGGACAAGAACAAGAACCGAATAACAAGAATAATAAGATCGAAACAACAGTAGAAGTCATGAACAAACAGCGACGCATAACAGCAAGAACAACACGTGACAGCAGCAGAACACGCATCACAGCAGGCCGGAGCAGCAACAGTTACAATAATAGCAGCGAAAAGGAAGAAAAACAAAGAATAGATTGCTCACCGAGTTCCGACGATGAAGACAGCAGCAACGAAGGGGAAGAAGAGGGAAACAGAGAAGAGGATACACTGGCAGAACAGAGAACATCAACCACGATGACGCACAACATCAGCCTTGAATGACAACAACCACTACCGCAACAACGAAAGAAAAACAGCAGTAGTAGCGAACATCAATACAACAAATTGATGATGATTATGTGAGAGGACAGAGAAGAAGGGAACGGATAGATGGGAAGATAGCAGATGAAAGGGTAAGAACGAAAAGTGAAGCGGTGGGGGAACGTAATGTGAAGAGGTGGAATTATAGCTAATGAGTTGAATCAAACATCAAAGGGGAAACAAATTAATCATTTAAAGTGAGTAAGAGAATACAGATTGATTAAATGAATTGGGTTAGGAATACGAATTACGAATTCCGTAACGATAAGTTGACTGACCCATGAATCGAATTAAAACGAGCTAATAAAATTAAATAAAAATCGGGTCGTCGAATAGAATGAGTAAAAATAACAATTCTCGAGATATAAATAGTATTCGAGACGAAAATGAAGTTGATAGAAATAAATAATTAGACCATGAAATAGTATTTCCCGATAAGTAATAAATTTTCGATAAAGTGAATTAAATTGATTTCTCGAGGAAATATAATAAATGTTTTGACGAAACTGAAAATAAATGAGTCTCGAGCCGAAAAATAGAAAATTCGAGCTTAAATATAAATAAATAAAAAGAATTTAGAATTTAAATCGTCGAAATAGCTTTTCGATAAGAATTAAATTAATTGTATAAGATAAATCAAAACAGAATTAAACATACGTTTTAAATATAAGAAGAGTTTTCGAGTCAAATAATATTTTAGGAGTTTGAAACGATTAAACGATAAATTCATTTTATGATAAATTTTAAAAATTACGAGTTAAATCGTAAAAATGAAAATACTAACATCATTTAATTTAATTTAATTTATAAAATCAGGGGTGTTACAGCTAGGGCTAGGATGACCTTTAGGACCCTCCGTGAGGTTTTGTGTGTCTTAAAACGGACCAAAAGGTGTCGAAACGATGCTAGATCTTCCCGAAACCACCTCCATTGTGACCGGGATTGAAAATGCATGCTAGCGGCCCTTTCGGAATTTTGATATCTTTATCCGAAATTTTGACCCTCTTTTGACCTGTTTAAGCTGCCTTAGCCTGATTAGAGCTATGCT
This sequence comes from Agrostemma githago, assembly GCA_958450325.1. Lineage (NCBI taxonomy): Eukaryota > Viridiplantae > Streptophyta > Magnoliopsida > Caryophyllales > Caryophyllaceae > Agrostemma > Agrostemma githago. The sequence continues at coordinate 22,364,554 of OY288255.1, read as the reverse complement.
TTGTTCTGTTTTTTTTCGTTTCGGGTTTCACAGCTTGAGATGATATCGAGCATCCCGAGGGAACTTCCTCGGTTGGTGCTGGTGAGGGGGTTGTCGGGGCAAGTTCGCAGACTCCTCGAGTGATTCGGAGGAGGAGACAGAGTGTCTCGTCTCAGCGGCACGACCCCGAGACTATTAAAGAGGTCGAGTTCGATAGAGTGAAGAAGCGTAAGCTTCCGGAGACGGCGCCTAGGAGGGCTCATGCTTCGGCTTCTGTACCAGAGAACGAGGAGACCGTTTACGAGGATCCCGAGTGGGCTCGGGACTGGGATGGTCGTCATCTGATGTTTCATCCTGACTGTCATATTTCTAGCCGCATTGTGCGGGGCCTGGTGAGTGTCCTATTCGTGCTCATTAGTTATGACTCGGATTTTGCTATTGTTATTATTTTTGCTCGGGTTAGGCTAGATTTGTTTTGTTCATCCTAGCATTGTTTCGGTTTGCAGCCCCCAGGTCCGATGAGGACTTTCTCGAGCTTTACTACTTGCCTCGACATCTACTTCCGGAAGTTGACCCCTGCGATAAATGGGATTATTGCGGGGACCGCTCTAGGTCCCGTGGTTGGACAGTGGGTTAGGTTGGTGGGTTGCCAGACTAAATGCAACCTTATGGTGATCAGGGCGATGACAGATCGCTTTCATAATACTACCTCGACCATCCACATGGCCTTTGGGGAGGACGGAATGACCTTAGAGGACTTTGGGATGATTAGTGGTCTGCCCTGGGGTCCGGATAAGATTAGGTGGGCCACCGAGGGTCCTAGTCTAGATAGTGATGAGGTGCGGGGCCTCATCGGGGATTGTTTACCGCGTGAGGCATATAGTACGCCTCATGCTATAGTGAGCTCGTATATCACCGACCACTTCGAGCGAGTGGCGGTGTTAGAAGGTCGGGAGGCTAACACGCCAGAACAGGACGCTCGACTGTGGCTATGGTATTTCCTAGGGTCGACTCACTTCTCGGATAAGTGTAAGAATTTAGTACTAGGATTTTGCCCTTCCTAGCCAACCTGACTCAGCTAGGGCGCTACGATTGGGTGACCGCGGCTTTTGCGGAGATGACCCGCTGCTTGCAAGTTATGGTGAGGTCGCTGGTGATAGGGTCGGCCTCAGCTGTGCCTATCGTGGGTCCGGCCCTTATACTGGAGGTTAGTTTCTTTTCTCGCTTTTGTGTTTTCAGTTCTACTTAGTTCCCGGCTTGAATTGGTAAGGTTGTTTTTGGATTTTGCAGGCTTAGATCTATTCCTATTTCCCGTGCTTGGCACCTAAGACGGTGCAAATGCACCCGAAGAGATTCCCGGCGGGAGTCGAGTGGGGGTTGGCTCAGCCTAAGAGCACAATCAGCCATTATCCGATGGAGAATGCGCTGGTTAACAAACTAGGCCTTGACGATGTAAGTTTTCTTCCATAGTTTATTTGCCCAATAGCCCCCAAGGCTTGGGATTTCAGTAGGATGTCGGTTTTATTTGTGTAGTTTGTGGCCCGCCCTTGGGCTAATTACGAGGGCGTGCCGGAGTATGTGTCTACGGAGCTGAGGCCTCGGAGCTATAGGAGAATGCTCCTTCCTACGTTGATTCGTCCAGTTTGGTACCTGGGCGAGCGGTTGGTGCGTCAGTGCCTATACGACGATTTCAGGGTGCCGGTTGATCCTCCCCGGAATATGTTCAGACCACCGACTGCCGGAGAGATCCTCAAGGACAAGGACGGAGAAGGGGGCGATACACTCTTGGTGCCTGGTGCCTCCTACCTATCTCACGTCACCCGTCGGTTAGCTTTGTATCGCCTTGTGGTAATGTCCTAACTTTGGTTATAATATTCGTGTTGCGGTTTGTTATTATTATTTATTTTATTTTTTTTGCCTTTTGATTGACCAAAATCTATTGTCTCTTCAGCTAGCCGATCCGGCTGACGAAATCCAGCCCCCAGAATTTCCCTTGACCTTGCTTAGGGTGGATGCGGCTGGAATACCCTTTACTGAGCCTCTCCCCCCGCGTTCTGTAGAGGAGATGGATGCCGGGATAGAGTGGCGAGATCGGGTACACCGGGTAAGTTTTCACTTTTGTTTTCGATTCGGGTTCTAAGAATTAGGGTTAGTTTGCCTAACTTTTGTGGTTTTACTCTCAGGTTTCGTCGACTTGCCATCAGCGGTTGTGGCAGGCTGCCAACTGCTTCCTAACCTATGCCTCGAGGGTTTCCCGTGACACGTCGGGGCCTCGATCGGTGAGTTTTTGTGACTAATGTGGTTTTTTAGGTTGCTCGTGTGTTTTCCTAATGTTTGAGTGTACTCGCAGGATGTCTCAGATATGGTGGGACAGCTGGAGACTCGGGTGACCGAGCTCGAGGCGAAAGATGTCGAGTTGTAGAGGCTCCTGCAATCTCGGGCTGACGAGATCGCCTTCCTAAAGGAGCAGTTGGCTCGGTCTCGGGGTGAGGCCAGGCATAGGATCGAGAGGGAGACTGAGGCTGAGGTTGAGGCCACGGGTGTTAACGAGGAGGTTAGAGTAGTCCCCGAGACGGCTACCCTAGATACGTTGTCGGGAATGGATGGTATTTGGATTAGTCTTGTGCTTTTTTGTTTGGTTAATCGTGCAGCTAGATTAACAAGTAATCACTTTTGTGTTCATTTGCGATCTGACCTAGTTCAGAGCGCGTTAGTGTTGCATGAGAGTATGAAAACCGTCTGTTTTGGATGTTTTTGAAATGTGTTAGTTTGAGCCGGGAATCTGATCAGGTAGTAATGATTATCTGAGGAACATAGTGATTGTGAAGGGACAATTACATAGAGATTTGTTTGTCTTGAGGTAGTATGGTGGTAATATGATTAAAGGATGTTACGAGACAGAGATACCTTGAGCGATGATTGTACGAGAATTGTATGACCCCTGTTTTTCGTGCTTTACATATATTGTTAAGGTGTCGTCTTTGGGTAGATAAAACGGTTTTGAGTCGTCTATCCTTATCTCCTTGATCGTATCAACCGTGCCTCTCATATTTTCATACCAACCAAAAGTTTCCTTTTATGTTTGTCCTTTTTATCTTTGATCTTTCGATACCCTCTATTTGATCATTATTTCAACTCCAACTTTCTCTTCCTTCAACTTTTTGTAATTTCTCTTTCGCCTTGATGTCACCTTGTGCTGCAACTTCTCAAATTTTTACCTTGTGGTATTGCACAAAAATATTTCATTTTTGTTCACGTGCTAGTTTTTCTTTCATGGTAATGTGAAAACATTTGATTCCTTCTTCATAACTACTTGTGATCATCTCATAGTGGAAGTTTGGATCCTTTGGCGAGAAATGTTTATACTTTGAGTTTGAGGTTGGGTTAATTGACGTTGAGAGTATAGAACATAGTATATGCGTATGAATTGGGGTAATATATGGTGTTTTGGAAGTGTTGTATTTAAGGTCATATATCGAGCTCAGAGAGTATGAGGATTTTATTACATTAAGGGTACATGGACATTAATTTGTTCTTTTGGAAGCTACATAGAAAACTTTGGAGATAAGGTGTTTCATTTAAGCGCATGAGTCATTTATTGAAGGACATAGATTTAGGCATTCCTTTGATGGACTTTTAAGGTTAAAATATTTATTGATGGATAGCAAATTGTAATTAAAAATTGAGGTTATAAGCTTGGTCGTTATATTGATGATGAGATATGTATGGTGATATTATGATTCAATGCTTTTGTGTAATTGCATTATCAATGGACTAGTAATATTGTGTTACATTGAGTACTAGCTTGACTAAAGGTGTATGATTCTTTGGGTGCCTAGGTATAGTGTGATCAGATTTGTTCAAAGGAAGTGATTGAATTTTGTGCGTGTGGCTAATAATTATGTCATGAGATTGAGGTTGCATTGAGTTTGTGATAGTTATAATCAGATTTAAGGTCTTAAATTTGCGGATTTGGACAGTAATACATATACTGAGAAGATTTGTGATATTATATTAAAGGATTTTGAGTATAAGAGTTGTGAATGATAATAATCACGACTTGCTTTGAGGATATTAAAGTAGTGATAGTTCTAATGGATCTAGTGAATATAAGAGTTTTCTAGGTCAGAAGATATTCTTTGTTTAAAGATTATCTATATGGAGCTTTGGTCGATTTCATCTTTTGTGGTGTATAGTAATAAGTTCGTACAGATGATGAGAGGGCGTATATGTTTTGGAATGATGACTGATATTTGTGGATAACGTTTGAAATAAATGGAGTAGAAGTTGGTAATTCATGAGATAAGATGTTGTATATCGATGAGTACTACTTAAGGGTATTGAGAATACTTGGTGAACGTAAGGCAATCATTGATATTATGGGATCTGAGATGTAATGATATTTATGAGAGTAAACCACATGCTTAAGGTGATGATGGTGTGGAAATGTTGACCAGTTTTACTTGATAAGGTCATATCGCGATAAAATAGACGACTATTTGTAAGACGGTATTGGTTTAGCGATTATTTTGGGTTGTGATTATTTGGGATTAATGTGATTGAGGTTTTAGAATGGATAATGATTGTTTAACATTGAGGACTTAAGATACACTTTTGTGGTTTGAATGTTTATAAGGATCAGAGTGCGTAGCGGTTTGAATTCCGAGACGACTTGTGGTGATGATCACTTGTAATTCTTATATTCTTTTGATCTTGTCTTTGAACTTCAAGTTTCGAGAACAAAACTTCTTTTTAGGGGGTTGGATTGTAACACCCCGAATTTTCGGACATAATTATTTAATTACATTTCATATATTCTAATATCCGAAATTATTTATTTAATTCAATTTATATAATTTTTCTATTCGTATATTCCCTTTTCCGGTTTAATAGTCCGAAAACCGTATCCTTGTAACCTTTTGTCGGTTTAGCTTGGAATGTGGGCCAAGGCTAACCCATCCTTACTTCCCATGTGTGGATTGATGATGGAGCATTGGGATTTGGGCCCAAGTAGGGTTTGCCCATGATCTTGCCTATATATAGGTGATTAGGGTGAGAGTTTCACCTCTTCTTCTCATTTGCAAACCCTAATTCTAGGTTTTTACCCTCTCCTCTCTTCTTTTCCTCCTAGCCACGCCTCATACCTCCTCCTTCTCCATAATTTCGTGACTCCTCCTCTTCATTAAAGAGTTGATCTTCATCCCTTTCGAATCCTAATCGATCCTAGCGCAATCCTTTGCATTGTTTCGTAAGTTTCACTCCCTTTCGCGCTAGTTTTTCGTAATTTTTTTTAGTAGTATTTAATTAGGGTTTTGTTTGGTATTGGCACGTGATTGATGATGGTATAGACAAGGATATGTGCACGGGGGAAGACGTTTGTATCGTTCAAGAAAAGATCGTTGATTAAATCGCAAATTGGTAACTAGATGTGATTCTTTTCGTGTTTATGCATCTTGAATGTGTTGTGTGATTTTAATGATTTGTAACATGATTTAATTGATTTGTGTTGTGTCTTTATTCATGATTTAAAGAGTCTAATTAATTAGTATGTTAATTGAACGATTTATTATTATCGTTAGATCTATAATTGTCGTTTGCGCTTATATTAGAATTGTAAGATCTAATCCATTGTAACATCTAAAATTCGTACGCGAGCCGCTTGGCCTCTCCATTTGGAGATGCTAGGGTTGTTTCATCGATGGCTTCAGGGTTCCAACCCTAAGTATTAGATGACTCGTCCTATCATCACCCGATGTTGAGGTTAGGGTTGAGGTTAATCTAACCTTGATTGAAGATCGTGTAACTTTATTGGAAAGTTACTATACAACTTCGCTTAAGGTTAAGGTAACTTCAATGCGGGGTTATAGTCTTGATGGAGCTCAATTTAAGTGACTCCACGAGGTTATGATCAAGGTTAAGGTAACCTTAGTTGAGGTTTACGTAACTTTATTGGAAAGTTATTATATAACTTCACACGAGGCTAATGTAACCTTATTGCGTGTTATGATCTCACAGAGGTTAACGTAACCTCACGAGGTTATGACAAGGTTAATGTAACATTACTTAAAGTCAATTAACTTCAATGGGAAGTTACGATACCCTTCACTTGAGGATTACGTAACACCGTTACGAAGCTATAATCTCACTGAGGTTAAGGTAACCTCACAAGGTTATAGTCGAGGTTAATGTAATCTTAACTTGAAGTTGACGTTATAGTAGTTATACTATGACACCACCTTCGGGTTAACGTTATATACATAACTTCAGTTTAGTAGACAAGGTTAATGTAGCCTTACCTTGACCTTGAATACTAATACACGTTAGATGTTCAGGGTTATAGTTCGTTAGACCTTAACCCTATTATTATTTGAAGGTTATAGTCGGTTGTGCTATAACTTCATTATGTTATCGTTGTTTGATTACTTCTGTAATCGTTCCTTTAGAACAATCAGTTACATTGTTCTACGTTTGAGTCGTGATGTTTATCACGAATGATTAATACTTGGTATAGTCTGTTACACTATCTAGGGCCTGATTTTCCCTGGTATAGTCAGTGACACTATACTAAATCTGATTACTACATAGTGCAGTCAGTTACACTGTACTACGTAGAAGTCGTGAGGTTGCTCACGCAGTTGGCAGTCAGTTACGCTGTGCAACGTACATGATGGTTAGTGATATAGATGATGGTAGTATCAGTTACATACTATCGGAATGAACCAATACTGCTCGCAAGAGATTTAATTGGTCTATGTTCGGTGGGTCCAGATTCGTCAGTTACACGTTCTGGATTCCCGTGTGTCGTTCGACGTACCGTTACTGCGTCGAGAACTATGGCCAGGTCTTAGACATATAGTCGTCAGTTACACGCTATACATAGTACCGTGGAGTATCAGTTATATACTTCACAAACCGGAGGGTCAGTTACACGCTCCGTGTCAGAGGGTCAGTTACACGCTCTGACTAGTTAGAGTATCAGTTACATACTCTAGCCGGTGTTCTTTCTATATCCTATACATCTTTGTATGAAGTCAGCGGTTACTCACTCCGACATGTATGGATGGATACGTAGTATCTATCTTGATCGCTATGTTTAATAATAACGTGTATGATTGATTTAAATATGTCATGTACTGTGCATTAAGTCATGAGTTGTTTATGGATTGTAGTAAATGATAATTATGTCTAATAACATGTGGGTCGTGTGTATTGATATCTTCACATGTCGTTTGATTATGTTATCTTTCATTATCATTGTTATGCATGTTCAACTTGTTATAACCATGACTGGGTGAACATCTAGTTGCTCCCCACTGACTGTGGACCCCTCTTTCAGGTCTTTTGAGATGCTGATGAATGTGATGTTGTTGGGGAAGACCTGTGGAGAGAGGGACCTTTATTTAAGTTTCTTTTGATTTTCATTTTGAACACTTTCGAATAATGTATTAGTTTGACTGTCGAGATAGTAATGATTCGGATTTGGTCGGGTGTTTCCGCCACCTTTGACCCTATTATTAATCCTATTTATATTATTAAAAGTTTTTTAAAAATCCGGGTTGTTACAAGACTCAGGCGCCTTGGTTCAGGCGTGGGGAGTCTAAGGCGCGTGAGGCGGGGCGGTTGGAATTTTGAAGATACGATTTTGATACTTTTCAAAATCGTGAGGTGGGTGTATAATTCATATCTTAGAGCTTAAGGCTCCCCCATCTTGAGCTAGCGCCGTGGTTTAAGTGGGCCTCGGGTGTGCATCCCGAGGTTCGCTTGGCGCGGTGCTGACTCGGTTCGAGTTTCGGGACCGACTCGGGGTCCCGGTGTCAGAATTGACTCTAATTAGAGTCGACGCGACCGTAATGACACGACTAAGCCTGCCTTGATGTTAATTTAATCTTTCCGAGTAATTATTTGATCCGTTCTATAGAAAAACTATCTAAAACATCGCGAATTCGCGTCGCGTTGCAGTCTGATCGTCATCGGGTGTTTGTCGGGCACTCCTGCAGCCACCAGGTCCAAATCTGGGTGTCTACAAGAGTTCTTATTTTTTTCCCTTGGCTAGCTCTTTTATTTTGGCCTTTTGCTTTTTTTGGACTTTTGATTTTATTTGTCCATCATTTTTTTCTATTCTTTTTTATTTTTGTTGGCTAGACTAACGCCTAAGGTAGGGATTGGTCAGTCTTATTGGAGGGGTGTTTATTGTGGGAAATGGGCTTGCCTCCTGTCTTGAACCCAAACTAGGAGACTACCTAGATTTATCATTGGATTCGATACCGCTCTTGCTAAGGGTAGTTATGTGGCTTTCTATGTCAAACATGGAACAGGTAAAGGAAAACACGAGTCTCAGTTTCCTGCAGTCATTATAGATGTCCCTATAATAGTCACGTGCATGTGCTCACAGTGTATGATGGTGTTCATCATGTTCTCGGAAACACATAAGGAAAGAATATATGGAGAATAGAAATTGAAAGAAATAGAAAGAAATAGTACAACCTTGAAATAGTGTTCTTATCTTTGACAGAAATTGAAAGAAATTGAAAGAAATAGATTTGATTTAAATCTGAGTCTGAGTCTGAGTCTAGGTTGTACTATTTCTTTCAATTTCAAGGTCAGAGTCAAAGTCAGCTGTATTCTCTCCTCTTATTTCTTTCAATTTCTTTCTATTTCTTTCAGTAGTCGTCGGCTTCTAAACACTCAAGTGGACGTCCAGTATAGCCTTCAATAGAAGCTTCACCCAGATCTCCATTATGTCGAAGATCGTCTTCAATCCTAGTGCCCATTTCGGTAAGCACAGCAAAGTTTGAAATGCCGGCATACCTAAAATGGACGCGGTAGGAGGGTAGGAGATTGTTGATGAACGCTCCACTAGTGTTCTCTCACTGGGCTTGTCTACCAGCTTAACACTCTCAGCCCGCCAGGCATGACTTCTATTGTCCGCATGGTAGTCTAAAGTTCAATATTATCAGAATAGTTCTTATCGAACTCGGTAGCCACATCTTCCCAAGTTGGGAATCTCTTTGTGTTTAGCCTATAGAACCAGGCTTTTGGATATTTCCCGAGGGATGCGCCGAACAAATTGATGAACATGTCGGCCTTGACCCCCTTGACTGCCATGAATTTTTTGAAAGCTCGGAGGTGTAATAATGGATCCTCCGTCCCTTCGAATATGGGTAACCCTTCTAAGTTGAGATACTTTGGTAGTTTCTCACTAATGGGGGTATAGTCACGGGAGTTTTCAATATGAATGTTATTCCCTTGAAGGCCGTGGAACTGTTGTTCGAGCTCACGCACCGTGCTGATCAGTTTGGCAAATGGCCCAGTATTTACCGGCCCAGAATTGAGGTCTTGTCGTTGAATGACAGTTAAACGAGTATCCGTGGCTTCTAGGTCGGTTCTTATGAATCCTAGTTAGGTTTCAAACATGGCCTGCTTAGTGACCATTGTCTCTAGAAAGGCCTTCAGTTCATCAATGGTGTTTTCCATGCCCTTATTCTCGGATGCGGACGCCATATTCTGCGAGAATATCCACGTAATCAAGAAAGTTGCTTCAGAACTCAAATACACCAAGGCATAGGAAATAGCGCGGGAGGAGAGACGACTCCGGTTTGACTCGCTCGGGTTAGACCCTCCTAAGACAAATATGTAGGGTACAATTCTCGGAGTGACTGTGATTAATTGCTCCGTCGGAGAATAGCCCCCAAATGAGACTAAGGACTCTGATAGGACTTAGATGGTGTGACATCTAAGTGACTCGAAAGTGGGGTACGTGAGACAACACGTGTAAGACATGACCCTTAGAGCAATCGTGAGTGATCGCCCTGCTGAAGGGTAGCCCCCAAGTGGGATTGAAGACATTGTTAAAACTCGAGTGTTGGACGAGTGGCTCTTAGATGTAAGGATCACAAACCTTTTGTTATAGGGTTATGCCTTGTACAAGGTTGACTCGGCCTCGAGGAAAGGCAAACGGGGTAAGGAAAGAAACTTGTGATGTAAGATCGGCAGAGTTTCGACGCTTGAATAAGGATGACCCTGTACCCTGTGATTAGGGCAGACCGTTAAGTTAAAGGTTTCTTGAATTGGGATGACTCGACTAACGGATTGAAAGATGGGCGAAATTCCCTTAGGAAAGGTCGTGGGGACCGTCCTGCTAGAGGGAAAGATCACGTGGGACTTTCTAGTTAGGACTCGAGTGTTTTAGATGAACCTTCCATTTACGAGTGTATAACTCGTGTTGGTTGGTTATGCCTTTAGAAAAAGGCGGACTAGGATGGGGAAGAAACCCGTGATGTAGGATCGACGAAGTTTCGACGCTACAGACCTTCGACAACATTATGAAAAGACCCGACACACGGATAACGATAGGTCCTACAATAAGGAAGGTTTTTTTTAAAAAAATGATTGAATTTTGAAAATTGAGAGAACCGTCCTGAAATTAGTAGTGAGCCAATTGGACCGGGCATTTGAAATGTTAGAATGGTTGCGAGTAATTTCGCGTTTTGAAAATTGGGAGATGGTCTCGTCTTTTTAAATTGGCAGCATGCCGACAGGACCGGGTTTTTTTTGAACAGTTGAGTATTTGGAATTTTGAAAATTTGAATATCGAAAATAAATTTCATAAAATTTGAAAATCGAAAATAAGATCCCACAGATTTGAAAATTGAAAACGACATCTCGGAGATTTGAAAATTGAGAATGGTATCTCGAAAATTTGAATATCGCGAATGGCATTACGAAGATTTGAAAATCGAAATTGAATTTTGAAAATTCGAAAAATTGAATAGGGATCAGAAAATTCGAATATTGAAATGGATAGCATGCCGGCTAGAAAATAGGCTTGTTTTGAGTCAAATCTTAAGTCTAAATTTCGGCAGCTTTCCGATTTTTTGAAAATTGGATTTTTTGAAAAGATGAATTTTTTGGAATGACGGTTTTTGAAAATGACACGAAAACCAAGTAGCACATAGTCACGTAAGCATTATAACGACACCATGTATGCTTTACACTAAGTCTCGGTCGGTCTAAATAAGGTCTATACCAGTGCGTATAGCCTTTTTGAGAATCGGGACGGACTTTCTAAGTCGAGTTGATCTTAGAACATGCCGCGAAACCCATACGAATTAGCCATGAACACCTTGACATAACTAATCTTGAATATATCACGGTATAGTGGGGACGTCAGTCACCAGTACCGGCCCGGGTAAAAATGGGGTTATGCATGAACTGTAAAACTAAAGCGCGTATTGTACTAATCGAACGATTTATTCTTGAGTCTCACCCTGAGGATCCCGATGGTAAGTTACACATCAGTCTTCCCCAGCGGAGTCACCAAATTGTGGACATGACATAGGTTCACCCCGACGAGGCCACTCGCAGGTTTGGGGAGGCGAATGAATCTCATGTGAGATGGATCTCGGGTTGAAATTTAAATCAAAATGGAGTCGCCACCGTAATTTTTGGGAGTTCGGGCCCATTCGAACCCACTTTATATCCTTGTGGGCCGTGCACAGGCCAGGGTACGACCCATTTTGATTTCAGACTTTATGGGGTTCGTCCCTTTGCATTGCGATACCGATACCGACATTATCGGTTACCATGTATTGAATGACTCTCGTGCGCCAACGGTTTTGGACATCCGGAAACCGAGGTTCTGAGTAAGGGGAAGGGTACGTGTTGGGAAGCCCACAAAGGACACCCAACCCCGCCCGCACTTTAGCGACCTCTACTAAGATATCGTTACGATTTTAGAATACGCGCGTTAGTAATTCGGTTGAAATGTTATGCAAACAGTATTTTGACTAAACATGTGAAGATTTGAATAAGTTGTTATGTCGATTTAATGCATTTAATTCACGTCAAAGTGGTTTGCATGCGAGGTTCGTTTTAGTATAATAAAACAAACAACGAGAAATAAGTACAAAAGAAGAAACAAACGAGTTAGTAACGATAACAACGGTTTGTAAGTGGGTTAGAATGATATAAAAGACATGATGTATGGTTTTGAAAAGAGTAGGACACGTGATGGACTTGACACGTGTTGACCAAAGTCATAAAAAAAAGGTTTATCGAGGTTTAAAGTATGTGAAAAGCTCACGGCTGGGCGCGACAGAGGTCACTCGATCGAGTCATGGAGGGACTCGATCGAGTGCCTCTTGAAAAAAACCTCCTGCCTCGATTTTTGAGGTGCCACTCGATCGAGTCAGGCGTGACACTCGATCGAGTGGTCCTCGAAAAACCTTCTGCCTCTGTTTTTGAGGTGCCACTCGATCGAGTGGGCTAGGCACTTGGTCGAGTGCCCCCTGTACGAATGTTAGTTCGTTTCGAAATTGCTTTTAACTTTGAAAATTGATAATTTTGCTAAGTCGTGTAAAAATGTGATACGATTTATACTCGACATAAATTTTTGATACTCGTCATATTCGATACTTGATTATGAAATCAATATCTAATATTTAGAGTGAATTTTTAGAAAAGACATTATAAGTTTGTTTTAAATTAAACTAAAACAAAATAATTCTCTCCGCGTTATAATGTCATAATTAGTCCTTTCGGACTATGTGACGATTATTTCGGCATCAACGAGTTCGTGCTAGTTCGATTTATTGACTAATTCTTTTAGACATGATATTCGACTATAGAGTCGATATCGCATCTTAAGAACAATCGTTTTATGTAAATTAGATAGTAGTAACGATTGATAAGTGTGTTTTGTAGTGCTTATTCCTTGTGTTTGGTCCCGGTTTCTCTTGTGGAATTGCTCTTTGCAGCGGTTTTCGAGGCTACTTACGCTTCTTCTAGTTTGTTTTAGGTTCCTAAGGCCAATCTTGGAGAAATGGAACGATTCCAACTCGTTTCCGACACATATGGAGCCAACGAAGAGAAGCGACGATCACTCGGTGGCTTAGACTCGATCCAGGGCCCTTAGCACCCATTCCCGAGTCCCGTGGGGCCCGTTCCCGAGCACCGAGAATCGATAAGAAGCCTAGGAAGAACAAGTAGGGACCTATGGGATCATATTTGAAGCCTACATGACCCATCCCGGTCGGGAAGACATCCATCACGACCGGGATGAGAAGCAAAGGAAGGACGACTCACTGGAGGTCCATCCCGGCCGGAACCAGGTCCATCCCGACCGGGACCACCTCATCCCGACCGGGATCACCTCCTTCCCGGCCAGGATGGACCCAGAACACAGTTGTCTTCGCTTTTTCCGCCTCCTTTATTTTTGTAACCCTTTATATACCCCCCCCCCCCCCTCTTGTATTCATTCATTATCCTTTACATTACCCACTAAACCCTAGATTACTTTAGGTTAGATTAGCTGAGATTACTGTAGATTAGTCCTTAACTAGTCCTTAATCTAGTTAGTTACTCTTGTGTTATTGGAATTCTTGAAGATTTCTATCAAGATTGACAAACTTGGTGGATTTATTTTGGGTTTTCTCTATATATGCAAGTTCTCATCTTTTCCATTCATCCATTAGTTTGGTATAATCTTTCTCATCCCTTTACTCTTAATATTCTTTGTTATTCAAGTTTTCATCTTTATTCATTGTTTGTTGTTCATCCTTGTTCTTCATAATGAATGTTTTGATTCTTGTGTTTGTTTCTCTTGTTTGTGTTAGTTTTAGTTTGATTATGTGTGAGTAGTTTTCCCCTAGGGTTAGTAGGGGGATTGGGTGTGATTAGGGATGATTAGGGTGAGATGGGTGGTATTAGTTGTTGTTTTTGTTGTTTCCTGTTTTCCTTGCACTCTACATGTTTGATGAAATGCATGTGAGACTTGAGATGATCATTCCTTGTTTTTCTTGCCTCCTCTCTTGTATGTGTTTGTTTGGTTGTAGGTTTGGTTCCCTCATTAGTAGCGAGAGCGTGATGAGGATGACCCCTAGGCCGGTTAAGTAGCGAGAGCCCGATCGTAACCTAGGCTACGAAAGCATTCTAGTAACCCCCGTTTCCTCCTTTTGATCTCCTTGACATCCATGAACCCGACCTAGCCCTAGTTTCTTCTTGTTGATTTATTTGATTCCATTTTTCATTAGTTGCTTGTTTAGCTTAGTTATTAGTCGACAGTAGCCATCCCCTAGTTTAGTTGGTCTCGAACCTAGTCTAGGACCGTAGCTCACCTTAGTCTAAACCCATTTTCCGTCCCTGAGGATATCGACCCGACTTACGCTTGCTACCAAGCCTAGGTTAGTTGGTTTTATTTGATTTGATCGGCGGGATCCACGACAAATCCCTCCCGTCAAATTGGCGCCTTTGCCGGGGATGGCGTAGTTTAGACTTTTGTGTGCTTAGTTTTAGACTTTGTTCTTTATTTTTGTGTTTTCTTCTCCTTGTGTATCTCTGTTCTTTCTTCTTGGGTGCTTATTTCTCCCTTACTTGTGCCTCAAAAGCACTAGGCTACTAAAGTTTGCTCAAGTGCTTCTAGTTCATCCAATGTATCAAGGCAACGTTATGAAAATGGTGCATCCAAGCTACCATCAATCGTCATGGGACAATCATGGGGCAAATTACCAAGACCCACAATTTTACTAACCATATCAATCTCATCAACAATCTTATGAACCCCCTCCATATGGCTACCATGAAAGTTGTCATGGATCATTCCAAAATCCTAACAACTACCATATATCCTCACATAACCCACAACCAAAAATCCCCAACTTTGAGCTTTGTCAAATGATGATTCAAATGCAAAAGAGTCAACAAGAGATGATGATTCAAATGCAAAGGGGCCAAGAGGAGTTCAAGGCACTCATGGCTCGTTACAGGATGTTGGCCACTCGAGCTCTACAACTTGTTGAGGAAGGTTCATTTGGGCTAGAAGATCGGTTGTCTCCACAAGGAAACCAACCCGATTATGAAGCCACGAATGAAGAAGAGAGGGTCGACCAAGGGATCATTGTTGAGAGTCGCTTGGATGGTGAAGATATGGGAATAATGGAGGAAGTTGAAGCTTCAAGGGTCAACAATGAGGAGGAAGTTGAACATGATTCTCAAAGTTACACTTGGGAAGCTAATGTATTGTCTATTAAATTGGACTTGTTTGATTTTCTTCGTGATGAATCGGATGTTGACAATCCGAAGCCAAGTGAAGAGAAGACTCCTCTAGACCAAATTGACAAGGTGAGTGAAAAGGAAGGTAATACTTGGGAGAAAGAGATAGATGCCTTAGAACTTGCCTTGAATGGGAAATTGGAGGAGCCGATTAGGGGATTTGGAGATGCTATGCTAGACCAAACCGTCGAAGAAATTGAGGCCGCCATCAAAGGCCTTGAGTTTCTTCATGGTGAGAATTCTAGTAAGAATGACGATGAGGTCTCCCCTAAAGCCTCCAATGAAGAAAACTTGATGCCTTCACCTCCTTTATCGCACTCGATTTCAAGTGCCTTGTCCTGTGAGACGGTTGATGAAGTGGATCCTTGTCGGGCGGCGGAAAAGAGTGCTACTCTTGACCCCGTAGAAGAAGCAACACCCTTAGGGTGTGATCTCCCAAATCATAACGCCAAGAATGACTTTAGACCACTATACCCACCGGATGTCATAAGAGTCGTTGCTATGTTGGTTTGAAAAACCCGGAAGATCATAAGAAACCTGAGCATAATGGATTAGATGATTGCTTCTTAACTCCGACTTGGAAACTCTTGTTGATGGCTTGGCTCGGCCACATGAGCCTTAACGAAGATGTTGCTAGAGCATTTGATTTACTCCTCCGAGCTCTTGATGGCTATGGAGGAGTAGATGGTGAGAGTACCAAGTTGTAAATACCTTTTTCCTTTTCCTTTTCCTTTGTATTTGTATTTGTATTTGTATGTTTGGATAGTTTGATTTCTAGGATTTTTTTTAGGTTTGTGTGGAGTTCTTGTACTTTGGAATTCTTCTTGAGTGATGTGAGGGAGGGATTCTTGATTGTGGTTATTGAGCTTTCTTGATAGGTTTGAAGTGAAGATGAAGAGTTTAGAAAGGGTTATGGATGTTAGAAGCTTTGATGCTTGGTGGAGGAAGTCGGTTTTTAAGCTTCTCGTAAGCTTTTGGGGACGGGATCTTGGATCCCGAGAGTAGTACTTGTCATTTGGGTGAAGCTATCAAGTGAAGGTGAAGGACTAGAAAGGCCATCCCAACCGGGATGAGCATCTTCCCGACCGGGATGGGGTCCTGCGGCCCCCTTTTGCCTTCTTTTCTTCATTAAAGCCCCACCCCACCACTTTACACCCCCACCCAACCTCCCTGCTCAACTTAGCCTCTATCATTTCATCCCTACACTCAATTTCACACCTTCATCTCATCTTCTCACCTCTATACACCGAGTTTCCCCCTAATTAAATCCCAACCCCATTACACCATTACAAGCCCGAAACTTGAGACTACATTGAGGAAGAGGAAGAATATCGATGAAGACAGGCAAATGTGCCGATAATGATCATTGAGACGATGGAGTTGGTTGAGTTGCTAACCGTTTGGTAAGGCGACTCTCCTTTCTTTTCCGTCTTTTATTGCTAGGTTTTCTTTGTATGTCCTCCTTCCCTTTTATGTATTTGGTGTCATGATGGCCCTCGGGGCCTTTGTGGTCATTGCTCCCAATTCTCGATGACGTGATTACATCGTCGGGAATCATTTGAAAAATCCAAATTGACAAGTATTTTCACTTTTTCTTTATTTTTATTTTCTTTTGGTAGGATTTAGTCGGATTTAGGCCGAATCCGGGCTAGGTGACTTGATTACACCTAGCCCTCCCCTCCCATTTCCTTATATTTTCTTCTTTTTATTTCTTCCCCCATCCATATCTTTTCTTGTCTCGGCCCTTAGTGACTTGATTACACCCCGGCCGGACACATTGTATCCTTTCTTCACTTTCATTTTTGATTTTTAGCTTTACTTTTCCCTTTTTCTCTTCTTTTTAGTGTCTCCACACACTACCGATCGAGCATAAGGACATTGCTCGGTTTAAGTGTGGGGGAGCGATATCCTAGTCTAGTTTAGCTTTATTTTCGTAGTTTTTTCGAAAAATGTTTATAAAATTCCTAAAAATTTGAAAAAATTCATAAAAAACCAAAAAGATTTTCATTTGTGTCTTTTTCTTTTGTGTCTTCGTGTCGTGTTTTTGTGTTTTGCATGTGTGTTTTGCCCCCTTTTTCCTTGTAGGTCGCTTGATCACCGTTAACTTTGGAGAGCTTTCAAGACATCCGGTAACATCATTTTATCCCTTTTTCCTCTTTGTCTCTTGTGGACTTTGGAGGATATTTTGTGATGATGTGTGCTCGGGTGGATCTTTTTGGAGTTTGTGGTCGATGAAGTTGCTTGTTTGGAAGTTTCGGAGTGGTGATTGTTTATTTTCTTATGTCATTGTTTTGTTTTGTCTTGTTTCGTTTCATTTTCTTTCGTCTATGTTTAGTCTTGTGTAGTTTGTGTCTAGTATAGAATGTTTTTGAAAACCCGGTTTTGAAGCAAGTGCGCAAGCGTTTACTTTCCCTTCCTGGTGATATGAATCGATTCTTGGACTTTAGTCTAGTAGAATGACTTTAAATCAATAGTTTCGTTGGTTTTTTACCTTGAGTCCACCTAGTCTACTAGGGATTTACTGCGGGATTTGCATTTTGACCATTTTGACCACCCACGGAGTGAAAAGACCTGGGTTGCCGAGTCCCGTCCTCTTAGGTGACCATGATTCGAAATTGATTGATTAGTCCAAGTTTTCCCCCTTTTTGTGGGTTTGAAGGGAAAGCGCGCGCCCGACATACCCATTTCCCTACATTCTACACATATCTTACAAATAAGTTGCATCGCCGAGGTTTCTATACTTACTTGGTTACAAGAAATGTCTATGATACAAAATTTTGGCCAAAAGGGCAAACCAAGAAAGAAAAAAAGAAAGAAAAGAAAGAAGAAAAGGAAATGGCGCAACAAATAAAAAGAAAAACAAAATACAAAAGAAGAAAAAGAAATGGCATAGCAAATCAAAAGCAAAATGCAGAAGACCAATGCCAAAGAAAATCATCTCACAAAAAAAAATTCTCACCCCCTCAAAAATAAGCTTTTTACCAACTGTTATCGTGAAGAGCCTACCAAAGGACCGAGTCCCTAGGAAGGATGATAGCGGTAATGGTCGGTCTTCCCTCATTTTGCAACCATTATCCACCTTTTTACTTGGGCTAGTTATGTTATTTTTGAGCATGGGACGACCCTCTTGGCTTAACGCTAAAGGGGGCGGGGTTTCACTTACCTACAATGTCGACTAACTCCGTGGTTCATCCTTTTTCCATCCCGCCGATCGTCCCGTAGTACGTTCTTAGAATGTTAGGAGGACCTAGGTAAGTTACCAACGTTTTTATTGCTTTGATGTCATACTATTAGGATTTTGTCCATATCGATTTGTGTTATTAGCTTGGGAACGTTGTCACTTGCCTTTAGTCCTTAACTGGTGTTTCTTTCACCGCTTTGTTGAGGGAAGCGGTATTTGTTTTTTCTTGGATGCAACCGATTGTTGTTTGTTTGTTTGTTTGTTTGTTTGTGTATTTATGTCTTTTCGTGTTCGGTTGTATCCACAGTTTTGTCGCAAGACCTCACTTGCCTTGCGGAGAACACTTTTCCTCTAAGTGTTCTCGCGTGAGTTTAAAGGGCGTAGGGTGCGCTAATACCCGCTCGGTTAGTAGTCTAGTTTCTTTTAGTTTTTAGTTAGTTCGTGCTTACTCGAGGGCGAGTAAGGGTTAAGTGTGGGGGAGTTGATAAGTGTGTTTTGTAGTGCTTATTCCTTGTGTTTGGTCCCGGTTTCTCTTGTGGAATCGCTCTTCAAAGCGGTTTTCGAGGCTACTTACGCTTCTTCTAGTTTGTTTTAGGTTCCTAAGGCCAATCTTGGAGAAATGGAACGATTCCGACTCGTTTCCGACACATATGGAGCCAACGAAGAGAAGTGACGATCACTCGGTGGCTTAGACTCGATCCCGAGCCCTTGGGACCCATTCCCGAGTCCCTTGTGGCCCGTTCCTGAGCACCGAGAATCGATGAGAAGCCTAGGAAGAGCAAGTAGGGACCTATGGGATCATATTTGAAGCCTACATGACCCATCCCGGTCGGGAAGACATCCATCACGAGCGGGATGAGAAGCAAAGGAAGGACGACCCACTGGAGGTCCATCCCGACCGGGACCACCTCATCCCGACCGGGATCACCTTCTTCCCGGCCGGGATGGGCCCAGAATGCAGTTGTCTTCGCTTTTTCCGCCTCCTTTATTCTTGTAACCTTATATATACCCCCTCTTGTATTCATTCATTATCCTTAACATTACCCACTAAACCCTAGACTACTTTAGGTTAGATTAGCTTAGATTACAGTAGATTAGTCCTTAATTAGTCCTTAATCTAGTTAGTTACTCTTGTATTATTTGAATTCTTGAAAATTTCTATAAAGATTGACAACCTTGGTGGATTTATTTTGGTGTAGACACCCACATTTGGTCGCTAGGTGTCTATAGTGGTTCCCAAAACACACCCGATGATGATCGGACGCAAACGTGTTTCCACGCGCTCGGATATAGGCTCAAAACCATTAGTTGCTGGCTTGGGCTTTTTATGGAGTACAAATCTCACAAAACCAACCTCAAATTCAGACCCGGTGGGTCGTTTCCAATAAAATAAGACTAATTTGGGTCAAAACCGACACCGGGAATAAAACCGACTTTTAGCGATTGGGTCAAACCCCGGTCAAAGCCGTTTCCAAGACACAAAAAACAGCCGTGCAAACATCGAAAGTCCAATCCAAATACAAAACCCACAAAATATCCAACTCAAGGTCCAAAGACCCGGATCTCGTGCTCCAGCTGACCCACTCGATCGTGTGCTCAGCCCACTCGATCGAGTGGGCCCTCATTCAACCCCGACTGCGTTGTTCTGGGCCACTCGACCGAGTTAGTAGTTTACTCGGTCGAGTAACCCTAGACGGGGTATGTGAGCTTTGCCTATATACACCCCTATTGCATGTCATTAACACACTTGGGACACATCTTTTACAACCCTAATCAACCCTAATCTACATTCAAAAACCCTAACCCTAGCATCTATGAATCCAAACCCTAAACCACCATAACTTAATCTACGTAAACCTCGATACTCCCGTGCTCCAGCCACAACTAACGAGTTCTATCCGAGACTAAGAAACATGTAGGTTGAGGGTGCAAAATCCCGTTCTTCTCTCTTATTTTCCTCCTCGCGTCGTCCGGCCTTCACGTCCGTCGTTGTCGTTTTTTAAAATTTTTTTTATTCCATCGTCGCGTCTATAATATCGATAATAATTACTAGTATAAAAGCATTAAAATACTTGCGGACTCGTGTCGAGCGCGAATGATGTCGGGATAAGGAAATCCGAATATACAAGGGTGTTTCACCCGACGTTGCCGGTCGCTTATCCCGACACCCCTAGCGCTTGATTGTTGAAGTAAGTCAACGTAAACAATAGCTTTTTATTTTGTTCATGTCGTCATATTCCATCAATTTCAAAACGATTTCCGAATCAAACATCTTTTTTCTTAGTTAAGGTCGACATCACACAATCCGTAAGGATTTATTATGATGTCGGGAAGCCGAGGGAATCAAATCAAGTCCGTTTTAATTAAAGTAATCGCGAAGCGTCAATCTATTTAGATTCGGTACCAACTCAATAGTTGGATGTCGAATCTAAACGATTCAGTCAATAAATTAAACTAATACGATTTTCGTTGATGCTAAAATAGTTGTCATCTAATTCGATAAGAATTAATTACAACACTATAAACGCGAAGAAATCTATATCGTTTTAGTTAATTTAAACGACTTATAGCATCTTCCTTAGTTTCGCTCTAATATCGAACATCGGATACGACGAGTGTCAAAATCCGAATCGAGCATAAATTATATAATATTTATGCCCGATTTAGCCGAATCAACGATTTATCCAAAATTAAAACGCAATTTCGAAATCAATAAGAATTGCAAAGCGAACCCTAGTTCGTACAGGGGGCACTCGATCGAGTGCCTAGTCCACTCGGTCGAGTGGCACCCTAAAACGAGACAGAAGGTTGTTTTGACAACCACTAGGTCGAGTCTCGCAATGACTCGATCGAGTGGCCGTGCACTCGGTCGAGTTCCCTCATAACTCGGTCGAGTGACGTCACGAAACCCAGGACAGAAGCTTTTCAGAGGTCTACTCGGTCGAGTGGCCCCTTTATCACGTCAAACCGTGAGTCCCACAACGTTGTTTTAGTCTCGTCAATACTTTTTTATGACTTAGGTCAACACGTGTCAAATCTATCGCGTGAATTATTACTTTTCAAAACCATGCATCTTCTCATTTGCATCATCCCATATCATTCTACATTCTTTGCAAACCGTTATTATCGTCATTTATCAATACTAACAAGTTTGTTACTTTTTTTGTTGATTTATTTTCGTTGTCTATTTTATTATATTAAAATAAACCTCGCATTCTAAATATAACTTTGACGTTAGTATTAGATGCATTAAATCGACATAGCAACCCATTCAATTTTTCGCATGTTTAGGGAAAACAATGTTTGCATATCATTTCATAGTTCTACTAACGCGCGTATTAAAACGTCATTCGATATCTTAGTAGAGGCCGCTAATGTGCGGGCGGGGTTGGGTGTTCTTTGTGAACTTCCCAAAACGTACCCTCACCCCTTACTCAAAACCTCGGTTTCCGGATATCAGAAACCGTTGGCGCACGAGAGTCATTCAATACACGGTATCCGATAATGTCGATATCGGTATCAAATGCAAAGGGACGAGCCCAATAAACTCTGACATCCGAATGGGCCATACTTTGTGCATGGCCCACTAAGATATAGAGTGGGTTCGAACGGGCCCGAACTCCCACAAAGTTCGGTGGCGACTCCACTTCGATTTAAATTTCAATTCGACCTATCTCATATGGAGATTCATTCGCCTCCCCAAATCCGCGCGTGGCCGCGTCGGGGTGGACCTATGTCTTGTCCATAATTTGGCGACTCCGCTGGGGATTAACTGATGTGTGACTTACCATCGGCATCCTCAGGGTCAGACTCGAATAGAAATCATTTGACTAGTACAATACGCGTTTTAGTTTTACGGTTCATGCATAAACCTATATTTTCCCGGGCCGGTACTGGTGACCGACGTGCCACTATATCGTGATGTACTCTAATATGGATATGTCAAAGGTGTCCATAGTCGATTCGTATGGGTTTCGCGGCATGTTCTAAGCTCAACTCGACTTAGGAAGTCCGTCCCGATTTTCGGATAGGCTATGCACACTGGTATAGACCCTTTTTAGACCGACCAAGACTTAGTGTAAAGCATACAGGGTGTCGTCATAAAGCTTGCGTGACTACCTGCTACTTGGTTTC
The DNA here is from genome assembly GCA_958450325.1 of Agrostemma githago. Lineage (NCBI taxonomy): Eukaryota > Viridiplantae > Streptophyta > Magnoliopsida > Caryophyllales > Caryophyllaceae > Agrostemma > Agrostemma githago. The sequence continues at coordinate 22,342,212 of OY288255.1, read as the reverse complement.
CGAGTCGTTTTCAAAAAACAGACATTTCAAAAAATGCATCTTTTCAAAAATATTCAATTTTCAAAAACTCGGAAAATTGCCGAAAATTAGACTTAAGATTTGACTTAAAACAAGCCTTTTTTCTAGCCGGCATGCTGCCCATTTCAAAATTCGAATTTCCGATCCACTATTCGATTTTCGAATTTTCAAAATTCAATTTCAATTTTCAAATCTTCGAGATGCCGTTTTCGATTTCCAAATCTTCGGGATCCCATTTCCAATTTTTCAAATTATCGGAAATTCTTTTTTTTGATATTCAAATTTCAAAATTGCAAGTATTCAACTTTTCAAGAACCCGGGAAGCTACCGAATTTAGGACTTATGATTTTACTCAAAACAGCCAATTTTTGGCTAGTATGCTGCCCATTTTAAAATTCAAAAATCTTTTCAAAACTTCAAAATTTCAGCCCGACGGCATTTTAACGGTTTCAATAGTCAGGCCCTCCACCGACTTTCTCGGAATTCTAACTTCCTTTTCAAAACTTTTCTCTTCTTAGGACTTCCCGTATTTAGCAGTGTCGGGTTTTGTCATAAGTCGTCGAAAGTCTTTAGCGTCGAAACTCCGTCGATCTTACATCACGGGTTTCCTCCTTATCCCAGTCCGCCTTATTTGACTAAGGCATGGCCTACCTACCAAGGAAAGCCCGTTTACACACTCGAGTCCAAACTAGAAAGTCTCACGCGACCTTTCCCTCCAACAGGACAGTCCCCACGACCTTTCCTAAAGGAATTTCGCCCGTCTTTCAATCCGTTAGTCGAGTCGTCCCAATTCGAAAGTCCTTTAACTAAAGGGTCTACCCTAATCACAGGGCCGTCTTTATTCGGGTCGAGTCGAGGGTCTCTAGCGTCGAAACTCTGCCGATCTTAGATCGCAAGTTTCTTCCCTTACCCCGTTTGCCTTTCCTCGAGGCCGAGTCAACCTTTTACAAGGCATAGCCCTATAACAAAAGGTTCGTGATCCTTACGTCTAAGGGTCATTCGTCCAACACTCGAGTCACCTAGGGTTAGGTCACAACGGTTGGTCTGAGCACGTAGCACGGTCAAACACGGTCACCCCATTTTCGGATTCACCCTTCTGCAGCTTAAGTCTGATTCGCGGTCGTTACTTTATCTAGGTCAACGTCCGGGTTTCCCGATCCGAGAATTTTAGTCATTTCTGTCACCCTGGGCCATATCTAGTTTGACTCATCCTCTTGCATGTATGCAAAACCGAGCTTAGGCGAGTTCTAACACCTGTCGTTTCTTCCGATCAGGGACCCTATGAACGAGACCCCACCAAACCACAACAAATCCCGCGCCGTCCACAAAGGGGATATCCAGGGGAGTATGCTTATGCTGTCTTGCTCCATTAACAATATCTTCTCAAAAATCAATACCGCCCTAGATAACCTAAATGTCAGGGTGACCACCATCGAAGAAGACTTTGTAAGAACACGATCCCGTCTAACACAACTAGAGCGGGTAAGGCAGCCAATCACCCAATTGAGCCATTTGAAGGGTGAACACTCTTACGAAACTGTCCGATACCCTCAAGATGGCAAGACCGAGAGAGGTAACCCTCAAGTCACCTCTCCAAAAATCAAGAACCAGTCAAAGGTAAGGACATTTACCCACTTGGATATGTCCTACACCGTCGCTTTCCAAAGGTTGGTTTCGAAAAGGCTAAACTACCCATAGGCCCAATAGCCAACGTACCTTTGGAAAAACGCTCCAAAGCATAGAACGCCGAGCATTACTGCAAATTCCACAGAGGGAGGGGGCACGATACAAAACAGTGCTGGAAGCTGAAACACCTCATTCAAGACTTCCTCGATGCCGGGATGACTCCCGTTTTGGAAACATTATCACTTGCAAAGCCCCTCATGGACTATACAGGGCCCGATGACCAAAGCATCCAATCTACCTCTAATGCATCCAAGAGTCCGGATTTGATTTAAGTCCAAGTCTGAGTCCGAGTCTAGGATATACTATTTATTTCAATTTCAAAGTCAGAGTCATAGTCAGAGTCAGCTGTATTCTGTCCTCTTTTCAAATTCAATAAAATCATCTTTTCTATTTCTCATATATACTTTCCCTATGTGTTTCCGAGAACATGATGAACACCATCATACACTGTGAGCACACGCACGTGACTATTATAGGCACATCTATAATGACTGCAGGAAATCGAGACCCGAGTTTTCCTTTACCTGTTCCATGTCTGACATAGAAAGCCACATAACTACCCTTAGCATGAGCAATATCAAATCCTATGACAAATCTACGTGGTCTCCTAGTTTGGGTTCAAGACGGAAGGCAAACCCATTTCCCACAATAAACACCCATCCAATAAGACCAACCAATCCCTACCTTAGGTGTTAATCTGACCGACGGAAAAAAAGAGAAAAAAGCAAAAGGCCAAAACAAAAAAAGCAGGCCATCATAAAAAAAAGGCATCCATGACCAAGGTTAAACAGTCAACTAGACCGGGGCTGAGAGGTCAACCAACAGAAAATTCAAAAAACCCATGACTGGGGTCAATGGTCAACTCAAGTGAAAAACCCTTGACCGGGCACGGTCAATTCGAAAGCATCAAAACCCATACCATCAAATAGGGAGAAATAATCAAGCTGGTCAGCTAACACCACACTTAGCCTTCCCACATTACAACCCTCAAGACCTTCTCGAGACCAAGGCTAACAGAGAGCCCGGAATTTTGAGGATTCAAGCTCCATAGGATACCCCTAACCATTAGGGTCAGACATGGAAATCAGATCCCGCGTTATCAAACCTGCCAAATCAAAGTCCGAGCCATTTTTACTCGACTTCCCCCTTTCCTACCACATTGCAATACCTTACCCTTGAAGCCTTAGCCCCACAAAATCAAGCTCTAGATTTCGAAAACATCAAAGCCACTTGCGACCTAGCTCCACATTTCCAAAAACATCCAAACCAGTTACCAACCCCAAACACGGGAACTCAACTTGCAGTCGGCATAGAACATGCCCAAATAGTTCACACCACCTCTAGGGGCTACCCCGGGGAACGCTCACAGTCACAGGATCAACATCCTAACCATTCCAGCCCTTTGATCAAGACATCATTGGAAATGCACCTAGCCTACATCTTCAATATGGCTAGTTACACACAAAGTCCTATTAGACTAGGCACCATAATATATCTTTAAATTCACTGAACTACGGCTTGGTTTGATTTCACCGCACGTGAATACGTAGGTAGCCTTTCAACAGAGGCACAACCACCCACATTGACACACATTCAAAAAAGCACCATAATTCCGGTCACGACACTGTCATGTTCTCAACAGCTAGCTTTGTCATCTTGGGGGCTTCTCCTAGGCAGAAGTTCTCCATCCACTCACATAATCTAAATACTTTCAAAATATAGCCTCCTTTCTGTAGTGTGTCCTAGTACTCGACTCAGTCGAAGACGAGAGTCTGTCAGGGACTCGAAGCAATACCCACTTTGGAAATGTACCCTAAAATCAAAAATCCAGAAGAGCACTAGACTACCACAGTCTCATTACAGACTACTGCAATTCCCCTACAACGCATCCTTCCTATTTTGATGTACAACCGTGTTGCCACTCGCCTAGGCTACGGAATAGCGCAACTTAAGAGTCTTGTTAGGTGGCCCAGCCCCCTACCGAGTCACAGTCCAACCCTTAGAGAGTCCAGTTCGTGTCTGTCAACTCATCCTGTCACGTCCAGAGTTGAGTCTGTCGGTATGTCTCTCTTCAAATTCTCATTTTAAAATTTGAAAAACTTAGCCATTTGAGAAAATCCTTTTCGACAAGGTCAAATTTCGGTCTATTTAAACTGCAAATTTCTTGTCTACCACTTTTAATTTTGAAAACCTATCTCCTAGCACGTGAGTTGCTTTTAGGACTTCGATTTCAAAATGAAGCAAAAAATCATTTTCCCCAGCGCAAGTCAGTTTATAGATGCTAACTGCATTTCTTGTATGCTATCTTGCTATCTGCTATATTTCCTATTTCAGCCTGTATATCTAACATTTCAGGTACCAGCTTGGCTTCCCGAAGGAACATCAAGTTTTTCATTCCCCAGCGCAAGTCGTGTTTTACCTACGTATTGCATGCAAAATTTTATATAACCTATACAGGTACGACTCAAGGCTTCAGAAACAAGCCCGCGCAGTTCACATATATCTCCCCAGCAGAAAGCCCAAGACGACATCTTCTCTCGAATCAACAAGGGATGGGCCCATATACAGGCGCACCCGGGACTTATACGACAGGTCCAATTCCCCAGCAGATAGCCCGAGGCGGCATTCTCCCCAGAATAGCACAGGATGGGTCCATATATAGGCGCACCCAGGACTTATACAACAAGTCTGATTCCCCGCGTAATTTTGGATTGGGATGTGTCTGCAAACGGACACACCCAGGGCTTTCTAGGCAAGCCCCCACGTAATTATGAGATGGGATGTGTCTACAAAAGGACACACCCAGGGCTTTCTAGGCAAGCCCCCACAGTGTTCCGAGATGGGATGTGTCTGCAAACGGACACACCCAGGGCTTTCTAGGCAAGCTTCCGCATAGTTCTGAGATGGGATGTGTCTGCAAACGGACACACCCAGGGAATTCTAGGCAAGCTCCCGTATAGTTCTGAGATGGGATGTGTCTGCAAACGGACACACCCAGGGCTTCTTAGGCAAGCTCCCGCGCAGCTCCAAGACAGGATGTATTCTTATACAGATACACCCAGGGTTTAAAAAAAAACAAGTCCCACGGAGCTACTCCCGACAACAGTACTCAGGTATGATTTCTATCTTATGGCTGGCGGGCCCTTTCACGCAAGTCTAATAGACTATAAACGACCCGACCGGAAGTCTGCCAGGTCTTAATCCTCGATTGGCCTAGTAGCTACTCTGACTTTCGCCTTTTCCAAGCCTCAGTCAGAGTGGGGGCTCTGTAGACACCCACATTTGGCCGCTAGGTGTCTATAGCGGTTCCCAAAAAACACCCGATGATGATCGGACGCAAACGTGTTTCCACGCGCTCGGATATGGGCTCGAAACCATTAGTTGATGGCTTGGGCTATTTATGGAGTACAAATCTCACAAAACCGACCTCAAATTCAGGCTCGATGGGTCGTTTCCAATAAAATAAGACTAATTTGGGTCAAAACCGACACCGGGAATAAAACCGACTTTTAGCGATTGGGTCAAACCCCGGTCAAAGCCATTTCCGAGACACAAAAAACAGCCGTGAAAACATCGAAAGTCCAATCCAAATACAAAACCCACAAAATATCCAACTCAAGGTCCAAAGACCTGGATCTCGCGCTCCAGCTGACCCACTCGATCGAGTGCTCAGCCCACTCGATCGAGTGGGCCCTCATTCAAGCCCGACTGCGTTGTTCTGGGTCACTCGACCGAGTCAGTAGGTTACTCGGTCGAGTAACCCTAGACGGGGTATGTGAGCTTTGCCTATATATACACCCCTATTGCATGCCATTAACACACTTAGGACACAATCAACCCTAATCTACATTCAAAAACCCTAACCCTAGCATCTAGGAATCCAAACCCTAAACCACCATAACTTAACCTACGTAAACCTCGATACTCCCGTGCTCCAGCCAAAACTAACGAGTTCTATCCGAGACTAAGAAACATGTAGGTTGAGGGTGCAAAATCTCGTTCTTCTCTCTTCTCTTCCTCCTCGCGTCGTCCGGCCTTCACGTCCGTCCTCGTCGTTTTTTTATTTTTTTTATTCCGTCATTGCATCTATAATATCGATAATAATTACTAGTATAAAAGCATTAAAATACTTGCGCATTCTTGTCAAGCGTGAATGATGACGGGCTAAGGTAATCCGAATATACAAGGGTGTTTCACCCGACTTTGCCGGTCGCTTATCCCGACACCTCTAGCGCTTGATTGTTGAAGTAAGTCAACGTAAACAATAGCTTTTTATTTTGTTCTTGTCGTCATATTCCATCAATTCAAAACGATTTCTGAATCAAACATCTTTTTTCTTAGTTAAGGTCGAAACCCTTTTGACGCGGATCCCACATCACACAATTCGTAAGGATTTATTATAATGTCGGGAAGCCGAGGGAATCAAATCAAGTCTGTTTTAATTAAAGTAATCGCGAAGCGTCAATCTATTTAGATTCGGTACCAACTCAATAGTTGGATGTCAAATCTAAACGATTCAGTCAATAAATTAAACTAATACGATTTTCGTTGATGCTAAAGTAGTTGTCATCTAATTCGATAAGAATTAATTACGACACTATAAACGTGGAGAAAATGTATATCGTTTTAGTTAATTTAAACGACTTATAGCATCTTCTTTTGTTTCGCTCTAATATTCGATATCGATTCAATAATCGAACATCGGATACGACGAGTGTCAAAATCCGAATCGAGCATAAATTATATAATATTTATGACCGATTTAGCCGAATCAACGATTTATCCAAAATTAAAACGCAATTTCGAAATCAATAAGAATTGCAAAGCGAACCCTAGTTCGTACAGGGGGTACTCGATCGAGTGCCTAGTCCACTCGGTCGAGTGGCACCCCTAAAATGAGACAGAAGGTTGTTTTGACAACCACTTGGTCGAGTCTCGCAATGACTCGATCGAGTGGCCGTGCACTCGGTCGAGTTCCCTCATAACTCGGTTAAGTGACGTCACGAAATCCGGGACAGAAGCTTTTCAGAGGTACACTCGGTCGAGTCCCTCAATGACTCGGTCGAGTGGCCCCTTTATCACGTCAAACCGTGAGTCCCACAACGTTGTTTTAGTCTCGTCAATACTTTTTTATGACTTAGGTGAACACGTGTCAAATCTATCGCGTGAAATATTACTTTTCAAAACCATGCATCTTCTCATTTGCATCATTCCATATCATTCTACATTCTTTGCAAACCGTTATTATCGTCATTTATCGTTACTGACAAGTTTGTTACTTTTCTTGTTGATTTATTTTCATTGTTTATTTTATTGTACTAAAGTAAACCTCGCATGCTAAATATAACTTTGACGTTAGTATTAGATGCATTAAATCGACATAGAAACCCATTCAATTTTTCGCATGTTTAGGGAAAACAATGTTTGCATATCATTTCATCATTCTACTAACGCGCGTATTAAAACACCATTCGATATCTTAGTAGAGGCCGATAATGTGTGGGCGGGGTTGGGTGTTCTTTGTGAACTTCTCATCACGTACCCTCACCTCTTACTCAGAACCTCGATTTCCGGATGTCCGAAACCGTTGGCGTACGAGAGTCATTCAATACACGGTATCCGATAATGTCGGTATCGGTATCAAATGCAAAGGGACGAGCCCAATAAACTCTGACATCCGAATGGGCCATACTTTGTGCCTGGCCCACTAAGATATAGAGTGGGTTCGAACGGGCCCGAACTCCCACAAAGTTCGGTGGCGACTCCACTTCGATTTAAATTTCAATTCGACCCATCTCCTATGGAAATTCATTCGCCTCCCCAAACCCGCGCGTGGCCGCGTCGGGGTGGACCTATGTCATGTCCACATTTGGGTTTTCTCTATATATGCAAGTTCTCAGCTTTTCCATTCATCCTTTAGTTTGGTATAATCTTTCTCATCCCTTTACTCTTAATCTTCTTTATTATTCAAGTTTTCATCTTTATTCATTGTTTATTGTTCATCCTTGTTCTTCATAATGAATGTTTTGATTCTTGTGTTTGTTTCTCTTGTTTGTGTTAGTTTTAGTTTGATTATGTGTGAGTAGTTTTCCCCTAGGGTTAGTAGGGGGATTGGGTATGATTAGGGATGATTAGGGTGAGATGGGTGGGATTAGTTGTTGTTTTTGTTGTTTCCTATTTTCCTTGCACTCTACATGTTTGATGAAATGCTTGTGAGAGTTGAGATGATCATTCCTTGTTTTTCTTGCCTCTTTTCTTATATGTGTTTGTTTGGTTGTAGGTTTGGTTCCCTCATTAGTAGCGAGAGCATGATGAGGATGTCCCCTAGGCCGGTTAAGTAGCGAGAGCCCGATCGTAACCTAGGCTACGAAAGCATGCTAGTAACCCCCGTTTCCTCCTTTTGATCTCCTTGACATCCATGAACCCGGCCTAGCCCTAGTTTCTTCTTGTTGATTTATTTTCTTCCATTTTTCGTTAGTTGATTGTTTAGCTTACTTATTAGTCGACCGTAGTCATCCCCTAGTTTAGTTGGTCTCGAACCAAGTCTAGGACCGTAGCTCGCCTTAGTCTAAACCCATTTTCCTCCCTGAGGATATCGACCCGACTTACCCTTGCTACCAAGCCTAGGTTAGTTGGTTTTATTTGATCGGCGGGATCCACGACAAATCCCTCCCGTCAGCGATAATATCGATATTAGGAACGAGGAAAAAGAAAAGAAATAATAAATAAAAAAACGTGATGACGACGTGAAGGAAGATGGACGGACGAGAGAAAGAGAAGAGAAGAAAAAGGAGAAGCCGGGATTGAATTTGCACCAACCTACATGCTTTATATATTCTCGGAACGGGGCTCGTCTAGTTGTGGCTTAGGCACGGGAGCTTCGAGATGATATAGGAAGAGTTATGGTGGTTTATAATTGGGAAGGGAGTTGACGAGTTTTGCTCTCGGGTTTCCTAGAGGATTTCTAGAGGAAGGATCGGGGTTGTAAAAGTATAGGATTGCTGAAATTTGTGGTTGCGAATTGTGTATATTGTGTTGTTGTGTGTTGAAGGTTTGCAAAGGGGTGTATTTATAGGAGAGGGTACCCGGCTTTGGCTAGGAAAGGTACCGGTTTTGGATGGAAATAAACACCCGCTTTGGATAGGAAAAGCTGGTTTTAGATGGGAAGAAACACCCGGTTTGGATAGGAAGAAATTCCAGTTTCGGGTAGGAAAAGAGGCCACTTGATCGAGTGGTGCATGACACTCGATCGAGTGCCCGGTCTGATACCGGTTCCTGCTGGTTTTATGAGCCTACTCGACCGAGTGGGTCGGTCCACTCGATCGAGTGGGTCTGGTCGGGTGTGAGGATTCTTTTAGAGATAAAATTTTATCTCTAATGAAGTTGTTTAATCCTCTTTGTAGCTGATTTTTGTGTAGTCTTTGACTTCGAGTCAGACTTTCGAAGTGGCGCGACTGATTTTTATGTCTCAGAAAGGCCTTTGACCGGGGTTTGACTCGGTCGCTAAAAGACAATTTTGCCCTTGGTGTTGGTTTTGACCCAAATTAGTCTTATTTGATTGGAAATGACCCACTGGGCCTGGATTTAAGGTTTGTTTTGTGAGATTTGTACTCCGTAAAAAGCCCAAGCCAAATACTAATTATTTTGAGCCCATATTCGAGTATGTTAAAGTACGTTTGCGTCTGATCATCATCGCGTGTTTGTCGGAAACTGCTATAGACACCTGGCATCCAAATGTGGGTGTCTAGAGGGTGGCCATCGGGAAAGACTTGAGTACGCATGCGCGGGTGGAAGCGTCCACACTACGCAGCAACGCAGCGAGGAAAAAACTAAAGCTCATGGACCACATATAGAGTTTCTATCCACCAAAACCTTCAGCTAAAGCCAAGAACAAGGAGACAAAAACAAGAGAAAGACCGACGCCAAAAGGACAAGATCAGGCCCAAACCAAACTAATGAAAATCAACGTGACAGACCATCGAGCACCGACCAATGAAAACCAAAGTAAAAAGGCCCTAGAGCCCACAGAAGACCGAGGGCCACGACCCTAAAATAAAAACCGATGATAAAACGAAACCAAGGCCGTTGTATTAGGCTATGGGGGGTGAAGGGAAAGGGGACACTTAGCCAGAAACATGCAAGACGACATACCAACGAAAAGAACCAAGAAAAAACATGAGAAAGACTACAAAAATCGGTATACCATAGGGATGGGGGGAGGGGGGAATACAGTCTAGTAGCCAATAAGAAAAACGGGGGAGCCAATCGCCTACGATCAAACTAAGACCAACATGCAGGGTTAGGGATGACAATGAGTCTAGGACCCTACCTAGACCCACCGGGTCTTATCTTAATGGGTCGGGTATGAGTCCCATTTTTTAGACCCTGCGGATATGGATCGGGTAGAGGCCCATCAAAAATATTCAGGGTCTGACCCAGGTCTTACAAATTAGAACCGGATCGACCTACGAAGCTGTTAAAAAAAACAGTAAGAACATATTGCTGCGAATTTAGTGAATACTAAAGTAATTCAATAACAAATAAACCCTAATATAGTAAACATCCTTATGTGACCTTATGTAGACATGTAGTTCCATTTTAATATCCTCTTATCTCCCACCTAATTTGTAAACTACTTCCTCTAATTTCTCCACCAACGATCTCTGCCCTCCGACCATCACCACCACCTGCACCCTCCAAGCCTCTACAAATCACTCCCAAACGCGAGCAGTTTCTCTCTCTTCTACTTCTTTCGCCGCCTCCCCTTTGTTATCTCTACCGACACCATCGACGTTGTCCTTAGTTTCTCCCGTCGTGCATCTCATTAGTCGATTAATAAGGTTCTCTGTCCAAATTAGCCTGAATCTCATAATTATTTATTGATAAGATACTTATTTTTTTGAGGTTATTTCACGACAATAATACTAACTATAGGACGTCTTCAAAAAATAATATCAATTTTAATAAATCTTAGAATAATACATATTATTTGAGTAGTTAAACCAGAATAGTATAGGTGACCGGTTACCGGTTACCGGTAGAACCCGTCCACCTTCCTTTTTCGCCTTTAATTTATTTCATATTACTCCACTTTCTTTCACTTACTCAGTGTTATATGTGCAAAGCACTAAACGTCATTAATGTCCTCCGCCTTCCTCTTCCTTCAACCTCACCAAATCTAGCTAACAAAACAATCATACACCAAAATCAACATGTTAATATAAACGAAACCAATAGAAAAAAAAAAACTAAACAAATTAGAAAACCTTGAGAGAATCAGAAGCTTTATTGATCTCAACCTCAAGCTCCATCATAGTAGTAACCTTACTATACCTAATAAGTAATAACGGATACCAAAGCTCGTATAGCAGCCATCGCCTCCGCCAAATTTAGCTGTTTCCTCCAGCTATTGAACTCATTGACAACAGTCTCCCCCTCCATCCCCCCCTCATCGACAACAGTACACCAAGGAGGAGATGCAGATTGAAGCGCAATTTTGGTCCAAAAATTTTTAGACATTTTTTTATGGAGATGTATATCTGTCATTAATGAAGAGAATGAGAAGGGTGATGGAGAGAGAGAGAGAGAGAATGAAGGATAGCTAAGGAGGACTAAACCTGACAAAACTGACCCGACCCGACACCCGAAATAAAGACCCGATTTTGACCTGTAACCCGAATTGACTAGAGGTAACCCGAAGTTGACCCGGCTCGTATTATACTCCCTTTATCACTATTTTTTGCCTCATTACCCCAATATTTGTGAGGAGTATTTTAATAAAGGGTTATTTAACAACAATAATACCAATTATAGATCGTCTTCCCAAAATAATATCAATTTTAATAAATCTGAGAATAATACGTATTATTGGAGTAGTTAAACTAGAGTAATATAGGTGACCGGTTACCTGTAGAACCCATCCACTTTTCTTTTTCACCTTTAATTTTATTTAACGGCAATAATACCAAATATAGAGCGTCTGCCGAAAATAATTCCAATTTTTATAAATCTGAGGATAATACGTATTTTTGGAGTAGTTAAAATAGAGTAGTATAGATGACCAGTTACCAGTAAAACCCTTTCACTTTTTTTTCGCTTTTAATTTATTTCATATTACTTCACTCGTTTTCACTTACACTACTCAGTGTACGGAGCATTAAACGTCATTAATATCCTTCGCCCTCATCTTCCTTCAACCTCACCAAATCTAGCTAATAACACAATCTTACACAAAAATCAACACGTTAATCCAAATAAAACATACAGAAAAAAATGAAGAAGGATGAAGGTGGTGGAGAGAGAGGATGTAGGAGAGAAGTAAGGATGAGTAGACCTGACAAAACTGACCCGACCCGAATAAGTCAAACCGAACCCGACCCGACACCGAATTGAAGACTTGATTTTGACCCGTAATCCGAATTGACCTGAGCTAACCAGAAACTGACCCGAATATTTTTACAGAAAACAAGTCGTATCTCTAAAAACAATTAAAACAGCAAGCCCGAGAATGACCCGAACACAAAATTATCCGACCCGACCCGACCCGATGTCAAACCTATTATTATAACACGAATGTGTCCTGACCTGGTGGACTCGACCCAAACCCGACTGTGTTCACTTGTTATTCAGGTCTAAGGAGGAGGATAAGTAGCAGGTTCAATATTAATTAGGTGACCTGATGTAGCAGGTTATAAAGTCACTTATACTACTCTGGTTAACTACTCCAATAATACGTATTATTCTCAAATTATTGAAATTGGTATTATTTTGGAACGACGCCCTATAGTTGATATTATTGTCGTTAAATAATCCTTTAATAAAATGGGGCAAAATATAGTGACTGCATGGATTAGAAAACGAGTTGTTATTTGATAAGTGTAGTTTGTAGTGCCTAATTTGCTGTGTTTTGGTCCCGCTTTCCTTGTGGAATCGCTCCTTGGGAGCGGTTTATGGGTTACTTATGCTTCCTTTAGTCCGTTTTAGGTTCCCGAGACCACTTGTGAAGAATTGGAGCGAATCCGACTCGATACATACACTTTTTGGAGCCAACGAAGTGAAGGAACGATCACTCGATGCCTTGGATTCGACCCCGAGACCTTGGGACCCGATCCCGAGCCTCTTAGACTCGATCCCGAGCCCCAAGAATCGGTGAGAAGCCCATGAGAACCAAGGAGGGACCAAAAAGATCATATTGGAGGCCTACAAGACTCATCCCCGACGGGAAGGGCCTCATCCCGTCCGGGATGAGGTGCACAATTGTATAGGCTACTGACCTGGCCGTCCCGACCGGGACGAACCCTTCCCAACCGGGAAGAGCAATAACACAGCCTGGTGTTATTGATAACACAGCCCGGTGTTATGCTTGATCCCGACCGGGACCACCTCATCCCGACCGGGATGAGCCTAGTTCAGGCCCGCGTCAACTCTTTTCTTCTCCTTACTCATTGTAACCCTATATATACCCTTCCTCTTGTATTCTTATGATATCCTTCATTACCCACTAAACTGTAACAGAATTTGCATAGCACCTGCCACGTCATCTTGGTTGTTGAGTAAATAAAGAAGTTTGTTACAAGTTAGTTAGAATTTAGCTATAAGAAAGAAAGATACAGTAGCTTTTTCATTCATTCAGAAAATTCTTACACTTCTTCTCAAATCCTCTGTAATTCTTGCATTAGTTTGGTAAAGGAACTTCTGTAATCTTTTACTGGAATCTAATACAAATCTTGATCATTCATCTGAATTCTTCTCCAATTCTAAGAATTCTTGTGTTGATCTTTCCATTGTAACTACTTTCCGGAATTATTCCCTGAGGTTCGTTACAACTGGTATCAGAGCTTATCTCATACCTTCCGCCATTGTTACACGATTGTTAAGCTGGCTAAGCTCACTCTTGCTCAACTATCAACTCAAATGGAGGAACGTATGAAGCTGCTGGAGGCATCCATAGGTACAATACGAGAACAGAGTCAACGCACAGAAGAACAAATGGAGGTCATGAGGGAACAGAACACGCGGATTGAATTGCTGCTTCAAACTCTGCAGGAACGACAAATGGGGGGTCGACATAACAACGAATTGGAAAATTGGGAAGGCAATCAACTTCATCACTCCCGTACTCTACGGTTTACCCCCAAAATTGAATTTCCCCCTTTCGATGGTACGAACCCTAGGTTGTGGCTTAAGAAACGTACACGCTACTTTGATCTATGTAAAATACAAAATAATCAACGGGTTGACCTAGCGTCTTTGTACATGGTGGGAAGGGCTGAATCTTGGATTCACAGTTACATGGCCTTAAGAAGAAATGTGGAGTGGGAGGATTTTGTAGCTGACTTATGTGCTAGGTTTAAAGAGAATATTGGAAGTAATATTGTTGAAGATTTTAACAAATTGCAACAAACTGGATCACTGGATGACTACTTAGATTCATTTGAAAATTTGAGGTGGCTGATGTTGCAAAGAAATCATTTACTCCCCGATCAATACTTCCTTGATAGTTTTGTTGGTGGTCTTAAATCTGTTACTAAACCTTTTGTGAGGGCCTTTAAGCCTAGTACTTTAGCTGAAGTTGTGGAGTATGCAAGATTACAGGAAGAGTCTTTAGCTGCTACAAGAAACAATAGTAAATCTTTACTGGAACGACCCACAATTACTAAACAATCTGCTCCTTTTCAGAACTATAACAGAACCTCGAATAATGTCACTAATGCTTACCAGGGAAGAAACAACACTACAAATTCCAATTTCCGACCTAATTTTAGGAATCGACCTCCCTTACCTGTTGATGTTAAGGAAAGGAGGAGGAAAAACATGTGCTTTTACTGTGATGAGCAATACACACCAGGTCATAAATGCAAGGGTCAATTATATAAAATCCAAATTGTCCCTGTGGACTTTAAGGAGTACTTTGAACAGGAGCATGAGGAATTTGAGGGAAGGAATGAAAGTGGAGAAGGAAGCCAGGTGAGTCCAGAAGTAGTTGACCATATTGATGACCAACCCTTAATTTCCCTTAATGCCATTTCTGGAAGTAATTCATTTCAAACCATGAGAGTTAATGGTAAAGTGAAATCTCAATCAATCCATATCTTGGTGGATTCAGGGAGTACACACAACTTTTTAGATGAACATGTGGCCAAAAAGTTGGGGTGTAAAATTGCAAACACTTACCCTTTGGAAGTTTCAGTAGCAAATGGGGATATTTTAGTAACTACCAAGGTCTGTAAAGGATTCTAATGGCAGTTACATGGGGTTGAGTTTAGAGCAGATGTGATGATTGTGCCTTTAGGAGGGTGCGAGATGGTGGTGGGAGTGCAGTGGTTAGCTTCGTTGGGCCCGGTAAGTTGGGATTTTGACAAATTAAGGATGGAGTTCATATATAAAGGAAAGAAAGTGGTTCTCAGAGGTGGTTAGAAGGGGGAATTGCATTGGGTAGAGGGAAGTAAATTCCTTAAAACTTGTAAGTTTGGTCAATTATTTGCCTTAGATGTGCAAAGAGTTTCAGAGGAAATTCCCAAAGACTTTGATTCTTCCAAGGCTTCTCCTTCCCTAATACCAAAACCTTTGAGGGAAGTGTTACATGAGTTTAGTGATGTGTTTGTAGAGCCAAAATCGTTGCCTCCACATAGAGGGCATGACCATAAAATTCACTTGAATCCAGGAATCAACCTCATTAATGTGAGACCATATCGATACCCTGTGGTACAAAAAAATGTCATTGAGATGATCACTAAAGAGATGCTAGAAAGTGGTGTGGTACAACACAGCCAAAGCCCCTACTCTTCTCCGGTGGTCTTGGTAAAGAAAAAAGACGGTACTTGGAGACTCTGTGTAGATTATAGGGAATTGAATAAGCATACTGTTAAAGACAAATTCCCTATCCCAATCATTGATGAGTTATTGGATGAATTACACGGCTCTGCCTATTTCTCAAAAATTGACTTACGATCAGGGTATTGGCAGATTAGAATGCATGATTCCGATGTCCAGAAGACAGCATTTCGCACTCATGAAGGGCATTACGAATTTCTAGTAATGCCCTTTGGTCTCACAAATGCCCCTTCTACTTTTCAGAGTTTGATGAATTCCATTTTCAGACCATTGACGATATTTTGATTTATAGTCCTACCTTGGAAACACATGTTCAACACTCAGCAACTACTCTTGCAATACTAAGAGAACACCAGTTGTATGCTAAGGAAAGTAAGTGTTCGTTTGGAGTAACTGAAGTGGATTATTTGGGCCATGTTATTTCGGAAAAAGGGGTATCTACCGACCCGCAAAAGATCAAAAGTATGTTAACTTGGCCAATCCCTAAAAACATCAAAGAGTTGAGGGGATTCTTGGGCTTAACAGGTTATTACAGAAAATTTGTAAAGGGATATGGCATTATTAGCAAACCTTTGACAGATTTATTGAAGAAAAATGGGTTTGCTTGGAATGAAAAAGCTAATGTATCTTTCTTTCTTATAGCTAAATTCTAAATAACTTGTAACAAACTTCTTTATTTACTCAACAACCAAGATGAAACTTTTACAAGCCTTTAGCTAGCTATGAGTCAAGCTCCAGTTTTGGCTTTACCAGATTTTACACACGAATTTGTGGTGGAAACTGATGCTTCGGATCTGGGTATTGGAGCAGTGTTAGCACGGAGAGGCCAACCTTTAGCCTTCCTCAGCAAATCTTTGTCCACAAAGCATAAAGCTCTTTCTACTTATGAGAAGGAACTTCTTGCAGTAGTAATGGCAGTGGAAAAATGGAGACCTTACCTTATTGGCAGACATTTTATCATCAAAACCGATCATTTTAGTTTGAAATATCTACTTGAGCAGAAGATAACCATCCCCTTTCAAAGCAAATGTTTACCTAAACTGTTGGGACTGGACTATGAAGTGGTTTACAGGAAGGGTAAGGAGAACACGGTGGCTGATGCGCTTTCACGAATTACAGGAGCTGAATTAATGTCCACCTTGGTTACTAAGATTCGATCTGACTTAATGGCTAAGGTATATCAGTCCTGGAAACACCCGGAGTGTGAGCAAGTAATTCAAGAATTGATTAGTAATCCTCAGACGCCATCAAAGTTTAAATGGCAGAATGGGAAACTCACTAGGAAAGGAAAGCTAGTCGTGGGCCCAGACTCGGAACTAAGACAGGAACTATTGTCCTTACACCATAGTTCAACTTTTGGGGGGCACTCGGGCACGCATGGAACCTACATGAAGAAAGAGATCAGGAACCTCATTAGGCAATGTTTGGTGTGCCAGAAAAACAAACCACTCCTACAAGCACCTGCTGGCTTATTACAACCATTGCCCATTCCTGAAGCTGTATGGGTCAATATTTCTGTGGATTTCATAGAGGGTCTACCCAAATCACAAGGCAAAGACACAATTTTGGTGGTAGTGGATAGGTTAAGCAAATATGCCCACTTTCTGTTGCTAGCCCATCCTTTTGACGCCGTTAAGGTGGCGAAAATATACTTTGAACAAGTGTTTAAGCTACATGGGCTCCCTAAAACCATCATCAGCGACAGAGACAAGATATTCTTAAGCAAGTTCTGGAAGGAATTGTTTAGATTACAGCAGGTGGAATTATTAATGTCTACAGCATACCACCCCCAAACAGATGGGCAATCTGAAATTGTTAACAAATGTGTGGAGACTTATCTTAGATGCATCACTGGAGAGAGACCAAAGAACTGGGCTAGTTGGATTCCTTTAGCCGAGTGGTGGTACAATAGCAATTTTCACACATCTATAGGCACAACTCCTTACGAAGTGGTGTATGGTCAGCCATCATATTTGCATATACCCTATGTTACTGGGGGACAGTCCACTTGAGACAGTAGATAGGAGCCTAGCCGCCAGAGAGGAATGCATTAATATGCTCAAGTTTCATCTCAAACGAGCACAGGACCGAATGAAGATGCAAAGTGACAAGCACAGGACAGATGTGAACTTTGAAATGGGGGATTGGGTCTATGTGAAATTGCAGCCATACAGGCAACAATCTGTGGTATTCAGGACATGCAACAAGTTATCTCCAAGGTATTTTGGCCCATTCTTAGTGATCACTAAAGTGGGAGCTATGGCCTATAAGCTGGAATTACCGTAACAAGCAAGAATCCATCCCGTGTTTCATGTATCACAGCTGAGGAAGCATCATGGACCACCACCAATGTCAATTTCTATTCCTATCATGGATGAGAATTTGCAAATAAGAGCAGAACCTATGGCGATTCTGGATAGGAAGATGACAAAGAAGGGAATAGGGTACGATGTGGCTTTATTGATTCAGTGGTCAAATGGCAGCAAAGACGAGGCGACATGGGAGCGTTACGATGACATTGCAAGACGTTTTCCTGAGTTCAAATTGAATTAAACTTGAGGACAAGTTTGTGGTTAAGGAGGCTCGTCTGTAACAGAATTTGCATAGCACCTGCCATGTCATCTTGGTTGTTGAGTAAATAAAGAAGTTTGTTACAAGTTAGTTAGAATTTAGCTATAAGAAAGAAAGATACAGTAGCTTTTTCATTCATTCAGAAAATTCTTACACTTCTTCTCAAATCCTCTGTAATACTTGCATTAGTTTGGTAAAGGAACTTCTGTAATATTTTACTGGAATCTAATACAAATCTTGATCATTCATCCGAATTCTTCTCCAATTCAAAGAATTCCTGTGTTGATCTTTCCATTGTAACTACTTTCCGGAATAATTCCCTGAGGTTCGTTACATAAACCCTAGACTACTTTAGCATAGATTAGCTTAGATTAGAGTAGATTAGTCATTAATTAGTCCTTAATCTAGTTAGCTAATCTTGTATCAAGGGATCTCTTGAAGAATCCATCCAATCTTGACAACATTGGTAGATGTTTTGGGTGTTCTTTATATACAAGTTCTCATCTTTTCATTCCCTTGTTATTTGGTATAATCTTCTCATCCTTTTACTCTTAATCTTTGTTTTATTATTCAAGTTTCAATCTTTAGATCTTGTTTATTGTTTTGTTTATCATCCTTGTTAGTTTTACATATGTATGCTCTTGTTCTTGTTTTGGTTTATCTTGTTAGTGTTAGTTTTAGCTTAATTATGTTTGAGTAGAATCTTGGTAGGGTTATTAGGGTGATTGGTTGTGATTGTGGATGATTAGGGTGAGATGGGTGGTACTAGATGTTGTTTTTGTTGCTTCCCTTTTACCTTGCACTCCACATGTTCGATGAAATGCTTGTGAGACTAGAGACGATCAATCCTTGTTTTTTCTTGCATATTCTCTTGGATGTGTGTGTTTGGTTAGATGGTTTGGTTGGCTCATTACGTAGCAAGAGCCCGGTGAGGACGGCCCCTAGGCCGATTACGTAGCGAGAGCCCGATCGGCGGAACCTAGGCTACGAAAGCATGCTAGTAACCCCGTTTTTCCCCTTTTTGTCTTCCTTGACATCCATGAACCCGACCTAACCCTAGTTTTCATTCTTAGTGTTGTCTTTGCTTCCCTTAGTCGTTAGTTACTTGTTTTGTCTTCCTTTTTCATGTTTTAGACCTTAGCCTAATCCTTAGCCTCCCCCTAGATTAGCTTGTCTCGAACCTAGTCCTAGACCGTAGCACCCATTAGTCTAAACGCATTTTCCGTCCCTGTGGATCGACCCGACTTGCCCTAGATACCCTAGTTAGGTTGGTTGGTTATTATTTGGTAGCGGGATCCACGGCAAATCCTTACCGTCAAATTGGCGCCGTTACCGGGGACGGCGTAGTTTGGACTTTTGTTTGCTTAGTTGTGGACTTTGTTCTTGATTTTTGTGTTTTCTTCTCCTTGTGTATCTCCGTTTTTCTTCTTTTGTGCTATTCTCTCCTCCTAGTGCCTCAAAAGCACTAGGCTACTAATGTTTGCTCAAGTGCTTCTAGTTCAACCTAGGTATCAAAGCAACGTTATGGAAATGTCACGTCCTAGCGTCCATCAATCATCACGGGACAACTATGGGGCAAATGGCCAAGTCCCAAAATTTCACCAACCATTTCAACCTCATCAACAATCTTACAAACGCCCTCCATATGGTTACCATGAAAGTTGTCAAGGATCATTCCAACATCCTAACAACTACCAAACACCCTCACATAACCCGCAACCAAAAACCCCCAACTTTGAGACTTGTCAAATGTTGGTTCAAATGTAAAAGAGGCGATAATGCTATTGCAAAAGGGTCAACATGAGATGATGATTTTATTGCAAAAGAGTCAACAAGTGATGATGACTCAAATACAAGGGGTTAAAGAGGAGCTTAGGGCCCAAATAGAGGTGCAAGATGCTCGAATCAATGCACTCATGGCTCATATCACGATGTCGGCCACTCGAGCTCCACGAATTGTTGAGGAAGGTTCATTTGGGCATGAAGGTTGGGTGTCTCCACAAGAAAGTCAACCCGATCGTGAAGCTACGAATGAAGAAGAGAGGGTCAATCAAGAGATCATTGTTGAGTGTTGCTTGGATGGTGAAGATATGGGAAGAATAGAGGAAGTTGAAGCTTCAAGGGTCAACGATGAGGAGGGAAATGAACATGATTCTCAAGGTAACTCTTGGGGAGCCAATGTATTGGCTATCAAATTGGATTTGTATGATTTTCTTCGTGATGAACCGGATCTAGACAATCCAAAGCCAAGTGAAGACATACCTCCTCTAGGCCATATTGACAAGGTGAGTGAAAAGGAAGGTAATACTTGGGTGAAAGAGATAGATGCCTTAGAACTTGCCTTGAATGGGAAATTGGAGGAGCCAATTGCCTCCAATGAAGAAAACTTGACGCCTTCTCCTCCTCTATCGCACTCGATTTCTAGTCCCTTGTCTTGTGAGACGGTTGATGAAGAGGATCCTTGTCGGGCGGTGGAAAAGAGTTCTACTCTCGACCCCGTAGAAGAAGCAATCCCCTTAGGGTGTGATCTCCCACATCAAAACACCGAGCATGACTCTAGACCACTATACCTACCGGATGGTCATAAGAGTCGTTGCTATGTTGGTTTGGAAGACCCGGAAGATCACGAGAACCCCGAGCATAATGAAGAAGATCGCTTCTTGCCTCCGACTTGGAAACTCTTGAAAGTAGCTAGGCTCGGCCATGTGAGCCTCAATGAAGATGTTGCTAGGCATTTGACTTACTCCTCCGAGCTCTTGATGGCTATGGAAGTGTAGTTGGTGAGAGTAGCTTAGTGTAAATATCTTTTCCCTTTTCTTTTGTGCTTGTGTTTGTGTATATGTTTGTTTGGATATTTTGGTTTTTAGGATTGTTAGTTTTTGTGGAAGTCTTGTAATTTGGTATTTTGATGAGTGATGTGAGGGAGGGATCTTGATGAATGTTATTTGAGTTTATTTGGTAAGTCTTAGTAAAGATGAAGTCTCGAGGAGAGTAGATGATGATAGAAGCTTGGTTTTGAGCAAGGGAGTCGGTTTTTGAAGCTTTGGACAAGCTTTTGGGGTTATAGAAGGTTAGAAGATCTATCCCGGGCGAGAAGAAGGCTTCCCGACCGGGACGAGTGATCCATCCCGTCCGGGAAGGAGCCGTCCCGACCGGGATGAGGGTACCAAAATTCGAGTTTTCTGGAGCGTCGTCCCAACCGGGAAGGGAGCTTCCCGACCGGGACGGGTGTGTCGTCCCGACCGGGACCATCCATCCCGACTGGGATGGTCCCCTGCTCCACATTTTGCCTCTTCTTCGACATTCGAGCCCACCCAACCATTTTATACCCCCTCCCAACCTCCCTACCTACCCTTGCACCTATCATATGACCTTACACTTCATATGCATACTCTCACCTCACCAAATTCCACTCCCTTCTACCATTTCAAGCTTAATACTTCAACCATGCGGGCCTATCAAGATTGAAGAGGAATAGCAATGACGAAGACAAGCTATGTGCCGATATTGAACTATGAGATGATGGAGCGAGTGAGTTGCTAACCGATGGGTACGGCAACTATCCTTTCTTTTCCGTCTTTTATCGCTTGTTTTCCTTTGTTTGTCCACTTCCCCTTATACACTTTTGTGTCATGGTGGCCCTCGGGGCCTTGGTAGCTATTGCTCCCGACTCTCGATGATGTGATTACGTCGGGAGTCATTTCAAAATCCAAAGTTACAAGTCTTTTCACTTTATTTTTCACTTTTTGGGATTTAGTCGGATTTAGGCGGAATCCGGGCTAGGTGACTTGATTACACCTAGTCGTCCCCTCCCATTTCCTTTTATTTCCTTCTTTTTATTTCTTCCCCCATTCATATCTTTTCTCGTCTCGGCCCATGGTGACTTGACTACACACCGGCCGGACACATTCTACCCTTTTCTCCGCTTTATTTTTGATTTTTAGCTTTATTTTCGTAGTTTCTTTTCTTTTTTTTAGTGTCTCCATACACTACGATCGAGCATGAGGACATTGCTCGGTTTAAGTGTGGGGGAGCGATATCCTAGTGTAGCTTATTTTATTTTCGTTGTTTTTCGAGAAAAAATCTTTAAAAACCCTAAAAATTTGAAAAATTTCACAAAAATCAAAAAGATTTTCTTTTGTGTCTTTTCCTTTTTGTGTCTTTATGTCGTATATTTGTTGTGTTGTGTGTGTTTTGCCTCCCTTCTTCCTTATAGGTTGCTTAAATCACCGATGGCTTTGGAGAGCTTTCAAGACATCCGGTAACATCTTCTATCCCTTTTCCCTCTTTGTCTCTTGCGGAGTTTGGAGGAGAATGTGATGTTGTGTGCTCGGGCGGAGCTTTGTGCATGTGTGGTTGATTTGGTGACTTGTTTGGAAGTTCGGGGTGGTGTTTGTTCTCTTTATGTGTTTGTTTTGTTTTGTTTTGTTTTGTTTTGTTGCCTTTTTGTCTCTTTTTCTTTCGTTTTTGTCGAGTCTTTGTTTTGTGTGTGTAGTTGTGTCTAGTGTGTAAACGGTTTTCGAAAACCCGGTTTAGAGGCTAGTGTGCAAGTTTTTACTTTCCCTTTCTAGTAGTATGAATCGAGTCTTGGACTTTAGTCTAGTAGAATGACCCTAAATCAATAGTTTCGTTGGTCTTTTACCTTGAGTCCACCTAGCTTACTAGGTATTTACTACGGGATTTGCATTTTGACCATTATGACCACCCACGGTGTGAAAAGGCCTTGGTTGCCGAGTCCCATCCCTTAGGTGACCGTGTTTGAAATTGTTCGATTAGTCCAAGTTCTCCACCTTTTTGTGGGTTTGAAGGGAAATCGCGACTCCCGAAATACCCATTTCCCTACCGCCTACACATATCCACACAATAAAGTTGCAAATTTGTTGAAATCTCTCTTTCTTGTTGCAAAAAGAAATGCCTACACACAAATCAAGCCAAAAGGGCAAGGAAAAGAATAAGAAAGAAAAAAGAAAGAAAGAAAAGATTGAAGAAAAAGAAAAGGCACAAAAAGCCAAGAAAAAGAAAATACAAAAGATGAAAAAGGAAATGGCATAGCAACACAAAGCAAAAATGCAAAAGAAAGAAAAATGCCCAAAAAGAAAATCGTCTCACAAAAAGATCTTAACCCCACAAAAATAAGCCTTTTTCCGACTATTGCCGTGAAGAGCCTACCAAAGGATCGAGTCCCTAGGAAGATGATAGCGGTAATGGTCGGTCTTCCCTCATTTTGCAACCATTATCCACCTTTTTACTTGGGCTAGTTAAGCGGTTTTGGACATGGCACGACCCTCTTGGCTCATCGCTAAAGGGGACGGGGTTTCACTTACCTACAGTGTCGACTAACACCGTGGTTCATCCTTTTTCCATCCCGCCGATCGTCCCGTAGTACGTTCTTAGAAGGTTAGGAGGACCTAGGTAAGCTATCAACGTTTTTATTGCTTTGTTGTCATACTATTAGGGTTTAGTTCATTTCGATTTGTATTATTAGCTTGGGAACGTTGTTACTTGCCTTGAATCCTAAATTGGTGCTTCTTTCACCGCTTTGTAGAGGGAAGCGGTATTTGTTTCTTCTTGGGTGTAACCGATTATGTGTTTGTTTGTATGTTTGTTTGTTTATGTGTTTTGTGTCCGGTTACATCCGCAATTTTGTCGCAAGACCTTACTTGCCTTGCGGAGTACACTTTTCCTCTAAGTGTACTCGCGTGAATTGAAAGGGCGTAGGGTGCGCTAATACCCGCTCGGCTAGTTTAGTAGTTAGTATGTGCTTTCTCGAGGGCGAGTAAGGGTTAAGTGTGGGGTAGTTGATAAGTGTAGTTTGTAGTGCCTAATTTGCTGTGTTTTGGTCCCGTTTTCCTTGTAGAATCGCTCCTTGGGAGCGGTTTATGGGTTACTTATGGTTCCTTTAGTTCGTTTTAGGTTCCCGAGACCATTTGTGAAGAATTGGAGCGAATCCGACTCGATACATACACTTTTTGGAGCCAACGAAGTGAAGGAACGATCACTCGATGCCTTGGATTCGACCTCGAGACCTTGGGACCCGATCCCGAGCCTCTTAGACTCGATCCCGAGCCCCAAGAATCGGTGAGAAGCCCATGAGAACCAAGGAGGGACCAAAAAGATCATATTGGAGGCCTACAAGACTCATCCCCGACGGGAAGGGCCTCATCCCGTCCGGGATGAGGTGCACAATTGCGTAGGCTACTGACCTGGCCGTCCCGACTGGGAAGAACCCTTCCCGACCGGGAAGAGCAATAACACAGCCTGGTGTTATTGATAACATAGCCCGGTGTTATGCTTGATCCCGACCGGGATAAGCCCAGTTCAGGCCCGCGTCAACTCTTTTCTTCTCCTTACTCATTGTAACCCTATATATACCCTTCCTCTTGTATTCTTATGATATCCTTCATTACCCACTAAACCCTAGACTACTTTAGCATAGATTAGCTTAGATTAGAGTAGATTAGTCGTTAATTAGTCCTTAATCTAGTTAGCTAATCTTGTATTAAGGGATCTCTTGAAGAATCCATCCAATCTTGACAACATTGGTGGATGTTTTGGGTGTTCTTTATATACAAGTTCTCATCTTTTCATTCCCTTGTTAGTTGGTATAATCTTCTCATCCTTTTACTCTTAATCTTTGTTTTATTATTCAAGTTTCAATCTTTAGATCTTGTTTATTGTTTTGTTTATCATCCTTGTTAGTTTTACATATGTATGCTCTTGTTCTTGTTTTGGTTTATCTTGTTAGTATTAGTTTTAGCTTAATTATGTTTGAGTAGACTCTTACTAGGGTTATTAGGGTGATTGGTTGTGATTGTGGATGATTAGGGTGAGATGGATGGTACTAGATGTTGTTTTTGTTATTTCCCTTTTACCTTGCACTCCACATTTTCGATGAAATGCTTGTGAGACTAGAGACGATCAATCCTTGTTTTTTCTTGCATATTCTCTTGGATGTGTGTGTTTGGTTGGTTTGGTTGCCTCATTACGTAGCGAGAGCCCGGTGAGGACGGCCCCTAGGCCGATCACGTAGCGAGAGCCCGATCGGTGGAACCTAGGCTACGAAAGCATGCTAGTAACCCCGTTTTTCCCCTTTTTGTCTTTCTTGACATCCATGAACCCGACCTAACCCTAGTTTTCATTCTTACTGTTGTCTTTGCTTCCCTTAGTCGTTAGTTACTTGTTTTGTCTTCCTTTTTCATGTTTTAGACCTTAGCCTAGTCCTTAGCCTCCCCATAGATTAGCTTGTCTCGAATCTAGTCCTAGACCGTAGCACCCATTAGTCTAAACGCATTTTCCGTCCCTGTGGATCGACCCGACTTGCCCTAGCTACCCTAGTTAGGTTGGTTGGTTATTATTTGGTGGCGGGATCCACGGCAAATCCTTACCGTCATTATTCCTAAAAATTAAAGTTGAAAATTGGAAACCCGAAAATGACAAGAACCCAAAATATCCTGACCCGACCCGAAGTCAACCTGATTATTATAATACAAAAATGGCTCGACCTGAAACTGACCCGACCCAAACCCATCCTGGTTGACCCGATATCCAGGTCTAAGGACTTAAGGAGGAGGATGAAGTATAAATAACCGGTTAAATATAAACTAGTATAGTCCCGTGCATACTTGCACGGTATATTTCAATAGTATGCACGGTATATTTCAATTGTTGATGTATTTTTTATGTATTACGTAGTACTCCCTCCGATTTTAAATTATTGCTCCATTTCGGTAATATATGTGAGGATTATTATATTGAAATGAGGCAATAATTTAAAAGGGAATACTTATTTTAACATTTTTGTCCTAACTTTTAATTTGAGAAATAAAATTGAAACTTGAAAACTAATTGATAGAAATTAGAAATGAAATGAAATGAAATGTACTTATATTTTTTTTATTTTTTCATGATCATGAAGCGAATAGTAATACTCCGTTCGTTCAAGTCGAAGTTACTCATTTGCTTTTAGCACAAGTTTTAAAAACTGATTGTTTATTATTAAAGAAACAAATGTGTAAAGATTAATTATTTGTTTATTATTAAACGTAGTGTAAACAATGCCATTTTTTAAATATTATATATATGGTTTAAAGTATTTGTTTAATATTAAAACAATGACTAAAATGGAAGTGGTAAGCTTGGACTTGAATGTCCGAAAAACGAATACGGTAGCTTGGACTTGAACGGAGAAGTATAAGTTTAAAAATCTTAATGATTATATCGTCACGAAACTAATAATACGTATACTGCGTAGTTGTTTACAATGTTGTACAATTG
This sequence comes from Agrostemma githago, assembly GCA_958450325.1. Taxonomy (NCBI): domain Eukaryota; kingdom Viridiplantae; phylum Streptophyta; class Magnoliopsida; order Caryophyllales; family Caryophyllaceae; genus Agrostemma; species Agrostemma githago. The sequence continues at coordinate 22,315,830 of OY288255.1, read as the reverse complement.
AAAATATTAATATTGTAGTATTTGAATTATTTGAATTATCTGCATTCATTTTGTAGATAATTTTATAGGATTTACTATTATTCAATTGTTTCCATAAATAGGATTGAGTATTTGGAGGTAAAAATTTTATAGGGAGTTATTCTTTTTTTTGGATAGGGGATTAGGTTACCTGATGCAGCAGGTTAACTACTTCAATAATACGAATTATTCTCATATTTATCAAAAATTGTACGTATTATTTTGAGAAAATGTCCTGTAATTGATATTATTGTCATTAAATAATTATTTTTTTTGACATGTTTCAATGTTTTACAGAAATTGTTTTCCAATTTTAATCTTTTAACACAGTTGGACGATAATTGTTTAATGGAAATGTATTTTAAAGCTAATGTCCAAACTATTTGTAATCGAGGAACATTCAATTTGGTTTAAAGCTAGTGCTCGCTCTATTTACTTTGGTCTTTTACTTTTATTTTTTGAAGTTTCAGTTTGTAAGCTAAGTGATACACAGTATATGGTATATCACAAATATTATACATATATATATATATATATATATATATTAAGTTGTCGAGCATTGGACCCGTGAAGGACTCAGATCCTACTCATATCCATCGTGTCCGGATAAGGGTCTAAAATTCAGGTTCGAGTCAAAATTGGATCCAACTTCTAAAACACATGTGTGGGGTCGGTCCTATAAGGTGGCCAATATATTGATAGCAAACATCGTGCATTCGTGAGATGGAAATTACTCCTAATTAGGTGGCAACGAGAGTCACATATTCTACGGAATAATTTCATGGAAAAGAAAATGTAGAACATTCAAAAAAAAAAAAAAAAAGATAGTCGTACGTAACAGTATTATTTGTGGGTATCGAATCATTAAATAATGAAATTGTTGACGTGACTTTTCAGATGCAGAATATTCATACGCAGAATATGTGGGGGGCCTCTAAGCCAATGATGCTTAATCCTGTCTCAAGTCTCAAGTACTCCATCAAACAGTGATGGGCCGAAAGTCATAGTTGGAGTTTACCAAGTTTAAAGCTAACAATCTTGGCACATCAATGTTTGCCATATACTTCATCAGTCTCGGATTAAGAAAATACGTAAGAATGATTATGAATCACGCAACAAAAATCAATTATTAATACCCCATAAACTATTCAAAGGTGAAAACTGTTAACAAATGAGTGATACACCCGTATTCCGTATAACAAACGATTGAGACTAAGGGAGTAGCTAACTATTCACATCATCTTTTTTTTTAATCAAATAAATATGAAGCGATAAGATTAAAAATACTTCGTTGTGGGTAGTGAGTAGTGCCAGAATCATATTCTTATGTTCAGCATTCATGTACCAACTGTAGGAATTGAACCTGCAGAGGAATTAACACAGTTACGATTACGATGTTGATGACAATACTCACAACAAACTCTAGTCAAATATAACTCTATTCTATATCGAGAAAACTACTTGGGAATTGGGATAGAGTCTAACTGTCTAAGTAGCATCGCAGCTCGTTCTACCCAGCCTATACCATGCTTGTGATTTTTTTTTGAATTCGAGAATAACATCCTCAGTCCCAATGTTAATAAGCTACACCACTGATCTGCACAATGCTCCTGCGCTTGTTTAGTCGTTTGCATACATTCATTCACGTGACTATATGATTGCTTCAATTAGTTGGCATACAACAGCTACATCCAGTACAGGCCTCAGACTTGCATAGCAGAATTCTAGCTTATCTAATGACTCAACTCTCTTCAGAAATTGGTACATGAATGCAGAATTGCAGATCACAACTGATCAACCAAAAAGGATGACTCCAACATGCCTGTGCTCTCTAGTACTCAATTCTATACAAAATTCTTAATGTTAAGACAAAAAGTTATATTTATAAACTAAACATGCAAACTCTGATGGATGAGTCACAGTTGAGACTGAAAAGGGTAAATTTGAGCCCTCAACAGTCTCAGTCCAAAGATGGTTCAGTGGAAAACCCGGACCTTGAAAATCTTGTACGCGGACATCAAAGAGAATATTTCCAGCACGAGGCACATTAGCTTCTCACAGTCTTATTGAACCTATCCAACTCTTCTGAATCGGCACCATATATTGCTTTGATTGTGTCGTTGCAAAAGCTGCAAAATGATCACCAATATTAATTTGATAACAGTTAGAACTGATGATAATGAGAGATCAAACTCTCAGATACAGACCTGCAAGCCTCCTTATTAAACTTCCTCTTGCTGATCCCATACAAACTCTGAAACACGTCTTGCTCAACCCGGCAAAAGTAAGGCCGTTCTGCAAATGCATCAATTGAACGTTTTATCAATTTTGCCAAGAATGAGTGAACCATTCTTCGGTTTTGCAGAAGATGATGATGATAATTGATAAGCAAGAAGCAAGAAACAAGAGTGTGGGAGTCCAACCATCATATATGGAACACTTTCTATTGGTCTTGTCGTAGTTTATGCACCATCCATCCGCGCCTACCATGCTCTTATAAAGCTGCAGGAACACAAGCAGCACAAGCGCAAAAACTGTTTAGATTTCTTATGCCCTGGCAATTCGCAGGAGCCCTACTTGAGGCACTGTGGTATGTTCGAATCCTGTCGGCCTTCACAAAAATCGCACAAGTGGGCCAAATGCACGTTCGAGTGAGAGGCGGCATTAAAACACGTGTATGATTTAGCAGTTACTTAATTAAATTATACTGTAGGAGAAAGAGAAAAGAACCTGAACATCGTCAGGATTATCAAAAATTTCTTCAGGGGTGGCAAAAGAGGGACCCTTTTGAAGCTTACAGCAGGCTCCACAGTGTTGGACGCACTGCCACAGTGGCTCCTTGAGCTTCTTATCTCCAAACCCAACATTTTTTGGCACCATTTTCACATTTTTGCCCTTCCCTTTCCCTGCCTTGGGAAATTCCCTTGTCCTACACTTCACTGCACAGCTCATGGTTACACCATTTACTACGCCAATGCCCACTGACATTGCTATGATTATTGCGAATTGCGAGCCACGGGTGTGGACCGGAGGAAATGGCGCTGACTGCTGTGCTGAGTTTTGTGTGTGACTTGTAAGTTGAAAGTTGAAAGTTGAAAGGGTAAGGAGCTTGCCCGGATGGATAATGTGACCATTGGTATCGGTCAGGTGGGCTTACTCCATTATTCTGTCTCAGCAAAGCTGCATAGCTTACTAGGGTTATTAAAAAAAGTGGTCTAAATCGGCAAATTGGATTGATTTGGAATATCCGGTTGGACTGGATCGTACCTGACATGACACATACCGGTCTTGTACCCCGGGTCTCCAAAAAATGAGAAATTCTTAGGTATACCGGATGTACTACGTCATGTACATCCTAACCAATGAGACACTTTAATTGTTGATTTTCATATTACTTCCTCCCATCCATTCAATTCTTTACACTTACTATAAATGGACTATCCAATCAATTCTTTACATTTCTTTTTTGGCAAAACACTTTACTTTATAATCCTTATACCCTTACTCTATTTACACAAAATGCCACTACTTTTTCCTTACTTTAAGTTTGGTGGACCCATAAAATCATTTGATTTACCAATAATACCCTTACTTTTATCACTTTTCTTAAAAGTTGTGAAACCCTCCATGTCAAGGATTGAATGGATGGGAGGGAGTAATAACTTGGTATGAAATATTATTTAAAAGTAATTGTGGTCTCACTTACGCCAATTAATACATTTTATTGTGCAAATAGTACAATGACTTGGTGTACCCGGTGTATCTAAGAATTTTTGTCAAAAAATTGGGGATGGTCTCCGCCTCTACGGTCCGGTCTACGATTTAATTTTTTTTAAAACAATTATTCTATTTTTCAGTATGGTTCAGTCCAGTCCAAACTCGGTTCGGGTCTCCTTTTAACCGGTCCGATCTCCAGGTTTGGATTTTGGGGGTGACCGGTTTTGGGTCTATCGATGAACACCCCTATATAGGCTACTCAAGGCTCGTGTTAAATGTTACAAATTATTCACTTTCGCTTCTCATCGTCGGCGATTTACTTAAAATCGTCGACAATTTTATATGATTTACCTATTTTACCCTTTGTCTCAATTTACTCCTCTTTTCCTTACTTGTAGCAGCAACAAAATAATTCATTACATCTAACTTTCCTTAACCTTAATAAACAAAAATCATTTCCTTTAAACTTGGTAAATTCTTAGCCTTGGTAAATAAAAATTACTTATTCAATTATACTACCTCTCTCCCTAACCCTCACAAACTCCAAAAATCACTTACTAACCCTCAATTAAACAAAAATTACTTTTACATAACCCTCAGTTATTCAATTACTCGATGGTTTCACTTATTCTTACTCTCTTCTAACCCAACAATTAAGGAGAAACCGAGCAAAAGTTAAATCGACACCAACAATCGGCATCAACGACATAGCATCAAAACAAACAAAGCATGGGCGTAACCATTGTAGTTCAACGGTTGTACCTGGGCGTAGACGTCGAAGTTATACGACTGTACCTGGGCGTAGCCGTAGAAGTTCTACGGCTGTGCCTGGGCGTAGCCGTTGAATTTCCACGGCTGTACCTGGGCATAGCCGTTGAACTTCTGCGGTTGTACCAAGGTATAGTCACTAATATTCAACGCCTAGCTTTCTTTTTCCGCGATAATCAACTAGACTAATTACATCCGAGCACATAACAAGGGAAATTAAAACTAACCTCGTCAACGACGTCGTCTTTCGAATTGTTTTCGGTATACGGAATATTCAAATCAAAAGGGGAAATTGTTTTCCGCCTCCATACTCCGAACAGTCGACAACGAATAATGGAAAATTCGAAATATAATCGTTACAATGTTGTTTCAAGGGTGATTAGGTTAAATTCAAATAAAATAGTGTTGTTTTCGTACTTTGTAATTTACTTAGGTTAAATATTAACGGAGTTACTCTTCGCAGTACCAATTTTACTCGACGCAGTACTTTTTGTACCTATTTTTCCATTATATGCCCTCCACCAGAAAGAAAAGTATTGCTCTTACTCTCTAACCTCTATACTATAACCCTAAAAATCATTCAATTTTTTCAATTATTATCGATCCATTTCAATACTAACTATACAGCTCATTCAATTTATCAAATTTGTAAGATTATGGATACAAGTTTGATCGAAAAATTGGTATGGATTGTTATTTATCCCTAATTATTGAAATTAGGATTATAGATATCATTCAATTTTTTCAATTATTTCAAATCCCTAATTATTGAAATTAGGGTTACATAAATCATTCAATTTTCCAATATCATCAATTTCCCCAATTCTAATTATACAGATCTTTTAATTTATTAATTCATAAGATTATGGATACGAGTTAGATTGAAGAGCAATTATGAAATAATTATTGAAATTAGTTTTTTTTTTCTTAGTTTTTTTATCTGGCCTTATTTTTTTACTTACGTAGTACGGTCGTAATTATTTTTACAAAAAAATGTTACAAATTGAACAAAATGTACTCAATCAAAGTTTAAAAAAAAATGTTAGAAACAAATGTACTGCGTCTTATAAGAATCGTATTGCGTAAACAAAGTTTAAAAAAAAATTGCATCAAAGATTAAAAAAACATGCACTGCACGAAAGTAAAACAAAATGTACTGCGTAAAAGTAAAAAAAAAGATGTACTGTATTGAGTTAAATAGATTAGGTGGAAAGAAGAGAAGAAAGGAGAGAAAGGGAGGAAAAAAGAAAAGATGAATTTGAGGGGAGGAGAAATGAGAGGGGTAAAATTGGAAATGTTGTACTGCGTCGAATAAAACGCGTACTGCGAAGAGTAACACCCAATATTAATTAGGTTAATTTAATTGGTAATTAAACAAGGGGCGATTCGGTCATTTACTATCAAATTTGCCGACGACGTTAAGTAAATCGCCGATGACAAAGAGTAGTGCCCCTAAATTACACTTTGTAGAAAGTATTTTTGGGTTATTTAAGAATAACTAGTTCTTTTGTTCGTGGAATTCACGGGACTCTTCTGTATTCTCGCAAGAGTTTCTCCACTTTTTTTTTGTCCTAGACATTCGCAAGACCCCCTCATTTCGACACACAATTCACAACTTCTCAACTCCCTTCTCTCTTTGACTCGTTAAGAGTATCTCGCTTGGGCTCGCACTTCGACACCCATAGCAAACGATCCACTCGATCGTAGTCCCGAAAGCAAAATCGACGCCACTCCTCACCTTCGAGCACTCCTCGATACCAAGGTGCCTGTGATCGACTAGCTACTCCAAGTCTAGCGGAGTTCTGCGGGATTAGCCGTAGAACTAACAAGTAGTAGCGGAGCTCTGCCGGAATAGCCGCAGGAGGGGCCAACAGTAACGGAACTCTGCCTAATCACCGGTCAAGCTAAGAGGATCCGCCTTTGAAGTCGAATCGTCACTAGGTTGTCGTCTAAACAAAACTTTACATTTTTTTCACCTTTATTATTATGCACTACGATAATATCAAACGTGGACGCTAGGTCCACGACACCTACTAAAATACGTAATGTCCCAACTTCAATCTAAAACACTCTAAATAGACCCAAGTAGTTCCGAGATCCGTTCTCAGCTATCTATGCATCGAGTCCCGTTTAGCTTATACTCCGAGGGTGCAACTCCTCACTATGTGATTTACTTACATTCACATTGATTTATTGCTTTTATGACCTTATAATTGCATGCTAAATCACCTAACACGAAAATCAAAACGTATATAAACTAAAACTGAGCGAAGTGATGGTCAGGTTCCGTATTAGTCCCAGTGCTCACCTTATAAGGTTCGACGCATCCCTACTAATGTCAGATCGACGCATCTTAAGCAGAATACCGGGTAAGGTATACCACGAGAACGACTAATATCCGTATTATCACATTAAAACTGAGTTGTTAATACATATAATATTAGTACCCTCTACTCTCCTACGTGCATCTTTTCATGGCCTGCCTGTCACGTGAAATCGCATGCAAAGAATGTAAACACAACTACTTCGACGACAAAAACTTACTTGTCCTTAAACAACCGACATAGCAAAAGGTATAGGGTTTAAAACAACGGATGTTACAGTACTTCCGCCAAAACTAGGAAACGAAGTTATCAGCCCACCGATTGATTAGTAGAGGCCGCTATTGTGCGGGTGGGATTGGGTATCGATGTCTGTCGGACATTGGCTTCCCAATACGTACCCTCACCCCTTACTCAGAATCGATGGTTTTGGATGTCCAAAACCATTGGCAATGAGAGTCATTCCAGGCATAGAGTGCTTAAGGGTACAAGTCTTTATCTTTAGGTCCCGTGCCACTCAGCTTTGAGCCGGCTAAGGATCAAAGTTGACTTGAACGGTTTCCGAGTCCCCATAATTGACTCGGTGGCGACTCCACAAATCGGCAACGAATTCAGTTCACTAAAAAGGTCGCCTTACCAAACATATCGACCTTTAAACATTTACAACCACGGCTCGATCGATTTCAACGGAAACACGGGTGCCAGCACCTGTCTAGTACAACTCCGAATCGTCATCCAAATCGAGGACCGACACTTCGCCCCGAACGCAAGATCCAACCGGCCCCCGACTGAGAGGGGATCGCGTGGGTGGCCGCTGCGATTGAAAAATAACCGGATCGGTCCCGTGCGGGCGCGCGGGGCTCCGGGCGGTGCGGATGGACGTCCACAGTTTGGCGACTCCACTGGGGTTTTGAAAACAAGTTTCCAGCGGTGGTGTAACTTGAACGAGGTCGGTGAAGCTCATTTCCTAGTTTTCTGTTGTGGTCACTACAAGTTTTGGCCCTAAAAAGCCCAAGCTAACCGATTTTAGGACCAATCGACCTCTTCGCGGTAAGATCCTTATGGAGACGCGGGGAGATCCTCGGTTGACGCTCCGGCCGCCTAACGCACATCCCGCGGATAAACTAAGCTAATGGTCCAAGTAGACGGTACGACATTCACCTCCCCGGTGACTGATGGCCACCTAAGCGAGGGTTATTCGTGGGCGGTAGCCTACCCAAACCTACCCATGTCTGCATCCTGCACGAGTGTATGCATTCCTAATTATGTGTAGCGTGTTTGAACAACCCAAATAAAGTACTAAAAATCTGGATTCAACCACGACAACATATTCAACCGCACCCAATTTCATTTTCGAAAAGAATCAATCGTCTCTCTTTTCAAAGAAAGCAAACGATATTCAAGCCAATCTGAAATGATTTTGAAAACTTTTCTTTTCAAAAAAAGTCATCACGAAAGATCTTTAAAAAAAAACCTTTTTACAAGCACCGTCACCTTGGCCAAAATAAAACCCACCAACAACAAAAACCGTTAATACCACCAAAACTCCCGATCAATGAGATCAAGGTACCTTGAACGGTTACATTTTACTTTCAAAACACAAAAGAAAAAAAAAACGTTTTCTCGCACATACCGTTGACACACCCAAAACTTCAATCAGTGAAGTCAAGGAACCCAAAACGGTTACACCCTCAAAACACTGTTCGCAATACGTCACCCCCACCGTCAAAACGCTAGTTAATGCATCTGACAAGCGCGGGTCACTTGTTTTAAAGATATTTTAAAGGCACTATTCACTACCTAAATTCTATAACAAGGATTTAGTCACAGCTTCCAAAACACCGTCACGGACATCACGAGTACCGTCCACGCCGCGAATACCGAACTAACTAATTAATAGTAGTGTCGGTAGAAACACGACCTCATTTTCAAAACCGGTTCCTTTAAGACCGCGCTCCTTTGCAAAAAACCACCATTTACGCTCTTGCTATCGTCGAATCTTAGATAGTCACGTGGCAACACCTTTTAACGATGTCACCATACCACCGTAACACTGATTTTAAAAATCCTCTCTTTCGGAAGAAAAAGGTTTTATTTTTTCTAAGGCCCGTTCATTTGCAAAAAAGAAATCCAAACTCTCTGATCCTGAGCCGGGATCGCGATCAATTTATTATGTCGTACAACCGTGTGATTAACTGTCTGTGTTAGTTACTAGGGTCGCCTCTACTCGAGGTCTTACATTTTGGGGTCGTCTCGTTTAGAGAAAGTCCTCTTAAGATATCATCTCTGAAATTTGTGTCAGATCGTCTCGCTTCCGAGACATAAATTCATTAGGCGCTCCGCCGAATACATCGAGAGTCTAAAGCACCCGAGTCCCTAAATCAATGACCGCAAACACTTGCGGATCAAGGGTCTCGCTTCCGTATCGCTCAGTCACGAGCATTTCTCGAGTCTCTACATCGTCCGGTGGATCCGTTCTGATCTTTTGATCATTTCCCCTAGAATCACTCCCCAACATGCCGATAGATCCAAACACCATCAAAAGCATCCGCAATGATGTCAATGCCCTAACCAAATTGGTCCGCAACGTCCGAACTTCGATAACCCGCTTGACTTCCTCTGTCCGTCACATCGACAGCCGCCTCAATTTCCTTGAGAGTAGGGACACAGAAAGCGAAACGAGTGCCAATCCGGGCAATTACCATGCCCAAGAGCCTACCCAAGATAAATTATCCCAATGCTCCGCCCGATCGAAGCTTCCTAAAGTCGATACGGAAAGAACACCAAGACCTTATAAAACCACATCCAACAAAGTAGAAAGATCACCGAGGGAGTTTACCCCGATCAATTCATCTTACACCGAACCTCTTAAGTGCCTAGTCGATCAAGTGTTGCTCTTGCCCATGGGTTCCACTCTGAACCCCCCCAGTCGGCAGACGAGGCAAAAGTTGGACCCCTAATGCTTATTACTTATACCACGAAGGTAACGGGCATGATACCAAATCTTGCTATCGACTCAAACATGTCATACAAGACATGATCGAAAACGGGACGGTTCCTCTCCTTCCACCCGAGAAACCAAACAATACCCACTACTAGAAAAATGATTTTGTGCAACAAACAATTTCGTCGCCCAAAATAGGTATTTCGTTGCCTAAGTGTTTGTGCAACAAAACTGGATTTGTCATGGCTTCGCAGCCCAAAGCCTGAAGCCCTTTCTCTCATGTGCAACGAAACGTGTTTTCGTCGCCCTTGGTAACGTTTGTGCAACAAAAGTATTTCGTTGCTCAATATGTTGTTCGTGCGACAAATTGCCTTTCGTAGCCAAACACCAGTTTTGTGCGTCGAAACTTTTTCGTCCCCAAAAAGTCTTTGCGCGACAAAATTACTTTTTGTTGCCCTAGAGGTAGTTTGTGCAAAATCACCCTTTCCATCGCGTGCAACATTACCTGATTTGTCGCACACCCTTAGGTAGGTTTGTGCGACAAAAAATATCGTCACACAATAGTAATTTTGTGACAGAATGATGGTTGTCACTTTTGGAGTCGCCTATAGCCTAATTAAAATCGAAGTATTTGTAACAATATGCCATATAAAATTACAGTTCGAAAGATAAATGATTCACAATATATATATATATATATATATATATATATATATATATATATATATATATATTCGCGAAGGATTCAATCCAGCCACAGGTTCCCCTCGGGTTCCCTTACCGACCTAGTGACACACCAACCACGCCCCGGTATTCTCCGTTCCTGTCAATCCCAGTAGAGGGGCTTTAGCTACTCGACCGGAGGATGACTTTGGCTTTCCTTAAACCCTTCCCTTTGGCCACCAGCCGCATCTGAATCTGGTTCATCCGGTGAATCTGGAAACTTTTTTTTCGGTAGGAAGCCCTTCCTAGAGAGTCCCGCATTTCTTTCTTCCTGATTATGAATCAGACTCAAATATTTAAGTGCTTATTGCTTGCCAAAGATCCTACTTCTACAATTGGTAGGTCACCGGGGAAAAGGAAGAAGTCTCCACAGGGCGTAGGGTGAGGTATCTGAATTCTCGGGCTGTAATCCGCGCAGGTGTGTCTGCACCCCCCCGAGTGGACGGGAGATTAAAAGTGAGTTCTTCCGCTCCTTCAAAGGCGAGTTTGGTCCTGAAGTTCCCTCTTTTTGGTTAAAAGGTTGGTGCCTAACCGCCGCACCGAGCATTCGGGGGAAGGCGGGACACTCAAAAACACGGCTTTTGTCAACCTTTTAAAGGAAAGTGCATGAATTCTTAGAAAAATAGGAAGCGAGCCAGCTGGGATCAGGTGAGTCCACTTAAATATGTTGAGTCCGTGAGTCCCCATCTTAGCCCTTGATTCAAGGTTAGATTAATGGATAAGATTTGATCTCATAATTAAGGAAATAACTAACAAATCTGGTAAATATATTATTTTTCTCTCTCCTCCTTAATTATCTCAATGCAAATCTTTTCTCTCGTTTATCAATCTTTTTAAATGTCTTTTTCTCTCACACAACAAGTTTTTTCAAAATTAAGTTTTTTTCATTTTCACCAAAAAATCATCATTTTCCTACTGCCATTGTAAGTATGTTACTATGTTACTGGCATAATCCATAAACTATGTTACTTTAACTCATATAACGTGTTATTTTAATTCATGAACTGTGTTACTTTAACTTATAAAATCTGTTACGTTGTTTAATATATTCTCTGGCAAAAACTATTACTCTAACTCATACAATGTGTTACTCTAATTCATTAACTGTGTTACTTTAACTCATAAAATCTGTTACGTTGCATAGTCTCTTGCAAAAACTGTTACTCTAACTCATACAATGTGTTACTCTAATTCATGAACTGTGTTACTTTAACTCATAAAATCAGTTACGTTGTATAGTAGTCTCTTGCAAAAACAGGAGTTCCAATTAACAAAAAGAACAATGTTTGTTTTTATTAAGATACTCCAAAACAAAAAGTGGTACAAGATTCCAACTAAATCAACTCCATTACAATTCCAATGTTTCACAATTGTTACTCATAATGTCCTACTTATAATTATGCTTCTTCTTCATCCTTCTCGTTCTCTCTGTCTTCTTCTTTTTCATCTTCTTCATCATCATCTCAGAAGCTTTGATTTAATCTCACCACCGCACAATGGAGGAAACTCTCACCCACATCCCTACATCATTCATGTGGATTAAAGTAACAGATAACAAGAGTTAAAGTAACAGATGAAGTGCATTGAAGTAACATCGAATTAAATTAACTGAGTATGCTTATAAACCAGGTATAAAGTAACAGAGGTCAGACATTAAAGTAACAGATAGTATGAATTAAAGTAACAGATAATGTTCATTAAAATAACACCAGATATAAGTTAGTGTAAAAAATTCATATAATGATAAAAAATGATAGTATGACGCAGTATCTTACTCTTTGATATTGTTTTCTATTTTGAAGTCATCATGTCCCATAATTATAGGAAGTAGTATTTTTTTTTCTTTTTTTTTTATATGGCGTTACTCTTTGATATTGTTTCCTATTTTGGTGGCAATCACGTCTCATTATTATAGGAAACAATATTCTTTTTTTATTATTTTTTTAATATGGGAGTTTCCTAAATTCTTAGGACACTACAATCCACTACAATAACAGATGAAAAACACTAAAGTAACAACTGGAGTGTATTAAAGTAATACGACATATAAAGTAACAGATGGTAGACATTAAAGTAACAGATGCTCTACACTAAAGTAACGCAGTATATGAACTACAATAACTCAATATATTGTAAACGTAAAAACTAATAATTGAGTAGCATCTTAATGACTTCCATGGCGATTCCAATATAAATTACAAAACATATATACTCACCGTTTGTGTGTTTTACGATTTGAATATGAATCTATGATGAATAACACGACCATGAAAACATTATCAACATGAAAATTGACGCAAAATATGAATGACATGACCATGAAAACAACATCAACATGAAAATTGACGCAAAACATGAACACAAATTGACACAAATTAATCAAGATAATGAATAAAAATTGACGCAAAACATGAAAGCAATATCGAAACTCACCATTGTTATACTCGATGAATTGCTTATCAACCGGTAATGAAGATGTCGCGATCATTGAATTCATAGTAACGGAATTTCGAGCACATATTTGATTGAATGAATGAACGTGATGATCGATGAGAGCGTTTTTTTTTAAAGGTTTTTGATGAACCTGTGAATGAACGTGAATGAATGAATGAATGAATGAATGAATGAGGAATGATTGTGATTATGGGAGTTATTGTTTCCTAAAATCATGGGAGTTATTTTAGGATACTAAATCTTCCTCTTTTTTTTTTCTTTTTTTTTTTTTTTTTAAATACAAAATATTAGGATGCATCTTGTCTATCCATCCTCATCCCATCCAACGGATGGGATGAGGACTTAGGGACTCAACATATATAAGGGGACTCATTAGAACCTCTCTCTCTCTCTCTCTCTCTCTATATATATATATATATATATATTTATAAGCAACAATAGGGTTAATACATACGATTTTTTTTTACGGTAAAATTTTTGCGCCTTTTTTTTGCTTAAGGGTGACGTTAGTTTGTTGATGTCGTCCAAATAATAAAGCATGTGCAATGAATAACGATATTTGTTGCCCTAAAGATCATTGGGCGACGAAATATGTGTTTTGTCGCACAAAGTTTATTATAAGGCAACAAATTAATTTTTATCGCCCATAGTAACATAATTGTGCAACAGTAACTATTTTGTTGCCCCACTGATTTTTTTTGGCGGTAAAATTTTTGCGCCTTTTTTTTTGCGTAAGCGCGACGTTAATTTGTTGATGTCGTCCAAATAATAAAGCTTCTCCAACGAATAACGATATTTGTTGCCCTAAATAAATCATTGGGCGACGAAATATATGTTTTGTCGCACAAAGTTCAATTTAAGGCAACAAAGCAGAGGCTACCCCCCAAAGTAATATAATTGTGCAATGAAATAATATTTTGTCGCACGTATCAGTATGTTTCGTCGCCCAAGACCATTTTTCTTGTACTGATACCGCAAACCCCTTTAGCGTTCACACTGTCTTTGACGACACCATCGGTTGTTCTCACCTCGACCCTATTGAGGAGAATGTCCTGAAAATCGAGGAAGATCCCGACAACCCACGGGCAACCGTCAAGACGAGCAAATCTGTGTCCGAGTCAGAGTCTAGTTCATCTTAGGGCCTAGACCTAATAGTATAACAAATGTCTTTTGTTTTTTTACATCGAGTCAGGAGGTGCGAGGGGTCTGTCCTCCACCTCCCCAAAAACAATATCTCGGGCGCATAGCCCGCTTAATACTATCAATAAAAAGAAATAAACTTTTCTTCCTTTATAATGTGCCTCGACAATCGCTTGATTTAATATTGTACTTTCTTGCTTACAACTCGATACTATGCCATTTATCGATGACAATCAAACATGCCTCGAAACAACGAGGAATTACAAGAACCGAGATCCCGTGTTCCTTTTTTTACCTATTCCATGTCTGGTATAGAAAGGCAAAAACTATCCCTTAGAACGAGCATTTCCGAATCCTATGACAAACCTAGATAGTCTCTTAGCTTGTGATCGAAGACGGAAGGCAAACCCATTTCCCACAATAATCATCCCTCGAATAAAGACCGACCAATTTCCACCATAGGTGCTAGTCTGACAAAAAAAAAGTCTGAAATGGCCAAAAGGAGCCAAAGAAAAAAAAGTGAAACCAAGGCCAAGCCAAGCCAGCCCAATTCAATGATCAAGACCGAACTCAATGGTCCAAATCAAACCCCAATCATCCAATTCCATTTCAAATACAAGTCTGAATAAAGAGTAAAATGAACAAACCGGTCAGTTAGCGCCAAATATTATCCTCTCTACGTTACAACCCTTAAGACCTTCCCGAGACACTCGTTAGGAGACAGTCCGGAGTTTTGAGGATTCGAGCTCAATAGGGTAATCCCAACCATTAGGATCAGACATGGAAATCAGATCCCACGTAATTTACATCCCACCCGATTGAAGTCTGAGTCATTTTTACTTAGCTTCCCCTTTCCTACCACATCACGAAACCGTAACCCCATTGCCTCAACTCCACAAAAGTAAACTCCAAATTTTAAATCATCAAAGCCACTTACTACCTAGCTCCATATTCCAAAACCATCCAAACCAGTCACCCCAACCCAAACGCGGTATCTCGGTAATTGTTACTTTCAAGGGGTCACATCCGGTCACTTCATCTGAGTTCTTAAAATGAGGTGAAAACCCATGCAATACACCCTAAACAATTTGCATCGATAATTGGCATAACGAGTCTAAAAGCAAAATCACTCACATCTATTATGAACTACGAACATGGTTTGATTCCGTCTAAACGCGAATACGTAGGCAACCTTTTCAAGGGTAAAACCAACGAATATCAAAATCGATTACTCGATTCACATGCAAGTCGGAACCACCCCTATGTTATGATTAACGAGTAATTTCAATGATGAAGCACAAACGACGAGCCGAGGACGTGGTGAAAACCCGAAAGGGCGCCCCGGGCAAAATGATGAAACGAGTTGCGAGCCGTCGTTGGAAAAAAAAAGCAAACAAAGGGTGAGCCGAGGACGGAGTGAAAACCCGAAAGGGCGTCCCGGACAAAATGAAGAATCGAGTTGCGAGCCACCACAAAAAAAAGATATAATAAAAAATGTGTGCTTCTCATTAATGCAAAACCAATTAAATCAAGCCTTTGTCGAGGCCCTTTACACCGAGCATCTAATATACGGTCACCCCGGAAAATGACAACATGTCAAACTAACCCCACAAAAACTAGTACTAATACGCCACATAATATCAATTAATACAACATAGTACTAAACGGTTGGGCTCTACCTGTCCAACTTTTACTTTCCCTTGCCATTCGGGTGTGCTTGCTTGGGTCTTTCATCATTGACCCTCTGAACACAAGCTTCCAACACCCTAGCCAAAGGCGAGTCCAACTAATCCCACTTTCCCTCCCCACTCACGTTTTCAATATGGGTCTTGTCAGTCTCGGCCGGTTTAGATGAACTGACAAATACTAGGACCGGTAACGCCGTCTTCGGTCGGGCGCTTAGCGACATTAGCCCACACAGCTTCCTTATTCTATGGTACAGTCATCTCCACAATCCTTAACCTTTTTTCTCACATCCGACAACCCCGGACGTCAGGAATGACCTCCTGAAGCCGCTAAACCCCTTTCCAAATGCCAAAATGCCCGCGCAAGAGTGACAGGTCCACACGGACAACATATTTCACCCGTCGGATCCATCAGATTAGACGTCATTTTTATTTTTTTAGGGGGATAAGCTACCCCACCTAGGCGTGTTGTAGCCTTTAGCGATTATTGTCAAGTCGCGTCTGTAGCCCAAAACGGCATTGTCACGAATATACAAAAAAGTTGTCTAACTTTTTTTTCAAGAGTAGTCTAGATTTTGCTTCGGCCTCGTTACGCAATGTCGAAACAACTACACTTGCCTTCTAGTGCACTCGGTCAGAGCACGTTGACCCCCTCTACATTTCGCCCGTCCCGAGTCAAAACGTTTTAATCGACGTATTATCTTATCCAACTTCCGGCTCAAACTAACGCATTTCAAAGAAAAGAAAAAATGAAAAAAATTACTTTCGTACTCTCACGCAATCCCAACGCATTTTAAAGCATCCTAAAGTACCAGGAAATCACAAATAAAACAATCATGAGGTGATTACTTGTCAATCTAGGTCAACATTTCACAAAACAAAAACATGTCGAAATTACTAAACAAATCAAATACTAAAATTTAAATATACACAAATCCATGTACAAACCGAGTTCATACACTAGGGAGGACCCCTAGAGTCCGCGCCAATGGCTATCACAAGCTCGCCAAGGCTGTCATCCAAACCTAGATCCTCTAGATCCAGAAGAGGAGACCCACTACCATCCATCCCCGACAGCATATCTAGGGTAGCTGTCTCGGGAATCCTTCTAACATCCTCGGTAGCACCCGTGACATGGCCTTCAGCCTCAGTCTCCCTCTCCATCTCAACCCTTTGCCTAGCCCCTCCCTGCGCAGAGGTCTCGCTCTGAGTCCGAGCCAACCGCTCCTTAAGTCGGACAATCTCATCGTCACGTGATTGCAGGAGTTGTTGCGCCTCAACCGCTTTCGCCTTAAGCTCGGTCACTCGAGTCTCTAGCTGCCCCATCATATCCTAAGCATCCTACAAATACCCCCAAACCTTAGGAAAATGTACAAACAGCCTAGGAAACCACTCTAAGTACACACACTCACCGATCGAGGTCCCGAAGTATCACGGGAAACCCTCGAGGCATAGGCCCGGAAGCAGTTGGCGGCCTGCCACAACTTACCTGGTATATACCCGATCACGCCACTCTATCCCAGCGTCCATCTCCTCGGCAGAACACAGGGGGAAAGGCTCAGTTAAAGCTATCCCGGCTGCATCCACCCTGAGGAGCGTCAAGGGGAAGTTAGGGGGCTGAATAGCATCAGCCGGGTCGGCCAGATGAAAGGAAAGCAGTCCGGTCAGAGAACAAGTGAGCACTAAGTCGTAGAACAAAACCAGCTTTAAAACTAAAAGTTGAGTACTCACCACGAGGCATTGGCAAGCTAGCCGCTGGCTAACATGAGATAGATACGAGGCACAAGAAGTGCATCGCCTCCTTCTCCATCCCTGCCCTCGAGGACCTCTGCGGTGGTCGGTGGCCTAAACATGGTCCAGGGAGGATCAAACGGCACCCTAAAGTCGTCATACAAGCACTGATGCACCAACCGTTCGCCCAGATACCAAACTGGGTGGAACAGCGCAGGATGGAGCATCCTTTTGTAGCTCCGAGGTCTCAACTCCGCCGGCACATACCCGGGCACACCCTCATAATCGGCCCAAGGACGAGCCACGAACTACACAAACGAAACTAGCATTTCAATAAACCCTGAACCCTTGGGGGCTGCTAAATAAAACATTTTATGAAGAGAAAACTTACATCCTCAAGGCGTAGCTGGTTAACCAGCACGTTCTCCGACGGGTAGTGGCTGGTCGTACTCTTAGGCTAAGCCAACCTTCATTCGATCCCCGCCGGAAATCTGGTCGGACGAACCCGCACCGTTTTAGGCGCCAGGCAAGGGAAGTAGGAATAAATCCATGCCTGCAAAAACCCGAACCCAAAACATGACTTTAGGAAAACTGAATCAAATTAAGTGAAACCCAAAGAAACAAATAGAGAAACAATTACTAACCTCCAGCACGAGACCTGGGACCACGATGGGCAAGGCTGAGGGCGACTCCTCTTGCAACGGCCTCACCATGACTTGCAAGCAGCGAGTCATCTCCGCGAAAGCCGCGGTCACCCAGTCAAAACGTCCCAGCTGATTTAGATCAGCTAGGAGAGAGGCAGAATCCTAGTACTAAACCTCTCGCCCTTATCCGAGAAGTAGGTCGATCCTAGAAAGTACCACAACCACAACCGGGCATCCTGCTCCGGTGTGTTGGGTACTCGACCCTCTAACACCGCCACCCTCTCAAAGTGATCAGTGATGTACGAACTCACCAGGGCATGAGGTGTACTGTAAGCCTCACGCTCCAAACAATCCCCGATGAAGCCTCGGACCTCGTCACTATCTAACCTAGGGCCCTCAGCAGCCCACTTAATCCTCTTCGGACCCCAGGGCAAGCCCGTAATAACCCCGACGTCCTCTAAAGTCATCCTGACCTCCCCAAAGGACATGTGGAAGGTCGAGGTAGTATCGTGAAAGGGATCTACCATCGCTCTAATTACCATGAGGATGCACTATGTCTTGCAACCCACCAATCGAACCCATTGCTCGACCACGGGACCTAGAGCGGTCCTCGCAATAATCCCCTTTGCCGCAGGGGTCAATTTTGAGAATAAATCTCAAGGCATCTCGTAAAACCAGAGAAGGTCCTCATCGGACTTGGGGACTGTAAATCGGAGCAATACAAGTATAAACAAAACAAATCAAACCCAATCAAAACCGAAATCCAAAGCTTAAAATTAATAAGCACGAGTAGAGATATTCACCAGGCCCCGCACCGTGCGGTAAGAAACGTGCAAGTCGAGACGAAACAAGAGCTGATAGTCGTCCCAGTCCCGAGCCCACTCGGGATCCTCAGAGCCAATCTCCTCGTTCTCCGGTACAGGAACTGGGACATGAGCCCTCCTAGCGACCGTCTCGGGAAGCCTACGCTTCCTTACTCTGTCGAAATCGGCCTCGTTTATGGCCTCCATATCACGACGCTAAGAAGAAACACTCTGTCGTCTCCTAAGAATCCCGCGGGGAGTCATTGAACTCGTCCCGACGGTCTCGCCACTAGTACCTGCCGTAGAAGTTCCCTCGGGATGCTCGGTATCACCTCTAGCTGCAAAACCAAACAAGATATGAAAAAATCCATGTCTCAGGTCAGGCTAAGACAGCTTAAATAGGTCAAATAAGGTCAAAATTTTGGATAGAGGTATCAAAATTTCGAAAGACCTACTAACACCTATTTTCGACCTCGATCACAATGGAAGTGATTTCGGTAAAATCCGGCATCGTTACGACACCTTTTGGTCCGTCGTAAGTCACACAAAACCTCAAGGAAAGCCCTAGAGGCCGTCCTAGCTTACAAAAATTGACAAAGAAGTCACCCACATCATCGAAAACACTAATCGAGCGAGATTATGTAAAACAAGTACGGAAATAACCCCGAAAACAATCCCTAATCCTAGGCATTTCGAGATTATCCCCATAAGAATCCATTGTTATACCTCAAAGTCTCCTATCAAGCTCTTAACTACTCTAACAAGCTCTATTCAACCCTAATTTAACAATGGGATTAAGCACAAGTATCGAAACTTAGCAAATTAAAAACACCCAAATCGATTTTCTAGGGTTTCAACAAAGTCAACTCACAATCAACTAAATTAAGCAAAACCGACAATAGACAGGTAAAGAACACTTACCCGGAGTCAACATTCTCACGTATGGCAGAAATCAAGACAAAAATTGGTTAGAATAATCGAAAAGGCGATTTCGGGGCGAAAGGGGCGGCACGTTCGAGTTTTGGGACAAATGAGCAATTCGTTCCAACCTTCGCTAACTTAAGCAAACCCGACCCACGAAATCCAAGGCGCCTCAGGCTGCGCGTCCAAGGTCGGGACCACTGGGGGCTAGGCGCCTGAGGATTGGAGCGCAGATAAATGCGCGTCTGACCAGTCCAGCATAAGACTAAGACGGAAACAAACAAGGCTTAGCATCAAACATACACAAAACACGCACCCTTTAAAACGAGCAAACTAACAATGACGACGCTGTTAACAATCAATGCCGATAAAGCACACGTGTAACAAAAAGCAGTAAGACAAACATAAGAGCCGCGCTTAACAAAAACGCTCACACTCGAGCATGTGATAAAACAAACTAAACAAAGCCTATCTAAACAAAGTCCGAACAAATCTCAAATGCGTAACAAATCAAAACAAAGCAAAGCAAACCCGAACGAAATAAGACAAGTCCGCAAAGAAAATGCAGCTTAACCAAAAATAAATAAACGCCAGCGAACATCTTCGAGCCTAACAGGTCTTGGTTATCCTGAGGGCAACAACAATTTAAAATCAAGAGGATACTGACACGCTCGAGGGAGTCTTATACCTCCACAGCAATTTAAATTCGAGCGGATACTGACACGCTCGAAGGAGTCTTATACCTCCACAATAATTTAAATTCGAGCGGATACTGACACGCTCGAAAGGTTCTTATACCTCCACAACAACTTAAATTCGAGCGGATACTGACACGCTCGAAGGAGTCTTATACCTCCACAGCAATTTGAATTCGAGCGGATACTGACACACTCGAAGGAGTCTTATACCTCCACAGCACTTTGGGTTTGATCGGATACTGACATGCTCAAACACCTTCGAGCCTAACGGATCTTAGTTATCCGGAGGGCATTTGAGTCTTATACCTCACATCAATTTGGGTTTGAGCGGATGCTGACACGCTCAGACACCTTCGAGCCTAACGGGTCTTAGTTATCCGGAAGGCATTTGAGTCTTATACCTCACAACGATTTGGGTTTGAGCGGAAACTGACACGCTCAAACGTTTTTTCGAGCCGAACGAGTATGAGTTATCCAGAAGGCAAAGTCTAACTTGAGCGGATACTTACACGCTCAAACATGTTTTGTCCAAGGGGTCATAAGCATCCCGAAGGCAATTGTTCGAGTGGACACTGACACACTCAGACATTTTATGTTATTACTCGAGCTCGAGGGGTCATAAGCATCCCAAAAGGAATTTTGTTAAGTCAGAGGGGTCATAAGCATCCTGAAGACAGTCGTTCAAATGAAAACTAACACATACGGACATTTCGTTCGCACATCCACGCTTGACGCGTCATAGGTGATACAAAACCGAACAATTCGAAAAGGCAAAGCACGAGCATGAAGAACCGAGAACAAGACGACAAGCATGGGCCCAGGTCCCGACAAGCAACTACAGGCAAGAACGTCAGGTATGATTTCTAAGCCTTGGCTGGCGAGCCTCAACATGTAATCCAACGGACTTAAAACGACCCGATCGGACAGCCACCAGGTCGTAATCCTCGATTGACCTGGGTGGCTATACTTTGACTTTCGCCTTGTCCAAGCCTCAGTCAAAGTGGGAGCTTCTATAGACGCCCAGATTTGGATGTGGTGGCTGTAGGAGTGCCCAGCAAACACCCAATGACAATCCGACTGCAACGCGACACGGGTTCGCGATGTTTTAGATAGTTTTTCTATAGAACGGATCAAATAATTACTCGGAAAAACTAAAATAACATCAAGGTAGCCTTAGTCGTGTCATTACGGTCGCATAGACACTAATTATAGTCAATTCCGACACCAGGACCCCGAATCGGTCCCGAAACACAAACCGAGTCAACACCGCACCAAGCAAACCTCGGGATGCACACCCCAGGCCCGCTAAACATCACAGCGCTAGGTCAAGGCGGGGAAGACTTAATTCCCAAGCATCGTATCACACGCTCACCTCTCGGTTTTGGAAAGTATCAAAATCGTATCTTCAAAATCTCGAGCGCCTCACCTTGCGTGTCTAAATCTCCACACGCCTAAGCCCAGGCGCCTGAGTTCTGGTGCGCCAGGACCCAGGCGTCCATCCAGGCGACGAGAGCCGAAAACACCTATAAATACCTCCCTTCACCCCCTCATTTCGACACATAATTCACAACTTCTCAACTCCCTTCTCTCTTTGACTCGTTAAGAGTATCTCGCTTGGGCTCGCACTCCGACACCCATAGCAAACGATCCACTCGATCGTAGTCCCGAAAGCGAAATCGACGCTACTCCTCACCTTCGAGCACTCCACTCGATACCGAGGTGCCAATGATCGACTAGCTACTCCGAGTCTAGCGGAGTTCTGCCGGATTAGTCATAGAACTAACAAGTAATAGCGGAGCTCTGCCGGAATAGCCGCAGGAGGGGCCAACGGTAACAGAACTCTGCCTAAATCACCGGTCAAGCTAAGAGGATCCGCCTTGAAGTCGAATCGTCACTAGGGTGTCGTCTAAACAAAACTTTACATTTTTTGCACCTTTATTATTATGCACTACGATAATATCAAACGTGGACGCTAGGTGCACGACACCTACTAAAATACGTAATGTCCCAACTTCAATCTAAAACACTCTAAATAGACCCAAGTAGTTCTGAGATCCGTTCTGAACTATCTACGCATCGAGTCCGTTTAGCTTATACTCCGAGGGTGCAACTCCTCACTATGTGATTTACTTACATTCACATTGACCGCTTTCGTATGATTTATTGCTTTTATAACCTTATAATCGCATGCTAAATCACCTAACACGAAAATCAAAACGTAAATAAACTAAAACTGAGCGAAGTGATGGTCAAGTTCCGTATTAGTCCCGGTGCTCACCTTATAAGGTTCGACGCATCCCTACTAATGTTAGACCGACGCATCTTAAGCAGAATACCGGGTAAGGTATACCACAAGAACAACTAATATCTGTATTATCACGTTAAAACTGACTTGTTAATACATATAATATTAGTATCCTCTACTCTCCTACGTGCATCTTTTCATGGCCTGCCTGTCACGTGAAATCGCATGCAAAGAATGTAAACACAACTACTTCGACGACAAAAACTTACTTGTCCTTAAACAACCGACATAGCATAAGGTATAGGGTTTAAAACAACGGATGTTACAGTACTTCCGCCACAACTAGGAAACGAAGTTATCAGCCCACCGATTGATTAGTAGAGGCCGCTATTGTGCGGGCGGGATTGGGTGTCGGTGTCTCTTGGACATTGGCTTCCCAATACGTACCCTCACCCCTTACTCAGAATCGATGGTTTCGGATGTCCGAAACCATTGGCAATGAGAGTCATTCCAGGCATAGAGTGCTTAAGGGTACAAGTCTTTATCTTTAGGTCCCGTGCCACTAAGCTTTGAGCCGGCTAAGGATCAAAGTTGACTTGAACGATTTCCGAGTCCCCATAATTGACTCGGTGGCGACTCCACAAATCGGCAACGAATTCAGTTCACTAAAAAAGTCGCCTTACCAAACATATCGACCTTTAATCATTTACAACCACGACTCGATCGATTCCAACGGAAACACGGGTGTCTGCACCCGTCTAGTACAAATCCGAATCGTAATCCAAATCGAGGTCCGACACTTTGACCCGAACGCAAGATCGGGCTGCGTGGGTGATCGCCGCGATTGAAAAATAACCAGGTTGGTCCCGCGCGGGGCGCCGGGCGGTGCGGATGGACGTCCACAGTTCTATAATTTTCATTTGTTCTTTCGCTACTTGTTATATGCCTACATCTTCATTTCAGTTTCCTTTAACCGCTTGTTGTCCGTCGTGGATTCTCGATGTTGGTTCAACAATTTCGGTCTGTGTGGGCAATCAAACGGCTTGTTGAATCTCTTGGCTCCACATCTTGGGTCTGTACTTGCAACCGGCATATTCTTAATATGTTTTAAAAAATTTAATAAGTGATCAACCACTATATTGCAATTTTCTTAAGATCGTCATCTTTACAGTATAGATCCATACTTGAACGTAACAACTAATAAAAATAACTTGATTACTTCTTAGTTATAGTATTTTATGACCAAGTGGACTAATAGCGTCCAAATGTTAATCCACTTCTATATATTAAGAGATTTTGTTTTTCTTTTTGGTTATATGAAGGGTTAATTTAATCAATAGAGGAGATGAAGAGATAATTAATTCTTTTGTTAAATCGTGAGAGTGACAAATTATTCACGTTGGCTGTCTTACCATGTCGCGTGTCACTCAAATAACATTCAACATGTCTGCAAGGGTGGAGCCTAGTGGTTAAAACATGTGGCCACGACACCGTGGGTCTCGGGTTCAAGCCCTTGTAAGAGCATTCTTGTGGGAGTTGTTGTATGACTTGAGGCTATGTCATCTAGACTTCGAGCCTGTCGCCCAAAGGGTGGCTTACATGGTGTAAGTGATTTGCAGGTTATTGCATACACCCGAGGGTTTATCCAGAGCGCAGCTAAGGTAGCGGCTGCGGGTTCCCTCATCACCAAAAAAACAAAAATATGCCTTTTAATATTTTTATATAGATAGATAGATATAGATACTAACTTAATAGTTTAGGATTTATGCAAAAAGTATGGATTAGTTAGGACTTAGGACTTTTATGTTAGTAGTTATATACGAGTAGATTTTAGGATATTCAGACAAGAAGTTATGATATTTATCAAATTAGTCTGAATTTAATTTGTAAAATATTATTTTTCAAAAAATAGTCTTATAATTTGGACAAATTATCAATATAATTTTTTTTTTGGTGTAATGTGATTCTCATTAATAATGAATTTTAGTATTTGCACCATACAATAGTTACTATAATCAACAAAAAAAACTATAGCTCAAGATCTTCTAGCCATTGTTTATGTGTTCCAACACTATTTCTAAATGAAGGATCATGCAACCGTGTCTGAATGCATATCTTCACCAATTTGATTTTGCTGGTCGGAGAAATGAGTTGGTTATCTAAGCGGGCCTGATTTCTAGCCATCCAAATGAATACATCATTCCACTTATGGCTGCCATGATCTTCTTCTTCTTCTTCTTAAAAAGCGATTTGCATCTCCATTTGATCACCCATCGAATCACATCCGCCTGGAATTGAACGCCTAACCAGTCAAATATCAGCTGTAAGCACCTTTTGCTGTACATACATTCAAAGAAAAAATGTGCATTTGATTCTACGACTACGGCACAGCACCAACAAATACTTGAGTTAATTACTCCAAATTTCTGCAATCGATCCTGAGTCACTAGATGTTTATGCATTGCTAGCCAGCATATGAATCGATATTTTGGTAAACTAAGTCTATTCCATGCCATAGAGTGCCAAGAAACCTAATCTTGTACACCTATAAATCTCCTATACCTCTGCTGAATAGTGTATCTATCGTCCTTCCATCCAGAACTGCCATACACCTTCTTCGGCTCATCTTTAATCTTGCATATTTATCTTTATGTCCAGCTGGAGTTCAAAATAGGTTTGTAATGTAGCCAGTCTTAACCCTTTAAATAGACATGGTTCACTCATTTGATCAAAAGGTGATCATTCTTGTTGCGGATCTACCAAACATACTTGCCTAATAAAGCCTTGTTCGGTGCTACACAATCAAGAATGCCAAGCCCCCCATGCTTACTGCTTGTACAACATTTAGCTCAGGACACCAACGGTATTTTAGAGTAGTTCTCATTGCCTTCCCATAGGTAGTTGCGACAAATCCCCTAAACTTTCTTAATAATGCCAACAAAAATCAAGAAGATACAAGCCCAGTAAGAGTGGAGTTGGGTTAAAATAGTTTTAACAAGCACCAATCTCCCCTCATAGCTCAATTTCCTGATCCCCCAACTTCTAATTCGAGCCACTATCTTGTCTACTATCTTATTGCATTCCACATTCGCTAATCACTTGTATGAAATAGGTATACCAAATAATGAAAAGGAAACTTTCGGTGACGAAAACCTGACAATCTAAGAATGCTACTGGCATTAGTGGGATTGATTCCATTCATGTATAAATCTGACTTATCCCTGTTAATGTGAAGGCCAAAGCTTCACTAAATGTTAATAAACTTCTCATGATCACTTTAACTGAGCTAGGGTTCCCTTTGCTGAAAATAAGATCATTTGCAAAAGCGAGATGACAATGCTTTAAAGCTCTACAAAGGGGGTGAAACGTAAACTCTTCTCTTGCAGTAACATAGTCCAGTATGCGACTAAGATACTCTAAGCAAATGGTAAATAACAAAGGGGACATGGGGTGTAACAACCCGGATTTTTGATGACTTAAATTAATAGATAATACGGAAAATTATCTAAGTCATTTAATCATACAATATCAGAGTATCATTTAAAAATATGGACCACTACAGATCCTTGTAAGAAACAACTATTAACTACATAGTCTTGATTTATTAGTACAAAATATAGATCGTATTTTATACAAACATATTATTAAATTTCTCGCTCAATTTCCTCATCGTCTTCTACCTGCAAAAATATAAAACATAGGCCGTTGAGCGGAACAACAACTAAACAGTTCTTCTAAACATCATCTCATACACATAAGACAATCATGTGAATAACCAACAATATGCTTACAAAAATATTAAAGGATATCACTTAACAGATAGTTTTCT
Source organism: Agrostemma githago (assembly GCA_958450325.1). Lineage (NCBI taxonomy): Eukaryota > Viridiplantae > Streptophyta > Magnoliopsida > Caryophyllales > Caryophyllaceae > Agrostemma > Agrostemma githago. The sequence continues at coordinate 22,289,189 of OY288255.1, read as the reverse complement.
TTAATTCAATTAACCGACATGTGAGGTGATGAAAACAGTAAAATTTAGAAGATGAAACATTGTCAGCCATTTGATTTTAAAATAATTCTTTTTTCACGTAAACAGAGAATATAAACACACGAGTCGTGGCTCCTAGTACCACCGCTACACCCTATTGGCTTGCATCTCACAAATAGAAGTAATCGTGTTACCGACTCATTGACCGAACCGATCTTATGAGGTTTATATCTCACCCATAAGACTTAGTTGGGTCTGACTTCTAATATATTTATACGTTTATTTAGACGGGGCTCTAGGCGAAATGAAAGTTGATGATTACATTCTCTGCATCAACAAGAGGGTACCCACAATTTTCAGAATCCTGTTCTGCTCCCGTTACCTAGGTAGTAATACTGATCAAGTACTTGTCTATATATGTGATAAGTGTAGTTTGTAGTGCCTATTTTGTTGTGTTCGGTCCCTTTTTACCTTGTGAAATCGCTCTTTGGAGCGGTTTCTAGGCTACTCATGCTTCCTTTAGTTCGTTTTAGGTTCCCAAGACCGTTCATGGAGAATTGGAACAATTCCGGCTCGTTTCATACACAATTGGAGCCAACGAAGAGAAGGAACGATCACTCGGTGCCTTAGATTCGATCCCGAGACCTTGGGACCCATTCCCGAGCCCCTTAGACTCGATCCCAAGCACCGAGAGTCGATGAGAAGCCCATGAGAAGCAAGGAGGGACCTTAATGATCATATTGGAGGCCTACAAGACCCATCATGGCCGAGATAAGGGCCATCTCGGTCGGGATGAAGAGTACAAGCAAAACCGAGCCACTGGAGGGTGATCTCGGCCAAGATCATCACCATCTCGGTCGAGACCACCTCATCTCGACTGAGATGCCTTCTTCTCGCCCGAGATTGGGCACTTGATGCCCCGCGTCACTTCTTTTATTCTCCTTATTCATTGTAACCCTATATATACCCTCCCTTTGTATTTTTTAAGTACCTTAGACTCCTCTACATTACTCTAAACCCTAATTAGACTCTCTTAAACCTTAGCTTAGTTTACATTAATCTTTTGTTAATCTTTGTCAATCTTAGCTTAATCTAGATAGTTAATCTTGTATTAAGAATTCTCTTGAAGAATCCATCAATCCTTGATAACTTTTGGTGGAGATTTTTGGGTGTTCTTTTAATACAAGTTCTCATCTTTTCATCCTCTTGTTAGTGGGTATAATCTCTTTTCTCTTAATCTTTGTTAATCTTGCAAGTTTCAATCTGTATATATTGTTTATTGTTCTTGTTAGTTTATAATGGATGTTTGGATTACTATGTTGATTTCCCTTGTTAGTGCTAGAATTAGTTTCATTATGTGTGAGTAGACTCCTTGTGGGGTTAGTAGGGGGATTAGGTGTGGGTTATGAGTGATTAGGGCTTGATTGTGGGTAAAGGTGAATCCTTTGTTGCTAGTCACTTATTAGGCACTCTATGTGTTTGTTGAATTGTTTGTGTGGGTAGTAGTGACCAATGCTTCTCATACTTGTCTTCCTCTTCTCATTGTGTGACTAATTTGTGATTGAATCCTTGTGTTTTGAGTAGCATCTAGCATGAGTGTTCGGGTCTAGTCTTAGACACGAGAGTGCGGACTTAGGCTTTGGCGCGAGAGCGCAAATCGACCTTAGTAACTAAGAGACACCTACACCCTTGATTACCCAATCATCCTTCCACAATTATGAACCCGACCTAACCCTACTCCCTTTCATATTTGATTTATCCACCTCTTTATCCATCTTCTGTAGTTTGTTAGTGTCTTAAATCTTTAGTTGTTTTGATTAGTTTGTGTCATACATAGTACATTGTTAGTCCACCTTCATCACCTTCAACCATCATAGTTTGTCAATTCTCTTCATCTTTGTGTTGTTTTGGTAGCCTAGTCTCGTTTTTAGGTCGACCTAGTCTAGACATTACTTAACCGTCTCCGTGGACACGACCCGACTTACCCTAGCTACCGTTAGGTATAGTTGGTTATTATTTGACGGTAGGGGACGCACCAAAACCCTACCATCAATATGCGTATATACCCTACGCAGATTCTTGGACCGCAGTCCTCACCACCGTAGGACGACTACCTTAAACCTTAGGTCGACTCTCAGTCGTAGCCTTTAAGTCTGCTTTCATTATAAGTGCAGTCGAAACACCACGTATGGTACAATCCAACACAAGATATTCGTCCCAGACTCGCATCGTAAACCTTATACAAAAAATCGCCCGTGAACAAGTAGTATTTTATTTGGTGGCCTTTAAATTGGTCGGACTCATTTGACCATTCAATCCAGAGTGGATACGGTGACTAGCATCACTGCCCTTGCCGTGGAGGAGTATTATCCCGGCTTTGACTAGACGAGGTACAAAGCCATCTACAAGCGTCTTAACAATGAGCGAGTAAGGGCAGAAGAGCAGGAAGAGGCTAAGGAGATGTTGGCGTTGCCTTCCTCGCCTCCTAAGTAGGAATTCGGGCAGTCGTCCTCCTTTGCCTCTTGTACCCTCACGGAGTGAGAGGAAGGGACGACAGACGAGCGAGCCGACACTACTCATTCATCTGCCCCCCTTTGAGGTTTTTTGTGGATCTACTAACACCTACACTTGGGGCACTAGCATAGGCTTGCCCTTTATGCTTTATTGCTTTTCAGTTTTCTTTTATCGAAGGTGGCGCTTGATCCGTAGGGGACGGTTGCCAATTTGTAATAGTCATAGCCTTATTTGGTTTTTTTGGTAACGTCTTATATTAAACTTCAGCACTTTTGACGCCCTTCGTTTTATGCATTCCAATTTCTTATCTTCCTATCGTTGCGTAACTTTTTTGCTTAGCGTTGCTTCTCTCTTAACGCTAAGTGTTTCTATCCTCGCTCTCCTTTTATGGGGGGGCATTTTCGCCGGCGGTATTACTTAGGCGATTTTTGTGAGAACTTATGTCTTCCTTGCCACGTCGTGGTAGGAAATCTAGGTTAGTTTAGCTTAATGATGAAGGTGATCGGCCTATGCCCCCATGGCTATGGCATGGGGTCGGCTGGTGCCACCTCCAGTTATGACTGGTCGGGGGGCGGGGGCTTGCTGAGGCTTACGCCCCCATGAATATGGCATGGGCCGGCCGGGGTCAGCCAGTGCTACCTGCGGTTGAGACTGGCAGGAGGGCTTACTTGAGGCTTATGCCCCCATGACTATGGCATGGGGCCAACCGGCACCACTGTTACGTTTTATTTTGTAGTTCCGCAAGCGTACGGGTATTGTAGCATACGGGTCGATCTCAGGGAGGTGAATGATTAAGTACTAGCTACGGTGAATGATTAAGTTATCTACGTCGAATAAATAAGAGTGGTGATTGTATAACTAATTTTAACAAACTAGATGTAATCAATCGAGATGAATTCAATAATAGAAAAACCTAGGACAATGGTTCACCAATAACATGGATTATCGATGCAATCAAAATATGACACAGCTTTGTCAAATTACCGTCTTGGGTGAGACTAGCATTCCAATTTTAATCAATACTTTAAATTCTCTCTCGAGACATAGAAAGCCTATCTAGCATTTTACAAATCCTATTCTTATGCATGTCCCAATTATTCCAATTAACTATTCTCATGTGAAAGATCAAATCTTGTTTCGGTTCTCTAAATTAAAACCCGACTCTCGTCGTAATTAAAATTGAGTAGATATTAATCGACAAAGATACAAACTTTTAGGCATGATTCATATGAAAACATCCAACTCTCGTTGTAATGATAATCTAGACTCAAACCTAGCAATTCAAACTAATCAATCAATTATTAAGCACAGCCGGAACAAACTCAATTCAATAATTCAACAAAGCGCGATTAAAATCAAAGCATCAATAACCCATATTATCGGCTCACCGAGCCCTAGATAAAAGAACTACTCACAACTCATAATCAAAATAACAATCATCAAATAAGATAAATAGTAGAAAATTAGGAAAACTTATTCTTGATTGATGAACAAAAGGATGAACAACCGTCTTCTTCAAAGTCTTGGAATAATAAAACTAAATTGCATAAACTAAATCTAATAAAATTTCATAACTTCGATGTATGTAGTCTAGGAATAATAATGGTGTTCTAATAAAAATAGTAATCCAATATAAGTAGGATAGAATAGAGGGAGATCAAAAGTCACACGTGGGTAGCTATTTGCTACTAGCGGCACTCTGGAAGCTTCACAATTCATAAAAGTTCTGATTATGCCTCTACTAGCGGCAGTTTTGCTCTTCGTCATCCGCTACTAGCGGCACTAATTCACAATTCTTTCTTCTTTGTTTTTCCTTTGATTTTCTTCTCTTCTTTTCTTCATGCGATCTTCGATCTAACCCGACATTTGACACGTATACTACCACTATAATCCTGACATAAGACATAAATTTCTCGGTTCTTAAAAATAGCTAGAACCATCATCAAAAATCACATATTCACTCAAATCATGCAAGATCATCGGAAATCACTCAAATATCACTATATCGCCCCAAATCCACTCTTAAAGACTACAAATATGATGATATGCACTCACAAATAGTGCTAAAAATAGCACTTAACAAACTCCCCCATCCTAAACCTTTACTCGTCCTCGAGTAAACTCAAAATGCATAAGACGATATCAATGCAAGGTCTAGCGAACTCCCTCACTCACAAATCGGTTAGCTCACAACTTCCTTCTTATATCGCCCTCACTAACTACTCCGAAATTGTCTAGCTTAGCATGGTCAACACCAAAAGATAAACCAAGGAGTCAAGTCAATGTATGACTCCCCCATGCTAGCTCAAAAACACTCTCGATCAGAAGCCAATAATATCAACATCAATAAACATAAATTCACAATCATAACCAAAATAGGATCACAGCAACCAACGATCCCCACACACAATCCAATTCCAACACAAACTACGACGCCAAAAAATGATCCTAATCCTAACCCTTACCTCCAAACGCCATCTTTTTATGTTGCCGACCGCCATGATGTTTACTATTTGCCCATAGTACATGATATTATGGCCCCTTTTCTTTCTTGCGGCTCTTTTTTTCTCTTTATTCTTTTTTTTTTTCATTCATTTTTTTTTTCATTTTTTTATCTGTCATTTTGCCTAGGCCACCCTTTCAGGTTTTCAACATAGATTTTATTTTTTATTTTTTTATATGTACTCACTTTTTCCACTCACAACCTCAATGTTGCCTAGAATGTCTGCCCTTGCAGATTTTCATTCTAGCGAGGCCTCCCAATTTTTTTGCCTAAGCCGCCCTTTCGGGTTTTCAACTTAGCGGGATTTTTTTTTGAGAAAATAAATATACACAAAAGTGAAATGTCCCTCCCCCATGCTTGAATCAAGCAATGTCCTCAATGCGACAAAGACGAAAATAAAATAGGAAAGAGGGGACAAATCACCTATCATGAAGAATCAGAGGAGTCTCCAGAAGGTTGACAAGAGCCACTACGTGCCTCCCGACAACTATTAATATCGCTCCTCTCAGCTGCCAACTCCGCATAAAACTGCTCCGAAGGGGAAGTGTAAGTGTCAGGATGCTTAGCCGATAAGAACTTGTCGAAACCTCGATACAACTCTAGCACTTCCCGCATAGCTTACCCTTGTTCCGCCCTCCAATCATCAACCTCTAACCTCCACATATCGAACTCCCTAGAAGATGAAGCATCTGTGAATGAGGGAGAGGGTCTCTCAGTCGCATTTCCATTGTCACTACCATCCATATCATCATCATCTAACATCTCATCATCATTTTCTGCAACTCGACTTGCTACCCTCTTGTCACCTGGCTCCAAGAGAGTAAGTGGGTCACGTGGTATATAAAAATCAATGGTCCTTGGTCCGTGGAACGAGGCAATCGTAACTAAGGTGAAGCTTTCGGACCACGTCGCCATAAAAAATAACCACAGGCCACCGAATCTTGAAGCATAAATGTACGCTCCAATGTATCAAAATCGAGCAAGTGACCTCCCGTCACCGGAGTAACCGTGCTAGGAATAGTTACTTTCAAATGTGTAAGTATCAATGTGACCATGTCACCCATACTAATTTTTCCTTTAACGTTCTTCCTACACTTAAGGCAGCTCGATACAAACAGGTCAACCCAATCAGGCACCATCGAAGCTTCGGGCATCAATGCCCACAAGTAACCCATTTCATTTTGACTAATCGTCGATGGTTCCCCTTGACAGAAAATCATCATAGACCAAAATTGATGAATCATACGGAGACATGAGTGAGGAATACTAGAGCTTACATCCCCCTTCCGCTTAATAGCTTGCCCCGTAATAGATGCCCAAAATATGCCCGAATCTCCACCTTTGAACGGATTCCACTCTTTTGTACACTCCCCAACAAATCCAAAAATCTCTCGAAGCTTAGAATAGGAGAGTTGATGGGAAGTTCCACCAAGTTTAAAATCAATAACTGGGCCCTCGGATCTTTTTGAACTTTTCAAGGTTGCCGAAAATTCCAAAGTGTACCTAGTATACGTTGGTGCTTGTCGATCCAACAACCCTTCCATTCCCACTCTTTTCAACAACACCGACATAGGCTCTAGTAATCCTAACCGTGACAAAGTATCTCGATCAAAGAATTTAGTTGGTAAGACATGACGGTTTGCTTGTCTCAAATTGGTGAGATAAACAAGCTCATCACCATTTATATGTGAAAGACCCGGTGGAACCGAAAGATGCATCGTGTGAGTAGAGACGGTCTTAGACTTTGACTTGGACATAAGACCCCTTTTTTTACACTTCGTCCCATTCTTTTCACTCTTTTTCTTTCTTTTTTCTCAACTCACTAACTCACAATCAACCAAACTCCCTCAAATACTCTCACAGAACACCCACGGACACGAAATCAACAAAGCTCAAACGACACTCACACAATGACCAATTCAAATCCCGTCGCAAGACAACAATCATCCCACACAGGACACTCACAGACAACAATCAAACCAAAACAGCCCACCACCAACACAATTTATATTCAGGTCACATGACACTCACACTATGTTTTTTTTTTCTTTTCTTTTCAACAATCAGTAACTTCAAATAATTGAAATTAATAACTTCAAATAATTGAAATTAGTAACATCAAATAATTCAAATGATTTATATACAAAATGTTACTAATTGAAATTAGCAAATGAGACACAAATAGTCAAAGAATAGTCAAACCTTCAATAGGGAGAAGAAAGCAAAGGAGGCAGACATTACCGACGAAAAACCGACGCAAACCCACGTACGGACAGCAGTAGCTTGATTCCGACTACAATTTTACCCCAAATAGCTCTTGATAGTATAACCCCAAAAGTTAGGGTTTTCGTTTTTTTTTTGGTTGAGGAAGGAGAGGGTGGTGGTGGTTTGTGTGATAGTGTTTGGGTGGTTGGTGGCGGCTGAGGCGGAGATGGGTCACGGTTGGTGGTGATGGCGGGGGATTGCTAGCTATGGTGGCGGAGGTTTATTTTTCTTCTTTCTTTTGGTGTACGTTCACCTGGTTTTCTTTTTCTCTCCTTATTTTTTTTTGTTTTTGTTTTTTTAGAAGGAAGGAGGAAGGAAATGGAAATATACCTGATGGAATAAAATTTAGGGCCGCTAGTAGCGAACAAAACTCGAGTCTTAGCATGCAAAATTTGAAAATTTTCTGAAAACGCAGCTAGTAGCGTCTCAATTGCCTTCCAGTTGCCGCTACTAGCGGCATTGATTCATGCCATTGAACTCCCGTTTCTTCAATCTGCAAAAATGAGTCAAATTGGCAATCTCTGACTTATTATAACACTGTATCACTCGTATTTTTGGATTTTTCTAATTTAATTTTTTTTAGACGTAAAAATTAAATTTAAATTACAATAAAATAAAAAATATGTACAACACTCGTTGCCTCCCGAGAAGCGCTTGTTTAGAGTCACGAGCTTGACTTCTTGTTTTTTTTTTCAATTGAGGGTGGAATGACGGAAAGTGTATAAATCACTTTCTCCGGAATCGGATCACCTGCAATATAGTGCTTGAGACGCGCATCATTGACCTTGAAACTCCCATTTTCATCACTAGAAACCTCGACCGATCCATGTGGGAATACTTTGGTGACTCAGAATGGTCCGGACCACCTTGAGCGCAGCTTGCCCGGAAATATTTGAAGTCATGAGTTAATTAGAAGAACTAAACCCACTTCATGAAATTCACGCCTCAAAATTCTATTGTCGTGCCATCTTTTTGTCCTCTCCTTATAAATTCGAGCATTCTCGTAAGATTCAAGGCAAATCTCATCGATTTCATTCAATTGCAAAAGACGACGTTCTCCCGCACTCTTGTAATCGTAATTAAGAGCTTTGATGGCCCAAAATGCACGATGTTCTAATTCTACCGGGTGATGACAAGATTTCCCATACACCAGTCGAAATGGTCAAGTACCAATCGGTGTCTTGAATGCGGTGCGATAGGCCCATAATGCATCGTCAAGTTTCATTGACCAATCTTTTCTCGACCTTGCGACCGTCTTTTCTAAGATATCTTTATTCTCGCGATTGGAGATTTCAACTTGTCCACTTGTTTGTGGATGATACGGGAGCCCAAATCGGTGTTGAACCCCATATTTCTTCAACAATGCTTCTAGCTTCTTCTCAACAAAATGAGTCCCATTATCACTTATTAACACTCTAGGGACACCAAATCGGGGAAATAGAACCTTTTTGAAGAATTTGGCCACGACTTTGCTATCATTAGTAGGTGTAGCGATGGCTTCCACCCACTTAGAAACGTAGTCGACCGCGACAAAGATATATTTATTCTCATACGAGGAGGGATAAGGGCCTTGGAAATCGATTCCCCACACATCAAATAATTCAACCTCCAATATGAAATTAAGAGACATCTCGTTCCGCCTTGAGATATTCCCGGCCCTTTGACAACGATCACATGACTTTACAAATTGTGCAACGTCCTTCAATAAAGAGGGCCAATAAAAATCACATTGAAGAATCTTCGAGGTTTTCGTTGTACTAGCATGCCCTCCAGTTGACATATCATGGCAATGAGAAATAAGTGATGTCGTTTCCTCCTTGGGCACACACCTACGAATGATTCCATCGGCACACGAATTGTAGAGATGTGGGTCATCCCAATAATAGTGCTTAGCATCGTGATAGAATTTCTTACGTTGGTATGAACTTAAGCCTTTAGGAAGAATCCCACAAGATAAGTGGTTCACAATATCGGCATACCATGGCAACTCGGACTCGAGAACAACAATAGAATAAAGGTGATCGTCCGGGAAGGAATCATCAATGGGTAAGTTATCATCATCTTCTAACAATAGGCGAGATAGGTGGTCAGCTACCACATTCTCGGCGCCTTTCTTGTCTTTGATCTCTATATCGAACTATTGAAGCAATAGAATCAAACGAATCAAGCAGGGTTTAGCATCTTTCTTATGCAAGAAATACTTAAGTGCCGCATGATCCGTATGAACAACAATCTTCGAACCTACAAGGTAGGACCGAAACTTCTCAATGGAGAACACAATAGCTAACAACTCCTTTTCAGTTGTGGTGTAATTAGCTTGAGCAGAATCAAGAGTTCTACTAGCATAGTAAATGACATGGAGTTTGCCATCTTTTCTTTGGCCAAGCACGGACCCAACAACGTGATCACTAGCATCACACATCAACTCAAAGGGAATAGTCCAATTGGGTGGTTGGATAATAGTTGCCGATGTGAGAGCCTTCTTCAACCTGTCAAAAGCCTCAAGACACGCATTAGAAAACACAAAAGGGGTGTCCTAGGCTAATAGTTCCGTTATTAGGCGGGCAATTTTTGAAAAATCTTTTATGAATCAACGGTAAAACCCCGCATGACTGAGAAAACTTCGCACCCCTTTCACATTAGTAGGGGGTGGGAGTCCCTCGATGACTTCCACTTTGGCTCTATCAACCTCGATACCCCGATTAGATATAATGTGTCCTAATACTACACCCTCTTGCACCATAAAATGACACTTTTCCCAATTCAAAATAAGATGAGTTTCTTGGCATCTATGAAGCACTCTAGTCAAATTTAGTGCCATAGACCGAGAAATCATCCATGAAAACTTCCATGATGCACTCTACGAGATCAGAAAAGATAGCCATCATGCACCGTTGAAAGGTAGCGGGAGCATTGCACAATCCAAACGACATTCTACGATAAGAAAATGTGTCATATGGACATGTGAATGTCGTTTTCTCTTGGTCACTTGGATGGATAGGGATTTGGAAAAACCCAGAATAACCATCCAAGGAACAAAAGAATGAGTGCTTTGCCAACCTTTCAAGCACTTGATCTATGAATGGGAGGGGGAAGTGATCTTTTCGAGTGGCTTTATTCAATTTCCTATAATCGATACACATGTGCCAACCCGTCACCGTTCTCGTAGAAATCAATTCATCTTTAACGTTCTTAACAACAGTCATGCCACCTTTTTTTGGAACCACTTGAACCGGGCTCAACCATGCACTATCTGAAATGGGGTAGATTTTTGTGTGCTAAATTTAGATTGTTTTTCCTCCCATTTAGACCCGTTTTTCCCTCGTTTTGCGAGTCTTAAGTGCGATTATCGCCACATTTTGAGTACTTCTCGCATTACCGTCCTTCTTGTGCGTTTTACGTGTTTTTGGTAGTTTTTCTATCAATTTTGATAAGATTTGGCAACAAAATCACGATCGAGCTTCCACGAGCACAAGAGAAGGGAATACCGTCCAAAGAGCAAAGCACACAACTTAAAGTTTAATGCCATCCAATCATACGACGAAGAATGAGACAAGAATCGAGGCCAGAAAAATGACCGGGTGAAATTTCACCCGATGAGACACCACCGGGCGAAATTTCACCCGACGGTAAATTGCCTCCCCGAAGATTTTCCGAGCTTCCCCACCAGGCGAAAATGACCGGGCGAAATTTCGCCCGATGGAGAAAAACGCCAAAAATCGCAAAATGAAAAGAAAATCTCACCGGGTAAAATTTCACTCGGTGGTGCTAACTCGTCAACCGCAGGGTGAAGTTTTGCCCAATGAAGATGCAAAGCGTGATTGTCTCACTAATGGAGCAAAAAGTTGGATTTGGGCTTTAGGTTAAAAACTCATTAAGGCAATTACTATATACTCCGTATATGTCTACCCTAGTTTGTTGCCCAAGGCATCTCCACTCCATCCACCATTAGTGTAGTTACACCATCCATTAGTAGAGTAATTTAGTAGTATTCTTAGTAATTATCTATAATTCTAGTAGTAATCTAGTAGTAGATCTACATAGTTTTCATCAACAATTCTCTAGTTTTACTTTCAAGTTTGTAGAAGATTATTTCAAGCTTTATTTGAAGATTTATGGGGTTTATTGAAGAATTAGTGACAAGTTCTTCATTCTCTTCATCAAAGATTCAATCTTCATTTATGCAATCTTCTTATTTCTTGTAGATCTTCATAGTTGGTATATTTCTCTTGCACTCTCTAATCTCTAGTTTAGATTTAATGTTGTGCTCTTATTATTGTCTTGTTTAGATCATCTTAGTGTTGTTAGTTTCTCTAGATTTTATTTATGTTGTTCTAGATTATTCTCTGGTCTATTTTGTTAGATCTTATTTCTTCCATAGTTTAGTGGGTAATTGTTAGATCATAGTATTCTTATTGTTTTGTTGTTAGTTTCTTTACATTTAGTTATTATGCATGTTGTAGTTAGTTTCTCCTTAGTTAATGTTTTGTTGTTTTCCATTATGATTAGTGAGTAGATTTCTTGTTGGAGGGTTTAGGGATGAGGACTTGGATTATTTGAATTAAGGGATGTTGGTGGGTTGCTTGCTTGTTGGTTTATCTTGTTTATGGTTGTTGTGTCATTGTTGTTTTAGTCCGACCAACTAGACCGACCTTGACTTGATTCTATCAATATGGGGAAACTCGGGTTAGAAATTACCATAACTAGAGACTTACCCTTCTTCGCCGCGAAAGTGGGTTTTTAGGTGGGTTGGGTGAAGAAACCGAAAGGTGGCATTCTCCCTTTATCAATGTTGCGACGAAAAACTTGATTCCTACCTTCTTAGACTCCAAGTTCCGAATCCCGATTTCCCCCTAACACCTTTCCCTAAATTGATCACCCCTAGCTATTCTCGTAGTTATTTCTCTAGTATAGACTCGACCTTTACAAACCCCCCATATAGACATCAAACACGTCGCTTTTAACTCGCTACTACTACGTTCCGTTCCCTGTGGACCGACCTCGACTTACCACGATTACTCTATTAGTTTTTGTGTTATTCCGAGTCTATAAATATTGTTTGACCCCTCGTCCTTCGCTAAATGACCGATCCGATTGGAGTGCGTGTCAAAATGGCGCCGTTGCCGGGGGAGCGGCTAGTAGTTATTGTGTTTTTAGTTATTGTGTTTGGTTCTTTTCTCTTCTCCCTTTTCCCTACTACCATTAGGTTCTAGGAGTCTCACCGTTTAATTGAGTTTTATGCCCAGGAACACGTCATCACCCTTGTGGTTCGATCCGGAGCCGGAAAGGACTTTTAGAGCATTGCGTTTTCAGGGAAATAACTCAACCACCATCATTCCACATTCTTCATTATCACCTCCTAACCTTAATCCCATCCTACCACATACACCTTCTACACCTTCTACATCACACAACCCCATTCCAAATAATCCTTCCATACCTTCCACTTCACAAAATTCACCACCTACACCACCATCACCGAGAACACCACCACCAAATCAAAATCCATCCCCTCCAAATTCACCAAATTCAAATCCACAATCACCACCAATCCAACCAATGGCGACCCTAGGCTCTCACTCCCAATTAACACACGAAGAAACACCTTCTCCCATCGATTTCGGAGAGATTCCCGAGAACTATGAATTGAAAGCCTCTTTGACAAACGCGGTTCAACAAGATACTTTTCATGGTTTTTCTCAAGAAGATGCCCAAGAGCACATCGCTTCATTTAAAGAAAAATTAGTAGGAGCCCGTCTCAATGGATTAACTTCATGCCAATTGCATCGTTTATTATTTCCAAAGATCTTGAGAGATGGATCTCGTAGATGGCTTCAAGGCCATCCCGCTAATACATTCACAACATGGGCTCAACTATCTAATGCCTTCTTGGATAAATATTTTCTGCCGTCAAAGACTAACCAATATCGCATGGAGATACAAACTTTCAAGCAAGATGAATTTGAAAACCTAAGTGAGGCTTGGGAAAGATTTAGAGATTTGTTGCACAAATGTCCACATCATGGAATACCCGATTGGCTAACCACCCAAACATTTTATAACACCCTTTCATCGAGAACCAAGGAAAACCTCAATCTGGCCGCCGGAGGAGAATTCTCTTCTCTCACCGATGAGGCATCTAAGAATCTTATTGAAAAGATGGCAAGGAGCGATTCTAGAATGGGTCAATCGAGGGATTCTAGAAAGAAAGTTGAAGTGAACTCATCTAAGAGTTCTAGTGAATTGAAACTTCAAGCGGAAGTTGAAGAATTGAAAAAGAGAATGGATGCCATGAATTCTAAGCCCACTCCTAGAGGTATGTACCAAATTCAAGGGAGTGTTCCACCAAGTCAACCATCACCTCCAAAACAATTACCATGGGAAGTTCAATGTGATCATTGTGGCAATTATGGCCATGATTCTAGCTCTTATATTCCTAATGAAGAAACTTATATTGAAGAGCCAAATGAAGTCCAAGCTATACAAGTGTATGGGCAAAGACCTCAATTTGATCCCTTTTCCAATACTTACAATGCCGGCACAAGGTTTCATCCTAATTTTTCTTATGGAAATCAAAATGTTCAAAATCCGATGTCACGTGCCCAAGTGAGTCAAACGAGGCCATTTAATCAAAGTCAACAAAGGCCTTTAACCAAGGTCCTCCAAAGATGCCCCCATATATGCCTCCTCATCAAAGGAGCAACTTCAATCAACAAGGTAGTAACTTCCATGTTCCTAACAATTACAACAATTACCAAAATCAACATGGTAATCATTTTAATCATGGATATAATCAAAGGTTCCAAGGTAATTTTCAAGGAAATCAAGGTTACAATCAACAACCATTTAATCAACCCTCTCAATCTTATGGCCAATCAAGCAATTTTCAATTTGGTCAAGGAGGAATTCCATGGGATAACATTAGTGATTTGCAAAGAACCGTTGGGCAACTATGGAATGAACATCAATATACCAAGGAAAAGCTAAAAGTTTGGGAATCACAAGAAGCAACAAAAGCCCTAGCCGCCCCAATTCATCCACCCCATGGTTTGCCCGGGCAACCCCAAAACCCAAGAGACCCTTCACACCAAGCAAATGCCGTCATTTTGAGAGGTGGCAAAGAACTTGAGGACCCATACAAGAATTTGAACTTGAACTTGAATACCAAAACCACCACAACCAAAGTGAATCAACCAAGTGCACCACAAGAATCATCTCCCACTTCCCCCAAACAAAACCGGGGAATACAAGCGGAGTTTGATATCCTCCAAAATGCGGAGAATGAACAAAGAGAACAAAGAAAGAAGAAAGAGCAAATGGAAGCGGAAGAAGCCAAAAGAAAAGAGGCGGAGCGATTAGCCGAAGAAGTAGAAGAATCCAATGTTCCACCGCCTCCCGTTTTTATCCCTCCATTGCCTTTTCCCGAACGAGCTAAGCCACATAAGGAGGATGCCCAATTTAGCCATTTCGTGGATATGTTGAAGAAAGTGGAGGTAGCTTTACCCTTCACCGAGGTAATTTCTCAAATGCCTCTCTACTCTAAGTTTTTGAAAGAAGTCTTGACTAAAAAGAGAACAATAGAGGACAAAGAATGAGTCTCTCTCACGGCACAATGTAGTGCCGTTCTTATGAATCAAATGCCAAAGAAACTAGAGCATCCCGGTAGCTTTTCCATCCTTGTCGGGTAGGAAATGTTGTTTTTAATCAAGTTTTATGTGACCTAGGGGCTAGTGTTAGTTTGTTACCTTATTCTATTGCCAAGAGACTTAGTGTGGGGGAGATGAGACCCACTAGTATGTCGATTCAACTTGCGGATAGGTCCGTCAAGTACCCACTTTGGATACTTGAGGATGTACTCGTGCAAGTTGGTAAGTTTTTCATCCCCTCCGACTTTGTTGTCATGGATATGCCTGAAGACACTATTACCCCCATTATCTTAGGTCGACCTTTTATGGCTACTGGTGGTACTATAGTTGATGTTAAGAATGGAAAGTTGTCATTTAACATAGGGAACGAGTCAGTAGAGTTTTCCCTTTCTCAAGCTCTTAAACAACCAATGATTGAACAAATGCATTCCATTGAATTTATTGATAGTTTGGTTGAGTATAGCTTGATAGATGATGATAATCAAGAAGAGGAACCATTTGACTCTCCACCTTTTGAAGAGAATGTTTGCATGAAGAAAAGGTAGAACCACTACCGGTGGGTAAGAGTATGGTATCTTCTCCTTCTAATCTTGAACTTAAACCACTCCCCTCTTCCCTCAAATATGCTTTTCTTGAAGGAACTAATTATCCCGTTATCATCATTGCTACCCTTGATGGTCCTCAATTGGAAAAACTTTTGATTGTTTTGAGAAAGCACAAAAAGGCCATCGGGTATAGCATTGCCACCTCCAAGGCATAAGCCCAAATGTTTGTATGCATAGGATCATTCTTGATGATGACCACCGTCCTTCGGTTGAGGGTCAACGTAGGTTGAACCCCACCATGAAAGAGGTTGTCATGAAGGAAGTCCTCAAGTTGTATGAGGCTAATATTATATACCCAATAACCGGAAGTAAATGGGTTAGCCCCGTACAAGTTGTGCCGAAAAAAAGAGGAATGACGGTTGTAAAAGGAGAAAAGGGTGAGTCAATTTCTACTAGGACCATTACCGGTTGGCGCATGTGTATAGACTATCGAAAATTGAACACGGCCACCATAAAAGACCATTTCCCCCTTCCCTTTATTGATCAAATGCTTGAAAGATTGGCGCATCATTCTTATTTTTGTTTCCTCGATGGTCATTCCGGGTTTCTTCAAATTCCCATTCACCCCGATGACCAAGGGAAGACCACTTTCACGTGTACCTATGGCACCTATGCTTATAGAAGGATGCCATTTGGATTGTGTAATGCGCCAGGAACGTTTCAAAGATGTATGATGGCTATTTTCTCCGATTTTATTGAAAAATCCATGGAAGTTTTTAATTTTAGTGTCCATGGTACATCTTTTGATTCTTGCCTTGAAAATCTTGATCAAGTGTTGGCTCGATGTGAAGAGTATAGACTTGTTTTAAACTGGAAAATGTGTCATTTTATAGTTGAACAAGGTGTTGTCCTAGGTCATATTGTTTCTAATAGAGAAGTTGAAGTCGATAAGGCCAAAGTCACCGTGATTGAGAACTTGCCACCACCTACAAATGTCAAAGGGGTAAGGAGTTTTCTTGGTCACGCCGGTTTTTATGGACGATTTATATATTAAAGACTTTTCTAAGATTGCCAAGCCTTTGACTTCTTTGCTTATGAAAGATGCACCTTTTGTTTTTGATGACTCGTGTCTTGAGGCCTTTTGCAGGATAAAGACCGCACTCACTACCACACCAATTATCAAAGCTCCCGATTGGAATCTTCCATTTGAGATCATGTGCGATGCATCCGATTTTGCCGTTGGTGTCGTTCTAGGACAACGGGTTGATAAGAAGCTACATGTGATTTATTATGCAAGCAAAACCCTAGATGAAGCCCAATCGAGGTATACAACAACCGAAAAAGAGATGCTTGCCGTTGTCTATGCCATGGAGAAATTCCGAACTTATGTTACCGGTTCCAAAGTCATTGTTCATACTGATCATGCGGCCATTGGATACATCATGTCCAAAAAGGAGACAAAGTCCCGTCTCTTTCGGTGGGTGCTCCTTTTACAAGAATCTGATATTGAGATTAAAGACAAAGCCGGATCAGAGAACTTGGTAGCGGATCATCTTAATAGACTAACGGTTGGTAAAGAAAGCAATGAAGAAGATGGTATACCCATCAATGAAGCAATGTGAGATGAGGCCTTGATGGCCATTGAAACTATTACACCTTGGTATGCTGATATCGTCAATTTCTTAGTGTCTCATTATATTCCGGACGATTATTCCAAGCAAGAGAGGAAGAAACTACGTTATGAAGCCCGACGCTATTATTGGGACGAGCCTTATTTATTCCGCCGTTGTATAGATGGAATTTACCGACGATGTGTTACGGCCGAAGAAGGATATAATATTGTGAAGCACCTTCACTCGACATCTTATGGTGGACACTTGGCCAACCAAAAGACAATTGTCAAGGTTCTCCAAAGCGGGTTTTGGTGGCCTTCCATGTTCAAGGACATTCGAGCTTTCATTCTCACATGCGATTCTCGCCAAAGAAGTGGCAATATTATAAGAAGAAATGAGATGCCCCTTCAACCTATCTTGGAGATTGAATTGTTCGATGTTTGGGGTATTGATTTCATGGGTCCGTTCACATCCTCTTTTGGTAACAAGTACATTCTAGTAGCGGTTGATTATATCTCAAAGTGGATCGAGGCCGTAGCTTCCCCCACCAATGACTCCAAGGTTGTAATCAAGCTTTTTTAGAATGTAATTTTCCCAAGATTCGGTATGCCTAGAGCCATAATTAGTGATGGAGGCTCTCATTTTAGGAAAGATACCTTTGAACACCTTCTTAGGAAATATGGTATCACTCACAAGATGTCCCTAGCCTACCACCCTCAATCAAATGAGCAAGCCGAGATCTCCAACCGTCAAATCAAGGGAATTTTAGAGAAAGTTGTTAATACACACCGAAAGGACTGGTCATTAAAGTTAAATGACGCCCTTTGGGCATTGAGGACGGCCTACAAAGCGCTGATTGGAACCACTCCTTATCGTCTTGTGTATGGTAAAGCTTGTCATCTACCGGTGGAATTAGAACACAAAGCCAAATGGGCAATCGAAGAGCTAAACTTCGATGAGAGTGTTGTAGGAGATAATCGCCTTCTCCAACTACAAGAATTAAAAGAATTAAGACTTGAAGCCTACGAAAATTCGAAGATTTACAAAGAACAAACTCGCCAATGGCATGATTCTAGAATACTTCGTAAGGACTTCTCCGTTGGTGATAAGGTATTACTCTTCAACTCTCGCTTTATGCTCTTTCCCGGTAAGTTGAAATCAAAATGGTCGGGTCCATTCGAAGTGACCAAGGTGCAACCATATGGGTCAATAGAGATATCTAGCCCGGAAACCGGGAAATTTATGATTAATGGTCAACGTTTGAAGATTTATCATCCCGGTCACGTTCCTGAGACCTTTGCTACCGTGAAGTTTGGTAAGCTCCCATTGGGGAGCGTTGTTTGAACCCCTCTCGCAATTAAAGTAGGTTTGGTGGTATCCTCAACAACCACCTTGTATATATATGTATCCTATTTCTTTGTGTTTATTAGCTTTGTTAGCTTGAGAAGAATGGTTGAACTTGGATTTCACCATGGAGCATTTATTTGGATGAAGATCAAGCTTTTGGAAAAGTTATGGAGCTTAAATTCAAGACCACAAGCATGTTTGTGGGAGATATTGATTATGTAATGTGAGTCGTATTGATATTTGATCTTTAGGTGATTATTGAAGAGCCATGAATTGGCAAGGCGGAAAAATGCAGCAAAGAAGACCGCCGGGCGAAACTTCGCCCTACGGAAAAGTTGCAAGATTTGCCAAAATTGACGAAGATACTACCGGGCGAAATTTCGCCCGGTGAGATTTTCACTGGGTGAAATTTCACCCGGTGGAAAAAGTTGGCAAAAATGGTTTTCACGACGAAAACCTGTCGGGTGAAATTTCACCCGATGGTGCCCGACTGGGTGAAATTTCACCCGGCGACGTGAGCTTGACCGGATCACCTACACTCTTTTCCTCACTACATTTTCAATACCCTCCTTCATATTTACCCCACATAACTTTCCCTCTAAAAATTTTACACCAAATTTTTACCAATCACTTTAAAAACTTTTCATTTCCCTCTTCAACCACCCTTATTTATACCACCTTTTTCACATCACTCTTCATTTCACCCTTTCACCCATCATAAAATCAACAAACCACCTTCCACACACCCCAACCTCCATTCATAATTTCATCTTCAACTTGGGTGATTGTAATTTTGGGTTCTTGAAGAAGGGGAAGAAAGTTTTGGGATTTTCTTGCAAGCACATTATTATGGAGACAAGAGCTCAACGAGCCGCTCGAAAACAAGGTATGGCTTCGACTTCTAAACCTTCTAAATGTTCTACATCTTCTAGTAAGTCTTCTAAGCCCAAACTTTTACCTTGTCTTAACACACCCTTAGCTCGAACCTTCTCTGAAATGACCTTTCAGAGCACAAGGTGGTCTTGTCCATTCACAATGGAAATTTTAGGAATAGGGGACGATATTAGAGAGTTATCGTCAAGGACCGGAATTAGCGGACTCCTTAGTCTCGCGGCTTCTACATATAAAGACCTTACTTGCGAGTTCTTAGGAACCTTTACCATCGATAACCCAACCACACCAAGAGAGTTTAAGTTTAGATTATTCGGTAAAAATCACTGTTTGACTACTTCCGAGTTTGGCTTAGCTTTAGGCTTACCCTCATCGGGTACCGGACTAAATAAACCCCCAAGTGATTTGCAAGCTAGTGCGTCTAGAAGAGACTTGTGGAGGTGCATAGCACGTGGTAAACGAGATTTCGAACCTGATTCAAACTTCACCGCCGAAATCCATAACCCCGCAATTCGTTACTTCTCCGAGATACACTCCCATTGCCTTTTGCCATCTACCGATAATATTCTTACTCTTGATGTGTGCGTCTTACCCCTTAGACCTACCACTTGTCGTAGCGTTGCATTTTCACCAAATTATTGTTGCTCAACGCCCTTATGTAGACTGTGGAGGACTTGTGATCTTAATTGCGAACAACTTGGGTTATGCGACCAACCACCTTATCCCACTTGACAATCATGTTTGGCTTGACGAGGCATACCTTCCGATTTGGATCTTTAGTGTACCCGATCATCGCCTCGTCTCCATTTGCCATGACCGTGCTTTAATAGTCCCCAACACACACCGAACCAATATTTATAATTGCCACAATTGGGACCTACCCCTAGGATCCGGTGAATTCTGACTAAACGAGACTGAGTCGGGAATGGAGGTTTGGGAGCATGCGCAATACACATTACCCGAGGGTCGTATAATTTATGACCTTAGTGAGTTAGAACCCACTGCGGGCATACTACCCTATCCTGGGTCTCCGACGGCTTTCTTCGCGTCGAATGATTATCCAATCTAGACCGTCTCCATAAGTCGATAGGTGGTGTGTGTGTGTGTGTTGTGTGTTGTTTGTGTGTGGTTTGGGTCGATGAGTCTTAATCATCTACAGTTACATGTTTGTGAATTAATTTTGTTCCTCGTTCCTTGTTGTTTCATCATATTATAATCATTGTGACTGTTTTATCTCGAATCAAAAAATTGTTAGCTGTCTTGGTATTGCTCCACCGTCCCATCGATTTTTGCGGCCGAAGCGGCCTTGGTATTGCTCCCAGTCTTTAGGCGATGTGATTACGCAATTGACCTTTTGAAAACTCCAAAATTTTAATCAATCTTTCTCAAATTTTTCTTAATCCGGGCTAGGTGACGTGATTACACCTACGCCCAATTTTTCACCCTTTCATTTTAATTTTCTTTTCTTTCCATTTATTTCATTTTCATTTTCTTAGCCACTTGGCTAGGGTCTAGGTGATGTGATTGCACCTAAGCCCGTCACTCTCTTATCGCTTTATTTATTTTATTTTCCTTTTCTTTTCTCAAAAATCGAAAAACCCAAAAACATTTGAAAAATTATAAAAATCCAAAAAGATTTTTCTTTTACTTTTCTTTTCCGTCTTTTTCGATCTTCCCCTACTTGTCCATTGAGGACAATGTACAGTTTTAGTGTGACAGAGGAGTCTACTATCTTTTATTTTTCAAAAAAATAATCTTTTGAAAATCCATAAAAATTTGAAAAATTCGAAAAATAAAAAATATTTTCCTTTTCTTTTTCTTTTCTTTTCTTGTTTCTCGTTATGTTTCGTGTCCCGTATATGGTATTGTTCTCTACTCTTACAGGTAACCACCGCCTTAATAGCACGATTTAAAGAGATCATGAAAGCACCCGCTTGGTAATTTCCTTCCTTCTTTCTTCTTTATTTTTGTAGAGGAGTTAGGTTGTTGCTATTTGGAGGCTCTCGAAGTGAGCATTTTGGGTGTTGTGGTTGATTTTGTGCTTGTATGTCGATGGAGTATGGAGTACATGACCTTACTTGTGTTTTCTTTTATTTGCCTTTTCCTTTTCGTGTGTTTCTTTTGCTTTTTTATAGTGTGTCTAGGACTAAAACTTTCGAAAACCCGATTACAAACCTTTTACAAGAGTTTACATTCCATTGTAGATAACCCATTGTAGATTTTGGACCTTAATCTAGTAGAATGACTCTAAGGCAATTAATTTGTTGATCATTTAGCTTGAGTCCACCTTTTCTACTAGAGGTTTACTTCGGGGTTTGCATTTGACCACCTTGACCACCCATGGAGGAGTTAGGCCTTGGTTCCCGCATCCCATTTTCTAGGTGACCTTGCTCGAAAGATCATTGCACCTTTAGTCCAAATTCTTTCTGCTTTTTGTGGGTTATCCGGGAATGGCGCGCGTTCTCGATTACCTATTTTTCCTTCACCTATACATCACCACAATAAGTTTACACAAAAATAACCTCCAAGCTTGGTTTCGAACCACATCAAAAAGCCAAAAAAGGACAAACCAAAGCAAGAGAAAAGGGCACAAAAATATGAAAAACAAAGGAGATAAAAGAAGCTTCAAATGAAAAATCGTATCATCAAAAACGTCTCCTGAAAAAAAAAAAAAAAAAACAACTTTTAATCGATTCGTCGCCGTGAAGTGCCAACTACAGGACCGAGTCCCGAGGTAGGAAGATAGCGGTGATTAGTCGATCCATCCCAATAATTGTAATCACTCCACCTTTTTGTTTGGGCTAATTTAGGAAATTCGAGTTTGGAACGACCCTCTTGGCTTAGCCAAAGAGAGCGGGATTGCACCTACCTACAGTGTCAAACGAATCCATGGTTCACTTTTTCCACTCCGTTATACGCCCCGTAGTACCCTTTTAGAAGATTAGGAGGACCTAGCTAAATTATCAACATCTTTATTGCTTAATTGTCATAGTATTAGGCTTTGGTTCTTGTTTACGTAAGTGATTTATCTTGGAAGTTTATTGTTGTTTTAGGTAAGTAATCGGTGTCTTCCCCGCCGTCTCGATGAGGGATTCGGTGTTTTATTTTGGGTTATTTAACAAGAATAATACCAACTTTGGCTGGTATTCCATCAATAAAACCAACTTCAATTAATACGGGAATAAAACCAAGTATGAGTCATATTACACAAGAATGAAATTGGCTCTTAAATGACCGGATGAAGTCGATTTTGTGGGTCCCATGCTATTAATTAACACCCCATCTTCATCTTCTTCATGCTATTAATCTTCTTCATTGCCCTAAAATCAAATTCTCTCTCCTAAACATCCTTTCTCCAAATCCATGGATAACTCATCAATTTCATGTTCTTCGAATTCATTGGGATTGAGCTCGAAAGATGTTTTCTGCAACCACAAGTTACGGGCAGTGATTAATCCCAGAAATTAAACACCTCATCCGGAAACCCCAAATTAAACTCAGAAAAATCGAAAACCAAAAGTTAAACCCAGAAAAATAAAAAAAAATCGAAAACCCTAATTTCAACCCAGAAAAATCGATTTAGGGGAAATGAAAAAAACACTAACCGTTGACATTGCCGAACCACGAGATTGAGGAATGAACTTGACTATACCCCTGAAAATTGATTTTCGACAAAATTAATGACAATTACCTTTGACCAAGTTTGACAAAAATTTGAGAAAGAAAAAAATTAAGAGTTCCGTAAAAATTACCTCGACGAACTGACGAAGTGATGAATGGATGGACGAACTGACGAAGTGATGAATGGATGAAGAAGACGGTTTGAATTGATGAAGATGAAGTTTAAACTTTGGGAGTTAATGAGGTAAAAGTGACAGAGTTTAAAAGTGGGGTAAATAGTGAGGTAAAGTGAGTTAATGAGTTAAGAGTGATAATGACTTAATTTTCATAGTATCAGTAAAATTTGGTGTTAGTGATAATATAAACAGGTATAGGCGGTAGTAGGTAAACCAATTTCATTCTTGTGTAATATGAGTCATACTTGGTTTTATTCCCGTATTAATTGAAGTTGGTTTTATTGATGGAATACCACCCAAAGTTGGTATTATTCCTGTTAAATAACCCTTTTATTTTTGCTTTGGATGCGTCTATTCTTTTGTGTTATGTGTTTTTGTGTGTTTAGTCGCATCCACCATTTTGAGCAAGCCCCCAACTTGCCTTGCATGGGAGTACTCTACCTCATGGGTATTTCGATGTGAGTTGAAGGGACGGAGCGGGCCCGTTAATTGCCCTGTATCAGCTTAGCATAGTCTAGCTAGTAGTAGTAGTTTGTAATTTCTTTTTGGGTCTTTGCTCGAGGACGAGCAACGGTTTAGTGTGGGGGAATTGTTGTGTGCTAAATTTAGACCATTTTTCCTCCCATTTAGACCCGTTTTTCCCTCGTTTTGCGAGTCTTGAGTGCGATTATCGCCACATTTTGAGTACTTCTCGCATTAGCGTCCCTCTTGTGCGTTTTACGTGTTTTTGGTAGTTTTTCTATCAATTTTGATAGGATTTGGCACCGAAATCACGATCGAGCTTTCACGAGCACAAGAGAAGGGAACACCGTCCAAAGAGCAAAGCACACAACTTAAAGTTTAATGTCATCCAATCATACGACGAAGAATGAGACAAGAATCGAGGCCAGAAAAATGACCGGGTGAAATTTCACCCGATGAGACACCACCGGGCGAAATTTCACCCGACGGTAAATTGCCTCCCCAAAGATTTTCCGAGCTTCCCCACCGAGCGAAAATGACCGGGCGAAATTTCGCCCACCGGGTGAAATTTCGCCCGATGGAGAAAAACGCCAAAAATCGCAAAATGAGAAGAAAATCTCATAGGGTGAAATTTCACCCAGTGGTGCTAACTCGTCAACCGCAGGGTGAAGTTTTGCCCCATGAAGATGCAAAGGGTGATTGGCTCACTAATGGAGCAAAAAGTTGGATTTGGGCAATTACTATATATATGTCTACCCTAGTTTGTTGCCCAAGGCATCTCCACTCCATCCACCATTAGTGTAGTTAGGCTCTGTTCTTTTCGGCTTATTTTCAGCCCGTTTCAGACCAGCTTAGCTTCTATCGGCTCAGCTTAGCCCAGCTCCTATAAGTTCAGCTCAGCTCAGCTCAAATATTTTCAGCCCAACTCCAATATTTTCAACTCCGAAAATAATACTTCAATAATAATACTAATAAAAATTATTATTATTATTATTATCAAAATTTTTTTTTATTATAAACGGAGCTTGCATTAATAACGAAACAAATTACAAGAAGTTAGTGGGTAGCCGAGATACTATTTGGGCACCCACTCCCTTAGCAATAGAAAAACTAAGACGAGTAAAAATAAAAGCAGCTGGGCGAGCTCCCACGTCCTGAGAGATAGAGAATTTCTGAACCCGCTTGAGTAAAGCAGCGGCTTTCGTGTCGAGCTCCCCTAGGGAAGAGAAAGAGAAAGGTAGGAACCCATACCCAGACTTGGTGCATAAATCTCCATACTTGGCGTACTTGCGCTGAGTAGCATCAGCGATCGCGCGACCAGGCAGAAAATCAGACATCGCGGACGGAGTCCATGGGGACGACCCTGTCAGATCAACACACACATCGCGCCCCCTATCCCAGGAATACAGAAGTAAATCCGCCGGGCGAAGGGGCTTGTCGTGCCCATCAATCAAACCGACATCCACCTCTTTACCGGCCGAAATACCAGATCGGAAGCAGATATCCAAAAGGGTGTCACGAACCAGGTTATGTCTATGCTTGATACCAACGGTACCAGCACACGACACAGCATGGTCCCCAAAAATGTCCCCAACACAAACCCGGGAGCAGGCAGAACAAGGCTGAGGTACCGGGAACAAAGGGACACCCAACCGATAGCTAAGGACAGAGCGGTAAGTCCTCCCATTCATGGTCTGCCCTAGCCCGGAAATGGGTACAACGCGCAACCAGTCAGACGTGTGAGCACCCTGTAGAGACTTCCACAATACCACCTGTCGCCGAGTCAAGGAGAAAACCGATTCTACCGAAGCAGCAACCTTCGTGAAATATATATCTGCCAATTTCTTCATGAGTTTGGGGGCAGCGATCTCACTAGGGCTACGGAAAAGGTCGGAACCGGTGGTCTCGCTAAACAGAGCCAAGGCCGCATCGAAGGTCGGCCCGGGAGTAGAGACAGCAGAAGGCCGCAGGAGCATAGCCTGCAACTCAGAGGACCGAAGGCGAGAAGCCAAAAAGGCATAGTGCACGACATCCCGGGCGCTGTACACCCCCAACCCTCCGAAATTAAAGGGCAGTGTGGAAAGGCGCCACTGCCAGTCCCCGAACCCGGGGCCGGACGCGGTGACAATGCGTTCCAGGCTAGACCGTAAAGCCGCATCAAAGGTCTTAGACGAGTCGAAGACCGTAGGGGGGCAGGTACGCAAAGAGAAAGAAAGCTTAGAAATACCGGCGCAAGCACGAAGTAACAACAGCTCGCACTGTGGGTCCTCAATCCTGGCAACCGAATCCATAAGCTCAATGGTTCTCGAAACTCTCTTTGCCACAAGCTCACTGCTGAAAGCACGACAGATACTGATGGGACCACCAAGAACTTTGACACCACGCAGCGGTCGAGAAATATCATGGGGGAAAACACCCGGGAGTCGACTCCTAGGCTCTTCGTTAGGTTAAAAAACCTCAGTTTTTTCGACATTAAGGTGAAGGCCCAAGCGAGGACCATCCTCCATAATCAACTCCAAAACCTTCCCCACGACCAAGGTATCCCCAACAATGGTGCCATCGTCCAAGTACCAAGCCTGCAAGCTCAAGGGAAAACAGTCCCGGATCTTGCAAATCAAGGGATGCAAGACCAAAGCGAAAAGAAGAGGGCCCAAAGGGTCACCCTGTTGGACCCCCTGACAGGATCAAAGGCTGTGCTCCCCGTAGAAAAGCCTGGCAGGCCGAGAGTAGCAAAACTCGACCCAGCGGAAAAGAACAGGGCAACAACGACGAACCTCGCGCAATATGACCTCCCGGTCGACCAAATTAAAGGCATTCTGGAAGTCGACCAAAAGCATGGAAAGGCCCATGTCCCCACCACGATCCTCAACAAACCGGTTCAAGGCATGCAAAATGGCCTCTCCCCCACTTGAAACCCCGACCCTAAACTGGAGGCCCTCAAAATAACCGCAAAGCGGCGGACCAACCAGAACAGCCCCAACCTTGGAGACAAGGCGTCTCCAAACCGTGCCCACAGCAATAGGACGGACCCCACCACCTGGTTTAACAAGCGGGGTGAGCGGAGCACTAGCGATGTATTCACTGAGAACCTGCGGGCATCTGCCCTCGAGAAACAGGTTAACCACCCTAGTGATAGAGGTGATCAGATCATCCGAGATAGCAACCGCGGCCCCGCTCAAACAATCCAGAAGATGTTGGGCACGAAAACCGTCCCGTCCACAAGAAGTGTCACACGGAAAACTCCTGATCATATCCAACACGACGGTCGTGGACGCGACGAGCTGAGGGTGAGCGGCAGGCAAAGGTGGCAAGGAAGGGGGCGGAATAGAGGGGTGCTTATCCTTCAACGCCTGCAGAGTATAAGCCGTGTAAGGGGCCACGCCAAACGAGGAAAGCACCCGGATAGCGGCAGCATAATGACCATCACAAATCTTCTGCCGACACTGCCGCAAGTTAACCTCACTAGAGTCGGGGTCCTCCTCCAAATGAAGAGAAGGCCCCTCCTCAGCTAAGGTCTCCTGCAGAAGCAGAGCAATACCACCAGGGGCACCCCAAGAATGAATGGCACTGGTAATACACTCCTCCTGACGCTGGCGCTTCACGACAGCTCTACACTCAAGGTTACTCCTGGGGGAAAACGACTTAAGTACATAGAGAGGTAAAATAAGCAAGCTAACTCATCGGGAAAGATCATCAGGGGAGTCAGCCACCGCATCAAGGGCCCCCCTGAAGATCCTAGAAAACCCAAGGCGACATCTGGGGGGGACAGATTTCACAGTGCGCACCCATAACGACAGCAAACGATCCAGAGAAGCCACGTCAAGACAACCCAACCCAACAGGCCCCACAACATCGCCAGGAGACGAAGATGGAGCGAGCGGCCGAGGAATGCCATAAACAAAAAAATGAGAAACTCCGTCACCACAATCAGGGGGTGCAACAAAATCAGACCCCGGCCCGTGCCAACACTTGGCAGAAAGAGAATGCTTGGTAAAGCAAGCCCCACAAAGCCAAAGACTCATACGCTTAAGGGTAACCTCTGCCTCAGAAAAAATAGATAAACTAGAAGAAAGAGCTTGACGCGTAGTTACCTAAGCTTCTCCAAGGCCATGTCGATTTCGGAGGTGGAAGACGAGGGAGGTTTTAACCAGACCGTTCCCACCATTATCACAACACCCAGAAAGACCAACGAAGGGGCAATGAAAACGCGCGAGTCCCGGCATGAAGAATCGGCACGACAATCCACAACCAACCAAACCCAAACGACCAAAGAGAAACAGAACAAGCAACGCAACAAGAAAAACGGAGAAAAACACAACAAAAAAGAGATGGCAGGAAGATGACGGAGAAAGCCCGACGAAACCAAAAGCCTCACCGTCCACCGAAAAGACTGAGGCCAAAAAGACCCGCCGACGAAGCAACCGGCAGCCAACACACAGCAGCGGAACCGACACCCGAGGCCAAGCAGCAGCACCCGAGGCTAGCAGCGGCACCACCCCCGCGGCAGCAGCCACTCCGGCGAGGCAACCCAGCAGCCGCGGCAGGAGTTCACAGCAGAGGAACCGACGGAGAGGCAGACGGAGGAGAGCCGCGAAGGGTAGCAGCAGAGCATCCACCGGAGGAACAACAGAGGACCCGGAATCCAAGAGAAATCGGCAGAATTCCGGCAGAAAGGACCGGGAGGACGGACGGGGGCGGCGGATGGCGACAGAAGAGGAAGAACAAGGAACGCCGGCAACAACCAGGCGCCGGCAAGAACAGAGAGGCGCGCGAGCGTGACAGGAGACGGCAAGGGGAGGAGCGGAAATTGTTATTATTATTATTATTATTATTATTATTATTATTATTATTATTATTATTATTATTATTATTATTATAAAACGGAAATTGCATTAAGATCGAAACAAATTACAATAAGTTATTATGATTGTTGTTGTTGTTGTTGTTATTTTTATTAATGCAATTCGATATTAATGCAATAATAACAAATCATCGTCACCATCATCGTTATTATTATTGTTATTTTTTTTTATCATCATTGTTATTGTAATAATTATTACTCCGTAATGTATTATGCACTACATAATATTTTGAGATCTTGAAATAGATATTACATTCAAATATTTACAACTCTGTCTCAATGTCATTACGATTAAATTACGTTTTTCTTACACTATTTTTGTGTGAATAAAATATCTAATATATATACCATACAATATATCATATGTGTATTATTTGTAATTTATTAAGATTTAAGAATATCAAAATTTAAAATTTTGTATATTACGTAATCAAAGATATATACATAATAAATTTTCTATTGCTAAGTATGAAAAAAACAAAAGTAGAAATCAAATAAATTGAAGGAAGTATTATGTTGTTGTTGTTGTTGTTGTTATTATTATTATTATTATTATTATTATTATTATTATTATTATTATTATTATTATTATTATTATTATTAATTAATAATAATAATGATAATAATAATAATAATAATATTAATAATATTAATTAATAATAATAATAGTAATAATAATAATATTATTATTATTATTATTAATTGGTGTTATAATTAAGTTTTTTATTTTTTTATTCATTTTTTAAAATATTATTAGATAATTTATATAAGTAGTTATTAGTTTCAGCTTCTTTTAGTTCAGCTCAGCTCAGCTCAGCTTCTATCTGACCAGCTCAGCTCCTATCAGACTAGCACAGCTCAGCTCTTATCAGACCAGCTCAACCCTGTTTCAGCCGAAAAGAACAGGGCCTTACACCATCCATTAGTAGAGTAATTTAGTAGTATTCTTAGTAATTCTCTATAATTCTAGTAGTAATCTAGTAGTAGATCTACATAATTTTCATCAATAATTCTCTAGTTTTACATTCAAGTTTGTAGAAGATTGTTTCAAGCTTTATTTGAAGATTTGTGGGGTTTATTGAAGAATTAGTGACAAGTTCTTCATTCTCTTCATCAAAGATTCAATCTTTATTTATGCAATCTTCTTATTTCTTGTAGATCTTCATAGTTGGTATATTTCTCTTCCACTCTCTAATCTCTAGTTTAGATTTAATATTGTTCTCTTATTATTGTCTTGTTTATATCATCTTAGTGTTGTTAGTTTCTCTAGATTTTATTTATGTTGTTCTAGATTATTCTCTAGTCTATTTTGTTAGATCTTATTTCTTCCATAGTTTAGTGACTAATTGTTTTTTTTTTGATGAAAATGTGATGATATATTAAAAAACAAGAACCAAATTTACAGTGGAATCAGGTATAGGCTATGAATTACATACTGACACAACTCAAAATAGTGACATCATAATATATAAACCCAATCTACTTGTCTACCAGGCTTCGTAACTCTCGAGTTTCATTCACAGTGATGTGCGGACGTTGTAGAATTGATGGGAGGGATTTGTCGTGGATCCCCGCCAACAAATAAAAACCAACTATTCCTAACACGTAGATAGGGCAAGTCGGGTCGAGTCCAAGGTGACGGTAAGAGGTATCTAAACTAAGGTCACCCAAATACAAGCCTAGGTCAACTAGGCTAAACTAAACAAAAATGATAAAGGGGGATAAAGCTACGACTAAGAATAAACTAAGACTAAAGGAAACAATGACAAGAATGGTGAAGAAATCTAATAAGGAAATAATAGGGTTAGGCCGGGTTCATAAGTGTAGTAGGATAGTTGAAAGATCGATGGTGCAAGGTTCACCTAGTTACTAAGATTGGTCCGCACTCTCGCGTCAAAGCCAATGTCCGCACTCTCGTGTCAAAGACAAAACCCGAATACTTATGCAAGATGTTACCCAAAACACAAGGATTCAACCACAAATCAATCACACAATGAGAAGAGAAAGACAAGCAAGAGAAGTATTTGCAACTACTACTCTAACAAGCAATTCAACAAACACATAGTGTGCGTAACTTGTAACTAGTAACAAAGAATCCACCTTTACCCACAAACAAACCCTAATCATCCATAATCAATACTTAATCCCCCTACTAACCCCACAAAAAGTCTACTCACACATGTTCAAACTAATACTAACACAAAGAAAGAAAAAACAACACAAGTAATAAAACATTCATAATGAAACTAGTAAAAACAATGAACAATGAACATAACAATGAACAAAGATTAAAACTTGAATGATAAAACAAGATTAAGATAAGGGAAAAGAGAGATTATACCATATTAGAAGATGAATGGAAGAAGGAAAACTTGCATAAAAGAGAAAACCCAAACACATCAACCAAGGTTGTCAATCTTGGTAGAGATCTTCAAGAATTCAATTAATACAAGGATTAAACTAGGATTAAGGATTAATTAAAGACTAATCTACACTAATCTAGGCTAATCTAACCTAAAGTAGTCTAGGGTTTAGTGGGTAATGAAGAACATAACATATGATTACAAGAGGGGGGGTATATATAGGGTTACAATGAATAAGGAGAAGAAAAGAAGTGAGGCGGAGCTGCAGGTGGCCCATCTCGGCCGAGATGAGATGGTCTCGCCGGAGATGGGACTCATCTTGGCCGAGAAGACCCCTTTCTCGCCCGAGACGGCCCATCAGTGGCTCGTATTTTCTTGCACTCCTTCCCGACCGAGAAGGCTACTCTTCCCGCCCGGGATGGGTCTTATAGGCCTCCAATATGATCATAAAGGTCCCTCCTTGCTTCACATAGGCTTCTCATCGACTCTCGGTGCTCGGGATCGAGTCTGAGGGGCTCGGGAATGGGTCCTAAGGTCTCGGAATCGAATCTAAGGCACCGAGTGATCGTTCCTTCTCTTCGTTGGCTCCAAATGTATAGGAAACGAGTCGGAATCGTTCCAATTCTCCATGAATGGTCTTGGGAACCTAAAACGAACTAGAAGAAGCATAAGTAGCCCAGAAACCGCTCCCAAAGAGCGATTTCACAAGAGAAACCGGGACCAAACACAACAAATAGGCACTACAAACTACACTTATCAACTCCCCCACACTTAACCCTTACTCGCCCTCGAGTAAGCACGAACTAACTACTAAACTAATAAAAACTAATATACTAGCCGAGCGGGTATTAGTGCACCCTACGCCCTTTCAACTCACGCGAGAACACTTACAGGAAAAGTGCACTCCGCAAGGCAAGTGAGGTCTTGCGACAAAACTGTGGATGCAACCGGACACGAAAACACACAAACAAACAAACAATTGGTTGCATCCAAGAAGAAATAAATACCGCTTCCCTCAATAAAGCGGTGAAAGAAGCACCGGTTAAGGACTCAAGGCAAGTGACAACGATCTCAAACTAATAATACTAACCGATATGGACGAAACCCTAATAGTATGACAATAAAGCAATAAAAATGTTGATAACTTACCTAGGTTCCTCCTAACCTTCTAAAAACGTACTACGGGACGATCGGTGGGATGGAAAAAGGATGAACCACGGTGTTAGTCGACACTGTAGGTAAGTGAGACCCCTCCCCCTTTAGCGATGAGCCAAGAGGGTCGTCCCATGCTCAAAAACCGCCTAACTAGTCCAAGTAAAAAGGGAAATATGGTTGAAAAATGAGGGAAGATCGATCATTACCGCTATCATCCTTCCTAGGGACTCGGTCCTTTGGTAGGCTCTTCACGGTAATGATCGGAAAAAGGCTTATTTTGAGTGGGTGAGAATCTTTTTGTGAGACGATTTTCTTTTGGCATTTTCTTTCGCATTTGACTTTTGAGTTTCTATGCCATTTCTTTTTCTTCTTTTGTATTTTGTTTTTCATTTGTTGTGCCTTTTGTTTTTCTTCTTTTTTCTTTCTTTCTTTTTCTTTCTTTCTTTGTTTGCCCTTTTGGCTAGATTTTGAGTTGCAGGCATTTATTTTGCAACTAAGTAAGAAATTTCAACAAGTTGCAACTTATTTGTGGAAAGATGTGTAGAAGGTAGGGAAATGGGTGAGTAGGGCGCGCTTTCCCTTCAGATCCACAAAAAGGTGGAAAACTTGGATTAACCAAACAATTTCGAACACGGTCACTTAAGGAGCAGGACTCGGCAACCAAGGCCTTTCACACCGTGGGTGGTCATAGTGGTCAAAATGCAAATCCCGTAGTAAATCCCTAGTAGACTAGGTGGACTCAAGGTAAAGGACCAACGAAACTATTGATTTAGGGTCATTCTACTAGACTAAAGTCCAAGACTCGATTCACATCACTAGGAAGGGAAAGTAAACACTTGCGCACTAGCCTCAAAATCGGGTTTTCGAAAACCTTTTATTACACAAGACACAAACTACACAACACAAAACAAAACGCAACAAAAACGAAAGAAAATGAGACAAAGATGACAAAACAAAACAAAACAAACACACAAAGAGAACAAACACCACCCCGAACTTCCAAACAAGTCACCAAATCAACCTCAAACTCTACAAAGCTCCACCCGAGCACACATCATCACAAATTATCCTCCAAACTCCACAAGAGATAAAGAGGGAAAAGGGATAAAAATATGTTACCGGATGTCTTGAAAGCCCTCCAAAGTTAACGGTGATTAAGCGACCTACAAGGAGAAAGGGAGGCAAAACACGCACAACACAACAAAAATACGACACAAAGGAAAAATCTTTTTGATTGTGAAATTTTTAGGGTTTTTTAAGATTTTTCGGAAAAAACTACGAAAATAAAACTAACCTATACTAGGATATTGCTCCCCCACACTTAAACCGAGCAATGTCCTCATGCTCGATCGTAGTGTATGGAGACACTAAAAAAACTACGAAAATAAAGCTAAAAATCAAAAAGAAAAGCGAAGAAAGGGTAGAATGTGTCCGACCGGGGTGTAGTCAAGTCACCAAGGGCCGAGACGAGAAAAGATATTGATGGGGGAAGAAAAAAAAAGGAAATAAAATGAATTGGGAGGGGAGGACTAGGTGTAATCAAGTCACCTAGCCCGGATTCCGCCTAAATCCGACTAAATCCTAAAAAGTGAAAAATAAAGAAAAAGTGAAAATACTTGGAAATTTGGATTTGAAATGACTCTCGATGTAGTCAC
Organism: Agrostemma githago; assembly: GCA_958450325.1. Taxonomy (NCBI): domain Eukaryota; kingdom Viridiplantae; phylum Streptophyta; class Magnoliopsida; order Caryophyllales; family Caryophyllaceae; genus Agrostemma; species Agrostemma githago. Next base: position 22,255,575 of record OY288255.1, on the reverse strand, counting down.
GTCATCGAGAATCGGGAGCAATGACTACCAAGGCCCCGAGGGCCACCATGACTCAAAAATGATAAGGGGAAGGGAACAAACAAAGGGAGACAAGCAATAAAAGACGAAAAAGAAAGGATAGTTGTCGTACCAATCGGTTAGCAACTCACTAACTCCATCGTCTCAATGTTCGATATCGGCACATTACTTGTCTTCATTATTGTTATTCCGCTTCATTCTTGATAAGGTCGCATGGTTGAAGTATTAAGCTTGCAATGGTACAAGAAGAGTGGGATTTGAGGTGAAACTCGGTGTGTAGTGAAGACAAGATGAGGTGAGGGTACATATATGAAGTGTAGGGATCATGGATAGTCGCAAGGGTGGGTAGGGAGGTTGGGAGGGGGTATAAAGTGGTTGGGTGGGCTCGAATATCGAAGAGGAGGGAAAAGGAGGAGCTGGGCACCATCCCGGTTGGGATGGGCTTCTTCCCGGTCGGGATGGCTCCCTCCCGGTCGAGATGAACTTGATCCCGGTCGGGATTACACTCCAGAAAACCCATTTTCAGCACTCTCATCCCGATCGGGATGACATCCTTCTCGGTCGGGATGAGTCTTCTAGCCCTTCATTTCCTTGATAGCTTCACTCACAAGGCCACCAATACATCGAGATCTAAAATATCGTCCCCAAAAGCTTGTCCAAAGCTTCAAAAAACCGACTTCCTTGCCCAAGATCCAAGCTTCTATCATCAACTACTTCTCTCAAAGCTTCAACTTCACTAAGACCTATCAAATGAACTCAATAAACATCATCAAATTCCCTCCCTCACATCGCTCATCAAATTACCAAATCACAAGAATTCCACAAAACAAACAGAATCAAGAGACAAACCACACAAATACAAACACAAGAACTCTAAAGAAGAGGAAAGAAGAATATACAACATGACGGTTCTTTAGGAACTCCGTCCAACCGAGGATGGTGGACTCTTCCTTCTTAACCGTAGCCATCAAGGGCTCGGAGAAGCAAGTCAAACTCACGAGCCACATCATAATGAGGGCTCAAGCTACCGAGCCAAGCTATCCTCCAAAGCCTCCAAGGTGGAGGCAAGAAGTAGTAATCCAAAGACCCACGTCATCTTTCATGTTGTCTCCGGGGTCTATCCATCCTACAAGCTTTACCGACCTCTTCCTCCCTAAGCACCGTCTCCTAGCGCAACCAAGGCTTCAATTTCTAACACAAGGGTCAAAAGGAAGTTTAACCCTCTTCTTTTCATCAAGCAAACCCAAGTCATCAACAAGTTCCGGCCCAATATCTTCCAATCCTAAAACATCGTTCTTCCCCACATCATCAATAAGAAGAGATTTAAAACTCATATGGGCGGTTTCAACCTCCTCTAAACCAAGATCCAAATTACACACAAGGGGTTCACAATATTTTATTGGATTATCACATATGGGCGACTTGATTTCATCATTCATGTCCCATGACTTCACAACACTTATCACCTCACTCAACTCACCCCAAAGTTCTATATCCTCTACAATAGGCTCATAAGAAGCGGCATAAAGCTCAAGAGGAGGGCAAGCGGAGGGGATTGAAGGTTCAACAAGTATAAAGGGGGTAGACTCTTGAATTTCCTCCATTATATCTGTGTTTTCATCAATGAAACTCTTCAAATTCCCACTATCCTCACCCAATTCTTCACCAAAAACACCTTCATCAAGGATTATCTCCTCATTCGTCTCTTCTTGGGTAGACGATTGAGGTTCTTCAAAGCAAGTTTCGCTTCCAAAAAGAACTTCATCAGCGGCTTCTGATTAGGTTGCTCCCTTTGCTCAAGTGAGCACCCTTCATCTAGTTGTGACGTTCGGGATAAAAACATTACGGTTTTAACCGATAACGCATTTAATCAAGCATCCAACGCCTTGGTTTCCCTTTGATATTGGGCCATGAATTCCTCTTGATTCTTTTGCATTTGAATGGCCATTTCTTGTTGGCTCCTTTGCAATTGAAGAAACAATTGATATAACTCCAAATTGGGCATTTGGTGGTCATTGGGTTTTTGGAGTGCTACTTGGTAGAGAGGTTGAGGTGATTGGTAATGTAGTGGGTTTTGGAGAAATTGGCTTCCATAAGGAGAAATATGATGAGGCATGGTGGGTTCACGATGGTAATTTGAGTAATAACCACCACAATCACAAGGTTGATAAGCACTCACTCTATGGAAGCCGTTTCCATATCCTTGAAGCCCATACCCACGGGTTTCTTGATTACCAAATGAAGCTTGGTGGTAGTTCGGAGACATCATGGCATAGTCTCGATTCATGGAGGAATAGGAGTAGCTTGTTGTAGCTTCTATGGGTGGGGAGTTTAGATCAAACCTCATGCTATACTCGAAAATCGTGGCTCGTACCCGGTTGAGGACCTCTCAATCTAGCAACCGTCCGTTAAAGCGGCTCTAAGTCGTAAAGAAGAAGATGGTCACCACCTCTAGGCAAAAACTGTAGACTAAGAGCAAACGTGAGAAGTCTAGTGCTTTTGGGCACTAGACAAGAAGGAAATAAACTTCACACACACAAGAAACAAAAGAACAAAAACAAAAACAAAAAAAAACAAAAGACAAAGTCAAGTAAATAGGCAAACAAAGTCTAAACTAGCACCGTCCCCGGCAACGGCGCCAAATTGATGGGAGGGATTTTCCGTGGATCCTCGCCAACAAATAAAAACCAACTATTCCTAACACGTAGATAGGGCAAGTCAGGTCAAGTCCATGGGGACGGTAAGAGGTGTCTAGACTAAGGTCTACCCAAATACAAGACTAGGTCAACTAGGCTAAACTAAACTAAAATGATAAAGAGGGATAAAGCTACGACTAAGAATAAACTAAGACTAAAGGAAACAATGACTAAGAAGACGAATAAATCAAACAAGGAAAGAATAGGGTTAGGTCGGGTTCATAAGTGTAGTAGGATAGTTGGGAGATCGATGGTGCAAGGTTCACCTAGTTACTAAGGTTGGTCCACGCTCTCGCGTCAAAGCCAATGTTCGCACTCTCGTATCAAAGACAAAACCCAAATACTTATGCAATATGTTACCCAATACACAAGGATTCAACCACAAATCAATCACAATGAGAAGAAGAAGACAAGCAAGAGGAGTATTTGCAACTACTACTCTAACAAGCAATTTAACAAACACATAGTGTGCATAACTTGTGACTAGTAACAAAGAATTCACCTTTACCCACAATCAAACCCTAATCATCCATAATCAACACTTAATCCCCCTACTAACCCCACAAAAAGTCTACTCACACATGTTCAAACTAATACTAACACAAAGAAAGAAAAAACAACACAAGTAACAAAACATTCATAATGAAACTAGTAAAAACAATGTACAATGAACATAACAATGAACAAAGATTAAAACTTGAATGATAAAACAAGATTAAGAGAAGGGAAAAGAGAGATTATACCATACTAGAAGATGAATGGAAGAAAGAAAACTTGCATAAAAGAGAAAACCCAAATACATCAACCAAGGTTGTCAATCTTGGTAGAAATCTTCAAGAATTCAATTAATACAAGGATTAAACTAGAATTAAGGATTAACTAAAGACTAATCTACACTAATCTAGGCTAATCTAACCTAAAGTAGTCTAGGGTTTAGTGGGTAATGTCTACCATTACATAAGATTACAAGAGGGGGGGGGGTATATATAGGGTTACAATGAATAAGGAGAAGAAAAGAAGTGAGGCGGAGCTGCAAGTGGCCCATCTCAGCCGAGATGAGATGGTCTCACCCGAGATGGGAATCATCTTGGCCGAGAAGACCCCCTTCTCGCCCGAGATGGCCCATCAGTGGCTCGTCTTTGCTTGCACTCCTTCCCGACCGAGAAGCCTACTCTTCCCGCCCGGGATGGATCTTGTAGGCCTCCAATATGATCATAAAGGTCCCTCCTTGCTTCTCATAGGCTTCTCATGGGCTTCTCATCGACTCTCGGTGCTCGGGATCGAGTCTAAGGGGCTCGGGAATGGGTCCCAAGGTCTCGGGATCGAATCTAAGGCACCGAGTGATCGTTCCTTCTCTTCGTTGGCTCCAAATGTTTAGGAAACGAGTCGAAATCGTTCCAATTCTCCATGAATGGTCTTGGGAACCTAAAACGAACTAGAAGAAGCATAAGTAGCCCGGAAACCTGATAAGTGTCATTTGTAGTGCCTATTTTGTAGTGCTTTGGTCCCGTTTCCTTGTAGAATCGCTCCTTGGGAGCGGTTTAGGGGCTTCTTATGCTTCCTATAGTTCGCTTCAGGTTCCCGAGACCGATTTGGAAAAGTTGGAGCGATTCCGACTCTATACATACACATTTGGAGCTAACGAAGCTAAGGAACGATGACTCGATGCCTTGGAATTGACCCCGAGACCTTGGGACCCAATCCCGAGCCTCCGAGACCCGATCCCGAGTCCCGAGAATCGGTGAGAAGCCCATGAGAAGCAAGGAGGGACCAAAAAGATCATAATGGAGGCCTACAAGGCTCATCCCGTTCGGGATAAGCTCATCTCGTTCGGGATGAAGGAGCAAAAAGAGAAGCTGCTGACCTGGGCCCATCCCGATCGGGATGGAGGCGTCCCGACCGGGACCGACCTCGTCCCGACCGGGACCACCCCGTCTCGGCCGGGACGGGCCACTGCTACTCCGCTTTGCTTTCTTTTCTTCTCCCTTCCATTTGTAACCCTATATATACCCCCCTCTTGTATTAAGACACCATCTTATGTTATATCCTTAAAAACCCTAGACTACTTTAGGTTAGATTAGATTAGATTAGTGTAGATTAGTCGATAATTAGTAGTTAATCATAGATTAGCTCTTGTATTAAGGAATTTTTGAAGAATCCATTCAAGGTTGACAACCTTGGTTGAATTATTTGGGTTTTCTTCTATACAAGTGTTCTCCTTTTCATTCTCTTGTTAGTATGGTATAATCCTCTCTTCGTCTTTACTCTTAATCCTTTGTTTTTCATCAAGTTCTCATCTTTAATCATAGTTCATTGTTTTTACTAGTTTGTAGATATTTGTTTTGTCTCTTTTGTTATTCCATCTTGTTCTTATTAGTATTAGTTGGATTATGTTAGAGTAGTATTCTTGCTAGGGTTAGTAGGGTGATTAGGGTGTTGATTGGGTGATTAAGGTTTTGTTGGAGTTGTTGGTGGAAGATTTGGGTTTCCTCTTGTTTGATACACATCACATGTTTGTTGAAATGCATGATTGACTAGTAGTTGCAAATACTTGTTTTTCTTGCCTTTCTCTTGTGGGTAATAGTTTGTTTGTGGGTTCGGTTCCCTCACTAAGTTGCGAGAGCCCGGTGAGGACGACCCCTAGGTCGGTCTACGTAGCGAGAGCCCGGATTCGACCTAGGCCACAATAGCGCGCTAGAACCCCGTTTGTCATGTGTGTCGCCGGGATGGGTTTTAGGTGAAACCTCTAGGTCGGTCTAAGTTGCGAGAGCCCGGACTATGCCTAGATTACCCTACTACCTCCTTCGCTCTAGTTATCCCTTGACCATTCCGTTACCCCTTTGACCCCGACCTAATCCTAGCCCGTTTTCCTTAGTTGTTTCCTTAGCTTAGCTCGTTGACTTAGTCTCGTTTTTAGGTGACCTTAGTCTAGACTTTACATTACCGTCCCCGTGGATTCGACCCGACTTACCCTATCTACCGTAGGTTTATCCGGTTATATTATTGATGGTTGGGACGTGACGAATCCCTACCATCAAAACCGCTCCCAAAGAGAGATTTCACAAGAGAAATCGGGACCAAACACAACAAATAGGCACTACAAACTACACTTATCAAGAATGCTCTTAACTCTGTATTTGATTTCCTCTTGTATATTCTTAGCAGCTCGTATTGGGTTTTTCACATACCCCTCAACTCGTGCTACATTTCTTTTTATCCATATCATATGATGGTATGCATTCAAAACCATTGCTTGGATTCTACCCTTGGTGCCAGGTTCAGTTTTCAACTCCGGGTGGACAGGTAGAGCAAAACCAGTCCAGTTTTCAAGTTCATTCCGAACTATTCTGCTGTAATGACAGTCCTGTGTCAGGTGCAGGCTTGTTTCCTCCGCTGATTCGCACAAGCAGCAACTTCCCACGCTCCAGCAGCCAATGCTCTTTAGTTTGGCTTTTGTATTCAGCCCATTGTTAACCCACAACCACGAAATAATCGCATGTTTGGGTGTACTCCAATCATCCCATATAAGCTTGAACCAAGTAACATGGGTGCTGGTACCACGCAACCAGCTGTACCCCTCAGATATCGAGTAATCTTTCTGTGTTTGATTCCACCTATTATTAGTATAGCCATCCTTCATTTTTTTTCTTTTGTTTTGCAGATCAGTCTCCACGTCCATGGGGTATCAGGAGGTGGTTTATAATCATTCCATTCTTTTCCTTTCAGAAAATTGGTACTAACCCATTTGATCCAAAGCTTATCGCTTTTTTCATATATCCAGTTTACGAGCTTACCAATAGCTGCCACATTCCACAGTTCAGCCTTTTTTATTCCGAGCCCACATTCCACCTTTTTCCTTGTTACCTTGCCCCAGGCTACCAACGGAACCCGACTATAATCAGCCTGTCCTTCCCAGAGATAGTTCCTGCATATAGATTCCACCCTCTTCACAATCCCTTTAGGAAGTATAAAGATATTGGACCAGTAATTGTGAAGAGTGTTGAGGACCGAGTTAATTAGAACGATTCTCCCTACATATGAGAGTTTCCTCGCCCCAAAAACTTCGAATTTTCCTGACCATTTTTTCTGCTACCACAGAGCATTCTTTTTTTGTCAGTTTCCTCGATTTAATAGGAACTCCCAAATAAGTGAAAGGTAATTCCCCTTCAATGAAGCCCATGGCCCTAAGAATATCATCTCGTTGTTCTCTCTTCATTCCACTAAAATAGATAGCTGACTTAGTAGCATTAAGTTTGAGACCTGACACTTTGTTGAATGAAGATAGCGTCCTCATCATCAACATAATGGACTGAGTGTCCCCTTTACAGAACAGCATAAGATCGTCAGCAAAGATCAAATGGGTCAGTTTTAATTGCTTACACTTCGGATGGTAATGGAACGGCCATTTCTCTATTGCCTAAGAGATGAGCCTGCTCAAGTAGTCCATACATAGCGTGAATATCAAAGGCGAAATTGGGTCCCCTTGACGCATACCTCTTTTCGCCTTAAAATAACCAAACATATTCCAATTCAGGCTCAACGAGAACATTGGAGTTGTAATGCATTCCATAATCAATTGGCGGAACCGATTAGGGAATTTGTGCTGCATGATTAACTCCTCCACAAATGTCCATTCAACAGAATCGTAAGCCTTCTGCAAGTCAATCTTGTTCATACATCTTGGGGATGCCTTTTTCCTAGAATACTGATGAGCAATGTCTTGGCATATAAGAATATTATCGATTATTGATCGATTTTTAATGAAAGCACCCTAGCACTCATTCACAATTTCAGGCAGTACTTGAGACAATCGGTTGCATAAAACCTTGTAAATCACTTTATAGATCAGGTTGCAACATGCAATATGATGGAATTGCTTCACGCCCGAAGGTCTATCACATTTGGGTATGAGGGTTAATGTACTAGCATTAATTTGCTTTAGTATTTTTCCATTCCTAATCGCATCTTTAACCGCTGCACACACATCTCCACCTATAATGTTCCAGGACTTTTTGTAGAATCCACTTGTATATCCATCGGGTCCAGGAGCCTTCTCAATAGGAATAGCAAAAACAATATCCTTAATTTCCTTATTAGAGACAGGAGCCTGCAACACATTCATGTGTTGCGCTGTACAGACCGAACCCCTACTGATGACCTCCTCTCTTACCTTATCAGTCACGGAGCTGCTGCCAAGAAGGGACTTATAGAACTCCAAAAAAGCATCTTGTATATCCTCTTGTTTAGAGCAGTTTTGTCCATTTATGTCATTAATCTGGAATACAGTATTCTGCCTAGTACGTTGCTGCAAGGCCCTATGGAAGTGAGCGGTGTTATCATCTCCGTCCCTAATCCAAACAGCCTTCGCCTTCTGTTTAAGGAATGACTGTTGTGCATCTGCTAGTTCCTGATAGTTCTTTGCCATCTCTCTCCTTCTCAATTAAATCAGCATTTGTGTAATCCTGATGAATCTGCAGCTGAATCATTTCCAACTCTTTTCTGGCTTTCAAGGTTCGACATTCAATTTCAGAGAAAGCTCCATTATTCAGTCGCTTCAGTTCAGTTTTAAGCGCCTTCAAATTTTTAACCAGCCTGAACATCAACGTCCCTGAACTGTGTCTCCCCCAATTAGCTTCAACTAAGGGCAGAAACTCCTCATGAGCAGTCCACATGTCATAGAATTTGAACCCATTCTTCTTCATCCTTACATCGTTAGCCGATATAACACACGGGCAGTGGTCGAAAAGTCCTTCAGGGAAGAAATGGGATTGATGATTGGGGAAGCTTTGCAACCACTGCGCATTGAATAAAGCTTAGATCATAGTTTTTTTATTGTTTTGTTGTTAGTTTCTTTAGATTTAGTTATTATGCATGTTGTAGTTATTTTCTCCTTAGTTAATGTTTTGTTGTTTTCCATTATGATTAGTGAGTAGATTTCTTGTTTTGGGATTTAGGGATGAGGACTTGGATTATTTGAATTAAGGGATGTTGGTGGGTTGCTTGCTTGTTGGTTTATCTTGTTTATGGTTGTTGTGTCATTGTTGTTTAGTCCGGCCAACTAGACCGACCTTGACTCGTTTCTATCAATATGGGGAAACTCGGGTTAGAAATTACCATAACTAGAGACTTACCCTTCTTCGCCGTGAAAGCGGGTTTTTAGGTGGGTTGGGTGAAGAAATTAAACCGAAAGGTGACATTCTCCCTTTATCAATGTTGCGACAAAAACTCGATTCCGACCTTCTTAGACTCCAAGTTCCGAATCCCAACTTCCCCCTAACACTTTTCCCTAAATTAATCACCCCTAGCTATTCTCGTAGTTATTTCTCTAGTATAGACTCGACCCTTAGAAACCCCCCCTTTAGACACCAAACACGTTGCTTTTAACTCGCTACTACTACGTTCCGTTCCCTGTGGACCGACCTCGACTTACCACGATTACTCTAGTAGTTTTTGTGTTATTCCGAGTCTATAAATATTGTTTGAACCCCCGTCCTTCGCTAAACGACCGATCTGATTGGGCGCATTTCATAGATGATGCCCGCGTCAAGCAATTTCAAAACCTCTTTCTTGACAACCTCTTTCATGTTAGGATTAAGACGTCGTTGTGATTCAATAGAGGTAACATGATCGTCTTCAAGCAAAATACGATGCATACAAAAAGATGGATTGATTCCTTTTATATCATCAATGGTATACCCAATAACACTCTTGTATTTACGAAGAATATCAAGCAATTTCTCAAGTTAAGTGTCATTAAGGTTAGCATTGACAATAACCGGATAAGTAGAATTATCACCCAAAAAAGCATGTTTCAAGTTTGAGGGAAGGGGTTTTAATTCTAATATAGGAGGAGTAGGACGTACCTTAGGTGTAGACTCCAATGATAATACCTCATGAACCATGATCATAATAAGAGGGAGAGGAATCGAGGAGTTGAGTATATGAAAGCACCTCTATGTCATCGGTATCGTCCTCAATTAAACAACTTTGGAGTGGGTCAGTAGATGCATCATCTGAAGCTCTTTCTTCAACTAGTTTGTCGATAACATCAACACGGTAACATATCTCTTTCAATGTTGGTTACCCCATAGATTTGTGGAGTTGAAATTCCACATTTTCATTGCCAACACACATTGTAAGTTTACCGCCCTTCACATCAATAAGTGTACCGGCGGTGGCTAAGAATGGTCTTCCAAGTATAATTGGAATTTGGATGTCCTCCTCCATATCCGTGACAACAAAATCACAAGGGAGCACCAATTTCCCAACTTGAATGGGCACATCCTCTATAATACCAAGAGGGCATCTTACCGATCTATCGGCCAATTGAAGAGATATTTAAGTGGGTTTCAATTCACCCATATGAAGTTTCTCACAAATAGACAATGACATTAGACTCACACTAGTTCGAAGGTCACACAATGCCTTTTGGATAGTTACATTACCAACCGAGCATGGAATAGAAAAACTACCCGGGTCTTGCATCTTCTTTGGTAACTTATTTTGCAATATGGCACTACATTCCTCCGATAGAGCAACAACATTATGCTCTACTAGTCTCCTCTTGTTTGATAGAAGGTCTTTGAGAAACTTGGCATAAGAAGGCATCTCGGATATAGCTTCCAAAAATAGGATATTAATATGAAGCTTTTTCAAAATTTCAATGAACTTACCATACCTTTGATCTAGCTTCTCTCGTGCCAACCTTTGTGGAAAAAGAATATGAGGATAATGTACCCCTGTGCGTGTAGATGTGTCGTCGGCTTGCTTATCCTTATCCACTTTCTCAATTGGAGCATCTTCAATAATTGGCTCTACCTCGGTCTCATCCACTACCACAATCTCCGGTACTTTGGTTGGTCGCACCGGATCTCCAAGTTGCTTCCCACTTCTCAAAGTAACAGCATTTATTTGTCCCTTGGGTTTACTTTGGTGTTCCCCGGGAATTGTCCACCTGACTTAGACAAAAGATTGATTTGTTGAGCCATTTGGGCCATTTGAGTCTCGGTCATTTTTTGAGAAGCCTTAATTTGAGAAATTGAAGTCGAGAACTCATCATTCTTCTTGTCTTGATTTTGCATATATTGAGTTTGTTGAGCAAGGACTTGCTCTAACATCAACTCCATATTAGACTTTGGTGGAGCTTGTTGTTGAATCGGTAGAACTTGTTGAACCGGTGGAATTTGTTGTGGTCGGAACATAGGCTTTTGTACGAAGCCCAGAGGTTGGTTGAAAGGCCTAGAAGATTGTTGTTGGTGTGACAAAGGTCCTTGAGCATTGTTGTTTTTCCAAGAGAAATTCGGATGATGGGCACAACCGGGATTGTATCTATTCGAATATGGATCAAATTGTTGCTTTTGGTAAAGAGCATTGGCTTGTTCCACCATCGACACATTTCCACAATCAGTTGTGTAACACCCCTCATTTTATAAAATAAAATAAATTAAATTTATATTTATATTTATATTTTTACGATTTAACTCGTAATTCTTAAAATTATTATAAAACGAATTTATTGTTTAATCGTTTCAAACTCCTAAAATTCTATTTGTCTTGGAAACTCTTCTTCTATTTAAAACATATTTTTATGTCTGTTTCGATTCATTTTATACATTTAATTTAATTCTTATCGAAAGTCTATTTCGACGATTTAAATTCTAAATTCTTTTTATTTATATATATTAAGCTCGAAGCTCATTTATTTTTAGTTTCGTCAAAATATTTATTTTCTTTCCTCGAGAATTCAATTTAATTCACTTCGTCAAAAATTTATTATTTATCGGGAAATACTATTTCATCGTCTAAATTATTTATAAGCCGAGCTTGTTTTCGTCCCGAATACTTTATTTACTCATTTTATTTGACGGTCCGATTATTTATTAATTTTATTATCTCGTTTTAATTCGATTCTTGGGTCAGTCAACATGTCGTTACGGAATTCGTTTAACTCGTATTCCTAATCTGATTCATTTAACTAATCCGTCTTCTTATCATCCTTTGTATTCGGTGGTTATCCACTTAATTCATTTCATCTTACCACTTGTACGTTCAACTCACCTTTAGTCATCCACCTCTTCATTCATGTCACATTGACTCCCCTTACTCCACCGCTTCATTTTGTTTTCCCCTCTTGCATCCCCTTTTCTCTTCTTTCATTCTCTTTATGCAGCCTTGTCCGTCTCCCTGCTTCTTCTTTTTTCTTCTGCGGCTTCTCGATTCATCTGTTTTTTTTCCTCTGTCCTTTTTCTGAGGCTGTTGTTGCGTCTTATACTGCCCCTGCTGCTGCGTTTGTCGGTCGCCCATTTGCCTTCTTCGATCGCTGCTGCTGCTTCTAACGTAAGGTCCCTCTTCTTTTCTTCTTCCTTCTCTTTTCGTTCAGGTTGCTGTCGATGTTCGGGGTTGTTTTCTGCTGGTTGTCCGATCGTGTTTCTGTCCTGTTGTGTGCTGCGTTTGCCCATTTCGTTGTTGTTTATTGTTGTCTCCGTTTTCTTCTTCCTCTTCTTCGTTCTGTTCGTTTTACTGCTTCGTTTGTCTTCTTTCAGTTCGTTTTTCTCCTTCGTCTTTGTTGTGGTATGTTGTTGCTGCCTGTTGTCGCTGTTGTTGATTCTCGTACTCGGTCTACTCCTGTACTTCTCCGTCTGTCTTCTTCTTCTTCTCCGTCTTTTGCAGCTCTTGCTGCAGCGTTTTTGGTCCTTGTTTGCGATTTGTTTATCGTTCTCTTGATCGTTCTGTTTCTGTGGGCTTCATCTACTGTTTTTCGTTCTTTTGTTACGACACCTGTTGTACAGTACCTGCTATTACTTCTTGTTCCGTCTGATGTAGATCGTGTTTGTCTTGCTGTCACCCTTGTCGCTACTATTGCTGTTTGTCTTACGCTGTTACTGCTGTTCGCGTCGTTATTGCTTGTTATTGCTGCCCACGTTCAACACTGCTGTTGATGCTATTAACGTTACTGCTGCTACTCTGTTCCTTTTGTCCTTCCTCTTCTTAGTTCATTCTTGTTGATTCGATAAATTTGGGCTCGTTCTCGTTCTTATTTCTCTTCTTGTTCTTCGTTTTGTTGTCCTCATTGTCGATGTTGCGGTTGTCGGAATGTTGTTGTTTTCCGCTCGACTTTGGACTCTATTCTTCCCTCCAACTCATTTTATATCCATCTTATGACCTTTCTTCTTTCTGTTTTGTGTCGATTACCCCTGTCTCATCTTTTTATTTAATTTTTTTTTCTCTTCTCGATTGTCGTGGTGACTCATGCTAACGAAAGTCTAGCGGTTCTACAACTTTTGGAGCTTAAAGACGACATTTCTACTGGATTGATCAAGAAGACGAGTACGAGTTCGTTGAGGATATCGACTTAAGGTAACTTTAGGACGTTACTCGATTTTATATCGTATGTTTGAGTAGTAGTATGTAGTAAATGTTTTAACTTCGGTTTTCTAATTTTAGCTATTTATTATTGCTAAGAATATTAATTTTTAAAATCGTATGTCTTATTATATTTTACAGTTTTCGATATCGTTTTATAAATCGTTAGTAATTTAACTATTTACGATCGTTATAATATTTTGTTGGTTATCGTGACACTAGTAACTAAATAATATTGATTTCATATTTTCTTCGTATTTCGTTAATTTATAATTTTAACTCAAAATCGTATTTTTATATTATAATCAAGATTTGTATACTTGTTAATAAATTAATTTCATTTTACGACTTATATTAATAAATGAGAAAGTGGTCGATTTTGTTTTAAATACATTTTTAGTCGGGACTATTTTCCCTAATAATTTCTCATTTGTCTACGATTGATTATTTTTAGTAAAATTGGTATTATTTATTGAGAAAATCTATTTGCTAAAACTAATTCGAAAACTTTATAAAATCTCGTTTAATTTATAAAACTCGTTGACTCAATTAACTTTGATATCGTTTTTCTTAAAACATCTCTTTTCTAAAATTTATATCTTTAACTCGATTTCCTAATTATTTATAAAATGCTATATATTGACTTATTATATTTTATTTATATTTTGAGTAACGAATTTAGAAATATATTAAAGTTACGATAACGACGATAATACTAAAATGTTAATTTCGTTAGAAATGCTATTTTTATACATTTCACTCATTTTAATCACTTACGTATTTTCTATAATAATATTTCTATTTTAAGTAAGTTTCTAAAATTAGTAAGTTTCTATTCATAGAAAGTTTCCCTTTTATATAAAATGTTCGTTTCTTTTATCTTCATATTATTCATAATGATTATATCTCTTGTATATATCGATAATGGCTGTTTTGGAGTTATGGAATAAGGACAAGTGTGAGGTTTAGAGTAATATATTCTGGGGTTTACGTTTTTGCCATCAACTATAAGGCTGGTGTGTCTTTATGAGGCACACTGGTTGTTGAACCGAGCATATATGGTGTTCGGGAGTGTGTGTATATTTTGACCTTAAACTCGTGCCTCGCAATGTAAGACGTCATCGGGTTGAACTGAGTATTTATGGTGCTCGGGAGGGGTGTGCATATTATCTTAAACTAGGGCCACGCTTTTATAAGTCGCCGTCCTATTATGGTTGAGTAGCCTAGTTAGAGATCGAGGTTTGATTTGTTTGAACTAAGTTCTCGAAGCTAGTTTTAGTATTCTCCTAGTGAAAGTCTAGCCGTCTACACTAATCCTATCCATAACGCCATTTTGAATATTTTTATTATTATCGTTACATTTTGGTTTGCAGGTTGGCAAATATTTGAAGTTTTCTTCTGAAAACTAGTTCTGATTTTATTGTTCCAATATTTTAAGATTTCTCCGAAAGTTTATTTTTATTATATCATTTAATTTTTTTCATTTTAATTATTTTGATATAATAATACTATTATTTTTCCATATGATATAATATGGCTGGGAGAACGTCCGAGTTACTCCCCACTGACGTGGCTGTTATGTTTATAACATGACAGGTATTTGCTGCTGGGTTTTGGGTGTGAGCTAGCGAGTAGCGTGGATCCTACTCTTTCTTCATTCAAGTTTATCTGAGGATTTTTGTAACCCTGTTTGGAGAATTTATATTAGCCCTTTTGTAAAAAGTGGCATCTGTATTGACTGACCGTTCTTTTATTAAAATATAGAACATCAGTGTGTTTTAATCCCAAATCTACAGTGTTTCCGTCACTGTATTGCGTTAGAATTTCTAAGGGATTACAAGTTGAATCATGACCCCGAATACCACACAAGTGACACGTGGAATGAAATCGATGAGCTTGAACCACTTAGGCTAATCTTGGAAATTTGTTGAGATAAATCATCAAGCCTTGTGTGCACCATGTTCAAGTCATTATTTTCTACCTTCCTTCCTCGCACTTGACGGTCACTACCCCAATGATATGTATTTGCGGCCATTTCCTCAATTAGTTCTTTAGCCATATTCCATGGTAGACTATCTAAGCTACCTCCAGCAGCAGCATTAAGACTCATTTGAGATTCCGGCTTCACACCATTGTAGAAAGTAAGAACAAGAAGGTAATTAGGAATACCATGATGTGGACATTGACGTTGGAGTTCCTTAAACCGTTCCCAAGCTTCATATAATGATTCATTCTCATGTTAAATGAATGAGCTAATATCATTGCGTAACTTTCAAGTCTTACCCGGTGGAAAGAACTTGTGAAGAAACACGGTGGAGAGCTTGTCCCATGTATCAAAAGAGCCGGCATCACAATTTCACAACCATTCTCTAGCCTTATCTCGTAATGAATATGGAAACAAATGCAATCGAATAGCATCATTTGAAACCCCATTGATCTTCACATTGTCGCAATTTTCATGGAAAGTATTGATATGTTAGCTTCCTCTTCAGGGGATTTTGGAGGCTGAGGTATGCCAGGGCAACTTTTCTGGCCCTGCGCCGCAGTAGACATCTGCGCTCTTGCCCTCGCCAGAACATTAAGAGAGCTCTCGTCAGGGCAGGCAAGCGCCCTAACAAATCTTCATCTCCGGTCGGTTCCCGGTTCAAACGTTGTCTCCAGGGTGGAGGTTGTTATGACAGGGGATGTCACGAGTGCTTTCCCTGGTTGCACCCAGAACAATTTGACCCTAACTGTCATGAGTTGAACTCCTCTTCGGAGTCGGGCCCTTCCTCCCCTCTGGTGAGGAGAGTGGGTTGCGGTTCTTGTGATGACAATCAGGCAGTCCCTTATGGCAGGGACTGGGACGTCAGTAGCCGTGACTCCGGAGATAGTGAGGGTCTGCGCTACTCATCTGACAGGGATGAGGATGGACTCCCTGACGACCCCTTCAAGGACTCCAATGACTGGGATTGGGGGTCTGACGTAGGAGGCCAGGACAGCCCTGGGGATTACTCCCCGGATTTAGATGATGACTAGGCCTGCTCACAGGGTGCAGGCGCGTTGAGCCGGAAATTTAGGCTCCTTTTGTATTTTCTATTTGCCATGTGTGTAATGTAACTTGCCCATTTCTGGGCTTTCTTCAGATTAATGAAAGATCAGGCAGTTTGTTTATGTGTGCCATTTTTTTTTATATGAAGGAATGACGTCACAGGATGACTAATCCCCTGACACCTTTTTGTCTTCTCGAGGTTCTCCTTGGGAAGCCACAAGTGGTTGGCTCCCGAGAACGCGACACGTGGGAAGTGGCCCTTGGGCACATTCCTTAGGGTTGGCGACCTTTCGTCTGCCCCCATCCTTATAAAAGCAATCTAGCATCTGTATTTCTTCTTTTTACAAACTCCTTTTTTACAAACTTTCGAGAGGAAAATTCGAGCCTTTTCTCGCTCCTTCATACTTCCGCGAAATTTTTCTTGGGCTTTCCTTCTCAAGTTTTCGTCCAACCAGCAGTCGACCTTAGGTTAGATTTCTAATTCCAAGCTCTTGCTCCCTTTCTTTCGATTTCTTGCTTTTCTTTCTTCTTAGATTACTATGTCTAGAACCCGTGCCCGCATCTTACCGTTTACCGACCCGTCTACTGAGAGGACGAGGGATGGAGAGGAGAGTAGGGAAAATTTTGCTTCTTCTTCCAGGGGGTTGGCCTCCAGATAGTCGAGGAGGAGCATTCAGAGGATAGTGGAGGTGGTAACTCTCCTAACCCCGCCCCTTATGACGTCGTTGATTCGGACGACGAGGCGCTGGAGATTGATCCCCTTAGGACCTCCGACCCTCTCATTCCCCGAGAAAGAGGTAAGACATATTACTTGGACAAAGCCAAATATCACGTTCCTCTGGGGACTTACCCTGAACCCAAGAATCGGGATTTGATTCTGGCGAAAAATGCCGCCGCCGCGATCGAACGGTTTTATGATTTTGGGGAGGGGTACACAATTGTTGTCCCCGAGGAGAAAGATACCGTATGCTGCCCCCCTGACGGCTGCATAGCAGTTTTCCACAAGTGCTTAGAATTTGGCCTTCGTTTCCCCTGCACCCCTTCCTGGAAGAGACTTTCAGGCGGATGAACGTGGCCATAGCTCAACTGACCGCCATGGCGGTTAGGTCCCTGATATCGTATGCTTGGACCTGCCTGTTTCATAGTACTGAGCCTTCCATTGATGCCCTGAGGTACATGGCTGGCTTGCAAATGGTTGCTTCTGGGAGTGAGGGTTCCCCTGGGTACTGGTCTATCCAGAGGCAGAAGGGTCATACCCTGGTGTGGCCGGCCATGGATAGCCTGAGAGACTGGAAGAACAACTTTCCTGTATGTGCATAGTGCTACAGGATGGAGGATCCCTCGGCATTTTAGGAACCATGTCGATACCAGGCTGGAGACTCGCCAGGAGTATCATCCTGGCGTTGGGGGAAAGGCCCTTGAGGTGAAGCTGAGCAAAAAGGATGAGGATCTAGTGAAGAAGTTTGCGGCTCATACGGATAAATCAAGCGTTTATGGCCCTAGTTTCTGGCTCCCCCATGCGGAGCTTATCGCCACTGATAGATTTCTGACCCGAGTGGGTTTGAACCCTGGCCTGGATAGAGGTAGTTCAGGGGCGTCACTGATTTTTCTTTATCTCCTTTGTCCTCTCTTGAGGGTTTTCTAACTGTTCATTCTTTTACCCTGCAGATCTTGCTACTTGCACCTGGTCGAGGAAGGAGGTGAAGTGTCTGGGTTTACACGAGGAACTTGTCATTATCCAGAGCCGCCCTTCTCTCCCCCACAATTTTAAGAAAGGCGAGAAGAACTTGATGAAGTATTTGAAGGGCCTCTCAGCTAGTAAGACAAGGCTTCCCCCTCTCCCTAGATCTACGCCTGTGAAGGCGACGGCTCCCCCCTCCTCTGTCGTGGAAATTGTCGCCGCTTCTGAGGCCACCCCTTCTTCAGCCGGCAAGCGGGGAGGCTCCCCTACAGGAACTCATACTCCCCTGGGGCCACAGCCTGCCGGTTCTGAGGGGACTGGGGAGAGCACCCCTCAGGAGCTGATTAGGAAATGAAATAGGGAGCTCCCAAACGCTGAGAATGTGGTGGATCTGGAGGCGGATACTCCTGACCCGAAGCGCCCTGCACGAGACGTCCCGGGCACCCTCTTTTCAGAGGAGAATACTGAGTTTCACTACACTGCTGGTGATAGCCTGGATGTTTCTGCCCTGCTCTCTGATTCAGGGGCCGTCTTGGCGGATCATCTTATCAAGACTGTGACCTCTGCCACCAACCAAGTGACCCAGTACATCCAGCGTACCTCCCGGATCATTCAGGCCTCTGCCAAATTGGCGGCCCTTAGCCGCTTGAGTGATGAAGAATTGGTAACTTCCCCTCCCTCTGACCGCCTGGCCACAGTTGAGAGGGATGTCACGCTCATTGCCAGCCTGAAGGATCAGTTGGCGAAAAAGGAGGGTGAGCGGAGGAGGCTAAGGATCAGGCGGTCCTCTGGAAGTCTCAGGGTGAGAGGGCAGTTAGGGAGATATCTCGCCTGGAAGAGGAGCTGAAGAAGTCGAAGCAGGCTGTTGTGGATCTAGAGCAGGCCGGGAAGGCGTTGGCCGAGCTGGAGCATGTCAAGAGGAAAGCTGCCGATTTAGGGGAGCACCTTTCCCAGGCTGAATCAGACCTCCAGACGGCCCGTAGTGATTTGATGGCGAAGGCTGAGGAGTGGCAGAAGGAGAAGGATGACATAATCCAAGAGGCTGAGACTGCGGTGGAGAAGGGCTTTGAAAGTGGTGCTAACTCCTCCCTGGTGGTGGTTATGGAGGCTATCAGGGAGATGTTTCCTGATTTTAATGAGGAGGCCTTTAAAGCTCTTTATGCCGCCAAGGACGAGGCTCGGGTGCGCAGATCGGGTGAAGGGGCTGCTGGTCCTGATTCAGGCGCCCCTCCTGCCTAACTTGCCAGGCAGTCGTCTTTTGAGGGTTCTTCCCCTTCCCTGCTGCGCTTTTGTTCTTTCGCTGATATTTCTAACTCTTTTTGTGCGCTGAGCCCTGCCGTGGTCGGCTGCCTTATCTGATGTAATGTTTTAATCACTTTTCATGGATTTTAGCTTGTTCTTCTGTAAAGACCTCTTTTGTTTTTGTTATATATGCATCTGTTTGGTTTTTCTTTCGAAGTTTATACGGCCTGTCCCATGCCTGCTCAGAGGCAAGGGGTCTGCATTTTTTATACAAGGTTGGGGGGATTGCCCCCAGTCCTTGTTCATTTTTGGCGTGCGAAGCCTGGCATGACCCTGGCTTCTTGTTCGAAGTCCAGGGGGCCTGCCCCCTGCTTGCCCAGAGGTAGGGAGGGGGTTTTTGCGTTTTTTATACAAGGTTTGGAGGATTGCCCCCAGTCCTTGTTCTTTTTCGGCGTGCGAAGTCTGACCTGACTCTGGCTTCTTGTTCGAAGTCCAGGGGGCCTGCCCCCTGCCTGCCCAGAGGTAGGGAGAGGGTTTTTGCGTTTTTTATACAAGGTTGGGAGGATTGCCCCCAGTCCTTGTTCTTTTTCGGCGTGTGAAGCCTGGCCTGACCCTGGCTTCTTGTTCGAAGTCCAGGGGGCCTGCCCCCTGCCTGCCCAGAGGTAGGGAGGGGGTTTTTTGCGTTTTTTTATACAAGGTTGGGAGGATTGCCCCAAGTCCTTGTTCTTTTTCGGCGCGTGGGGCCTGGCCTGACTCTGGCTTCTGGTCGAAGTCCAGGGGGCCTGCCCCTGCCTGCCCAGAGGTAGGCAGAAAGGCTTAGAATTTTTGTTGGGGGGGTCCATTTTCCTTGGTTCTGGCAACAGGGGGCCTCCCCTTATTGCCCCCTGCTCGTTTGTGTGTGAAAATGCAATTTTGAACAGACAACGAGTATGGATTCGGAGTTCTTTTCATTTCTTTGCAAAAAAGCTAAACATAAGCGTGGTCGGAGCTGTCGGCATTCTATTCTGACCGTCCTCCGCCAGTTTTCTGAAAATGAAATTTACTTTAAGACTTGCTAGACATAATATCTTTTTGGAGTATCGGCATTCCAATGCGCGCCCAATTCTTGGCCTTCAAGGTTGGCGATTCTGTATGTGCCTGGCCCCAAAATCCGGGTCACCTGATATGGGCCCTCCCAGTTGGCACTTAGTTTGCCATGCTCTCTTGACTTTCCTACAGCCTGTGTTTTTCTTAAAACCAGGTCGCCTATCTGGAAGCTTCTCTCGTGTACCTTCTTGTTGTATGCTTTCCCCATCCGCTGCTGGTAGGCGGCGATGTTAACGCTAGCCTCCTCCCTTACTTCGCCGACCAGGTCTAGGGCCTCGGTCATTGCCACTTCATTTTCTGCTCTGTCATACTGCAGGGATCGCAGGGTGGGAATTCTTGCTTCGATGGGTAGCAGGGCCTCCGCCCCGTAGACCATGCCAAAGGGGGTCTGACCCGTGGACTCTTTTCGAGTTGTCCTGATTGACCAGAGTATACTTGGCAGCTCGTCAGCCCACCTGCCTTTAAGGTCGTCTACCATCTTTTTGAGACCGTTCAGGATCTGTTTGTTGGCGGCCTTCGCTTGTCCGTTGGTTTGAGGGTGGCAGACGGCAGAATAGGCGACTGCGACGCCGTGGCCTTCCAACCAGACCCTTAGAGGGTCATTATCGAATTGTCTTCCATGATCAAACACCAATATTTTTGGCAGGCCGAATCTGGTGATGATATTCCTCCATATCACCTTCCTGACTGCAGGCTCAGTAATGTTTGGCACTGCTTCGGCTTCCACCCACTTGGTGAAGTAGTCGATTGCTACAATCAAAAAAATTTTTGCCCCCGATTTCCACTGCAAAGGGACCCAGTATGTCCATCCCCCACTGGGCGAAGGGGATGGGGGATAGGATTGGCCTGAGCTCTTGGGCCGGGGCATGGATGGATGAGGCAAAGAGCTGGCACTTTCTGCACTTCCGAGTCAAGTCCTTTGCGTCGGCCAGCAAGGTTGGCCAGTAGTATCCTGCCCTCAGGGCCTTGTGAGCCAACGACTTTCCTCCTATATGATGGCCGCATATCCCTGAATGGATGTCATCCAGGACCTCTGCAGCCTGTCCTGCCCCCAGACACTTGAGCAGGGGTGACGAGAATGATTTCTTGTATACATCCTCTCCTATTAGTATGAACCACGCAGCTCTTGCCGACATCTTTCTCTTTTGCACAGGGTCAGATGGTAAAACTCCGTATTTTTTGAATCGGATGATTGGGGTCATCCAATCCTCGGGCCCTGCCTCCTCGACAGCGCTGACTGGCTGGCAGGGGTTGGTGGATTTTTCCTGGATGACGTCTACCCAAACTGACCTTCGTATGTCTTGCAGGCTGGAGCTGGCCAGTTTCGACAGGGCATCTGCCCGGTTGTTCTGGGACCGGGGGATCTGCCTGACTTCATACGACTTTAGGCCTGACAACTCTCTCTTCACCTTCTCCAGGTACGCAGCCATTGCCTGATCCCTGGCTTCATATTCCCCATTAATTTGGTTGGCGATGAGTTGGGAGTCTGTTGCCAGGACAATCCGCTCTGCTCCTGCAGCTTTGGCTAAATTAACGCCTGCGAGTACTGCTTCGTACTCGGCTTCGTTGTTTGATGCTGAGAAAACAAATCTGAGTGCGTGTTCAAAGTCAGCCCCTTCTGGGCTGGTTAACACGACTCCGGCCCCTGCGCCATTAGCCGTGGAAGATCCATCGGTGTACACCACCCATTCACCGGCAAGCGGGCTGTCCTCCTCAGAATGGGAGCATTCTGCTAGGAAATCAGCCAGGGCCTGCGCTTTGATAGCTGTTCTAGACTGGTATGTTAGTCCTAGTCCACTCAGCTCGATGGCCCATTTTAACAGCCTGCCTGATTTTTTGAACTTCTCCAGCACTTTTTCTAAAGGTTGGTCTGTCAGTACTACGACAGGGTGTGCGTCAAAGTATGGCCTTAACTTCCTGGCTGCTATGACGACCGCGTAGGCTGCTTTTTCGACCATTGGATAATTCTTTTCCGCTGCTCCCATGGCATGACTTACAAAGTATATAGGCTGCTGGGCGCCTGCTTCTTCTCTTAAGATAACTGCGCTTACCGTTGTATTAGTTACAGCAATGTAGAGGAAAAGTTTTTCCCCTGGCACTGGCCTCGCCAGGGTGGGGAGCTTCTTCAAATGTTCCTTCAATTGCTCGAAGGCCTCTTTTTGCTCATCCTCCCATTTAAACTGCTTGTTGCCCCTTAATACCTCGAAGAATGGGGTCGACTTGTCTGCTGACCTGGCAATAAAGCGTGCCAGGGCAGCCATTCTGCCCGTCAAACGTTGGATGTCCCTTATGGTTCTGGGTTCAGGAAGATCTAGAACAGCTTGAACCTTCTCAGGGTTGGCGTCTATCCCTCGAGAGTTGACTAGAAACCCCAAGAATTTACCAGAGCGAACTCCGAACGTGCACTTCTTTGGATTAAGATTCATCTTGTAGGCGCGCAGGGATGAGAAAGTCTCCTGTTAATCTAACAGGTGTTCATTGTCTCCCTTGCTTTTCACAATAGCGTCGTCGACATAAGTTTCTAGATTTCTGCCTTTTTGACTCTAGAAAACCTTGTCGACCAGGCGTTGGTACGTGGCCCCTGCGTTTTTAAGCCCAAACGGCATCATTTTGTACATGTAGGTGCCTGAACTGGTGATGAAGTGATGGGCAGGGATTCGTCACGTCCCCAACCGTCAATAATATAACCGGCTAATCCTAGTGGGTAGCTAGGGTAAGTCGGGTCGAATCCACGGGGAAGGTAAGAGGCGTCTAGACTAAGGTCGGCTAAAAACGAGACTAAGTCAACGAGCTAAACTAAACTAAACAATGATAAGAAGGGGAGGAAACTAGACTAAGACTAAGGTGACGATGAAAACAAACAAGGAAAACGGGCTAGGATTAGGTCGGGGTCAAAGGGGTAACGGAATGGTCAAGGAAGAACTAGAGTGAAGGGAGTAGTAGGGTAATCTAGGTGAGGTCCGGACTCTCGCTACGTAGACCGACCTAGAGGTTCCACCTAAAACCCATCTCGGCGACACACATGACAAACGGGGTTACTAGCGCGCTATAGTGGCCTAGGTCGCATCCGGGCTCTCGCAACGTAGACCGACCTAGGGGTCGTCCTCACCGGGCTCTCGCTACGTAGTGAGGGAACCAAACCCACAAACAAACTATCACCCACAAGAGAAAAGCAAGAAAAACAAGCATATGCACATACTAGTCATCCAAGCATTTCAACAAACATGTGATATGCATCAAACCAAGAGGAAACCCAAATCTTCCACCAACATCTCCAGCAATCCCTTAATCATCCATAAAACACCCTAATCACCCTACTAACCCTAGCAAAACTCTACTCAAACATATCTAAAGGAAAAACTAACAAGAACAAGGTAAACCAACACAAACAACAAAACATATATAAAGAAACTAGCAAGAACAATAAACAACAATCAAAGATTAAAACTTGAATGATTAAACATGATAAAGAGTAAAAAGTAAAAGAAGATTGTACCAAACTAGTGAAGAAGAAAGATTGAAACTTGCATTCATGAGAGAAACCCAAAACAAACCACCAAGGTTGTCAATCTTGGATGGATCTTGAATAATTCCCTTAATACAAGTACTAAACTAAGATTAGCTACTAATTCCCGACTAATCTACTCTAATCTAAGCTAATCTAACCTAAAATAGTCTAGGGTTTTAGGGGAAGTATCTAACATGAGCTTACATAACAAGGGAAGAGTATATATAGGGTTACAATGAGTAAGGAGAAGAAAAGAATGAGTTGCGTGCTACAGCTCACTCATCCCACCCGGGACGAGATGGTCCCGCCCGAGACGAGTCCTTCTCGGCCGGGACGGGCTCAAGACAGGAGCTGTTGGTTTTGTGCACTCCTTCCCGGTAGGGAAGGCCACTATCCCGCCCGGGAAGGACCTTGTAGGCCTCCATTATGATCTTTTTGGTCCCTCCTTGGTTCTCATGGGCTTCTCACCGACTCTCGGGTCTCGGGATCGAGTCTAAGAGGCTCGGGATTGGGTCCCAAGGTCTCGGGGTCGAATCCAAGGCATAGAGTGATCGTTCCTTCTCTTCGTTGGCTCCAAAAGTGTATGAAACGAGTCGGAATCGTTCCAATACTTCATGAATGGTTTCGGGAACCTGAAACGAGCTAAAGGAAGCATAAGTAACCCATAAATCGCTCCCAAGGAGCGATTCCACAAGGAAATTACGACCAAAACACTCCGAAATAGGCACTACAAACTACACTTATCAACTCCCCCACACTTAACCCTTACTCGCCATCGAGTAAGCACATACTAACTACTAAACTATCCGAGCGGGTATTTGCGCACCCTACGCCCTTTCAACTCACGCGAGTACTCTTAGAGGAAAAGTGCACTCCGCAAGGCAAGTAAGGTCTTGCGACAAAATCGTGGATGCAACCGGACACAAAACACAAAGACAAACAAGCACACAAACAAACAAATAATCGGTTGCACCCAAAAGAAAACAAATACCGCTTCCCTCAACAAAGCGGTGAAAAGGCACCGGTTTAGGACTCAAGGCAAGTGACAACGTTCCCAAGCTAGTGATACAAACCAAGGTGAACTAAACCCTAATAGTATGACGATAAAGCAACAAAAACGTTGGTAACTTACCTAGATTCCTCCTAACTTTCTAAGAACGTACTACGGGACGATCGGCGGAGTGGAAAAGGGATGAACCACGGTGTTAGTCGACACTGTAGGTAAGTGAGACCCCGCCCCCTTTAGCCATGAGCCAAGAGGGTCATCCCATGTCTAAAAACCGCCTAACTAGTCCAAGTAAAAAGGTGGAAATATATGCAAAGTGAGGGAAGACCGATCATTACCGCTATCATCCTTCCTAGGGACTCGGTTCTTTGGTAGGCTCTTCACGGTAATAGTCGGTAAAAGGCTTATTTTGTGATGTAGGGATTCTTTTTGTGAGACGATTTTATTTTTGGCATTTTTCTTTCTTTTGCATTTTTGCTTTGTTTGTTGCCATGTCATTTCTTTTTTTTCTTCTTTTCTATTTTATTTTTCTTGGCTTTTGTGCCTTTTCTTTTTCTTCATTTCTTTTCTTTCTTTTTCTTTTCTTTGCCCTTTTGGCTTGATTTGGCTTTTTGGCATTTCTAGACAATTAAGAAAGAGAGAATTCAACAAGTTGCAAACTATTGTGTGGATATGTGTAGGAAGTAGGGGGAATGGGTATGTCGGTGGTGCGCATCCCCTTTCAAACCCACAAAAAGGTGGAGAACTTGGACTAATCAAACGATCCTAAACACGGTCACCTAAGGGATGGGACTCGGCAACCAAGGCCTTTTCACACCGTGGGTGGTCATAATGGTCAAAATGCAAATCCCGTAGTAAATCCCTAGTAAGCTAGGTGGACGCAAGGTAAAGGACCAACGAATTCATTGATTTAGGGTCATTCTACTAGACTAAAGTCCAAGACTCGATTTACATTACTGGAAAGGGAAAGTAAACACTCGCACACTAGCCTCTAAACCGGGTTTTCGAAAACCATTTATACACACAAGACACAACTAACACAACACAAAAATGAAGACATGACGAAAACGAACGAAAGAAAAAGAAGCAAAAGCAACAAAACAAAACAAAAACAAAACAAAACAAACATATAACAAACACCACCCCGAACATCCAAATAAGCAACCAACCAACACCAAACTTTACAAAGCTCCACCCGAGCACACCATATCACAAACCTCCAAACATCACAAGAAGTAAAGAGGAAAAAGGGATAAAAGACATTACCGGACGTCTTGAAAGCTTTCCAAAGCTAATGGTGGTTGAGCAACCTATAAGGAAAAAGGGAAGCAAAACACGCACACAAAACAAAAAAATGCGACATAACGACACAAAAGGAAAAACACACAGAAGAAAATCTTTTTGATTTTTGTGAAAATTTTCAAATTTTTAGGGATTTTTAAGATTTTTTCGAAAAACTAAGAAAATAAAAGTAACTATGCTAGAATATCGCTCCCCCACACTTAAACCGAGCAATGTCCTCATACTCGATCGTAGTGTGCGGAGAGACAAAAGAAAAAGAAAAGAAACTACGAAAATAAAGCTAAAAATAAAAGCTAAAAGTGAAGAAATGGTGGAATGTGTCCGGCCGGGGTGTAGTCAAGTCACCATGGGCCGAGACGAGAAAAAGATATGGATGGGGGAAGAGAATAAAAAGAAGGAAATAAAAGGAAATGGGAGGGGAGGGCTAGGTGTAATCAAGTCACCTAGCCCAGATTCCGCCTAAATCCGACTAAATCCTCAAAAAAGAAAGTGAAAATCTTGTAAAATTTGGATTTTGAAAATGACTCTCGATGTAGTCACATCATCGAGATTCGGGAGCAACAAATACCAAGGCCTCGAGGGCCACCATGACACCATGACACAAACACAAACACAAAGGAAAACAAGCTATAAATGAAGGAAAAGAAAGGATAGTTGCCGTACCAATAGGTTAGCAACTCACTCGCTCCATCGTCTCATAGATCAATGTAAGCACATAGCTAGTCTTCATCATTGCTATCCCGCTTCAAACTTGATAAAACCGCATGGTATAGGTAGTAATGGTGCGAGGGGGTGGAAATTGATGTGGATCTCGGTGTAAAGTGAGGTGTATGGGTCATATGATAGGAACAAGGAGGAGTAGGGAAGTTGGGAGGGGGTATACAATGGATGGGTGGAGTCAAATGCCGAAGAAGAGGCTCAAAGAGGAGGAGGGGACCATCCCGGTCGGGATGGTTGATCCCGGTCGGGATGACACACCCGTCCCGGTCGGGACGCTCCCTTCCCGGTCGGGACGGACCTCCAGAAACCTCGAAATATTGCACCCTCATCCCGATCGGGATGGCTCCTTCCCGGTCGGGATGCCACACCCTTCCCGCTCGGGAAGCCCTCTTCCCGGTCGGGATGGATCTTCTTGACCTTCCACAAACCCAAAAGCTTATCCTAAGCTTCAAAAACCGACATCCTTGCTCATAATCCAAGTTCCATCATCAACCATTCCTCTCTAGGAATCACTTTCACTTCACCTATCAAACAAAGCTCAAAGACACATCAAATTCCCTCCCTCACATCGCTCATCAACAATCCAAATAATCAAGAATTTCACAAAACAAAAAGAAATCAAGAGACAAAGCACACAAATACAAGCACAATTATTCTAAAGAAGAGGAAAGGGGAATATACAACATGACGGTTCTTTAGGAACTCCGTAAAACCTAGGATGGTGGACTCTTCTTCAACCATAGCCCTCAAGGACTTGGAGGAGCAAGTCAAACGCACGGCCGACATCATAAAGATTGCCCAAAGAGCGCTCGAGCCAAGCAATCCTCCACGGCCTCCACGGTGGAGGCAAGAAGTAGGAATCCCAAGACCCAAAATCATCTTTCAAATCGTCTCTGGGGTCTATCCATCCTACGAGCTTTACCGACCTCTTCCTCCCTAAGCATCGTCTCCAATCACAAGCAAGCTTCATTTCCAAGAAACGAGGCACAAAAATCGGCTTTGGCTTCATTTCCTCGTTACACACCCCCACACTTTCCTCAAGTTGTGGTTCCCCATCTTCATCACCCGGCCCCTCATCATCTTGGAGGAGAGGATTGAAACTTCTACCGGCGGTTTCAATCTCTTCCAAACCATCGCTTGGTGTACTAACATGGGGCTCTTGATGCTTATCCACATTCTCGGACATGGGCAACTTGGGCTCATCAATTTCACCCAACAACTTCACAAACTCCACCAAACCATCCAACACACTATCCTCCTCCAACTCCTCACCAATGTTGCCTTCACTAAGGGTCATATCCTCATTCGTCTCTTTTTGGGTAGACGATTGAGGTTCTTCAAAGCAAATTTCTCCTCCAAAGGGAACTACATCGGTGGCTTCGTGATTAGGTTGCTCCCCTTTCTCAAGTGGGCACCCTTCATCTAATTGTGACGTTCGGGATAAAAACATTACGGTTTGAACCGATAATGCATTTAATCGAGCATCCCTCGCCTCGTTTTCCCTTCGAAATTGGGCCATGAATTCATCTTGATCTTTTTGCATTTGAATGGCCATTTCTTGTGTACTCCTTTGCAATTGAAGAATTGATTGATACAACTCCAAGTTTGACGATTGGTGGTCATTGGGGTCTTGTAGAGCTCCTTGATAATCTTGATGATGCCCAAGTGGTGGGGCATCATATTGTTGGTAGTGAGGTTGAGGTGATTGGTAGTATGTTGGGTCATGGGGTTCATATTGTGGTTGGAGTGGAGGGTAATATGGTGGGTTTTGGGAATATTGGCTTCCATAAGGTGAATCTTGATTGAACATGGTGGGTTCACATTCATAGCTTGAGTAATAGCCACCATGATCGTAGGATTGGTAAGCGCTCACTTGTTGGTAGCCGTTTTCATACCCTTGAAGATCATACCTGTCTTGATTACCCCAAGAAGCTTGATAGTAATTAGGAGTCATCATGTCATAGCTTTGGTTCATAGAAGAAGAGGAGTAGCTCATATCGGCTCCCGAGTGTGTGGAGTTTAGATCAAACCTCACGCTCGCTCGAAAATCGTGGCTCATACCCGGTTGGAAACCTCTCACTCTAGCAACCGTCCGTTAAAGCGGCTCTAAGTTGCAAGAAGAAGATAGTCACCACCTCTAAGCATAAACTGTAGACTAAGAACAAACGTGAGAAGTCTAGTGCTTTTTGGGCACTAGACAAGAGAGAAATAAACCTCACACACACAAGAAGCAAAAGGAACAAAAAGAAGAAAAAAGAAAAACACAAACACAAAGACAAAGTCAAGTAACTAGGTAAACAAAGTCTAAATTAGCACCGTCCCCGGCAACGGCGCCAAATTGATGGGCAGGGATTCGTCACGTCCCCAACCGTCAATAATATAACCGGCTAATCCTAGTGGGTAGCTAGGGTAAGTCGGGTCGAATCCACGGGGACGGTAAGAGGCGTCTAGACTAAGGTCGCCTAAAAACGAGACTAAGTCAACGAGCTAAACTAAACTAAACAATGATAAGAAGGGGAGGAAACTAGACTAAGACTAAGGTGACGATGAAAACAAACAAGGAAAACGGGCTAGGATTAGGTCGGGGTCAAAGGGGTAACGGAATGGTCAAGGAAGAACTAGAGTGAAGGGAGTAGTAGGGTAATCTAGGTGAGGTCCGGACTCTCGCTACGTAGACCGACCTAGAGGTTCCACCTAAAACCCATCTCGGCGACACACATGACAAACGGGGTTACTAGCGCGCTATAGTGGCCTAGGTCGCATCCGGGCTCTCGCAACGTAGACCGACCTAGGGGTCGTCCTCACCGGGCTCTCGCTACGTAGTGAGGGAACCAAACCCACAAACAAACTATCACCCACAAGAGAAAAGCAAGAAAAACAAGCATATGCACATACTAGTCATCCAAGCATTTCAACAAACATGTGATATGCATCAAACCAAGAGGAAACCCAAATCTTCCACCAACATCTCCAGCAATCCCTTAATCATCCATAAAACACCCTAATCACCCTACTAACCCTAGCAAAACTCTACTCAAACATATCTAAAGGAAAAACTAACAAGAACAAGGTAAACCAACACAAACAACAAAACATATATAAAGAAACTAGCAAGAACAATAAACAACAATCAAAGATTAAAACTTGAATGATTAAACATGATAAAGAGTAAAAAGTAAAAGAAGATTGTACCAAACTAGTGAAGAAGAAAGATTGAAACTTGCATTCATGAGAGAAACCCAAAACAAACCACCAAGGTTGTCAATCTTGGATGGATCTTGAATAATTCCCTTAATACAAGTACTAAACTAAGATTAGCTACTAATTCCCGACTAATCTACTCTAATCTAAGCTAATCTAACCTAAAATAGTCTAGGGTTTTAGGGGAAGTATCTAACATGAGCTTACATAACAAGGGAAGAGTATATATAGGGTTACAATGAGTAAGGAGAAGAAAAGAATGAGTTGCGTGCTACAGCTCACTCATCCCACCCGGGACGAGATGGTCCCGCCCGAGACGAGTCCTTCTCGGCCGGGACGGGCTCAAGACAGGAGCTGTTGGTTTTGTGCACTCCTTCCCGGTAGGGAAGGCCACTATCCCGCCCGGGAAGGACCTTGTAGGCCTCCATTATGATCTTTTTGGTCCCTCCTTGGTTCTCATGGGCTTCTCACCGACTCTCGGGTCTCGGGATCGAGTCTAAGAGGCTCGGGATTGGGTCCCAAGGTCTCGGGGTCGAATCCAAGGCATAGAGTGATCGTTCCTTCTCTTCGTTGGCTCCAAAAGTGTATGAAACGAGTCGGAATCGTTCCAATACTTCATGAATGGTTTCGGGAACCTGAAACGAGCTAAAGGAAGCATAAGTAACCCATAAATCGCTCCCAAGGAGCGATTCCACAAGGAAAATAGGACCAAAACACTACGAAATAGGCACTACAAACTACACTTATCAACTGCTGTTGGTTTTGTGCACTCCTTCCCGGTCGGGAAGGCTACTATCCCGCCCGGGAAGGACCTTGTAGGCCTCCATTATGATCTTTTTGGTCCCTCCTTGGTTCTCATGGGCTTCTCACCGACTCTCGGGTCTCGGGATCGAGTCTAAGAGGCTCGGGATTGGGTCCCAAGGTCTCGGGGTCGAATCCAAGGCATCGAGTGATCGTTCCTTCTCTTCGTTGGCTCCAAAAGTGTATGAAACGAGTCGGAATCGTTCCAATTCTTCATGAATGGTTTCGGGAACCTGAAACGAGATAAAGGAAGCATAAGTAACCCATAAATCGCTCCCAAGGAGCGATTCCACAAGGAAAATAGGACCAAAACACTACGAAATAGGCACTACAAACTACACTTATCATGAAGGCACACTTCACCCTGTCCGGCTGCCACAAGTACACCTGATGGTACCCTGAAAAGGCGTCCAGGAAGCTCAGCATGGAGTATCCACTGGTAGCGTCTACCAGTTGGTCAATCCTGGGGAGTGGGTAGCAGTGCTTTGGGTAGGCCTTATTAAGGTTCGTAAAGTCCACACACATCCTCCATGCGCCCGAGGATTTCTTAACCATGACCACGTTTGCTAACCACTCTGGGTAGTCGCAAACCTCAATAAAATCCGCCTTCAGAAGCTTTTCAATCTCTTCTTTAATTGCCACGTCCTTCTCTGCGGACATATTTCGCTTTTTCTGCTTTACAGGGCGGGCGTCCGCGCTAACGTTCAGCCTGTGAACGATGTATACTGGATCGACCCCCGGCATTTCGTCTGCCGAGTAAGCGAATACATCCTTGTTGTCCTTTAGCACTTTGATCAGCTCAGCCTGATAAGACTCTTCCAGGTCGGTTCCTATGAGAACCTGCCTTCCTGGCTCCAGGTCCACCAGCATGCTCTCCCCCCAGGTTCCAGGTGGTTGGCTACCTGATGTCCGACTGGGATCTCACCTTCCCTGCTGGGGAAACTGTCAGCTTTTCTTTTTCCTTTTCTTTCACTTTCATGGGTCTGCAGGGCCACGGAGTAGCATTGCCTGGCCGACTCCTGGTCTCCGTGCACTTTCCCTTCCAGGCCAAAATCCGTAACGTAGGCTACAGTGAGCGCCATGATTGATACGGCTGCTTCAATTTCATCCAAGGTGGCCCTGCCTATCAGGGCATTGTACGCAGACTTTGCATCTACCACAACAAACGATGCCCTGATATTCCTGGCAGAGGTCCCCTCTCCGAATGTCACAGGCAGGTCTATAATTCCCATGGGCAGTATGCCTGCCCCGCTGAACCAATACAATGATCCAGGGGCAGGTCTCAGGTGCCTTTTTTCCAGACCCATTTTCTCGAAGGCATCCTTGTATAGCAGGTTCGTGTATGCGCCGGTATCCACCATGCATCTTCGCACGATGTGGTTACTGATCTCCAGGGACAGTACCAAGGGGTCGCTATGGGGATACACCACTCGCCCTGCGTCCTCAGGGGTGATGCTCAGCGTCATACCCCTCGGGCTTCCTGCCCTCTCAGCGTAACAGATTTGGTTCTTCAGTTCACGAATCTGCCTCTTCTGGCCTCTTCTGCTGGTTTGGCCCTCTGCATCCCCTGATATCACATGGATTATCAGGCGGTTCTGCGCCGAGCCATCGGGTTTTTCCGGTGTTTCCTTCTGAGTTTTATTCCTTGCTACGTAGTTGGCCAGCCAGCCATTCCTGATTAGCTTTTCGATTTCATCCTTCAGGTGGTGGCACTCCTTGATGGTGTGGCCTATGCAATCATGGAAGGTACAGAACTTCTTGGGGTCCCCTTTTGGGCTACGTGGTTTGCTCGGGCGGTTCCACTTGGCAGTCTCCTTTTCTAGTTCGAAAATCTCTGCCCTGGACTTGTTGAGGGCTGTATAGCTGTCGAACCTAGGTTGGTAGACTGTGCGCTCTTTTTTAGGGGTATCCCCTTCCTCGGCTCTTTGTTTCCCTGATTCATTCCTGCCGCGTCCACCCTGCGGTCCCCCCTGCTGCCTGGTAGGGCCTGCGGGGGTATCCGGCAGGCTATGGAACTCTTCCTGTAGCATAAACCCTTCTGCGATTTTTCTTGCCTTGGCCAGAGTTTCTGGCTGGGCTCTGATCATCTGGTTCTTCATCTCTCCAGGGAGCAGGGAGTTAGTCAGTGCGTACATCCTTGTCGCATCGTCTATCTCTTTGACTTGTTGGAAGGACAAGTCAAACCTCTTCAGGTACTCCCTGACAGTCTCACCCTTCCCCTGCCTGAGGGTCATTAGGTTGAACCGAGTAAGACGACGCCTCTTGTTTCCAGCGTATTGATCTAGGAAAGCCTCTGCCAATTCGATGAAAAAATTGATGGATCCTTGCGGCAAGTCTCTAAACCAGCCCTGGGCCAGGCCCACCAGGGTGGTTGGAAAGATCTTGCACCAAACCGCGCCGTCGGCATCATAAATGCCCATATGACTCTCGTACGCCGCCAAGTGATCCTCCGGGTCAGTCGTGCCGTTGAATTTAACAGAGGGCATCTTGATTTTGGGGATTGGATATCCCTGCACTTCTGGGTGAAGAGGGGTTTTTGTAGGCCTTCCTGCCATCATCGACCTGCTCCCCGTGGAGTGGTAACCGTATTCTCTCCCTTTGTCGGGGGTCGGTTTCCGACTACCAGGGGAACGGTGTCGGGGCGGTTACCTGCTGATCGCCTCGTCGTTCCATCTATCAGGGGAGCGGTGTCGTGGGCGCTTCTTCTGAGTTGGCTCGAGATTGTCCCCCTGACGATGCTTCGACCCAATGGGCTGTCCTTGGTTGAGCCTTGACTGGAGGCTTCTGGACAGGCCTGGTGCTGCCTGCGAGTCTGCCACCGGCATCAGCCTGGAGAAGACGTCGCCCTGTCTCTCTCCTAGGCGTCTGGACGCAGGCTCCCTATGCTTCATCCGGTCCTGAAGATATTGGGATAAACCTCTTTTTTCGCGAGCAGCGGTGGACTCTGTCGTGTGTATGGAGAACGCCTGCTGAACAGGCGGTTCCTGGTTGCCTGCTGTAATGCGCCTCTGCGCCTGAGCATACACTTGTGCTGTTTTCTTCGCCTTCCGTTGGATTTTTCTGGCGGCGGTTCGCTTTGAGCCCCCAGCTCCTTCCCCACTTTCGAAGTGGAGTTGCCTGGGGGTCGTGGCGACCCTGCCTACCAGATCCTCCGGAGTAAACTCCTGGTTAAGCATTGCCGAGAAGAAGGCTGCTGTCTGCGCCATCTGAGCGGGGGTGAGGTTGAGGGGCTGCCTCGAGTGCGCCCCCTGCCCTGCTGTGACAGCGACATCCTTACCGGGTGCTCCGTGGAAGCTCGCCCGCCCTACTCATGGGATTGTGGTTGCGGGTGTCTTCTCTGCGAACGGCATGCCGTACAGGGGGGCCGTTGGTGGAACTGTCGGGCCCGCCCCTGAACTGGCGTCAACGATTTCAGGCATTGTTTGATTGTAATTGGCTAATTTTGTATTTGAGAATGGTTGATTTCGTGGGTAATTTCGTGGGTACAACCGTATTCGTTCCCCACAGACGGCGCTAAATTGTTCCGGTATCGGAATCAATTAACCCGACTGCGAATTCGGGTTCTTAATGTTCGAATGTTGCTTGATTGGTGTCACAATTCTCTCCTTCTTCCTACTCCTCGGGTCGGACTTTCCCGGCGGATCGAGCCTGCTCCCTGCACAAGGAACGCACAGGGCCTCGGAGGTTGTCCGAGGGAACCCTCTCCGATGCCTAAGTCAGTCCGTGAATGCCTTAACGAACCTAGTTCGTGAGGAGCTAGGTGGCATTTTTAGAGTAAGAGTCTAGAGAGAGAAAATCCAACCCCTTTCAAGTGAGAAATGGGAGAGTATATATACCTTCCCACAAGAGAGAGGAATAGAGGGAAAAAGAGCGGGAGAATGGGTGGATGGTAAAGCGACACGTGGACCCATTTTGTCCACCCACTCTCCCTTACCTTAGGCGAAAAGACGGAGGGGCCCCTAGTAACCCCTGCCCTGCCTGGAGGAGAAGTCCCCTGGAGACAGGCGGGCAGGAGGTTTTGAAGCCCTGCTTGATGGGCCGTATCGCCCTGCAGGGCAGGCGATTGCCTGAAGCCACCCCTTGGTGGTTCCTCGGTGATTTATCCTGACAGCCTGCTGGGCGGGCTCTCTGGTTTCTCGGGTTGGGTCGTCTTGGGGCCTGCTGGGCAGGCGGCCCAGCGCAGGCTTCCGACCCCCATCAGTTATAATAAGTCTTCTCCTTTTGGAAAATTTCGCCCCCATCAATTGATGGGTTTCGCTCTCTCTTTAAGAAGAGATGTTGAATTTATTATAGTGGAGAGGACGCGGAAGATCAGTACCACAATCGTTCATCATGTGGTATCCCAATTTATGTCAGACTGACGGCTACAATCTATTAAATTAGATGAAATTGATTCTCGTCAAAAGCTTGGAAGATCCGAAGACCCTCTTGTGAAAAGTTGTATCATTAAACAACGATATGTTGAAAGAGGATGTGCATAAGCGGAGATCAAAATCATAGTGAGAGATCTTTGTTTTAACGAGAATTTATTTTACTCAAATTTTATAACATTGTATCCGTTCAATTTCGATATAAGTTGTAGATATCGTATGATCTTTTATTAATTAAATGATCTATTCGCTCAAAAAAATGTAAGACTAAGGGGTCGTTTGATTGCCCTCTTAAATCATGGGAAGTAGAACTTCCCATGAATTGATAAATTGAGATGTTGTTTGGTTGCCCACTTCCCGGGAATTGTCACTTCCCAGGAATTGTCACTTCCTCCATAATGGGGGAAGTTACTCACCAAACCACCCCTTGGTGTGTAAAACTTCCCGCATGAAGTTATTTTCTACATGGCAACCAAACAATATTTTTGTAATTCCCATGAAATACAAATTCATGTGAATTTAAGTTCCCGGTAACTCCATCTTTCCATGGTGAACCAAACAAGCCCTAAATCTCTAGATTGCTTGCTTGCTTTCCAAGCATTTACCTTGTATAAATACACATGTTTATTCAATGAAATAATCAAGTTTTCACAAATACTTTACACGTTGCTCTCGAAGTTGAGACTTGAATTGATTCCATTCTAAATTATCCAACCGAACTATCATTTCTAAATAGAGTAAATCTACTAAGAGGCCGTCTCCTACTAAATTAGTGAGAGACATAACATGAAAAATGAAAATTAAATAACTCTCCCCTCATCACATGAGAGATTTCTCAAAAACGCTATTGAGAGCATTTCAGTAAAATTTACGTAGTAGGAGTATATGATAAATCAATGGGCATGAGAGTAAGGAGTTGGAATAGTTCTCTTACACCTACGGATAGGGATGATAATGGGTCGAATTCGGATCGGGTGAAGCCTCACCCACATCCATTACCCGTCTTTATTCGCCCACCCAATCCATCCATCATCCACTAGGAGTGTCATCCATATCCGATCCACCCGTCATCCACGGGTGAAATGGGTGGTTCGGGTGATTCACTTGTACTACGGAGTATTATTTTGTGAAATAAATATCAAATCGAAAACAATTTCTTGAGAGACCTAACTTGCGACTTGACACCTTTCATGGTAGTATTATTTGAGTTAGGTCTAGTCTAGATAAAAATGAAAAAGGTTTTAGGAAAACCAGGGGCATTCTCTTATTCTCGGATAATTTTTATGATATATATATTTTTTAAATGGATGAATGTCGGGTGGTTAACGGATTACGGGTGGGGTGATGCTCCACCCGCATCCGACCCAATCCATCACCCGCTTTTCACCCATTTATTTTTCTCGGATGGATCGGATATGCGGATATCCGTATCAATCTATTCTTTCCGCGCTCTTGAACGAAACGGCCCCTAAAAACTTTGAAACGTGACAAAAAAAATCGCGAAATCTGTGGTATCCGCAAAAATCTTGTCTAAACCAATGGAATCCCTTCTTCAGTGTTCCTTCCTCCCCTCCGTACACCACCTCCACCGGAAACAGTCGATTAACCACCGCCCTCGGACCACGGCAGCAACCCGATGCAGCAAGAACTGGCCGGACCCATGGACACTAAGCGACGGAAGCAACCTGGAGAAGCCGAAACCCCGGTCGAAAAACCCGAAGAACCCGCTCTCCGACGACAACGCCCGGCGCATCATCAAGGCCAAGTCCCGCTACTTGAGCGCCTTACGCCGTAACCAGGGCCCCCAAGCCCAGACCCCCCGGTGGGTCCGCCGCTCCCCTGAGCAGATGCTCCAGTACCTCCACGACGACCGCAACGGTCATATCTACGGCAGTCATGTTGTCGCCGCCATTAAAGCCGTTCGGAGCTTGTCTCAGGAGCGCCAGGGGACCTCTGATATGAGGCTCGTCATGGGCTCCTTTGTTGCCAAGCTCACTTTTCGGGATATGTGTGTTGTTTTGAAGGAGATTAAGGGTTGGAGGCAAGTTCGTGATTTCTTTGCTTGGATGAAATTCCAGGTTTCTGAATTCATTCAATGTTGGGCAATTTCTTTTATGTTTTACTAGTGTCTTTCGAAAATCACTAATTCTCTATTGAGACGGTCACACTAAATATTATAATGTATGTGAGACGGTGTGAGAGGAGATTTACTCTTCAAAAATTAGGCACAGTTGTTTTGGACGGAACGTGATTGAATTGAAGTGGACTATGAGCTGAACTAATTGAATTTAACTTAATAGGGTGGAACCATAACTAAAATTGAATCGAAATATAACAACTTCTTGCTTAACTAACTTGGTAGTTACATAACAACCTCTTAACTAATTACATACTTGGAGCAGTTGTGCTATCGTCCTAGTGTGATTGCGTACACGATTGTCCTGCGTGCATATGGTCAAGTTGGAAAGATTACACTCGCCGAGGAGACATTTCTAGAGATGCTTGATGCCGGATGTGAACCTGATGAAATTGCCTGTGGTACCATGTTATGTACATATGCTCGATGGGGACGCCATAAGGCTATGCTATCATTTTACTTGGCTGTCCAAGAGAGAGGCGTCTTACTTTCTGTTTCCGTTTATAATTTCATGCTCTCATCCTTACAAAAGAAATCACTCCACCAGGACGTGGTACAAGTATACGGGGACATGGTTGATAAGAGAGTGGTACCCAACCATTTCACTTTCACCATAGTCATCTGCTCCCTTGTGAAACGGGGTCTTCTTGAAGAAGCTTTGGTTACTTTTAATAGGATGAAGAAACTCGGTTTTATGCCTGAAGAGGTTACATACAGTCGCCTTTTAACAGTATATGTAAAAGAAGGGAAGCAAGATGAAACATTAAAGCTTTATGAAGAAATGAGATCTGCAGATGTAATTCCAAGTAATTATACCTGTGCTTCACTTTTAACTATGTATTACAAGAACAGAGATTACTCAAGGGCTTTGTCTCTTTTCTCAGAGATGGAAAGGTATAAAATACAAGCTGATGAGGTCATATATGGTTTACTTGTAAGAATATATGGAAAACTTGGGCTCTATGATGATGCAGAAAAAACTTTTGAAGAGGCAGACCGTCTTGGTCTTCTCACTGATGAAAAGACGTATAATGCAATGGCACAAGTGTATCTTAGTGGTGGGTTTTATACGAAAGCCTTATGCACCATGGAGATGATGAGGTCTCGAAATATAAACTTCTCACGGTATGCCTATATAGTATTGTTGAAGTGTTATGTGATGAAGGATGATGTGAGATCTGCTGAACGGACCTTTCAGCTTCTATCCAATAGTGGAATTCCTGATTCAAGATCTTGTTGCGACATGCTCAACATCTACTACAAACAAGAATTGTTGGAGGATGCCAAAAAATTCATTGTTCAGATTAGGAAAGATAATACTGTGTTTGATGAGCAGCTATGCCGGACAGTGATGAAAGTTTACAGCAAGGAGGGCATGCTTAAAGAAGCTGAGGTATTTATTAAAGAGATAACTGAACGTGGATCCCTGGAAAACAGCAATTTCATTCGCACACTTCACACTATTTCGCATGCGGATGGCGGAAAGATTGAGATAGGAAAGGGTTTTTTGATAACCTCAGGGATGCTTGATACCAATGCTTTGGAGCTTATGCTTTGCCTCTACTTGGCTAGTGGTACTGACGCCAAGGCAGGATACACACTTGATTTATTTCTTGGGGCTAATGATGGTCCATCTCTTGTAAATCAACTTGTTGGCAAGATTATACGTAAAGGTGAAGTATGCATATATGCTCTTTTTCTGTGTATAAAGTTGTCTTTAATTTCAAGGGTAACTAATATTGTAGTCTAATTGTAAACCCCAATGAAATCCTGAGGTGGATATATTCTGATGATTGACTTTGAACTTGTGCAGGCAGCACATTTCAAGCTGAGGTTCTTTTGGATTTGTTAATCCAAAGAGGTGCACAATCTTCGGCTGGTACAGCTTCTATGCTCACATTATATGGGAAACAACAGAAGTTAACAAGTTTGAGAAAATTGTTTGAAGCTGTGATGGATTCTGCTGTATGTGGTGCTGAGCTATACAGTGCAATGATTGATGCCTGTGTCAAGTGCGGGGAACCAGAGGAGGCTTATCAGCATTACACAGAGTGCATGAGAAGTGGAATTAATTTGAGCTGTGTTGTTGTTAGTGTTCTTGTCAATGGTCTAACAAATCAAGGTAAGCTTGGGTCATCTAGGTTGTGATTTTCATACTACCTCCGTCACATTTATATCGAACTTGTTTGACTTTGATGATCAAGTTGAATCACTAATCTCTTCAAATGTATGTTATGTACTTTGGGTACAATGTCAAATTTGTATCTTTAATTTGTCAAAATATTTGTTTTCAGTCATTTTCAAAACAAAAATGGTAACATTTGTATTTTGTCAGAAGTTATAGCCAAAATTGATTACCCAAGGAGGACGTTATGAATGGGATGATATGAGTAGTATGTACGGAGTATCTCTTGAAGGAGCCTCCTTGTCCCAATCAAAACTCATCTCTCCTTATTTTTAAAGATGAGATTATCCTTAATAGATTGAGAGCGAGCATAATTTTCGATTTCGCATTTTGCATATGGTCATCATATTTAAGGTACCTTTTTGTATATGGGCGCTACTTGTCGGGTGTCTTTTTGTGTATGGGTGCCACATGGGCGTCATTCCTTTTGTGTCCTTTAATTAATAATATACGGAGTATCTTACTTACCCTAGTAATGTGGTGATTCTTTCCTCAGGGAAGCATAAGGCGTCGGAGGATGTGGTACACAGGAGTTTTCATTCCAACTTGATGCTTGATACAGTTGCATTTAATACATTCATAAAAGCAATGTTGGGAGCAGGTTTTTTATTCTTGTTACTTTGTTTCCCAGTATGATCAGTGCGCTGTAAATCTGTAATATGTGTTAATAGAAACTCATGAACATTCTTTATGTTATCATGTCCCAGGAAAATTGCATTTGGCAATCAATATCTTTGAGCGGATGCTTTCTGCAGGAGTTTCACCATCAATTCAGACGATAAGCACTATGATCAGGTTAGGCATGAAGGCATCTACCTGCCCTCTTGATGAATGGCATCACCTATGCTAATCAATTTTATGGTTTGTCACTTGGTGCAGTGTCTATGGAAGACAGAGAAAGCTAGACGAGGTGGTTAAGATGTTTGATATGGCACATAACTTGGGTGTTCCTATGGATGAGAAAGCATATACTAATCTGATAAGCATATATGGGAAATCCGGTGCGTGGTGTGCTTACCGTGAACTTTTATGTCTTGAGTAAGACATTATCTCAGTAAACATTTAAACACCTTTGCAGGAAAGGTAGACGAAGCATCCGCGTTATTTTCCAAAATGCAGCAGGATGGTATACAACCTGGAAAGGTGAATGCTTTTGTGTTGCAGTCTTTCGTTATTAGATAAGCTGACGCCGTTGCTTGATACTCTAGAAAAAATTATCTATATCTTTCTGAGTTTGGGTGATGATGGGTGCTGAGAAAAGCAGTCAGATGATTTCTGTGTGAACAATGATGATTCTTGCTCTATTAAGATATAGTGCATTCAGTTTCTTGCTTTGTGGCTCTTATTTGCAGATATGCTACAATGTTATGATGAATGCCTATGCAACTGCTGGACTTCATTCCGAGGCAGAGGAATTGTTGCAGGCAATGCATAGAGATGGTTGTGCCTAGAGATTGCCGCCCAGATTTTGTAGCAGCTTGCCGCGGTCTTATGAAGGTTGTAGTCTCGAGATTTGAGAAGCAGAAAAACCGTAATATCCATGCAGGAAGAGGGAATACGATGTTCATTTCAATGTGCGAATATCCTTCTGTGTTACAGCTGGAGTGTTGGAAAATACACTGATTCATTGTTTGGAAGGAAGGATTCGGAGGAATACATAAGATGCTGATGTCCTAGACCAGGATGATGATAATGATCTTTTAGACATTGTCGGAGTAATGTTTGATTAAGCTGGAAAAACTGAAGCACAGTCAAATCACTGTCAAGATGAAGATGTTTCTGATTCCGATGTTGACCGGGAGAGGGTAAGGACAAAGATGATGATGAAGAGTCTATGTTTTGGTTCATTTCTAAACCGCAAAGACTTTTCAGGAACGGAAAGACAAACTGTGGGTGTGTGGTTGTGCACAGCTTGCTTTTCAAACCTTCGGATTCTTTCTCTACTGGACATATATCTTCATGACCACCCAGGTATATATAGAGTACATAAGAGTATATGACTCTAATGTTCTTAGCAAAAATTGTCACGTTCTAAGTCAATGCACCCAACACCTTTCCTTACAGGGTTAAGGCCCTAAGGTGGGTCGGATGTCCGTCCCAGTGTGGATAATACTCAAATTGTATGTGGATAACCAATAATAAAAATAGCACCAATAATTGTTTCGCTCAAAATGTAGTGATACATGGTTCTATCATACACTCACTCCGTTCCAATCAATTTCATACGTTTGCTTTATACACGTACACCAATGCATGTTTTCTTTTGTCCATATGTTTAGTTACATATTTCTGAAAATTACAAAAAATTGATATTCATGATGCATTCGATTAGACAATTTAAACAAGATCACATGACTATATTTTATCTTATATATTAAAATTATATCGAAGATTCTTCACACTTATGAATAGTGTCTAAAAAGCAAACGTATGGAATTGATTTGGAAGGGAGGGAGTACCAAACAAAGCTCTCTCGACAATATTGGCTGCAAAAGTGAGTTTCTCAAACACCAACAAAGGGCCGTGAAAATATTGACTGGCTGACGAAGGGTTTGGAGGGAGAGGGGTTTTTAAAATTTGATATCTATTGTTACAGATGAGCAGTCATGTTCTCTTGTTTTTCAGCTTCCAACAATGCCTTGCCTTCAATCTTCCTTCTCTATTGCTAAGGCCACGAACGCGTATATCTGGACGTGTGACCCTGAAACAACCTGTATTGACCTTACCTAAACCTGACCCATTTGACAGGGAAAGCTGCTGATAGTTAAATTGTATGTAGTCCGGAGTAAATTGGTTCTTTAACTTGTGTTTTTTCTTCCGTTTAATGACAGGCTCTACTAGGGTTTCGCCAGCATACTTAAACTTGACACAGCATTTGTAAATGTGAGCAGCTCACCCAACGTATCTTGGGAAGAAGTCTATTTATTTGGCATTTGACGGCTCTCCTTTTTAATTCCAGAAGTTTTCATTTCTGTTGGCGTATAGAGCAACTTCAAATCTGTCCACACCTTACAACCATGAACACGGATGCCACTGAGTCGTAGTTACGCTTGCTCTCAAGAAAAACCAATGAGGTGCATTTTCATGTTTTGGTAAGTTTGGGCTTTCTCCAACTTGGAAGAATGGCAATGAATATCGAGAGGGCGATATCCAGTTATGCCTGTTAGAAAGACTGGACGCAATAGGAATACCACATAAGAAAAGCTAAAAATATAGGGGTATCAGGTAGAAAATCCCTTAAAAATACTACTCTACTTCACATCTTAAACACCATTACTTTCCCATACCCTTGCCAACCTCCTTACACCACTTTTCAGACTCTTTCACTTCACTGCCACACCACCATACTCCACTTTATCTCCCCATCTCACCCTACCACCGGACCCCCACTAGACAACCTTCGCACTACTCCCACCATCTTTGACCTACTACTAGCTAGCCGTCGTCCTAACGTTCTCTGCCAGCACCATTTTCACATCCCCACACACAACTATCACTACCTTCACACAACCACTGCCAATGTGGGGAGTTTGGAAGTTCTCTGTGACAAAACTTGAGATAAATAAAACCATAAGAAGGTTGTGTATCATCCTCATGTGAAGCTCAGCATCAAGAGGTTAAGCATTAACCTTCCAAATCTCGAAGATTTTGAATTCATGTTTTCTTTTCATCCAAAGAGGAGACTTGAATTCACCTGTGATATCTTTTTTTTTTGCCAACGGATAATACAAACCTACCTTAACCTTTGCGCAGAGCTTTAGAAGCTAAATCATGCGCATTAGTATTAAGGTTTCGGGGTATAAATTTAATAGCTACACAATGAAAGTAAGCTGACACATCTAATAATTCTGAAACGATATCTCGAATGCAATGATGCTTGTCCTGCACCTCGGCTAGTTGCCAAACTAGTTGTAAGGAATCTGTTTCCAAAGTAATATGGAGCAAACCGACTGACAAAGCCCGTTTAAGTGCTGCAAAAACAGCTATAGCTTCAGCTTGTAATGGAGATTCTGCCAGAAAATCCATACTTCCAGATCTTCTTGCAAATTGTCCTTCATCATATTGTTTAACACCAGTGATGATCCAACCAGCAGATGCGTTCCCATTAGGAATCCAACCTGCATCGACATTGATACTAACAATAGAACATTGACCATTCTGATGTGCCGATGAGATCAACCATACTGCATCCGAGTTTCTGATACCCAACCTCATATTTTCCTTCTTAGAAGCAGGAATTCGGTTGTTCACCGAATTATTCTGAGAATTATACTTTTCTCTAAACCCTTCCCAAATATCAACCAAGCCATTGATTGATGAAATATAACGATTGAAAAGTCCTGGGAAAAGATTATTGGTGTTATTGAAGATGAAGTCGTTCCTGAAAAGCCAGATGTTGTATAAAATATTAATGAAACTGAAGAGATCAAATCCCTCATCATTTTTCTTGAAGTATTCCTTAATATTCCTCATTAACCAATCCTTGAAATCTGTGCTTTCCCCATTATCCAGCAAATTTCGAAATCGAGTATGATTCCAAAGCAGTTTACTGATTCAACAGTCACGAAACAAATTATCCAATGTTTCGGTAACAGGTGTGAAACTGCTATCTCCATCCTTATAACAGAGCACACAATGGTGAGACCCTGTTATTTGCCTCTTCTCCCTTTCGACCCCTATAGGGAGTGAGTCAGTCATAATCTTCCAGAGGAAAAATTTTCAAGATGCTGGTCCCGGAATCTTCCACAAGATTTTACTGAAGAAATAAGGCATTTTGGAAATTGTACTTTTCATTCGCTGAGAACATACATAAGTTTTGGGGTTGCTTTGGACCATTTCATTATATCCACTTTTGACACTGTACTTGCCTGAACTTGTTCTTGTCCAAAAACAATTACTATCCTCAGAACTATATAGAAGTGGAATAGCCATGATTTTCCTACACCAGTCATCGGAAAACACCGATTCCAGCTTAATCTTATTCCATTGATATTCTTTACTAATTAGAGCTGAAATCTTCCAGTCACCTGCGCTCAGCATTGGGTCATCCAGATCCACACCTGTTTTAATAACCGGGACACATCCATTCACCCATTATCC
This sequence comes from Agrostemma githago, assembly GCA_958450325.1. Lineage (NCBI taxonomy): Eukaryota > Viridiplantae > Streptophyta > Magnoliopsida > Caryophyllales > Caryophyllaceae > Agrostemma > Agrostemma githago. Next base: position 22,211,129 of record OY288255.1, on the reverse strand, counting down.
TAATATATTTTTATAAAATCATTTTCACTCCCTTCTTCCAATCTAACTTTCCTCCCCTTTCCTTCTTCTAGTAGCTCTCTTCCTTTTAATATTCTCATACTCCCTCTTGACTTATTGCCTTTCTTTTTAAAAATTTGTAGTTCTTCATAATTTCTGATATAACCGTATTTGCCTGTGAATACTTTGCTAATCAGAAGCTCTTTTTTCTGAATAATTCTCCAAGCATTTTTCGCTAGCAATGCCTTGTTAGTGAAAGCTACATTTCTGATCCCCAGTCCACCCAAATGCTTAGGTAAACTTAGGAAATTGGTTAATCTCCAGTGAATAATTCGCCCCGATTTATTGCCAGCCCACCAAAAATGAGCTAAGAGAGTGTTAACTTTCTTAGCCACACTTATCGGAATGTAGAATACCGATAGAAAGAAACTTGATAAGTTAGCGAACCGAGTGAATTAGAGCCAATCTTCCAGCAGGAGATAGAAACAAACCATTCCAAGATCCGATTCTCCTAATAATTTGTTCACAAACTCTTTGTGATATACCACCAGATCCCGTGTTGCTTATATCTGGTATACCTAAGTACCTTCCCAACTTGTCGCACGGTTTAGTCTGAAACAATTTCAAGTTATCTCTAACCACTCCAATACTACAGTTGGAACTAAAAACCATAGCTGACTTCTCTTTGTTGATCTCCTGCCCTGACAATGCACAATATTTTTTCAGTAGTTTATTAAAGTTCGCAATATTATCCTGACAACCTTTCAAAAAGAAAAGTGAGTCGTCAGAAAAAAAATAAATGCGAAATAATAGGCGCTGACTTGGCCACCTTCAAACCAATAACTTCCTTACTCTTTCCACTATTGACGAGATTTCTGGATAGCACTTCCGTACATATGACAAACAGATATGGCGATAACGGATCACCTTGTCTTAATCCACATGTAGGCTTAAAAAATTCTATAGGGGCTCCATTTATCAAGATCAATAATTATTGTGTATAACCGTTATATCATGCAACAGTAGTAAAAGTTTGCAACTTATGATAAAAAGTGATCATTTTAGGTTAGTTAATTACAACTTTCAGATAAATGTTACCATTTTTTCATATTAAAACGTGGTCACTATTTAACTTAAAGTGGTCACTAAATAACGTAAAGTGGTAACTTTTTATCATAAATTAGGTCCGTCGTACGGTACAACGGTTGTATAGTATAATTTGTGTATCAAGATCACATAAGTAACAGAAGTGACACATTGCATGATAATCTTACAAAATTTATCTGGAAATCTGAAATTCTGTAGTGCACTTTGCAGAAAATTCCAATTAATTCTGTCATAGGCTTTACTCATGTCTGCTTTAAAAGCAATCTCTCCAATTTTACCCGTCTTGTGTCTATTAAGCTTATGCAGACATTCATCTGCGATTAAAATATTGTCCTGTATCGATCTTCCTAGCACAAAAGCATTTTGAAAGTCTCCTACTCCCTTCGGTTTTTTATGTTTGTCCCGTATTCCTTATTTGGTAAATTTTAATTGTTTGCCACATTTCTCCACTTTCCATATTGGTCTTATATATATTACCATATTGTCCCTATGAATTTCTATTATTTACCTATTTTGCCACTATATTTACACTTTAATCACTACTTTATACCTATTAGTCCACCTTTATTTCTTAATCATTGTACTTTCCATACACAATTTTCCAATTTCTTAATTTATGTGCAAATCAATATGGGGCAAATATATAAAACCAGAGGGAGTATAATTTTTGGCATCAGCTCTTTCATTTGATTTGCTAAACATTTCATAATAATCTTCATAATCACAGTATAGAGGCTAATAGGTCTGTAGTGCTCAACCTTCTCAGGACAATTTTGTTTCGGTATAAGAGTAATGAACGTTTGGTTCATTTCCTTCAGCACAAAACCAGAGTTCAAACATGCACACACACTGCTTCTGTGATGTCGCTTTTTATAAAACTCAAGCATTTTTTGTAAAATTCTGTAGGAATGCCATCAGGCCCAGGTGATTTACTATCACCTAGTTGAAAAACTGTTGTCCTAACTTCTTTTGCCATAAAAGTCTTCAATAACTTTTCTTTACCCTCCACAGATACAAAATTCTTCACTGGTTCAAAGAAATCATAATTTTTTTTGGTAGTAACTGTCAAATTCTTCTCTCTGCTCATTATGTTTAAAAATTGTCTTGAAATACTCTCTGAAAGAGTTACGCACAACATTCACATCTTGAGTCCAAGAATTGTCCTAACATTTAATGCTTAAAATATAATTACGATTTCTCCTTCCTTTAACATAGTTGAAAAAATACTTTGTGCATACATCCCCTTCCTTTGCCCATTTAATCTTTTTTGCTCTTTGCCTCCAACAAACAGCTGAAGCCTTTGCGAATTCCTATAAGTCTATTATTATTCATGTCATACTCAGCCTCATTTTCCCCATTAAATATGGAGTTTTTTTGTCGAAAGACACCTAACATTTAGGCTTTCTGTAGAAAAGGCACCTTAATTTTTTTTGTTTGCCCAAAAGCACCTAAAATTCTCAATTGTTTGTTTAAAGGCACCAAATGCCAATTTCCGTCAAAAAAGTACAGATGGACGTTATACTTGACAGATGTACGTATAGCGTATACTCTTATATCTCCTCCTCCTCCCATAATCAACTACTGTACGTATAATTTCTATAGCCTCCCATAATCAACTGTTCTTCTTGATTTCCATTTCTTGCAATTTTTCTGGAATCTGGGTTATCTTGATTGATTTTACATTTTTTGGGATTTTTTTTTCTTCTGGATTTTATCAATTGAATTATGATTTGCTCATTTGGGTGATTGTTCGATCGGTTCTTTGTTCTTAAAGTTGTTGACTTTCTCTGTTAGATTTGCTATTGCTTTCTGGGTTTCTTAAAGTTTGATTGAAATTCTCGGGTTTTGAATCGAATTAATCAATTTCATGCATTTTTTTTTTTCGGTAAAATTTGCAATCATTTTCTGGGTTTCTTAAAGTTTGATTGAAATTCTCGGATTTTGAATCAAATTAATTGATTTCATGCATGTTTTTTCGATCTGTTTTGTTATCATATGTACGATTCTCATATTGTTTTATGCGTTTCTGAATAGTTGTTGCATGCATGTGTGATTATAGATTTGAATTTGTTATTATTATCTTAATTTAAATACATGACATTTTATTGAGAAAATGACTTTTGTTGAGAGGAATAACTTGAGGTTGGCGGGTTGATTGAGAAAATGCAAAAGGGAAAAAAAAAAGTTTTCGGGTGGGAAAATGAAGTTTGATTGAGGAAGAGGAAAGTTTTTTTTTGGGAAATAGGAAGAATGAGTTTGAATTCTGAATTAGGGTATTAGTTGATTAGGAGAGGAGGAGGAGATAAAAGAGTATGCGTTATACGTACATCCGTCAAGTATAACGTCTATCCATATTTTTTTGACGGAAATTGGCATTTGGTGCCTTTAAACAAACAATTGAGAATTTTAGGTGCTTTTGAGCAAAAAAAACTTAAGGTGCCTTTTCTACAGAAAGTCTAAATGTTAGGTGTCTTTTGACAAAAAACTCTTAAATATGCCCTCTAAATTGTTTGTCAAGACTTCATCGAACTCATTCCAGCTTCTTCCCCATTCTTTCTTCTTGTCAAGAGCCCATCTCATAAGATGTTTCCTCACCAATTCTAATTTTCTCATTACCTTGTAATCCTTTGACCCGTTATACTCTTTGATCCAGCATTTTCTAAATAAATGAAGTAGAGGATTCACCTGTGATATCGTGAGCCCAAATCTGAAACGCTCATCTTTGCACGACAGTTTTTATCCATGTTAGGATATTTTGTTTTCTTTCCTCTACTTCATTTATTTGAGATGCAAGTTCTGTGAAAGTTGCGAACTTTTCGTGTTACATTCTTAAGGATGTTTACCTTCTGAATTGACTTGTTTAAATACTGAGAAAGTTGAGTTTGATACGGCCACTTTACAAGTATCTGAATATCAATGCAAGACTATGTCTCCTTTATCATATCAAAAAATTTACTAAACCCTAGTTTTTCCTCCTCTTTCTCCCCAAAAAAACCCTACTTTTCCCCTCGATCTTGGGCCTCCATCGATGATTAATCGATAGTAAGCCCCAAAAATTGTTTAAGTCTCAATTACTAGTTATCAAATCTTATTCAATAAAAGTCTCTCTTTTATGAGAGTTGTTTTCGTCCTTTTTTTCAAGATTTTTTCCTTTATTTCGAGGTTTCAGTCCTATACATTAGTATAGGGCTTAGATTTCAAGAACTATGTGCAAGATCCTGAGAGCAATGGAATCCCTACGTACGGCGATACAATTGAGGTCAGATCTCGGTCTACTATTTGTCAAAATAGAGGAAGTTCATCATCTTGGAGGCTATTTCATCAGATCTATAGATTCCTTCGCGAAAAGCTGTGTCAATAAACAGCGATATATAGAAGGCTATGCAGAAGCGCATTATTCTAATAGCGATCTTTGTCTCAATGATGTTCTTTATTTATTTTTCACAAATCTGTATTTAGTTCAATTTGACATCGTTTGTAGATGTCGGATGGCTTATTATTAATGATATTGATCTTCACTTTCAAAAAAAAAATGTCTCCTTTATCATTAAATGGTTTTACTGGTAATCGACTCATATCAACCACGACCACCACTATCTGTGTGTACTACCAGTAATTTCATACCATGGATTCGTCATCCGTCTCCACTTACATATCTTAATTTGGGTGGGATTTAATGGCAATTGGAGTCATGTGACGAAAGGAGAACACGTGGTGGAGCGTAGAGTTAAGAGCCTTGAGACAGGTGACACCGGTGTGGTGGTGAACTGTAGAGGGGGGGGTGGTCTTTCAGTGGAGGGTAGGGATGGCATTGGGTCCAAGACCCGACCCAGATCCGGCGGGTCGGACACGAATGGGTCGGGTCTGGATCTAAATTTTCTAGACCCGATGGGCATGGGTCGGGTCTGTGTCCTCCCCAAAATATTCGGGTACGGATACGGGTCTGAGTTTTGGGACCCGGCCCGACCCGTAGACCTGTTAAAATAAAATAAAAATAAAAAATTTCAATTTATAAAATCAGCCTGACTTCAAACCTAAAACTACTTCTTCTAACTCAGGTTCATTTCATCATACATCCCCCATTGTCTCCTTTGAAACTACAGATAATGTGAACTATCCAGTACAGTACCACTTAAGGAGTATGTTTTTTTAATAAATTACTTTGTGCCCAATATTTTTAAGACCTTTGTGCTGTATTTTGTGAGACTTTGCGGTTGTATTGTGAGACTTGTAGACACTTTTTTATCATTTTTATGCGTATTTTGTAAATACTTTTTTTAATTTTATGCGAAAGGAATGACTCAAGACATTACGTATTTTTTCGGAAATTAAGTTCGTGTTTTTCTACGAAATTTCCATCGATACAATAAATAATACAACACAATAATTAAGGCGGAACCGCGGGTAGACCCGGACCCGACCGGTCGGGTATGGGTCTGATAATTTTGGACCCATTCGGGTCCGGTTCGGGTCTGGGTCCAGGGTTGAAACTTCGGGTCCGGGTCTGGGTGGACCCGGCCCAGACCCGACCCGTTGCCATCCCTAGGATGGTGTGGGGCATTACAATAGTGGTCGTTGAAGATTGAGGGTGGTGCGAAGATTGACCGATGGTCGTTAATTATGGTGGCGGGAAGGTACATCAGTAGATGGGTAGAGACTGGGTTTGTGGGTTGCCTATGGTGGCGGTCCTGGTGGCTGATGAGGAGGTAAATGGGTGATGGATTTTTTGGGCTGATGAGGAGATTAGGTGGTGATTAGCTAAGGGAAGCTATTCTGTGAATAAATAGGGGAATGTAGTCATTCTGTAGCTTGCACCTACTAGAATATCATAAAATGTTTTGAGTTTATCATTAGAAGGTATTGATAGTTAGTTTGTTACAAGGTTAAATGAAGTTCAGATTATTACGAGAGGAACCCTTATTGTTGGTATAATTCATACCGAGTACTCCGCATAAAATTACTCTTAAAGAGAGATTGTATGATGTTACCGCCTTAGAAACAAACGGTAGAAAGTTTAATAACGCGGGTTTAGAGTTCAATCCATCAGAAATGCAGTACAAGTTAAAACACAGAGCGATGTTAATCAGCATAATAGTCTCATACCCCTCTGATTTCAGACCAACCTTATCAACTGAATACTACAATGCACACTCAGCCGTTCTCAGGCAATAACGAAACAGACCACTGAAAAAGAACCCGGAATTCAAATCAAGAGCAAGCAAAGTGAAGGAGCTAATAACATTGGCCATTAGTTTTGGGTAAAGTATAGCCCAGTGCTTGATTTGTTCAGTAAATTGACAACAGATCTGCCTAAATTACATACAATGACTGAAGATCAAACAGTTCAGGGCAAGTATAAGGCGTCTCTATGATATCGTCATCATCCAATGACTTCCCAGCAATTCAAATGCCACAACTTACACCAGAATAGGATCAACTTCCTGCCACATAAAATCTAACTTTCCTATCATTAACATCATTTTTGTTCAAGAATTTCAGCACCCTTCTCATCAGCAACATCACTAGCGAGATCTGGCCCACAGGGTATCTTGCCGGGATAATTAGTGATTGATGAGTTAGACCCTGTCATACTGAAACCGAAACACAATTACCAAATCAAGTCTACCACAAGGACTTATATTACTCTTTACTCTTCATGTTACCCTGCGTACCCGTGTCCAACATCCCGACCATTTATGTTCTCAAGAACATGAATTTATTTATGAAATAATCGAGTCAAAGACTTGGATATGCACGTCTGCAGGGTACATCTAATTAAGTCCAAGTAACATCGACCAAGCCAAATGCAAAATGCTTTAATGCATCAAGAACAATGAACTCACTTCCTATCAATGATGACCATAGAACGAAGCTCACAATTTCCAAAGCTGTGGATGTTAAAAACAATGTGAGATATTAACAGTAAGCATCAAACAAAGAAGAAACATGTATAAGCTTTTCGATAGATGACGGCTAAAGAAGAGGTATATTATGACTAACCGTTTGCACATGTCGTCTTTGATTAGAGGGTGACAGTCATTTCCAAATTGACTTAGAGTATGAAACAAAAAACCACTGTGAGTTACCACAGCTATTTCCTTCTCATTCCTTGTCCATAGCCTGTGTGAAGCAACAAGCATGGAGCATAATAACTTGACGAGGCACGATATCTTTTTATTATCTCTATTCTACCTAGTAAAATGTGAAAAGAGTTTGCTACCCCTCCAAGGCCGATCCTACCTAAGATACTTAAGAACTGAAAGAATGCAACATTTATTGAAGGAGACTCTCCCAGTTAAGACATTATGAGAGGTCCAATTTCCATAACACAGAGGCCAAATACTTGCATATTTTAGTTTTCTGCAAATTTCATTAGTTGGCACAAAATTGTAACCTTAATAATGACAAGTCTCCAATTTCCTTGGCTTGAAATCACACTGGGGACGTTGCCTTATCCAGGGTCTAATAATGGTATATGAATACAGCAAGAAGATGAACAAACCAATTCATGAACTTCATTCCCCTTTCCGCAACTTCCGCTTTGGTCTCCCGAACATCAGCCTTCCATAAAACATCTTCATCGCTTTCAATCTACAAGCATAAATTGGATTTTAAGGATTTTAAAATCCATTTTATCCCCATCCTCACGTAAAATATTAGTTCCAAAAGTTGCTCACCTGTGAGAAATCAATTGCAGGGAACATACACTGGTACTGATGAATGGGTCTTCTCTGGTCACAAGGATGAACCCCCTAATATCAGAATTATAAGAAGGTACATCAGGCAACATCCTTTATGTAGTAAACAACACCACATGAAGAACTGAAAAAGGTACTTCATCTGGTGTAAACAAAATAGTATGATAGAAGGCCAAACCATATGACTTTCCTTAAATCTTACAAAACCTGAAATGTGTCCAACTCTATTTCATTTCCAATGGAGACAAAAATTACAAATCCTCGGTTCTAATTTTGACAAAGAAAGGAAAATGACTCACTAAAATGGCTCCGCATCTTTATATTGGGAAGTGATGCTATTCTCGACCCAATTTTTATTTGTGTCAATGTGTCGTCTAAAAGAGACCTACGTGTTCTTCAGGTATGATTGTACATTCGATCCCATTATCATGCCATTCACAAGAGCCCTTAAGGTGTGGTAAATAAGGTTGTCATTCTGTGTGCGTCTAATTACACGAACCAAAATGAGAAATAACACCATCAACATTCTCTCTTTTCAATTGAAGTATTAAACAAGATAATATGAAGTTTGATTCAAGTCACAAGGGTGTAACTTGTAAGTCTTAACACAACATAACTCACATGTTTCAAAATCAGGACGGAAGTTAATAGTGCCATGTTTTGTTTACAGTGCAATACGATAATAAGAACAAGATTGTCAAATGATTACTAGCATGTGTCTTCATCAGTATAGACAGCTTATATAGGATCAACTAAGCTTTCTCCTAAGCATCTTTGGCAAGCTGTTTGCTACCACAGAAGGGAGAGGTGGCAGTAGTTCTAAAGAAACTAGGACATTGACAAAGCTCAGCATAGGGAGCCTTCATTCTTAATTTTATGTTCAATCTACTAGAGACCTTGAAATGCTATCAATAGAGGTATTTACATGAAAATGAAATGAAACGAACCAAATGCTCACGGCAGAGCTCAGCAGCCATGATAGGCGGGCAATTTAGACTTGAAATGGCAGCACGGTCACTGGTACCAGCATTTTCCACCATTAGAGGTAGCACGTCTATCCTATCAGTATAGCCCTCACCACCAAAGACACCAACAGCAGTCTGCATAGTCCTGAATATGACATTTAACACGATTTTCATGAAAGTGAAGCACATGAAAGATAGGTTGTTTCTGGTTGACCTCTAATGCAAATTAGGTTGAGAATTGCATTGGATATTAATAAGATGTGAAACCAGCGTAGGTGAGTAAAAATTGGGGGGTAGGGAGAGAAATAAATGTGAGAGATTATAATTTACAAAGTACAAGGTACAGGAAAAAAGAAATTTATATGTTAAGCGATTTGTGTTAGATGAAAAGATTGAGAAAAAGAGAATGCCACTACCTCCAATATAACCTATTCAATTGTATTTGTTCATCTTTACAGATGGAGGAAAAACAAAAGAGATCTGAACACGCATAGTCTCATGTTCGACAGTGAAGTAATATTCTCACAAGAGAAAAGAACCACTATAGAGCGAGAGCAAGTGGCAAACCTTGACAATGGAGATGTAATGACCAGCTCAATTCTTCTATGAAGGCCAGCAGCATGAACATGCTTACGTAAGGAATCAACCTGGATGAATAGTAAAATCCGAAGAATTAAGCTAAGATTTTTAGAGAACACTACAAACTCTCAAAGCTGGATTTTTTTGTCATTTCTAGCAAATTATCATTCATGAATGAGACATACATGACGGCTTCCTTACCTGCTGCCAGCCTAATGGAGTCAGTGGAGAATCAAAATATTCAGGTTTCATGCATGCCTTGTAATTCTTGTCACCCTCTATATTGTGAACGCCTTGTGCGTGCCTGACCTAATCAGTAAGTCACAAACAAAGAGCAATACATTATCTGTAACTACAAAAGGGTGATATAATGGCATTCCTAAAACCAGATGTATGATGTGAAAATGGAAGACAGCACAGCACCAACCAGGTGAACAGTTTTGCAGCGGTGCAACGGATATAAACTTGGGCAGTTAGCATGGTCCATATCTGTGAAACAAGGTTGAACGTGAGAGACTGGCTTCAATGAACCATAATCATCAAAAACAATGGCAGAGACTGGCTTCAATGAACCATAAGAGAATTATTAGCGAATTCATGTGAAGATCCTGTCTCCAATTAGTTTGGGAAGTACTGACCTAGTTATAATACACAAACAAGTTGCCTGGTAGAATAGTTGAATCAAGAAAGCCCTTTCTATTTTTCCCACTGGCTAGAATGAGAACAGAACTCCAAACTATGTATGTCAGTACAAGTACATATTCAATCGTCAGACTCAACAAGAATCAATTCTTACGGAATATGCACTTTGATATGGCTCGTTATTCTATAGTTTTGGATTCAGATAGAATGAAGTAAAATGTCTCACTACTCTAGTAGTGCTTCTTTTTAATGTAATAGCGGTTATTTGATGTAGATTTCAATCCAAGTTTCATCTTTTATCATTAAGGAACAACCTCTGTGTTGCTAACACAGGAATAGGGTTGCATATGTCAGACACACCCCCGCTACCCTGCAATGTGTAAGAGCTCTTGAAGCACTGGGGTAACGCCTTAGTTGTTGTGTGCGCTTTGAATTGAGGATATAAATATGGACACGTCGTATTATTATAACAGGTGCACAAGTTCTTGTTTGTGAATAATTTCAAGGCCCCAATGGCATCCTCCGGATAATTCAAATCGAAGCGTGCTATGCTACCTTATCTGATTTTCTTTTTGATCTAGGTTATATGCTTAACACAGACCTCTTTAGTTGTAATATTCCGGAGGTTATAATAGCACGCTTGACAGGGCCTTGTTAACTCTAGCTCATCCCTCATTAGCTGAGCATAGTCTCATATTGTTATAACGAGTCAAGTATTTATCCATAGGAGAAAGACAAAAACATTGTTATTCCCTAGAAACAATGTGTTGTCTTCGTCTAATTAAATGAGTAATAATTGACTCGACGGATAATTAGTCATAAGGGAGACTAACTCATGTACACCGAAACTCAATCCAACTTCCAATTACACTCAACAATGGCAGAGAAGCACAATTAATCAGCAATACCCTCAAAAATCGACAAATCACACTACAATCTCAAACTAACACTTGGAATCATGCTCAACAATTGTAAATCACAACAACTTGAACACAATGCGTTTTATATGCCTCCCTTAATTTTGGAGATGGATGGAGGGAGTACTAAATAAGTAGCTACGGTTTTGAGGATCTCTAATGGTAAGCTACAACACAACTTTGTAACTAAAATTGTTACTCTATATCAAATTCTGAAGCTACTAAACTTGTAACTAGAATCCATCTATCTAGTATCTTAACTCATCTCCTTATTTCAAGTTAAATGTCCTTTCTCTTGGTAGCCATCCGACATTCGGGGTCAAAGGTTGTAGTAAGCACTCAGCAAAAGAGAACCCTTAACTATCTACTCCATCATCTCAAGTATCCTACAAAGCTGGAGTACTCCTTATGAATGGTGATTTGGTTAAATGTCTACTAGTCCGATAAACTATCAATCAAAACACCAAGAAATGAAGAACTAGTTACTACCCAGTTTTAATAATGAAGCAAACATCAACTGAAAAAGATTACATAGCAGAAAGTGTGTGTCAGATAAAACAAACAAAGCAGAACCCATCATCGTAAAAATGAAAAAGCAATAGAAGAAAAAAGATAGAAATGTTGATCAGAAATTGAGGATAAGGGGAAAAAAGAACACACCAAAGCGTGGTGGTTGGGGTTGGGGAGGTGGGGGTGAGAGAGAGAGAAGCAGGAGAAGGTATAATGGGACAATGATTAGCAGCCAAGAGAAGAGAATAAGAAGAGATGGTGGAGGGAAGTGATGGGGGGTTTAATACACAGATATTTTATTTTTTTTGGTTCAACGCCGTATGGCCCGTATTACAATAGTGGAGAGGCGATCGGATTGAATTTGAAATCTATCGTCCAGGATAACCTCCGTCTTAACCACTAAACTAAGACCATCTATTGTGATTTATTAGACAGAGATGTACTACAAAATGTAAAGGTGGGAGAAGAGTGGTGGAAATTGGAAAAGGAAGGAGGAATGAAACATGCTGAAATGTGACACCAAACTCATGCTCCTCCTTGCACTTCCCACTATGGAGTTGGGAGTTGGGAGTTGGGACTACCGATACCATTCATAATTCATACAGTATATTGTTTGTTTGCTTTCACGTCCGACGATAACTGCGGTTGCCAACTCCCTTTTTTAAAAAAAAAAAAAATAGTTTTGGTTGTTAAATGGGGAATCATTTAATTAAAATAAAAAAAAATACGTAGGATGTTAGATTCTCATATTTTGTGGATCCAAAAAACGTGATGTCCTCACGTTTTGATGCATGGTTGTTTTATTTTTATTTTTATTTTTTAATTTTTTTTTTAATATTCCATGATTTATACGTACAAAATTAAAACAACGTAGGTTAAAACATTCGTGGTTATCAAGACGGTTGACTTAAAATACGTTTGGTTAGCGTCAGGGATGAAACCAGGAGTATAGAAAAGTAACATGGACTGATTTTTTGTTGGTTTCATTAATGAAGTCGATTTAACGAATTGATATAGACGTGAGATCCTCAAGTTTTATAGACCCAAAAAATGTGTGATTACATAAGTTTAGAATAAGTTTGAATTATATAAGTATAAAATTATTATATACGGAGTATATAAGTATAGAATAAATTATATACATCAGAATTTTTAAGTTTAATATATATATATATAATAAACTAAGGACAATTTAAATTAAGTTATTAAGTTAAATATATAGATATATACAGTATAAAAGTATACAATAAATATTTACAGAAATAAATAGAATAAGTTTTTAGGACAATTTAAACTAAGTTCGATGTATCCACATTTTACAGATCCACAAAAAGTGAGTAAGTCACATTTTACGGATCCGCAAAAAGTGAGTATGTCACATTTTACGGATCCGCAAAAAGTGAGTACCTCACGTTTTACAGATTCGCAAAATGTGAGATACTAACTTTTCACGGATCTATAAAATGTGACATACTCACTTTTTGCTGATCCGTAAAATGTGACATACTCACTTTTTGCACCTTTCTTAAAAAAAATAAAAATAAACTGTAAATTACATCTTCGATTAATTAAACCATAATCACCTAAAAAACATACGTAATCGTAACTAACGAATCTAACATCCTACGTAATTTATTAATTAAAATTAAACAATGCTCGAAAATATGATAGTTATAAATTAAAGGAAACGAAAATGCGAATAAAAATAATCAAGTAATAACTAACTCCGAAATGTAAATCTGGTTGTCCGGTCGCCATTAATTTGAAATTAAGAAATACGTAAAAACGTAAGCTCCACCGAAATAACACACAAAAGTGCCAAAAAAAGACGGTTTACAAAATAACCAAAACTGTTACGTTATTGATGGTAGGGATTTGTCACATCCCTAGCCGATCAATATAACACCGACTAACCTAGTGAGTAGCTAGGGTAAGTCGGGATCGTATCCACGAGGACGGTATATCAAGGTTTAGACTAGGTCGGCCTACAACGAGACTAGATTACCAAACAAACACAAAGGAACAATAAATGGAAAACTATGATGGAGGAGAAGTATGACTAAGCTAATGATCGAACTAATGAAAAAACTAAAAGAACGATAGCTAACTAAGACGATGGATCAAATATGGAAAGAAGTGGGGTAGGTCGGGTTCATAGGAGTAGAAGGGTAATTGGGGTGATCAAGGGTATAGGTGTCTCCTAATCGCTAGAGTCGGTCCGGGCTCTCGCAACTTAGACCGATGTCAAGGTGGGTCCGGGCTCTCGCAACTTAGACCCTAGTCCGCGCTCTCGCGACTAAACTATTCTCAACATTTCCACAAAATAAACAATCAATGAGAAGATGAACACAAGTATGGGAAGCATGGCCACTACAACTCACACAAGCATATCAACAAACACATAGAGTGCCTACAATGTGACTAACAACAAAGATGCAACCTTTTCCCCTTAATCAACCCTAATCATCCATAATCTACCCCTAATCCCCCTACTAACCCCACAAGAAGACTACTCACTCATTATCAAGAATAAAACAACCCTAACAAGAGAAAATATTATCACTAAACCAACATCCATAATGATTAACAAGAACAATGATACTAACAATATAAAAAGATTCAAACAAGATTAAATAAACAAGACTAAGAGTAAGAAAGATTATACCAACACTAAGGAGATGAAAAGATGCAATCTTGTATAAATAAGAACCCAAATAAAACTCAAGGTTGTCAATCTTGGAGAATTCTTCAAGTATCCTCTTAATACAAGAACTAATTACAATAATTAACTAAGGATTAACTAAGATTAAGGGAAGATTAAAGCTAATGAGTGAGGGTAAATCTAGGGTTTTGGAGGCTTAAGAGAGTCTAAACTAACATAAGATGTCTTAATATTACAAGAAGGGAGTATATATATGGGTACAAGAATGAAGGAGAAGAAAGAAAACAATGCGGGTGAGCTGTAGCCCATCCCGACCGGGACGGATCATCCCGATCGGGAAGGGTTCTGCCATCCCAATCGGGAAGGGCTCAACCCGACCGGGAAGGACCCACAGTGGCGCTTCTAAATGTGCATCCCTTCCCGATCGGGAAGGTCATTATCCCGACCGGGAAGGGTCTTGTATGCCTCCAATAAGAGCTCTAGGGTCCCTCCTTGTATCTCATGGGCTTCCCGTTGATTCTCGGGACTCGGGATCGGGTCTCGGAGGCTCGGGATTGGGCCCCAAGGTCTCGGGGTCGATTCCAAGGCCTCGAGTCATCGCTCCTTTATCTCGTTGGCTCCAAAATGTGTATGTATAGAGTCGGAATCGCTCCAACTCTTCCAAATTGGTCTCGGGAACCTGAAACGAACTAAAGGAAGCATAAGAAGCCCCTAAACTGTCCCAAGGAGCGATTCTACAAGGAAAATGGGACCAAAATACTACAAAATAGGCACTACAAACCACACTTATCAACTCCCCCACACTAAACCCTTACTCGCCCTCGAGTAAGCACACACTAACTACTAAACTAGCCGAATGGGTATTAGCGCACCCTACGCCCCTTCAACTCACGCGAGTGCACTTAGAGGAAAAGTGCACTCCGCAAGTCAAGTTGGGTCTTGCGACAAAACTGTGGATGCAACCGGACACAAAACACATAAACAAACAAACACACAAACAAACACATAGACGGTTACACCCAAAACAAAAGAAATACCGCTTCCCTCTAAAAGCGGCGAATGAAACACCGGTTTAGGACTCGAGGTAAGTGACAACGTTCCCAAGCTAGCAATACAAACCGAGGTGAACTAAATCCTAATAGTATGACGATAAAGCAATAAAAACGTTGGTAACTTACCTAGGTCCTCCTAACTTTCTAAAAACGTACTACGGGACGATCGGCGGAGTGGAATAGCGAAGAACCACGGTGTTAGTCGACACTGTAGGTAAGTGAGACCCCGCCCCCTTTAGCGTGAGCCAAGAGGGTCGTCCCGTGTCCAAGACCGCCTAACTAGTCCAAGTAAAAAGGTGGAAAAACATGCAAAATGAGGGAAGACCGACTAATGCCGCTATCATCCTTCCTCGGGACTCGGTCCTTTGGTAGGCTCTTCACGGCAAAAGTCGGAAAAAGGCTTATTTTTGTGGGGATTTCTTTTTGTGAGACGGGTTTTCTTTTGGCATTTTCTTTCTTTTCGACGTTTTGATTTGTTTGTTGCCATGCCATTTCTTTTTCTTCTTTTCTATTTTCTTTTTGGCTTTTGTGCCTTTTCTTTTTATTTATTTCTTTTCTTTCTTTCATTTCTCTTTCTTTTCTTTTCTTTGCCCTTTTTGGCAAGATTTGGCATTTTTGGCATTTTTCGACAATCAAGAATAAGAGAATCAACAAATTGCATTTTATTGTGTGTGTATGTGGGGAAGGTAGGGTAATGGGTAAGTCGGGGAGCGTCCTTCCCTTCAAACCCACAAAAAGTGGAGAACTTGGACTAATCAAACGATCCTAAACACGGTCACCTAGGGGACGAGACTCGGTAACCAAGGCCTTTTCACACCGTGGGTGGTCATAATGGTCAAAAGTGCAAATCCCGTAGTAAATTCCTAGTAAGCTAGGTGGACTCAAGGTAAAGGACCAACGAATTCATTGATTTAAGGTCATTCTACTAGACTAAAGCCCAAGACTCGATTTATACTACTAGGAAGGAAAAGTAAGCACTCACACGCTAGCCTCTAAACCGGGTTTTCGAAAATGGTTTACACACATGACACAAATACACACACAAAACAAAGACTCAACGAAAACGAACGAAAGGAAAAGAAACAAAAAGGCAACAAAATAAAACAAAACAAAACAAACAAATAACAAGCACCACCCCGATAATCTATACAAGTCACCAAATCCACCACAAAAATGTACAAGCTCCACCCGAGCACACCTCAACACAACCTTCACCAATCATCACAAGGAATAAAGAGGGAAAGAGGGTTAGAGGATGTTACCGGATGTCTTCAAAGCTTTCCAAACAACGGAGATTAGGCAACCTATAAGGAAAAAGGGAGGCAAACACACACAATACAAAACAAAAGCACGATACAACGACACAAAAGAAAAAGACACAAAAAGAAAATCTTTTTGATTTTTGTGAAATTTTTTCAAATTTTTAGGGTTTTTAAAGGATTTTTCGAAAAAAGAGAAAATAAAACTAACTACGATAGAATATCGCTCCCCCACACTTAAATCGAGCAATGTCCTCATATGCTCAATCGTAGTGTGCGGAGAGACAAAAGATAAAGAAAAGAAACTACAAAAATAAAGCTAAAAAAATAAAAATGAAGATGAAGAAAAGGTAGAAGGTGCCCGGCCGGGGTGTAATCAAGTCACCATGGGCCGAGACGAGAAAAAGATATGGATGGGGGAAGAAATAAAAAGAAGGAAGTAAAAGGAAATGGGAGGGGAGGACTAGGTGTAATCAAGTCACCTAGCCCGGATTCCGTCCAAATCCGACTAACTCCTAAAAAGGGGTGAAAATCTTGTAAATTGGACTAATCGATTGACTATCGACGTAATCACGTCGTCGGGAGTCGGGAGCAACCAAACTATGGCCTCGAAGGCCACCATGACATCAAGACACGAAAGTGTACAAGGGGAAGGGAATAAACAAAGGAAAACAAGCAACAACAAAAACGGAAAAGAAAGGATAGTTGCCGTACCATAGGTTAGCAACTCACTCTCTCCATCGTCTCATAGATCGATAAAGGCGCGTCGCTTGTCTTCTCGGGTGCCATCTTGCTTCACACTCAAGAAGGACTCACGGTCGGGGTAGTAATGGTGTGAGGGGATGGGATTTGATGCGAGAGTCGGTTTAAAGAGGATAGGAAATGGAGTGAGGGCACGACAATGAAGTACATGGGGCATATGATAAGGCTAGGGTATCTAGGGAGGTTGGGAGGGGGCATAAAATGGTTGGGTGGAATTGATTTGCGAAGAAGAATCACAAAGGGGGAGCAGAGGACCATTCCGGTCGGGAAGGTTGATCCCGATCGGGTTACCTCACCCGTCCCGATCGGGACGCCCTCATCCCGGTCGGGAAGGGCTCACAGGAAGCTCGAAATATGGTGCACCCTTCCCGATCGGGAAGGCACCCTTCCCGGTCGGGAAGCCTTACCCTTCCCGGTCGGGACGTCTCATCCCGATCGGGAAGGGCCTTCTTCAACTTCCACAATCCCAAAAGCTCGCTCGAAGCTTCAAAAACCCGATCCTCGTGCTTACAACCCAAGGTATATCATAGCCACTCTTCTCTAGGAGCATTCTCATTTCACCTATCAAGCAATACTCAAACACACATCAAACTCTCTCCCTCACAACGCTCATCAATCAATCCAAATAACAAGAATTCACAAAAATCCAACTACTTACAAGGAAGAGATATATACAATGAGACGGTTCTTGTGGAACTCCGTCAAACCAAGGTGGTGCTTTCTTCAATCTTTTTCAACAACCAAAACTAGTTCCATCTCCATCAAGGGCACGTAAGAACAAGTCGAAGGCCCTAGAGAAGTCTTCAATCAAGCATGTCATATAACCGACCACATCCCAAGGCTCCTCATGGCCTTGCCTTGACGTTCCCGGGGCATCCCGCTCTTCCAAGTTCAACGACTTGAACTTGTACTTTTGGTCCTTGGGGATATACCCAAACGTCCACCGGTCCTCATGCGGCCCCAAGGGAGGCTCATCTTCTTCCTTGTCATTGCACTTCAACTTGTCATCAAGCCCATGAGATGGGCGCTCATCCTCCTCACTCTCAGAGTCATCATCATCAAGTACATAAGAGTACTTCTTCAAGCTTTGTTCCGGTTCACCCCCTAGATCGATGTCTTTCTTGGCTTGGATCATATTGCATGATTCATCCTTAGTAGGCGTAGTGTTGCCTTGGAGGTCGAACACTATCTTTTCCTCGCCTAACTCGAATGTGATCCTACCGTTCTTCACATCGATCATGGCACCCGCGGTGTGTAGAAATGGGCGTCCAAGGATGATGGGAGTGTTGGCATCCTCCGGCATGTCAAGCACAATGAAGTCGACCGGAATGAAGTATTTCCCCACTCGTACCGGTACGTCCTCTAACATTCCTAATGGTTGACTGAATGATTTATCGGCCATTTGGAGGGTGAGGGACGTACATTTCAACTCTTTCATTCCGAGTCGGCAACAAATAGAATATGGAATGATGCTCACACTCGCGCCCAAGTCACATAACGCATTCTTGATCAAGAAGTTGCCTATGGTGCAAGGGATCGAAAAACTACCCGGATCCTTCAACTTCGGAAGCGTGGAACCTTGGATAAGCTCGCTCACCACCCTCGTGAACGCTACGGTTTCTTCCTTGTCGACGGATCTCTTCCTAGCTAAGATTTCTCTCATAAATCTTCCATATGCCGGGATTTGGGTAAGTAATTCGGTGAACGGGACACTGACATCCAATTTCTTCACAATACTAAGGAACTTGTCGTAATGAGTGTCCACCTTAGTTTTCATTTGCCTTGATGGGTAAGGCAACTTGATTTGGTACTTGTTTTGATCAATTGGAGTGGACTCTTCAAAGGACACTTTCCTTTTTCCCTTGTCTTTCTCTTGAAGAGGGGGAGGGTCGTCTTCTTGGGGTTTCTCGGCCTCCCATAAGACTTGCTCCTCAATTGAAATGTCAAAGCTTGCATTATCTTGAGAGGAGGGTATGACTTCTTGTCTTGGTTCTTGCTCACTAGGTGAAAAAGGGGGTTCATAGGACGTACCACTCCTCGTAGTAATAGCATTTACATGCTCAAATTTTGGTGTTTCGCCTTGAGGAGGTAGTTGCCCCTTTTGTCTTGTAGAGATCTCCGAAGCAAGTTGAGATATTCGGGTTTCCATCGACTTCGCATGAGCATCTCTTGCTTGGTTGTCCTTTTGAACGTAAGCAAAGAACTCTTGTTGATTTCTTGCCATCTCTTGATTACTCCTATGCATATCCATCATATACTTTTGTACGTCGAAATCCCGTGGTGGAGATGATGGATTATGTGGAGTATCGGTGAGGGCTAACGGAGTACCATAGTCATGGATAGGAGAACGACTCCTAGGCTTGCTTTGTTGTTGATGACTTTGATTTGCTTGTTGTTGATGGTTCCCTTGGAACCCATGAGAATTGCCTTGATTAAGGCCTTGATTGTGGTTTTGTTGTTGTTGAAAGTTCCGGTTTCCTTGGAAATTTTGGTTTCCTTGGAAACCACCTTGATTGAAGTTCCCTTGTTGGAACCCTTGCTTGTTGTTGAAGTTACCTTGGTTATTTTGCTTGAAGTTGTTAAAGGGTCTTTGGTTACCCACATAACCTTGGTAACTTTCATTGTTGTCCCGTAGAGGAGGTGGAACATAGGGACGATGTTGTTGTTGATGTTGAAAGGCTTGTTGTTGAGGGACTTGATTGGAAGCTTGGTATTGATTAGAGTAGGAGGCACCTTGCTTGAACGCTTGAAAGGCGTTCACTTGCTCAATACTCCCTCTACAATGCATAGGATCATGACCAACGATTCCACAAGTATCACACATCCCAAAATAAGGCAAAAGAGGTGCAAACTCCAAAGCATTTACATCATGGATCGAGTGTTGGTTGGAGGAACTAGAGCTTTGAACTTGGTTGAGGTGGCTTTGGAGCTTTTTGTCAATGGTCTCCATGTGAGTTCTTAGTTGAGCCCCAAGATCAATGCTCAATTGTGTAATGGCATCAACCTCATGCCTACCTCCCCGATTTGCCTTCCTAGGCCTTGAGTATTGTGAATTATGCACCGCCATCTCTTCAATCCTTGACCAAGTTTGGTCATCCTCCACTTCGGTAAACCTACCGTTAGATCCCATATTGAGTATGGCCCTCGAGTCTTCATATAGCCCATTCCAAAATTGTTGTACGTGGAACCATTGTGATAAGCCATGGTGTGGACAAGAACGGATCAAGGCTTTGAATCTTTCCCACGATTCGTAGAGGCTTTCATCATCGCGTTGTTGGAAACCCGTGATAGAGGCTCTCAATAGATTTGTCTTCTCCGGGGGATAGAATTGTTGGTAGAAGGCTAAGGCTAGCTTCTTCCAAGTGTCAATGCCAAGTCTTGCTTTGTCCAACCCCTTGAACCATTGCTTCGCTTTACCGATAAGAGAGAAAGGAAATAATACCCACCGGATTTGGTCTTGAGTTATTCCCGTTTGTGAAATAGCGTCACAATAGTCCGAAAAGGTTTCCATGTGTTGATGAGGATCTTCGGTTGGTAACCCACTAAATTGACTTCTCTCGACCAATTGGATAAATTGCGTTTTCGCCACAAAATTCCCGGTATATGCCTCCGGTAGAGTGGATGGACCCGGCAAAACGTCTTCCGTAAAGGTTGAGTGAGAAGAGAACTTAGGCATGATTGGATATAAGGGAGACGATGGTGGTGTAGACGGTGTTGATGTAGAAGAGGAGGGGGAACTAGGAGAAGAATCACCGAAGGGATTGATGAAGGTCCCTCCGGCCGTCTCTCGAGGTGAAATGTTCAAGTCGGCTCCTTGGGCTTGCCCTTGATGAGTGGTGCTTGCACTTGGTTGAGAGATCCTAACCCGATTAATCGTCCGTTGGCGAAAGGCTCGAAAGAGTCTCTCCGGCTCTGGATTAAAGAGATAGAAGTCGCCTCCCCTCCTAGGCATACACTACACACTAGAACAAACGTAAGAACACCTAGTGCTTTATGGGCACTAGGCAACGACAATAACAAACACAACTAGAGACAAAGAGAAAAGAAAGCTAAGGAAAGAAGAGAAACTAGAAAATATTCACAAGAGAAGATGGGAGAGCACAAAGAAGGGTAACTAAGTCTAGAAATATGCAAACTAAGTCTAAACAATGCACCGTCCCCGGCAACGGCGCCAAATTGATGGTAGGGATTTGTCACGTCCCTAGCCGATCAATATAACACCGACTAACCTAGTGAGTAGTTAGGGTAAGTCGGGATCGTATCCACGAGGACGGTATATCAAGGTTTAGACTAGGTCGGCCTACAACGAGACTAGATTACCAAACAAACACAAAGGAACAATAAATGGAAAACTATGATGGAGGAGAAGTATGACTAAGCTAATGATCGAACTAATGAAAAAACTAAAAGAACGATAGCTAACTAAGACGATGGATCAAATATGGAAAGAAGTGGGGTAGGTCGGGTTCATAGGAGTAGAAGGGTAATTGGGGTGATCAAGGGTATAGGTGTCTCCTAATCGCTAGAGTTGGTCCGGGCTCTCGCAACTTAGACCGATGTCAAGGTGGGTCCGGGCTCTCGCAATTTAGACCCTAGTCCGCGCTCTCGCGACTAAACTATTCTCAACATTTCCACAAAATAAACAATCAATGAGAAGATGAACACAAGTATGGGAAGCATGGCCACTACAACTCACACAAGCATATCAACAAACACATAGAGTGCCTACAATGTGACTAACAACAAAGATGCAACCTTTTCCCCTTAATCAACCCTAATCATCCATAATCTACCCCTAATCCCCCTACTAACTCCACAAGAATACTACTCACTCATTATCAAGAATAAAACAACCCTAACAAGAGAAAATATTATCACTAAACCAACATCCATAATGATTAACAAGAACAATGATACTAACAATATAAAAAGATTCAAACAAGATTAAATAAACAAGACTAAGAGTAAGAAAGATTATACCAACACTAAGGAGATGAAAAGATGCAATCTTGTATAAATAAGAACCCAAATAAAACCCAAGGTTGTCAATCTTGGAGAATTCTTCAAGTATCCTCTTAATACAAGAACTAATTACAATAATTAACTAAGGATTAACTAAGATTAAGGGAAGATTAAAGCTAATGAGTGAGGGTAAATCTAGGGTTTTGGAGGCTTAAGAGAGTCTAAACTAATATAAGATGTCTTAATATTACAAGAAGGGAGTATATATATGGGTACAAGAATGAAGGAGAAGAAAGAAAACAATGCGGGTGAGCTGTAGCCCATCCCGACCGGGACGGATCATCCCGATCGGGAAGGGTTCTGCCATCCCGATCGGCAAGGGCTCAACCCGACCGGGAAGGACCCACAGTGGCGCTTCTAAATGTGCATCCCTTCCCGATCGGGAAGGGTCTTGTATGCCTCCAATAAGAGCTCTAGGGTCCCTCCTTGTATCTCATGGGCTTCCCATCGATTCTCGGGACTCGGGATCGGGTCTCGGAGGCTCGGGATTGGGCCCCAAGGTCTCGGGGTCGATTCCAAGGCCTCGAGTCGTCGCTCCTTTATCTCGTTGGCTCCAAAATGTGTATGTATAGAGTCGGAATCGCTCCAACTCTTCCAAATTGGTCTCGGGAACGTGAAACAAACTAAAGGAAGCATAAGAAGCCCCTAAACCGCTCCCAAGGAGCGATTCTACAAGGAAAATGGGACCAAAATACTACAAAATAGGCACTACAAACCACACTTATCAGTTATTGAGTATATTTCACAAATAATCAAATAAACAATAATTAGTGAGGTTAATGAAGTAAGTGAAAGGAGGGGCAAAAGCGTCAATTCACATTATAAAGCGCTGATGACTCAGCTGAAACGCCGACGACAAGGAATAGCTCTCTGTGTACGAACAAGGTATGTAACCCTAATTCATGATTTTGTACTTTGCAAATTTACTGATAACCTAGAAATTAGGGCTTGTGGAAATGTAGGGTTTATCCCTAATTTCCTATACTATTCGTCTAAATGTTGCATTTGTTTTCCCTAATTCATGTGTGAATGAATACATTGACTGACGCATTCGCGTGAATTAAGCTAGGTCGTTGTTCATGAGCCATTGTTGCTTTAAATCACTATTAGAAATAATGCCGTTGGAACCTATTAAAAGGAACCGGTTGTAAAAATAAGAGGTGCCTTAAACCTCCCCAAAAAAAATCCTATACCAAAGAAACCGGTTATTCATTAACAAGAAGGTATTGAATAAAATGTTTGGACCCTATCAAAATACTTTTGCACCTATGGTAAGTTAAACCGGTTCTAAATACCCCATCAATGGAACTTATTTCTAGAACATGAGGTTCCAAAGAGTAAAAATTTTTGCAATTTAGAAACCTACACAATCACTTCTAGAAAAAACAGCAACAACAACCAATTTACAAAAAAAAAACAGAAACAGACCCACGGACACCTACACAATCACTTTATTATTTACAAAAAAAAAAAACTCAATCAATCTCCAGCAAACGAAGAACCCTAATTGAGGAATTGAACACGAGTTGAGGAACAAAGAGAAGACGACGTGAAGAACCCAGCACACGAAGAACGAATTGAACCCAGCTAAGATGCACGAAGAACGAATTGAAAAAATTGAACAAACCCTAATCCTAATTCGAAGACACGATGTAGAGGAAAACACGAAGCAATTCGATTCAAGTTTCTGGAATTCGATTTAAGGTATTTAGCAAAGTTTCCAACTTTATGTTTTTTTTGTCATAAGTTCTTGATTACCCATCTTTAATTCTTAGCTCTACTTTAAATTTATGCAATATTTACGATTCTTCGTTTTTTTAGTTGTTGGGTTATGGAGTTTAAGGTAAAAGGTTGGATTTTAAAGCATTTTTAGAGTTTTTAGCTCGTTGGTTTATGGTAATTTTTTTTAGTTTTACTATGATTTGAATTCTTGAGAAGCTAGAGAAGACAATTCTGGAAAAAAAACATAGAAACTTTTGAATTCTGTAGGTGGGTTTTCTTAAATTATATAGTTTCTGGAGAAGATATTGGGGTGCACACCAAGTGTTTGAGGAATTGTGTCTGAGAAACAAAAAAAGGGGTATTGAATTGTAGGTTTTCTTGAGGTAGAAGAGGTGATTTTTGAAGGGTAAAGTAGGTGATTATAAGTGATGGCAATGTCCTGCAAGGATGGTAAAGGAGTGATGGATAATGGAAAGTATGTGAGGTATACACCTGAGCAAGTTCAAGCCCTTGAGAAGCTCTATCATGATTGTCCTAAACCTAGTTTGCTTCGTCGTCAACAACTCATTCGGGACTGCCTCGTTCTCTCTAACATTGAGCCTAAGCAAATCAAAGTCTGGTTTCAGAACAGAAGGTATATTTTGCCATGAATCCAACAATTCACCTGAATTATCTCTTGTATTCACATTTTTTTTCGCACTTTCTGTGCATTTTGAATCATATAATCTTATAAATGAAATGGTGGGCTATTGAGATGTAAAATAAGGTTTGCTTGAACATACATGATTATTTACACATATATATAGTGTCTATATTTCCGTATAAGATCGGTTTGCATGACGTTTATTGATTTATTTAATTGCCTTTCAAATGTGTAGGTCTTGTTTAGAGGTGATCAAATGGCCCAAGCCCATAACCCCGGCCCGGCCCGACCCGCTTTTTTGAAGGGCTTGGGCCTTATATTATGGCCCAAAAAAGCCCATGGGCCGGCCCAAAAAAGCCTGAAGTGATTTTGGGCCGGGTTTGGGCCACGGAGTTGGCCCAAATTTTGGCCCGGCCCGACCCATACTTAATAAAAATAAATAACTTATATTAGTACTTTTTAAACTTAGTTATAAGATTATAACTCTCTATAGAAATTCTTACGTAGTCATATGTAATTTATGATTAATATCTCTGTAATATTATCGTAATTACTCAAAGTAATACACAATATGAGTATATACTATATTCATGTATATTTTATTAAACATTTTAAATTTGTTACGTTATTCTTTACGGAGTATATAATATTTAAAGTGATATATGTTTGTCGATATTGTTGTTTATCTTTAATTTTTAAAGAAACTATAAAATTTATAAACAAAAACACATTAAGTTTAAATTATTAAACGACGATATTAAGATATTTATTTCATACGAGAGCATTAAATTATAGGGCCCAAAAGCCCATTTTGGTCCGAAAAGCCCGTTCTAGCCCGCTATGGCCGGGTTTGGGCTTAAAAAATAGGCCCACTCATTTGGCCCGGCCC
This sequence comes from Agrostemma githago, assembly GCA_958450325.1. NCBI lineage: Eukaryota > Viridiplantae > Streptophyta > Magnoliopsida > Caryophyllales > Caryophyllaceae > Agrostemma > Agrostemma githago. The sequence continues at coordinate 22,185,703 of OY288255.1, read as the reverse complement.
GGCCCAACCCGCTCATGTGGACCATTTTTATTGCTTAGGCCCGGCCCAAGCCCGCATTGGCCCGGCCCATGATCAACTCTAGTCTTGTTGTATTTTATGAACCAGGGATCTCAAATTAACATATCTTACAACGTTCCAACCTCACATCATCTTTGTTGCTTATAATAGCCAAAGGTACCATTTGATTTCAAATTACTCCATTTTGTCTCTTCATTCCTTTGCCTTTGATTAAAATATTCTGAATATAAAAGACAAACAAATGAACGAGGCGGAACAGAGCGAGTAGTTGTTTATTTCAAAAAAGAAAAGACAAGTTTATGTTCTTTCAACTTCACATTTCGTGGCATTTTTTTAACAATGTTGTCCTTGTATCTCTATGTACGATAACAAATTGCTTTTTTACTTTATAAAATCTTAAATTGTAATGTAGATGATACACAAACCTCGCTCGCTTCTTCAATATTCTTCAACCTGCATCGCGTCAACCGTCCTCAAGCACACCTATGCGACATCAACACACCAATCTCGACCACCATTGTTTCTTACGGTGAGCCCCTTCTTCTTCCGCGTGTTTCTGTCGTCGGCATTGTCGCCTGATGTCGATAAAGATTGTCCTTTTATTTTTGTTGTTTTTCACTACTACAAATGAGCACTTGGGCCACGGCTGAATTCGTGGCAGAAGTGCTAAATTTTCGTGGCTAAAGTACTTTGCCACGGAAAACCCATACGTGGCGCAAGTGGCCGTGGCAAACAAATAGCAACGGGAAAAAAAAAACCGTGGCAAATATTGATTTCATTGCCACAGAGTGGCCTGTGGCTAGAATTAACTTTTTGCCACGGGTTATCCCGTGGCTAATTACGCTTGTGACGAAACATTAATTCCGATGAGAATATATAATAAATTAATTAAATAATAACCATAAGAATTCTCTACTTCCAGAGTATTCACATTTGAAACGGTTACTAGGTTTATAGCTGACTTATTTCAATATCATTTAATTTCACCAGTCGCACGCATCGAAGAGCCTTCCCAGGAGGTCACCCATCTTAACACTACTCCCACTCAAGCACGCTTAACTGTGGAGTTCTTATGGCCAGCTACCAGAAATGAATTTGAACTTTGTTGACATAATCATAGTTTGAGTTCCTTTAAAATGATTTTTTTTTTTCCAAAAACTACATTTACTTTTGAGTAATTAATTGTTTTTTCCCCAATAATTTACTATTTATGATTACAAAAATTGTTTCTTGAAAGAAAAAAAAATCAAGTTTCGAAATTGACTTTCGGACTCATGATTTCATTAATTTATCGATATTTGTATTTTAATTTCTATTTTTCACGTTCTTTTATTGCTAGTTCTTTAGGTATGTATTTTCTTTTCGTTATTGGCTTAATTAGATATTTGATTTACTTTGAACTATCGGTCGTTATTTTATTTCATCGGTTTTTATCCTCATCGAGTTTCCTCTTGTCTACTTTAAGTTTTACCCGAATTTTATTTTTCATTAAATTAATTTTGTTTTATATTCATTTTTTAAAATATCTTCCAAATAATATTACAGAAGATTTATTGAATTAGACAGTTGACGACAAATTAATTATTTATTTTCTAACTAGTAGTCCTTAATTATTACATTACATGTACTCCGTATTTGTTAATTATTTGTTTTTCTCAATTATACCTCTCTTTTTTTGAAAATAATTTTCATTGATTATTAAACTTAGGTACGACTTTTCAAAACATTAATTTTTCTTCCAAAACAAACAACTTGAAAACAATTAATTTATAAAAAAAAATCATTATTTTTGTAGTCAAAGTTAATTCCATAAAAAAATATTGATCGATTAGAATTCTTAGATACGAGTTAAAAAAAACAACCTTTTTTACACTGAAAATATTGTAAGGAAAAAAAATCAATAATTTGAAAAAAATACAACGCTCGAAAGTTGCGGTTATGAGTCATGCTCGGTCACTTTCTTTTCAAGTTTTTTTGTCTTCAACAGAGGTTTAATACATGTGAAAAAATTAATTAATTAATTAACTAAGCGGTAAAACTGAAAGAGTCTCAAATAATATTAGACATGTCAACGATGGATGATGAATCACATATTTATTTTTACTTGATATGCTATGTACGTCGCATATTAGCTAACATATATTATTACACTATTTAAATGTCATCCAGTCTTTCAAAAGTCATACTTAAGATTATATAATTTTAATTAAATATATTGTCAAATTAAGAGAAATCAATGACTTCAAAAATTATGATTAGTTAAAAATCAACAAATTAGACAACCAAAGTTTTCTTACTTTTATTTTGTTCTACAAAAAATCAATTTTTTTAAAACTAAATAAAATAATAACGTTTTTTTAGTAATAAAATATTTTTATATTTTTATTTACTTTCTTATAATCTATAACTTTAAATTTTATTGAATTTTTTAAGACCAAAATTTGACATTTGGCTTAACTTGAAAGCAATTTATTAAAGTTTGAAAAACCACATTAGCCACATGTGTTTATTACATCAATGACTAAAAAATAATTTCGTCATGGAAGTTAATTACATCGTGGCTAAAAAATATTTACCACAAAACAAATTCGTGGTTAAATATATTTTTGCAACGGGTGTGACAACTTTCGTGGCAAGAGTGATTATTTGCCACGACTTTAATATAATTCGTGGCAAAAATGAATTTTAGCCACGGGAAGAATTGTCTCGTGGCATATTTTTTTCTCAGGTAGTGAATCAAAATTTTCCCGTGGCTAGGTAAAAATTAGCCACGAATAACAAATTACCGTGGCATAATTCATGGCGCAAGTGGCAATTTGTTGTAGTGTTTGTCTCATTCTTGTGGTTGTGCTGTTCATTATTGTTGTTGCAGTTTATCGAATCCCTACCTTCGTTCCTTTGTTGCTAATACTATTATTGTCAATGCCACTGCTGTTTGCTTTGTTTTGCTGTTCATGCCTGCTATTGTTGGTTTAATTTTTCGTTTTTATCGTGTTTCAAGAGCTGTCCTCCTTCCCTCTATTCTTTGAATCTTCTTTCCTCCGTTTGATTCATCTGTTGCTATTTCTGGTGGGATTTAACTTGTTGTAGGTGGACATGGAATCAATCAACTATTCTGAGGTGAATTTGATGGCCTTCATTCACCCTGTAAAACTGAAGCTATTTCTGATGCCATCAAGCACCAAATCAGCTCTTGCCTCTTCAAGTTCCTTTCTTTCTCTTTCCCCCACTTTTTGTTATGCACTTAATTTATTTACTATTATGTGGTCATTTCAACAACACTCGAGATAAATGTTTTTTTAGCAGCCAAATATAAATTTGGCACGTTTTTACTCTTTTTTGTGTGTTCTGTACTGGCTACTACTGTAGATGATTGCTAAATAGGAAAACACCGGGGATCTTTAATTTGGAATTTTGGAATTCTAAGGTATATGGGACTGATTTTAGCTTAGAGAAAAGATACAAAGGTCTTTTGGACGCAAGGATATGGTAAAAATTGCATCTTTCTTGCTCTATATCTACTTTCATAGCTCGGCTCAGACATGAAGTCCACCCTTTCAAAACAAATCTCCCGGGGATGAGATATTGAATGCAAACAATCCAACAGTTAAGCGTGTGACATTGGCTGAGAAGATCCGTCACAGGCTGTGGGCTGTTTTGAAGGGTTTTAATTTCCGGGTTTGAAAAAGACTAATAAAGGAAAATTCTGTTTCTGGTTTGTAGTTTGTGTATAGTGGAGGTGAGTAGGTGACACCCTTTTATTAAGGTTGATAAAGTTTTGCAATTGAAGATGAAGCTAAGCGTATCTATAAAGATGGACATGGATTGCTTGTGGACAGTATATTACCACGAATAGTATGAAGATGACACTACATATGATGTGTAGGATGACGATATACGTTGTAATTTCAGTTTTATATCAATAAAAATATTGTATTTTCAATTTTAATCAATTAATTTATCAAGTATGTATATGGAGTATATTGTTGACGTGCGTTGTATATTTTTATATACTATTGTTTTGGATTCGAATATTCATTTTTTTTAAAAAAAAAGTTACCACCTTTGGAACCGGTTGTAAACTATATAACAGGTTCCAATGGTATACCCTATGGAACCGGTTGTGAATTACAACAGGTTCCAATGAGATACCTTTCGAACCGGTTGTTATTATATTAGGTTCCAATGGTATACCCTTTGGAACCGGTTCCACCAACAACCGGTTCCAAAGGTCACCTTTGGAACCTTCCTACAACCGGTTCCAAAGCTCTGGACCAAAGGAATCTGTGGCAGTAGAACCTATGGAAAAAGGTTCCAAAGGGTAGTTTACAACCGGTTCCAAAGGGTAGTTTTCTACTAGTGAATTGACTGAATATGTAGGTAGAAAGCTGGAAATTTGTGTTTGGTTGATGATTGACACATTTTATTTTGTATACATTTAGGGTTTTCTTCTTGCTAGGAAAATGAATCTGGGCTCAAGTCGTAGCTATCGACGGTCGTCATATTCTACATATGAACGTAGCTCATCATATAATTCCGAATTAAGGGTTTGTCGTTGTGGGTTTTCTCCCGTTGTTCGCACTTCATGGACGGAAAAAAAATACAAGGAGGAGGTTTGAGAGCTGTAAATTTTCCAATCGAAACAACAATCGTGATGGATGCAACTATTTCAAATGGCTCGATGGGAATCAAACCACTTGGCAAGCACAGGTTATGAATGATCTTCTCTAGGAAAGGGAGTTATTGTACTGTAAAGTAGAAAATTTAGAGCACAAAATTAACAGGCTTGAAGACGAAAGGAAAGAAATGCTTGTTGCGATTGAGAAAGCTATGGTCGGGGTGTTGAGCAAGTTAGAGAATAGGGATATGTGTAATAGTCCGATTATAAGAGGCACCATAATAGCCATATATGTAATGGTATTCTTCTTCATGTTGTTTCTATACAAAGTTCTTTAGTCGGTAGTTTTGTAACTCTTCATATGACATCTTAGTCGGAATGTAATGACAATTTCTTTCTTTAAGTAATGACTTTCTGTTTATCAACATTATTGAGTAATGTTTGCTTGTTCTTCACACTCCTTGTCAAGCTTATTGAACATTTATCATCGTCATTATTGGCGAAAATTTCAGCAACAAGTGAGCATCAAATTTGCACATTTAGAGCCAATTTCACTTAGTAGCTTTAAAGTAAGCTTAGTTCGTTGAAATTCATTCCAAAGTACTTGTTCTCCAAATATTACAACTTCCCAAAGTCAAGCTTACAAACTGTCTATACTTGCAGTAGCATTTCAGTACATTACAGACATCAAACAACTTCTCAAACTGATGCTTAAATTAAATAGGTCCATTACTGATTGATAGTAGTGTATTAAAGACATTAAAGACAGTACAGACACATTAAAAATTCCACAGTGTAGATGAGCTTGCTTGTGACAATAACTCTGTGAAGGAAGTGGCTTGCGTTTGTGTCGCACTTGCAGTTGGAGCCTGCTGTGTAGATGTTGGTGATGCTGCTGTAGTAGGCTGATTTGTCGTAGCCTCAACATTTTCGTTTGTGTTTTGCCTTTGTTCTCTCCTCTGAATTGCTTAGGCTGTTTGGAGATGAGGTCTTCCACCTGGCCGCCTTTCCGTGTTTGGAGGAGCTTGAGGGTTCTTACAAGTTCTCTTGTAATAACCTAACTGTCCACATCTGCTGCACTTATTCTGTTTTTTCTACCTCTTCACTCTACTGCTACGACCTTCATCAACCTCCCTTCTTCTCTTCTTCTTGGAAGGGCTGCTGATGGGAGGGATTTGTCGTGGATCCCGCCGTCAAATAATAACCAACTAACCTAACTAGGGTAGCTAGGGTAAGTCGAGTCGATCCACAGGGACGGAAATGGGATCAGACTAATGAATGCTACGGTCTAAGACTAGGTTCGAGACAAGCTAATCTAGGAGGAGAGGCTAAGGACTAGGCTAAGGTCTAAAACAAGAAAAAGGAAGACAAAACAAGTAACTAACGACTAAAGAAAGCAAAGAATGAAAACTAGGGTTAGGTCGGGTTCATGGATGCGAAGAAAACAAAAAGGGGGAAACGAGGCCACTAGCATGCCTTCGAGGCCTAGGTAACACCGATCGGGCTCTCGCTATGTAATCGGTCTAGGGGTCGTCCTCACCGGGCTCTCGCTACGTAGTGACGAGACCAAACTAACCAACCAAACACATACATACAAGAGAATATGCAAGAAAAACAAGGATTGATCGTCTCTAGTCTCACAAGCATTTCATCGAACATGTGGAGTGCAAGGTTGATGAGAAACAACAAAAACAACATCTAGTACTACCCATCTCACCCTAATCATCCACAATCACAACCAATCTCCCTAATAACCCTAGCAAGAATCTACTCTAACATATCTAAGCTAAAACTAACACTAACAAGATGAACTAAAACAAGAACAAGAGCATACATATGTAAACTAACAAAAAGGATGAACAAAACAATAAACAAGATCTAAAGATTGAAACTTGAATAATAAAACAAAGATTCAGAGAAAGGAAAAGAGATTATACCATACTAGAGAGGATTAAAAGAAGAAATCTTGCATAAATGGAAGAAAACCCAAATACATCAACCAAGGTTGTCAATCTTGGTTAGATTCTTCAAGAATTCCCAAATTACAAGAGTTAATCTAAGATTAACGGTTAATTAAAGACTAATCTACACTAATCTATGCTAATCTATGCTAAACTAGGCTAGGGTTTAATGTCTCATGAAGTATCTCCCATAAACAAAACAAGGGAAGAGTATATATAGGGTTACAAGAGTGAAGGAGATGAAAGAATCAAGCGCGGGTCTGAACTGGGCTCATCCCGATCGGGATGAGTTGGTCCCGGTCGGGATGAGGTGGTCCCGATCGGGATGAGCTCATCCCGGTCGGGATGGACCCAAGACAGTAGCAGTTCCTTTTGTGCACCTCAACCGGGACGGGTTGAGGCCATCCCGAACGGGATGAGCCTTGTAGGCCTCCTTTAAGATCCTTTTGGTCCCTCCTTGCCTCTCATGGGTTTCTCATCGATTCTCGGGACTCGAGATTGGGTCTCGGAGGCTCGAGATTGGGTCCCAAGGTCTCGGGGTCGAATCCAAGGCATCGAGTGATCGTTCCTTCACTTCGTTGGCTCCAAAAAGTGTATGTATTGAGTCGGAATCGCTCCAACTCTTCATGAATGGTCTCGGGAACCTGAAACGAGCTAAAGGAAGCATAAGTAACCCATAAATCGCTCCCAAGGAGCGATTCCACAAGGGAAATGAGACCAAAACACTACGAAATAGGCACTACAAACTACACTTATCAATTCCCCCACACTTAACCCTTACTCGCCCTCGAGTAAGCACAAACTAACTACTAAACTAGCCGAGTGGGTATTAGCGCACCCTATGCCCTTTCAACTCACGCGAGTACACTTAGAGGAAAAGTGCACTCCGCAAGGCAAGTAAGGTCTTGCGATAAAACCGTGGATACAACCGGACACAAAACACAAAGACAAACAAGCACACAAACAAACAAACACAAGGTTGCACCCAAAGAAAAACAAATACCGCTTCCCTCTAAAAGCGGCGAAAGAAGCACCGGTTTAGGACTCGAGGCAAGTGACAACGTTCCCAAGCTAATCATACAAATCGAGATGAACTAAACCCTAATAGTATGACGATAAAGCAACAAAAACGTTGGTAACTTACCTAGGTCCTCCTAACTTTCTAAGAACGTACTACGGGACGATCGGCGGAGTGGAAAAGGGATGAACCACGGTGTTAGTCGACACTGTAGGTAAGTGAGACCCCGCCCCCTTTAGCGATGAGCCAAGAGGGTCGTCCCATGCCCAAAACCGCTCAACTAGTCCAAGTAAAAAGGTGAAAATATTTGCAATGTGAGGGAAGAACGACCTTTGCCGCTATCATCCTTCCTAGGGACTCGGTCCTTTGGTAGGCTCTTCACGGCAAAAGCCGGAAAAAGGCTTATTTTTGTGGAGTTAGGATCTTTTTGTGAGACGATTTTCTTTTGGCATTTTCTCTTTTCTTTTGCATATTTGCTTTGCGTGTTGCCATGCCATTTCTTTTTTTCTTCTTTTCTATTTTCTTTTTGGCTTTTGTGCCTTTTCTTTTTCTTCATTTCTTTTCTTTCTTTCATTTCTTTCATTTTCTTTTCTTTGCCCTTTTGGCTTGATTTGGCTTTTTTGGCAATTCTTTGTGTAACAAGAAAGAGAGAATTCAACAAATTGCAATTTATTGTGTGGATATGTGTAGGAGGTAGGGGAATGGGAGAGTCGGGAGCGCGCTTTCCCTTCAAACCCACAAAAAGGGGAGAACTTGGACTAGTCGAGCAATGTCAAACAAGGTCACCTAAGGGACGGGACTCGGCAACCAAGGCCTTTTCACACTGTGGGTGGTCATAATGGTCAAAAGTGCAAATCCCGTAGTAAATCCCTAGTAAGCTAGGTGGACTCAAGGTAAAGGACCAACAAAATCATTGATTTAGGGTCATTCTACTAGACTAAAGTCCAAGACTCGATTTACATTACTAGGAAGGGAAAGTAAACACTCGCACACTAGCCTCTAAACCGGGTTTTTGAAAACTTTTTAAACACACAAGACACAACTAACACAAGACAAAATGAAGACATGACCAAAATGAACGAAAAAGAGAAAAAAAACAACAAAAAGCAGAACATAACAAATCAAACACACAAACGAAACAAATACCACCCCGAACATCCAAACAAGCGTCTAAATCAACCGCAAACTTTACAAAGCTCCACCCGAGCTTACCACATCACAAACCTTCTCCAAACTTCACAAGAAATAAAGAGGGGAAAGGGATAGAAGATGTTACCGGATGTCTTGAAAGCTTTCCAAAACTAACGATGATTAAGCAACCTATAAGGAAAAGGGATGCAAAACACGCACAACAAAACAAATATACGACACAACGACACAAAAGTAAAACACACAAAAGAAAATCTTTTTGATTTTTTGTGAGAATTTTTCAAATTTTTAGGGTTTTTAAAGATTTTTTTAAGAAACTACGAAAATAAAACTAACTACGATAGAATATCGCTCCCCCACACTTAAAACCGAGCAATGTCCTCATGCTCGATCGTAGTGTATGGAGAGCCTAAAGAAAAGAAAAGAAACTACGAAAATAAAACTAAAAATCAAAAAGAAAGCGGAGAAGAGGGTAGAATGTGTCCGGCCGGGGTGTAGTCAAGTCACCATGGGCCGAGACGAGAAAAGATATGGATGGGGGACGAAATAAAAAGAAGGAAATAATAGGAAATGGGAGGGGAGGACTAGGTGTAATCAAGTCACCTAGCCCGGATTCCGCCTAAATCCGACTAAATCCTAACAAAAAGGGTGAAAAACTTGTAAATTTGGATTTTGAAAATGACTCTTGATGTAGTCACGTCATCAAGAGTCGGGAGCAATAAGTACTAAGGCCTCGAAGGCCACCATGACACAAAAGTGCAAACGGGGAAGGGGATAAACAAGGGAAAACAAGCTACAAAAGACGGAAAAGAAAGGATAGTTGCCGTACCCATCGGTTAGCAACTCACTCGCTCCATCATCTCATGACTCAATATTGGCACAAAGCTTATCTTCTTCAATGTTATCCCGCTTCAATCGTGATAATAACGCATGGTTGAGGTAGTAATGGTATAAGGGGGGGGGGGGGGGGGATTTGATGGGAAAGTCGGTGTAAAGTGAAGAGAAGGTGAGGTGAGGGTATGCATACGAAGTGCAAGGTCATATGATAGGTGCAAGGGTAGGTAGGGAGGTTGGGAGGGGGTATAAAATGGTAGGGTGGACTCACATCATGAAGAAGAGGCCAAAAAAGGAGAAGGGGACCATCCCGATCGGGATGGATGGTCCCGGTCGGGATGACACACCCATCCCGGTAGGGATGGCTCCACAGAAAGCTCCAATTTTTGCACCCTCATCCCGATCGGGATGGCACATCCTTCCCGGTCGGGAAGCCTCCTTCTCGGCCGGGAAGGGTCTTCATGACTCCCATGACCCCAAAAGCTTATCCAAAGCTTCAAAAACCGACTCCCATGCCCAATTCCAAGCTTCTATCATCAACTACTCTCCTCGAGACTTCATCTTCACTTCATACCTAACAAACAAGCTCAAAGCATTCATCAAAACCCCTCCCTCACATCGCTCATCAAAATACCAAAGTACAAGGATTTCACGAAAACTAAAAATCCTAAAAACCAAAATATCCAACAAACATAAACACAAATACAAGCACAAAAGAAAAGGGAAAAGATATTTACACTAAGCTACTCTCACCAACTACACCTCCATAGCCATCAAGAGCTCGGAGGAGTAAGTCAAATGCCCTAGAAACATCTTCGTTGAAGCTCACATGGCCGAGCCTAGCCACTTTCAAGAGCTTCCAAGTCGGAGGTAAGAAGCAATCTTCTTCATTATGCTCGGGGTTCTCGTGATCTTCCGGGTCTTCGGAACCAACATAGCAACGACTCTTATGACCATCCGGTAGGTATAGTGGTCTAGAGTCATGCTCGGTGTTATGATGTGGGAGATCACACCCTAGGGGTGTCGCTTCTTCTACGGGGTCGAGAGTGGAACTCTTTTCCACCGCCCGACAAGGATCCTCTTCACCAACCGTCTCACAAGACAAGGGGCTAGACATCGAGTGCAATAGAGGAGGAGAAGGCATCAAGTTTTCTTCATTGGAGGCTCTAGGATCCTCCAATTTCCCATTCAAGGCAAGTTCCAAGGCATCTACTTCTTTTTCCCAAGTATTACGCTCCTTTTCACTCACCTTGTCAATATGGCCTAGAGGAGGTATGTCTTCACTTGGCTTTGGATTGTCTAGATCCGGTTCCTCACGAAGAACATCGAACAAATCCAATGTGATAGCCAATACATCGGCTCCCCAAGAGTTATCTTGAGAATCATGTTCATACCCCTCCTCATTGTCGACCCTTGAAGCTTCAACTTCCTCTACTCTTCCCCTATCTTCACCACCCAAGCAACATTCAACAATGATCTCTTGATCGACCCTCTCTTCTTCATTTTTAGCTTCATGATCGGGATTACTTTCTTGTGGAGACACCCGACCTTCATGCCCAAATGAACCTTCCTCAACAATTCGTGGAGCTTGAGTGGCCGACATCGTGATACGAGCCATGAGTGCGTTGATGCGAGCATCTTGCACCTCTATTTGGGCCTTGAGCTCCTTTTCAACCCCTTGTATGTGAGTCATCATCGCTTGTTGACTCTTTTGCATTAAAATCATCATCTCATGTTGACCCTTTTGCAATAGCATTATCGTCTCTTGTTGACTCTTTTTCATTTCGACCAACATTTGACAAGTCTCAAAGTCGGGGATTTTTGGGTGTGGGTTATGTGAGGGTGTTTGGTAGTTGTTAGGATGTTGGAATGATCCTTGACAACTTTCATGATAACCATATGGAGGGCGTTCGTAAGATTGTTGATGAGGTTGATATGGTTGGTGAAATTTTGGGACTTGGCCATTTGCCCCATAGTTGTCCCGTGATGATTGATGGAAGCTAGGACATGCCATTTCCATAACGTTGCTTTGATACCTAGGATGAACTAGAAGCACTTGAGCAAACGTTAGTATCCTAGTTCTTTTGAGGCACTAGGAAGAGAGAATAGCACACAAGAAGAAAAATGGAGATACACAAGGAGAGGAGAACACAAAAATCAAGAACAAAGTCAACAACTAAGCAAACAAAAGTCTAAACTACGCCGTCCCCGGCAACGGCGCCAATTTGATGGGAGGGATTTGTCGTGGATCCCGCCGTCAAATAATAACCAACTAACCTAACTAGGGTAGCTAGGGTAAGTCGAGTCGATCCACAGGGATGGGAATGGGTTCAGACTAATGAATGCTACGGTCTAAGACTAGGTTCGAGACAAGCTAATCTAGGAGGAGAGGCTAAGGACTAGGCTAAGGTCTAAAACAAGAAAAAGGAAGACAAAACAAGTAATTAACGACTAAAGAAAGCAAAGAATGAAAACTAGGGTTAGGTCGGGTTCATGGATGCGAAGAAAACAAAAAGGGGGAAACGGGGCCACTAGCATGCCTTCGAGGCCTAGGTAACACCGATCGGGCTCTCGCTACGTAATCGGTTTAGGGGTCGTCCTCACCGGGCTCTCGCTACGTAGTGACGCGACCAAACTAACCAACCAAACACATACATACAAGAGAATATGCAAGAAAAACAAGGATTGATCGTCTCTAGTCTCACAAGCATTTCATCGAACATGTGGAGTGCAAGGTTGATGAGAAACAACAAAAACAACATCTAGTACTACCCATCTCACCCTAATCATCCACAATCACAACCAATCTCCCTAATAACCCTAGCAATAATCTACTCTAACATATCTAAGCTAAAACTAACACTAACAAGATGAACTAAAACAAGAACAAGAGCATACATATGTAAACTAACAAAAAGGATGAACAAAACAATAAACAAGATCTAAAGATTGAAACTTGAATAATAAAACAAAGATTCAGAGAAAGGAAAAGAGATTATACCATACTAGAGAGGATGAAAAGAAGAAATCTTGCATAAATGGAAGAAAACCCAAATACATCAACCAAGGTTGTCAATCTTGGTTGGATTCTTCAAGAATTCCCAAATTACAAGAGTTAATCTAAGATTAACGGTTAATTAAAGACTAATCTACACTAATCTATGCTAATCTATGCTAAACTAGGCTAGGGTTTAATGTCTCATGAAGTATCTCCCATAAACAAAACAAGGGAAGAGTATATATAGGGTTACAAGAGTGAAGGAGATGAAAGAATCAAGCGCGGGTCTGAACTGGGCTCATCCCGGTCGGGATGAGTTGGTCCCGGTCGGGATGAGGTGGTCCCGATCGGGATGAGCTCATCCCGGTCGGGATGGACCCAAGACAGTAGCAGTTCCTTTTGTGCACCTCAACCGGGACGGGTTGAGGCCATCCCGAACGGGATGAGCCTTGTAGGCCTCCTTTAAGATCCTTTTGGTCCCTCCTTGCCTCTCATGGGTTTCTCATCGATTCTCGGGACTCGGTATGGGGTCTCGGAGGCTCGGGATTGGGTCCCAAGGTCTCGGGGTCGAATCCAAGGCATCGAGTGATCGTTCCTTCACTTCGTTGGCTCCAAAAAGTGTATGTATTGAGTCGGAATCGCTCCAACTCTTCATGAATGGTCTCGGGAACATGAAACGAGCTTATTGAAGCATAAGTAACTCTTCATGAATTGTGGGTCCTTCCCGGTCGGGTTGAGCCCTTCCCGATCGGGATGACAGAACCCTTCCCGATCGGGATGGGCTACAGCTCACCCGCATTGTTTCTTTTCTTCTCCTTCATTCTTGTACCCATATATATACTCCCTTCTTGTAATTTTAAGACATCTTATCATAGTTTAGACTCTCTTAAGCCTCCAAAACCCTAGATTACTTTCACTCATTAGCTTTAATCTTCCTTTAATCTTAGTTAATCCTTAGTTAATTATTGTAATTAGTCTTGGATTAAGGGAATCTTGAAGATTGTTCCAAGATTGACAACCTTGGGATTGTATTTGGGTTTCTCATTAATACAAGTTTTCATCTTTTCTTCATCCTATTGTTGGTATAATCTTTTCAACCCTAGTCTTTGTTATTTATTCAAGTTTCTTTCTTATTGTTATTGTTATTGTTAATGATAATGGATGCTTGTTTTGTGACATTGATTTCTCTTATTATTGTTGGTTTTCTCTTAATGATGAGTGAGTAGTCTTCTTGTGGGGTTAGTAGGGGGATTAGGGGTAGATTATGGATGATTAGGGTTGATTAAGGGGAAAAGGTTCCATCTTTGTTGTTAGTCACATTGTGGGCACTCTATGTGTTTGTTGTTATGCTTGTGTGAGTTGTAGTGGCCATGCTTCCCATACTTGTGTTCATTTTTCATTGATTGCTTATTTTGTGGAAATATTGAGAATAGTTTAGTCGCGAGAGCGTGGACTAGGGTCTAAGTTGCGAGAGCCCGGACCCACCTTGGCATCGGTCTAAGTTGCGAGAGCCCGGACCGACCCTAGCAATTAGGAGACACCCATACCCTTGATCACCCCAATTATCCTTCTACTCCTATGAACCCGACCTACCCCACTTCCTTTCCATATTTGAGTTCATCTCCGTATTTAGCCATCGTTCTTTTAGTTTATTTATTAGTTCGATCATTAGCTTAGTCATATCTCTTCTCCCCCATCATAGTTTTCCTTTTCATCTTCTTTGTGTTTGTTTGGTAATCTAGTCTCGTTGTAGGTAGACCTAGTCTAAACCTTGATATACCGTCCTCGTGGATACGATCCCGACTTGCCCTAGCTACCCACTAGGTTAGTCGGTGTTTTATTGTTGGCTAGGGACGTGACAAATCCCTACCATCAATTTGGCGCCGTTGCCGGGGACGGTGCATTGTTTAGACTTAGTTTGCTTATTTCTAGAATTAGTTACCCTTCTTTGTGCTCTCCCATCTTCTCTTGTGAATATTCTCTAGATTTTTCTTCTTTCCTTGGCTTTATTTCTTCTTTTTCTCTTTGTCTCTAGTTGTGTTTGTTTATTGTCGTTGCCTAGTGCCCACAAAGCACTAGGTGTTCTCACGTTTGTTCTAGTGTGTAGTGTATGGCTAGGAGGGGAGGCGACTTCTATCTCTTTAATCCAGAGCCGGAGAGACTCTTTCGAGCCTTTCGCCAACAGACGATTAATCGGGTTAGGATCTCTCAACCGAGTGCAAGCAATACTCATCAAGGGCAAGCCCAAGGAGCCGGCTTGAACAATCCACATCGAGAGACGGCCGAAGGGGGATTCATTAACCCTTTTGGTGATTCTTCTTCTCCTAGTTCCCCCTCTTCATCTACATCAACACTCTCTACACCACCATCTTCTCCCTTATATCCAAGAATGCCTAAGTTTTCCTCTCACTCCACCTTCACGGAAGATGTCTTGCCGGGACCGAGTGCATTACCGGATACTTATACCGGGAATTTTGTTGCGAAGACTCATTTTATCCAACTTGTGGAGAGGAACCAATTTAGTGGGTTGCCCACCGAAGACCCGCATCAACATATGGAGACCTTCTACGATTATTGTGACGCTATATCTCAAACCGGGGTTACTCAAGATCAAATTCGTTGGGTACTTTTCCCGTTCTCTCTTATTGGAAAAGCGAAGCAATGGATCAAGAGTCTCGATAGGGCAACCATGGGGATCGATACTTGGAAAAAGCTTGCCTTGGCGTTCTACCAAAAGTTTTACCCTCCGGAAAAGACAAATATGCTTGGGGCCTCCATCATCGGTTTCCAACAAAGGGATGAAGAGAGCCTATATGAAGCTTGGGAGCGGTTTAAGTCTTTGGTAAGATCGTGCCCACATCATGGACTCTCACAATGGTTCTTGGTGCAACAATTTTGGAATGGTCTTTATGAGGACTCGAGAGCCATTCTTAACATGGGCTCCAATGGTAGGTTTACCGAGGTCGATAACGACCAAACATGGGCGAGAATCGAAGAGATGGCGGTGCATAATTCGCAATACTCTAGGCCTAGGAAGGCACATCGAGGAGGCATACATGAGGTCGATGCTATCACCAAATTAAGCATTGACCTTGGAGCTCAATTGAAAACACACATGGAGACTATTGACAAGAAGCTCCAAAGCCACCTCAACCAAGTCCAAGGCACTAGTTCCTCCCACCATCAACCGATTCAAGAAGTGAATGCTTTGGGGTTCGCACCTCCTACACCTTACTTTGGGATGTGTGACACTTGTGGAATCATTGGTCATGACCCTATGAATTGTAGAGGGAGTATTGAGCAAGTGAACGCCTTTCAAGCGTTCAAGCAAGGTGCCTCCTACTCTAATCAATACCAAGCTTCCAATCAAGTCCCTCAACAACAAGCACTTCAACATCAACAACAACATCGTCCCTATGTTCCACCTCCCTTACGGGACAACAATGAAAGTTACCAAGGTTATGTGGGTAACCAAAGACCCTTCAACAATTTCAAGCAAAATAACCAAGGTAACTTCAACAACAAGCAAGGGTTCCAACAAGGGAACTTCAATCATGGCGGTTTCCAAGGAAACCAAAATTTCCAAGGAAACCGAAACTTTCAAGGACAACAAAACCACAACCAAGGCCTTAATCAAGGCAATTCTCATGGGTTCCAAGGGAACCATCAACAACAACAAGCAACACAAGGCAATCAACAAAGCAAGCCTAAGTCGGTCTCCTATTCATGACTATGGTACTCATTAGCCCTCACCGATACTCCGCATAATCCATCGTCCCCACCTCAGGATTTTGACGTTCAAAAGACTTTGATGGTTATGCAAAAGAATACTCAAGATGTGCAAAAATGTCAAATGGATATGTCAAGAACCCAACAAGAGCTCTTTGCTTATATTCAAGGGGAAAACGCGATGAGAGATACCCGTATGAAGATACTTGAGACTCAAGTATCTCAACTCGCTTCGGGGAGCTCCTCAAGGCAAAAGGGGCAACTACCTTCTCAAGGTGAAACACCGACATTTGAGCATGTAAATGCTATCACCACAAGGAGAGGTACCTCTTATGACTCCCCTCCATATCCTAATGAGCAAGAGCCGATGCAAGAACCGACAATGCAAATGACATCTCCAAATCAAGAAGAGTCAAGCTTTGACATTCCAATTGAGGAGCAAGTCTTAAGGGAGGTCGAGAAGCCCCAAGAAGACAACCCTCCCCCTCTTCAAGAGAAAGACAAGGGAAAAAGGAAAGTGTCCTTTGAAGAGTCCACCCTTAATGATCAAAACAAGTACCTAATCAAGTTGCCTTACCCATCAAGGCAAATGAAGACTAAGGTGGACACTCAATACGACAAGTTCCTTAGGATTGTGAAGAAATTGGATGTGAATGTCCCATTCACCGAGTTACTTACCCAAATCCCGGCATATGGAAAATTCATGCGGGAAATCCTAGCTAGGAAAAGGTCCACCGACAAGGAAGAGACGGTTGCGTTCACGAGGGTGGTGAGCGAGCTTATTCAAGGTTCCACGCTTCCGAAGTTGAAGGACCCGGGTAGTTTCTCTATCCCATGCACCATCGGCAATTACAAGATCGAGAGAGCTATGTGTGATTTGGGTGCGAGTGTGAGCATTATTCCCTACACCATTTGTGAGCGATTAGGGATGACGGAGTTGAAGTGTACGTCCATTACACTCCAAATGGCCGATAAGTCTCTTAACCGACCATTGGGAATGTTAGAGGATGTGCCGGTACAAATAGGGAAGTTCTTCATTCCGGTCGACTTCATTGTGGTTGACATGCCGGAGGATGCTAACACTCCCATCATCCTTGGACGTCCATTTTTACACACCGCCGGTGCCGTGATCGATGTGAAGAAGGGTAGGATCACCTTTCAACTAGGCGACGAAGAGTTAGTGTTCGACCTCCAAGGCAACACTTCGCTTATGACCGAGACGTGTAATGTGATCCATGCCATGGAAGACGTCGATCGAGGGGATGATTCGGGACAAAGCTTGAAGAAGTACACTTATGTACTTGAGGATGATGACTCCGATTTGGAGGAAGATGAGTGCCCAAATCATGGGCTTGATGACAAGTGCAATGACAAGGAAGAAGATGAGCCTCCCTTGGGGCCACATGAGGATCGTTGGACGTTTGGGTATGTCTCGAAGGATCGCAAGTACAAGTTCAAGCCATTGAACTTAGTAGATCGGGATGCCCCGGGAACGTCGATGCAAGGCCTTGAAGAGCCTCGGGATGTGGTCGGTTATATCTCGAGCTTGATTGAAGACTTCTCTAGGGCCTTCGACTTGTTCTTACGTGCCCTTGATGGAGATGGAATTTGTCGTGGTTGTTGAAAAAGAATGAAGTTGCACCATCCTTGGTTTGACGGAGTTCCACAAGAACCGTCTCTTTGTATATATTTCTTACTTGTAGTTAGTTGGAATTTTGTGAATTCTTGTTATTTGGATTATTGATGAGCGAGGCGAGGGAGAGAATTTGATGCTTGAGTTGAGTTTGTTGGATAGGTGAATTGAAGATAATCCCTAGAGAGGATTGGCTATGATATACCTTGGGTTGTAGGCACGAGGATCGGGTTTTTGAAGCTTGGAGCAAGCTTTTGGGATGTGGAAGTCGAAGAAGGCCCATCCCGAACGGGATGAGGCTTCCCGACCGGGAAGAGTGCCGTCCCGATCGGGAAGGGGGCGCCTGTTTTCGAGCTTGCTGTGAGTCCGTCCCGACCAGGATGAGGGCGTCCCGACCGGGACGGGTGAGGTAACCCGATCGGGATCAATCTTCCCGACCGGGAAGGTCCTCTGCTCCCCCTTTGTGATTCTTCTTCGCAAATTGACTCCACCCAACCATTTTATGCCCCCTCCCAACCTCCCTAGCTACCCTAGCCTTATCATATGCCTCATTTATTTCATTGGCACGCCCTCACTCCATTTCCTATCCACTTTACCCTGACATTCACATCAAATCCCGCCCCCTACCATTACTACCCGGACCATGAGTCCTTCTTGAGTGTGAAGGGAGATGGCACCCGAGAAGACAAGCGACGAGCCTTCAATGATCATCGAGACGATGGAGCAAGTGAGTTACTAACCGCTCGGTTTGGTAACTATCCTTACTTTTCCGTCTTTTTATCGCTTGTTTTTCATTGTTTGCCCCCCTTCCCTTGAGTCATGGGATCTTAGTGGCATTCGAGGCCGTAGTATGGTTGCTCCCGACTCCCGACGACGTGATTACGTCGAGAGTCAATCGATTAGTTCAATTTACAAGATTTTCACCTCTTTTTAGGAGTTAGTCGGATTTGGACGGAATCCGGGCTAGGTGACTTGATTACACCTAGCCCTCCCCTCCCATTTCCTTTTATTTCCTTCTTTTTATTTTCTTTCCCCCATCCATATCTTTTCTTGTCTCAGCCCATGGTGATTTGATTACACCCCGGCCGGACGCTTTCTACCCTTTTCTCCATCTTTTCTTTTTGATTTTTAGCTTTATTTTCGTAGTTTCTTTTCTTTTTCTTTTGTCTCTCCGCACACTACGATTGAGCATATGAGGACATTGCTCGATTTAAGTGTGGGGGAGCGATATTCTATCGTAGTTAGTTTTATTTTCCCTTTTTTCGAAAAAACCTTTAAAAATCCTAAAAATTTGAAAACTTTTTCACAAAAATCAAAAAGATTTTCTCTTTTGTGTTTTCATTTTGTTTCTTTGTGTCGTATATTTCTTTGTGTGCGTGTTTTGCCTCCCTTTTTCCTTATAGGTCGCTTAATCACCGCTAGCTTTGGAGAGCTTTCAAGACACCCGGTAACATCTTTTCAACCCTTTTTCCTCTTTGTTTCTTGTGGAGTTTGGAGGAGATATGTGTTGTGGTGTGCTCGGGTGGAGCTTTGTAAAGTTTGTGGATGATTGGTTGCTCATTTGGAAGTTCGGGGTGGTGTTTGTTTTGTATGTGTTCGTTTTGTTTTGTTCTTGTTTTGTTGCTTTTGTTTCTTTTTCTTTCGTTCGTTTTCGTCAGGTCTTCATTTTGTGTTGTGTTTATTGAGTCTTGTGTGTAAAAGGTTTTCGAAAACCCGGTTTAGAGGCTAGTGTGCGAGTGTTTACTTTCCCTTCCTAGTTGTATAAATCGAGTCTTGGACTTTAGTATAGTAGAATGACCTTAAATCAATGATTTCGTTGGTCCTTTACCTTGAGTCCACCTAGCTTACTAGGGATTTACTGTGGGATTTGCACTTTTGACCATTATGACCACCCACGGTGTGAAAAGGCCTTGGTTACCGAGTCTCGTCCCCTAGGTGACCGTGTTTAGGATCGTTTGATTAGTCCAAGTTCTCCGCTTTTTGTGGGTTTGAAGGGTCTTGGCCCGTCCCGACTCACCCATTACCCTACCTCCTACACATACCCACACAAATAAAATGCAATTTGTTGATCTCTCTCTTTCTCAACTATCAAAGGAATACCAAAAATGCCAAATCTTGCCAAAAGGGCAAATAAAAGAAAAGAAAAAGAAAGAAAAAAAAAATGAAGAAAAAGAAAAGGCACAAAAGCCAAAAAGAAAATAGAAAAGAAGAAAAAGAAATGGCATGGCAACAAACAAATCAAAACGTCGAAAAGAAAGAAAATGCCAAAAGAAAACCCGTCTCACAAAAAAAAATCCCCACAAAAATAAGCCTTTTTCCGACTTTTGCCGTGAAGAGCCTACCAAAGGACCGAGTCCCGAGGAAGGATGATAGCGGCATTAGTCGGTCTTCCCTCATTTTGCATGTTTTTCCACATTTTTACTTGGACTAGTTAGGCGGTCTTGGACACGGGACGACCCTCTTGGCTCACGCTAAAGGGGGCGGGGTCTCACTTACCTACAGTGTCGACTAACACCGTGGTTCTTCGCTATTCCACTCCGCCGATCGTCCCGTAGTACGTTTTTAGAAAGTTAGGAGGACCTAGGTAAGTTACCAACGTTTTTATTGCTTTATCGTCATACTATTAGGGTTTAGTTCACCTTGGTTTGTATTGCTAGCTTGGGAACGTTGTCACTTACCTCGAGTCCTAAACCGGTGTTTCATTCGCCGCTTTTAGAGGGAAGCGGTATTTCTTTTGTTTTGGGTGCAACCGTCCATGTGTTTGTTTGTGTGTTTGTTTGTTTATGTGTTTTGTGTCCGGTTGCATCCACAGTTTTGTCGCAAGACCCAACTTGCCTTGCGGAGTGCACTTGTCCTCTAAGTGCACTCGCGTGAGTTGAAAGGGCGTAGGGGGCGCTAATACCCACTCGGTTAGCTTAGTATTATTATGTGCTTACTCGAGGGCGAGTAAGGGTTAAGTGTGGGGGAGTTGATAAGTGTAGTTTGTAGTGCCTATTTTGCTATGTTTTGGTCCCATTTCCTTGTGGAATCGCTCCTTGGGAGTGATTCATGGGCTTCTTATGCTTCCTTTAGTCCGTTTCAGGTTCCCGAGACCGATTTGGAAGAGTTGGAGTGATTCCGACTCAATACATACACATTTTGGAGCCAACGAGATAAAGGAACGATGACTCGAGGCCTTGGAATCGACGCCGAGACCTTGGGGCCCAGTCCCGAGCCTCCGAGACCCGATCCCGAGTCCCGAGTCCCGAGAATCGACGGGAAGCCCATGAGATACAAGGAGGGACCCTAGAGCTCTTATTGGAGGCATACAAGACCCTTCCCGGTCGGGATAGTGGCCTTCCCGATCGGGAAGGGATGCACGTTTAGGAGCGCCACTGTGGGTCCTTCCCGGTCGGGTTGAGCCCTTCCCGATCGTGATGACAGAACCCTTCCCGATCGGGATGATCCGTCCCGGTCGGGATGGGCTACAGCTCACCCGCATTGTTTCTTTTCTTCTCCTTCATTCTTGTACCCATATATATACTTCTTTCTTGTAATTTTAAGACATCTTATCATAGTTTAGACTCTCTTAAGCCTCCAAAACCCTAGATTACTTTCACTCATTAGCTTTAATCTTCCTTTAATCTTAGTAAATCCTTAGTTAATTATTGTAATTAGTCTTGGATTAAGGGAATCTTGAAGATTGTTCCAAGATTGACAACCTTGGGATTGTATTTGGGTTTCTCATTAATACAAGTTTTCATCTTTTCTTCATCCTATTGTTGGTATAATCTTTTCAACCCTAGTCTTTGTTATTTATTCAAGTTTCTTTCTTATTGTTATTGTTATTGTTAATGATAGTGGATGCTTGTTTTGTGACATTGATTTCTCTTATTATTGTTGGTTTTCTCTTAATGATGAGTGAGTAGTCTTCTTGTGGGGTTAGTAGGGGGATTAGGGGTAGATTATGGATGATTAGGGTTGATTAAGGGGAAAAGGTTTCATCTTTGTTGTTAGTCATATTGTGGGCACTCTATGTGTTTGTTGTTATGCTTGTGTGAGTTGTAGTGGCCATGCTTCCCATACTTGTGTTCATCTTCTCATTGATTGCTTATTTTGTGGAAATGTTGAGAATAGTTTAGTCGCGAGAGCGTGGACTAGGGTCTAAGTTGCGAGAGCCCGGACCCACCTTGGCATCGGTCTAAGTTGCGAGAGCCCGGACCGACCCTAGCAATTAGGAGACACCCATACCCTTGATCACCCCAATTATCCTTCTACTCCTATGAACCCGACCTACCCCACTTCCTTTCCATTTTTGAGTTCATCTCCGTATTTAGCCATCGTTCTTTTAGTTTATTTATTAGTTCGATCATTAGCTTAGTCATATCTCTTCTCCCCCATCATAGTTTTCCTTTTCATCTTCTTTGTGTTTGTTTGGTAATCTAGTCTCGTTGTAGGTAGACCTAGTCTAAACCTTGATATACCGTCCTCGTGGATACGATCCCAACTTGCCCTAGCTACCCACTAGGTTAGTCGGTGTTTTATTGTTGGCTAGGGACGTGACAAACCCCTACCATCAGTCCTCCCATTCATTAGAACTTGGCATGGGGGAGATGGCAGGATTGTAGGCTAGCGTGTACCTGTCCTTAGTGTAGGCAAGGTCAACAAAATCATATTGGTTTTGCCTTTTGGAAAAGGATACAAGCCTTTCTTGATTACTATAAGAGTTTGCTTGGGGAAAAGAAGCAGGTTCAGCCTGTTAGGGAGCCTGTTATTGCACATGGCCCGATTTGTACTATTGCTCATCAGAATTTACTCCTTACGCCTGTCACTAAAGAAGAAATTGCGAAAGTTTTCAGGTCAGTCCCTGGAGATAAAGCTCCTGGTCCTGATGGGTTTTCGAGCTCGTTTTTCATGGATGCCTGGGAGATAATTGGAGATGATGTGAGTAGAGCAATTCTTGATTTCTTTGAGCATGGTAAATTACTTAAGCAACTGAACTCTACTAATATCACACTTATACCTAAATGTGATCGACCTGAATCTGTCACACAATTCAGACCGATTGCATGTTGTAACATGCTTTATAAGGTGATCTCGAAATTGATTTGCAGCCGTCTAGCAATGGTACTCCTACACATTGTTCAGGGTAACCAAGGTGCATTTATTAAGGGTCGTTCGATCATTGAAAATGTCCTTATCTGCCAAGACCTCACCAGGATGTATTCTAGGAAGAATGCGTCTCCTCGATGTCTTTTCAAGTTGGACCTGCAAAAAGCCTACGATACAATTGAATGGGATTTTGTGGAGGACTTACTGGGCAAATTGAACTTTCCTTTGAAATTTGTCTCACTAATTAAACAATGTATGACTACTACTACATATTCTACTGTGCTAAATGGAGGCTTGTTTGGGTTCTTTAAAGGCAAACGAGGTTTGAGACAGGGAGACCCAATATCTCCTTTACTCTTTACCTTGTGCATGAAGTATCTTACGAGGACAATTGCTTACGCTACTACCAACTGGCCATTCAGCTATCATCCACAGTGTAATGCTTTAAAACTCACTCATCTTGTCTTTGCAGATGACTTGCTTATGTTCTGTAAGGGAGATGTTTCATCTATTATTCTTCTTATGCGAGCTGTCTCCTCATTCTCGCAAGCCTCTGGACTTGGACTAACTAAGGATAAATTTGAAGTTTTCTATTGTGGTATGAAGGATCAGGAAAAAGCTGATATATTTCAGGTTTCTCGTATTAAGGAAGGTTCGCTCCCATTCAAATACTTGGGTGTTCCAATCCAATCAGGTAAGCTTAATCGACAGGAAAGCAACATTCTCATTGAAAGGATCATTGCTCGAATTAGAAGTATTGGGGCTCGAAAGCTTTCCTATGCTGGCCGTATTACCCTTATTAATTCGGTTCTCAACACCTTATACAATTATTGGGCTAGTATTTTCCTCCTGCCTAAATATATCATAAAGAGGATTGAAGCGTTGTGTAGGAACTATCTATGGGATGGTAATGCGGATTATAGAAGAGACCCCCTTGTGGCTTGGGACACCGTAACTAGGCCAAAAAGCGAGGGTGGCTTAGGTATCAAGAGACCGGAAGACTGCAATGTCGCGGCTATAGGGAAATTAGTTAGCTGGATCTATGATAAGAGAGACACTCTTTGGATTAAATGGGTTTCTACCCTTTACCTGAAATCAGCTGATTGGCACGCGTATTGTCCCCCAAAGGATGCTCCGTGGGCCTGGAAGACTATTTTTAAGGTGAAAGAGAGACTGAAGACTGGAATTAGCAACGGAAAATGGATGCTAGATGGGACTGGGTATACAACTAAGGGTGCTTATAAATGGTTATCTACACCAGCTGCTGCTTCGAATTGGACTCCCTTTCTCTGGAGCAACTGGAACATTCAGAAACATGGAATAATTACTTGGATTATTATGCAAGAGGGTATCAACACAAAGGCGAAGCTATACAAGAACGGTTGCAGCAATGACGACTGCTGTTGTCTTTGCAGCACTGATCAGGAATCTATTTCCCACCTGTTTTTCGACTGTGCTTACAGCTCCAGGGTGCTGGACAGAGTGGCTCAAATAATGGGGTTCAAACTGAGCTTAAATCAGATTGTTAACAATGTTGATGGCTCGATTAAATGGAAAGCATCTGCTTGTATTCTGGCTGCTGCTTATTACAATGTTTGGATACAACGTAACAAAGCGAGAATTGATGAGAGTTTGGTCAGACCTGAGAATGTGGCTAAACAAATTCTGCTAGATACTAAGAGTCGTATTAAAATCAATGGGGAGGAGGAAGACCTGACTACTGAGGATAACATCTTCCTTCGTAGAATAGGATATGTTTGCTAATTTGTTACTTATCCTTTTTTTTTCTTCCTCGATTACTCGTTGTTCTGTAAATGAACCTCAATGTATATTTTTGATGAATGAATTACTTATATTTCACCAAAAAAAAGAATACAAGCCACTGCATGGGGACATGGTATGCCACTTAATTCCCAATGATAACAACTTCAAGTTCTTTCATCCAGTTTAACCACTCAAGTCTGTCCTCTTTGCTCAACCTCAAACCTATCAACTCTACTTCTTCCAACATTACAAAACCTAGCATCTTTCTCCGCCCAAGTAAGGTATCTTTTAACATATGGCATATAATCCTCATCCCACTTCTCTGCAACCTCTCTTTTTTCACAATTTCTGTTCATAACGTACCTTCTTATCCACTCCAACATTGTCAGAATAGGTTTGTCTCTAACATCCTTCAGCATAGAATTAAAAGTCTCACACAAGTTGTTTAGGAGTAGATTACACTTACTAGAAGTTTTGAATGCATGCCTAGACCAATGTTTAGGAGGGATTGCATTTAGGTACGACCAAGCCTCAGTTGAGATGCACTTCATCCCCTTCATTTCATTGGTAAACTGAGTCTAACACTACTACAAAACATCAAATAGACAACTCCTAATAGACATCTGATATTGTTAACCACTGATGTATAATAAATATACATCTGTTTTCTGTAAGAATAAGATGTCTTTATAGGATAATAGACAACTGAGGTTGAAGACAACAATTGCTTATTAGGTAGACAACTGT
This sequence comes from Agrostemma githago, assembly GCA_958450325.1. NCBI lineage: Eukaryota > Viridiplantae > Streptophyta > Magnoliopsida > Caryophyllales > Caryophyllaceae > Agrostemma > Agrostemma githago. The sequence continues at coordinate 22,160,143 of OY288255.1, read as the reverse complement.
TGTCTAAATCCTCAGTTGTCTATTGACCTATTATAGCCCAACTCAAAAACCCAAATTAAAATCACATGGCTACTTACTTAAACAATTAAACCGAAACAGGGAACCAAAATCCAAAATATTAAACCCTAAATTGAAACAAACTCAAACTCTACTCTTTCACCAGCTCCGACGTTTCTCCGCCGTGAGCCGGCATCTGCTCGATTCTTGCACCAGAACTCCGGCGAACAACAACCCATTGCACCATATCATCCTCGACTCAGCCTCACCTTTCCCCTGCTCTGGCGAATCTGCACCTCTGTCAACACCAGACTCTGCTCGCCATTGTCAACCTCCACTCAAGTTCGACCCAGCTTCAGCTCAACCTTTGCAAAACATCAAGCTCCGGTCACTATGCTTCGTCAAGCCCAGTCCCCATCTTCTAATTCCGGTGAGCTTCCCCTGAACCGACACAGCAAAGCCCAGATTCCAGCAAGCCACGCGTCCCCACCGTAGCAGCCCCCTCGTCTTCTTCTGTTCTCCGACGTTGAACCAGACATGACACATCAGCTCCAACTCCGACGAACCTACTAAGAAAGTGCCGACAACCACCACGCCTCGGGCGCCCTGCAACTCGAGCTCAGATTCAATTGAATCGAGATACATCTGGCGAAATACAAAAAGGCGTGGGGTATAACTCGATGTGGGTGGTTATGGAGTTTGTTGATGATGGATGTGATGAAGATGAGTCTTGACTTGGGTGCTACGAGGATTGCAGGGGAAACTATTAAGGTAACTGTTATATTGTTGCTTTTCATGGATCACGTCTTCAGTTATTTTGATTTTATGCTCATAACTTATGTTTAATCAGTACTATGGTTGCCCAGGCCTCTCAGTCACTGCAAGTGCTATTGCAACAGCCGAGGTTGCTAGAGTTGATGCTAGCTGTTCGACATTCATTTTGGTCCTCTCTTCATTGGCGATGCTTACCATAGGTAAATTCTTTGTTTTCCTTATTCTGATTTGTTTGTTAAATTTTGGGTTCATTGAATATATGTGCATCATCTCTATTTATGATGACCCATGGAGTAGTATAGAATGCAAAAATTTGGGGATTTAGGGTATAATTAACACACCTGAACACCTCCTCCTTCTCCTCCTCCTCCTCCTCTTCTTCACCAATGGCGTCCGGGTTTGATGAGGTAACTATCAACAACGAAAACATCAAGCTGGTGTCATGGTTGGGATGACTGGAACTTCGTTCGACTCCCTCTCTTCTTTTTTTCTCCTGATTTCGTCGCCAAAGATCATCGTCGTGTACTCTCCTAACCATAATTTCTTTAATTTTTGTTTTTCTGCGTTTAATTGATTTCAATTATTTCGTTTTGGAGTTCGATTTACTATGTTGTTTGCTATTTTTTTAACAGATTGCGACTTGGCAAAGTCGAGGATGCTTACCTGTTGCGATCAAAGTGACTACTTCGTTCGTCGAAATTCAACAAAGAGATCAGGTTGTGATCCTGTATATTTGTGATTATATGTGTAATAGTAGTAATTTCAACATATAGATGTTTTATCTTCAATTTTCGGTGTTTACGCTGTCGGTTTTTCATAATTTATCTGTGATGTTGGATTTTAGTGACTGTTTGAGTAATGGAGCTTTGGATTTAAGGGAAATGTTGTCCATGCTCTATACTACGGGGACTATAAGGTGTGTGATTTTCTTAACGGCCATAGCTAGGTATAGAGTTTTGACTATAGAGATTGAGCATGTTGATGTGATAACTAAAGCCTATACTATTAGGACAATAGGTGTATGATTAATTATGGATACATTGCTATGCTACATACGTTCTTATTTTTGTCTGATAAGTGATAACATGATCATTCATAACCCCGACAACTAATTTCTGTATTCCAGATGTAGGTAGTACTCAAATGCTAATTCAGAACTTGTATTAGTTTTATTGGTCGATCACATTTTGTTTTCTGTCTTTGTGAAAGTATTTCAATGCCAATAAACAGAGGAAGCTTGATATTTGGACGTAGTCTTACATTTGTTGCTCTGCCCAAACTCATTGCTTGTCTAACAACTCTACCTATCATCTCGAGAGAGTCGGACCATGGGCCCGTGTTAGATTAACCTGCTGATACAAATACGTACCAGGTGAAGTTAAAGAATGGTTAATTGTGGTTTGAGAGTTGTTTCATTCGCATTCTCTTGTCTTCGTCCCTTTATTTATGGAGGCAGTATATCCCTTGATAGTAGATATGTTAATTGCGTTTAATAAGGCTCATGTTAGTCTTTATTGAAGTTACTTTTGTTGAGTCGTGTATTCTTGATATTTCTGATGCTATACTCGTTTCTTTATACACTTAGTAATCAGCATTTATATGTAAGATTGATTATGTATATTGAAATTTGGCCCCTGTGATTTTGGGTGTACATTCCCAATCTAACATGTTAATTAACATCCTACAAAAATACAATTAACTACTACTATCGCCACTTTAATCTCATACAGCCTGTCTCATGAAAATTCTCAGCTAAGAACACAATTTTCATGACTCAGTAGTTATATGGTTGTGTTAGGAAATAAGTGTCTAGCAATTGTCCTTTTGGGCCTTGAGTTAATTTGTTGCTGATATCTTTCCTAAAGTTGATCTTCATGTTTTGGTAACATAAGATGGTTTGGTTTTAGGAAAGATTGAACCGTGTTTCCTAATTAGTTTAGGTAACTAGTTTAGGTGGAATAATACTATATAAAGACCTGACTAGCTTCTAGGTTAATTAGGACAGAGAGATGATTTGAGAGCACAATATAGAGGGCTGATCTGTGAGGTTTTCTTGGGAAAAAACTCAGTTTGTTCCGAGTCTCTATTATTTGGTGGTTCTATTGATCTCGTCTTCGTTGGAGACCGTTGGAGTTTGTTCGGATCTTGGTGGGCAGCAAGATCGTTTGTCCTCCGTCTCGTCGGTGAGTTCGTCGCAGGTCGAACTAAGTCTGCGTAGTCTCTTTCCAGTTTGAGATTACTATCTGGTTGGTAGAATTGGTAGTACTTCTGGCTTTAACTGTGAGTTATTAAGCACGTGTATTACAGTCTACTATTGTACTATTATATCCACCTAGTGAATTTGGTCTCCTTATCGGTGTGGACGTAGCCAGTGAGTTTGCTGGTGAACCACGTAAATCTGTGTGTCCGTTTATTATTGTTTGCTATTTGTTTTGTTCTTCTCGCATAATTAACAAACCGTTGGTAACGGGACGCCTCCGTTACAACAAACTGGTATCAGAGCTTCAGGTTGTTCCGCTTCCGCTTTTGAGCTTCAGGTTGGACTTCCGCTGAGTTAGGCGTTATTTGGGTTTGTTGAATTTTTGGTGAGAAGATGTCTGGAGCAACAATTTTAAGGGTTGATAAATTCACATGGAGTAATAGTTCTGGGTTGATAGGCTTGGGTAATGATGATGGTGTTGACGGTAAGGTGGGGTTTTCACCTGTACGGGTCGAACTAAAGGATTCCGAAGACAAGATATCGACTGTTGTTTCCGCTTCTCAATGAGGCGGGCTCCTAGGGAAAGGAGAAACCCGTGCCTTGGGTTAAAAAGGCAGAACCCGTGCCTTGGGTGAAAAAAGGCAAGACCTGTGCCTTGGGTGAAAAAGGAAGGACCCGTGCCTTGGGTGAAAAAAGGCAGGACCCGTGTCGTGGGTGAAAAAAGGCAAGACCCGTGTCTTGGGTGAAAAAGACAATCGGAAAGGAAAAAAAATTACTATTGATTGAAGACCGTTGAAAGATACGATCGTTCAAGTCAAGGTGGAGACTAGTAGTTACTTGAGAATCGACTGTTCGAAGCTGCACTTTGAAGCTTGGTTCGGGTTGGACAATTCTAGTCAAGGTGGAGATTGTTAGGAAATAAGTGTCTAGCAATTGTCCTTTTGGGCCTTGAGTTAATTTGTTGCTGATGTCTTTCCTAAAGTTGATCTTCATGTTTTGGTAACATAAGATGGTTTGGTTTTAGGAAAGATTGAACCGTGTTTCCTAATTAGTTTAGGTAACTAGTTTAGGTGGAATAATACTATATAAAGACCTGACTAGCTTCTAGGTTAATTAGGACAGAGAGATGATTTGAGAGCACAATATAGAGGGCTGATCTGTGAGGTTTTCTTGGGAAAAAACTCAGTTTGTTCCGAGTCTCTATTATTTGGTGGTTCTATTGATCTCGTCTTCGTTGGAGATCGTTGGAGTTTGTTCGGATCTTGGTGGGCAGCAAGATCGTTTGTCCTCCGTCTCGTCGGTGAGTTCGTCGCAGGTCGAACTAAGTCTGGGTAGTCTCTTTCCAGTTTGAGATTACTATCTGGTTGGTAGAATTGGTAGTACTTCTGGCTTTAACTGTGAGTTATTAAGCACGTGTATTACAGTCTACTATTGTACTATTATATCCACCTAGTGAATTTGGTCTCCTTATCGGTGTGGACGTAGCCAGTGAGTTTGCTGGTGAACCACGTAAATCTGTGTGTCCGTTTATTATTGTTTGATATTTGTTTTGTTCTTCTCGCATAATTAACAAACCGTTGGTAACGGGACGCCTCCGTTACAACAGGTTGAATGAGTGTTGGCTCAACTGTATGCTTTGCTTCCACCCGGACCTCCTGGACAGCAACGAAGACGACTAAGAGGTGTGTGGTTTAGAGTATGAATGAATTTGTTCTCTTTTTCCTTTTTTTCTTTCAATGGACCTTTCTTTAGGAGATTCTTAGCCAGAATTCTGCGATCAAACAAAAGCTCAAACATTATCTTGTTGAGCCTTTGCTTTCTAAATGACCTTCACAGTTGTGAAACTGGATATATAAGACTACTATGTGGGTAGCTAGTAGAGCAAGTCATTATAAGAGAGTAGATTTATACGGAAAGGTTAATCTCATGTAAATAGTCCACACTCCACACTCCACGCCCTTGAATCGTTTACCCATAGGAGGCTGGCTATTTTTGAGACTGTAATCAAACGAAACGCTCTTCAGTTTCATTTCCGGTAACGTGGCAAATTGACCCCAAATGTTTTTAACAATGTACATTTGACCACTTACCTTATAAGGAGCAACTTAGTTGTAAACTTTCGATTAGCGTGCAATTGAGTCCACATACATATTTCTGGCATTATGTTGCAAGTGACTTTCAGAAAATAAATAAATTGAACTTCTATTTACTCTAGATTGCTTGGCTCATGAAACTTGTTGTAATTTTTTTCTTAAATCATTGACGTCTTATAATTTCTGGATATTATAACTCGTGAGAACAAAATCTGATGTATCTTTTGTTGACATTGCTATTATGCTGTTCTAAATCGTGAATCTCTTCCGTGAGCTGGCGAAACTACATCAGCAGCTGGTGCTTCCCGGCATCTTGACGGAAAATGAATTCTGGGCGACTAGAAAGGTTTGTATATTCATTCAAAAGCAACAGTTTTCTTCTAGATATGCTCTTTTGATGCAAAAATTTATCTCCTTCAGTAAAATTATTTGCAGAAACTATTAACTGGTGAACAGAGATCAAACCATCAGCGTGCTAGTTTGAAAAGTGCTATGCTTTTAGTAATAACACCACATAATGATGGCCGGGTACAACATCATACTCTCTCTATCTCTGCATCACTCTAGCATAAATCGTCGTCGTCCTATTGAAAGATGGGTGATTAAGAAGATGAATTTAGAAATGAGTAAATGCCTCTACTTGAGACTTGTAATTAATATTATGTAGGTAAATTTACAAAATAGAAAAAAAAATGCTAAATTGTGAAGAAAGTTATTCATAATGTAGTTCATGTATGTATCTTTCTTCCTGTTTTTTGTCACAAGTCATTGTTCTATATTTTGTTCTTTATTTTTGGATTCGTCTGCCCATTTCTCATTTTGCCTCCTTTCAGACTAACAAAGTGACGTTTAGCTTATCATATACTATATCTTGGTTTGTTAAGACGTGGCTGGAATTAATATTTTATCAACATACGTGAAATGAAAATATCTTATCATTGTTCATTCTTATCTGTAGGCCAGTTGGTGTTAACTTGACTCGTGATGACTTTCAGAAGGTCAATGATTAGGTTCCATTTTGAGCTGATCTTAAGCCAAATGGGAAATATGTCTAGGACGATTTACGTAAGGTACTCTTAGAACTCTGCCATTTGAAATTTATAATTAAGACTTTCTAGCTAATGAGTTTGAATCTTGATATAGACCGGCAATATACCTGCTCTTCCGTTACCTACTCGAGCACAGACTTATAGATGGAGATTGCCTTAGAGGTATCGTTTGAACTCCTAGGTATAATTATTCTCAAAGGTCTTTCAAGGCATCTATTTTGTTTAAAAAGATAACTTGTATTTCCATTCACTCGCCAATTTTATTGTATAGTTACTGACTTACTGGAATACACTTGCTGGAAACGCCCAACTCTTTTCAACAAAGTATTGTTGACTTCGTAGCATATCAAGGAGATTAGGCCATATTCTCAAGAAGATATTGACGAGGTTCGTGGATAATGGGCTATTTTCTTAATACTTAGTCGTATATGATTATCCGATAAAAGTTGTATAGATGAGGTTTTATTATGTATTTTTGTTTTTGAATTGGGAGGTGTAATTATGTTGGATAATGATTTTTATGTACTTTTGGATGTTGTATTTTATAAAAATGGAACTTCTTGTTCAATTCGATATGATAGTCATTTCGTATGTTTCGTTAATATATAGTTTAAATAAGCCTAATATATATTCTTGTAAATCAATTGTCTACTAACAAATAGACATCTAATGTTTTAAAAACTTTGATGTCTATACGTGTAGTAGACAACTGCTATTTTCGAAAAACAGTTGTCTATTAAAAGAATACCACGCGTAATAGACAACTGTTATTTTAGAAACCAGTTGTCTATTAATGAATAGACAACTGTTGAAAAACAGATGTCTATGCTTAGACTAATATACAACTCCAAACTACTCAACTGTTGTAAGTCAGTTGTCTATTGCAAAAAAAAAACAGTTGTCTATTTGATGTTTTGTAGTAGTGTAAAATGACAAGTGCAAACAACGATAAAAAAAAAAAAAAAAATTAGTTCACAGTACATTACAAAAGCTTTATTAATTGAAATGGACTGATTTTACCTTAGTTGTTGCTGTAGCAGCTCTCCAGACACTGTCTTTATAGAGTTGCCCACTAAAGCTCTTCTTGAAGTTGGCCCATATGTCCCTAACACAGTACCTGACCTCTGCTTCTAGGGCCACAGTTTTAAGGGCCTCAACCAGTCCCTTCTGCCTGTCTGACATGAAGGTCAGACCTTTACCCTCCACCTTGTCTAAGTCATTGCATAGTAGTTCTAAAAACCAAGTCCAGATTTCTGCATTTTCCACCTCCACTATTGCCCATGCCACAGGGAAAATGGTGTTGTTACCATCCATTGCAACAACTGCAATATACATACCAGAATTAGGGCCTTTCAGATGACACCCATCCACACCTATAAAAGGCCTACATCCATTTAGAAACCCCTCCTTACAAGGCTGGAGGCACGTGTACAGCCTCTTAAAAATTATTGGTGGCCTCTCTATACTGTCACACATTACCATGACAGTAGACCCTTCATTATACTTCCTCAATGCTGCAGCATAATCCCATACCCTTGCATATGGGTCTTTACCATTACCATAAATGATAAGTTTGGCTCTACATCTTGCAAGCCAACAAGTCATGTAGGTGACATGAACCCCTAACTCCCTCATACATGTTCCTTGAATGACTTCAGCTTCCAGTCAATGTTAGACCTCCAAAATTCTATGTACTTCTCTGCCAAATACTCAGACCTCACTTTCCTGTTGTAACTAGTCATCTTACAAGTGTGTTTGAGGTTTAATGACTTGATTTGGAATGTCTCTTCCCCCTTAAGCTTGGTAGCATTGATCAACATATTTTATATCGTATTTTATTGTCCCCCCGACAACCGTTTTTGAGCTTTTATTCTTCCAATTTATATATTTAATGTCGATTTTTATTAGAAAGTTGATACTGCCGGTTCTCGTGCTATTTTACAGGTTTGGTGCAATTTCAAGCATATTCAGGAGTAATAACCCGGATAGCCGAGACGAGGACGGAAGACGAGGAAGAAAACGAAAAGCCGAGAAGCAAATAAGAGCTCAACCAAGAGTTCAGTAGCACCCACTCGATCGAGTGGTTCTAAGCACTCGATCGAGTGCCTCATATTCGAGCCCGGCCAACTGGACTGCATCAGAGTTTCGGGCCGATTCCTCTTTTCAGCCCAAAGACGAACGAAGATTGGAGCAATTACGGGTCCACTCGATCGAGTGGCACTGCATGCACTCGATCGAGTGCGTCTGACCCAGGCCGCTGATCAGATTTTAATTCATTTAGAATTTTGGGCATGTTTTGGGAAGTCCAAATGATTTGTCTTTAAATCAGTTTTCTTAAGATTGTCAGACATCATCTTTTTTACCATACTAGTATAAAACCCGTGATAAAATCACGGGATTGAAAAGATAGGACTATTAGCGGTTTATTATTTTCCCATTTGTCGTACGTGGTGATTTTTAGTATGAATGAAAAAATATTTGATTTTTTAGTATATGGGCAGAAAATAGCGGATATCGAGTATCCGTCAGTGGCAATTATAATGTCGTGCGGGAAGTAGGTTCTGTTATTCGATAATTAGCTCTTCTATAATTATGAATAACAAAATTGCTTTTTTAGTTTGAAATATACTCATACTAAGCAGGACAAAAGTAATTTTAAAGGAAGACACAACCGTATCATGGAAAACAATTTTCTTGAATAATTACAATCAGAGTTACCATTTTTTCGTAAATATCTTAGGTATCGGTCGCGCTATCCAAAAGCATAAAGTTAAAAAAAAACACGGGAGGGGAATAGTATTTCCGAACACGTTTGTCTTGTACTTTGAGTATCTTTTCCACGTCTATATCTTGCGTATTAATAAATATGATTGAGTTCATTTTTATACTGAGAAGAATAAATCGTGGACGTTTAACTCGTATTCTTAAGTGCATACTAAGACACTCTATCTTATTTCATTCCATGTATTTCCTTCGAAAAAATACACCGAACAAACAAAATTTCTTCCCAATTAGATATGGAACCTCTCCCTTAAAGCACCTATGAAGTACGAAGTATATGGTTTTCGAAATTGATTGAAGAAACTACAATAGAAGAAAGCTAATAAATCTTATACACCGTTGTTAATTTCAAAAACGTGCTCGAGTACATACGTTGCTAAATTTTGTGTCTAATAGCATTACTTTTTTATTGTATTTGGAACAGAAAGTAGCACATATTCATTGTTCGATTTTGGGCTCTCTATTCACGCTTATTGATAAAAAGCACAATTTCTGATGAAAATGAAATGAAATTATTGAATAAATGAAGCAAAATGATTGTATGTCTAACGTTATTCTCAGAAATTTTCAAAGAGGGATTTAGAAGTAGGTACGATTAACATAAAAGAATATACAAATATAAAGAGGGTATGCTTGTTATAAAAACAGGTACAAAACAAAGTTGTCGTTTAAGGGTACGAATATGACATAGAGGGGTACTGAAGAGTGGTCTCTCAATAAGTTATTGAGAGTCTGTCTCTTCCAAGATTTTGGGCTGCTTCATTGCTTGTAAAACACAACAATTTCTGTTGGAATACGTGCATATGATATTAATATTAATATTTTGACGATACCACCTTATTAATCCGTATTTCTGCCTAACCCGTGATCCATCTTGCTCGACTTGTTTGAACGTGTCTACTGAAATGGTCTGAAAAAAATTAATTATCTTAGATTCAACTCACTGAAATACCAAGTTTTTTTTGTATTTAATAAATCTTCTCTAAAAGTATAATAACCCATATTTTAATACTTGTATTTTATGTTATCTCGGGTCTCTTCTATTGGTAGTATGTATTACTGTTTGACCCGTTACTTTTATCCTTTACTAAAACCCGTAATTTATATATAAGTCAAACCCGAGTCAAGAAAGTCCAGTCGGATTAGACATAAAAATCAATCTCGAACAAAAGAGTCTTAACCCGTTTAATCCCAAGCAAGTAAGTAAAAACCCAACCCAAAAGTGGGCCTCACCCACCTAAAATTCCTATGATTAACCACACTCCCTATAACACTTTTAAAATGTCCACTTAAAAACCTATTTGTAGACACCCACATTTTGCTGCCAGGTGTCTATAACAGTTTCCGACAAACACCCGATAATGATCGGACGCAAACGAGCTTTAATATACTCGAAAACGGGCTCAAAATCATTGACATTTGGCTTGGGCTTTTTACGGAGTACAAATCTCACAAAACCAACTTCAAAATCAGGCCCAGTGGGTCGTTTCGAGTAAAATAAGACTAGTTTGGGTCGCATCCGGCACCAGGGGCAAAACCGTCTTTTAGCGACCGAGTCAAAACCCGGTCAAAGATATTTTCGAGACACACAGACCAGCCGTGACACCTCACGAGTCCGGTTTGAACTCAAACACTACAAGAAATCAGCTACACAAAATATTAAACAAATCCGTTTAAAGATGGAATTTGATCCCAAGTAGGAATTCTATCCGAATATCGAATCAAACACTCGACCGAGCATCAAATACTCGGCCGAGCAGCCCCATTTCAGCCGAGGTACGTTTCTTATCCACCAAGAAACGGAATTCTCGTTCTTCTCAACCTCTTACATTTCCTATCCAAACCGGTATTTCTTGTCATCCAAGCAAGAATACTTCTCCTAGCTCCTATCGAAGACTTCGCCTATAAATAGGACCCTCACATTCAACACTAGACACGATACATACACATCTACAATTCATAAGAAACACACACTTCGAGACTCATACACATAGCATCCAAAGACCGATAGTACAACCCGAGACCCGACAAAAAACCGGCTGCCTCACCCGCCACTTTACACGTCCAAACCAAACCACCATAACTCACCAACATTAAGTCGACGCTCCCGTGCCCTAGCCACATTCAGACGAGCCCCGATCCGAGTAAACAAAGCATATTTCGACAAATATTTTTCGGCCCTGGTCAACACGTGTTAATCCATCACGTGTCATAAACTTTTTCAAAATCATGCATATTATCGTATTTATATTTTTTATTCAATCGTTACTAACACGTTTGTTCATCTTTTTAGCAACTCCTTTTTTTATCGTTTGTTTTATTATACTAAAACGAATCTTACATGCTAAATTCAACTTTGACGTTAATTTTCATGCATTAAACCGACTTAGCAACCCGTTCAATTCCTCGCATGTTTAGGGAAAACAATGTTTGCATATCATTCATCGTATTACTAACGCGCGTATTCAAAAATCATTCGATATCTTAGTAGAGGCCGCTAATGTGCGGGCGGGGTTGAGTGTTCTTTGTGAACTTTCCAACACGTACCCTCACCCCTTACTCAGAACTTCGGTTTCCGGATGTCCGAAACCATTGGCAACGAGAGTCATTCAATACACGGTATCCGATAATGTCGGTATCGGTATCAAATGCAAAGGGACGAACCCAATAAACTCTGACATCGGAAATAGGCCGTATTTTGTACACGGCCCACTACGACATAGAGTGGGTTCGAACGGGCCCGAACTCCCACAAAGTTCGGTGGCGACTCCAACTTCGATTTAAATTTCAATTCGATCCATTCTCATATGGAGATTCATTCGCCTCCCCAAACCCGCGCGTGGCCGCGTCGGGGTGGACCTATGTCATGTCCACAATTTGGCGACTTCGCTGGGGATTAACTGATGCGTGACTTACCGTCGGCATTCTCAGGGTGAGACTCGAATAGAAATCATTTGACTAGTACAATACGCGTTTTAGTTTTACGGTTCATGCATGACCCATATTTTCCCGGGCCGGTACTGGTGACCGACGTCCCACTATACCATTGATGTAGTTCAAATTTCATATGTCAAAGGTGTCCATAGCCGATTCGTATGGGTTTTACGGCATGTTCTAAGCTCAACTCGACTTAGGAAGTCCGCCTCGATTCTCGATAGGCTATGTACATTGGTATAGACCCTTACAGACTGACCGAGACTTAGAATTAGAGCATACATGGCGTCGTTATACTGTTTCCATGACTACGTGCTACCTGATTTACAAGCCGTCTTTCAAAAACCGTCATTTTCAAAAATTTGCATCCTTTTCAAATTATCCAATTTCAAAACCCGGGACATATACCGAATTTAGGATCCACGATTTTTACTCAAAATAGCCTATTTTTAGCCGGTATTATGCCCATTTCAAAACTCGAAAATACTTTTGAACTTTCAAAACTGTCGCCCGGTCCGCCTTTCCGTCTTCTTTTTCGAAAAAGGGCCGGTTCTCCCCGAATTTTTTTCGGGCTTTTCAAAAAAATCATATTTCGAAACCTTCCTCTTCTTAGGACTTCCCGTATTTAGCAGTGTCGGGTCGTGTCATAAGTTGTCAAGGTCTTTTAGCGTCGAAACTCCGTCGATCTTATATCACGTGTTTTCTTCCTATCCCAGTCCGCCTTATTAGACTAAGGCAAGGCCCACCTACGTAGGACATCCTCCTACAAGGGTTGGCCCGTCTACACAATCGAGTCCAAAGTCTGGGGAATGTCTCACGTGGACCTCCTTTCGAACAGGGCCCAGCCCACACAGCTGGATCCTAAAGGAGGCCCACCTTTCCCAGGTCACCCGTCTAAGTGTCCTTTTACGAGTCGTTTCCTTCTTAGTCTTCTTTCTTCCCTTGCTCGGGATGTACTTTTGTTCTAGGATTTGGGTTAGTTGCTGATTACGCGGTATTCTTACAGAGAAGCCACCCTTCACCCGAACCATGTTGAAAGAAGCCATTGACGAGTTGACCGCTTCGTTGGCCAAGCTACAAGACCAATTGACGAAGATGAGGGAGGACCAGATCGCCATCCTCACCCAGGTAAGCGCCGTGGAACAAGGAACTCCTAACAGTGGAGTTGATGATGAGGGGCCGTTAGCTGAACTGGCTAGTGCGGTCCACAAACTGCAAGAACAGGTCCACACGACCACCAGCAACACCATCCACACAAAGAACGCTCGGGCTTATTCGCCCCTGACTGATGAGTTGCCCGCTAATCTCAACTTGACGGGCCTACCCATGTTCGACGGGACTGAAGACCCGGTACTCGATATCCGGGATTTCAATGAGTTTATGGCAGTTAAGGGGGTCAAATCGACCATGTTCAAGCATCTCTTTGCTTCTTCCCTAGACAAGCACCCGAGAGCCTGGTATTACAAGCTTGATTCCAAGAAATACAAAACTTGGGACGATGTCGCAACGGAGTTCGCCCGAAACTATGCGGACAACACCGAGATCCAGACTACCATGCGTACTCTGGAGGTCATGGCCCAAGAGCCTAAGGAGGGTTTTACAAAATACCTTCAGAGGTGGAGGGCTGAAAGTGTGAAGCTGGTGGACAAGCCCAGCGAAAAAGTTTTGGTGGAGGCCTTTGTGAAATATCTCCTCCCATCTTACCGGATCCATCTCCGGTACGCCATCATACCCAATGTCGCCACCTTGACCGAGATGGGTACAAGAATCGAAGCCAATTTGAGGTTAGAGAGCCTTACTAAGGCCTCTACTAAGGGATATCAAGGAGCCAGTTCGTCTTCCAACAAGCCCGCAACTACAACTGCGGCCCGAAGCATCTTTGATGAGGTCAATCTACTAGACACCTCGACCAAAAAGAATACTCCGGCCCGAGTATTCACCGACATAGGGACTACTTATGCTAACGCCTTACAAAGGCTATCATCTAAAGGGGTGATCTAGCCGATAGGCCCGATTCCGGAGGTTCCCGTCGAAAAACGGTCCAAAAGCTACAACATCCAAGCCTATTGCCACTATCACCGAGGCAACGGGCACGACACTGAAAAGTGCTGGAAGTTTAAGCATCTCATTCTAGATCTGATCGAAAGTGGGAAGATACCACTACCCAGTGATAAGCCGAGTAACAAAAATAATCCTCTTGGTACTCAAGCCATTTTTACTGGGGAAGTAGTCGACTGTACTCATCTCATTTCCCCTTTCATCCCCCAAATCAACGGGATATGGAATGACGATGAAGATGACGTTTACTTGGTTAAGGGGGAAGCTGTCCCCATCACCGTCGAAGAAATCCGGAAGGCCAAAACCAAGGCCCTGGCCGGCACACACGTCATCACAACCGGACCTTCGGCCCCGGGATCCTTCACTGAACCTGCCAGGACGAAATCTACACCTGAAGAATCAAATGCTGACACGGCCCTAGTCAAACAACTAAAGAGGGTCAAAACCGATCTTACTATATGGCAGTTTTTGGTTAGTTCTCAAGAACATCGGGCATCACTTACTAAGGCTCTCGATGAGATCAAGATTGACTCATTGGCTACCCCCACTGAAATGGTAGCCGCTATTTTGCCTCACCTTAAAGGCAAATCTAAGGGAGAAGGCCCACTTATCACCTTCTCCAAGTCCGACCTTCCACCGTTTAGGGCCGCCCATAACTTGGTCCTATATATCACGGTGATCTGCCGGGGCAAGTATCTACCCATGACCCTAATTGATGAGGGGTCCGCTGTAAATGTCCTCCCCTTGAGGACTGCTAAGGTCCTCGGCATTACCGAGGCTGACTACCTTCCCACCGCACAAACTATCCAGGCTTTCGATGGAAGCCCGAAATCAGTTTCTGGGGCCGTTAAACTAACAATCATAACAGGCCCGATCGAGAAAAAGCTCGAATTCCAAGTGATCGATCTCACCTCATCATTCAACCTGCTACTCGAAAGGCCCTGGATCCACGCGGTCAAAGCTGTATCCTCCACCCTCCACAGGAAGGTCAAGCTACCTTTACAAGACGGGGTCGTTACTCTCGAAGCTACCCCCATAGCCGTGTCAAGCTGCAACACGGCGAGCCTAACAGACCCGCGAGGTTTCAATTTCGTGGGAATGATCGAAGAAGAATATCTTTTTCATCCCTACTTCACTACTAGCATCGACATGATGCTGCAAAACTTGGGCTACCTACTGGGAGCTACCTCAAGGCCCAATCTCCCAGCTGGCAAGATCATCGAGGTCCTAAATGACGGGGAGTCTCGATTCGGTTTGGGCTACGCCATGACCCAGGGAGGTATGGACCGAACGAACGCAATCAAGTTTGTCACGCCCGTGTTTGGAGCTATTCAAGTAGGCCTCTATCACCCCACCATCTCATATCCCGAGACCAAATTGGCTCGGGAATGCAATTTCATCCCGGATGATATCTTTGCTCTCATCCAGGCCGAATCAAAGAAAGGTGCAGATCACACCGAGCCTATGCTAGGGCTCCTGTTCGGGGAAAGTAAGATCATCCCGACTCTTAAGGAGGAATTAGTAAGCCTGATCCTCCACAGCAGCAAGTTCGATCCAACCAAGCTGATCTCTGAAGACGGTGCTAATACCGGAAAAAGGGCTTGGAGGAAGACGGTCAAGTGGACCGACAGCGAGGGTCGAGTCTACAAGCTCTCTACTGGTGAAGGGGACATGTGGGACGCTGGGTCCGAGTCTGAGTCAGAGTCAGAGTCGGAGTCTGAGTCTGAGTCTAGAGGGTCCAGTACTAGAATCGAGTCTATAACCCCCCTTCCTTTAGTCACACCTATGGGAGTCTCGGAGTCTGTCCCGAGAGCACTCTCGATCCCGCCTCTGCCAACGATCAGATGGCTGCTCTCTTTGAGCTATTTTCAAAATTTTCTATCAATAATAACGATAACCGTTCTTCTTACGACTTGTTTTATTTTCAAAACATTTTCAAAAATCTTACTTGCAATGACATTGAGAAACCCGACGAACAGGTACCACTACCTCCGCATCTAGTCGAGCAACTCGAGCAAAGGGAGTCCCGAGATCCGGTAATCGAGGAGATCGATTCCATCAATATAGGAACCCCTTTAGAGCCTCAGATGCATAAGTTAGGTTTGTCCTTAGATCCCGAAGGGAAGCAACAATTCACGGATCTCCTCCACGAATTCAAAGACGTCTTCGCATGGTCCTACAAGGACATGCCGGGAATAGATCGGGAGATAGCCGAACACCGTATACCCATCAAAGACGGGTGTAAGCCGGTAAAGCAAAAACTCCGAAGAATGAGGCCCGAATGGTCTCTCAAAGTCAAAGAAGAAGTCGACAAGCAATTCAAAGCGGGCTTTATTCAAGTGTCTGAATATCCAGACTGGGTTGCAAACATCGTGCCAGTACCCAAGAAAGACGGCAAGGTACGTGTTTGTGTAGACTTTCGGGACCTTAATAAGGCCAGCCCAAAAGACGATTTCCCGTTGCCACACATCGACATACTGGTGGACAACACGGCCGATCATGCCCTTCTATCATTCATGGACGGGTATGCCGGATACAATCAAATCAAAATGGCGGAAGAAGACATGAGTAAGACCACCTTCACTACGCCTTGGGGTACTTACTGTTACACCATTATGCCATTTGGGCTCATCAATGCCGGTGCCACTTATCAACGGACCGCCACCACTTTATTACATGACATGATGCACAAGGAAGTGGAGGTCTACGTGGATGACATGATCGTCAAATCCAAGGATCGAAGCGGGCACATCTCAGCCCTCAGAAAGTTTTTCACCCGATTACGCAAGTACAACATGAGGCTAAACCCTCAAAAATGCAATTTCGGGGTAACATCGGGCAAGTTACTGGGCCATATCGTCAGCCAACGCGGCATCGAGGTTGACCCAGCCAAAATCAAAGCCATTACCGAGATGCAACCACCTAAAACCGAAAAGGAGATAAGGGGGTTTCTCGGGAAAGTCCAATATATCAGCCGTTTTATTTCGAAGCTAACCATGGTATGTGAGCCCATTTTCAAGAAGCTGAAAATAAGAGAACGGGTACTGTGGGACGACAAATGTCAAGCAGCTTTCGATAAAATCAAGGAGATTCTGTCTGCACCACCAGTATTAATGCCACCTCAGCACGGTCTACCTTTGTCGTTATACCTAACAACGACCGAGATAGCCATGGGGGCTATGCTGGCCCAGACAGTCGATTCAGAAGAACGGGCTATTTACTACATTAGTAAAAAGTTCCTAGAATACGAGTGTAAATATACAATGCTCGAAAAGACGTGCCTAGCTTTGGTTTGGCCCACTAAAGACCTCCGACACTATATGCTTAGCCACGAAGTGCACGTGTTATCTAGAATGGATCCAATCAAGTATTTGTTCGAGAAGCCCATCCTCAATGGCAGGATATCTAGATGGACTTTAATGCTAGCTGAGTTCGACCTCAAGTTCGTGCCATTAAAAGCCATCAAAGGCCGGGTAGTAGCCGAGTTCCTGGCCGATAGTCCGGTATCTGAAGAGGGACATACCGATACTTGGGCCTTCCCGGATGAAGATATATTCCATACTGACACCGAAACATGAGATCTATATTTTGACGGGGTATCCGACCTTCGAGGATTTGGGGTCCGGATTTTGCTAATCTCACCACAAGAAGAGCACACCCCGTTATCCATTAAATTGGACTTTGACGTGACTAACAACGCAACCGAATATGAAGTATGCATTCACGGGTTGCAAGCCGCCGCTGATTTAGGAGTAACAAACCTCCGGGTCCACGGTGACTCGTCTTTAGTCATCAATCAAGCTCTCCAAAAATGGAAAACTCGGAACGCCAATCTCGTGGCTTACCAAGCGCGAGTAAGGGTTCTCGAAAAGCAGTTCCAAAAGATGGAATACATCTACCTTCCTCGGGAGGAAAACCAGTTTGCGGATGCACTTTCCAAATTGGCATCTTTATTGGATATCCCGGAACACCTAACCAGCATGCCGATTTGTGTCGAAAGACGGTCCGAGCCGCCATATATCAACGCTATCCAAGACATCGAAATAACTGATCTGGAACCTTGGTACCAGGCTGTTCTGACCTACTTAACGACGGGAGAATATCCTCCGGGATCTGAAAACCGGGCCAAGAAAGCCCTACGAATGTGGGCCACTCAGTTCATCCGCACGGACGATGGACAGTTATATAAGAAGACGGCACATGGGGCTTTACTCCTATGCATTGACAAAACGCGAGCCGAAAGGGTCATGGCCGAGGTACACGACGGCGAGAACGGTCCGCATATGAACGCCTATATGCTAGCTCGAAAAATCGCGAGACTCGGGTACTATTGGAATAGCATGGAAACCGACTGCCAGTTATATGTCAAACACTGTCATAACTGTCAAATTTTCGCCAACGTCCAACATATGCCGTCATCCCTATTATATACTATGACATCACCATGGCCATTCTCGACTTGGGGAATTGATATAATCGGGAAGGTGAACCCTTCCGGGACGGGGGGTTACTGTTTCATTCTAGTGGCTATTGACTATTTTACTAAATGGGTCGAAGCCGAGTCGTATCGTGTCTTGAACGCCAAACACGTGGCCAAATTTATCCAAGATAAAATTATATGCCGATACGGGATCCTGCACGAGTTCATCAGTGATCACGGGACCCATTTCCAAGCTGAAACCGCTACTTTGCTGGAAAAATACAAAATTCAAAGGCATACATCTTCGCCTTACCGTCCCCAAACAAATGGAGTGGTGGAGGCAGCCAATAAAATGATTGTCACCATACTTAAGAAGATGGCTGAGAATTACCGGGACCGGCCCGACAAAATTCCTTTTGCCCTATGGGGATACCGGACATCAATTCGCACCGCAACCGGAGCAACTCCGTATTATCTGACATATGGGATGGAGGCGGTCCAGCCGGTCGAGCTCGAGGTACCATCCTTGAGGATTCTACTCGAAAGTCAGGTGCCTGAAGCAGATTGGGTCCAAGCCCGATACGATTCGTTGATTCTTTTGGACGAACGACGATCCCGAGCCCTTAACAATATCCAGATATACCAAAAAAGGATACAACGGGCTTTTAACAAAAGGGTTAGGCCCAGAAATATCAAAGAAGGGTATCTAGTCCTAAAATTTGTCAGGGCTTTGCTACCAGCCGACCCAAGAGGGAAATTCAAACCCAATTGGGCTGGACCGTATCTAGTAAAGAAGGTTTTATCAGGAGGAGTGGTAATGCTGACAGATTTGGATGGGAACGAATTCGTCAACCCAACCAACTTGGACCAGCTGAAACGATACTACCCCTAAACCTTATCTCAATGTCATTTGCTAAAAGTTTATAAAAAATTGTCTTTCTATAGATTTTCAAATTTAAGCAAGTCAATAAGTTAGGATTACTTATCCTACTGTCGCACATCTCGAACTAATAGTCTTGATGTATTTCAAAAATTGCAAAAAATCTATGTCTGAACTACGGTTGGTTTGATTCCACTAATCGTGGATACGTAGGCAACCCCTTAAAAGGGTACAACCACTGCAATAACGAAAAGACAGGAACGGTTTTTCACTAATATGTCTTTTATTATTATTCAAAAAAATGCATCACGCAAAAAAAAATCACACCACAAAAATAATAGTAGTACTTAAATAATAAAATCTAGGAGACTACTGCTCATACATTTTCCGCTTCCCTTTATCTTTTGGGTCGCGCGGGGCCCGAGGTCGACGGGGCGGGGACGAACGTTCCCGGATCATGAGTGGAACCTCTTTAGCTCGAACCCGTTTCTTCGACTGCGGGTTTTCTGCCACTTGCACTGGCCCAAGCCGAGCCCATACATGTTCGGGAAGTCTGTCGCGTGGACCAAGTCGGTCCTTAACCGCCAGTCTTGGGCCAAGTCTCCTTTCCAAGTCCGTCTGGGGGCTCACTTTCCCCCGTGCACCTTTAGTACTGGATCCTTCAGGTTGAGTCCTAGTTTTCCCTCTCTGGCCTGACATCAGACGAACCATGGTAGCCGGGGTATCGCCATCATCAAAGAAGCCTCAATTATCTTTAGCTTGTTCTCGCCGCAGCAAGTTAAAGGCTTTGTCAGTCTTCAAGGCAGCACGGGCTTTAGCAGAATCTGCTTTTGCCCACTTCACATAAGAATTCAATACCCAGATCGAATGAAGAGTCTTGGAAACGGGCCAAGTAGCCCGGGTATACCACCTTTGCATCCAGGTGTCGCACATTACGTCTGTCAGCTGAGTAGATTCACTCACGACCGCCTCGATTTCCTGGATTCTTTGGGCCCGACCATATTGCCTAAGTATGCGATTGGGGTAAAGATGGATTGTTTGCCTAAAAGATAGGATCAATTGATACCGGGCCCTATCTCTCGATTCCAAACCAGTCCAAACATAAATGGGCCACCAGGGTACGGTCAAGCGAACCAATAGGTCTCCATGGAAAGACAGCAGCTCGTCCCAGTATTTTTGAGTATTGAGGCGAGAAAAGTCAACGGTTCGTCTCCTCGTCATCACTTGATTCGGGCGATATCGGCTTACGTCAAGAGGAGGGTCCACGATCGATAGCCTCTCAAATAGCCAAAGCTGAAAAGTCAAAATCGCGAAAAGTCAAAGAAAAAGAAATCACAAAAATCGAGAAAAACCGAAAAAATGAGAAAATTCGAGAAAAAATCGGAAATTTCGGAAAAATCGGGAATGGCGAAAAAAATCAAAATTGCGAAAAATCAAGGCACCTGTAGAAGACAGGTACTCCCAGTCAGCCGGATCGACGAATCCCTTTTTCGATTATCCAAACCCTGGATAATATCTCCTGTGATAAGCCAAGCCGGGCTGTGCTCCGTCTCCATCAGGTCAACTACGGTAAAGAGTCGGACATGGCCCATACAAGATAGCAGATCCATATGGCCTTCAAAAGCATAGACATGGAGCATGCAAAAAGCAAAGGCCCTACGGCTGTGAACCGGCCTGACCCGGACGTCATGAGGGTTCATGAATTTTTCGACCAAATCAATCAAAGAAACCGTATCTCCTTCTAGCATACGAGATACCTCCATATGAGAAAGCCCTAAAAATTCCCGTAATTTCCTCCTCGGGTCATGAATTGAAAACGGGATAGCAGGGCGAAGTATGGGATTCCATCCTCCTACGGCAGCAATTTCTTCGGGAATAGGGCATATTTCGCCTCGAGGAAAGCCGAAAACATGATAAGTATCGTCCCAATAGGACAAGCAAGCATCAAAAAAGTAACGGTCTACTTGCATCTGGCGGATCGTGAATAACTGGGTGACATCATTCTGGTTCAGAATAACTTTATCTGCGTCTCTGAAATATCTGGACCAATCTTGCAGCATTCCAATTAATCGGTCGATTCCCATGATTGGATTTCTAAAAGGAAGAATAAGTTTCTTAGGGCTTGTTTTTCTTTGAGGGAAGAAGAGGAATTGTGGGAATTATGAAGAAATTATGAGCAAGGAGGGGGTATTTATAGCATAAAACCCAGACTTTCCTCCTCACTCTAGGATTCCTAATCCCAGAGAATTTAGCATACAGGGCTTATCCTAGGATCTAGCTAAGTCATCCCGAGCATTCCTATTTCTTTTCAGAGTAAAAAATACTCTAGTTTTCAAAACTCTTTCAAATTCAAAAATTCAAAATCCTCTTCAATTTTTTTTCCCCAGCACGAGTCATTTCTCCTACAAATGTTACATGCAAAATCTTTTGCATAAATCATGTACAGGACGACTTAAGCAAGACCATATAACTAACTCCCCAGCGGCATTTAACGGGATGGGCCCATGATAAGTGTGATTTGTAGTGCCTATTTTGTAGTGTTTTGGTTCCATTTTCCTCGTAGAATCGCTCCTTGGGAGAGGTTTAGGGGCTTCTTATGCTTCCTGTAGTTCGTTTCAGGTTCCCGAGACCGGTTTGGAAGAGTTGGAGCGATTCCGACTCGATACATACACATTTTGGAGCCAACGGAGTAAAGGAACGATCACTCGATGCCTTGGAGTCGACCCCGAGACCTTGGGACCCAATCCCGAGTCTCCGAGACCCGATCCCGAGTCCCGAGAATCGATGGGAAGCCCATGAGAAGCAAGGAGGGACCATAGAGAGCATATTGGAGGCCTACAGAGCCTTCCCGACCGAGACCAAGTGCCATCTCGGTCGGGAAGAGGTGCACGTTTAAGGAGGGTGCTGTGAAGAGCCGTCTCGGCCGAGACCAACCTTGTCTCGGTCGGGACCACCCCTACCCGACCGGGACCACCCCGTCTCGGCCGGGACGGGCCTGCTGCAGCTCCGCCTTGTTTTCTTTCTTCTCCCTTCCACTTGTAACCCTATATATACTCTTCCCTTGTTTTGTTAAGAGGATGTTAGACATATTAGACTAAACCCTAGATAGTTTTAGCATAGATTAGCATAGATTAGTGTAGATTAGTCCTTATTTTACCGTTAATCATAGATTAATGCTTGTAATTTGGGAATTCTTCAAGATCTCCATTCAAGCTTGACAACCTTGGATGTTTGTTTTGGGTTCTTCCATTTATGCAAGTTTCTTTCTTCTTTTCATCTTCTAGTATGGTATAATCCCTTTTCCTTCTTCTTAATCTTGTTTTTATCATTCAAGTTTGAATCTTTAGTTCTTGTTTATTGTTTTGTTCTTCATTCTTGCTAGTTTCATTTATGCATCCTCTTGTTCTTGAATTGATTTCTCTTCTTAGTGTTAGTTTTAGTTTGATTATGTTAGAGTAGTGTTCTTGCTAGGGTTAGTAGGGTGATTAGGGTGTTGATTGGGTGATTAAGGGTTTGTTAGAGATGTTGGTGGAAGATTTGGGTTTCGTCTTGGTTTGGTGCACATCACTTGTTTGTTGAAATGCTTGAATGACTAAGTAGTTGCGAATGCTTGTTCTTCTTGTTTTTCTCTTGTGGGTGATAGTTTGTTTGTGGGTTTGGTTCCCTCATTAAGTTTCAAGAGCCCGGTGAGGACGACCCCTAGGTCGGTCTAAGTAGCGAGTGCCCGGATGCGACCTAGGCCACTATAGCGCGCTAGAACCCCGTTTGTCATGTGTGTCGCCGAGATGGGTTATAGGATGAACCTCTAGGTAGGCCTAAGTTGCGAGAGCCCGGACCAACCTAGATTACCCTACTACCTCCTTCACTCTAGCTCTTCCTCGACCATTCCGTTACCCCTTTGACCCCGACCTAATCCTAGCCCGTTTCCTTTGGTTGTTTTCTTGCTTTAGACCTAGCTTAGTCCTAGTCTCCCCTTCCTTAGAATAGCTTGTCTCGAACCTAGTCTAGAACCGTAGCATACCTTAGTCCGACCTCCCGTCCCTGTGGATTCGACCCGACTTACCCTAGCTACCCTAGTTAGGTTAGTTGGTTTTATTTGACGGTTGGGATCCACGACAAATCCCACCCATCAAATTGGCGCCGTTTCCGGGGACGGCGTAGTTTAGACTTTTGTTTGCTTAGTTTTGGACTTTGTTCTTGATTTTTGTGTTCTCTTCTCCTTGTGTATCTCCGTTTTTCTTCTTGTGTGTTACTCTCCCTTCCTAGTGCCTCAAAAGCACTAGGATACTAACGTTTGCTCAAGTGCTTCTAGCTCATTCTAGGTACCAAAGCAACGTTATGGACATGGCTTGTCCAAGCTACCATCAATCATCACGGGACAACTATGGGGCGAATTACCAAAACCCACAACTTTACCAACCATACCAATCTCATCAACAATCTTATGAACCCTCTTCTTATGGTTACCAAGAAGGTTGTCAAGGATCATTCCAACATCCTAACAACTGCCAAACACCCTCACATAACCCACAACCAAATATCCCTAACTTTGAGACTTGTCAAATGTTGGTTCAAATGCAAAAGAGTCAACAAGAGATGATGATCCTATTGCATAAGGGTCAACAAGATTTGAGGATTCTATTGGATAAGACTCAACAAGCGATGATGGCTCAAATACAAGGGGTTAAAGAGGAGCTCAAGGCTCAAATAGAGGTGCAAGATGCTCGCATCAATGCACTCATGGCTCATATCACGATGTCGGCCACTCGAGCTCCACAACATGTTGAGGAAGGTTCATTTGGGCAAGAAGGTCGGGTGTCTCCGCAAGAAAGTCAACCCAACCTTGAAGCTACAAGTGAAGAAGAGAGGGTTAATCATGAGATCATTGTTGAATGTTGCCTGGATAGTGAAGATATGGGAAGAGTAGAGGAAGTTGAAGCTTCAAGGGTCGACAATGAGGAGGGAGTTGAACATGATTATCAAGATAACTCTTGGGGAGCCAATGTATTGGCTATCAAGTTGGATTTGTTTGATTTCCTTCGTGAAGAGCCGGATGTTGACAATCCAAACCCGAGTGAAGAGATGACCCCTCTAGGCCATATTGACAAGGTGAGTGAAAAGGAGTGCAATACTTGGGAGAAAGAAGTAGATGCCTTGGAACTTGCCTTGTATGGGAAATTGGAGGATCCTAAAGCCTCCAATGAAGAAAACTTGATGCCTTCTCCTCCTCTACCGCACTTGATGTCTAGCCCTTTGTCTTTTGAGACGGTTGGTGAAGAGTATCCTTGTCAGGTGGTGGAAAAGAGTTCCACTCTCGACCCCGTAGAAGAAGCGACACCCCTAGGGTGTGATCTCCTACATCATGACACCGAGCACGACTCTAGACCACTATACCTACCGGATGGTCATAAGAGTCGTAGCTATGTTGGTTCCGAAGACCCGGAAGATCACAATAACCCCGAGCATAATGAAGATGATCGCTTCTTCACTCCGACTTGGAAGATCTTAGGAGTGGCTAGGCTCGGCCATGTGAGCTTAAACGAAGATGTTGCTAGGGCATTTGACTTACTCCTTCGAGCTCTTGATGGCTATGGAGGCGTAGTTGGTGAGAGTAACTAGTGTAAATATCTTTTCCCTTTTCTTTTGTGCTTGTATTTGTGTTTATGTTTGTTTGTATAGTTTGGTTTCTAGGATTTGTTAGCCTTTGTGGAATTCTTGTTTATTTGGATTGTTGATGAGCGATGTGAGGGAGGGAATTTGATGTTGTATTTGAGCTTATTGTCATAGGTGTGAAGTGAAGATGATTCCTAGAGAGGAATGGTTAATGATAGAGCTTGGATCGTGAGTATGGAAGTCGGTTTTTGAAGCTTCGGTGAAGCTTTTGGGGTTTTGGAGGTCAAGAAGACCCATCCCGGGCGGGAAGGGAGCTTCCCGACCGGGAAGGATATGCCATCCCGACCGGGAAGGAGCAGTCCCGATCGGGATGGAGGTGCAAAAATTGGAGCTTGCTGGAGTGCCGTCCCGACCGGGAAGGTGGCTTCCCGACCGTGACGAGTGTGTCTTCCCGACCAGGACCATCCATCCCGACCGGGATGGTCCCCTTTCTCCTCTTTTGGCCTCTTCTTCGACATTTGAGCCCACCCAACCATTGTATGCCCCCACCCAACCTCCTTACCCATCCTTGCTCATGTCATATGATCATTACACTTCATTTACATACCCTCACCTCATTTCTCTTCCCTTTACACCGAGTTTAACATCGAATCCTACCCCCCCTCACACCATTACTACCTCAACCATGCGTTTTATCGAGAATGAAGCGGAATAGCAATGATGAAGACAAGCAAGTGCCTATATTGATCTACGAGACGATGGAGCGAGTGAGTTGCTATCCTATTGGTACGGAAACTATCCTTTCTTTCCCATCTTTTATTGCTTGTCTTCCTTTGTTTACTCCCCTTCCCTTATCATTTGTGTCATGGTGGCCTTCGAGGCCTTGGTATATGGTTGCTCCCGACTCTCGATGATGTGACTACATCGAGAGTCATTTCAAAATCCAAAATTTACAAGCTTTTCACCCTTTTTTGTTGGATTTAGTCGGATTTAGGCGGAATCCGGGCTAGGTGACTTGATTACACCTAGCCCTCCCCTCCCATTTCCTTTTATTTCCTTCTTTTTATTTCTTCCCCCATCCGTATCTTTTCTTGTCTCGGCCCTTGGTGACTTGATTACACCCCGGCCGGACACCTTCTACCCTTTTCTTCACTTTATTCTTTGATTTTTAGCTTTATTTTCGTAGTTTCTTTTCCTTTTCTTTTGTCTCTCCGCACACTACGATTGAGCATATGAGGACATTGCTCGGTTTAAGTGTGGGGGAGCGATATTCTAGTATAGTTTAGTTTATTTTCGTAGTTTTTCCGAAAAAATCTTAAAAACCCTAAAAATTTGAAAAATTTCACAAAAATAAAAAAGATTTTCTTTTGTGTCTTTTCCTTTTTGTGTCTTTGTGTCGTGTATTTGTTGTATTGTGTGTGTTCTGCCTCCCTTTTTCCTTATAGGTTGCTTAATCACCGTTGTTTGGAAAGCTTTGAAGACATCCGGTAACATCTTCTAACCCTCTTTCCCTCTTTATTCTTTGTGATGTTTGGAGAAGGTTGTGTTGAGGTGTGCTCGGGTGGAGCTTGTACATACTTGTGGTGGATTTGATGACTTGTTTGGAAAGTCGGGGTGGTGTTTGTGTTGTGTATGTGTTCATTTTGTTTTGTTTTTGTTTTGTTTCTTTTGCTTCTTTTTCTTTCGTTCGTTTTCGTTGAGTCTTTGTTTTGTGTTGTGTTGTGTGTCTTGTGCGTAAACCGTTTTCGAAAACCCGGTTTAGAGGCTAGTGTGTGAGTATCTATTTTTCCCTTCCTAGTAGTGTAAATCGAGTCTTGGACTTTAGTCTAGTAGAATGACCCTAAATCAATGATTTCGTTGGTCCTTTACCTTGAGTCCACCTAGCTTACTAGGGATTTACTACGGGATTTTCTTTTTGACCATTATGACCACCCACGGTGTGAAAAGGCCTTGGTTACCGAGTCTCGTCCTTTAGGTGACCGTGTTCGGAATTGTTTGATTAGTCCAAGTTCTCCCCTTTTTGTGAGTATGAAGGGAAGACGTCGTCCGGACATACCCATTACCCTACCTCCTACGCATATCCACACAATAAGATGCAATTTGTTGAAATCTTCCTTTCTTGTCACAAAGAAATGCCAAAAAAGCCGAATCAAGCCAAAAGGGCTAAGAAAAGAAAAAAAAAGAAAGAAAATGAAAGAAAGAAAAGATTGAAGAAAAAGAAAAGGCACAAAAAGCCAAAAAGAAAATAAAAAAGAAGAAAAAGAAATGGCATGGCAACAAACAAAGCAAAATGTCAAAAAGAAAGAAAAATGCCAAAAGAAAACACGTCTCACAAAAATAATCCCAACATCTCAAAATAAGCCTTTTTCCGACTTTTGCCGTGAAGAGCCTACCAAAGGACCGAGTCCCTAGGAAGGATGATAGCGGCATTAGTCGGTCTTCCCTCATTTTGCATTATTCCACCTTTTTACTTGGACTAGTTAGGCGGTTTTGGACATGGGACGACCCTCTTGGCTCACGCTAAAGGGGGGCGGGGTCTCACTTACCTACAGTGTCGACTAACACCGTGGTTCTTCACTTTCCACTCCGCCGATCGTCCCGTAGTACGTTTTTAGAAAGTTAGGAGGACCTAGGTAAGTTACCAACGTTTTTGTTGCTTTATCGTCATACTATTAGGGTTTAGTTCATCTCGATTTGTATGATTAGCTTGGGAACGTTGTCACTTGCCTCGAGTCCTAAACCGGTGTCTTTTCACCGCTTGTTGAGGGAAGCGGTATTTGTTTTCTTTTGGGTGCAACCGATTATTTGTTTGTTTATGTGTTTGTTTGTTTATGTGTTGTTGTGTCCGGTTGCATCCACAGTTTTATCGCAAGACCCGACTTGCCTTGCGGAGTGCACTTTTCCTCTAAGTGCACTCGCGTGAGTTGAAGGGGCGTAGGGTGCGCTAATATTCATTCGGCTAGTATAGTAGTTAGTATGTGCTTACTCGAGGGCGAGTAAGGGTTAAGTGTGGGGGAGTTGATAAGTGTGATTTGTAGTGCCTATTTTGTAGTGTTTTGGTCCCATTTTCCTCGTAGAATCGCTCCTTGGGAGAGGTTTAGGGGCTTCTTATGCTTCCTGTAGTTCGTTTCAGGTTCCCGAGACCGGTTTGGAAGAGTTGGAGCGATTCCGACTCGATACATACACATTTTGGAGCCAACGGAGTAAAGGAACGATCACTCGATGCCTTGGAGTCGACCCCGAGACCTTGGGACCCAATCCCGAGTCTCCGAGACCCGATCCCGAGTCCCGAGAATCGATGGGAAGCCCATGAGAAGCAAGGAGGGACCATAGAGAGCATATTGGAGGCCTACAGAGCCTTCCCGACCGAGACCAAGTGCCATCTCGGTCGGGAAGAGGTGCACGTTTAAGGAGGGTGCTGTGAAGAGCCGTCTCGGCCGAGACCAACCTTGTCTCGGTCGGGACCACCCCTACCCGACCGGGACCACCCCGTCTCGGCCGGGACGGGCCTGCTGCAGCTCCGCCTTGTTTTCTTTCTTCTCCCTTCCACTTGTAACCCTATATATACTCTTCCCTTGTTTTGTTAAGGGGATGTTAGACATATTAGACTAAACCCTAGATAGTTTTAGCATAGATTAGCATAGATTAGTGTAGATTAGTCCTTAGTTTACCGTTAATCATAGATTAATGCTTGTAATTTGGGAATTCTTCAAGATCTCCATTCAAGCTTGACAACCTTGGATGTTTGTTTTGGGTTCTTCCATTTATGCAAGTTTCTTTCTTCTTTTCATCTTCTAGTATGGTATAATCCCTTTTCCTTCTTCTTAATCTTGTTTTTATCATTCAAGTTTGAATCTTTAGTTCTTGTTTATTGTTTTGTTCTTCATTCTTGCTAGTTTCATTTATGCATCCTCTTGTTCTTGAATTGATTTCTCTTCTTAGTGTTAGTTTTAGTTTGATTATGTTAGAGTAGTGTTCTTGCTAGGGTTAGTAGGGTGATTAGGGTGTTGATTGGGTGATTAAGGGTTTGTTAGAGATGTTGGTGGAAGATTTGGGTTTCCTCTTGGTTTGGTGCACATCACTTGTTTGTTGAAATGCTTGAATGACTAAGTAGTTGCGAATGCTTGTTCTTCTTGTTTTTCTCTTGTGGGTGATAGTTTGTTTGTGGGTTTGGTTCCCTCATTAAGTTGCGAGAGCCCGGTGAGGACGACCCCTAGGTCGGTCTAAGTAGCGAGAGCCCGGATGCGACCTAGGCCACTATAGCGCGCTAGAACCCCGTTTGTCATGTGTGTCGCCGAGATGGGTTATAGGATGAACCTCTAGGTAGGCCTAAGTTGCGAGAGCCCGGACCAACCTAGATTACCCTACTACCTCCTTCACTCTAGCTCTTCCTCGACCATTCCGTTACCCCTTTGACCCCGACCTAATCCTAGCCCGTTTCCTTTGATTGTTTTCTTGCTTTAGACCTAGCTTAGTCCTAGTCTCCCCTTCCTTAGAATAGCTTGTCTCGAACCTAGTCTAGAACCGTAGCATACCTTAGTCCGACCTCCCGTCCCTGTGGATTCGACCCGACTTACCCTAGCTACCCTATTTAGGTTAGTTGGTTTTATTTGATGGTTGGGATCCACGACAAATCCCACCCATCAGCCCACATATAGGCGCACCCAAGACTTATACGACAAGTCCGATTCCCCACGGAGTTATCATCATCGGCTCAGGTATGATTTCCAACTTATGGCTGGCGAGCCCTTTTACGCAAGTCTACTGGACTATAAACGACCCGACCGGAAGTCTGCCAGGTCTTAATCTTCGATTGACTTGGTAGCTACTCTGACTTTCGCCTTGTCCAAGCCTCTGTCAGAGTGGGGGCTCTGTAGACACCCACATTTTGCTGCCAGGTGTCTATAGCAGTTTCCGACAAACACCCGATGATGATCGGACGCAAACGTGCTTTAATATACTCGAAAACGGGCTCAAAATCATTGGCATTTGGCTTGGGCTTTTTACGAAGTACAAATCTCACAAAACCAACTTCAAAATCAGGCCCAGTGGGTCGTTTCGAGTCAAATAAGACTAGTTTGGGTCGAATCCGGCACCAGGGGCAAAACTGTCTTTTAGCGACCGAGTCAAAACCCGGTCAAACATATTTTCGAGACACACGGACCAGCCGTGGCACCTCACGAGTCCGGTTTGAACTCAAACACTACAAAAAATCAGCTACACAAAATATTAAACAAATCCGTTTAAAGATGGAATTTGATCCCAAGAAGAAATTCTATCCGGATATCGAATCAAACACTCGACCGAGCATCAAATACTCGGCCGAGCAGCCCCATTTCAGCCGAGGTACGTTTCTTCTCCACCAAGAAACGGAATTCTCGTTCCTCTCAACCTCTTAAATTTCCTATCCAAACCGGTATTTCTTATCATCCAAGCAAGAATACTTCTCCTAGCTCCTATCGAAGACTTCACCTATAAATAGGACCCTCACATTCAACACTAGACACGATACATACACATCTACAATTCATAAGAAACACACACTTCGAGACTCATACACATAGCATCGAAAGACCGATAGTACAACCCGAGACCCGACAAAAAACCGGCTGCCTCACCCGCCACTTTACACGTCCAAACCAAACCACCATAACTCACCAACATTAACTCAACGCTCCCGTGCCCTAGCCATATTCCGACGAGCCCCGATCCGAGTAAACAAAGCATATTTTGACAGATATTTTTCGGCCTCGGTCAACACGTGTTAATCCATCACGTGTCATAAACTTTTTCAAAATCATGCATATTATCGTATTTATATTTTTTATTCAATCGTTACTAACACGTTTGTTCATCTTTTTAGCAACTCCTTTTTTTATCGTTTGTTTTATTATACTAAAACGAATCTCACATGCTAAATTCAACTTTGACGTTAATTTTCATGCATTAAACCAACTTAGTAACCCGTTCAATTCCTCGCATGTTTAGGGAAAACAATGTTTGCATATCATTCATCGTATTACTAAGGCGCGTATTCAAAAATCATACGATATCTTATTAGAGGCCGCTAATGTGCGGGCGGGGTTGGGTGTTCTTTGTGAACTTTCCAACACGTACCCTCACGCCTTACTCATAACTTCGGTAACCGGATGTCCGAAACCGTTGGCAACGAGAGTCATTCAATACACGGTTTCCGATAATGTCGGTATCGGTATCAAATGCAAAGGGACGAACCCAATAAACTCTGACATCGGAAATGGGCCGTATTTTGCACATGGCCCACTACGACATAGAGTGGGTTCGAACGGGCCCGAACCCCCACAAAGTTCGGTGGCGACTCCAACTTCGATTTAAATTTCAATTCGATCCATTCTCATATGGAGATTCATTCGCCTCCCCAAACCTGGCGTGGCCGCGTCGGGGTGGACCTATGTCATGTCCACACTATTACTACTAATTAACCGTACACACCATCTCCCTCCTCAAGCTTTCACGCCGCACACTCTTTCATCGTCTCTAACCCCACAATCATCCCACGACAGCCCTTACATAATCTTACCCACGTACACACATGGCGAGCAAAAGAAACGATAAGAAATCACGGGATTGAGTCGAGCCGAGTCTAGCCATCAATCACGATCGTGCACACATTCTTAGGTATGTTTAAGTTGTCGACTTTGTTTTAGTATCGTAGGTTGTTTTTTTATTCGAAATAGTGGTGGTCGGGGATCGTGGTATGGTGGTTGTCAAGCGTGGTGCTGGTCTTGCTTGTCGTGAGGCTATCGTGGGTGTTCACGTACTACTATAGTTGTCGGTGTACGTTTGTTACCGTTACGGGTTGATGTTGGTGTGTCCTGATGATGTTGTTGGAGTTGCGTTAATATGGTTCGTATAGTTTCGTGTTGTTGCCGTGTCGGGTTGTCGATGTAGGGTACTCGAGGCTGTTGATGTTGTTGTCGTAATGTTATTGGGACGTTTGTTGTTATTGTGTGACTTAGTTGACTAGGTGGACTAAGTTGTGTCGGCTAATGTGCTAGGATTGTGTAAGTTAGTCAGAGCGGTTTCATTTATACTTTTGTTAGGTCGGTTTAATTTAATTATTACTTTAGTTAGGGTCTGGTTAATCTCATTTTATAATTTAGTTAGGTCGGTCCAGTTTCATTTTATAATTTAGGTAGGTCGGAGTCGATTTCATTTTATAATTTATTTGCGTTAGGGTCATTATTAATTTAAGTATGTAATATTTTACTAGGAGCAGACTTCGTAGAATTTTCATGTTGAATTGTACTACTGACGCGGTGGTGACCTGCTTACTAGGTAAAGTTATCCTTACTCAGTTTACGTTGTATGCATGCCTGTTGTATGATATGGATTGGTATAATGGTGATATTGGAATTTTGGCTTTGTGCCTATTGAGATTGCGGTTGTGTGCCTATTGAAATTGTGGTTGTGTGCCTATTGAAATTGTGGTTTTGTGCTCGGGACCTTCCCTGATGTTTCCTCCTAGGAGAGCCTAGGAGGGGTGTGCACACTCGAACTGACGGCGCATGACTGCGGTCGCGATAGTGATGATAGGAATGATGATATTGATTATGATATTTGTGATGTGGATTGTACTAATATTGTTTAATGCTATCGTGAACTGATCTTGTGTGTATATCTGATGTGTCTGTGATGATCCACTTGACGGTTATGGTCATTTGGGGAGCAGAGATGTTTTCAGGTGCTTGATGGGATGTGCTATTGACTCGGGATGGTATTTACGGGATGGGCGGAGTGCGAAATCATCAGAGTAGTATAGAACCTTGGCCGTTGTATTTCATCTTATTTACTAGACCATCACAGATACTCTTTATCTCTTAGTTTGAAGATTGGATTTTTATAATCTTTTATTAAGTTGTAACGTTCTGGGCACTCTATTATTGTGAGTAATAATGTCTGCTACCTCGGGTTACCGAGATGGTAACACCCGTATTTGTTCGGGATGTCTTGTTAAGTCTCCTAAACAAATGAGGGTGTTACAAAATGGTATCAAAGCGATAGATTCTGGAGCCTGAATAAAAGAATATAGGAATTTAAAATGAACCCCGGTGATAGACCATTAGGAGCCCACTTAAAATCTCTGGTTGAGGAGACGTCTTCATACCAACCTCCGGCCCTTTTGGTTTTGGCCCGGTAACCACGTGTGAGATCTAGAGGAGGTAGAATAGGATGAGTCCGACGGTGATGATGTGAATCTCCTTTGAATTGCATAATTTTATGAGTAGTTATAAGTGTGATGTTTACAATGATATGGGTAATTACAACGTTAATATTAATGTATTATTGTGATGTATGAGCATTTAAGGCTCATGTGTGTGTTATTGTTGTTTTGAAGTAATCATGTCAAAGGATGTAGCTACTAGTTCTACCCTAGGCACTCTGAGTGCCGAAGAAATGGCGCGCTTTAAGGCAACCAATGATGCGCTTTTGGAAGCTTTGAGAAACATCCACGTCCCGAAACCACCAGTGACAGACGCGACCACCATCAGCGCTGAGATAACACGTCTTCGTCCCAGTAAATATGACGGGACGGGTGGGCCGTCGCGGCTAGAGAACTGGGTGAGAGAAATGAAGAAGGTGTTCCAAATCGTGAATTGCTCGGAGAATATGGAGCTGTTCCAAGCTGCATTCTATTATAGTGGCAAGGCCGACTTATTGTGGCACCTTAACTATGACAAGCTTATTGCAGAGCATGAGGAAGGGGAGTATGAGGAGTATGCCTTTGGGTGGAAGAGTCTCGTAGAAGCGCTGAGGGCGGAATTCTTTCCGGAACATATCCGTAGTGCAAAAAGAGCTGAATTTGATCGTTTCACCATGACAGACGATATGACTGTCGAGGACTATTACGACAAGTTTATGGAGCTGGCCACTTATTCTCCTGACCTCAATTTGAGTGCTGAACTATTGGCTTCCCGCTTCGAGAGGGGCTTGTCTGTCAGAATCCTAGAAAGGCTACCCATGGGACTTAATACTGATGTGAAAGAGGTATACTTGAGGGCCGGGCACGCAAAACGATTGGCTGACCGAATTAAGGAGTTGAGAGAGCAAAAGAGGGAGAAGAGAAAAGCCGGATCTGAAGGCACACTCCAGAATGAACCTAAGAGGGGAAACCAGAACCAAGGAATGGTGCGACCTCAATACTTCGAGGGAAACAACTATGGAGGGACAGGGTCCGGTCAGGGAGAAAGGAACGAACTAGTATATGAATGTAAGAATTGTGACCGCAACCACTCCGGTAAGGATTGTAATGGAAAACCCGTCACGTGCTACAATTGTGGGAAAGCGGGACACCGTGCCTATGAATGTTTTGCACCGAAGCAGAATGGGGGTTCGAGTCAAGGGCGTTTTTACTCACTTCTTCAGCAACTTCAGGCAATGTTAACCAGGGGAATCGATACCACGATAACGGGAACCGACATCAGAGAAACTCGAACCGATTACAGGGGAACAGGAATCGGCAACAAGGGAGTTACTATTAGGGGTCAGGAAGCATTACCCAGTCAGCTACAGCCGCTGGGCCAACTACATCTGTTAATGGGGCGCCTGAAGGTAGTAAGAATACTGGGAAGCTCTTTGCTACGGGGAAACAAGCTGCTAAGGAGGACACATAAGTTATCATGGGTACCTTTCTCGTTAACTCGAAACCTTCTTTTATTCTGTTCGATTCTGGGGCAACCCATTCATTTGTAGCCTGTAACCATGTACCGAGTCTAGGGCTAGTGGATTTTGAAAATATAGCTGATGATATAGTCACACCCTCGGGGAAGTCGGTTAGGAGTACAAGAATCTTTTGAAATGTGTCTTTAATAATTGGGGGAGTTGACTTGCCAGTTAATTTAATAGAGTTTCCCTTAGATGACTTTGACATTATCCTGAGAATGGATTGGTAGGGACAGTTTAGAGCCCAGATTGATTGTACCCTCAAGAAAGTGTCATTAAGAGGTCCGAAGGGCGTTAGAGTGTCTTATAGAGGATTTGGGGTAAAGCCAACTGTGAAGATCATAGCAGCCATTACCCTGAAGACCCACCTGAAGAAGGGAAGTCCGTTATTCTTGTGTCATGTACGGGATACTCGGGCCGAGGAGTTGTCTTCTGACTCAATACCTGTAGTGAACGAATTCGAAGACGTATTTCCGGAGGAGATCCCGGTGTTACACCAAAGCGAGAGGTTGATTTCGGTGTCGAGTTGAAGCCAGGGATGAGACCTATCTCTAAGGCACCGTACCGTATGGGGCCTAAAGAGTTGACTGAGTTGAAGAAGCAGTTGGAGGAATTCATGGATAAGGGATATATCAGACCAAGTGTGTCCCCGTGGGGTGCTCCTGTCTTGTTTGTGCAGAAGAAGGATGGGAGCATGAGATTGTGTATTGATTATAGGGAGCTGAATAGTGTCAGTGTGAAGAATCAATACCCTTTGCCTCGTATTGATGATTTATTCGATCAACTGAGTGGGGCCGATATCTTTTCAAAGATTGATTTGAGGTCCGGTTATCACCAGTTGAGGGTCAAGAATGAAGATATTCCTAAGACCGCATTCAGAACGCGGTATGGCCACTATGAATTTGTGGTGATGCCGTTTGGTCTAAGTAATGCTCCTGTTGTTTTCATGGATTTGATGAACCGAGTTTTCCGCCCCTACTTGGACAAGTTCGTTGTGGTGTTTATCGATGATATCCTAGTATATTCAAGGAACCGAGAAGAGCATGCAGAGCATTTGAGGCTCGTGTTACAATTACTCCGAGACAAACAGTTGTACGCTAAGTTATCAAAGTGTGAGTTCTGGTTGGAGAAGGTCGCATTCTTGGGACACGTGGTTTCGAAAGAGGGTGTATCTGTAGACCCGAGCAAGATCGAAGCTGTCTCAAAGTGACAGGCGCCAAAGAATGTGGCAGAGATCCGGAGTTTCTTGGGGTTAGCCGGGTACTATCGAATGTTCGTGAAGGACTTCTGGAAGATAGCAAGACCGTTGAGTAACCTTATGAGGAAGGAGATTTGGTATCGGTGGGATGACAGCTGTGAGAGGGCGTTTCAAACTTTGAAAGAGCGTCTGACTACGACACCAATCCTGGCGTTACCCAAAGGGAGTGAAAATTTCGAGGTGTACACTGATGCATCGAAAAATGGGTTGGGTTGTGTACTGATGCAGAATGGCAAAGTCATTGCGTATGCTTCACGTCAGCTGAAGACTTACGAAGAGAACTATCCAACTCATGACCTAGAACTTGGGGCAGTGATGTTTGCTCTGAAGATATGGAGACATTA
The DNA here is from genome assembly GCA_958450325.1 of Agrostemma githago. Lineage (NCBI taxonomy): Eukaryota > Viridiplantae > Streptophyta > Magnoliopsida > Caryophyllales > Caryophyllaceae > Agrostemma > Agrostemma githago. The sequence goes on along the minus strand of OY288255.1, from coordinate 22,124,040 downwards.
TTTGTATGGGGCAACATTCAAGGTGTTTTTAGACCACAAGAGTTTGAAATACATCTACACACAGAGTGAGTTGAATATGCAGCAGAGGCGATGGATTGAGTTAATCGGAGATTATGATATGGAGATTTTATACCACGAGGGAAAGCAAACGTGGTGACCGATGCTCTAAGCAAGAAGTCTGTGCATTCTCTGAGTTTGGATATGTCCAGATTGAGGTTAAGGGATGAAGTGCAACAGATTGGGATTCATGTGATAAGGAAAGGGAAAAAACGTCGGACTTGGCGATTCAACTAGAGTTGTACGCCGAAATACGAGAAGAGAAGTTTTTGGATCAGAAGTATCTAATGTGGCGAGCCCGTATTGAGAGAGGTGAACCCTCAAATCTCACCATTCACCCAGACGGGAGCCTCCAGTTCAATGATAGGTGGTGGGTGCCGGAAGGAGGAGAATTAAGGAGGAAAATCATGACCGAGGCGCATTGTATTTCTTACTCGGTACATCCGGGTGGGGACAAACTGTATAAGGATCTAAAGAAGACATTTTGGTGGGAGAACATGAAAAGAGAGGTGGCCGAGTTTGTGTCTAGATGTCTGACTTGTCAAAAGGTCAAGAGTGAACACAAACGACCACAGGGTAAGCTGCAACCCTTGGAGGTAACAGAGTGGAAGTGGGACTCCATTTCCATGGATTTCATTGTAGGTCTGCCGAGAACCCCAAAAGGGAATAATATGATTTGGGTCATAGTAGATCGACTCACCAAGTCGGCTCACTTCGTACCAATGAAGGATACGTGGAGTAAGGCTGAGCTAGCAATGGCTTATAGGAGACATGTTCTGAAATTACATGGAGTACCTAGGGACATTGTGTCAGATCGTGATTCGAGGTTCATATCGAAGTTTTGGCAGGAGCTGCAAGAATCCTTGGGTACACGATTGAAGATGAGTACAACATTTCACCCTGCTACTGACGGTCGGACAGAACAGACCGTACAGACCCTGGAAGATATGTTACGGGCATGTGCATTGGAATTTTGAGGTTCGTGGGAGGATCGACTGGATTTGATTGAGTTCTCCTACAACAACAGCTACCAAGCTAGCATTCATATGGCACCGTTTGAAGCTTTGTATGGGAGGAAGTGTAGGCAATGTTGTCAAGATCGGGATTCTACTTTGGATCGATACAGAGGGTAGAATCGAATCAGTAGAATCGGATCGTAGAATCGTAAGATTCTACAAACTCACCAATGTTGTTTTTTGTTTAGCGAAAAACTATGATTGAAGATCAAATTACTTATTTATTAATAATTAATGATTTTAATAATCATTTTATGAACTTTTTCTACGACTTTAATGAAAGTTGAGTTTTACTATGTCATTATGTAAAAATATATATTAGTTTTTTACTATTAATTTGGATCGTAGGATCGTATTATGATCCTACTTTTAGAAATTTTCAAATTAACAGGATCGTAAGATTCTACAACCATGATAGAATCGTAAGATCCAGGATCGGTCAAGCATTTTTAGATCGTAAAATCGTAGAATCGTAGGATCGAATCATGATTCTGACAATAATGAGTGTAGGAGCCAGGTATGCTGGGACGAGAAGGCCGATGCAGTAGTGCTAGGGCCCCACATGATTCAGAAGATGATCGAGCAGGTACATGTAATCCAACAGAAGATGCGAGCGGCACAAGATCGTCATAAGAGCTATGCTGATCTCCACCGCCGAGAGGTTGAGTTCGCTGTGGGTGACAAGGTCTTGCTGAAAGTGTCTCCTATGAGAGGGGTTATGAGGTTCGGGAAGAAAGGCAAGTTGAGCCAAAAGTTTATTGGGCCGTATGAAATTTTGGAGAGGATAGGGGAGGTGGCGTATCGGTTAGCACTTCCCCCAACTCTCGATAAAGTCCATAATGTGTTTCATGTTTCCCAGTTGAGGAAATACTTGAGTGACCCGTCTCACATTATTGAACCCGAGACGATCCAGTTAGATGATTCTCTTACTTATGAGGAGGTTCCCAAGGAAATTTTGAACCAAAAAGTTCGGAAAACCAGGGGAGGAGAAACAGCTCTTGTCAAGGTTTTGTGGTCTAATTACAATGTTGAGGAGGCCACTTGGGAAACAGAAGCATCGATGCAGAAACGTTTCCCTCATCTCTTCGATCAGGTAATTACTTCGGTTACGGGGACGTAACCTTGTTTTTAAGGAGGGTAGAATGTAACAACCTGATTTATGATTTATGCTAGTATCGTATAGATTCTTGTTTTCGTGCTTCGTTGTTAGGAAGATAGTTCCTTAGAGTTCCATCAAAGTGTGGTAAGTTCTTTATAAGAAGGGTAGACTGTAATACCCCGTTCCGGTTACTTATATGAGTTTGGTGATTATTGGGTGAATCATCAATTATTGATTAGTTGGTCGGCCAGGATGGACTAGTTAGTTGTTCCGTAGGGGGAAGGTGAACTTCGGGACGAAGTTCCTTATAAGGAGGGTAGATTGTAATAACCCATATTTTAATACTTGTATTTTATGTTATCTCGGGTCTTTTCTATGGGTAGTATGTATTACTGTTTGACCCGTTACTTTTATCCTTTACTAATACCCGTAATTTATATATAAGTCAAACCCGAGTCAAGAAAGTCCAGTCGAATTAGACATAAAAATCAATCTCGAACAAAAGAGTCTTGACCCGTTTAATCCCAAGCAAGTAAGTAAAAACCCAACCCAAAAGTGGGCCTCACACACCTAAAATTTGTATGATTAACCACACTCCCTATAACACTTTTAAAATGTCCACTTAAAAACCTATTACTACTAATTAACCGTACACACCATCTCCCTCCTCAAGCTTTCACGCCGCACACTCTTTCATCGTCTCTAACCCCACGATCATCCCACGAAAGCCCTTACATAATCTTACCCACGTACACACATGAGGAGCAAAAGAAACGATAATAAATCACGGGATAGAGTCGAGCCGAGTCTAGCCATCGATCACGATCGTGCACACATTCTTAGGTATGTTTAAGTTGTTGACTTTGTTTTAGTATCGTAGGTTGTTTTTTTATTCGAAATAGTGGTGGTCGGGGATCATGGTATGGTGGTTGTCAAGCGTGGTGCTGGTCTTGCTTGTCGTGAGGTTACCGTGGGTGTTCACGTACTACTATGGTTGTCGGTGTACGTTTGTTACCGTTACGGGTTGATGTTGGTGCGTCCTGATGATGTTGTTGGAGTTGCAGTAATATGGTTCGTACAGTTTCGTGTTGTTGCCGTGTCGGGTTGTCGATGTAGGGTACTCGAGGCTGTTGATGTTGTTGTCGTAATGTTATTGGGACGTTTCTTGTTATTGTGTGACTTAGTTGACTAGGTGGACTAAGTTGTATCGGCTAATGTGGTAGGATTGTGTAAGTTAGTCAGAGCGGTTTCATTTATACTTTTGTTAGGTCGGGTTAATTTCATTATTACTTTAGTTAGGGTCGGGTTAATCTCATTTTATAATTTAGTTAGGTCGGTTCAGTTTCATTTTATAATTTAGGTAGGTCGGAGTCGATTTCATTTTATAATTTATTTACGTTAGGGTCATTATTAATTTAAGTATGTAATATTTTATTAGAATCACACTTCGTAGAATTTTCGTGTTGAATTGTACTACTGACGCGGTGGTGACCTGCTAACTAGGTAAGGTTGATCTCGGGACCTTCCCCGATGTTTCCTCCTAACTGTCCTAAGTGAGCCTAGGAGGGGTGTGCACACTCGGACTGATGGGGCATTACTGCGGTCGCGATAGTGATGATAGGAATGATGATATTGATGATGATATTGTACTAATATTGTTTAATGCTATCGTAAACTGATCTTGTGTGTGTATATCTGATGTGTCTGTGATGATCCACTTGACGGTTATGGTCATTTGGGGAGCAGGGATGTTTTCAGGTGCTTGATGGGACGTGCTATTGACTCGGGATGGTATTTACGGGATGGGCTGAGTGCGAAATCATCAGAGTAGTATAGACCCTTGGCCATTGTATTTCATCTTATTTACTAGACCATCACAGATACTCTTTATCTCTTAGTTTGAAGATTGGATTTTATAATCTTTTATTAAGTTGTAACATTTTGGGCACTCTATTATTGTGAGTAATGATGTCTGCTACCTCGGGTTACCGAGATGGTAACACCCGTATTTATTCGGGATGTCTTATTAAGTCTCCTAAACAAATGAGGGTGTTACAAAAAGAGTAAGCATATAATATACTGAAATTTAATGAAATCTTTTCTACAAACATTCACATAAAAATATTAAGATAGATGATTCTTGCAACAAATATATGTTAAAAATATATTTAGGGTTGTTAATTGAGGATTATATTTAAACTTTTTTTTCAAAATTGAAAGGAAAAATTCAAACCTTGATTTTCTTGAGGAGTTCATGATCGTTCATCTCGAAATTGCAGTAATTAGTGATAATTAAATAATTTTTTAATCCCTACGTAAATTAAACACCATATTTGATTCAAAAGTTATTAGTTCAAAAGATATCAAGTCCAATACAATTGATTCAAAAAAAATTAAAATGTATGAAATAATTAGATTAAATTCATCATTGATAGTTCTGCAAAACCCAATGAACAAAAACAAATAACAAACGATTAGTCACATAAAATAAAAAAATCTCGGTGATATAAATATAAATTAATGATAGAAAAATTGTAGATGACTATAATAATAGATGAATGAAATTATACAATAGTGAATAATAGATGAGAGAAAATATCCTTTATTTATTAGAACAAAGACCAAGGCAGCTGAGGTGGCACAACTCATTGGTCTCCATTCTGAAACACTCAACTCACATTAATCCAGAGTTATTTTAGGCAATTATGCAAAATCTTCCTAATCAAGCTATAATATGTTGCATTTAACGCCTTGGGCTCCACAGTTTGGGCTTGTCAATCCCTCTTCATAATCCCGTCTTCGCACTGAATTAACCTGGACATTATACCAGCTAAATTATCCTTTAATATTACAGTATCCCTAATGCATCTATTTCAGTATCCTTTAATATTTGCAAATATTTTTCCTGATTCGACTTTTTTTTTAAAAAAAATTCTGTTCATTTCAAACACTATTTTGTCCGTCAATTTTTATATATTCTTTGAAACACTAATTAATTTGACACATACCTTCTGATAATGTTACTTAAAACAGTCTATTCTTTTATATTAAAATTATAACAAAAAAAGTAAATTTATCTCTTATATATTAAAGAAGGCACCACTAACAATGAGGTGACCATATCAATGGGGTTTTGAACCCACAACCTTCAAACCAATTTTCAACATCTTAACTAATGCACCATTTCAATATTCATTGTTAAAATTGTATAAAAACAATACATATACTTTATAGGCCTGAGAGAATTACAGAATAATTAATTCACATTTCCCTATAATTCACACTTGAGATCTATATTGCTTTTCTATATCTAATTAATTGAAAATCTAAATTCATAAGTTAATATTCGAATAAGTCCTACATTGTTCATTCATTTACGTGTCATTAGAATTTTTTGGCTGACATTGTTGATTATGACGCTTACTAAATCTAAAATGTCTTAAACGAAACCCCGTGATTATTCAAGAGTATTCCACTACTTTATTTCCAATTCATTTTGTACATGAATAGTTGAATACTACTCCTATAAAATACTCGAAAAAAAAAGGTTATGGGAGATCGTCTGACAATATGTATCTGGACGGGATACATTTACCTTTTACACTCTGTTTAAAAAAATTAACAGAGGGTACAAAAAATGGATGTAGAAATAAAAACACTAAATTAAGTAATGATAATATTTTAGGGTCGCAACTCGACCCGTTGAGTCAACGAAATTTAAAATTGATAAAATATTTATATTTATATACTTCAGTATAGTTATCTTTGTATTTATAATTAAGCAATTAATATTTTAAATAAAAATATAAACAAATTTTCAATTTAATACATACGAGTATTTTTTTTACCATTTAATAATAAAATAATTCAATATTTTCTTTTAAATATAAACATTATAGTTGAAGAATATAAAAATAGTGTTATACTCTTAAATAAATAAAAACTTGATGAGAAAAATATTTTTTGAGCTTAAATCGTCGGTATATTTTGTATTTTAATTAAATATTTTAATTACTTATTATTGATTAATTGATAATAATAATAATAATATTTATTAATTGATCATGGTATCTTTTTAATCATATTGTGTTGGTTAAATTTCTATGTCGTTTTGTAGAGGTATACTTCAATAAGGAAGAAATTAGATGGGTCTGCTAAGTTGAAGAAAAACTGAGAAGTTGTACGGAAATTGGATGTGTTTTAAGTCTCGAGTTTTGAGATTGAATGTGTTTTAAATCTCAAATTTTAAGAATTTCACCTCAAATGCACATTTTATTCTCACTAAAGAAAATTTTATTTTATTGTTCTAATTTCTCTTGATTGAAGAATTATGCACGTTGAGTGAGGAGTTGTACAAAGATTCTGCCCTTATCATGCAATAACTAGGGGCGGCTAAGAGGGGGTTCAGGGTAAGCGGCGAAAGTGGGTCTCCAAATACCTTGAGTTGATTTGCACAAGATATGAAAGACGCCTTATTTATACAATGGAGCATGATCAACTTTCTTACTCTTCGTGTTAATGAAGGAATTTTGGAGTGGTAATCCGAGAAAGATAATTTTAGGGGTAATTAGATAAGATAAGTGAGGTGTCTAAATGTGTAAGAACACCAACTTGATTGGGTGTGGTGATTTCTATTATTGGTTGTCCTCTTTTAATATTTTGTATTTTAATTTGTATCAAATTTCCGTGAAAATATGTTGTTCAGTATTTAAAATTACTTTAAAGTAATTCACGGTCAAGTTTTTCATAAAACATGTCATCTCTCTAAACTATTGATTCTACGTAACGTATACTTTTTCGTTTTTTCAAGTCAAATTTGTTTCCCACGGACCCACATGAGTTCTAACACTTAGATACTGACCATACCGTAAAAATATTATTCCTCTAAATTCAATAATTTCACAGATGTATCACGCAAGAATGTCTTTCTGTTATTCTGCTTATTAATTTTTTTCAATATGTTCTAATGGCACAGAAAACACTTCAACTCCGTGAATTTTCACAGGTGAGTACACTAGTAGATGATTAAACTGACCAAACTGTAGATGAAGAAAATTGCTTATCAATGAAGGCCCAACTCTGATTGAAAAAAAATCAATGTTGATCAGCAATTCTTGATCACCAGTCTTCTTGATCATCGTCTACAACCTCACCCGAAACCTGCGATAAAATTGGGGGTTAAAAAAAACATGAATTAGCTTGCAAACAAAAAAAATCTATAACCTTACAAGAATAAGATACAATCCATGAAAAAAATAAATTATAACCCGAAATGAAGTTGAGATGAATAAGTATTATGCGATGAATGCAATCCGACAATTAGAGTAATTACTGATTTATAAACCATGCAAGGATAAAGATACACGTAAATTATAGGTGAGATCTTTGTGATTTGTTGAACTTGTAAATGAACTTAGTCCTAAATCTAAACTTAGTTCAAAGAAAATTACATCGTATATTTAATAGCTTACCCTAAATTGAAAGATATAGAGATAATGCAATCACACAATTAGAATAAATACTGATTCCATAACCAATAAATCGTATAATGAATTATTGTATTAATATAATATTCAGCGAGATTATTGTATTAACTTAAACTCTGTTTTTAATATATTCAGTGAGAATATATGTTAATACAATATTACTTAATTACCAAAATTTCCGTAAGATACTTGCCATAAAATATGCAAATTTTGAAATTGTGGCAAATATGATCTCCTAATACCTCATAATATTTGATATATTCACATATATTACCTATGAATGTAAACATGAAAATCATAATATCACACAATATGCCTAATTACGCAATATTGGTTGAGATATTATAATACCTAATTATAAGATTGAGAAGGAATAATTATGGAATATGCCAAAAAAACGCAATATTGGTTGAGATATTATCATGATAATCTATTCCGATATCTGAACTTAGGGCTCGTTTGGTTGATGCGGGAAGTGGAAATTCATGGGAAGTGGAAAATCATGGGAAATAAATTCCCGTTCCTAATTCACGGGAAGTTTTAAAAAATGTTTGGTTGCCTATGTGGGAACTCAATTCATGGGAATTGCAAGTTACCGAGAGGGGTATCGGTAAGCAACTTCCTGCATTTATGTAGGAAGTTAATTCCTCCCGAAGTTCTACTTCCTCCATATGTGGAAAGTTGAGGCAAACAAACAACTTCAATATTTTGCAATTCAAACAAACAAACAACTTCCATATGTGGGAAGTTAATTCCTCCAGAAGTTCTACTTCCCATGATCTTAAGAGCCAACCAAACAAGGCCTTAATTTCTTTATTTATTGTAAATATTTAAAGTTACGGTATGAATAAAGTAATTCAATATTTACTGAACTACAAAATACTCAAATTGGTTGAGATAATGTCGTGAAATTTGTACAAAGATTTCGGTCAGATTTTAAATAAGCAATACGGAGTATAAATATTTATATACGTCAAATTTTTAATAAGACGTTTAAATAATATATTAATAACATATAATTTCCAATAATACGTAAAATTGTGCATAGAAATGTAAACTAGTGCATGTATGTAATATATATATATATATATATATATATATTTATATATATATATATTTATAATCAAATTTGAATTAAGCAATACGGAGTATAAATATTTATATACGTGTATTTTTCTTTTTGGTACTACATACGTAATTTTTTTAATAATACGTAACAATATATTAATAACACGTAAAAATTTACATAGCAATGTAAACACGGTGCATGTATAATGTATAATAATATATATAACATTATATACGTGATATATGATATAATAATATAAATAATGTAACAATAAGTAAATATAATATATACATACGCGAATATTTTGTGCGTGTGTATATACATATGCGAATATTTCACGTGAATATAGTTATTATATATGTGAAGAGGAAGATCTCGTAATATATATGTAAATAGGTAATGTCAGTTTTGCCCCTACATTTTGCATAGGACTGGAAAAACTTTAAGTGATTGGACGATTATGTCCATTTAATGAGGGAGCTTGGATGAGTGTTTTTTGTGAAATCGTGCCGCCACGTCACTGCGTTTGGTTCCTTCTTTAATATAATAATAATAATTATTATTATTAAGATTTTTCATCACACATTACATTACTTTTTGCTTAGCATAGAAGTTACGTTCTTTTCCCGGTTTTCTTTGCAAGATACATCAAACTCCGTTCTTCCCTTTTCCGATCTTGAATTATTCGGTATCGATACATTTAGTTTCAATTTTAATTTCAATTTAAATTCTCTAGTTTAATTCTCGTCTTAATTCATCGTTTGTTTTCGTAGTAATTTTCAGTTTTTGCTTATTATTTGTTAGTGTAGAATTATTATCGTTCCTCGTAGTTTAATTCAATTCGTATTCACTATGTTTATTTGCAATTCGTATTTTGTGATTTTAATTATAATCAATATGTGTAGGTAATTAAATTTTATCTAGGGTTTAAGGGGATTGATGTGTATTAATTGGGTTATAGTAAATTGACCCGTCTCTGATCATATGAACTATCGCCTGAATATTGTTTTAATTCTGATTGATTGATTATTGGCCAGGATTAATTAATTAGTATCACAATTAGGACTTTTCTTCGACTGGGTTAAGGACTAATTAGGTCACGATATTTTGGGTAGACTAGCTTAATTCTAGCGACCGCAGGTTAAGTTTAGTTCTAAAGTTTGTAGTAGTACCGAGCGAACCTAACCTTAGACAGTTCGATAATTGACCTGTTAGTTGACTCCCTGACCCGATTGATATTTATTGTGAACCTGAGACCTTAAACTCTTTTATTATTGATTTACCTTTTAGTAATTAGATGTCAGCCTACTAAATAACCAGAAAAACAGTGACCTGTAGTCTTAAGTCTAGACCATAGAACAAGTATTTAAGTCCTGTCTCCTTGTGGTTCGACCCCTACTTCACTATCCGCATTAGTTAGTGGACCTTAGGGTATCTTTGATTAGGGATACGACTACCCCTGTCAAATTTTGGCGCCGTTGCCGGGGAGACAGTGTTATTTATTTACTTGTTTTGTGTTATAGTCTTTTGATTGCTTGTCTCGAGGAACTTCAGTTCCTTGAGACCGTTTCTCACATTTTTTCTGTAGTTTCCTCGTAAGCCCAGGTCCTCTCGATATAGGCTACGTACCACCATTGATAAGTGTAGTTTGTAGTGCCTATTTTACTGTGTTTTGGTCTCATTTTCCTTGTGGAATCGCTCCTTGGGAGCGGTTTATGGGCTACTTATGCTTCCTTTAGTTCGTTTCAGGTTCCCGAGACCATTTGTGAAGAGTTTGAGCAAATCCGACTCGATACATACACTTTTTGGAGCCAACGAAGTGAAGGAACGATCACTCGATGACTTGGATTCGACCCCGAGACCTTGGTACCCAATCCCGAGCCTCTTAGACCCGATCCCGAGTCCCAAGAATCGGTGAGAAACCCATGAGAAGCAAGGAGGGACCAAAAAGTTCTTATTGGAGGCCTACAAGACCCATCCCCGACGGGAATGGCCTCATCCCGTCCGGGATGAGGTGCACAAAAGCGAGTGCTACTGACCTGGGTCCATCCCGGTCGGGACCAGCCCGTCCCGGTCGGGACCATCCCGTCCCGGTCGGGACCGTGGAGCTATAGCACGCAACTTATTGTTTCATCCTCCTTCATTCTTGTACCATATAAATACTTCCCTCTTGTATTGTTTGCATATCTTATCTTACCCTAGACTCTCTTAGGCCTCCATTAAGAATTCATAACCCTAGATTAGTGTTCCACTCATTAGCTTAATTCTCTCCTTAATCCTTAGTTAATCTTTGTTAATCTAGTTTAGTTAACCTTGTATTAAGTGGAAACTTGAAGATTCATCCAAGCTTGACAACCTTGGAGTTGATTTGGGTTCTTATTTATGCAAGTTTAGATCTTTTCTTTCATCTTGTTGTTGGTATAATCTCCTTTACTCTTGTTCTAGTTTATTTACTCAAGTTTCCATCTTTATATATTGTTATTGTTCTTGTTGTTCATAATGGATGTTTGGTTTATTGTGTTGTTTTCTCTTGTTAATGTTATGGTTAGTTTGATAATGAGTGAGTAGTCTCCTTGTGGGGTTAGTAGGGGGATTAAGGGTAGATTATAGTTGATTAGGGTTGATTAGGGGTAAAGGGTGAATCTTTTGTTGCTAGTCACATATTGGGCACTCTATGTGTTTGTTGAATTGCTTGTGTGAGTAGTAGTGGCCAATGCTTCCCATACTTGTGCTCATCTTCTCATTGTTTGTCTATTGTGTGATTGTGTTGAGAATAGTCGTAGACACGAGAGTGCGGACTAGGGTTTAGACGCGAGAGCGCGAACCTACCTCGACATCGGTCTACGTAGCGAGAGCCCGAACCGATCCTAGCAACTAGGAGACACCTACACCCTTGATCACCCAATTACCCTACTACACTTAAGAACCCGACCTACCCCACTTCCTTCCAAATTTGATTTCTCTAGCTAGTTAGTCATCATTCCTCTAGTTGTTAGTTTCATTAATCCTAGTTATTTCAATTAGTTCATTTTGCATCTTTTCATTGTTCTAGTCATTGTTAGCCTAGTTCATATCACTTCCTCCATCATAGTTTGTCAATTATTGTCTTCTTTGTGTTGTTTTGGTAGCCTAGTCTCGTTTTAGGCCGACTTAGTTTAGACTTCGCAATACCGTCTCCGTGGATACGATCCCGACTTGCCCTAACTACCCACTAGGATTAGCTGGTTATTTATTGTTGGTTGGACCCACGATGAATCCTTCCATCAATTTGGCGCCGTTGCCGGGGACGGTGCATTGTTTAGACTTAGTTTGCTTATAACTAGACTTAGTTACCCTTCTTTGTGCTCTTCTATCATCTCTTATGCATATTTTGTAGTTTTGTCTTGTTTTCTTAGCTTTCTTTTCTCTTTGTCTTTCGATTGTGCTTGTTTATTGTCGTTGCCTAGTGCCCATAAAGCACTAGGTGTTCTCACGTTTGTTCTAGTATGTAGTGTATGCCTAGGAGGGGAGGCGATTTCTTTCTCTTTAATCAAGAGCCGAAAAGACTCTTTCGAGCCTTTCGCCAACGGACGATTGACCGGGTTAGAATCTCTCAACCAAGCGCTAGCAATACCCATCAAGAGCAAGCTCAAGGATCCGACTTTGACGAGTCACCTCGAGAGACGGCCGGAGGGACCTTCATCAATCTCTTCCCCCCTCTACATCTTCTTCAACACCGTCTACACCATCGTCTCCCTTACATCCAATTATGCCGAAGTTTTCATCTCACTCCACTTTCACCGAGGATGTCTTGCCGGGAGCGAGTGCTATACCGGATACATATACCGGGAATTTTGTGGCAAAGACACAATTCATACAACTTGTGGAGAGAAACCAATTTAGTGGTTTGCCCACCAAAGACCCGCACCAACACATGGAAACTTTCTCCGATTATTGCGATGCTATTTCTCAAACCGGAGTTACTCAAGATCAAATCCGTTGGGTACTCTTCCCGTTCTCTCTCATTGGAAAGGCAAAGCAATGGATTAAGAGTCTCGATAGGGCAACCATGGGTATCGATACTTGGAAGAAACTTGCATTGGCGTTCTACCAAAAATTTTACCCTCCGGAGAAGACAAATTTGCTTAGGGCCTCCATCACCGGTTTCCAACAACGGGATGAAGAGAGCCTCTATGAAGCTTGGGAACGGTTTAAATCTTTGGTTAGATCATGCCCCCACCATGGACTTTCACAATGGTTCTTAGTCCAACAATTTTGGAACGGTCAATATGAGGACTCAAGAGCTATACTCAATATGGGCTCCAATGGTAGGTTTACCGAGGTCGATGACGATCAAACTTGGGCGAGAATTGAAAAGATGGCGGTGCATAACTCCCAATACTCAAGATCTAGAAAGGCGAATCGAGGAGGTAGGCACGAGGTCGATGCCATTACACAATTGAGCATTGACCTTGGGGCTCAATTAAGAACTCACATGGAGACTATTGACAAGAAGCTCCAAAGCCACCTTAATTAAGTTCAAAGCTCTACTTCCTCCAACCAACACTCGATTCATGAAATTAATGCTTTGGGAGTTGTGTCTCCTATGCCTTATTATGGGATGTGCGATATGTGCGGGATAGTTGGACATGAATCTACACATTGTCGGGGAAGTATTGAGCAAGTGAACGCCTTTCAAGCGTTCAAGCAAGGTGCCTCTTATCCTAATACGCTCCAAGCTTCCCATCAAGTCCCTCAACAACAAGCCTCTCAACATCAACAACAACATCGTCCCTATGTTCCACCTCCCTTAAGGGACAACAATCAAGGTTACCAAGGTTATGTGGGTAATCCAAGACCATTCAACAATTTCAAGCAACATAACCAAGGTAACTTTAACAACAATCAAGGGTTCCAACAAGGGAACTTCAATCAAGGAGGTTTCCAAGGAAACCTAAACTTTCAAGGACATCAAAACCATAACCAAGGACACCAAAACTACAACCATGGCAACAATCAAGGCCTTAATCAAGGAAACTCTCATGGGTTCCAAGGGAACCATCAACAACAACAAGCAACCCAAGGTGCTAGACAAGAAAGCAAGCCTAGGAGCCGGTCTCCTAGTCATGATTATGGTACTCCATTAGCTCTCACCGACACTCCGCATAATCCACAATCTCCACCTCGGGATTTCAACGTGCAAAAATCTATGATGGATATGCAAAGGAGTACTCAAGAAATGCAAAGAAGCCAAATGGAGATACAAAGATCCCAACAAGAAATGATTGCTCAACTTCTAATGGATAACAAGGAAACAAAAACTCATATGAAGATGCTTGAGACTCAAATATCTCAACTTGCTTCGGGAAGTTCTTCAAGACAAAGGGGGCAATTACCTCCTCAAGGTGAAACTCCGAAAATTGAGCATGTCAATGCCATCAACTTAAGGAGCGGTGCTACCTATAATCCTCCCGTACCCCATAGTGAGCAAGAATCAAGGCAAGAAGTTATACCTTTCTCTCAAGGCAATTCAAGCAAGGAAAATCCAATGGAGGAGCAAGTCTTAGAGGAGATCGAAAAACCCCATGAAGACAAGCTTCCCCCGCTTCAAGGAAAAGACAAGGGTAAAAGGAAAGTGTCATTTGAGGAGTCTACCCCGATTGAGCAAAACAAGTTCCATATCAAGTTGCCTTTCCCAAGAAGGCAAATGAAGACCAAGGTGGATTCTCATTACGAAAAGTTCCTTAACATTGTGAAGAAATTGGATGTTAGTGTCCCATTCACCGAGCTACTTACCCAAATCCCACCATATGGAAAATTTATGAAAGAAATCTTGGCTAGGAAGAGGTCCATCGACAAGGAAGAGACGATAGCGTTCACGAGGGTGGTGAGCGAGCTTATTCAAGGTTCTACGCTTCCTAAGTTGAAGGATCCGGGTAGTTTCTCGATCCCATGCACTATAGGCAACTACAAGATTGAAAGAGCGTTATGTGATTTGGGTGCGAGTGTGAGCATCATTCCTTATTCCATTTGTTTCCGACTCGGGATGAAGGAGCTAAAGCGTACGTCCGTTACACTCCAAATGGCCGATAGTTCATTCAACCGACCATTGGGGATGCTTGAGGATGTGCCGGTACGAATCGGGAAGTTCTTCATTCCGGTTGACTTCATTGTGCTCGATATGCCGGAGAATGCTATCACTCCCATTATCCTTAGGCGCCCATTTCTACACACCGCCGGTGCTATGATCGATGTGAAGAACGGTAGGATCACATTCGAGTTAGGCGAAGAAAAGATCGTGTTTGACCTCCAAGGCAACACCTCGCCTACTAATGAGGATTCTTGTAAGATGATCCACACCATGAATGACATCGATCTAGGGGATAATTCGGGACAAAGCTTGAAGAACAATTCCTATGAGCTTGAGGATGATGATTCTGAAATTGGGGCGGATGAATGCCCATGTGATGTGCTTGATGACAAGTTGAAAGGCAAGGAAAAAGATGAGCCTCCCTTGGGGCCACATGAGGATAGATGGACGTTTGGGTATATCCCGAAGGATCGAAAGTATAAGTTCAAGCCATTGAACTTTGTGGATCGGGACTCCCCGGGAACGTCAAGACAAGGTTGTGAAGAGCCTTGTAATGTGGATGGTTATATCACGACCTTGATTGAAGATTTTGCAAGAGTCTTTGATTTGTTTCTACGTGCCCTTGATGGAGATGGAATTGGTATTAGTGTTGTTGAAGAAGATTGTAGAATGCACCATCCTTGGTTTGACGAAGTTCCAAAAGAACCGTCTCATTGTATATATCTCTTTCTTGTAGTTTCTTTGGTCTTGTGAATTTCTTGTAATTTGGTATTTTTGATGAGTGATGTGAGGGAGAGAATTTGATGTGCTTTTGAGCTTGTTTTTATAGGTGTGAAGTGAAGGTGATTCCTAGAGAGGAATGGTCAATGATAGAGCTTGGATCGTAAGCAAGGATGTCGGTTTTTGAAGCTTTGTTTAAGCCTTTTGGGTTATGGAGGTCAAGAAGATCCATCCCGGGCGAGAAGAAGGCTTCCCGACCGGGAAGGATGAGGCATCCTGACCGGGAAGGAGCCATCCCGATCGGGATGAAGGTGCCAAAAATTGAAGTTTCTGGAGTGTCTTTCCGACCGGGAAGGAGGCTTCCCGACCGGGAAGGGTTTATCATCCCGACCGGGACCATCCATCCCGACCAGGATGGTCCCTTACTCTTCTCTAGGCCTCTTCTTCGACATTCGAATCCACCCAACCATTCTATGCCCCCTCCCAACCTCCCTACTTCTCCTTGTTCCTATCATATGACCCACATACTTCATTTTCATACACTCACCTCATCTTCTCTTCACTTTACACCGAGCTTCACATCAAATCTCACCTCCTCACACCATTGCAATCTTACTACCTCAACCATGCGATACTTTCAAGCTTGAAGAGGGATGACGATGATGACGACAAGCAAAGTGCAATTATTGATCATTGAGACGATGGAGAGAGTGAGTTGCTAACCGATGGGTACGACAACTATCCTTTCTTTTCCGTTTTTGTTGTTGCTTGTTTTCCCTTGTTTATCCCCTTCACCGTTTACGCTTATGTGTCGTGGTGTCATGGTGGCCTTCGAGGCCTTGGTAGTTTTTGCTTCTGACTCTCGATGATGTGATTACATCGAGAGTCATTTTGAAAATCCAAATTTATAAGATTTTTCACCTTTTTTAGGATTTAGTAGGATTTAGGCGGAATCCGGGCTAGGTGACTTGATTACACCTAGTCCTCCCCTCCCATTTCCTTTTATTTCCTCCCTTTCCATATCTTTTCTTGTTTCGGCCCACGGTGACTTGACTACACCCCGGCCGGACAGCTTCTACCCTTTTCTTCACTTTTCCTTTTTGTTCTCTAGCTTTATTTTCGTAGTTTTCTTTTCTTTTCTTTTGTGTCTCCACACACTACGATCGAGCATGAGGACATTGCTTGGTTTAAGTGTGGGGGAGCGATATTCTAGCATAGTTAGTTTTATTTTTGTAGTTTTTCGAAAAATCTTTAAAAATCCTAAAAATTTGAAATTTTTTCACAAAAATCAAAAAGATTTTCTTTTTTGTGTTTTCCTTCTTATGTTTTTGTATCGTATATTTGTCGTGTTGTGCGTGTTTTGCCTCCCTTTTTCCTTTTAGGTTGCTTAAATCACCGATAGCTTTGGAGAGCTTTCAAGACTTCCGGTAACATCTTTATCCCTTTTTCTTCTTTATCTCTTGCGGAGTTTGGAGGAGATTGTGATGTTGTGTGCTCGGGTGGAGCTTTGCAAAGTTGTGGTTGATTTGGTGGCTTGTTTGGAAGCTCGAGGTGGTGTTTGTGCTGTTTATGTGTTCGTTTTGTTTTGTTTTTGTTTTGTTGCTTTTGATTCTTTTTCTTTCGTTCTTTGTTGAGTCTTTGTTTTGTGGTGTGTAATTGTGTCTAGTGTGTAAATGGTTTTCGAAAACCCAGTTTAGAGGCTAGTGTGCGAGCGTCTACTTTTCCTTTCTAGTAGTGTAAACCGAGTCTTGGATTTTAGTCTAGTAGAATGACCCTAAATCAATGATTTCGTTGGTCCTTTACCTTGAGTCCACCTAGCTTACTAGGGATTTACTACGGGATTTGCATTTTTTGACCATTATGACCACCCATGGTGTGAAAAGGCCTTGGTTGCCGAGTCCCGTCCCTTAGGTGACCGTGTTTGGAATTGTTTGATTAGTCCAAGTTCTCCCCTTTTTGTGGGTTTGAAGGGAAAGCGCGCTCCCGACTCTCCCATTCCCCTACCTCCTACACATATCCACACAATAAATTGCAATTTGTTGAAGTCTCTCTTTCTTAGTTGCAAAAAATGCCTACAATTCAAATCAAGCAAAGAAGGGCAAAGAAAAGAAAATGAAAGAAAGAAAAGATTGAAGAAGAAGAAAAGGCACAAAAAGCCAAAAAGAAAGTAGAAAAGATGAAAAAGAAATGGCATAACAAAAAAAAGCAAAAATGCAAAAGAAAGAAAAATGCCAAAAAGAAAATCGTCTCACAAAAAGAATCCCCTCTCAAAAATAAGCCTTTTACCGACTATTACCGTGATGAGCCTACCAAAGGACCGAGTCCCTAGGAAGGATGATAGCGGTAGTGGTCGGTCTTCCCTCACTTTGCAAATAATTCCACCTTTTTACTTGGACTAGTTAAGCGGTTTCGGGCATGGGACGACTCTCTTGGCTCATCGCAAAAGGGGGCGGAGTCTCACTTACCTACAGTGTCGACTAACACCGTGGTTCATCCCTTTTCCACTCCGCCGATCGTCCCGTAGTACGTTCTTAGCAAGTTAGGAGGATGATAAGTGTAGTTTGTAGTGCCTAATTGTTGTGTTTTGGTCCTTTTTTCCTTGTGGACTCGCTCCTTGGGAGCGGTTTATGGGCTTCTCATGCTTTCTCTAGCTTGTTTCAGGTTCCCGAGACCATTCACGAAGAGTTGGAGCGATTCCGACTCAATACTTACACTTTTTGGAGCCAACGAGGTAAAGGAACGATGTCTTGATGCCTTGGAATCGACCCCGAGACCCTGGGACCCAATTCCGAGCCTCCGAGACCCGATCCCGAGTCCCGAGAATCGACGAGAAACCCATGAGAGGCAAGGAGGGACCAAAAAAGCTCTTAAGGGAAGCCTACAAGACCCATCCCGGTCGGGAAGGCCTCAACCCGTCCGGGATGGGGTGCACAATTGACGAGCTACTGACATGAGCCCGTCCCGGCTGAGACCAGACTGTCTCTGTCGGGACCATACCGTCCCGGCCGGGACCAAACCGTCTCGGTCGGGAAGGAGCAGGGGCAGCACGACTTCATTTATTTCTTCCTCCTTCATTCTTGTACCCATATAAATACTTCCCTCTTGTATTGTTTGATGTATCTTATGATACCCTAAACTCTTTTAAGCCTCCATTAAGCATATAAACCCTAGATTTAGTGTTCCTCCATTAGTTTAATCTTCCTTTAATCTTTCTTTAATTATAGTTTAATCTAGTTGTAATTAGTTCTTGTATTAAGAGGATACTTGAAGATTTCTCCAAGCTTGACAACCTTGGAGTTGATTTGGGTTCTTATTTATACAAGATTGCATCTTTTTCTTCCTCTTGTTGTTGGTATAATCTTCCTTTCTCTTATTTATTGTTATTTATTCAAGTTTGAATCTTTATTTAGTGTTTTTGTTATAGTTCTTGTTGTTCATAATGGATGTTTGGTTTTTCATGTTGTTTTCTCTTATTATTGTTGGTTTCTTCTTGATAATGAGTGAGTAGTCTTCTTGTGGGGTTAGTAGGGGGATTAAGGGTAGATTATGGGTGATTAGGGTTTGATTAAGGGAAAAGGGTGAATCTTTGTTGTTAGTCACATATTGGGCACTCTATGTGTTTGTTGAATTGCTTGTGTGAGTTGTAGTGGCCATGCTTCCCATACTTGTGTTCATCTTCTCATTGCTTGTCTATTATGTGGATGTGTTGAGAATTGTCTTTGTCACGAAAGTGCGGACATTGATCTACGTAGCGAGAGCCCGGACCTACCTCGACATCGGTCTACGTAGCGAGAGCCCGGACCGACTCTAGCAACTAGGAGACACCTATACCCTTGATCACCCAATTACCCATCTACGCTTATGAACCCGACCTACCCCACTTCCTTTCATATTTGACCTCAACTTCTTAGTTAGTCATTGTTTCTTCTAGTTTACTTGTTAGTTCGATCATTAGTATCCTATTTTAGCATCGTTTTAGATAGCCTAGTTATACCTCTTCCATCACCATATTTTGTCATTTATTATCTCCTTTGTGTTTGTTTGGTAGCATAGTCTTGTTTTAGGTGGACATAGTCTAAACTTTGCAACACCGTCTCCATGGACACGATCCCGACTTACCCTAACTACCGTTAGGTCTAGCCGGTCATACTATTGACGGAGGGGACGTGACAAATCCCTACCATCAATTTGGCGCCGTTGCCGGGGACGGTGCATTGTTTAGACTTAGTTTGCTTATAGCTAGACTTAGTTACCCTTGTTTATGCTCTTCTATCATCTCTTGTGAATATTTTGTAGTTTTTCTTGTTTCCTTAGCTTTCTTCTCTCTTTGTCTGTTGATTGTGCTTGTTATTTGTCGTTGCCTAGTGCCCATAAAGCACTAAGTGTTCTCACGTTTGTTCTAGTGTGTAGTGTATGCCTAGGAGGGGAGGCGATTTCTTTCTCTTCAATCCAGAGCCGGAGAGACTCTTTAGAGCCTTTCGCCAACGGACGATTGATCGGGTTAGACACTCTCAACCGGGTACTAGCAATACTCATCAAGAGCAAGCTCAAGGATCCGACTTTAACGAGTCACCTCGAGAGATGGCCGAAGGGATCTTCATAAATCCCTTTGGTTCATCTATCCATTCTTCTTCTCCTAGTTCTTCGTCTAGTTCTACATCAACACCGTCTACACCACCATCCAATCATGCCTAAGTTTTCTTCTCACTCAACCTTCACGGAAGACGTTTTGCCGGGTCCATCCACTTTACCGGAGGCATATACCGGAAATTTTGTTGCGAAAACGCAATTTATCCAATTGGTCGAGAGAAGTCAATTTAGTGGGTTACCAACCGAAGATCCTCATCAACACATGGAAACCTTTTCGGACTATTGTGACGCTATTTATCAAACGGTAATATCTCACGACCAAATCCGGTGGGTGTTATTTCCTTTCTCTCTAATTGGTAAGGCGAAGCAATGGTTCAAGGGGTTGGACAAAGCAAGACTCGGTATTGATACTTGGAAGAAGCTAGCCTTAGCTTTTTACCAACAATTCTATCCCCCGGAGAAGACAAATCTATTGAGAGCCTCTATCACGGGATTCCAACAATGTGACGAAGAAAGCCTCTATGAATCGTGGGAAAGATTCAAAGCCTTGATCCGCTCTTGTCCACACCATGGTCTATCACAATGGTTCCTCGTGCAACAATTTTGGAACGGATTATATGAAGACTCAAGGGCCATACTCAACATGGGATCTAATGATAGGTTTACCGAAGTGGATGATGACCAAACTTGGTCAAGAATCGAGGAGATGGCGGTTCATAATTCACAATACTCAAGGCCTAGGATGGCAAATCGGGGAGGTAGGCACGAGGTTGATGCTTTTACTCAATTAAGCATTGACCTTGGAGATTAATTGAAAACACACATGGAGACCATTGACAAGAAGCTCCAAAGCCACCTCAACCAAGTCCAAGGCACTAGTTCCTCCAACCATTAACCGATTCAAGAAGTGAATGCTTTGGGATTTGCACCTCCTTTGCCTTATTATGGGATGTGCGATACTTGTGGAATCGTTGGTCATGATCCTATGCATTGTCGGGGAAGTATTGAGCAAGTGAACGCCTTTCAAGCGTTCAAGCAAGGTGCATCCTACTCTAATCAATACCAAGCTTCCAATCAAGTCCCTCAACAACAAGCTATGCAACCTCGTCCCTATGTTCCACCTCCCTTAAGGGACAACAATCAAGGTAATCAAGGTTATGTGGGTAATCCAAGACCCTTCAACAACTTCAAGCAAATTAACCAAGGTACCTTCCACAACAACAATCAAGGGTTCCAACAACGGAACTTCAATCAAGGTGGTTTCCAAGGAAACCAAAGCTTCCAACAACAACAAAACCACAATCAAGGCCTTAATCAAGGCAATTCTCATGGGTTCCAAGGGAACCGTCAACAACAACAAGAAACACAAGGCAGTCAACAAAGCAAGCCTAGGAGCCGATCTCCTATTCATGACTATGGTACTCCATTAGCCCTTACCGATACTCCGCATAATCCGTCATCTCCACCTCGGGATTTCGACGTACAAAAATCTATGATGGATATGCAAAGGAGTACTCAAGAGATGGCAAGAAACCAACAAGAGTTCTTTGCTTACGTTCAAAGGGACAACTTAGCAAGAGACGCTCATACGAAGATGCTTGAGACTCAAATATCTCAACTTGCTTCGGGAATCTCTTCAAGAGAAAAGGGGCAACTACCTCCTCAAGGCGAAACACCGAAATTTGAGCATGTAAATGCTATTACTACGAGGAGTGGTACATCCTATGAACCCCCTTTTTCCCCTAGTGAGCAAGAACAAAGACAAGAAGTCATACCCCCCTCTCAAGACAATGCAAGCTATGAGAATCCAATGGAGGAGCAAGTCCTTTGGGAGATCGAAAAACCCCATGAAGACAAGCTTCCCCCAGTTCAAGAGAAAGACAAGGGTAAAAGGAAAATGTCATTTGAGGAGTCTACTCCTATCGAGCAAAACAAGTTTCATGTCAAGTTGCCTTTCCCAACAAGGCAAATGAAGACTAAGGTGGATGTCCAATTTGACAAATTCCTAGATATTGTGAAGAAATTGGATGTGAGTGTCCCGTTCACCGAGTTACTTACCCAAGTCCCGGCATATGGAAGATTCATGCGAGATATCCTAGCTAGGAAGAGGTCCATCGACAAGGAAGAGACAATAGCGTTCACAAGGGTGGTGAGCGAGCTTATTCAAGGTTCCACGCTTCCAAAGTTGAAGGATCCGGGTAGTTTCTCGATCCCATGCACCATAGGCAATTACAAGATCGAGAGAGCATTATGTGACTTGGGTGCGAGTGTGAGCATCATTCCTTACTCCATTTGTGATCGATTAGGGATGAAGGAGCTGAAATGTACGTCCATTACACTCCAAATGGCCGATAAATCTCTTAACCGACCATTGGGGATGTTGGAGGACGTACCGGTACGAATCGGGAAGTTCTTCATTCCGATCGACTTCATCGTGCTCGATATGCCGGAAGATGCGAACACTCCCATTATCCTTGGGCGCCCATTTCTACACACCGCAGGTGCCATGATCGACGTAAAGAATGGTAGGATCACATTTGAGTTAGGTGAAGAGAAGCTCGTGTTCGACCTCCAAGGCAACACCTCGCCTACTAATGATGAGTCTTGCAATATGATCCAAGCTACAAAAGACGTCCATCTAGGGGAAGAGTCGGGACAAAGCTTGAAGAATTACTCTTATGTACTTGAGGATGATGACTCCGAGAGTGAGGATGATGAGAGCCCATATCATGGGTGTGATGACAAGTTGAAAGGCAAGGAAAAAGATGAGCCTCCCTTGGGGCCGCATGAGGACAAATGGACGTTAGGGTATATCCCGAAAGATCAAAAGTACAAGTTCAAGCCATTGAACTTGGAAGATCGGGATGCCCCGGGAACGTCAAGGCAAGGCCATGAAGAGCCTTGGTTTGTGGACGGTTATATCTCGAGCTTGATTGAAGACTTTTCTAGGGCCTTCGACTTGTTTCTTCGTGCCCTCGATGGAGATGAGATCGGTTATTGTTGTTGAAAAAGAATGAAGAAAGCACCATCCTTGGTTTGAGGAGTTCCACAAGAACCGTCTCATTGTATAAATCTCTTTCTTGTAGTTAGTTTGAATTTTGTGATATTCTTGTTATTTGGATTGATTGATGAGCGTTGTGAGGGAGAGAATTTGATGTGTATGTGAGTTTTGTTGGATAGGTGAAGTGAAGATGATTCCTAGAGAAGAATGGTTATGATATAGTTTGGATAGTAAGCATGAGGATCGGGTTTTTGAAGCTTGGAGTAAGCTTTTGGGTTTGTGGAAGGTCAAGAAGACCCATCCCGACCGGGAAGGGTGCGGCATCCCGACCGGGAAGGAGCCGTCCCGACCAGGATGGAGGTACACATTTTCGAGCTTACTGGAGGTCCGTCCCGACCGGGAAGGGAGCGTCCCGACCGGGACGAGTGAGGCATCCCAACCGGGACCACCCATCCCGACCGGGATGGTCCCCCACTCCCCTTTGTGCCTTTTCTTCGACGTTTGAGTCCACCCAACCGTTGTATACCCCCTGCCAACCTCCCAAACTATCCTTGCTTTTATCATATGCCCCATTTACTTCATTTTCATACCCTCACCTCATTTCTTCTTCACCTTACACCGAGATCCACATCAAAATCCCACCCCTTACCATTATTACCTCTACCGTGAGTCCTTCTCAAGCTTGAAGCGATATGGCAACTGAGAAGACAAGCAACGTGCCTATAACGATCATTGAGACGATGGAGCGAGTGATTTACTAGCCTATTGGTTTGGGTAACTATCCTTACTTTTCCGTCTTTTATCGCTTGTTTTCTCTTGTTTGCCCCCTTCCCCTTGAGTCATGGTGTCTTGGTGGCCTTCGAGGCCTTAATATGGTTGCTCCCGACTCTCGATGACGTGACTACGTCGAGAGTCAATCGATTGATCCAAATTTACAAGATTTTCACCCTTTTTTAGGAATTAGTCGGATTTAGGCGGAATCCGGGCTAGGTACTTGATTACACCTAGCCCTGCCCTCCCATTTCCTTTTATTTCCTTCTTTTTATTTTTTCCCCCATCCATATCTTTTCTCGTCTCGGCCCATGGTGACTTGATTACACCCCGGCCGGACACCTTCTACCCTTTTCTCCATTTTATTTTTGATTTTTAGCTTTATTTTCGTAATTTTCTTTTCTCTTCTTTTGTCT
Source organism: Agrostemma githago (assembly GCA_958450325.1). NCBI lineage: Eukaryota > Viridiplantae > Streptophyta > Magnoliopsida > Caryophyllales > Caryophyllaceae > Agrostemma > Agrostemma githago. Next base: position 22,099,745 of record OY288255.1, on the reverse strand, counting down.
CTCCGCACACTACGATCGAGCATGAGGACATTGCTCGGTTTAAGTGTGGGGGAGCGATATTCTATCATAGTTAGTTTTATTTTTATAGTTTCCGAAAAATCTTTAAAAAACCCTAAAAATTTGATTTCTTTTTACAAAAATCAAAAAGATTTTCTTTTTTGTGTCTTTTTCTTTTGTGTGTTTTCCGTCTTATGTTTTTGTGTCGTATACTTGTTTTGTTGTGTGTGTTTTGCCTCCCTTTTCCTTATAGGTTGCTTAATCACCGTTAGTTTTGGAAAGCTTTCAAGACATCCGGTAACACCTTCTATCCCTTTTCCCTCTTTATTTCTTGTGGAGTTTGGAGGAAATTGTGATGTTGTGTGCTCGGGTGGAGCTTTGTGCATATTGGTGGATGATTTGGTGACTTGTATGGAATATCGGGGTGGTGTTTGTTTTGTTTGTGTGTTTGTTTCATTTTGTTTTGCTTTTCGTTGCTTTTCTCTATTTTTCGTTCGTTTTCGCCATGTCTACATTTTGTGTTGTGTTAGTGGAGTCTTGTGTGTAAATGATTTTCCAAAACCCGGTTTAGAGGCTAGTGTGCAAGTGTTTACTTTCCCATTCTAGTAATGTAAATCGAGTCTTGGGCTTTACTCTAGTAGAATGACCTTAAATCAATGATTTCATTGGTCCTTTACCTTGAGTCCACCTAGCTTACTAGGGATTTACTGCGGGATTTGCACTTTTGACCACTATGACCACCCACGGTGTGAAAAGGCCTTGGTTACCGAGTCTCGTCCCTTAGGTGACCGTGTTTAGGATTGTTTGATTAGTCCAAGTTTTCCCCTTTTTGTGGGTTTGAAGGGAAGGGCCCGTCCCGACTTACCCATTCCCCTACCTCCTACACATATCCACACAATAAATTGCAATTTGTTGAATTCTCCCTTTCTTGTTACACAAAGAAATGCCAAAAAGCCAAATCATGCCAAAAAGGGCAAAGAAAAGAAAGAGAATGAAAGAAATAAAGAAATGAAGAAAAATAAAAGGCACAAAAGCCAAAAAGAAAATAGAAAAGAAGAAAAAGAAATGGCATAGCAAAACAAAGCAAAAATGCAAAAGAAAGAAAAATGCCAAAAAGAAAATCGTCTCACAAAAATAATCCCGACATCTCAAAATAAGCCTTTTACCGACTATTATCGTGAAGAGCCTACCAAAGGACCGAGTCCCTAGGAAGGATGATAGCGGTAATGGTCGGTCTTCCCTCACTTTGCAATATTTTCCACCTTTTTACTTGGACTAGTTGGGCGGTTTCGGGCATGGGACGACCCTCTTGGCTCATCGCTAAAGGGGGCGGGGTCTCACTTACATACAGTGTCGACTAACACCGTGGTTCATCCTTTTTCCACTCCGCCGATCGTCCCGTAGTACGTTCTTAGAAAGTTAGGAGGAACCTAGGTAAGTCACCAACGTTTTTGTTGCTTTATCGTCATACTATTAGGGTTTAGTTCATTTTGATTTGTATGATTAGCTTGGGAACGTTGTCACTTGCCTCGAGTCCTAAACTGGTGCTTCTTTCACCGCTTGTTTGAGGGAAGCGGTATTTCTTTTGTTTTGGGTGCAACCGTTTATTTGTTTGTTTGTATGTTTGTTTGTCTATGTGTTTTGTGTCCGGTTGCATCCACAGTTTTGTCGCAAGACCTTACTTGCCTTGCGGAGTACACTTTTCCTCTAAGTGTACTCGCGTGAGTTGAAAGGGCGTAGGGTGCGCTAATACCCACTCGGCTAGTTTAGTAGTTAGTTTGTGCTTACTCGAGGGCGAGTAAGGGTTAAGTGTGGGGGAGTTGATAAGTGTAGTTTGTAGTGCCTAATTGTTGTGTTTTGGTCCCTTTTTCCTTGTGGAATCGCTCCTTGGGAGCGGTTTATGGGCTTCTCATGCTTCCTCTAGCTCGTTTCAGGTTCCCGAGACCATTCACGAAGAGTTGGAGCGATTCCGATTCAATACTTACACTTTTTGGAGCCAACGAGGTAAAGGAACGATGACTCGATGCCTTGGAATCGACCCCGAGACCCTGGGGCCCAATCCCGAGACTCCGAGACCCGATCCCGAGTCCCGAGAATCGACGAGAAACCCATGAGAGGCAAGGAGGGACAAAAAAAGCTCTTAAGGGAAGCCTACAAGACCCATCCCGGTCGGGAAGGCCTCAACCCGTCCGGGATGGGGTCAATTGAGAAGCTACTGACATGAGCCCGTCCCGGCCGGGACCAGACCGTCTCGGTCGGAACCACACCGTCCCGGCCGGGACCAAACCATCTCGGTCAGGAAGGAGCAGGGGCAGCACGACTTCATTTATTTCTTCCTCCTTTATTCTTGTACCCATATAAATACTTCCCTCTTGTATTGTTTGATGTATCTTATGATACCCTAAACTCTTTTAAGCCTCCATTAAGCATATAAACCCTAGATTTAGTGTTCCTCCATTAGTTTAATCTTCCTTTAATCTTCCTTTAATTATAGTTTAATCTAGTTGTAATTAGTTCTTGTATTAAGAGGATACTTGAAGATTTCTCCAAGCTTGACAACCTTGGAGTTGATTTGGGTTCTTATTTATACAAGATTGCATCTTTTTCTTCCTCTTGTTGTTGGTATAATCTTCCTTTCTCTTATTTATTGTTATTTATTCAAGTTTGAATCTTTACTTAGTGTTTTTGTTATAGTTCTTGTTGTTCATAAAGGATGTTTGGTTTTTCATGTTGTTTTCTCTTATTATTGTTGGTTTCTTCTTGATAATGAGTGAGTAGTCTTCATGTGGGGTTAGTAGGGGGATTAAGGGTAGATTATGGGTGATTAGGGTTTGATTAAGGGAAAAGGGTGAATCTTTGTTGTTAGTCACATATTGGGCACTCTATGTGTTTGTTGAATTGCTTGTGTGAGTTGTAGTGGCCATGCTTCCCATACTTGTGTTCATCTTCTCATTGCTTGTCTATTATGTGGATGTGTTGAGAATTGTCTTTGTCACGAAAGTGCGGACATTGGTCTACGTAGCGAGAGCCCGGACCTACCTCGACATCGGTCTACGTAGCGAGAGCCCGGACCGACTCTAGCAACTAGGAGACACCTATACCCTTGATCACCCAATTACCCATCTACGCTTATGAACCCGAACTACCCCACTTCCTTTCATATTTGACCTCAATTTCTTAGTTAGTCATCGTTTCTTCTAGTTTACTTGTTAGTTCGATCATTAGTATCCTACTTTAGCATCGTTTTAGATAGCCTAGTTATACCTCTTCCATCACCATATTTTGTCATTTATTATCTCCTTTGTGTTTGTTTGGTAGCATAGTCTTTTTTTAGGTGGACATAGTCTAAACGTTGCAACACCGTCTCCGTGGACACGATCCCGACTTACCCTAACTACCGTTAGGTCTAGCCGGTCATACTATTGACGGTGGGGACGTGACAAATCCCTACCATCAGAGGACCTAGGTAAGTTACCAACGTTTTTGTTGCTTTATCGTCATACTATTAGGGTTTAGTTCATCTTGGTTTCTATTGCTAGCTTGGGAACGTTGTCACTTACCATGAGTCCTAAACCGGTGTTTCATTCACCGCTTTTTAGAGGGAAGCAGTATTTATTTCTCTTTGGGTGCAACCGTTTACTTGTTTGCTTGTGTGTTTGTTGTTTATGTGTTGTTGTGTCCGGTTGCATCCACCGTTTTGTCGCAAGACCTTACTTGCCTTGCGGAGTGCACTTTTCCTCTAAGTGTACTCGCGTGATTTGAAAGGGCGTAGGGTGCGCTAATACCCACTCGGCTAGTTTAGTAGTTAGTTTGTGCTTACTCGAAGGCGAGTAAGGGTTAAGTGTGGGGGAGTTGATAAGTGTAGTTTGTAGTGCCTATTTTACTGTGTTTTGGTCCCATTTTCCTTGTGGAATCGCTCCTTGGGAGCGGTTTATGGGCTACTTATGCTTCCTTTAGTTCGTTTCAGGTTCCTGAGACCATTTGTGAAGAGTTGGAGCAAATCCGACTCGACACATACACTTTTTGGAGCCAACGAAGTGAAGGAACGATCACTCGATGCCTTGGATTCGATCCCGGGACCTTGGGACCCAATCCCGAGCCTCTTAGACCCGATCCCGAGTCCCGAGAATCGGTGAGAAACCCATGAGAAGCAAGGAGGGATCAAAAAGTTCTTATTGGAGGCCTATAAGACCCATCGCCGACGGGAATGGCCTCATCCCGTCCGGGATGAGGTGCGCAAAAGCGAGTGCTACTGACCTGGGTCCGTCCCGGTCGGGACCATCCCGTCTCGGTCGGGACTGATCCGTCCCGGTCGGGACCGTGGAGCTGTAGCACACAACTTATTGTTTCATCCTCCTTCATTCTTGTACCCATATAAATACTTCCCTCTTGTATTGTTTACATATCTTATCTTACCCTAGACTCTCTTAGGCCTCCATTAAGCATTCATAACCCTAGATTAGTGTTCCTCTCATTAGCTTAATTCTCTCCTTAATCCTTAGTTAATCTTTTTTAATCTAGTTTAGTTAACCTTGTATTAAGTGGAAACTTGAAGATTCATCCAAGCATGACAACCTTGGAGTTGATTTGGGTTCTTATTTATGCAAGTTTAGATCTTTTCCTTCATCTTGTTGTTGGTATAATCTCCTTTACTCTTGTTCTTGTTTATTTACTCAAGTTTCCATCTTTATATATTGTTATTGTTCTTGTTGTTCATAATGGATGTTTGGTTTATTGTGTTGTTTTATCTTGTTAATGTTATGGTTAGTTTGATAATGAGTGAGTAATCTCCTTGTGGGGTTAGTAGGGGGATTAAGGGTAGATTATGGTTGATTAGGGTTGATTAGGGGTAAAGGGTGAATCTTTTGTTGTTAGTCACATATTGGGCACTGTATGTGTTTGTTGAATTGCTTGTGTGAGTAGTAGTGGCCAATGCTTCCCATACTTGTGCTCATCTTCTCATTGTTTGTCTATTATGTGATTGTGTTGAGAATAGTCGTAGACACGAGAGTGCGGACTAAGGTTTAGACGCGAGAGCGCGAACCTACCTTGACATCGGTCTACGTAGCGAGAGCCCGGACCGACCCTAGCAACTAGGAGACACCTACACCCTTGATCACCCAATTACCCTACTACACTTAAGAACCCGACCTACCCCACTTCCTTCCATATTTGATTTCTCTAGCTAGTTAGTCATCATTCCTCTAGTTGTTAGTTTCATTAATCCTAGTTATTTCAATTAGTTCATTTTGCATCTTTTCATTGTTCTAGTCATTGTTAGCCTAGTTCATATCACTTCCTCCATCATAGTTTGTCAATTATTGTCTTTTTTGTGTTGTTTTGGTAGCCTAGTCTCGTTTTAGGTCGACTTAGTTTAGACTTCGCAATACCGTCTCCGTGGATACGATCCCGACTTGCCCTAGCTACCCACTAGGATTAACCGGTTATTTATTGTTGGTTGGACCCACGACGAATCCTTCCATCAACCATACTATCCTGAACCAGAGAGAACTCTCCGCAGGTCTAGGAAATTTTACAAGGAGATTGCTGAGACGGAAAGATCAGAATCAGTGGAAAATTCGGACGATGCACATATATCCGAATCACTGTCCTTTGAAGCGGATAATTCCATTACTGCCCCCGAGATACCGCTAGTCAAGATGCCACCCAAACTTGCTAGCCATTCCGAGCCGGAGCAAAGTTCCCTACCGAAACCGTTGAAGAGGCCCATGCCACTACAGGTACATTTGAGATTCGCCTCGCCTTTATTACATTAGTGAAGCGAAATCAATTCGGTGGAGGTCCCGATGAAGACCCGGCAAAGCACATGAAGCTCTTCACCGACTATTGCTCTACTATTCCACTCCCTGCAGGAGTAACACAAGAAGAGGTGATGGAGATGCTGTTCATGTTCTCCATACGCGATAACACAAGAGACCGGATCACGGATCTAGACCGCGTTTCTGAAGGAATCACAGACTGGAACTCCCTAGCCTTAGCTTTTTACAAGCATCACTACACGCCGCAGAAGACCAACATGTTGAGGAGTCAGATTACTAACTTCCGACAGACATCTCACGAGAATATCTACGAGGCGTGGGTAAGGTTTAAAAAGCTAGTCAAGGAGTGACCACATCACGGATTCGAGGTATGGTTTCTGTGCAATCAATTTTATAATGGTTTATATGACGATTGTCGAGCTACGCTCGATTCTGCAGCTAATGGCAGGTTTCAAAACAACGTTGATGATGATAAAGCATGGAAGCTAATTGAAGATATGGCAACTCATCACTCACGTTGGGGAAATCCACGAGGTAACACCCGAGGAAATAGTGGTGACTCCGAGTCATCGAATGCCATAGTTAGCCGCTTTAACTAAGCGGATTGATACCATGGAGCTTGCTAGAGCTCAACATCAACAACAACAAGGCGGTATGTACCAAGTAAATGCAATGTCCGAGGTAGTTTGTGAGAATTGTGGGAATACGGGTCATTACGCACAAGAGTGTGTAAGTTTAGAAGCGGCGAATGCATTCCAATCCATGAGACCACACCTCCCATACATTAACCAATCGGGCTATGACAAGTCCTTGTTGTCCTATAGGAGCCAGAACGTGCTTAACCCACCACCACCCGGTGGTAACAAAACTGTCCCATATGTAGCACCCCATAACCGACCCTCCCAAAACAATAACCGACAACAATTCCAAGGAAAGCAACAACAAAATTTGGGTAACCAATAGTGGGGTAATAACCAACCTTGGGGTAACCATCAAGGGTGGGGGAACCAACAACAATTTCAACCAATCCCACTAAACCAAACCCAAGCTCAAGCTCCAACCAATACCGAGTATGCGGAGATCAAGGCTTTATTGTTGCAAGGTATCCAAGCTCATAACAAGCAAGAAACCCAAATTAATCAGATACTTGCCCATAACAAGATCCTAGATACCCAAGTAGCATAACTTGCCGCCCAAAAGCAAGCTAGGCCACCATGTACCCTACCTACTCAAGGCTAACGATCGCACGAGCAAGCCAACGCGATAACATTGAGAAGCGGAACCCATTATGACAGTCCGAAAATGGCCGAGGAGTATGTTGTGGTTGATGAAACCGAGTTGGAGAAGCAAGAGCTCGCCGAAGAAGCATTGAGTAGGCCACGGATTGAGGCTACTCGATCGAGTAACATCACATCACTCGATCGAGTAGACCCCTTAAAAACCGGCAGAGAGCAGTCAAGTAGTCCACTCGACCGAGTCATGCCAGACTCGATCGAGTTGCAGGTCACTCGACCGAGTGGTGTCAGCCCACTCGATCGAATAGACCCTCCAAAATCGACTAGAAGCTCCCCAGCGATACCACTCGATCGAGTGCCTCCAGGTTACTCGATCGAGTATGATGTCACTCGACCGAGTCAGCCTGGACTCGTTCGAGTGGAGCCTGTAACACGTGATTCAACAATCGTTCCTCCTCCGTCTTCATCAAAGGACGGAAAATCTTCTCAAACATCCCCGTCTTAAGTCAAGGAGCCTGCAATTCCGATCATGCTTCCATTTCCCCACCGACAACGTAAGACAAAGCTTGATCAACAATTCGGTAAGTTCATGGAAGTCGTTAAGAATCTGCAGGTAAGTGTTCCTTTTACTGATTTAACCACTCAAGTTCCTGCTTACACGAAATTTATGAAAGAAATACTAACTCGTAAGCAATCTTTTAGTGAAACTGAGACAGTTGCTTTCACAGAGGAATGCAGCGCCCTACTACAGAGTCGTACCCCGCCCAAGCTCAAGGATCTAGGGAGTTTTTCTATCCCTTGTACTATAGGGACATTAGCAATTGATAAAGCCCTGTGTGATTTAGGAGCTAGCGTCAGTGTCATGCCGTATTCTATTTGTCAGAAATTGAATATGTGATCGCCTCCCAATCGGATCGGTCGTTAACGAAGGACGGGGGATCAAACGATATTTATAGACTCGGAATAACACAAAAACTACTAGAGTAATTGTGGTAAGTCGAGGTCGGTCCACAAGGAACGGTGTGCGATGTAAAGCTTAAAGTGTCGTGTTTGATGTCTAGATGGGGGTTTTCTAAGGGTCGAGTCTATACTAGAGGAATGTCTATGATGATAGCTAGGGGTGGTCAATCTAGGGAAAGGTGTTAGGGGGAAGTCGGGATTCGGTACTTGGAATCTAAGAAGGTCGGAATCGAGTTTTTATTGCAACATTGATAAAGGAGAATGCCACCTTTCGGTTTCTTCACCTAACTCACCTAAAAACCCGCTTTCGCGGCGAATAAGGGTAAGTCTCTAGCTATGGTAATTTCTACCCCGAGTTTCCCCATATTGATAGAAACTAGTCAAGGTCGGTCTAGTTGGCCGGACTAAAACAACAATGACATAAAAACCATAAACAAGATAAACCAACAAGCAAGCAACCCACCAACATCCCTATATTCAAATAATCCAAGTCCTCATTCCTAAACCCCCCAACAAGAAATCTACTCACTTATTATAATGGAGGACAATAAAACATTAACTTAAGGAGAAAGTCACTACAACATGCATATTAACTAGATCTAAGGAAACTAACAACACTAATATGATCTAAACAAGACAATGATGAGAAAATAACATTAAAACTAAACTAGAGATTAGAGAGTGGAAGAGAAGTATACCAACTATGAAGATCTATAAGAAATAACAATGTTGCATGAATAAAGATTGAATCTTTGATGAATAAAATGGAGAACTTGTCACTAATCCTCCAAATAAACCCAACAAATCTTCAAATAAAACTAGAATAATAATCTTGAATGTTTGATGAAGAAGATGAAGAACTTGTCACTTAATTCTTCAATAACCCAACAAATCTTCAAAATAATCTTCTACAAACTTGTAATCTAGAGAATTGTTGATAGAAACTAAATAGATCTACTACTAATTACTACTAGATTTTTAGAGGATTACTAAGAATTTTACTAGATTACTACTAAGCGGATGGTTTTTCTATACTAATGAAGGGGTGAAGTGATGGATGGATGCCTCTACTACACTAATGGTGGGATGCCTTGGGCAACAAACTAGGGTAGATATATATATTTAGTAGTCTTTTAATGGGTATTTATCCTAAAGCCCAAATCCACTTTATGTTCCATTAGTGAGGCAATCTCCCTTAGCATCTTCATAGGGTGAAACTTTGCCCCGCGGACTTGACGATAATTCCCACCGGGTGAAAATTTCGCCCGGTGAGATTTTCTTCCTTTTTTGGCATTTTTGGCACTTCTTCCCATCGGGAGAAATTTCACCCGGTGAGCGAAATTTCGCCCGGTCAGTTTCGCCCGGTGGGGAGGTCTCGGAAAATCTTCGGGAGGCATTTTTACCGTCGGGTGAAATTTTGCCCGGTGGTGTCTCACCGGGTGAAATTTTGCCCTGTCATTTCTTTGGCCTCGATTCTTGTCTCATTCTTCGTCGATTGATTGGATGGCTTTAAACTTTAAGTTGTGTGCTTTGCTCTTTGGACGGTTTTCCCTTCTCTTGTGCTCGTGGAAGCTCAATCGTGATTTCGGTGCCAAATCCTATCAAAATGATAGAAAAACTACCAAAAACACGTAAAACGCACAAGAGGGACGCTAATGCGAGAAGTACGCAAAATATGGCGATAATCGCACTCAAGACTCGCAAAACGAGGGAAAAACGGGTCTAAATGGGAGGAAAAACAGTCTAAATTTAGCACACAACAATATGAGTGTTTTAAAATGTACTAATATGACTCTATAGATGGCTGATAGATCGGTCAAATATCCTCTTGGTGTCTTAGAGGATGTCCCGGTCCAAGTAGAGAAATTTTTCATTCCCGTTGACTTCGTAGTCTTAGACATGGCTGAGGATGCCATAATTCCAATCATCCTTGGTCGCCCTTTCTTACACACGGCAGAGACGATCATCGATGTCAAAAATGGGATGCTCACACACTCCGTAGGAGATGATACCGTGACTTTAAGTCTCAATCAAGCTCTTAAGAAACCCATGATGGAGGAGTCCTGTTACAGTATAGATGTCATTGATTTAGAAATTGAAAACTATATTGACGACTATCTTTTCAGGGACCCTTTGGAGAAATTGTTGACATCCGGCGATGCTGATGCCGAGAAGAGATCATGGAGCGCAGAAGTGGATGAGTTAGAACGCATGCTAAATGGGAAGGAGAGCACTATCGAGAAGGTATACAGTCTTGACACCCCTAAAAAGGAGGTCGAGGTAAGTAAACTTAAACTAAAACCCCTCCCCTCTAATCTGAAATATGTATTCCTTGATGATAAGGGTCTAAACCCCGTAATCGTCAACGCTGTACTCACAGATAGCCAACTTTCGGAGTTGTTAGTTATCTTACGACGACATAAAAAGGCTATTGGGTACAGCATTAATGACTTACGTGGCATTAGTCCCGAATTTTGCATGCACCGCATTCACTTAGAGGGAGACCATAGACCGTCTATTCAGGGAAAACGTAGGTTGACCTGAACATGCAGGATGTGGTTAGGAAGGAGGTTATGAAACTCCTAGATGCTGGCATCGTCTATCCCATTTTCGACTCTAAATGGGTTAGTCCGGTCCAAGTGGTCCCTAAGAAGGGAGGGACCACGGTTATCACAAACGAGAAGAATGAGTTTATTTCTACTCGATTAGTAACTGGATGGAGAATGTGCATTGACTACCGTAAGCTAAACACGGCTACTAGGAAAGACCATTTCCCACTCCCCTTCATTGACCAGATGCTAGAGCGTCTTGCTTGCCATAAGTACTTATGTTACTTAGATGGCTACTCGAGATTCTTTCAAATCCCAATTCACTCTGACGACCAAGAGAAAACAACATTCACCTGTCCCTACGGCACCTTCGCATACCGAAGAATGCCTTTTGGCCTTTGTAATGCCCCGACCACTTTTCAACGTTGTATAATGTCCATATTTTCGGACCTTATCGAGTCTGTCACGGAAGTCTTCATGGATGACTTCAGTGTATATGGCACTGATTATAATGCATGTTTACTTAACCTTTCACGGGTCTTGCAACGTTGTGAGGAGACCAATTTGGTCTTAAACTGGGAGAAGTGTCACTTCATGGTGACCGAGGGAGTCGTTTTGGGTTATTTAGTGTCCGAACGTGGCATCCAAGTGGATAAAACGAAAGTCGAGGTGATTGAGCAATTACCATACCCCGTTAATGTTAAGGGTGTGAGGAGTTTTCTTGGTCACGCGGGTTTTTACCGCCGTTTCATCCAAGATTTCTCCAAGATTACCAAACCCTTGACTTAGCTGCTCCTCAAAGATGCCTCGTTCGCATTTACTGACGAGTGTGCTCAAGCCTTTGACAGGATTAAGAAAGCTTTATTTCCGCACCTATTATCCAATCTCCCGATTGGGATTTGCCTTTCGAGGTTATGTGCGATGCTAGCGATTACGCTGTAGGAGCTGTGCTCGGGCAAAGGAAAGACAAAGCTTTACATGCGATCTACTATGCTAGTCGGACGTTAGATATGGTGCAGATTAATTATGCTACCACAGAGAAGGAATTGATGGCCATTATCTATGCTCTAGACAAGTTTCGAGCCTATCTCATTGGCTCGAAGATGATAGTATATACGAATCACGCATCTTTGAAGTACCTTCTAGCTAAGAAGGAGGCCAAACCGAGGCTTATTAGATGGATCCTATTACTGCAAGAGTTCGACTTGAAGATCCGTGATAAGTACGGGGCCGAGAATGTTGTAGCCGATCACCTATCCCGGCTAAGATATGATGGTGGGGATCTTGCCCCAATTGATGATTCGTTCCCGGATGACCATTTGCTCGCTATTACCAAGGATACTCCGTGGTTCGCTGATTATGCTAACATCTTAGTTGGAGGTACTCTACCTCATAACCTTCAATATCAGAAGAGGAAGCGATTTTTGCACGAGGTGAAGCGATATTTCTGGGACGACCCGTATCTTTTTCGAGAAGATGCAGATGACTTATTTAAGAGGTGTATTCCCGAGAGTGAGGTACATTCTATCCTCACTAGATGCCACTCTTCCCCTTATGGAGGACATCACGGTCCTTCGAAGACTTTCGCGAAGGTAATGCAATCAGACTTTTATTGGCCCACTATTCTAAAAGATGCCACTACTTTTATCCGTTCTTGCGATGCATGCCAACGAACGGGAAATATTTCTCGACGACACGAAATGCCTCAAACCGGGATTCTTGAAGTAGAACTATTTGACGTTTGGGGTATCGATTATCAAGGACCGTTCCCTTCTTCTTATGGGAATCGGTATATTTTAGTCGCCGTAGATTATGTTTCGAAGTGGGTAGAAGCCATCGTTTCACCGACTAATGATGCTAACGTGGTGATCCAACTCTTTAAGAAGACCATATTTCCTCGTTTTGGGGTCCCACGAGCTATTATCAGTAATGGCGGTTCACACTTTCATGTACGCCAACTCCCTAAGTTATTGAAGAAATATGGTGTTCACCACTGTACCGGGCTAGCTTATCACCCACAAACTAGTGGGCAAACTGAGGTCTCAAACCGTGAGATCAAATCTATTCTCGATAAGGTTGTCCATACTTCGAGAAAAGATTGGAGTTCGAAGCTCGATGATTCTCTTTGGGCTTACTGGACCGCATTCAAGACTCTTATCGGGACATCCCCGTATAGGCTCGTTTATGGCAAAGCTTGCCATTTACCCGTAGAGCTCGAGTTTAAGGCAATGTGGGCCTTAAAGGAGCTCAATCTTGATCCAAAGCTAGCCGGAGAGAAGTGCCTCATGCAATTGAACGAATTAGATGAATTCCGTCTCCATGCTTATGATAACGCAAGAATCTATAAGGAGCGGACCAAAAGATGGCATGACAAGCGCATTATCCCCCGAGAGTTCAATGTCGGCGATAAGGTACTCTTATTTAATTCCCGACTTCGACTCTTTCCCGGGAAACTTAAATCCCGATGGTCTGGACCATTCACGGTAACCGAAGTGAACAAATTCGGGTCGGTTACACTCACTACCGACAAAGGCGGAATATTCAAGGTGAACGGTCAACACCTCAAGCTCTATCATGAAGGTGCATATATCGGTGTCGTAGAGGCCGTGGACCTCAACGACATATTCGATTCAACCTAAACCAATTGAGGTAAACCGGTCGAGCGGGACCGTAAAAACCGGCGCTAACCGGGAGGCAACCCGGCACCACTTGTATAAATTTGTAATTTCCCTTTCCGCATTTTTTATTTTTAATTTTTAGTTTGCTTGGTAGCTCTAATTGGGAGTTAGTATTATTTATCGAGTGAGGACGAGAGAATTTTACGATTTAATTGATTTAATTTCAGGAATTTAGAAGCAATTAAAGAGGAAAAAGTGAGGAGTAGCAGGTGCAGAGGTCACTCGATCATGTGGCCCAAGCACTCGATCGAGTGCCCTGATGAAGAAGGGTCTGCCTATTTTTCATGGGGTTACTCGATCGAGTACCCTAGTGCACTCGGTCGAGTGCCCCTGAACCGGGTTCAGTATTGATTTTTCCATCCTCTTTTATTTGTTTCTTATTCTTATTTTAAATCAGTTTTATGAATTGAAAACCCCTCTCCCCTCACAATTCCTAAGAACCCTAACCCCCAATTCACCCAAATCACTCCCAATTCATCAAATCTTCACCAAAACTCACGATTTTTGCTTCTAGTTGGCAATTGGGAGTATCTACTTGTGTTCCTTGGTGTCGTTTTGTGAAATTTTCGTCCCCTCTTCTTCTAATTTCATGATTTTCGTGCTACTTGATGTATATTTCGGGATTTTGAAATTCTTGCTTCGTCTCTTGATTTCATAGTCTAAATTAATCCTTATTTCCACACTAATCCCATTGCATGCTTGATTTTGTGTTAATTTCACCATTTTATGCTCAAAAATTGATTTTTGTGTTTAGAGACTGATTTTGGCCGAGATTTCTTATTTTTGTGGGGTTTTTGTGTAATTTTGTTTTGTTATAATGCTATAGTCATGACAAGAAGAAGAAATCCATCCCGGAATACCAATAGGAACAGGAACGCAGAGCAGCCGGCTGTTCCAGTTGTCCCAGCTATACAGCCTGTACTAGGCTATGAGGAGATTGTATGCAGAAATGAGGCCCAGCGAGCTCGTTTACTTGCCTTGATACCAAGGACAATGGAAGCCACCCGGTGTTTCTTATCGCACTTCGCGCGATCGAGCTTGGTCTGAATGAGCAATTGCTTTAACTCTTGTCCATGACCGGATTCGGTGGACTATGGACTCTCCGTGAGTTATCGTACCGAATATTCACTTTAGAATTCCTTAGTTCATTTGAGTACGATAGACAAGATAACATGATATCCTTCCGCTTGAACAATGTTGAGTAATGCATTGTCCTTAGCACCCTGTCCGAATGTCTAAGGCTTACCTTTGACCAGGATGACGACATCCACGACATAACTGAGGGTGTGAAAGCCCCTCCTTACTTTCAGTTATTTTCGGGTCGTAATGTGAGTGTCACCGCTATGGCACTCAACGCCATCCCACACCCTACCATCCGCCTCTTTTTGCGGATTTTGAGTCATTTTGTTTTCCACGCTCCGACATGAGTAAACTTCACTCATTGGAGGTGTTGATTTTGGGACATTACCTCAACCCCTTTAGGCGATCCCTAAAGGCATTCATTGCCCCGGGAATGATCTGTGTCGGTATCGAGCGGAAGATCAATGGATCTGGACCGCTCGCCTGTGGCGCCATTGTCACCGCGCTAGCAAAGCGTTATATTACGGGTTTTGGGACAACGACCATTTTTTAGAGTCTCACCGATCGCGTCCCTTTGCTAGGACGTAACTACCTCACCTCCACGTTGAAGTGGATTCGGGGCGATCCCCCGAACTTTCTATGGCGCATCAAAGGCCAGGTTTGGATGAAACTCCCGGTTGCTGAAGGGACAATCCTAACACCACTCCTTGCCTTGCAACCCACTCCTGCAGGATAGGATACACCCGACCCGCTGAGCTACCTCATTCTCGAGGAGATCTTCATTTTCGACGAGGGTGTTGAACCCCCTCGACGTAGGGTTCGCGTAGAGACCGAACCCGACGAGACCGAGCCCCCTAGGTACACACCTACACCCACCCCAACCTTCCCGTTCCACACTCCGGGTGCCGAGTTCCCGCACCCGTACCCGTTTATGTATGATCCAGTTTATGAGCACCAGCGAAGGGTACACGAGGGGATTAATCAATGCCTCGTCAACCACGAGATCCACGAGTATATGACTACTCTTGCGATCTCGACCCCTCACCACCCGACTTACTAGAGAGGTCCAGGAAACACTAGTGGTATATTCCACGATTATGGGGTTGATCCAGCTGTTTGGGGTCCGGACTACGGGCACACCTACGACGACCTAGGAGCACAGTGGTTGAGAGACTTGAGACAGCCAGGTCATCAGGGAGGTACTAGCGGCTCAGGCCAGGGCAATACTGGAGCCGGTACCGGTGGAGACGATGAGATGACTGATTAGTCGGTTTGGGGGAGCTACCACTGTATATACGATACTTTGTTTCCTTTTTATTTCTGTTTTTATTGCTTTCTTAGATTTTTTCTTCCCCTTGGGTCGAGTTGTCCTTAGGATTGGCTGTGGAAGTTCCTGTCTTATATGCTATAGGGTCACATTGAGGACATTGTGACATTTAGGTTTGGGGGAGAGTTTGTGGGTTTTTGTGTGTTTTCATTTTCTTTTGTGTGTTTTTACTGCTTTCAAAGAGTTTAAAAAATCCAAAAATATTGAAAAATCAGAAAAATTTAAAAAGATTTTTATTTTGTGTCCTTTGTGTCTGTCTTGTGTCTGATGTGAAACATGCAAAACGGCGATGATGACATTGCGTTTTACATGATTTCTCCTAATTAACAGCTGACTCCGTACCTAAATGCATGTAATACTTCAGATGAGATGACTTTGATATGAATGCCTATTGAACTGTTGGTTGCCAAATGAGTAAATTTGACCATTTTGTCGGCAAACCACAAAAATTCTGAGGTTTTAGAGCTTCCTAGGCCAGTAACATCCATAACTGGTCTCATTTATAATTAGGATTTGAGTGGTTTTTCCTTATGGAATGTGTAACATAAATTTGCATAAATATGACGTCCGTCTCTTGATATTGAATACGTGTTTGGTCTGAGGAGGAGGTACATGAGGAAAGGTATTTCTGTTTTTGATGAGCTCCACATAGCTAAAACGACCCATTTTTATTACCCTGTAGATTTAGGTCATTTTCCTCTATTCAGCCCATTTCAGCTGTTGTAAGCCTGTTTTTATTATATATATCAATCAGCTACAACCCAGAATAGCCTACCTTACCAGGACAGTCGCAGTGAACATAATTGGAGTTACTTCACTAATAGATCACAATTTGGAATTTTTACATCTTTTGGATCCTAGTGTAGAATGTCATTGTTGTACGACTTTATTTTTGCCTTCCCCTTGTCTGAATTGAAAAAATATAGAAGCATGAAAAAGAAAGAAAAGAAAGAAAATGGAAGTAGAAAAAGAAGAAAAAGAAAAGAAAAAGAAAAGAAAAATACATATATGCTTCTTGTAATTTTTGGGGATCGGTCGAGATGTTATAACTAGAATCGAATTATAATTTAGAGGATGACAAAATTCCCTCTTATGCTCTTTTGAGTTTTACTTCTAGTTATTAGCCGGAATTCATAGATGAGGTTTTTGGATGGATAGTTTTTATTGTGTAGCTGCGACTACTGGTCTTAGCCCCACATTCTCATACGTGCTTTAAGCACAATCCATTTTATTCCCTCACATATTAGCTACCCTTTGTAAGTCCATGGCATGTACTATGATCCTGATTGGTGGAACACGTATTTGATTGGGGAGATTGATTTCATATTCGATTGCATGCATATTTCATAAGTCGAGTGAGTGTCTTTATTCTTTCTTACCTTCACATTTACACTTACCCGTACTTATGAGTGTCGAGCGACAACCGTAAGGATGTCCGACATTATTGGTCTTGCAAGATTCAAAATTTGGCAGGCAATTGTTTGATTATGGCATGATTGTTGATCTCGTTGCATTTTTGAGCATTACATGTTTTCTCGTCGGTTTGAGTTGATTAGGAGAATGATTGTAATTCAGCTCTGAGTCGTGTTTCACATTACTTGTCCTCGTATGTATATATTTTAGTCGTTTGCTTGAGGACAAACAAAGGTTTGGTTTGGGGGAGTTTGATCAACATATTTTATATCGTATTTTATTGTCCCCCGACAACCGTTTTTGAGCTTTTCTTCTTCCAATTTATATATTTAATGTCGATTTTTATTAGAAAGTCGATACTGCCGGTTCTCATGCTATTTTACAGGTTTGGTTCAATTTCAAGCATATTTAGGAGTAATAACCCGGATAACCGAGACGAGGACGAAAGCCGAGGAAGAAAACGAAAAGCCGAGAAGCAAATAAGAGCTCAACCACGAGTTCAACAGCACCCACTCGATCGAGTGCCTTATATTCGAACCCAACTGGACTGCATCAGAGTTTCAGGCCGATTCCTCTTTTCAGCCCAAAGACGAACGAAGATTGGAGCAATTACGGGTCCACTCGATCGAGTGGCACTGCATGCACTCGATCGAGTGCGTCTGACCCAGGCCGCGGATCAGATTTTAATACATTTAGAATTTTGGGCCTGTTTTGGGAAGTCAAACTGATTTGTCTTTAAATCAGTTTTCTTAGGATTGTCAGACATCATCTTTCTTACCGTATTTTTCATCACACATTACGCTACTTTTTGCTTAGCATAGAAGTTACGTTCTTTTCCCGGTTTTCTTTGCAAGATACATCAAACTCCGTTCTTCCCTTTTTCGATCTTGAATTATTCGGTATCGATACATTTAGTTTCAATTTTAATTTCAATTTAAATTCTCTAGTTTAATTCTCGTGTTAATTCATCGTTTTTTTTCGTAGTAATTTTGATTTCAGTTTTTGCTTATTATTTGTTAGTGTAGAATTATTATCGGTCCTCGTAGTTTAATTCTATTCGTATTCACCATGTTTATTCGCAATTCGTATTTTGTGAGTTTAATTACAATCAATATCTGTAGCTAAATTTTATCTAGGGTTTAAGGGGATCGATGTGTATTAATTGGGTTATAGTAAATTGACCTATCTCTGATCATATGAACTGTCGCCTGAATATTGTTTTAATTCTGATTGATTGATTACTGGCCATGATTAATTAATTAGTATCACAATTAGGACTTTTTGCCGACCGGGTTAAGGACTAATTAGGTCACGATATTTTGGGTAGACTAGCTTAATTCTAGCGACCGCAGGTTAATTTTAATTCTAAAGTTTGTAGTAGTACCGAGCGAACCTAACCTTAGACAGTTCGATAATTGACCTGTTAGTTGACTCCCTGACCCGATTGATATTCATTGTGAACCTGAGACCCTAGACTCTTTTATTATTGATTTACCTTTTAGTAATTAGCTGTCAGCCTACTAAACAACCAGAAAAACAGTGACCTTTAATTTAGTCTTAAGTCTAGACCTTAGAACAAGTATTTAGGTACCGTCTCCTTGTGGTTCGACCCCTACTTCACTATCTGCATTAATTAGTGGATCTTAGGGTATCTTTGATTAGGGATACGACTACCCCTGTCAAGCATACAATATGAAGGGACGTGGTTTTTAACACCACAAATGCATGACCCGAAATTTGACCTTTTTTTATTCCACTCACAGTTGCACTTATACCTAATGATGTCACTCTTTTACTACCATTGTGTTGGTAGTAGAAGTCGTACCCATTCTCCACACAATGATAAATAAGTGCCTTACTAAGAATCTTATTGCTCTCAAATTTTAAAGCTAACTTAAGAACTATCTTACCACCAAAGTCCTTCTGTGTGTTGAAACTTGTCCCAGTGTCAACCTCATCATCATCCGAACCTTGAAGACTTCTTAGCTCATCAGAATCATCATCCCTTTCTTCAATTCTCCCAACTTCTAAGTCATCCACCCCCCAAAGTTTTGTTTTTGACCCTTGGCCCTTCATTCTCCACTCCTAAAAAACTCTCTACCCTATGTAGAAGTTCATTATCTTCAGCTTTACCCTCACCAAAAGACTCCTCAAACAGCTCCTCACTTTGTCCACCAGTCACAATGTCTTCCTCAACCCAGTCTGGGTCACTCAAAGCATCACTGTCTTCTGCTTCAGAGTCAGCAAAATCATCTTTGTCGTCCCCATCATATTCACTTACCAGATCTGCCACAACATTCTCTTTTCCTTTCTTTTTTGAGACCTCACCAACTGCTCCCTTTTTTTTTTTTTCTTTTTTGAGATCTCACCAGCTGCTCCCTTCTCTTTTTGTTTCTTTTTTGAGACCTCACCAGCTGCTCCCTTTCTTACTTCTTCAACTGGATTGTTCCTCCCTTTGTAACCTACTGTCCTCCTCCCCTTAACAGCTATTGATTTTTTTCTCCTAGGAACCTTGTCTTCCTTCCCTACGTCAACCAATCCCTCACCAGTTTCCTTTTCTCCCACCACAGAGTCACCGACAGCTTCAATAGTTGTCACCTTCTTTGAACCACCTAAACCACTATCTTCCACATCATTTGAACCACCTAATTTCTCACTCTCTTTACCTTTACCAATATCCACCAAAGAAATCAGAACCTCAGAAGCTTCAGGTTCCCTTTCAAGGGCCCCAGATCCCTCTTCTAAGACACCCTCACCAGTAACTATCCCTTCCCCATCTGCGTCAGCAAAGTCCAACAACCTTTTTGACCTTCTGGTTAATAATTTCTCAGGTCTTGTCGATGATTTAGATGGAGGTAAAGGGTTCTGGGGTGTAAATTTTGCTGGTAGGTTAGTGGTTGAGTGAGATGGAATTGAAGAAGAGGTAGGTTCACAGGTGGTTAGGGTGTTATTATATCTAGGGCTTCTCCTCAAAGGGCCCACACTAGTCAAACTTAGGGGAATCTTTTCCTTACTTTTTGTCCTACTATAACTTTTAGGATAAGAAGGAATCTCCATCCCATATCTTCTGTACAATTCTACATTAAGGCTAGGATGAGCTCTCAAATTGGGTTTCTTCTCAAATGGGCTAGGAGATGTAGATGGGCCGATGTGATGTGTGTTTATGTCCACATTTGGTCTTTTAGTTCTAGGTAGAGATGAGCAACTAATTAATGAAGGTGTACTTGGTTCAACAAGATACACAGTAACTGTCTCCATACTACATCTTGTCCTCAATAAAGAGATAATATCTACCTCAGAAACTAGTAAAGCTTTACCATTAGTCAAATTCCTACCATTCCTCCTATACCAGATTTCATACTCCCTACCTTCCATTATACTACCAGCTATACTTTTCAAGAGATGGACACTGAAACTAGTACTAGAAATACCAGAGTTGAGATGTAAAGCCCCCCCTTCGTACGTTGTCTTACCTTTCTTGTAGATAAAACTACCACCAAACATCATCCGCAAGTTAACCGTAAATGGTTGGATATCCATATCTATTATATATTAATGCTGAAGAAAATACTCGCACCACATTCACCCACGTCAGCTTCCATGTCATTGTCCTATTTGGCGCCACGGTGGATCCGACGTGGCAGTTACCTTTATTTAAAAAAAAAACTAACTACAAACCAACAGTAGTTACCTCCCCACTAAAACTCAACTTCCCACTTCACGTTAACTTCCCACACCCTATTAACTACCCACTTCATTTAACTTCTCCATAATGAATATTATATATGTGTTACAGGTTTCAGTAATTAATTTTTCCTTTCTTTCCTACTTTACACAAATTTTCAGATAAATCCAATGTATCCTTTTTTTCTCTGTTTCAATATGACGTTCCAATTTCAACAAAAAACCATCGCTGAGATTACCAAAAGCATGAATGCGGTTTCCATTACGGTTAGGGTTATGCGAAAATGGCTCTGAAAGAAGAAGCAGCCAGAAAACGTCAACCACAATGCTAAATCTAATGACATAATCTTTGGCATCGAGCTTATTTTTGTCGATAGCTCAGTAAGAAAATATCATTTCCTTAAGCAATGTACTTTTCACGTAGTATACAAAAATTATTACTTATTTCGATTTTTTTGGATGTACAGGGAGCAACAATTCAAGGCAGCGTCAGACAAAAATGGGTCAAGTCATACAATTCGGGTTTCAAAGAGGGTGATATTTATACAATTTCTAAATTTTCAACTTCATCAAATGTTGCGGAAGAAAAAGCAACTTCTCACAAGTGTCGAATTTGGTTCGAGTATAGCACAAGAGTTATGAAAATGCATCCTGATCCGAACATTCCTTTATGTGTGTACAACTTCGTCAATTTCGAGGACATAATACACAGCAACATTGACGCTAATGTATATTTTGGTAAGTACAAATATGTTAGATGTGCGGAAATAATAACTGAAACCTGAATATTACAGTTCTAATTATTGTCTTCCATGATGTAGATGTGATAGGCAAGTTTGCTGAATATCAAGCTATCCAGAAATCTGCAAAAGGCTTCCACTGGACAACTATTACTCTTGAAAATGCACAGTAATTATTCTACTTTCACCTATTTTTGATCTACTATTATGCAAGGTTATATTTCCTACGCAGTTTTACACATTCGTGCAGGAAAGAACAACTTCGTTGTTCTATATTTGGAGAATTCATATCCGACATCATACACATCATCAATAGCTACATTGACAAGCCTAGACCCGTGTTAGTTCTACGACATGTCAAGAGAAATGAATGGAGAGGTATGTTTAAGCCTTTACTTTTGCATTACACTTTTCCTGTTACACTTCTACTCTAGCAGGAGCTAATGCTATCTCATTTATATTATGAAGACAAAATCAGCATTGTGACAAGAGATGCAACATTACTTATTGTTAACCCATGAATGGAAGAGGTCGACGTTTTTTTTTTTTTTTTTTTGGGAAATGGTAAAAATTGAATTAAAGAATAATGAGTACAATGTTTATGACCCAAAAGGTCAATCCTTTACATCGCAATTTTCTCAATCCATATTCTATTATCATTATTCAGTTTGCCACTAATGCACATTTGTGTCCTCGTCTTTAGCTTACTCTTTATGCAGTTCACCACACACTCAGGCCTGCCAATTCTGAGATCGACTCTCCCTTTGTTCCTCTCGAACCATATGTGATATATTATTGAATTGATTACTGCATTCAGAACCTGTCTTCGTAACATCGATACTCTTTTCTTCAGGCGCCACTCCTGCAAACTAGAGTAAGGTATGTTCATGTTCATCCATCGGTTAAAAATATCAACCATTCTTTTACTGTATTTACACTCACAAAATAGGTGGTCAATCGTTTCAGTTTCTAAACCACATAGACAGCAGCGATCATCTTCAGCAATCTGCAGTCTGAACAGTTTTTGTTTGGCATTGAAAGCTTTATGTTGATGCAGCCAGCTTATCATTTTGTGTTTGGGAGCTGTCCATCGATTCTAGACCAAGTGCGTCCAGTTCAAATCCTCGTTTTTCTCCCTCAGCCATTCGTACCCTTTTCTGATCGAGTAGGATTTACCTGCACATTCCTGTCATTCCGCTGCAATGTATGCAGGCTTGTACATATTCTTAACCTTGCAGATTTTTTTCCACGTCCAGGTAGCACCAATAGGAGGCTCGTACAGGAGCCATTCTGTCCCCTTTAGGTAAATTTGGTGGACCCACATCACCCACAAGGAGTCCGCTTTGCAATGAATCCACCATACCATCTTACCAAGCGCGACTTTGTTCCAAACACTGTCATCTTTCAGTCCTAGTCCCCCTTCTTTGATAGGCTTACAAATCTTCTTCCACGAGACCATTGGTGTTCTTTTGTACTCGGTGCTTCCATCCCATAAGAAGTTCCTACACAAGGCTTCTATGTTCTTTATGACACCTGACGGGATCATGATAATCGAGGCCCAATAATTATGTAAAGTCTTGAGGACTGATTGAACTAGTACTAGTCGGCCAGCATACGTTAGCTTTCTAGCACCAAGAACTCTGATTCTTTCCATTACATTGTCAATTAATGGCCTGCAGTCTTTAGCATTCAGCTTCGAGGGTTTGATAGGCACTCCTAGATATCTGAAAGGTAGCTTTCCTTGCACGCACCTTGAGACCGATACAATATCTTCCTTGATCTGATCCTTCACTCCATTAAAGAACACATTTGATTTTCCAGGGCTCATTTTAAGTCCTGAAGCTTGCGAGAAAGTAGTATATGTCCGAAGGAGGACCATAATTGAATTCACGTCCCCTTTACAGAACAGAAGCAGGTCATCAGCAAACATAAGACTACTCAGCTTCATAGGGCCACAGAGGGGGTGAAATTTGAAGTCCATAGCTAGTTGTGTGATCAAGTAGCCTAGTGAGGTACTCCATACAAATAGTAAACAATAAGGGGGATAAAGGGTCCCCTTGCCTTAGGCCTCTCTTCCCTCTGAAAAAGCCAAAAGAATTCCCATTTAAGCTCAACGAGAACGAAGCAGTTGAGATGCATTCCATAATCAAGGCAATAAACTGGGTAGGAAAGTTTAATGCATTAAGCATTTGCTCAAGAAAGCTCCACTCCACGCTATCATATGCCTTTTGTAGGTCAATTCTTGAACATACATCTCGGAGAGACCGATTTCCTCCCATATAACTTAATCAGGTCTTGACATATCAGGATGTTTTCCAATATATTTCTTCCTTGGACGAAACCCCCCTGCGTTTTGGAAATAATCGTTGGGAGTACCATAGCCAATCTGTTGCATAAGAGTTTAGAGATGCATTTATAGATCGTATTGCAACACGCAATGGGGCGGAACTGCTGGACTGTTTGTGGTCTAGGAACTTTGGGAATGAGCGTCACGATAGTGTTATTGATTTGCTTCAATAACTTCCCGCTATTGAAAAATTCCATCACTGCCTCGCCCACCTCAACATCAATCGTCTCGCAACTAGCTTTGAAAAATTAACTTGAGTAACCGTCCGGACCGGGGGCCTTGTCATTTGGAATTGAGAAAAAGACATCTTTGATTTCTTCTTGTGTCACTGGTTTCATCAGCAAAAGGTTCTGCTCAGGGCTGCATAACAGTCCATTCTGCACAATTCTTTTACAGACCTTGGTCGTAGGAGTACTATTCCCCATCAGGTTCTCGTAGAACTGTAAGAAGCTTGCCTGAATTGCTTCCGGATTAGTCTGAGTAGTCCCATGCGCATCTGTTATTTGAGCCACAAAATTCGTAGCCCTCCTGACTCTAAGAATGCTATGGAAGTACGCTGTGTTAGCATCACCCTCAGCCATCCAGTGGGCTTTCGCCTTCTGCTTAAGAAAAGATAGTTGCAGCTGCTCTAAATTGTTAAACTCAGATAGTGCAGGCCTTTCCTAGTGAATAAGATCAACATTCATCGGGTTATGGATCAGATTCTCCTGAATTTGTATCAATTTGACCTTCGCAATATTAGCATTCATCGGGTGTAGCTTCTTGAGATGAAATTTTAGTGCTCGAAGTCTATTCACCAGAACGTACATCTTGGTTACATAAAAATTCACCCCCCAGTTTACTTTGATGAGGTCAGTAAACCCAGGATCCGACACCCACATATTATAGAATTTGAAGGATTTCTTGGTGATAATCTGTACCCCTGTCTTCCTCACTAAACACGGGCAATGATCAAATTTGCCTTCAGGGAGAAAGGAGGCACGCAGGTCAGGATAGCATCTACTCCACTGATCATTGATAAGTAGATGGTCCAATCGGCTATAGACCCTATCAGTTCGAACCTGTTTGTTATTCCAGGTGTAGAAAGCACCATCTGCTGGACTGTCTATTAAGTCGCATCTCAACAAGCATTCTTGGAAAGGAGCAGCTTCCTCTGGCTTAAATCCTCCACCCAATCGCTCCTCAGCCGACAGGACACAGTTAAAGTCCCCTCCGACTGCCCAGGGTCCCGTAATACTCATGGATATTGCCTTAGGCCTGTCCACAGGACCTCCCTCTCTTGAATACCATTGAAGGCATAGACAAAGGTTACATGGCAATCCTACTGCGTAATGATGTGTCTGACTTTCATATGGATAAATTGCAGATTATACTCAATAAAATCCACTTCAACATTCTGGTGATTCCACCACACCAAATACGAGGTCGACCTTTTCAACAGCATGTAAGTATAGGGTATTGCTAATTCAATGTGAAACACCATAAAAACCCAATTCGAAAACTAGCGGTGCTATAATGACACTTTATTAGGTACACCCCTAGCCAGAGTCTAGATCGGTGGAAGTTATGCTACACACCTACTCTAGCCCCCGAATCAGCCAGTATACTAAATGGAAGCAAATGCCTTTCCTTGAAGGAGATAAAAAAACAGTAAGAAGGTATGCTCATCTATTTGACCACTAAAATATCTTACCGTTAATTCATTATCCTTTAATTTCATTATTCGTTCTGATTTCATTCCCGTTCAACACTGTATACATTTTACTAATTTTGTTATTTGGTAAACCCTTGATTTAAAGGCTGGAGTCTTTGTAACCTTCGCAATGTTTTATGAAATGGACACGTTGAAGGAGTGGTACTACAATTCAAGCGAAGAATGCAGATCTAAAGTCATATCAAGTGACAATAACATGTGATACTGTAAAAAAAAAGATGTGAAAACTATACAACAAAGCTAAGCGAGAACCAAAAATAAGGTCAACAACAATAATCACTTTTTGTTTCCCCTCATTTAAGACAAGTACAGTAGCATAATAGCATGGTTGACACTTATCAGATTTCAAGCAAAGTTCCTAATCATTGATGAGGCATGTGAGTTTGCTGAAGTTATAATATGGGATGAAGAAATGAGAAAGCTATTGTCAAATTCAGCAGCAGAGATTTTAGAAGAGCAGGAGGTAATTACATTTCCTGTATAAGTATTTAGTTCCGTTCAGTTTAGGGAGTTTTCCACATAACTAATCCTACACAATAATAACTAGGATGCTAGGCCAGGCGGTCTCCCACCATCAAAATTTTAGAGCAGTCATAGACAAGGAATATCTTTTCAAGCTACGAGTAACACAAGCATTCAACATTCAAAAAAATTCACAATGCTACACCGTCACATGCATGTCAAATAAAGAGACAGAAATCAGGGAGTGAAGGGAAGCTGTGAAGTTAAGTGAGGTACAATCTATGAAGGATTCAGCTGATTGTTATAGACTACATAGTTCATAAGTGCCTAATTGTATTATCTCTAATTGGGAATGTCTTAGGTTACATCCAACTCCACAGTTGTTGAAGACATGCAGAAAGGTGTTGCCATTGACCCGGGTTCAGGAAAGAGTGAGCTTCATTCACCATCCGAGGTAGTGTACAGCACTTTGACAACGCTAATATAGTCATCACTATTTTCAAAAAGTGCACTACTTAGGTAGCCATGTACCATATTATGCAGGACACCAAAGAGACAACAGCAAACAGTGAAGAGCAGAGTACAAACAAAGTGGAGGTAGGAGTTAAGACAATCAGTTCTACCCACTGTAAGTTCCTGTTGTCAGACTGATGTGCCCCTATATTTTCTAACATACTGAATATTCAGCACAGTTCGCACCAAGCTGTGGAATGTACTACAACGCCTGAGAATACTATAGGGGAAGGTGCAACGAATCAGGTACATATTTTGTGTAACTAAGCAGTAGGATGACAAGAATTAAGGGCAAGGCACAAATTACACCATCAATTAATTTCTACTGAGAACCAACTGATGCATTCTATATGGTATCTGAAACCAGGGTTATCCGAAAGACAGTGTGGTGACAGGTGGACCATCGGGATCCACAGAACCAGTGGCATGGTTAGGGAAGCGCTCTTATGGGGAATTAAGTCCTGATGAATGACTTCTGCTATTTTATATTCAGATTACTTGCTTATAAAAGATAGTATTTGCTTTTTGGGAGTGTCTACTCAAGGATATTATTTACTTATTCACTGGGTTTCACTTAACATAAAGTATTTTATTTTGTTTGTGGTTGGGTTTACTTTGACTTCTACATGGAAAGTTTTTGTTCATATTTGGTGTTTTATTTGGTAGAATCACGCAGACAGCTTATCTCTCAGGCAATTATTTCAACATAATGTATGAATGCCTGCGTAGAAACTCCACTATAGTTCACTGACAGAGGTGTCGCTTCAATTAGATTGAGAAATAACTGTAGTATACCCATTTACTCTAGGAATATATTACTCATTCACTAAGATTTAGTGATAAAGTTAATACTTTAACCAGAAAGACAGACTTTTGTTTTCTTCTCATATATCTAAGAGCATCTTCCTCTTAGTCAGGAACATTAGAGGAGAAATATGCCACATTCATGACGTCACAGTTGATTTATGATTATTGCACATCACAGAGACCTAACAGCAATCGGTTCATCTCTCAAGCAATTGCTTTCACCATGGCATCTGAGTGCTCGCTTAGAAGCTCCATTATCGTTAACTGTCAGAGGTGTCGCTTCAATTAGACCGAGACGGAATTGTAGTCTACCCATTTACTCTAGGAGCATATTACTCATTCACTTGGGTTTAGTGATAGAGTTAATACTTCAACCAGAAGGATAGACTACTGTTTCCTTCTCATATATCTAAGAGCATCTTCCTTTTAAACAGAAACTTTTGTGGAGAAATAGGCTGCACTCATTATGTCACAGTTGATTTACAATTACTGCTCATCATTGAGATTTTACATCACCGTTGCCCGCCATCATTTTCACTGCGTTTCGGTTCTTAAGCTGTATACACTTATACTGCCCTATTAGTGACTCGAGACGCAGTAGGTCTACAGCTAATTGGCAGCAAAATCAGAACAGGAGACAAGCTACTACTATTAATAACCCAAAACAGTAAGCAACCAGTGCTGTAAGGAATTACCACCAACTACTTGGCTGGGTTTGATCAACGATCATGGGTCCCTTTGTTAAATTCCCGCAATAATGTGATATGCATTTTCATATCATTATCCCAAACAAGCAGCTGAGCCAAACCTGCATATCCGAATTTATACATGAGTATGAGTTATATAATCAGGGTGTATGTATTATATGGTCCACATATGAGGTATTGTACCACTCCAAAGTGTTCGGAATAAAGTGTATGAAACTGTCAACTCAGAGGAAACACATAATGAACAATGAAACACCACTGAACGAATCCGTGGTGTTGATTTGTGTTGTTAGTTAACGAGACGGTATTTAAATGGGGAACCAGAAATTACGTTTTGCCCTAGGAGTTACTAGGGACTTCTGTAGACATATTTCATGTTGCAAGTAAAACACCACTCTACCCACTTCTTCATTCCCACCTCTTCATAATAACTTCCCACTATTGTTTACTATTTATATATACCAACACTGTTTGCTAACACCATCAAGCTGAAGTAAATTTTTATATTGCTTCCAAATTCTACAATTGATTTTGTAATGGAGCCAAATCAGATTCTCAATAGTATCTCCAAAAACAAGCACATAGAGGGACGTATTTTAATAGTTTGCCATGGCAAGGCACCACTTTTCCACCCACAGGTGCAAGAGACACTTTCTCTGGAGATGTTACTGGTCAACGAAACGGTATTTTTTGGCTTTTGTCATGTTATACACCAGTGCACCCCACAGATCAGTTTCTTACTACTTACTTTTCAGTTTCTGACTTTCCTTGGTTTATACAGGGATTGGTTATCCAATGTTCGATCCCACGTCCATTTATGGCAAAATTTGAAGGTTTGTTAATGGAGGGCACCACATGCAAGATAAACCAATTTGATTGTGGGTTGAACAAAGGGTGGGATGTTGCAACACCTCACCCAATTAGAATAGTGTTCACTTCAGCAACTATTATCAACCGTCAACTGTTAGTGCCAATACCGTTATATGGTTTCAACTTCGTACCTATCGCTGAAATACGATAATTGATTAATGGAGATCGAACTCTTATAGGTGAATTTTTCACATCAATACACAACTTTCATATTCTGCTACAATTTATTTGGTCTTCTAATTGATTTTTTATTCTACTCAGATTTAATTGCCAAGGTGGACGAGTACAAGGTTCTCTATCCGGACACTGTGTTGCAATGCATACGCTTGCAATTGGTGGACAACAAGTATGTGTTGATTTGTGTGACTTCATTTAATCTTCTCAAAATATATGCTGATTTTTTTTTGAGTAAAACTTTACAGTGGCCACAAGATTACGGTGCACATATGGGAAGATATTGGCTGCCACCTTTAAGCACTTTCTACAGCTGAGACTTATATTTCGGAAAAACCATTAGTTATTTTTCAATGTTTAAAGGTTAAGTGCCAAGGTAAGAAAAGCTAGGGTTGACTTAATATCGTAAATGCTAATTTTTTAAAGAAGTTTTAATGTTTGGATTTATTTATATTTGCAGATTTTGTAAGACTTGAGTCCACCAAAGCAACTAAATTGTATACACAACCAATGATCTCTGAAGTTGCGGACTACCGGCGTTCCCGAGGATTAAGGAAAATGATTCATGCAAAATGGGATTAACGGATTCGTGCAACTGCACAATAGAGATTTCGTAGAGTGTTGACTTGTGTTTTAAATATATTTTAATTCCGTTTTAGTTCATCTTTTGCTTTATTCCGGACTACTGTTGTTTTTTCATTTCAGTCATTTGTACTCTTTTGTTTAGGGTGCCCCTTTTATCAGGAGCAGCTATACTTAGTGCCTTTGTTTCATTACTTAATGTTATGTCTACGATTACCAGTGTTTAAATATGTTGAGGTTGTTGTACACTTATTTATTGACCCAATTATTTAAATTTTATTATTAGTATCGGAACACTATTATAACATATTCATATGAATATCTTATTTTACGTTGCGTATTCCAATTGTATGTTACTTTATCTAAATAGTTTCAAGTTGCTGTACACTTATTTATTGATCCAATTATTTAAATTTTGTTATTAGTTTCGGAATACAGTTATAACATATTCATATATGGATATCTTATTTTACGTTGTGTATTCCATTTGTATGCTACGTTATTTAACAAAAACCCATCATTACTAATCTTCTTTAGGCACTGACGTTATTTAGTTATATTAATTGATATTTTAGGCAACTAATCTTCACATAGTCATGGTATTCTTGAAGCTAATGGTAATCTTGAAGCTAATGGTTTTTATGTTATAGTTCAGTTGCATAACATAACTGAATCAATTTAAAGCCAAAAAACAACAGTAAGGATAAAATCACAGCATAGTTATAAACAAATCTTTAAATATATCTAATAATCTAATAATTAATGGTATTCATGAAGCTATTGATGGTAATATTTATATTACACCACAATTTTACAGCACAAAAGTACATCAATTTTGAGCATAAAATCAACAATAAGCAGAAAAGTGAAGCATAATTATTACCAAATAAAAAAGAGTAGGAGTTTACTTATCTTTTAACTTCATAAACCCATCATATTTTCAACTCCCCACTTCCTTCGTGTGTCAAAGCAGTTTAGTTCCAACCACCCTATCTCTCATGTCCATTGCAACTCCCCATGTCATCAAATATATATATATATATATATATATATATATATATATATATAAGAGATGTTAGTATCTAAAAACAATCAGGGCAAAATAGAAGTTACAAAATATTCTACCCACCTGAGAAGGAAACAAATTCAATGTCTTGCTTCTAATCAACGTCCTTTCATACTAAATAGTATTTCAGAATTAATTGCACTTCACAAGGTAAGACATTGAACCTATCTTTTAGTCTATTTTTTACATACAATCTTCTCTTTCTAATGTATTTTTAATTTTTCAGCCTGGCAAGTATTCGATTCTAGCAAAACTCAAGGACGTTGACACTACAAAAAATTGGTACTGCAACAAATGTAACAGCTGTGCAGATACAATTGGAATGAAGCAAGATAATTTATGGCATTGTATAAATGACATTTGCCCAAAACTTGACATTGGTGTCGAGGAACGAGATATAATGTCGGTAGAAAAGGCAATTTTCATTATTCGAAGATATGATTTTAAATGAGCATTTGTTAATGTCTTTTTTGATTACAAATATGATGTTACTTTCTTAGTGGGGGATCAGAAGGGTGACTAAATTAACATCACTACCATCAATGCACAAATGGAGATGAAACAGGATACAATGCATCTGAGTCCATGGAAATGTGTCAGCAGGTACAATTATCCTAAATTTTTTTGTTACAGATCCTCAGGTCATCTATGATGATTTCCTCATGTATTGTATTTAATAATTTATTTTTAACATTCTTAACTATAGATTGGTTGAAAGGAAATCCCAATCACAATAAAGACACTATTAGGCAAGGAATTTATCATAGATTTGGAAGTGTGTCGCTACTTTAATGTTGTGATTGATACAAGATGCTACTCGGTGATTGATCTATGTTCAACCACAGACATGATAAGGAAAGCTTATTTGTGGCCAATGCAGGTATAAGAATAAGAAAATAACTCATGAGATTAATAAAACCATGTGTTTAAATAAGTTGTAATGTTAAGTCTTTCATGTAAACCAGGACTCAAGTTCATTAACTACATTGTCCGAGGTGCTTGATTCTAACTCTGATAGAATTGAAGAGAAGACACCAAGGAGCAAACTGCCACGCAAAAGACTATCTTCGTCCATGTGTGAAACAAGTGTGTCAAGATCAGAATCATCGGATGAAGAATCCACAATCAAGGGAGGGTTTAAAAAACAGAAGAAGTGAAGATTGGTTGCAATAATATTTTGCTGATGTATTTGTCTCATTTCTTAGTTTAAATTGACCTATTTATTGTCTTTTCAATTAATTTCCTAATGTTTTTCAATTAGTTGAACAATTTTATGTTATTTCTTTTTATTTAACAGTTCATATTCCCTGATTCATTGGGTTTCTCAAATGTCATGCATATATTTTACATATTCAGGTTTAAGACACTAAAGACCTGCCCACGTAATTTGATATCAGTTCCACGATTCTCGAATACAATTATTGGATACATCTTAATTACTTCATAAATAATTTTATAAAGTGTAATATTTACAT
This sequence comes from Agrostemma githago, assembly GCA_958450325.1. NCBI lineage: Eukaryota > Viridiplantae > Streptophyta > Magnoliopsida > Caryophyllales > Caryophyllaceae > Agrostemma > Agrostemma githago. The sequence goes on along the minus strand of OY288255.1, from coordinate 22,067,585 downwards.
TGGCTTACTGAACGGATTTATAAACTGTTAACATGTATCCTCCACAAAAACTATTAGATAAGTCACTTTTAAAAAACTTTTGGAAATATTAACACCATGATATCTACCACAATTGTAGTTTATTTGATATAATTTCTGAAATTAGCATGTAAAAATGATAAGTGTAGTTTGTAGTGCCTATTTCTGTGTTTTGGTCCCATTTTCCTTGTGGAATCGCTCCTTGGGAGCGGTTTATGGGCTACTTATGCTTCCTTTAGTTCGTTTCAGGTTCCCGAGACCATTTGTGAAGAGTTGGAGCAAATCCGACTCGATACATACACTTTTTGGAGCCAACGAAGTGAAGGAACGATCAGTCGATGCCTTGGATTCGACCCCGAGACCTCGACACCAATTCCCGAGCCTCTTAGACTCGATCCCGAGTCCCGAGAATCGATGAGAAACCCATGAGAAGCAAGGAGGGACCAAAAAGAGCTTATTTGAGGCCTACAAGGCCCATCCCGGTCAGGAAGGCCTAAACCCGTCCGTGATGGGGTGCACAAAAGCAAGCCTTCTGTCCTGAGCCCGTCCCGGTCGGGACCAACCCATCCCGGTCGGGACCATGCCGTCCCGGGCGGGACCATGCCGTCCCGGGCGGGACCAGTCCGCCCCGGGCGGGAAGCTACAGGGGCAGCACGCATCTCTTTTATTCTTCCTCCTTCATTCTTGTAACCTTATATATACTTCCCTCTTGTATTGTTTATGTATCTTACATTACATTAGACTCTCATAAGCCTCTCTACAACTTTATAAACCCTAGATTTAGTGTTCCTCCATTTAGATTAATCTTCCTTTAATCTTCCTTTAACCTTTAGTTAATCTAGTTTAGATAATCTTGTATTAAGTGGGTTCTTGAAGATTCATCCAAGCTTGACAACCTTGGAGTTGATTTCGGTTCTTATTTATGCAAGTTTACATCTTTTCCTTCATCTTGTTGTTGGTATAATCTTCTTTACCCTTATTCTTGTTTATTTAATCAAGTTTGAATCTTTATATTTTGTTTATTGTTATTGTTCTTGTTGTTCATAATGGATGTTTGGATGTTTAGTTTGTTTTCTCTTATTATTGTTATGGTTAGTTTGATAATGAGTGAGTAGTCTTCTTGTGGGGTTAGTAGGGGTATTAGGGGTAGATTATGGATGATTAGGGTTTGATTAGGGGTAAAGGTGACTCTTTTGTTGCTAGACACATTTTGGGCACACCATGTGTTTGTTGATTTGCTTGTGTGAGTAGTAGTGGCCAATGCTTCCCATACTTGTGCTCATCTTCTCATTGTTTGTCTAGTATGTGATTATGTTGAGAATAGTCGTAGACACGAGAGTGCAGACTAGGGTTTAGACGCGAGAGCGCGAACCTACCTCGACATCGGTCTACGTAGCGAGAGCCCGGACCGACTCTAGCAACTAGGAGACACCTACACCCTTGATCACCCCAATTACCCTACTACACTTAAGAACTCGACCTACCCTACTTCTTTTCATATTTGATTTCAACTTCTTAGTTAGTCCTCATTTCCTTTAGTTTGCTAGTTTGTTCGATCATTAGTTATTTAATTTAGCCTCGTTTTAGCTAGTTCATTGTTAGCCTAGTCTTGCCTCTTCCACCACCATAGTTTACCAATTATCGCTCTCTTTGTGTTCGTTTGTGTGACTTAGTCTCGTTTTAGGCCAATTTAGTCTAGGCTCCGCAATACCGTCTCCGTGGACACGACCCGACTTACCCTAGCTACCCACTAGGATTAGTTGGTTGTTTATTGTTGGTTAGGACCCACGACGATCCCTACCATCAAAAAACAATCACCATTATTCGAGTGGTGACCCTCAGACAACTTATTTTCAACATGATACTTTATTCCTTGTATAAACACCCCTAGGATTCAAGCATATACAGAAGAAACTTCAATTAGGTAGATGGGCAAATAATCAAAGTATGTCCGATCCTAAGAGTGAACTACTCACAAAGTAGAAGTTAAGAAGTTATCACTACAATTAGGTTGACAAACTACTGCTACTCCCATTCTTTTAGCCCTACTATTTGTTGAAAATATGATTCTCATACATTGAACAATCCCCTTTCCACTAACCAAATAACACTACTCATGTGTTTTCCCGCGTACTTTGTTGGGCTACTTATTGGGCTTAACTTTATTGGGTCATTTGATTATTAAGGCGATTGGGCTGATCAATATATCCATCTACATTTTAGAATTTCCATATATGCGTTTGACTTAATTATGCATACATGCATTTAACATGATATGAGGTCATATAATATAGTTTGATTACCTAATATAATAATTATTATGCCATAAATTCCATATATAATGCATAAATTCCATATCTATATTATAATCCATATATTATTACATATTACAAATTATAATCCATATATAATCCATATCTACATTATTATACATTATAATCCATATCTACATGACTACATTATTTCCCATATATTATGCCATAAATTCCATATATAATCTATATATATGCCATAGTTATTATATCACGTTATATTTTACTCCATATCACGTTATATGTCATCATTGTTATTATTACATTTCAAATAACCCATATAATTATGCTACATATCAATACACATACAAGTTCCCATATAATTATCTCATAAATTCAGAATTTTATTGAAGTTTATAGACAGTAATAATATTAATGATTTTTTTGAATAATTGTGCATATTTGAGTATATTTGACAGTATAATTTTTAAATGTTAATATAATATTAGAGTATCTTTGACCGTATAATAGTATAGACAAAAAAATATAGCATACCAAATATAGCACACTACTAAGATTAATATTAAAGCATAATTATACACTTAAAAATATAGTTTACCAAATATAGTATACTACTAAAGTTAATTTAATTATTAATAATATTAAGATAAAAATATAATTAGGGAGATATCGTGTATGAACGGAGGTAATTACGCACTTGATTGATATATAGCATTGTGTATGTAATTATGTCTACAAGCAATTGTATACATGTGTATGCATGTATATTCTACATAATTACGCACTTGATTGATATATAACATTGTGTATGTAATATATGTCTACAAGCAATTATGCCATAAATTTCGAGAATCAAACGTGATCCCAAATGTTATTTTCTAATCTTCTATATTAATAGAACTACAAACTACATTTCACATATCAGTTTTGTAGACTTTATTAATTAATTAAATAATTAATAGCTTATTTACACTATACCCAAAAAAATGGCTCTTCTCAATCCCGATGTTTCAATATGGTCGGTGACATTAATGACATCAAGGAAACATGGAGAATCAAAGTAAGTGTCATTAGAATTTATTCCGTACCGGCTTGGAATAATCCGAATGAATTAAGTCGTGTTGAAATGATCTTACTTGATTAGAAGTATTAAATACAACACGTAGATTCAATACGTATATATTTGTCTCTTTACTAAACATTAACTTACTCATATGGTTTAACTTTTCACTAAATCTCAAGATACAAGCAGCTTTCAGGGATAGACTAATAAAACAGTTCCAACCTCAAATCTCTTAACGGGTTTAAAATTTTAAAGAAATATTTAAAACGAGTTAAATTAACATTTAAAATTTTAAAAAATGTAACACCCCTTGATTTTTATAAATTAAATTAAATTAAAATTATGTTCGTATTTCTATTTTGTTTACGATTTAACTCGTAATTCTTAAAATTATTATAAAACGAATTTATAGTTTAATCATTCCAAACTCCTAAAACTCTATTCGTCTCGGAAACTCTTCTTATATTTAAAACATATTTTTATTTCTATTTCGATTCATTTTATACATTTAATTTAATTTTTATCGAAAATCTATTTCGACGATTTAAATTCTAAATTCTTTTTATTTATTTGTATTTAAGCTCGAATTTCTATTTTCGGCTCGAAACTCATTTACTTTAAGTTACGACAAAACATTTATTTCCTTTTCTCGAAAAATCAATTTAATTCACTTTATCAAAAATATATTATTTATCGGGAAATACTATTTCATCGTCTAATTATTTATTCCTGTCATCTTTGTTTTCGTCTCGAATACTTTATTTACTCATTTTATTTGACGGCCCGATTATTTATTAGTTTTATTAATTCGTTTTAATTCGATTCGTGGGTCAGTCAACTTATCGATACAGAATTCGTCTTCTACCCGATTTGTTTAAGTTATCCGTATACATCGTATACTTGTGTCGGAATCCGTACACTTTGGTGAATTGTATTCAACCCACTTGCTATCTCATTCATTTCCTCTATTTTGTTCTTTTTTCTGACTATTACTTACAACCCCACCTCTTCCATTTTCTGATTTTTTTTATACCACCGCTTCATTATTGACATCTCCCATCATTCATTCATTCATTCCCTTTCTTTTACTCCCATCACCTCTTCACTTTCCACCGTTTCCTTCATCTCCTCCTCTCCGTTCTTATTCTTTTTCTTCTTCCTTAAAACTATCGAACCTCTCCCCTGTTTTCTCCTTTGTTTCGTTGCTGCAACTATGTTGATGCTGCTGTCGCGGTTTGTCGTTGATGCTACTGCTGTTGCGTCTTGCTGCTGATCGCTGCTACGTTTATCTGTTCCCCTTTGTCAGAATTAGTGAAGGTAATTCTCTTCTTCCTCTCCGGCTGATAATCTACGGCCCTTCTTTTCTCCGTCTTCTTTTCTTTCGTTGTTGTTGTAGCTCTTCTTCTTCTTCTTCTTCTTCTTCTTAATTTTGCTGCTGGTATTGACGTTTTTCTGCTGCTGTACGTTTGCTTGCTGCTGCTGCTGCGTTTTGGAGATTGATTCTCTTTCTTCTTCCCTTCTTTTCCTGAAATTATATCACTCTTTTGCTGCTGTTGCTGTGGACTTTGTCGCTGCTCCTTTTGTCGTCCTGTTGTTGCGTCTTTTTTTGTTCTATCGCTGCGGAATCATCTCTTCTGTCACTGATTTTCGTTGTCCTTTGGTTGTTGATCGGTGTTACGCTGCTGTTTAAATTTGTTCATTCCTTCATTTTGTTTTATTTTCATCTTCTCCATTTTCGGTTATTCGTGCTGTCTAGTTGATGTTCTTCTTCCTCTTATATCGTTCTATCTCGCAGCTTTGTTGTTGTCGTTTTGTTTCCCCTTAGTTCGTTGAGTTGATGCTACTTGACCGATGTCGTAGCTTTGTCCGTCTCGCCCCACTGTTTCTGCTGTACGTTTGTGTCGGTGTGTAGACACCCGCATTTTGACCGCCAGGTGTCTATGGTAGTCTCCGAAAAACACCCGATGATGATCGGACGCAAACATGACTTAGTATACTCGAATTTGGGCTCAGACTCAATAATATTCGACATGGACTTTTAGCGGAGTAAAAATCTCACAAAACAGACCTCAAATCCAGGCCCAGTGGGTCATTCCGAGCAAAATAAGACTAATTTGGGCCAAAACCGCCACCAAAAATAAATCCCGCCTTTTAGCGACCGGGTCAAAACCCGGTCAAAGACGAACCCGTCACACAAATCAGCCAAATTCACTCCTCGAAACTGGCGCCCAAATCAAAATTCAAAAAACAATCAAAGTCAACTCCTTCCTAAAATAGCTCGATCCTCTTGATCCACTCGATCGAGTGGATTGACCCACTCGGTCGAGTGGAGCGTCTTGAACCGGGTTTGGCCCGTTTGCAAGGGCACTCGATCGAATGCACTAGGGCCATTCGATCGAGTAACCCTAGGTCGTGAGGTAAATTCTATAAATACCTCACTAACCCCTCTCATTTTCAAGATTTTTTCATGCATATTTGCCCTACATTTTCACCCTAACTCTCCAATACTCTCCATACTACAACCCTTAGCAACCCTAAGCCTAAAATAGAGCCATTGTCCCTCGAAAACCGACGAGTCATTCACACACACACACCATAACTCGCGTACATCCTCGATACTCCGGCGTCCCGTCGCTATTTCCGAGTCCATTTCCGAGGTCCTTACTAAACATGTATGTTGAGGGTGTCGTAAACCCCATCTCTACCTTTTTCCTACTTCGATTCTTATGTACATTTTCGCATTTTCATATTGTAACCATGTTAATCTAGTAACACTAACACTAACACTAACACTTTCATATTCGCATCCTTCTTTTTTTTGTATCATCTTTTTTATTCCTAACATTATCATACCGCGTATATATATACACTAGTATTAAAATTCGGTTTCATATGCATTTGACTATGATGATCGCCTAAAGTCCGTCTAATTCCTTTACGAGTAACGACGGAGGTGGCGCCCTTTCGAGGAGCGCCGCCCCAATGTGCTCAAGGATATGATGTGATCGTGATCGTGATCGGTCATAGTTGAACGTATTTGATCCCATTTCCAAGATTAATGCGAGATCCTTTGACACGGAAACAGACATCACGTAATCCGTTAGGATTAGTACCGATGTCGTGACGCGGAGGACAACAATCTCGTCACTAATCAAACATTTTCAAAATCTCATAACATCATTTTCATAAATTCCGATAACGGTATTATAATCGCATGCATACACGATTATAGCACCGGAAACCGAATTAAATGCAAGTCGTACAATATTTGTATTTAATTTGGCCAACCATCGATTTTGGACAATAAAAGGAAATGAGTTATCACTCGTACAGGGGCTACTCGACCGAGTACGTAGGCTACCCGATCGAGTAGCACCCAAAAAACTGGGCAGTAGCTACGTTTAAAGGCACACTCGACCGAGTCAGACCACGACTCGATCGAGTGGGTCCTGTAACCCAGAAAACCGAGAGCTTTGACACACTTTTCGAGCCTCGTATTTTTATGACTTTAGTCATCACGTGTAAATACAATCACGTGACCCTCCTTTTTTCAAAACTCATGCATATCGTTACACCAGAACAACTTTGATCGATTTTTCGACGTGATAAGTTGGGACAAGGCATGGGATCGAGCTAGCATTACGCTTGGGTCCTATGTCTCCGTCCTTCATTTAGTACACAACATAATGTGTATTTAATCAGAGTTCGTCCATCTACACAAATTCACGGTCTAGTTTATATACGGGTCCGTTTCTATCTTTTTTAGCGCTTTTCTTATTTTGTTCATTATTTATATTAATCGTTGTATTGTGAATTCTAGGTTGTATTTCCGCCCGTGTAACCTGTACGTATTTAATTTCGAGCTTTATTTATTTACTTGCTTATCGCTTTATAAATGAACCTCGCATGCTAAACAACTCCGACAATAGTTAGATGCATTAAATGACGTAGCAAACCAATAATTCACATGTTTAGCCCGAAAACGCTGTTTGCATATCATTTAGTCGTTTTACTAGCGCGAGTACACGAACACGAACGATGTCTTAGTAGAGGCCGCCATTGTGCGGGCGGGGTTGGGTGTCCTTAGTGGGCTTCCCAACACGTACCCTCACCCCTTACTCAGAACCTTGGTTTCCGGATGTCCGAAACCATTGGCGCACGAGAGTCATTTTATATACGAAAGCCGGTGTAAACGGTATCGATATAATAATGCAAAGGGACGAGCCCCATAAACTCTGAAATCGAAGTGGGTCGTACTTTGTGTATAGCCCATGACGACATAGAGTGGGCTCGAATGGTTCCGAATAACCACAAAATTCGGTGGCGACTCCATTTTGACTTAAATTTCGAACCCGAGAACAATCTTACCACGAGATTCATTCGCCTACCCAAACCCGTGCGTGGCCGCGTCGGGGTGGACCTACATCATGTCCACAATTTGGCGACTCCGCTGGGGATACCTGATATACCACATGTCATCGGGGTTCCTAGGGTGAGACTCGAAGAGAAATCGTTCGAATACTAGTGTACGCGCATTAGTTTAATGATTCATGCATAACCCAAATTTTCCCGGGCCGGTTACTTGTGACCGACGTCCCACTATACCACGGTGCATTCCTACATGGGTGCGCTAAAGACTTTGATGGTGGAACTCGTATGGGTTTTGCGGCATGTCCTAAGACCAACTCGGCTTAGGGAGTCCGTCCTGATTTACGAGAAAGCCATCGTTGTTGGTATAGACCCTATTTTGACCAACCGAGACTTAGCGTAATGCATACATAAGCGTCGTTATAATGATTGTTTGACTACGTGCTACTTGGTTTCCGTGTCATTTTTCAAAAACCGTCATTTCGAAATTGCATCTTTCCAAAATACCCAATTTTGAAAAAACCCGAAATACTGTCCATTTCGGGACCTATCTTTCCAAAATACCCAATTTTGAAAAACCCAAAATGCTGCCCATTTCGAGACCCATCTTTTCAAAATATCCAATTTTCAAAACTCGGAATGCTGCCGAAATTTAGGATCAACGATTTGACTCAAAATGTCCTTTTCTTTAGTCAGCATGCTGTCCGTTTTAACTCTTGGATTTCCGACACCGTCCCAATTTTCTGAATTTTTTCAAAATTCTAATCTCGGTTTTCGAAATTCCATTTTCAATTTTTGAACTCTCGGAAATTCACCCATTACATATTCAAATTTTCAACTTCAAACTCTCCAGCTTTCCTAAATTGAATCTTCCCTATTATAGGACCTACCGTCTATCCGTGTGTCGGGTCTTCGCATAGTATGTAGAAGGTTTATAGCGTCGAAACTCCGTCGATCTTACATCACGAGTTTCCCTCCTTTCCCGAGTCCGCCTTATATGTCAAGGCACGACCAACCCGCGTAGGGCATACCCCTACAAAGGAAAGTCCATTTATACACTCGAGTCAAAAGTCTGGGGAATAATCTCACGTGGACCTTCCTTCGAACGGGACTAGGCCCGCAAGGCCAAAGTCCTAAGGAAGTCATGCCACCTACGAGTCATCCGTCTAGGTGTCGTTCTCGAGTCTTTTTCACTCAGTCCTTTTCTTTTGGGTCGCTCGGGATGTACTTGTTTTGATTCCAAGATCTGGGTTCAGTTTCTGATTACACGGTGTTCTTACAGACAGGCCACCGGCAACCAGACACACCCGCAAAATGGAAGCTGCTTTGAACAGTCTGAAAACCTCTGTGGACGCCATGGTCGTCAAGCAGACCGACATCGAAGCCCAACTGACTGAAATGAGGGTTGGTCAAGTGGCTATTGTTGCTCGCATGGCTGCAGTGGAGCAAAGGACTCCAAATACCGAGACCAATGGGTCTCTGACTGAGCTACTAAGTGCGATTCACCGACTGGAGGAACAAGTGCACTTAGCTGGGAGTAACAACATTCATCGGGAAAACAGTCGTGAGTATGCCCCGGTGAACGACAAGCTACCTCCGAACCTTAACCTCACGGGCTTACCAATGTTTCAGGGAACCGAAGACCCGTTACTACATGTACGGGCCTTCAAGGAATTCATGGCTATCAAGGGAGTGGATTCATCCATGTTCAAGAACCTTTTTGCTGCATCCCTTGAGAAGCACCCACAGGCCTGGTACTATAGGCTAGACCGGAAGAAATACCCTACTTGGGATGATGTGGCCACCGAGTTCGCTCGGAACTATGCTGACAACACCGAGATCCAAACCACAATGCGATCTCTGGAGGTTATGGCCCAAGAGCCGAAAGAAGGTTTTACCAAATACCTTCAACGCTGGAGGGCCGAGAGCGTGAAACTGGTCGACAAGCCCAGTGAGAAGACTTTGGTGGAGGCTTTTGTCAAGAACCTCCTACCCTCCTACCGGGTTCACCTCCGGTACGCTGTCATACCCAATTTCACCACTCCTACTGAAATGGGTATGAGGATCGAAGACGACCTAAGACTGGAAGGCCTTACTAAGGCCGCTAGCAAAGGGTACCAAGGGGCTTCCTCCTCCACCACCAAGCCCCAGGCTGCAATCCGCAACATTTTTGACGCGGTTAATCTACTAGATGCCCCGTCCAAGAAGAACACCCCACCTCGGGTTTTCACTGATATAGGTACCACCTATACTTATGCCTTACAAAGGCTATCCTCAAAAGGCCTAGTCCAACCGATAGGCCCAACTCCTGAAGTTCCGGTCGAGCGACGCTGCAAGAACTACAATGCTCAGGCCTGTTGCCAGTACCACCGGGGCAATGGGCATGATACCGAGAAGTGCTGGAAGCTGAAGCACTTGATCCAGGACTTGATCGAAAGCGGTAAAATCCCGCTACCCGGAGATAAGCCTAGCAACAAGGAGAACCCTTTCAGCTCCCACGCCATCTTTACCGGGGAGGTGATTGATTACTCTCACCTTATCTCTCCATTTATCCCGCAAGTGAACGGGATCTGGTTCGACGACGAGGATGACGTCGACCTCGCCAAAGGGGAAGCTGTCCCCATCACCTCCGAGGAAATTCGTAAGACCAAATCCCGAGTCTTAGCCAGTAACCACCTTGGTCGTCCCTATCAAGCCACTAGCTCTAGGGACGCCCCTATCCCGACAACCGTCATTGAGCCACTCAGGACGGAAGTCGCCCCTGAGGAGCCGACTGCTGAAACGGCTCTCGTGAAGAAGTTGAAGAAGACCCGAGTTGATCTCACCATATGGCAACTCCTGGTCAGCTCACCAGAGCATCGAGAAGCACTTACTAAGGCTCTCGATCAAATTAAGGTTGACTCTTTGGTTACCCCTGCTGAGATGGTAGCCACGGTCTTGCCACACCTGAAGGGCAAAGTTAAGGAAGGAGGCCTAATGATCACCTTCTCTGAAGCCGACCTACCACCATTCGGGGCCTCCCATAATCTGGCCCTCTACATTACGGTGGTTTGCCGAGGGAAATACCTCCCTATGACCCTGTTTGATGATGGGTTCGCTGTAAATGTCCTTCCTCTAAGGACTGCCAAAGCCCTCGGCATTCCCGAGGCCGATTACATCCCGACTGCTCAGACCATCCAAGCCTTTGATGGGAGCCCAAAGTTGGTAGCTGGGGCTGTAAAACTAACCATCATAACGAGCCCGATAGAAAAGGAGCTCGAATTCCAGGTGATCGATGTCACCTCATCATTCAACTTGCTCCTAGGTAGGCCGTGGATCCACGCGGTCAAGGCGGTGTCCTCCACCATTCACCGAAAGATCAAGATGCCTCTGCTTAACGATGTTATCACTTTAGAGGCAACACCAATGACTGTGGCTAGCTGTAACGCCACGGGACGCACGGACCTCTGGGGGTTCGATTTTGTGGGGATGATCGAGGAAGAGTACCTCTTTAGGCCTTACTTCACTACGAGTATCGACACGATGCTCCAAAACCTAGGATACTTTCCAGGGGCTACCTCTCGACCCGATCTTCCAGCTGGGAGGATCATCGAGGTCCTCAAAGACGAAGACTCTCACTTTGGTCTCGGTTATGCCATCACTCCCGACAATGTTGTCCGAGCAGGAATTGAAAAGGCCTGCAACATTATTAAGGGTATCCACTTGAGCCCTTATAGCCCACGGTTGGCTTACTACTTCGTCACACCGGTGTTTGGGGCTATTCAGGTTGGTCTATACCAACCCAATGCTGTGCACCTCGGGACCCACTTGGCCCGGGACTGCAACTATATTTCGGATGATGTGTTCTCCCTCATCCAGTCCGATGGAGCTGACAATGCTGAGCCCGCGCTGGGGCTACTTTTTGGGGAAGACACCATAGCCCCAACTCCAAAGGAAGACCTGGTCAACCTGATTCTCCGCAGTAACAGGTTTGACCCGACCAAGCTGATCTCGGATGTTGGCACCGAGACGGGAAACAGGGCCTGGAGGAAGACTGTCAAGTGGACTGACAGTCAGGGAAGAATCTACAAGCTGGTCACTGGAGAGGGAGACATGCCTGAGTCTGAGTCTGAGTCCGAGTCAGAGTCAGAGTCTGAGGTCGAGTCTAGGGAAGTCGGTGCTAGAATCACTCCTGTAACCCCTCCCCCTTTTATCATTCCTGCTGCTGGCACTTCGGGGTCTGTCTCGAGTGCTTTACCAATTCCGCCTCTGACCAATGATCAGATGGCTGCTCTTTTCGAGTTGTTTTCCAAATTCTCAATCAATAATAACAACCGTTCTGCTTACGACTTGTCTCTTTTAAATTCTGTTTTCAAAAATACTTTATGCAATGACATTGAGAAACCAGACGAACAGGTACCCTTACCTCCGCATCTGATCAAGCAACTAGAGCAAGGGGAATCCCGGAACCCAGTAACCGAAGAAACCGAGTCCATAAATGTGGGAACAACCTTAGAGCCTCAGACACTTAAGATATGGTTATCCCTAGATCCCGAGGAGAAACAACAGTTCATAAACCTCCTCCAAGAGTTCAAAGATGTCTTCGCATGGTCCTACAAGGACATGCCGGGGATAGACCAGGAAATAGCCGAGCACCACATACCAATCAAAGACGGGTGCAAACCGGTCAAGCAGAAACTTCGCCGAATGAGGCCCGAATGGTCTCTCAAAGTAAAAGAAGAAGTCGACAAACAGTTCAAAGCCAGCTTCATACAAGTATCCGAATACCCGGACTGGGTGGCAAACATCGTGCCGGTTCCTAAAAAGGGCGGTAAGGTGCGGGTATGCGTAGATTTTCGGGATCTTAACAAGGCAAGCCCGAAAGATGATTTTCCGTTACCACACATCAACATACTGGTGGATAACACGGCCGATCATGCCCTTCTATCATTCATGGACGGGTATGCCGAGTATAATCAGATCAAGATGGCGGAAGAAGATATGAGTAAGACTACCTTCACAACACCTTAGGGTACTTACTGCTATACCGTCATGCCATTCGGTCTCATTAACGCCGGAGCCACATATCAAAGGACCGCTACCACTTTATTACATGACATGATGCATAAAGAGGTATAAGTTTATGTAGACGACATGATCGTCAAATCTAAAGAACGGGACGGTCACATCACCGCCCTAAGCAAATTCTTCACTCGACTGCGCAAGTACAACATGAGGCTAAACCCTCAGAAGTGCAGTTTCGGGGTAACATCACGCAAATTACTGGGTCATATCGTTAGCCAACGAGGTATCGAAGTCGACCCAGCTAAAATCAAAGCCATTACCGAGATGCAACCTCCCAAAACCGAAAAAGAAATAATGGGATTTCTCGGGAAAGTTCAGTATATCAGTCGGTTCATTTCCAAACTAACCATGGTGTGTGAACCAATTTTCAAGAAACTGAAAGTAGGAGAACGGGTACTATGGGATGACAAGTGCCAAGTTGCTTTCGACAAGATCAAGGAAATATTGTCTGCTCCGCCGGTCTTAATGCCACCTCAACCCGGTTTGCCTCTGTCGTTATACCTAACAACGACCGAGACAGCCATGGGGGCTATGCTGGCTCAGACAGTTGATTCCGAAGAACAAGCTATCTACTACATCAGCAAGAAGTTTTTAGAGTATGAGTGCAAATATACCATGCTCGAAAAGACGTGTTTGGCTCTGGTTTGGGCTACTAAGAAGCTCCGGCACTATATGCTTAGCTATGAGGTCCATGTGCTATCCAAGATGGACCCCATCAAATACCTCTTCGAGAAACCCGTTCTTAATGGCCGAATTTCTAGATGGACCCTAATGTTGTCAGAATTCGACCTGAAATTTGTATCATTAAAGGCCATTAAGGGGCGGGTAGTAGCTGAATTTCTCGCCGACAGCCCAGTAAGCGAAGAAGGACACACTGACACCTGGTCTTTCCCAGACGAAAATATTTTCCATACCGATACTGAAACATGGGATTTATACTTCGATGGAACATCCAATTTTCGAGGGTTCGGAGTCGGGATCCTCCTAATCTCACCAAGAGGGGAGCACACTATTGTCTCCATCAAACGGGACTTTGATGTTACTAATAATGCAGCGGAGTACGAAGCATGCATTTACGGGCTACAAGCCGCCGCCAATATGGGGATCACAAATCTCCGGGTACATGGTGATTCATCCTTGGTCATTAACCAACCACTCCAAAAATGGAAGACTCGGAATGCTAATCTCGTGGCCTACCAGGCACGAGTAAGGGATCTCGAGAAACAATTCCAAAGGGTAGAGTACATATACCTGCCCCGGGAAGGGAATCAGTTTGCAGTTGCACTCTCAAAATTGGCATCTTTACTGAACATTCCTGATCACGTGACCAGTATGCCAATTTGCGTCGAAAGGCGGTCCGAGCCGGCGTACGTTCACGACATCGAAGACATTGAGATAACTGATCCCGAACCATGGTATCATGCTGTGTTAACGTACCTGACAAACAGAGAATATCCTCCCGGGACGGAAGGTCGAGCCAAGAAAGCCTTAAGAAGGCTAGCCACCCAGTTCATCCGTACCAACGACGAACAGCTGTACAAAAAGACGGCACAGGGGGCTCTTCTCCTTTGTGTTGATAAATATAAGGCTGAGAAAGTTATGGCCGTAGTACATGATGGTGAAAACAGTCCACATATGAATGCCCACATGCTAGTCCGAAAAATCATGAGGCTCGGTTATTACTGGAATACTATGGAAGCCGACTGCCGATTATATGTCAAACATTGTCATAATTGTCAAATCTTCGGCAGTGTGCAACATATGCCGTCATCGTTGCTTTATACCACGACGTCACCCTGGCCATTCTCGACATTGGGTATCGACATAATCGAGAAAATAAATCCCTCTGGTACTGGTGGGCACTGCTTTATTTTGGTAGCTATCGTCTATTTCACCAAATGGGTCGAAACTGAATCATATCGCATTCTCAATGCTAAGCATGTCGCCAAGTTTATCCAGAACAAGATAATATGCCGGTATGGGATTCCTTATGAATTTATCAGTGATCACGGGACTCATTTTCAAGCTGAGACCGCGGCCCTGATGACCAAGTATAAAATTCAAAGGCATACATCCTCGTCCTATGTCCCCAAACTAATGGAGCAGTAGAGGCGGCTAATAAAACAATTGTCACCATACTCAAAAAGATGGCTGATAATTACCGGGACTGGCCCGACAAAATACCTTTTGCCCTATGGGGATACCGAACGTCAATTCGCACCGCAACCGGAGCAACTCCATATTATCTGACATATGGAATAGAGGCGGTCCAGCCGGTCGAGCTAGAAGTGTCGTCCAGCCTATGGGATGGAAGCAGTCCAGCCAGTCGAGTTAGAGGTACCATCCCTCAGAATTCTGCTAGAAAGCCAAGTGCCCGAAGCTGACTGGGTCCGAGCACGGTATGACTCGTTGGTTCTACTAGACGAACGACGATCTCGTGCCCTCAATAATATCCAAATCTACCAGAAGAGGATCCAACAGGCCTTCAACAAGAGAGTAAGGCCCAGAAACATTAAAGAAGGGGATCTAGTCCTTAAGTCTATTCGAGCTTTGCTACCAGTTGACCCAAGGGGAAAGTTCAAACCCAATTGGGCTGGGCCGTATCTGGTAAAGAAGATCCTATCAGGGGGAGCAGTGATGCTGACGGACCTGGACGGGAATGAGTTCGTCAACCCGACCAACCTGGACCAGTTGAAGCGTTACTACCCTTAGCTCTTTCTCAATGTCATTAGCAAATTTTATCAAAATCATTTTTTTTCAAAAAAGCAAGTCAATGAGCTAGAATTACTTATTCTACTGTCGCAACATCATGAACCAATAGTCTTGGTGTAATTCGAGATTACAAATTTACTAAGCCTGAACTACGTTTGGTTTGATTCTGTTAATCGCGGATACGTAGACAACCCCTCAAAAGGGCACAACCAATGCAATCGAGAAAAGACAGGAGCGGTTTAATAATAAATTTCTTTTATTAATTAAAAAAAAAAACCTCCCGATAAACTCGGGAAATTACAAAATGCAGGAATCCAAAAAAAAAAATAATACAAAAAAAAGCACACGACAAAAATAGTAATAATATTTAAATAATAATAAAAGCTAAAGGACTCGGCATTTAAGGCATCTTGCCCTTCCCCTTGACCTTGGACTCCTTAGCCGTCCACTGGCGACGACGCGGAGGAGAGCGTTCCCGAATTACCACAGGAACTTCTCTAGCTCGGGCTCGTTTGTTTGAGCCCGAATCCTCTGTCACTTCAATAGGCCCAAGTCGGGCCCTCACGGGCTCAGGGAGCCGGTCACGCGGACCCAGTCGGTCCCGGGCCGCCAGCCTTAGCCCAAGGCGTCTCTCCAAATCAGTCTGGGGGCTTGGCTGCCCCCGTGTGCTGCTAGAACCGACCTCCTTAGATCGAGTCTTAGTTTGTGACTTAAGACCCGAATCTTCCCGGACTGCAGCATCAGGAATATCTCCTCCGTCGAAGAAATCCCTGTTATCCTTCACCGTCTCTCGGCGAACTAGTTCGAAGGCCTCATCAACCTTCAAAGCCTTGCGAGCTTCCTCGGACTTCTCGGAAGTCCATTTCTGGTAAGCCCGTGAAACCCAAGCGGATTGGCAAGGGCTGGGTACAGTCCATGTAGGACGGGTGAACCATCTCTGCAACCGTGTGTCGCACATAGCGTCCGTCAATTGGAGCGAGATGCTAATAATGGCTTCAGTCTCAGGGATGCGCTGAGACAAACAGAACTGCCTCAGGAGACGGTCTTGGTAAATATGAACTGTCCAGTCTAGGGACAGAATCACCAAGTAGCGGGCTTGGTCCCTCTTGGCCAATCTCGTCAGTTTGGGGAGGAACCACCAAGCGACGGTCCACCTGATCAAAGGACCTCCGTGGAACACCAGCTCCTCATCCCAGTAAGCTCGGTTTATTTGATGGCTCGAGCTTATCCGCCGTCTTCTGGAGCTAATCTGACTGCTCCGGTAGTTGAGGACACTCGGAGGGGACTCTATAATCGATAGCCGCTCCGACAACCATATCTGAAAAGTACACACAGGATCCATAAGCAACAGAGTAGTCCGCTACAGCCCACTCGATCGAGCACAGCAGCTGACTCGATCGAGTAAGCCCTCCAAAAACAGGCAGCAGCTCGTTAAGAGTGTCACTCGATCGAGTAACAGGTCCACTCGATCGAGTGACTTACGGAAATCAAGATATTTACGCAAAAAAAAAATGTATACCTGTAAAAGACGGGTACTTCCCGTCAGCCGTCGGTTCGGGTCGAGTCGCCTAGCATCCAGACCCATGATGATTTCCCCAGTGGCTAGCCAAGCAGGGCTATGACCAGTCTCCATCTGGTTAACCACTCCAATCAGCCTGATTTGACCCATGCATGAGTCAAGCTCCATCAACCCTTCAAAAACGTAGCAGTGCAGCATGCAAAAGGCGAATGCCCTACGCCTGTAAGTAGGGGTAGCCCTCACATCCCGGCTGTTCATGAACTTGTCAGCCAGGTCGAATAGGGAAACAATATTTCCCCGTACCATCCGATTTGTCTCAGCATGAGACAGACCCAAGAACTCCCTCGGCCTCCTTCTTGGATCCGGGTAGAACGAAGGGGTAGCAGGCTGAACAGTAGGGCTCCAACCTCCTATGGCTGCGATTTCCTCAGGAAGAGGGTGTATCTCTCCCCTCGGGAACGCAAAGACGTGATGGGTAGTATCCCAAAACATTAGGCAGGCGTCCAAGAAATGTGAGTCAATTATCAGACGTTGGAGGGGGAATAGGCTGACGATTCCCATCTGGGTCAGCCGAACCTTTTCCTCGTCCCGAAAGTATTGGGACCAAGCGAGCAGCATGGCTGTCAAGTGATCGATACCCATGACAGAAATTCTTAGTTTTCTTGAAAGTCTAAAAGATTTTGAGAAAAGAAGGAGAGTTTGAGCTGGAATGCCAAAGTTGAAGCGGGGAAACCTATATTTATAATAGGAAATCTCACCTGTAACCCTAACTGTCATGCCTCCTCAGCAAACCTGGGCCCTATGCGCGCACAGGCCTAATTTCAAATAAAAGAACCCGGAATAGGAATCAAGCCATCCCGAGCTTTCCTAAGAATTTCTAAAATTTTCTGTGATAAAAAATTGTAATAAAATTCTTTTAAAAAATTGTGGCATTTTCAAAAAAAAATCGGTATCTTGTCTCCCCAGCGCGAGTCAGTGTTTTGCCTATGTGTTACATACAAGGTGTTATGTGTCAGCATACAGGTACACCCCAGACTACAGAAGCAAGTCTTCGCGAAGCCATTTCATTTCCCAGCATAAGTCGATGTTTCCTCCGGAATGCTACATCCAAGATGTGATGTGTCGGCATACGGGTACACCTGCACCCCCAAAAGGCAAGTTTTACTCCCCACGGAGCTATCATCATCAGGACAGGTATGACCCTCTGCTTATGGTTGGCGAGCCCTTCACGCGAGTCTACTGGAATATAAACGACCCGACCGGAAGACTGCCAGGTCATAATTTGCGATTGGCCTGGTAGCTACTCTGACTTTCGCCTTGTCCAAGCCTCAGTTAGAGTGGGGGCTCTGTAGACACCCGCATTTTGACCGCCAGGTGTCTATGGTAGTCTCCGAAAAACACCCGATGATGATCGGACGCAAACATGACTTAGTATACTCGAATTTGGGCTCAGACTCAATAATATCCGACATGGACTTTTAGCGGAGTAAAAATCTCTCAAAACAGACCTCAAATCCAGGCCCAGTGGGTCATTCCGAGCAAAATAAGACTAATTTGGGCCAAAACCGACACCAAAAATAAATCCCGTCTTTTAGCGACCGGGTCAAAACCCGGTCAAAGAGGAACCCGTCACAGAAATCAGCCAAATTCACTCCTCGAAACTGGCGCCCAAATCAAAATTCAAAAAACAATCAAAGTCAACTCCTTCCTAAAATGGCTCGATCCTCTTGATCCACTCGATCGAGTGGATTGACCCACTCGGTCGAGTGGAGCGTCTTGAACCGGGTTTGGCCCGTTTGCAAGGACACTCGATCGAGTGCACTAGGGCCACTAGATCGAGTGACCCTAGGTCGTGAGGTAAAGTTCTATAAATACCTCACTAACCCCTCTCATTTTCATGATTTTTTCATGCATATTTGCCCTACATTTTCACCCTAACTCTCCTATACTCTCCATACTACAACCCTTAGCAACCCTAAGCCTAAAACCGAGCCATTGTCCCTCGAAAACCGACAAGTCATTCACACACACACACACACCATAACTCGCGTACATCCTCGATACTCAGGCATCCCGTCGCTATTTCCGAGTCCATTTCCGAGGTCCTTACTAAGCATGTATGTTGAGGGTGTCGTAAACCCCATCTCTACCTTTTGTCCTACTTCGATTCTTATGTACATTTTCGCATTTTCATATTGTAATCATGTTAATCTAGTAACACTAACACTAACACTTTCATATTCGCATCCTTTTTTTTTATCATCTTTTTTATTCCTAACATTATCATACCGCGTATATATATATACACTAGTATTAAAATTCGGTTTCATATGCGTTTGACTATGATGATCGCCTAAAGTCCGTCTAATTCCTTTACGAGTAACGACGGAGGTGGCGCCCTTTCGAGGAGCGCCGCCCCAATGTGCTCAAGGATATGATGTGATCGTGATCGGTCATAGTTGAACGTATTTGATCCCATTTCCAAGATTAATGCGAGATCCTTTGAGGCGGAAACCGGCATCACGTAATCCGTTAGGATTAGTACCGATGTCGTGACGCGGAGGACCACAGTCTCGTCACTAATCAAACATTTTCAAAATCTCATAACATCATTTTCATAAATTCCGATAATGGTATTATAATCGCATGCATACACGATTATAGCACCGGAAGCCGAATTAAATGAAGTCGTACAATATTTGTATTTAATTTGGCCAACCATCGATTTTGGACAATAAAAGGAAACGAGTTATCACTCGTACAGGGGCTACTCGACCGAGTATGTAGGCTACTCGATCAAGTAGCACCCAAAAAACTAGGCAGTAGCTACGTTTAAAGGCACACTCGACCGAGTCAGACCACGACTCGATCGAGTGGGTCCTGTAACCCAGAAAACCGAGAGCTTTGACACACTTTTCGAGCCTCGTCTTTTTATGACTTTAGTCATCACGTGTAAAGACAATCACGTGACCCTCCTTTTTTCAAAACTCATGCATATCATTACACTAGAACAACTTTGATCGATTTTTCGACGTGATAAGTTGGGACAAGGCATAGAGACATGGGATCGAGCTAGCATTACGCTTGGGTCCTATGTCTCCGTCCTTCGTTTAGTACACAACATAATGTGTATGTAATCGGAGTTCGTCCATCTACACAAATTCACGGTCTAGTTTATATACGGGTCCGTTTCTATCTTTTTTATCGCTTTTCTTATTTTGTTCATTATTTATATTAATCGTTGTATTGTGAATTCTGGGTTGTATTTCCGCCCGTGTAACTTGTACGTATTTAATTTCGAGCTTTATTTATTTACTTGCTTATCGCTTTATTAATGAACCTCGCATGCTAAACAACTCCGACAATAGTTAGATGCATTAAATGACGTAGCAAACCAATAATTCACATGTTTAGCCCAAAAACGCTGTTTGCATATCATTTAGTCGTTTTACTAGCGCGCGTACACGAACACGAACGATATCTTAGTAGAGGCCGCCATTGTGCGGGCGGGGTTGGGTGTCCTTAGTGGGCTTCCCAACACGTACCCTCACCCCTTACTCAAAACCTTGGTTTCCGGATGTCCGAAACCATTGGCGCACGAGAGTCATTTTTATATACGAAAGCCGGTGTAAACATTATTGATATAATAATGCAAAGGGACGAGCCCCATAAACTCTGAAATCGAAGTGGGCCGTACTTTGTGTATAGCCCATGACGACATAGAGTGGGCTCGAATGGTTCCGAATAACCACAAAATTCAGTGGCGACTCCATTTTGACTTAAATTTCGAACCCGAGAACAATCTTACCACGAGATTCATTCGCCTACCCAAACGCGCGCGTGGCCGCGTCGGGGTGGACCTACGTCATGTCCACACGATGCTGTTGTGATGCCCTTTCCTTCTCTATCACTGTGCTATTCGTGTATTGTTATTACTTCAGTTCGCTACTGTTGATGTGCGTATTGCTTCATTTTATTCGTCGTTATTGTTGCTTTTGTTCTACATTCAGTTCTACAGCTGCTGCCCACTATTTTTGCTTCCTTCGTTTTCCTCCTTGTTTCCTCGACCTTCTTACTCCGTTCTCACAATAATCTTTCCATTCCTCTCCTACTTTTCTGAGTAATCCGATTACCCATTCTCCCTCTTTCGTCCTACTCGTTTTATATGGTACTTTATACCGTATATTTTTATTTCGTAGGAATTCGTGAGGACCCGACAAGGATAAGCACGTGATCATTTTCCCGTCGTCTTAAGGTAACTTTAGGACGTTACTCGATTTTATCGTATGTTTGAGTAGTGGTATGTAGTAAATATTTTTACTTCGGTTTTCTAATTTTAGCTATTTATTATTTGCTAAAAATATTATTTTAAATTATGTACCTTATAAATTTTTTTCTACGACTTTCGATATCGTTCTATAAATCGTTAGTAATTTAATTATTTACGATCGTTATAATATTTTGTTGGTTATCGTGACACTAGTAACTAAATAATATCGATTTCATATTTTCTTCATATTTCGTTAATTTCTAATTTTTAACTCAAAAACGTATTTTCGTATTATAATCGAGATTTATATACTTGTTTAATAAATTAATTTTCATTTTACGATTTATACTAATAAATGAGAAAATAGTCGATTTAGTTTTAAATACATTTTAGTCGGGACTATTTTCACTAATAATTTCCTATTTGTTTCCGATTGACTATTTTTATTAAAATTTATATTATTTATAAATCAAAGCTATTTCTTAAATATAATTTGAAACCTTTATAAAATTCGTTTCATTTATAAAACTCGTGGACTCAATTAATTTTGATATCGTTTTTCTTAAAACGTCTCTTTTCTAAAATTTATAGTTTTAACTCGATTTCCTAATCCTTTACAAAATACTATACTTTGACTTATTATATTTTATTTATATTTGAGTAACGAATTTAGAAATATATTAAAGTTACGATAAGACGATAATAATAAAGTGTTAATTTCGTTAGAAATGCTATTTTTTTATACATTTCACTTATTTCAATAAATTACGTATTTTCTATAAAACTTTCTTATTTAAGTAAGTTTCTAAAATAAGTAAGTTTTCATTTATAGAAAGTTTCCCTTTTTATATAAATGTATATTCCTTTTATCCTCATATAATTTATAATGATTATATCTTTTGTATGTATCGATAATGACTTGTTTTGGAGTTATGGAATAAAAAGAAGTGTGGGGTTAGAGTAATATAGTCTGGGATGTACGTTTTTGCCATCAACTGTAAGGCTGGTGTGCCCATTTGGGGCACATTTGGTTGTTGAACTGAGCATGGTTTGTGTTCTGGAGTGTGTGCATTGTGCCCTTAAACTTAGATATCGCATCGTGTAAGTCGCATTGGGTTGAACTGGATATGGTTGTATCCAGGAGGGGTGTATACTACTTAAACCAGGACCTCGCTGCACGCAGTCCTGTTATAGTTGAGTTACCTAGTTAGAGACTGGATTCTGTTACGAGTTAAGTCTACAGTTCTCGAAGCTAGTTTCCAGTATTATCCTAGTGAAAGTCTAGCCTGGTGCACACTGATCGAATTTCCTTAACGCCAGTTTTGAATATTATTATTATCGATTGATTTTTTTTATTTGCAGGTTGGCAAATGTTTTAAGTTTTCTCCGAAAACTTGATTTTATTATATCGTTTTAATGTTTTCTCATTTTAAGTATTTTGATATAATAATACTGTGGACATGACATAGGTCCACCCCGACGCGGCCACGCGCGGGTTTGGGAAGGCGAATGAATCTCCATATGAGATGGTCAAATTGAAATTTAAATCGAAGTAGGAGTCGCCACCGAATTTTGTGGTTATTCGGAACCATTCGAGCCCACTCTATGTCGTAGTGGGCCGTGTACAAAATACGGTCCATTTCCGATGTCAGAGTTTATTGGGCTCGTCCCTTTGCATTACGATACCGATACCGACATTATCGGATTTCGTGTATTGAATGACTCTCGTTGCCAATGGATACGGACATCCGGAAACCATGGTTCTGAGTAAGGGGTGAGGGTACGTGTTGGGAAGTTCACTAAGAACACCCAACCCCTCCCGCACTTAGCGGCCTTTACTAAGATATCGTTCGTTTTTGGTGTACATGCGTTAGTAAGCCTAAACCAAATGTCCATGATTTCGAGCCCATATCCGAGTCATTAAAGCATGTTTGCGTCCGATCATCATCGGGTGTTTGGTGGGACCTACTATAGACACCTGGCGGTCACAATGTGGGTGTCTACAGAGACCCCACTCTGACTGAGGCTTGGACAAGGCGAAAGTCAGAGTAGCTACCAGGCCAATCGAGGATTAAGACCTGGCAGACTTCCGATCAGGTCGTTTAGAGTCCATTAGACTTGCGTGAAGGGCTCGCCAGCCATAAGATAGAAATCATACCTGGATAGACGTCAATAGTGGCGTGGGGACTTCTACTAAAAAGTCTTGGGTGTGTCTTGTTTACAGACATATTCATCCTGGAATGGCGCGGGAGCTTCATTGGAAGCTGTGGGTATACCGCTTACTGATAATCCCACTCGGAATAGCGCGGGAGCTTCCATTAGAAGCTGAGGATGTACCTCTTACTGATACATCCGATTCTGCAGTAAAAATGTTGCTTGAATATTCACTGGGAATTTTCTTTTGAGAATTCTCCGGGAGTCTTGGGATACCTGTCTGTTTTGCATGCAACATTCAGATAAAACATCGACTCATGCTGGGGAAGAAAATGATTTTTGATTGATTTTTGAAAGAGAGATTTTTTTCGAAAATTTCGAAAAAACCGATTTTTTTTTTAAATGGCGGAAATTTTTGAAAAATTTAGGAAGGAAAAGGAATGCTTGGGATGACTTGATTCCTGATCAGATTCTGACATGGATTCCTAAAATCTCCTGGTTAGGCCTGTATGCCTAGGTGAAGTAGGGAACATCACAAAAATCCTATTCCCGGGGTGACTAGGAGAGAGGATTTCTCTATTATAAATAGAGAGATCTTCTTCTTAATCTTCTCATATTCCAACCCAAAATATTTCCTTCTTATCTTAAAATCCCTTTAGACTTTTTAAGATAAACCAAAACTTTCTGCTATGGGTATCGAACATCTGACCGCGATGCTTCATGCGTGGGCCCAGGATTTCCGAGATGGAGATAAGGTTCAGCTTACTCAGATGGGAATTGTGGCTTTGTTCCCGCTCTAGCGACTTAAGGTGGATGCACATTTCATGGATGCTTGTTTAACTTTTTGGGATACTACCCACCATGTTTTCGCCTTTCCCCGGGGAGAAATATGTCCCCTTCCCGAAGAGATTGCTGCTGTAGGGGGTTGGTACCCCAATGCTCATCCTGCTATTCCTACTTTTTATCCTGATCCAAGTAGGAGATTGAGGGACTTTCTTGGGTTATCTCATGCTGAGACCTCCCGTATGGTGAAGGGAAATTTTGTTTCCCTGTTTGACTTAGCTGATAAATTCATGGATCCAAATGGTCCCAGAATTTCTTCTATCCATAGGCGTAGGGCCTTTGCCTTCTGTATGCTGCACCGATATGCCTTCGAAGGTCGGATGGATGCTGACTCATGTTTAGGCGAAATCAGGCTAATCATCATAGTGGATCAAATGAAGGCAGGTTACAGCCCAGCCTGGCTGATAACTGGGGAGATTATCATGGGCCTTGATACGAGGAGACATGATCCAAATCGGCAATTAACGGGCAGCATTCGTCTTTTGCAGGTATTTGACCCCTTTTTTTCCCTTTTTTTTTCGAAAACTTTTCGAAAAAATAAATTTTTTTTTTAACCCGAATTTTTTTGATTTTTCCGAATTTATGAATTTTCGGTTTTTTTCGATTGTTTTTTTTGAATTTTCCGAAAATTTCAATTTCTTTTTGATTTTTTGAATTTCCGGAATTTTTTGAATTTTCCGGAATTTTTTGATTTTTCGAAAGTTGTTGACTTTTCGAAAATTTTGCAGATTTGGTTATCCGAGCGTCTGTCAATCATAGAGCCCCCGGTGAGCATATCCAGATATCGGAGCTGTCAAATTGGCTCGCGGTCCCGACGAATTAGCTCAAGTCATCATATAAATCGGAAATATTGGGATGAAGAGCTAAAATTCCATGGCGGGCCCTTGATTAGGTGGAACGTGATCTGGTGGTTCCTCTCGAAGATGACGGGCCTAGCTAAAAGAGATAAAGCCCGTTACCTGGTGATCTTGTCCTTGGACTGGACCGTCCATATTTACCCAGATCGTCTTCTACGGCAGTTTGGTTCGTTCCAACAGATCCCCGAAACTGAAGCAATTATTAGTGTTTCGCTCCAATTGACGGACGCTATGTGTGACACGTGGTTACAACGCTGGTTTACCCGTGTCTTGTGGACTATACCTCGCCCTTGTCAGACCGCTTGGGTTTCCGAATCATATCTCAAGTGGGCTTCTGAAGAATCTAAAGAGGCCCGTGAAGCTTTAAAGACCGATGAGGCTTTTGACTTAGCCCGTAGAGAATCAGTGAAAGATAATAGATGATTTTTCGATGAGGAGGAAATCCCAACTACCCATGTCGGGCCAGAGTCGGGTTCTAAGTCAAAAACTAAGACTCGAGCTAAAGAGACCGGTGCTAGCGACTTAGAGAGAAGACTCGGACCAAAGCTAGCGGTCCGAGACAGACTTGGGCCGCGGGAACGGTTACCCGAGAAGGCAAGGGCCCGACTAGGACCGACTGAGGTGACCGGGGAATCTAGTTCGAAGAAACGAGGCCGGGTTAAGGAGATTCCCTTGGTGATTCGGGAACGTTCACCTCCGCGTCGACGCCGGTGGACCGAGAAAGAGATCAAGGACAAGGGAAAGGGAAAAATGCCTTAGATTTTTTTATTATTTAGATATTAGTACTATTTGTGTGCTTTTTTTTGGATTTTTTTTTGTAATTGGATTTTTTTTTGAAATGAATAAAGGAAGTTTATTAAAAATCGTTCCTGTTTTTTTTTTCGATTGCAGTGGTTGTGCCCTTTTGAGGGGCTGCCTACGTATCCACAAATAGCGGAATCAAACTAAACGTAGTTCAGATTTTAAATTGCAATTTCGAAATACATCAAGACTATTGGTTCAAGATGTTTATAACAGTAGAATAAATAATTCTAACTTTTGACTTGTCTTTAAAAGTTTATTTTTGAAAAGATGTCTTAATAAACTTTTGCAAATGACATTGAGAGAAATAGGTTCAAGGGTAATAACGTTTCAGCTGGTCCAGGTTAGTTAGGTTGACAAACTCGTTCCCGTCCAGATCTGTTAGCATTACTGCTCCGCTCGATAAAATCTTCTTTACCAGATATGGTCCGGCCCAGTTAGGTTTGAATTTTCCCCTTGGGTCTACTGGTAATAAAGCCCGTACAGACTTGAGAACTAAGTCTCCTTCTTAGATATTCCTGGGCCTTACCCTCTTGTTGAAGGCCCGTTGGATCCTCTTTGATAAATCTGTATGTCATTGAGGGCACGAGATCGTCGTTCATCTAAAAGTACTAGCGAGTCATATCGTGCTCGAACCCAATCGGCTTCGCGTACTTGACTTTCGAGTAGGATTCTGAGTGACGGTACCTCTAACTCGACAGGTTGGACCGCTTCCATCCCATATGTAAGGTAATACGGTGTTGCCCCGGTCGCAGTACGAATCGAGGTTCGATATCCCCAAAGGGCAAATGGTATCTTATCGGGTCAGTCCCGATAATTGTCAGCCATCTTTTTGAGTATGGTGACAATGGTTTTGTTAGCTGCTTCCACCGCTCCATTGGTTTGGGGTCGGTAGGGTGAAGACGTATGTCTTTGGATCTTATACTTGGCTAACAAGGCTGCCGTTTCGGCTTGAAAGTGGGTCCCGTGGTCACTGATGAATTCATGAGGGATCCCATACCGGCATATTATCTTATTTTGAATAAATTTGGCAACATGACTGGCGCTGAGAATACGGTAGGATTCAGTTTCGACCCATTTGGTGAAATAGTCAATTGCTACCAAAATGAAGCAGTGTCCTCCGGTTCCCGAGGGGTTTATCTTTCCGATTATATCGATTCCCACGTTGAAAACGGCCAGGGTGACGTCATGGTGTACAGCAGGGATGGTGGCATATGTTGTACGTTAGCGAAAATCTGGCAATTATGGCAATGTTTGACATAAAGCTGACAATCGGTTTCCATGCTGTTCCAGTAATACCCGAGTCTCATGATCTTTCGAACTAGCATCTGGGCATTCATGTGAGGACCACACTCGCCGTCATGTACTTCGGCCATGACCTTCTCGGCGTTACCTTTATCGACACATAAAAGGAGAGCCCCTGTGGTGTCTTTTTGTAAAATTGTCCGTCATCGGTTCGGACGAACTGGGTTGCTAACCTACGCAAGGCCTTTTTGGCTCGATTGTCGGCCCCGGGTGGATATTCCCCGGTTGTCAAGTATGTCTGGATTGCTTTATACCACGGCTCAGGATCAGGTATCTCGATATCCTCGATGTCATGGATATATGCTGGCTCGGATCGTCTTTCGACGCAGATCATCATGCTGGTAATGTGATCGGGAATATTTAGTAAAGATGCCAGTTTTGAAAGTGCATCTGCAAACTGATTTTCTTCCCGAGGTAGGTATACATACTCTACCTTTTGGAATTGTTTCTCGAGATCCCTTACTCGTGCCTGGTAGGCCACGAGGTTAGCATTTCGGGTTTTCCATTTTTGGAGCGCTTGGTTAATGACCAGCGATGAGTCGCCTTGTACTCGGAGGTTCGTGACCCCTAAGTCGGCGGCGGCTTGTAGCCCGTGGATACATGCTTCATACTCAGCAGCGTTATTGGTGACGTCAAAGTCCAATTTGATAGACACGGGAGTATGTTCCCCTCTTGGCGAGATTAGGAGGATACCGACTCCAAATCCTCGGAAGTTGGATGCCCCGTCAAAGTATAAGTCCCACGTTTCGGTGTCAGTATGGAAAATATCTTCATCCGGGAAGGACCAAGTGTCGGTGTGCCCTTCTTCGGTTATAGGACTGTCAGCGAGAAATTCGGCTACTACTCGGCCCTTGATGGCTTTCAATGGTACGAACTTTAGATCGAATTCTGCCAACATCAGAGTCCATCTCGAGATCCTGCCGTTGAGAATGGGCTTTTCGAAAAGGTACTTGATCGGATCCATTCTTGACAGTACCTGTACCTCGTAGCTGAGCATGTAGTGTCGGAGCTTCTTAGTGGCCCAGACCAAAGCTAAACACGTCTTTTCGAGCATGGTGTACTTACACTCGTACTCTAGAAACTTCTTGCTGATGTAGTATATAGCTCATTCTTCGGAGTTGACTGTTTGAGCTAGCATAGCCCCCATGGCTGTCTCTGTCGTGGTTAGGTATAGTGACAAAGGCAAACCGGGTTGAGGTGGCATTAAGACCGGCGGTGAAGATAAGATTTCTTTGATTCTGTCAAAGGCTGCTTGACACTTGTCGTCCCATAGTAACCGTTCCCCTATTTTCAGCTTCTTGAAGATCGGTTCACACACCATGGTTAGCTTTGAAATGAACCTACTGATGTATTGGACTTTTCCGAGAAACCCTCTTATTTCCTTTTCGGTCTTAGGAGGTTGTATCTCGGTGATGGCCTTAATTTTGGCTGGATCGACTTCGATACTGCGTTGGCTGACGATGTGACCCAGTAATTTGCCAGAGGTTACCCTGAAACTGCATTTCTGAGGGTTTAGTCTCATATTGTATTTGCGTAATCGGGTGAAAAATCTTCTCAGGGCGGTGATGTGACCGTCCCTGTCCTTGGATTTGACGATCATATCGTCCACGTAAACTTCCACTTCTTTATGCATCATGTCATGTAATAAAGTTGTGGCGGATCGTTGATAGGTGGCCCCGGCATTGATGAGACCAAATGGCATAACCGTATAGCAATAAGTACCCCAAGGTGTAATGAAGGTGGTCTTATCCATATCTTCCTCTGCCATTTTTGTTTGATTGTATCCGGCATACCCGTCCATGAATCATAGAAGAGCATGGTTTGCTGTGTTATCCACCAGTATATCGATGTGTGGTAACGGGAAATCGTCTTTCGGGCTCGCCTTGTTAAGATCCCGAAAGTCCACGCAGACACATACTTTACCGTCTTTTTTAGGGACCGGTACGATGTTTGCAGCCCAATCTGGATACTCGGAGACTCATATGAACCCAGCCTTGAATTGTTTGTCGACTTCCTCCTTGACCTTGAGGGACCATTCGGGCCTCATGCGTCGGAGTTTCTGTTTAATCGTCTTGAACCCTTCCTTGATCGGTATATGGTACTCGGCTATTTCGCGGTCTATCCCCGGCATGTCCTTGTAGGACCATGCGAAGACGTCTTTGAATTCTTGAAGGAGATCGATGAATTATTGTTTCTCCCCGGGATCTAGAGATAACCCTATCTTAAGCATCTGAGGTTCTAAGGTTGTTCCCACGTTGATGGATTCGGTTTCTTCGATTACCGGATTGCGGGATTCTCTTTGCTCTAGTTGCTCGATCAGATGTGGAGGTAAGGACACCTTTTCGTCGGGTTTCTCAATGTCATTGCACAAAATATTTTGAAAATTTAGGAAATTTTGAAAATGAGACAAGTCGTAAGCAGAACGGTTGTTATTATTCATAAATTGAGAGAAAAGCTCAAAAAGAGCTGCCATCTGATCGCTAGTCAGTGGCGGGATAGGTAGGGTGCCCGGGACAGACCCCGAAGCACCAGGAAAAGCTAAAGGGAGAGGGGGAGTTATAGGACTGACCCTAGCACCGGACTCACTAGACTCAATCTCAGACTCTGACTCGGACTCAGACTCAGACTCAGACTAAGATTCTGGCATTTCTCCTTCCCTTGTGATCAGCTTGAAAGTCCTTCCTTGACTGTCAGTCCACTTGACAGTCTTCCTCCAGGCTCTCTTACCTGTTCCGGATCCGACATCTGAGATCAGCTTGGATGGATCGAAAGTGCGGCTGCGGAGAATGAGGCTAACTAGCTCCTCCTTCGGCGTTGGGGTCGCGAGATCCTCCCCAAAAGGTAGCCCCAGTGCGGGCTCAGCATTCTTAGCATCTTCGGACTGGACAAGCGCCAAGATGTCGTCGGGTGTGTAGTTGCAGACCTGGGCCAAGTGGGTCCCAGGGCGTGTGGTTGGAGGGCGGTATAGGCCCGTTTGGACGGACTCGAACACTGGCGTGACGAAGATGACTTTACCGGTTCCGGTTTGGCCCATGTTTTCCGGGGTCAGGGTGTAGCCCAGACCGGTTTGAATCCTCCCGTTTTCGAGGACTTCGAGAATTTTTCCTGTGGGTAGATCGGGCCTTGATGTAACCCCTGGTAGGAAGCCCAGATTTTGTAACATCCAGTCCATGCTAACCGTAAAGTAGGGTCGGAAAAGGTATTCTTCTTCGATGGCCCCTATGAAGTCGAACCCCCAAAGATCGGTGCGGCCCGAGGTGTTGCAGTTAGCGAAAGTCATAGGTGTGGCTTCTAGAGTGATGACGGTATCGTGCAAAGGTAGCTTGATCTTCCGATGCAGAGTGGAGGACACAGCCCTGGTCGAGTGGATCCAGGGTCTTCCTAGAAGAAGGTTAAAGGAAGAAGTCACGTCGATCAATTGAAATTCCAGCTCCTTCTCTATTGGGCCCGTTATGATAGTGAGTTTTAAGGCCCCGGCTACAGACTTTGGACTTCCGTCAAAAGCCTGAATGGTTTGAGTTGTAGGAATGTAGTCGGCCTCGGTGATACCGAGGGCTTTGGCGGTCCTCAAGGGGAGGACGTTGACTGCGGACCCGTCGTCAATAAGGGTCATGGGCAGATATTTTCCACGGCAGATTACCGTGATGTAGAGAGCCATGTTGTGGGCTGGCCGAAATGATGGCAGATCAGCATTGGAGAAGGTGATGAGCGGGCCTTCTTCTTTTGCTTTCCCCTTTAGGTGGGGCAAAACCGTGGCTACCATTTCGGCTGGAGTAGCCATAGAGTCGATCTTGACTTGGTCGAGGGCCTTAGTGAGTGCCTCTCGATGTTCCTGAGAGCTAACTAGGAGTTGCCATAAAGAGAGGTCAACTCGAGTCTTGCTCAGCTGCTTCACCAGGGCCTTTTCAGTAGTTGGCGGCTCTTCCGGGACGACCTCCGTTTTAGGCGGTGGTTCGGTGATGATGAGGGCGTGACTGCTAGTTAAGGCCTTGGACTTAACCCTCTGGATCTCCTCGGGCGTGATAAGGATGGCTTCTCCCTTAGTAAGATAGACGTCGTCTTCATCATCGCACCAGATCCTGTTAATTTGCGGGCTAAACGGGGAAATGAGATGTGAACAGTCTATAACTTCCCCGGAGAAGATGGCGTGAGTGGCCAACGGGTTGTCTTTGTTGTTGGGCTTACCTCCAGGTAAGGGGATTTTCCCGCTTTCGATGAGATCCTGGATAAGATGCTTCAGTTTCCAGCATTTTTCGTTGTCGTGTCCCTTACCCTTATGGTATTTGCAGTAGGCTTGGGCGTCGTAGAATTTGGAGCGACGCTCAACTGGAGGATCGGGTGTTGGGCCTATCGGGGCGATGAGGCCTTTTGAAGAGAGCCTTTGTATGGCATTTGCATAGGTAGTACCTATGTCGGTGAATACACGGGGTGTGGCATTCCTCTTGGACGAGTTATCAAGTAGATTTACCTCGTCAAAAATGCTACGAGTAGCAGCGGCGAATGTGGGCTTGCTTGTTGATGAGCTGGCCCCTTGGTATCCCTTGGTGGAGGCCTTAGTGAGGCTTTCCATCCTTAGATCATCCTCGATTCTTGTTCCCATTTCGGTTAGGATCGCGAAACTAGGTATGATGGCGTACCGGAGATGGATCTGGTAGGCGGGCAGGAGATTCTTGACAAAGGCTTCAACTAGGACCTTTTCACTGGGCTTATCGACCAGTTTGACGCTTTCAGCCCTCCAGCGTCGAAGGTACTTTGTAAACCCCTCCTTTGGTTCCTGGGCCATTACTTCCAGGGTGCGCATCGTGGTTTGGATCTCCGCATTGTCGGCGTAGTTCCGAGCGAATTTCGTTGCTACGTCGTCCCAAGACTTGTATTTCTTGGCATCGAGCTTATAGAACCAGGCTTTCGAGTGCTTCTCTAACGAGGAGGCAAACAGATGCTTGAACATGTCTGACTTGACTCCATTTAGGGCCATAAACTCTTTGAAGTCCGGATATGTAATACCGGGTCTTCGGTTCCGTCGAACATCGGGAGGCCTGTCAAGTTGAGATTGGCAGGCAGTTGGTCGGTTAGGGGAGAATAGGTTCGGGCATTCTCCGTATGGATCGAGTTGTGGGTCGACAAATGGACCTGCTCTTGCAGTTTGAGGACTGCGCTAGTCAATTCGGCTAAAGGCCCATGAGCTTCATCTTCACCCTTCGGCTTGTCCTGTTCTACGGCGCTAACCCGGGTAACAATGGTGATCTGGTCGCCCCTGATTTGGTCGAGCTGTTCTTGGATCTTGGCCAAAGAGGTGTTCAGTTGATCGATAGCGCCCTTAGTCATGGTTCGAGTGTGAGGTGGCCTGTCTGTAAGAACACCGTGTAATCAGAATCGAACCCAGATAGAAAGGTGCATCCCGAGCAAGAAGAAAAGACGACTAGACTCGGAAATAGACTAAAAACCGACTCCTAGACGGGTGACTCATGGACGGTGGGCTTTCTTTAGGATTTCGGTAGAATGGGCCTAGTCCCGTGTGAAGAAAGACCTACGTGTGAGCTATTCCCCAGACTTTGGACTCGATTGTGTAAGTGGGCTTCCCTTTGTAGGAGTTCGTCCTACGTAGGTGGGCGGTGCCTTGACTAATAAGGCGGACTTGGGATGGGGTGGAAACCCGTGATGTAAGATCGACGGAGTTTCGACGCTATAGACTCTAACTACTTATGACAAGACCCGACACTGCTAAATACGGGAAGTCCTAAGAAGAAGAAGGTCTGAAAAGAGGATTTGAATTTGAAAACCGAGCAATGTCGGATAGGATGGCCCGATCTTTTTTTTGAAAATCGAAAAAAAGGTGTCATCGGGCCGAGATTTTCGAATTTTTGAAAAGTTTTGGACAGCATACCGGCTAAAATAGGCTATTTTGAGTCAAAATCATAAGTCCTAAATTCGGCAGCTTTCCGGGTTTGAAAAATGGATAGTTTTCGAAAAAGATGCAAGTTTTTGAAAACGACGGTTTTTTGAAAAGATGAGACACGGACCAGGTAGCATGTAGTCACGGAAACAGTATAACGACACCATGTATGCTCTTAGTCTAAGTCTCGGTCTGTCTAATAGCGTCTATACCAACGACGATAGCTTTCTCGCAAATCAGGACGGTCTTCCTAAGCCGAGTTGGTCTTAGAACCTGCCGTAAAACCCATGCGAGTTCCGCCATCGAAGTCTTTAGTGGGTCCAAGTAGGAACGCACCGTGGTATAGTGGGACGTCGGTCACAAGTAACCGGCCCGGGAAAGAATGGGTTATGCATGAACCATTGAACTAAAACGTGTACATTACTATTCGAACGATTTCTTTTCGAGTCTCACCCTAGGGATGCCGATGGTAAGTGACTCATCAGTTGATCCCCAGTGGAGTCGCCAAATTGTGGTGTACACGCGTTAGTTCGACGGTTGAATGATATGCAAACATTATTTTCCTAAGCATGTGAGAAAAATAAAATGGGTTGCTAAGTCGTTTAATGCATGTTAAACTAATAACGTCAAAGTTATTTTAGCATGTGAGTTCGTTTTAGTCTAATAAAACAATAAAAACAAATAAATAGCTACAAACACGAGAAAACGAGTTAGTAACGTTTGAATAAATCGAATAAAGACATGAATAAATAATATGCATGACTCGAAAAAGTTTTAGTACACGTGATGGATTAGCACGTATTGACCGAGGTCGAAAAAGAGTATTTATCGAAATATGTCGCGAAAGTCGCATTTTAATATAAGGTTCGAAAGGAATTAAAAATAGAAAAGCGAAGAAACCAAAAAAAAAAAGGAGCCGGCGAAACAGGCAGCTGCGCGAGCCGCCTGACAGGCGCGCGACTCGGGTGGCAGCCTGTTCGGGTTTTTTTGTTTGTTCGAAAATCGTTAATTTTTTATAAATCGCGTACAAATATGGATTAATTTATACCCGATTCATATTTTTCGATATTCGTCGTATTCGATATTCGATTATGAAATCGATATCGAATAGTCGGAATGATTTTATAAAAAGTTTTAAAAAAACTTGTTTTGAACGAAAAAAGTAAAAAAAGAATTTTGAACGAAAAAGATGTTGATTCTCTCCGCATTTAAAATCATCGAATTTTGTTTAAAAAGATGTAATGATTTTTGTTAGCATCAACGAGAATCAATTTAATTTAGTTCTTGTGAATACGATATTCGATTAGAGAATCGGTATCGTATTTTAAGAACGTTATATAAAAAATAGTTTTTTTAGTATCGATATTTAGAAAAATATATGCGATGGACGACCCATATTAAAATAGGAAACGACCGACGAAAACTAAAAAAAGAAAAAACGTGAGAAAGAGAGAGAGAAGGGACAAGAATCGGGTTTGATTTACACCCTCAACCTACATGCTTTATTCTCTCGGTATACGGCTCGTCAGACAGTGGCTTAGGCACGGGAGCGTCGAGATGATGCGGGTGAGTTAAGGTGGTGCGGATTTTGGACGTGGGACGAGATGGGTTCGGCCGGCTGGATGGGTCGATTTCGTTGGTATTTCGGGATGGTATTTCGGTATTCCTTCGGATGTATGTCGAGACTATACTTTTGCTAGATATCGAGTATGTGTGTGACTAATAATTGTTGTGTATTGATCGATAATTCATGTGTGTAATCCCTGTCTTGTGTTGAATATGAGGTCCTATTTATAGGAGTCGAGGTAGTCTTGCTTGTGTGACAAGAAATACCGGTTTGGATAGGAAATACGAGAGTTCGAAAGGGCATGAAAGTCTCCTTTCTTAGGGGAGAAGCCAAGTATTCGGCTGGTTGGGGAGTGTTGGCCGAGTATTCGGCTGTCTTGGCCGAGTATTTGGAACTCGGTCGGTGTCTGATTCGGTTTTCGGATAGAATTCCTACTTGAGATCGAATTCTATCCTTAAACGGATTTGTTTAATATTATTTGAAGGCTGGTTTTTGTGGTGTTTGAGTCCGAATCAGCCGTGTGGTGTTACGGCCAGCTCGTGTGACTCGGGAAAAAATATCTTTGACCGGGTTTGACCCGGTCGCTAAAAGACGGTTTTACCCCTGGTGTCGGAATCGACCCAAATTAGTTTCATTTGACTCGAAACGACCCACTGGGCCTGGATTTGAGGTTGGTTTTGTAAGATATGTACTCCGTCATAAGCCTAAACCAAATGTCCATGATTTCGAGCCCATATCCGAGTCATTAAAGCATGTTTGCGTCCGATCATCATCGGGTGTTTGGTGGGACCTACTATAGACACCTGGCGGTCAAAATGTGGGTGTCTAAAAATATTATTATTTTCCATATGATATAATATCGCTGGGAGACCGTCCGAGTTACTCCCCACTGACGTGGTTGTTATGTTTATAACATGACAGGTATTTGCTGCTGGGTTTTGGGTGTGAGCTAGCGAGTAGCGTGGATCCTACTCTTATTTATTAATGTAATTTATGGATTTGTATAACCCGTTTGGAGAATTTTCTTTTTAGCTCTTTTGTAAAAAGAGGCATTTCTATTGACTTACCATTTCTTTTAATAAGACGTAGTTTGTCAGTGTGTTTTAATCCCAACTATACAGTGTTTCCGCCACTGTATCGCGTTTGAATTTCTAGGGGATTACAGTTGGTATCAGAGCATTGTTGCTCCCGACGCTTACACCTGATTCTAGGAAAAATACTCGTAAATGATTTGAACATTAAAGAAATATTAGTGAGAGATGGGTAGAAACCAAAATAAGGACTTAACTGTTAGGATTAATTGTTCTTGTAACTCAATGACTAGCATTGAATATTTGTTCCTTTTATCGAGAAGAAGACAAATGGACAAGATGTTGACGAGATGCTGCTCCAGATCGGGATGAGACCTGCTCAGAACTCTCAACGCCTGCTGACTCGAGTGGACAACTTAGCGCTCCAAGAAAGATGCCGATGGTGACTTTTTAGCTACGAATCAATTTGCTTAAGCTACAGGTTAGACGATGAAGAGTAGATTCATGTTCCAAGATGTTGCAGTGGAGCCAGATGGAGCGACCCAAGACTGGCGTGCTCATTCCTCTACAAGAAGATGAAGTAATCCTTTTGGTTCCCTCGTGACTTAGAGGTCCGAACTTTCCCTTCTCGTTTTAGGTCTTTATTATCTAGAATCATCAATTCTTTTCTTCCTTCCTCTACTTCTTCCAATTCTTCTCTTATATGTTCTATTCTTCATTTGCTTGGTGAACCCTTGTTCTATTCCCCTACTTTACCACCTTTCCTCTTGAGATTCTTGGTTTGACCGAATTCCGTCTCAGTGAACCCCGTGAAAAGTCATAGATGTTTGAGGTTTAGTAAACCTTTGTTACATGGTTTGAGGATTGTGAGTTATACCCTGTTATCTATCTTAGTAAACTTTTGAGGTCGATTTGAATGATAAATTGCTGCTTGATGGAATTAGGAGGATACCTTAGACACTGAACCTTGGGTTATAGGTTAGTTTGATTATTTTGGAGTACTTAGAGTTGAATATATTTTGGAGTAGTAAGAGTATGTCATTTTTTTATGGATATCTAGTACCTAACCTAGGACCGAACTAAGAGTAACTGGTAGTATACCTTGGGATTCTTACCTAAATGATTTTAATGGATGTATCGTGAATATTCGGGATTATATTATAGAGTATTGTTTATAGTGTTAACCCGAGTGTTGTGGTACCATCGAAGGTTTTCATTAATATCGTTAGAAATTTTGGTTGACATAGACTACCCGTGTTTCTTAAGGATTAGATCGTTGATCGTTGTTTAAGGTTGTAACCTATGAACTTTGGAGTTGAGTGATCTAACTTGGATAAATTGTTGTTAACCTTGAAGAAGAGAAACATATTGTACAAATAAAGGTTTGATTCATCGCGTTGTTTTGAGGGATACTTAATGCGAATCGACTTGATGGATTTATAGTTCAGAACCCTTAGACCAACGAGTTTGTGGCTTCGTTGAGTTAATAGATATTTTAGTGGTTTCACTGTTACGATATGAAATTTGATGGACTCCTAGAAACAATAGTCGAATGACGTATTTGAAGAGGTAAGTGTTTGCGCCATTACCTATAGGTTTGAGTGTGTTTGAGAATTTATTGTATTTTCCCTACTTCTGTACTTGTGGCATTATAATTATGTTGGTAATCATTTTTGAGGATTTCGTACCCGAGCATTGCTAAATTGGTGGATCTTCTTTAGTGTTCCTTACTCGAGAAATTTGGAATATATCTCGAGTTCAAACTTTAGGAGTTTTGGATTTAGGAACCTTATCGATTACGAGTTTGGTTGTGTTTTGATGACCGCTGGAATTTTAATTGATGAGATTAGATTGTAAAATAATTGTGGATTAGTATCGTGTCGTTTGAACGACGAATGGATAATCACATAAGACATTTTTGGAGGTTGTGACCGAGTAGTACCACCTAGCGCCTAATATTGGACTTAAAGTATTTGGTGCAAAATTAGGAACCGTGTTGTGGGAGTCGTACCGGGAATCTCGAGATGGTTAACTTCTTCTGTAATTCCTTGAGAGCTCCGTTTGACTATCAATTTCGTTCCTCCCCTTAGCTTTTCATAAATCCTGCTACTTCTTCTTCAGTCAATCCCTTTCGACTTCTTTATCGGGTTTGAAAATTTTTGTTCCGATTTATCTTTCACTCGAACTCTATTTATCCGTTTACCTTTTTCTCGAACCTATGTTATGAAAAGTTTGACTAATTTAAAAATCTTGATTTTCATGAAATTTTAACATTTTGAGTTATAAATTTCAAAACTTTGTAATTCGTTTTTGTTTTATTTTTGGTCCCGTTTCAAAATGGTCTAAATAATTTATTTTAAAGTATTTCGAAATTGTATAAAATTTTAATTTTGATCTTCAAATGATCGAGATTTTATGAAAACTTTCTTAATTGCAAATATTTTGATTTCTACGAGATTATTAGGTAAAACGGTTTAAAAGTTTCGGAAAACTTTGTATGTCTAAGTTTCTGTTTTATTGCCGGTAGACTTTAAATTTGTTATTGAAAATGTTTGTCGACGGATTCGATTCTTATTTACTAAGTACAAAACTTGATTTC
Source organism: Agrostemma githago (assembly GCA_958450325.1). Taxonomy (NCBI): domain Eukaryota; kingdom Viridiplantae; phylum Streptophyta; class Magnoliopsida; order Caryophyllales; family Caryophyllaceae; genus Agrostemma; species Agrostemma githago. Next base: position 22,029,248 of record OY288255.1, on the reverse strand, counting down.
TCAAATTTTTGTTTCGTCTTAAAACGAAGTATTGTTAAATTTCTTAATTAAAACGTTTTACTGTTGTTTTGAAATTATTTGGGTACTCTCCCCCTCGAGTTCGTTTACAAATATTATTTATCGTCATTATTTTATAAAATAATTTTTAACTTGCGATTTTATTAATTTAAATGCTTTTAAACTTTGGGAATTGAGCCCAACTTTTCTTGAAATAAATTTTTCTTCGATTTCGATTATGTTTTTATAAGTTTCGAGGACGAAACTTCTTTTTAGTGGGGAAGATTGTAACACCCCTGATTTTTATAAATTAAATTAAATTAAAATTATGTTCGTATTTCTATTTTGTTTACGATTTAACTCGTAATTCTTAAAACTTATTATAAAACGAATTTATAGTTTAATCATTCCAACTCCTAAAATTCTATTCGTCTCGGAAACTCTTCTTATATTTAAAACATATTTTTATTTCTATTTCGATTCATTTTATACATTTAATTTAATTTTTATCGAAAATCTATTTCGATGATTTAAATTCTAAATTCTTTTTATTTATTTGTATTTAAGCTCGAATTTCTATTTTCGGCTCGAAACTCATTTACTTTAAGTTTCGTCAAAACATTTATTACCTTTTCTCGAAAAATCAATTTAATTCACTTTATCAAAAATATATTATTTATCGGGAAATACTATTTCATCGTCTAATTATTTATTCCTGTCATCTTTTTTTTTCGTCTCGAATACTTTATTTACTCATTGTATTTGACGGCCCGATTATTTATTAGTTTTATTAATTCGTTTTAATTCGATTCGTGGGTCAGTCAACTTATTGATACGGAATTCGTCTTCTACCCGATTCGTTTAAGTTATCCATATACATCGTATACTTGTGTCGGAATCCGTACACTTTGGTGAATTATATTCAACCCACTTGCTATCTCATTCATTTCCCCTATTCCGTTCTTTTTTCTGACTATTACTTACAACCCCACCTCTTTCATTTTCTGATTTTTTTTATACCACCGCTTCATTATTGACATCTCCCATCATTCATTCATTCATTCCCTTTCCTTTACTCCCATCACCTCTTCAATTTTCCACCATTTCCTTCATCTCCTCCTCTCCGTTCTTATTCTTTTCCTTCTTCCTTACAACTATCGAACCTCTCCCCTGTTTTCTCCTTTGTTTCGCTGCTGCAACTATGCTGATGCTGCTGCCGCGGTTTGTCGTTGATGCTACTGCTGTTGCGTCTTACTGCTGGTGGTGCTCGCTGCTACGTTTATCTGTTCCCCTTTGTCAGAATTCGTGAAGGTAATTCTCTTCTTCCTCTCCAGCTGATAATCTACGGCCCTTCTTTTCTCCGTCTTCTTTTCTTTCGTTGTTGTTGTAGCTCTTCTTCTTCTTCTTCTTCTTCTTCTTCTTCTTCTTAATTTTGCTGCTGGTATTGACATTTTTCTGCTGCTGTACGTTTGCTTGCTGCTGCTGCGTTTTGTAGATTAATTCTCTTTTTTCTTCCCTTCTTTTTCTGTCATTATATCACTGATGCGCGTCAGATTGTCGCCTATCTAACACGATCAAACAAATTTATAAACTCCAACTAACTACTACGTAGTAGAGGTAAGTCGGGGATCGATCCACAGGGACAGGCTAGGTAAAGTTGGTCGAGTCAAAGTCTAAGCACATTTGGGCGTTGGAGGTCTATTTTTGGGATTTTTTGAGTTAAGTTTACACTAGTCTACACTAAAAAGCTATGACTACGAGAAGCGAGTCTAATAAGGAGAAGGTGTTAGGGGGAGTCGGGAATCGGAAATCGGGTTCTAAGAATCTCGGAATCAGGTTTTAGTCACAACGTCGATAAGGGAGAATGCCACCTTTCGGTTTCTTCACCCAACCCACCTATACCCGCTTTCGCGGCGAAAAGGGTAAGTCTCAAATTAAGGTAACTTCTACCCCGAGTTTCCCCATATTGGTAGAAATGAGTCAAGGTCGACCTAGCCGCGGTTCTAAATCAACAAAGACACAAAAACCTCAAAATTGATAAATCAACAAGTAAACAACCCACCAACATCCCTCAATTCAAATAATCCAAGATCTTCCTCCCATAACCCCTAACAAGAAATCTGCTCAAAATTCATAATGGAAACTACTAAAATAACAACTAAGGAGAAATCAACTAAAACATGCAAGATGATTAAATCTAACTAGAGATTAGGGAGAGGAAGAGAAATATACCGACTACGGAGGAAAACGATAATAATAATAATAATAATAATAATAATAATAATAATAATAATAATAATAATAATAATAATAATAATAATAATAATAATAATAATAATAATAATAATAATAATAATAATAATAATAATAATAATAATAATAATAATAATAATAATAATAATAATAATAATAAAAGAAGAAGCTTGATGAAGATGACAATGGATTTGTCACTAACCCCTTGAAAATCTCCAAAAGAACTTCAATAAAAACTTGATTACACTAAAGATGGAGTCTTTTACACTAATTAATTAGATCTAGAATAGATGGAGATTTTAGGATTGTCACCCTCCAAAAATCTTCCTACTAATTAATCTACTAATAAGCTAATAATAATCTACTAATATAATCTACTACTAATTTACTAATAGCTTAGGTAGTATTGTGTGAAGTGGTGGAATTGTTGCCTCCTCCTCAAATGAAGAGGAGTTACATATATATATATATATATATATATATATATATATATATATATATATATATAGAGGAGAGAAAAGAGGATATCAAAACCCTAATCTTCTAAGCCCAATAGTGGCAGCCCAATACCCATCAACTAAACTTCACCCTATGATTCTCATCCGGTGAAATTTTGCTCTTCGGTTTTGCATAATTAATCACCGAGCAAAACTTTGCCACACGGTTTTCCAAAATTTCGCCCGATCGCTTCATAGGGTGAAGAATCACCCGACACCTCGCCTTTACTCATCCCAACTCGATTATAATCTCGACCCAATTAGATCTCACCCCACACATAACACTTTGGCCCAACATTTCAATTCAAACTCTCCGAGCCTTCAATAAGTCATGAACTCCGAAACTGACGAACTCCGAATCTTGGCTCGAACCGGGTCGACACCGAAGCTGGTGTCGACGCCGGCGAAAGTCGCTGGAGCTGTTGTAGCTGTGTTGTTGCTGTTGTTATCGTACGGCTGCGTCGGAACTGCTCCGCTGCTGCTGCCGTCGAGACTCGCCGGCGTCGCTGTTGTTGTTGTGGTCACCGGATCTGGGGCTGCCGCAGCGCTGCTGCTGTTAAGTCGTCAAGAGGAGGCCGTCGGCGCTGCTGCTGCGCTTCGTGCTGCCGTCGCCAGAGTCGGTCGGGTATGGAGGTGTGAAGATGGAGGTGAGGAGGACGTTTGGGTTGAGGGAGTATGGTGGTGCGTGGTGGTCGTGGTGGCCGGAGGGAGACGGAGTAAGGTGAAGGTGGTCAGAGAAGATGGTGGCTGTTTTTCGTCGGAACTCCGGCGAGTGGCAGAGGTGGTTGGGTCGGTTATAGGCTATGGTGGTCAATGGAGGGAGATGGGGGTTTCAATTGATGGAGGTGGTCAACGTCAACGTCAAGTTGACCTTGACTTGGGTTGATGGGTGAGTTTGAGTTGGGTTGGTTTGATATGTGATTGGGTTTGTGTTGGGTCATTAGTGTGTTGGGCTAGGTAAATGGAAATGGAATGGGGTATGGAGTTGGGTCAATTTGGGTGATAATTGAGACGGGTGAATGGGTGAGTTGGGTTATGTGTGGGTTAGTTGAGTCGGGTTTGACGTGGGATTTTGACTCGATCTCTTGACTTGACTCCTCTCGCTTCAATTCGCCCCTTTATTCACAAACACGTACCTAAAACACAAAAACACACAAAAGCAGTACGAAATTCTACGAAAAAGACGATAAATACGAAAAAACTAAATTCAAACTAGAAAATACGAAATGTAGTCAAAAATGAGTTAAATTGACGTTGAATCGCACAAAATCGAGTCAAATACGAGTGAAAATAGGGAGTAAAACGGTCCAAATTTGCGTGTTATCAATCCCTCTTACAGGAACACGAAAATATAACACAAAACAAAGTTATTTCACTTGAACAAAATGAGAATGCATAACTCGCATCAAAATCTTTATTTAAAAAGGAAATTTTAAAACTTCAAACGAGATATGAAGTCGAATGCACAAATTTATCTCAAGATTAACTGGGTTAAGCTTCCCGAAACTTGAAAACTTTTCAAATTATTAAAAACGCAAGGTAAAGTTATTTGATAAAATAACGATGTTTAAATAACATTTTTAAACGAACTCGAGGGAAAAAGAGTACCCAAAACATTTTCAAAACAACAGTAAAACAATTGGTTTAAGAAATTCGGCAAATCGATTTAAGACAAAACAAAATCAAAATTTGAGAAATCGAACATAGCGTTGGGAAATCTCGAACCAGTCACTAGATGCTTCCAATAACAGATCCTAAAGTCCACCAACAAAAATAAAATGAAAGCCCGAAATTATGAAATTATTTTCAAAAGTTAAATTTACTCAGACAATCCAATCGTCGCAGAAACACAAGTATTTGTACTTAACGAAAATATTCATAAAACTCTTATCATTCGAAAATTAAAGATTTGAAATAATTTTGAATTAATATCAAACAGGTTTTTAAGATATTTTAAAAATAACCAAATATAACTTCAACCAAAAACGACAAGGTAAAATTTTTAAAGCTTAAAATTGAAACTTCAAAAAAAAAAAGATAACTCAAAAGTTTAAATTAGTCAAATATTTTTCAAAACGTGGAGTTTGGTTAAAAATTTAAGGATTAAATCGAAACAAATATTTTCAAACTCGATAAAGGGTAGAAGGGATACCAAAAGCAGTTTGAGGAGTAGAATTCGAGAGAAACGGAGGTGAGGACGAAATCGAGAATTAAACAGAACTCTCAAAGATTATAAAGGAGTTTAAGATTCTCGTGACTTCTAGTACGACTCCAACAACAAAGGGTTCTATTTCCACCAAATAATACTAAGTCTATTAATATCAGAAAGCTGGATCGTCTTACACATTCTACAACCTCCAAAATTATCAAATATCACAACTCCCAATACAAAGTCTCACAAACTTATTCTATCATTTAATCAACAGGGTTAGAATCCTCAAATGACTCTGAACCAAATCATGCTACCAAAATTCCGTAAACCACGACACGATCAAACCAACCAACCAACAAGGCTCTAAAACTATTCAAAATTCACCAGATTATACTCGAGGTACATTCCATGGTACTCGAGTAAGGGACACTAAACAAAATCTACCAATTTAACAAACCTCGGGTACTAAGTCCTCAAAAATGATTATACCAACATGTTTAACATCACCATCTCACAAAAGGTATGAAAGTAAGCCAAACCTAGGCACACTCGACCTCAAATGTGATGACAAACACTCACATTTTCAAGCACGTCATCTAAATAAGGTCTCTCAGAAATCCATCAATTTCTAATCGCAATGGTGAAACCACAATATGTTTAATCACCCAACGAAACCACAATCTCGTTGGTGCACAGGTATTGAAAATTCCATTAGGATGATTGGCACAAAAGTATTCCTCAAAATGACACAATAAGTACAACCTGTCATTCTGCAAGATATTTCTCTTTCATCCAAGTTTAGATCACTCAACTCCAAAGCTCATAGGTTAAAACCTTCTCAGACTCAATGATCTAATCCATAAGAACCAAGGTTTAATCTATGCATGTCAACCAAAATTTCTAAAGACATTAACGAGAACCTGAAATGGAACCATAACACTCGGGTTAGAACTCTAAACGATGATCTATAACCTCAAAAGTCAATGACTAGTCCATTAAGTCAACCTTAGGTAGGATTCCCAAAGTAATATTACCAGTTAGACTTAGTCCAGTTCTAAGTTAGGTACTATATATATCCATCAAAATAAAATATAATCTTACCATCAAAGAGCTTATTCTCTCTAAGTACCTTATATAATCAAGTAAATTATAATCTTAGCTCAACACTTAAGGTACAATCCTAATTCCATCAATCAATTAATACCATTGAAATCAATCCTCGAGAAGTTCTTACTTGCTCAGAAAATAAGGTACAAACCACAAGTAACGGGGTTTACTAAACCTCAAACATCTTTGACTATCACGGGGTTCACTAAGAGAGGAGTCTAACGAGAGAATGTCAAGAGGATAGAGGGTAAAATGAGAGAATAAAACAAGGATTTTCCACGAAAATGAAGATGACCATTTATATGAGGAGGATTGGAAGAAGAAGAGAAAAACTGATAGGGAGGGCAATGGCAGCCCAAGGACAGCAGGAATAACAACACATGACAGTGTAGAGCCGAACAACATTAGGCCGTAGCAGTACAACAACACAACAACATTAGTAAGGAGAAGAAGAATAAGAAAAGAAGTAAACGAAGAAGAAGAATGAAAGAAGAGGAAGAAGAAGAGACTAGGAGAAGAGAACAAGGATCCTAGACTACTAAGGTCTTGAACGTAACCAGAGAGGAGTCTTCGTGTCTCCGGAGTTCATAAGGGGACTCATTGGATCTCTTCATCTCTTGTAGAGAAACGAGCACACCAGCCTTCTTCAGTCGCTCTATCTAGATCCAAACAGAAATGAAGTTGCATCTGGGTAGAGTGAAATCACATCTGGTTCTACTGCACCATCGCGGACCGGAATCTACTCTTGATCATCTGGCATGTAGCTTGAGCAAACTGAGTCTGGGCTGAAAAGTCACAAATGTATCTTCCTTGTTGCGCCAAGTCGTCCACTCGAGTCATCATGTCTAAGAAGTGCTAAGTGGATTTTGTCCCAATCTGGAGCAGCATCACGTAAACATCTTGTCCACTCGTGTTCTTCTTGGACAAATAAAACAAACATTCAATGGTATTCATTGAGTTACAAGAACATGTAACCTAACAATTAAGTCCTTAATTTGGTTTCTACCCATCATTCACTATTATTTTATTAATATTCAACTCATTTACGGGTATTTTTCCTAAAATCAGGTGTGGGTGTCGGGAGCAACGATGCTCTGATACCAACTGTAATCCCCTATAAATTCTAACGCAATACAGTGGCGGAAACATTGTAGATTTGGGAATAAAAACACACTGATGTTCTATATTTTACAGAAAAAACGGCCAGTCAATACAAAGACCACTTTTTACAAAAGAGCTGAAAATAAAAATTCTCCAAATGGGTTTAACAATCCATAAATAAACATAAATCAAGCGGAGTAGGATCCACGCCACTCACTAGCTCACAAACCCCAGAACAAATAATACCTGCCATGTTATAAACATAACAACCACAATTCAGTGGGGAGCAACTCGGGCAGTTCTCCCAGCCATATTACATAATATTAAAGCATAATTACTATTATATCAAAATAGTTGAAAATGGAAAACATTTAAAATGATACGGTAAAATACTTCAAAATGATTGTCAATCAATAACAATAACGGCGTTATGGAAATCAATCAGTGTAACGGAATAGACTTTCACCAGGATCATACTAAACTAGGTTCGAGAATTCAGTCAAAACAAATTAGATTTCGGTCTCTAACTAGGCAACTCAATTATAACAGGACTGCGTGCAGCAAGGTCCTGGCTTAGGTAATGTACACCCCTTCTGGACACCAACCGTAATCCAGTTCAACCCGACGGCGACTTACACGATGCGATATCTAAGTTTAAGGTCAAAATATACACACTCCTGAACACAAACCATGCTCAGTTCAACGACCGATGCGTCTCACATAGACACACCAGCTTTATAGTTGATCGCAAAACGTATACCCTAGACTGTATTACTCTACCCGTACACCTGTCCTTATTCCATAACTCCAAAACAAAGCTGTTGGCGTAATTCGATAGGATTATCAAAACGTTCTTAAAAGGAAACTTTCTAATTTTGGAAACTCTCTTCAAATATTAACTTTCAAAAATAGGTATTATTATAATTAGAAATCGTTTAACATTTGAATTATATAAAATAGTTATATTAGGGCTCGAGACATAAGCATTATACTTATTTTATAAATATATATTTAATGATCAAAAGTCAAGGAAAGTCAAAATCATAATTATTTCTCAAAAGATTGAAATATAAGTAATTAAAAGTATTAAATTACAAATTTACAGATTTTCCGGAATAACACTGTCTTACTATAAAATTCGTAATTAAATCATTAAAATTCAAAACAACGTAAGACCAGTGCGGTTGAGAACTTTAGAAACTTAGTTACAACTTTTATTTCTGGAGAAAATCTAAATTCCAAATAAAACATGGGTTTTTATTTGTATTTTCACAAACTGACAGAATTCGACACTCGATGGTATCTCATTAATAAATTACGTTTAATAATTTATTTTAAAGCAAAACCAATTGGAAACATTAACCAAACTCTTCAAAGTTTATGTACGTAAATTACCCAAATTAAATTTAAATTGTATCAAAGGTTTTAAATTAGTTTTACAACAACTGACAGATTCGCAGACTATTTCGACATCGATTCGTAAACATTTTATTGTGACCAAAATACTTGGAATTAATTTACTAAATTTTACAGGCATATAATAGACTTAAAATAAACAGTAGTATTGTTTCAAACTTTTCGAAAATAAAGTCTTTAAACAAGATTAATAAATTGTTCAAAAACACAAATCGATTCTGAAACATGCAGTAATTATCTTAAAAATAATAAAAACTTTCGCTTTGCTACTTTATATTAAAATCACGAAAATTCAGAAATAAAGTCTTATTTATATGTTTTAGTCTCGGCCTTACAATACTTTTAGAAGATCCGATGTGAAATAAATTGAGAAGATTAAAAGCGATAGAAACACGAAATCGATTTAAGCATATTATCGCAATATAATTAAAACATGCTTATTCGTATAAAAATTCGATTTTAAAACGATACTACAAACAATTACAACATATATATCATGCAATACCGAGTCATACCATCATGTGTTACCTTCATCAAGATCTGTGTCAATAATATACTCGTCCTCCTCAGGGTTGTCTCGAAAGCCCTTTCGAATAGGATGAACAAGGATCAAGAAAGAAGGATCGGAATTGAGAGAGTTGAAGAACAGTTTAGTATTGTTGTTGTACGTTCAATTGCTTTTTTTTTTAAGAGAAGAGGAGAATACGTACAACAAGAAGATTGTTGAGGCTTAAGAGAAGTTGGGGGAGTATAAACTGATAAAGAGAACGTGCAGTAGGAATAATAGGAGAGAATAGAGGAGTCGGTTTTGACTTTCTCAACCGAACTACGAAAATATCTCAGTCCGATGAGGGAAACGGTTGGGCTCCTACAGTTTGAGCCCGATTCGCGCCTAAAATCGTAAACGGATCACTTTAAAAAAAATAAGTAGACGGAAATCTTATAAGAACATGTTTACGAGAAAGTAGTATTAAAGTCACGTTTCAAAATAATTATATACGAAATCACGTAAAAAAATATTAAAAAGCAATTTCTCGAGATTATTAAAAATTCTTGCGAATGAGGTAATTATAGGAGAGAATAGAATAATAGGAGAGAATAGAGGAGTCGGTTTTGACTTTCTCAACCGAACTACGAAAATATCTCAGTCCGATGAGAGAAACGGTTGGGCTCCTACAGTTTGAGCCCGATTCGCGCCTAAAATCGTAAACGGATCAGTTTAAAAAAAATAAGTAGACGGAAATCTTATAAGAATGTGTTTACGAGAAAGTAGTATTAAAATCACCTTTCAAAATAATTATGTACGAAATCGCGTAAAAAAATATTAAAAAGCAATTTCTCGAGATTATTAAAAATTCTTGCGAATGAGGTAATTAAAATGGATTTCGAGTTTAAAATAAGAATTCAAGTTATATAAAGATAAAACTCGGGAATATAAACCGTCAAAACGGAAACTCGAATAGAAATAATATGAGTAAATCGAATGAAACGAAAGTAAGATACATTTTAAGCATAAAAATGACTTTTCAAGGTAAATAGGATTTTACGTGTTCAAACGATTGAAAAATGAATCTGTTTTATAATTATTTAAGAAATACGAGTTAAATCGTAAACAAAATAAAATTTAATATATAAAAATCAGGGGTGTTATATATAACATGACAGGTATTTGCTGCTAGGTTTTGGGTGTGAGCTAGCGAGTAGCGTGGATCCTACTCTTCTTTATTAATGTAATTTATGGATTTGTATAACCCGTTTGGAGAATTTTCTTTTTAGCCCTTTTGTAAAAAGAGGCCTTTGTATTGACTTACCATTTCTTTTAATAAGATGTAGTTTGTCTGTGTGTTTTAATCTCAACTCTACAGTGTTTCCGCCACTGTATCGCGTTAGAATTTCTAGGGGATTACAAAAAATATACTATAAAATATTTATATTATAAATACCGTGCATAATTGCACGGGGTCTATACTAGTAGTAAGGATTAAAAGAATGAGGGAGTGTATTATGCCGATTCATTCTAAGAGTGTATTTTGGCGAGCGATCCCTAAACAAGCTGTCAAAGCTACTCCTCAGAATGTTGCTATTGTTGCAGATTTTACCCGTGGAAATGCTGCAGATGCAGATGGCACATTACTGCATACTCCAATCCCTTCCGATGCAATGAATGAGCAGCCTAACCTCACTAAATCTTTTGCTGCAGCTGTGAGTGACCAACCTATGCTGATCACTGTAAATTGCCAGGTTCTCTACCCCCCCCGCCCCCCCCCCCCCCCACATACTCCCCATGAATAGCCTCGGATTCTGGAATGTTCGTGGATTGAATAATGTTGATAAACAAAAAGAAGTTAAATGTTTTATGCATAATAATAAGGTCAGTTTGTTTGGCCTCGTTGAAACCAAAATAAACAGCAATAAGGTAGCAACTGTCTTGAATAATCTACTTGATGGATGGTGCGTCACTACAAATAATGCCTGTCATAAGGGTGGACGTGTTTGGATCCTTTGGCAACCTTCCATTTTTGATGTTCAGGCGCTAGTCTATGACCCCCAATTCATTCATACAAAGGTCATATCACGGCCTAATAACACCCAATTCCACCTCACTATGATATACGGCTTCAATGATGGAAACGATAGGAAACCTACGTGGCAAAAATTCCAAGAGTTTTCTTCAGAAATTTCTTGTCCCTGGGCCCTTGGGGGCGACTTTAATGCTATATGCCATCCCTCGGAATGTCTTGGGGGTGTTGCTAAACAGGAAGACATGGATGATTTCTTGCATTGCATTGATGCCTGTAATCTGCAGGATATTCATGCCACCGGAGCTTATTTCACTTGGAATAACAAAAGAGAACCTGAAAACCGTGTGTATGGCAGAATTGATAGGTTCCTAGTCAACCCGGATTGGATACAAATGTTCCCGGACATGAGTGCGCACTTTTACCCTGAAGGATTATTTGATCATACTCCGTGTATCGTTCAATCGAATCAATTAACGTGGGCTTCCTCACCTCGTTTTAAATTCTTTGATATGTGGTCCAAAGCACCTAACTTTACTCAAATTGTGAGGGACACTTGGGAGGTACGCCACCAGGGGACACAAATGTTTGGTGTCATCAAACGGTTGAAGGAGTTAAAACCTATTCTTAAACAGCTGAATAAAAGCAGATATTCGAATATTGAGCAACAGGCTGCTGCTGCGATCCAAACCCTCCATAAATATCAATCTAAGCTCTCTATTCAGCCCACAAATGTTACCCTCCAGCAACAGGAAAAAATGGCAAATGACCAGGCAAAAATTATGAGCCAAGCCCGTGATAGCTTCTTACAGCAAAAGGCCAAGTTGAAGTGGATCGAAGAAGGGGATGCAAATACCGCTTATTTTCATAATGCCATCAGGAAGCGATGTGTACATAATAAAATCACACAGATTACTAACCGGCAAGGTATATCCTGTACATCCACTTCCACTATTCAAGATGCTTTCCTTGGGTACTATCAGCAACTCTTAGGGACGGCCACCGAAACTGAACCGGTTAGGAATTTCATCATTACACACGGACCAGTCTGCTTTGAAACACACATTAATATATTGAATAGGCCTGTAACTAATGAGGAAATTAAGAACATTGTATTCAGCATACCCAACGACAAAGCTCCCGGACCTGATGGATATACTAGTGGCTTCTATAAGGCTACTTGGGATATAATCGGGAATGACATTTGTGATGCAGTGAAAGATTATTTCTCCACCGGGAAATTGCTCAAACAAATAAATGCTACTACTCTGACGCTCATCCCGAAGACTGACAGGCCTGATTCGGTCACTCAATTCCGACCAATAGCTTGCTGTAATATGAATTACAAAATTATATCCAAACTCCTTTGTAATAGACTTGCGGCGATTTTACCTGACTTAGTTCAGGATACTCAGAGTGCCTTTATCAAAGGGCGATCAATTGTGGAAAACGTTCTTATCTGCCAGGACATTGTGAAACTTTATAGCCGAAAATCTGCCTCGCCAAGATGCTTGTTTAAGATCGACCTCCAGAAGGCGTATGATACGGTGAGTTGGACCTTCCTTCATCAACTTCTTATTCTGCTGAATTTCCCGACTCACTTTATTGACCTGATTATAGGCTGCATTTCTACTCCCACCTATCCTATTTCACTCAATGGTTCGGTATTTGGATACTTCAAGGGAAAATGAGGCTTGAGACAAGGGGACCCTATATCCCCTCTCTTGTTTACGCTTTGTATGGAGTACCTTAACAGGACTCTTTCCTTCGCTACTGGAAATTGGCCATTCCAGTATCACCCTTTATGCAAACAACTTAAACTCACCAATCTTATGTTTGCTGACGACCTCCTGATGTTTTCCAAAGGGAATGCTCATTCAATTATGCTGCTTATGAGGGCCTTTTCTACTTTCTCTTTAGCCTCGGGTCTAACTTTAAACTCCTCAAAATCTGAGGTCTTCTATAACGGGGTGAAAGAGGAACTCAAGCATGACATTCGACTTGTGACGGGTATCAGCGAAGGTTCTATGCCATTTCGATACTTAGGAGTTCCGATTCAATCTGGAAGGCTCACTAAACGAGAATGTGCCATTCTTACTGAGAAAATGACAGCGAGAATTAAGAGTTTGGGGGCTAAAAAACTATCGTATACTGGACGATTCACCCTTGTTAATTCGGTCCTGAACTCGCTGTATGCTTACTGGGCTAATATGTTCATCATACCGAAGGGTGTGATTAAACGAATCGAGAGTATCTGTCGAAACTCTTATGGGATAACTCGTCGGTTTACCATAGAGTTCCCTTAGTGGCTTGGGATAAGATTACCGTTCCTAAAATCGAGGGTGGCCTGGGTATTAAACAGCCTGGTTTATGGAACGAAGCTACGATTGCTAAACTGGTTGATTGGGTCTACACTAAGAAGGACTATCTCTGGATTAGATGGACTCACTCACACTACCTGAGAGGAAAAACTTGGCACGATTATACCCCGCCTACCGATGCTTCGTGGATGTGGAAATGTATATGTAAAGTGAAGGATAAAATGAAGGATGGGTTTGTGAATGCTACTTGGGTTGCTGATCCTGTTTACAGTGTGAGAGCAGGCTATCGATGGATCCGAATGAAGAAACCGACCCAAATTTGGACTAATATTGTGTGGAATAGCTGGAATGTACCCAAACATTCCATGATTACTTGGTTATATATGCACAATGGGCTGAATGTTAAGACAAAGCTGACTCGGTTCGGCTGCTGTACTGATGATGTTTGTTGCCTATGCGGTGTTGCCCCGGAAACTGCAGACCATATTTTCACTACCTGTTGCTACTCTACCCAACTATTAAATCGACTCTCTAACTGGATGGGTACGAGCTTGACCCTCACGAACCTCCTGAGTATGGCCGACAATGCTCATTCTAGGGCGAGCTACACTGTTTTTAATGCCTTCATCTATCATGTTTGGAAGCAACGGAATTCTGCTTACATTCATGGAGCTATTCAAACCCCTGATATGGTGATTCTAGTGATCGTGAAAGAAGTTCGAGATAGAATGAAATGTCTCCCCCCCCCCTCTAAAGAGGTCTTGGAGGCAGAATATTGTATAGAGAAATATATTTAAACTTTGTTTGTTTTCTTGACCGAAGCCTAGCGGTTTTGGCTCGAGAAATGTCCTTTATTGTATAGCTTCGTGATGTAATTATCTCTTCGATTTTTAATAATATCTCACATTTTACCAAAAAAAAAAGAGTGTAAATCTGCAGTCCAGGAGCTCAATAGGTAAATAGGCTGTATTCATGCTTTATACATGAGTTACAGTTGCTCATCATTGAGGTTTTTACACGCCATTACACTTTAAGATGAAGATAATATGCCTCAATATGTTTATGTGAAGATCAGATGTTCCAATCCCCTTTCCACTAACCAAATAACTCTACTCATGTGTTTTCCTGCCTACTTTGTTTGGCTACTTATTGGGCTTATCTTCGTTGGGTCATTTGATTATTAAGGCGATTGGGCTGATCCATATATCAATATATAATCTACATTTTAGAATTTCCATATATGCGTTTGACTTAATTATGCATATATGCATTTAACATGATATGAGGTGATATAATATAATATGATTACCTAATATAATAATTATTATGCCATAAATTCCATATATAATGCATAAATTCCATATCTATATTATAATCCATATATTATTACATATTACAAATTATAATCCATATATATTCCATATCTACATTATTATACATTATAATCCATATCTACATGGCTACATTATTTCCCATATATTATGCCATAAATTTCATATATAATCCATATATATGACATAGTTATTATATCACGTTATATTTTACTCCATATCACGTTATATGTCATCATTGTTATTATTACAATTCAAATAACCCATATAATTATGCTACATATCAATACACATGCAATTTCCCATATAATTATCTCATAAATTCCGAATTTTATTGAAGTTTATAGACAGTAATAATATTAATGATTTTTTTGAATAATTGTGCATATTTGAGTATATTTGACAGTATAATTTTGAAATGTTAATTTAATATTAGAGTATCTTTGACCGTATAATAGTATAGACAAAAAATATATCATACAAAATATAGCACACTAAGATTAATATTAAAGCATAATTATATACTTAAAAATATAGTTTACAAAATATAGTATACTACTAAGATTAATTTAATTATTAATAATATTAGGATAAAAATATAATTAGGGAGATATCGTGTATGAACGAAGGTAATTTACGCACTTGATTGATATATAGCATTGTGTATGTAATTATGTCTACAAGCAATTGTATACATGTGTATGCATGTATATTCTACATAATTACGCACTTGATTGATATATAACATTGTGTATGTAATATATGTCTACAAGCAATTATGCCATAAATTCCAAGAATCAAACGTGATCCCAAATGTTATTTCTAATCTTCTATATTAATAGAACTACAAACTACATTTCACATATCAGTTTTGTAGACTTTATTAATTAATTAAATAATTAATAGCTTATTTACACTATACCCAAAAAAATGGCTCTTCTCAATCCCGACGTTTCAATATGGTCGGTGACATTAATGACATCAAGGAAACAAGGAGAATCAAAGTAAGTGTCATTAGAATTTATTCCGTACCGGCTTGGAATAATCCAAATGAATTAAGTCGGGTTGAAATGATCTTACTTGATTAGAATAGAAGTATTAAATACAAGACGTTGATTCAACACGTATATTTTTGTCTCTTTACTAAACATTAACTTACTCATATGGTTTAACTTTTCACTGAATCTCAAGATACAAGCGTCTTTCAGGGATAGACTAATAAAACAGTTCCAACCTCAAATCTCTTAACGTTTAAAATTTTAAAGAAATATTTAAAACGAGTTGAATTAACATTTAAAATTTTAAAAAATATACTATAAAATATTTTTATTATAAATACCGTGCATAATTGCACGGGGTCTATACTAGTAGTAGGGATTAAAAGAATGAGGGAGTGTATTATGCCTATTCATTCTAAGAGTGTAAATCTGCAGTCCAGGACCTCAGTAGGTAAATAGGCTGTCTTCATGCTTTATACTTGAGTTATAGTTGCTCATCATTGAGGTTTTTACACGCCATTACACTTTAAGATGAATATAATATACCTCAATATGTTTATGTGAAGATCAGATGTTCCAATGTATATACAGGAGATTTTATTAGCTTGGTTATCAGCAATGCACATCAACACTGTCAGATTTTTTTCTCAATCAAGTATATCAAAATAGTTTATTATGATAAATCACATCTCCATCAAGATAGGTTAGTAATCCACTCCTTCTAGAGTTCTACTAAAATTTAATAAGTCAGCCTATGAAGACAGTTATTAGCCGTTTTCTCTCAACAATACCCACTATCTTCTAAACCAAGTATAACTTCTCCTATGAAACTACCCACAACTAGCATGATAGTCTAGACTTCTGTGAATGCTTCAGCACTATAAATACATCAGAAATACAATATTCTTTATGTACAGTACCACACTTGAAGAATAGTTAACAGAAAAAATGGCAGAATCAGAAATCAGCAAACCAAAGTTCTCTACTTTTGATAAGTTGCAGCCATCACGATGTGAGTTTTGCTTTGAGGCTAGAGTTGTGCGTGTTTGGAAAGCAGAAGAAGATCTATTCGATAGGTTCAATCAGGCTAACAACTCAATTGAGGTCTTAATGGTAGACATAAAAGTAAGTGTTGTATATTAGTTATTCAATTAGAATCTTTTTTTAAAATATTATTAGGCTAACAATATGCAAAATTGGTAAATTTAGGGTGATACAATGCAAGCAAGAATAGTGCATGACTTGAAATCAGAATTTGGGGGAAAGGTAAATGAAGGGCAGATCTACAGAATAAGTTAATTTCACTTTGTAACCAATTTTACATGTGAGGCTGGTACCAATAAAGATTGACGTATAAGATTTATCTCATCTACTATTGTTGAAGAAATAGAAATTGCAACTGCCAACATTCGGTTTCAATTTTGTGGATTTTGAAGATGTAAATGACAACCTAAAGGTGAGATCCTTGATAGGTAAATTTAGTACTTTTAGAAGAAGTTATAACTTGAGTATCTATTTCATATTATTATTAACAAAGACATGTATATATGCAGATGTCATTGGGCAGGTGGAAAAGTACAGTGTTCTCCTTGAAAATAGGATTTTCGACTCTAATTTTCTTCTAATGTTTACCATTTTCAACTTCTGAAAAACAATTCAAATTTTTTATTAATTGTTTTAAAATAATCACAGGGGAACGGCTTTGCCAGTATGGATATGGGGAGAAATTGGAAATGAGATCATGACAATTGCAACTGATGACAGATTCTTAGTACAGAAGCCTATAATTGTACTGCAGTGTCTGCAGAGAGCCCCATACTTAGGTATGATTTATATAATTTTTCGTACATATTTGAAATAAACTCTAAAAAACCTAACTACTCATCATGTGTAATAGGAGAAATGAGGGTATCATCAACTGAAGCAACAAAAATACATATCATGCCAGACATACCACAAGTGAATGAATTCATTTCAAGGTCAGCCAAATAATATAAACAACAGCTAAAATTTTATTTATTTTATGACTGAGAGGGGCTGACGAATTAATTCTAACACAGAAACGCAGATCAAAGGGTTTTTATTAGGGTTATTATGGCTGCAAACTGGAAGATGGTTGATGTGCAGAATAGTGGAGTCAGAAACTTTGGCAGAAAAAGGACAAGGGCATAATTTATTGATGAGACTACCAATGAAGATATTGAAGTCCTTTAAATATAAAGAAGAAGATGTCATGCATGTTAATTTTTAAGTTAATTGATGCGTCGAAAGACTAAATTTGTGTCTATCTCATGTTTTTTTGTTTGATCTGTGTGATGAACTAATTTTAATTACTTAATGTTGCATAAAATTTGGTTATTTTTTCTTTTGCAAATGACACATTATGCTGTAAAGTGTGCATATATATATATATATGTGTGTGTGTGTGTGTGTGTGTGTGTGTGTGTGTGTGTGTATTTAATGTATATGTAGGAGCAGAAGAGCCTGAAAGCATAGGAGAACCTTTGGTTATAGCAACTTAATGACTGCATTGCAGACAGTCAGCAAAATGAATATGCAGTTGAC
Source organism: Agrostemma githago (assembly GCA_958450325.1). Lineage (NCBI taxonomy): Eukaryota > Viridiplantae > Streptophyta > Magnoliopsida > Caryophyllales > Caryophyllaceae > Agrostemma > Agrostemma githago. The sequence continues at coordinate 22,010,991 of OY288255.1, read as the reverse complement.
GTGAGTTATGAATCCATGCCTACGCACCACGAAGATTCAGGTCGTGCACATAAGACGCTTCAATTAGATAGATGGACAACATATTAGTCTGTCCACTTCTAAGAGTGAATTACTCCTAAACTAAAAGTTATAGAGTTATCACTACAATTAGGTGGACAGACTATTGCACCTCCCATTCTCGGACACCAACTATTTGTTCATATACAATTCATGTATATAGAACATATAGTTGGTGTCAAGAGAATGAGAGGTAATATATTGTATCTACTCATTCTAAGAGCAGCTTATGCAATCTAGAATCTCTACGGATATGTAGGGTGTATTGTTGACTCGCTGTTGATTTAAGGGTGTTGCTTATCGTTGCTGGATTCACTTTGAACACTATTGCGATCCAATCAGCATGAGTTATGAATCCATGCCTACGCACCACGAAGATTCAGAGCATTCACATAGGACGCTTCAATTAGATAGATGGACAACATATTAGTCTGTCCAATTCTAACAGTGAATTACTCCTAAACTAAAAGTTATAGAGTTATCACTACAATTAGGTGGACAAACTATTGCACCACCCATTCTCGGACACCAACTATTTGTTCATATACAATTCATGTATATAGAACAAATAGTTGGTGTCAAGAGAATGAGTGGTAATATATTGTGCCTGTTTATTCTAAGAGCATGCTTATGCAATCCAGAATCTCTGTGGATATGTAGGGTGTATTATTGACTCACTGTTGATTTACGGTTTTTGCTTATCGTTGCTGTATTTACTTTGAGCACTATTGCGATCCAATCAAGATAATATGTCTTGATATGATTGTGTGAAGATCAGATATTTAGATGTATTGTATTAGTTTAATTTTACAGTAAACGTCAATCATAAATAAAATTTAATAGCTTATTTAAAGACAGAATATTTAAGTAAGGATTTCAATTTTACACCTACCATCACTTTATTCTACTTTGACCCACTGTTATGATGTTCTAAGCAACTATTTCAATGGCATTCAGGTTTTTCATTTCTTAATTCAGCTGTTACTGTAACTCAAAATATAGTTTACTATATCTTATTTGGTAGAATATCACCTACTATCTTCAACATACAGATAGAATTCTTTTAATGTCCTGTGTCGATTTTTGTTTGTATAGAACTCTAATACGAATACAATTCTAATATACATGGAAAACAAAATAGACTCAATAATCAATAACTAAGAAATAATCACACATAATTAGTTTTAGTTGTAGATAGAATTTTGTATAAGTTCTAGCAGGTACTTAAATTATGGTCAAACATCCAAGTAAAGAATAAGTTTAATTTTATTTAACTGATTTAATGATTTGGGTTTAACTGACTCAATTTATCAAAATATCTCCCCACTAACAGCAGTTGAAATGTTGTGTTAAGAGTAAGTTAGCAACACCCTTTTTAGATTTCTCATTAAATCATTGCTCAAGGCAATAACATCACGAATCATTGAATGTGTAACACCCCCTTATTTTTCGAGTCAATTATAAGCTTGACTTTCCTACTTTTATTTAAATCGGGTTTTTAAGTTGGAAAAATATTTTTTATATTTTTATAAAATTAAAGTATTCTGGGTCGTCTTATAATATATCGATTTTGATTTTCTTAAAGTGGAACGTTCTTTTATAAACCGACCTTGTATCGTATTCGATTTCGAGTCAAACATAATAAGGAAAGAAAAAAAAACTTTAAATATATATATATACATATATATATATATACATATATATATATATATGTATGTATATATATATATATGTATGTATATATATATATATATATATATATATATATATATATAAACCCCCGTAACCCCTTAATCATTCCTTCACCCACCCCTTCTTTTCTACCTTCTGCCGCACTGCGCCTCTTTCACCCTTTCTCACATCTTCACCTGCATCGTTCCCCCTTCTTCGAAGCCTTGATCAAGAGTTCAATTGCCCCTCATTTCTCTACCCGATTTTATAAATTGTAAGTGTCAAATTTTTTAAAGTCTCTATTCGTTTTTTTTAATATGGTTTAATTAATTAAATTCAAAATATAAGGATGTGGTGTAAATATCGTTTGTGTTAATCCTATTGTTCTTAATTATTGATTTGTGGTGGGAAGAAGGGTCGACAATGCAGTGTTATTTTGGATCGTCGTATTGAGGGCATTAATACTCTGTTTTCGATTTTAGATTGTCTTTCAACTCTAGATTTAGGATGTTGATGCGTTAATTTATAAATAAACTTTGTATCTACTAGTTAGTGTATGTAAACTATAGGTTGATGGTGACTAAGCTCTTAGTTAGGCTGGGAATTAATAAGGCAAGAATGTTGCATGATTAGGTTGATGGTTGAACAAGGTGACTGTGGGAAATTATAAGACGATTAGTAATTTAGATTTTTCTTCTCTCCTGGGACAGGTCTATTTACGTTAATTAAAGACAGTGGGTTAATTATGAGACGAGAAATCGGACGTGTTATAGTAGTAGGTCGATATAATTGTTCAGGTCGGCTTAACATTATTTAGTTTAAATAATTGAACCAGTTTATAATATTGTAGCTTGTGAGTTCGAGGATAAAGAGTTTTTGGACTAATAATACCTGAGTTTTGTCCGTCTTGAGAGGTAAGAACGTTTTGACCTTTTCACCTTTAAGTAAAGAGCATGTTCGGTTTAAATTATATTTTTCAAACGGTTTTATAATTATTTTGTCAATTGTGAATTTTTACGATACTCTTGTAATATTTTGGATATCGGAACTTTGTGACACACGTCACGTATTGGTATTATTTTGGTACAATCTTTGGTGCTTATAACAGACTCTGGGAGCTCTGTTGGTCTATGAGGTTAAGGTGCGTCTGAGACGTCCCTGGGATTTCGTCCCGAAACTGAACTCCTGGGCCGAGTTGTGTTAAGTGGGGTTTCCGGCCCCAACTTGCTAGGTAGTTAGACTTCCTCCTTTGGCAGCCTCATCCTACTGACTGCCCAAATGTGAGTAGTGCGCACTATAGTAAGTCTAATTAAGCATAGGTGGTACCTCTAGATCGTGCAAAAATGGTAGGACCTTGTCACACAGGTGGAAACAATATATTTTGGTTTTGATTTCGACTACTGTTTTCACAGTACTTTTGGTTTGGTATTGAGACAATGATATTTAACTCTGATTTCAGTTTACTACAAATTATAATTACTGTTTTACGTTTTCAATATAATATATTTTACTCAGCTTTGCTGACGTCCTTTTGTTTTGGGTCGTTCCCCCGCTGGAACCTATACCTATTTGTGTTTTGGGTACAGTTGATAGGTACAATTAATATGCTGCATGGGTGCATTTGGTTCGGGATGCTGAGCGAGGAAGGATTTTATTTTTTAACGTTTACCTCCAAACTATTTATATTTATGTTGAATTTTTTTTTGGGTTGAAGTTGTTTTAAACCGTTTTGGATTTTGTGGGACTAAAGTCTTCCGCTGCAACGTTTTCATTTAATTATTTACAGGATTTATATTTCTTTTAATTTTTATACTATTATTTTGCCTTGCATTTGGCCTTGTGAGCTAAATGCGGAGTAACGGCTTTAAATTTTCCTATTTTATTCTTTTATTTTGGTCGCGAAAATTTAGGGCTGTTACAGTTGGTATCAGAGCAATAGGTCTTTCTCAAATGTTTTGCAAAATTTGAAATGGTTTAAAAAAATATTACTTTACAAAAAAAAAACTTTCTTTTTAAACCGAGAGTGATGGGTGGATTGGGTGCATTGCATACGCATGAATTATTTTATTTATATATATATGTATATTTATATTTGTCATGTTTAGTACTGTTACTATTCTTACCTAATTGAACTGTGATAGAGATGAATGCTACTTGCATTAATATTTGTGATTTGTGATTGAACTTTCTTATACTTGGACTTAATAAAATATTGTTTATATTTATAGTAACAATGCCTCCACGAAGAGAAAATAGAAACAATGATATGGTCGCTATGATGGCACAATTGATAGCTCAGAATGCAGCTCTTCTCCAAGTTGTGCAACAAATGACCACTGTTACCCAGAATATGAATGATAGAGTTGAGAATGAGAATGATCCTACACCCACTGTTGCTGGAATGTCTGAAGCGGTACAGAAGAAGAAACCGCCGAATTTTACTGGGAAAGGGGATCCTAATGAACTCGATAATTGGGTTAGGGAGATGGAGAAATTTTTTCTAGTTGTAGGTTGTCCACATGAATTTCAGGCTAGGATCGCTGTCTTCTATCTGAAAGAAGAGGCGGATATTTGGTGGCAGACTGTGAAAGAGGACTTTATGAAACCAATTAGGATTAGAAATCCAAATGGCACACACACACTATATGATAAAGACTGGGACACTCTTAAAGAAATATTAGAAGCAGAATTTTTCCCAGAACATGTGAAACATCAAAAATTAGCTGAATTTGGAGACCTAAAGCAAACCGATGAGATGAGTGTGAAAGACTTTTATAATAAATTTGTTGAACTCAGTCGTTTTACTAAGGAGCTAGTGCCAACTGAGGGGATTAACGTATCTAGGTTTGAGGATAAGTTACATTGGAAAATTAAGGGTAGATTTGCTGGAGAGACATTCACTTCATTAAGAGATGTCTATGCTATGGCTGTTAATATTGAGAGGAGTAACCAGAAGATGGAGGTTGAGATGGGAAGTACTGGGAATAAGAAGAGAGAGTTTCAGGGGAATCAATCTGAGAACCCAGCGAAGAGAGGGAATTTCAATGCTAACAATCACACTCAACACAAGTCCCGATCTTTTGGAGGGAATGGGAAGGAAGAAGGTAATAGCTGGAGAGGTAGAAACCAGGGAACACCTAACGACTTTACTCCACATTACTACTGTAAGTTATGCAAGGGAGATCACCCAGGCGTTGACTGTCAGGGAAATAAGGTGACATGCTACTGGTGCGGGAAGTTAGGACATCGAGAATTTGAGTGTAGGAACAAGAAGGCAGGGAAACCTCGTGCTACGCAATCTGCTAGTGCTAGTGTGAATCAGAATAACCGATTTGAGGGTCAGGGAAACACACAGAATTTTGGTAGGTCCACAACTAACAATAATTTTAGGAATCCAGCTCCGACTCAGAACATTACCGCAACTAGTAAACTCGCAGGCCAAGTAAATGCTGCACAGAATAGCAAAAAGCCTACTGGGAAGCTCTATGTCATGAATAAGGAGGAAGCCGAAAACAGAGACATTGTTTCGGGTAATTTTTTAGTGAACTCTATTTTAGCTCATGTTTTATTTGATTCTGGTGCATCTCACTCTTTTATTTCGACTAAGTTTGTGGATAAAATGAATGTTACTCTAGTGAAATTATGGATTATGATTTTGCCATGCCATCTGGGGACTTAGTAAACTGTAAGAGGGTTTATAGGGATGTGTCACTTTTTATTGATGATCATGATTTTAAGGCAAACCTGGTAGAATTTTCATTATCCTACTTTGATGTTATTTTGGGATGAATTAGGCCTAGTGTGCCGCCTTGGGGTGACCTTGATTTATTTGTGGAAAAAGAAGGATGAAACTTTAAGATTTTGTATTGATTATCGGGAATTGGATCAAGTTACTATATAGATTAAGATTCCTTTACCTAGGATTGATGACTTATTTGACCAGTTGAGGGAGGTTTTATTTTCCCTAAAGTTGATTTGCAATTTGAGTACCATCAATTAATGATAGCGCTTAAGGATTTATCTAAGAGTACATTTTCTACTAGATATATATTCTCATTATGAGTTTACTGTGATGTCTTCTGGGTTGATTATTGCACCTGATGTGTTTATGGACTTAGATGAACCGAACTTTGAGGACTTACCTAGATAAATTTGTTGTGATATTCATTGATGACATCGTATTTATTCAAAGAATGAAGAGAAGAATAAGGAACATTTACGAATTATCTTAGACATCTTGAGAGAAAAATAGTATTTGCTAAATTTTTAAGGTGTGATTTTTGGCTAGCTCAAGTAATTTTGGGGTATATTATATGTAAGGATGTAGTATCAGTAGATCCTGCTAAGATTGTTAAGGAGTGACCTAACCCGGAATCTGTAACTGAAGATTGTAGCTTTTGGGTTTAGTTGGTTACTACAGGAGATTTGTGAAGGATTTTTTCTTCCAAAATAGATAGATTAATGACTGCACTGACGTAGAAAGCCATAAAATTTCATTGGGACGAGGGGTGTGAGGAATCATTTCGAATTTTTAAATGAAAATTGACCACTGCTTTAGGATTTGCCTTACCGGATGGAAATGAAGTTTCTGAAGTTTAACCTATGCATTTTAAGAATGGATTAGTTAGTGTTTTTCAGCAGAATAAGAAAGTAATTGCTTATGCATTTAGGCAGTTGAACTTTTACGAAGAAAATTACTCTACTTATGATCTAGACTAAGCAGTTGTAGTAGTTGCCTTAGAAATTTGAAGACATACTGTTGGGCACCACTTAGAGTTTTTATGATCGTAAATTTTAAGATATATATTTATCCAATTGGAGCTAATCGTGAGATAAAGGAGCTGACTGGATTTGATCGAGATTCAGTATCATATAAGAAATGCAAATGTGGTGGTCGATGACTTGAGTAAACCTTTCCACATACTATACTGTTAGTGATGCACCGTGATAAGCTGAAGGAAGAGTTTTGATATTTGGGATCAAAATGGCAAAATTAGGAACCCCGTCTAGTGTGTTATCTGTTGAGAGCGAGTTGATGAGTGTTATTAAAGAGTTGAAAGGTGGTGATGAATTTTTCTAGGATAAGTCGGTTGGTGAATGAGTCTACTTTGTCAAGCACGATGCGGATGGATTTATTAAGTGTTCAGATAGAATTTGCGTACCTAACCACAAGGAATTAAAGGAAAAGATGTATTATGTTATTTGGGAGGTGATAAAATGCATGAGGATTTGAAATTAGGATTTTGGTGGATTAGTATGAAGAAACAAATGACAGATTTGATGGCTCAATACTTGATATATTAGAAAGTTATGAGTGAACATATAAGACATCAGGGAGAGTTAGATCCTTTAGAAGTTTCTGAGTGGAAGTGGAGATTAATCTTTATGGATTTTATAGTTGGGTTGTCAAGGTCAGAGGAAGGTAATAATATGATTTGGGTTATAATTAATAGACAAATCAAGAGTGCACATTTTATTCCAATGAAGGATATGTGAAAGAAGAAGCAACTATCATGGGGTCTCAAAAGATATTATATTAGGTAGCGAACACATGTGTTCCAATATTTTGGGAGAAACTTGAGCCAACCATGAGAGATAAATACCCTCATCTTTTTGCCTAAGGTAAATTTTTTTCGTACTTCGAGGACGAAGCTTTATTTTAAGGTGGGTAGAAATATGCATGACTACTTGTTTTTGTGGTAAACTAAGCATGTTCTTGTGTGATTTCATGCTAATAATTATTTATTGGTCACAAGTATGAATATTTTGGCTATTAATGCTTAATAAGCAAAATGTCATTGGTTATTGGTTATTGGTTATTGGTTATTGGTTATTGCTTGAAATTGACTTGTCTACACGTGTTTGTGATTTGTTTGTGCTCAACGCACATGTTTGTGGTTTGTTTGTGCACAACGCACATATTGGTGATTTCGTGCTCAACGCACATATTGTTGGTTTGGTAGTGCTAATCGCACTTATTTGATTGATTGATTGATTTTGTGCATTACACACTTGGAAAATGGTTGAACTTGTGATTTTCAAAATTTTGAAATAATTTAAAAACTTTTGTCCGACATTCTCTTAACTTGGCAAGTGATACTTTACCTTAGAGGAGTATGTGAATTGTGGTGGTTTCGAACTTTGGTATTATCTTGTGGAATTAGGTGATCTTATCTTGTGGATTTAGGTGGTGGTGAATTGTATACTTTGAAATTGAGGAATTAGGTGGTTATGGATTTTTGAGGATTTAGAAATGTGAGATATCTTTAAGGTTGTGGCTAATTTGACGGATTTTGGATATATGGAGTAAATGATTTATTTTGGAGATATATGAAGAATTTTGGTGAATTTTGGATATATGGAGTAAGAGGGTCATTTTGGACATTCGTGGGTAATGTGAGACTTTATTTTCCGAGGATGAGTTTAAACTTTGAGGAAGAAGTTTTGTTTTAAGGAGGGAAGTCTATAACACCACGTTATTTTTCGAGTCAATTATAAGCTTGACTTTCCTACTTTTATTTAAATCGGGTTTTTAAGTTGGAAAAATATTTTTTAAATTTTTATAAAATTGAAGTATTCTGGGTCGTCTTATAATAAATCGATTTTGATTTTCTTAAAGTGGAACGTTCTTGTATAAACCGACCTTGTATCGTATTCGATTTCGAGTCAAACATAATAAGGAAAGAAAAAAAAACTATATATATATATATATATATATATATATATATATATATATATATATATATATATATATATAAACCCCCGTAACCTCTTAATCATTCCTTCACAACTCTCGTTGCCAATGGATTCGGACTTCCGGAAACCATGGTTCTGAGTACGGTGTGAGGGTACGTGTTGGGAAGTTCACTAAGAACACTCAACCCCGCCCGCACTTAGCGGCCTTTACTAAGATATCGTTCGTTTTTGGTGTACACGGGTTAGTTCGACGGTTGAATGATATGCAAACATTATTTTCCTAAGCATGTGAGAAAAATAAAATGGGTTGCTAAGTCGTTTAATGCATATTAAACTAATAACGTCAAAGTTATTTTAGCATGTGAAGTCGTTTTAGTCTAATAAAACAATAAAAACAAATAAATAGCTACAAACACGAGAAAACGAGTTAGTAACGATGAATAAATCGAATAAAGACATAAATAAATAATATGCATGATTCTGAAAAAGATTTATGACACGCGAAAAATACTTGTCGAAATCTGAAAATATACCGAGAAAACCGCTGTTTTATGTGAGAAAACGATGCTGGAAAAATCGAAAAAAAAAACGAAAAAAGGTTGCGGCTTACAGCAGCCCGCGCGACTCGCCCAGGAGGGGCGCGACTCGCGCGGGTGGCTGTCTCGGATTCGATTTTCGAAAATTATTAATCTTGATAAATCGCGTAAGAATATGGATTAATTTATACTCGATTTATATTTTCGATATTCGTCGTATCCGATATTCGATTATGAAATCGATATCGAATAGTCGGAATGTTTTAGAAAAAGTTTTTAAAAAAAGTTTGTTTTGAACGAAAAAGTGAAAAAAAGAATTTTGAACGAGAATGATGTTAATTCTCTCCGCGTTTAAAATCATCGAATTTTGTTTTAAAAAAATATGTAATGATTTTGTTAGCATCAACGAGAATTAATTAATTTAGTTCTTGTAGATACAATATTCGATTAGAGAATCGGTATCGTATTTTAAGAACGTTATATGAAAAATAGTTTTTTTTTTAGTATCGAGTATTAGAAATAAATAAAAATATGTGACGACGACCCATATTAAAAATATGAAACGACCGACGACCCGTAAGAAAAAGTGACGGACGAAAAAAGGAAAAAAAACGTGAGAGAGAGAGAGAAAAGAGAAGAATCGGGTTTGATTTACACCCTCAACCTACATGCTTTACTTTCTCGGTATAGAGCTCGTCGGACGGTGGCTTAGGCACGGGAGCGTCGAGATGATGTGGGTGAGTTTAGGGTAGTGCGGTTTTATGTGTGTGAGGCGGTGGGTTCGGCCGGATGACGGGGTCGGTTTCGTCGGTATTTCGAGGTTCCGTCGGGATCGTATCGGGATTTCTTACTAGATGTTAAGGATATGTGAATGGTAGATTTATGATGTGTAATTGTTGTGTAGAATCGTTGTCCTTTGTGTTGGACGGGAGGTCCTATTTATAGGGGTCGAGGTAGTCTTGCTTGTGTGACAAGAAATACCGGTTTGGATAGGAAACACGAGAGTTCGAAATGGAACGAAAGTCTCGTTTCTTGGTGGGGAAGCCAAGTATCTCGGCTGTCATGAAGAGTTGGCCGAGTATTTCGGCTGTTTGGGATGTCTTGGCCGAGTATCTGGAGCTCGGCCGGTGTCTGATTCGGTTTCCAGATCGAATTTCTATTTGAGATCGAATTCTATCCTTAAACGGATTTGTTTAATATTTAAGAAAGCTGATTTTTGTAGTATTTGGGACCGAATCAGCCGTGTGAGGTGTCACGGCTGACTCGTGTGTCTCGAGAATATTTTTCGACCGGGTTTTGACTCGGTCGTAAAAAGACGGTTTTACCCCTGGTGCCGGAATCGATCCAAATTAGTCTCATTTGACTCGAAACGACCCACTGGGCCTGGATTTGAGGTTGGTTTTGTAAGATATGTACTCCGTAATAAGCCTAAACCAAATGTCCATGATTTCGAGCCCATATCCGAGTCCATTAAAGCACGTTTGCGTCCGATCATCATCGGGTGTTTGGCGGGACCTACTATAGACACCTGGCGGTCAAAATGCGGGTGTCTACACATGTCATAATAATTTCATCAATTATTTTCCAAGTTACCATGGTCTTCGACATACCTAAGTTAGACACAAAATTATATTTATTTAATTTTCCTTTTTACCTTTAGGAGAACTTATTAATTTATGTGGGAAAAGTTTTGCGGAGTACTCGTTAATATTAACTAACTTAGACAAGGAAAAATCAAAAATCTACTCTTTTTAGAAAATTTTAATAACATTAATATTGTGGTCAAATATAATAAATCATCCTTTTTAGAGTACCAACCTTTGTCAAAATCCTTTTTCAATTTATCCTCTCAACCAAAATTTAAAAGATGAATAAATTGATTGATGAAGTTTTCACTAACATCAAACAAAATAAGGTAAGAAAATTCATCATCATTATTCTTACTATATTACTCGTCCAACACTAATAATGAACTAAACAAAAATTTATTTTAACCACCTATATTTATAATCAATTGATACATTATATTTATAAAATTAAAATGGGTGCAAATAGAAATAATCATATAATTCACATCCAAATATCACATATAATCCACATGCAACAAATTTGTCATCAATTTAAACATGCAAATCAAAATATTATCAACATAAATTTTTATGGAGAAATTCAATTAATAATGAATTTCTCACATAAATTTGACTATTTACCCACCAATATAATTAGGTCAGACTCGAGAATGGTCTCGGTCTCACTCCAGTGCCGAAGTGATTAAGAAACGCGTCCTGCATGTCTTAGCCGACTCTCTCTTCTCGATTGATACCATCAAGTGGGATTTTCTTTTGTTTTACCATAATAATTCTTAAACGATTGATTATTAAATAAATAGAATAAATTAATAAAATTTTAGTCCTAACCAAAACATCGACATGCATATCAACCTTATTAATTTAAAATGAAATCTGAAATTTATTATATATGATTATAATTTATTTATTTCCTCAAAATAGATTAGTAAAGACAAGCCCTATTTTTTTTATGAAGAACAATAATAATATAATAAAAATAGGAGCAATACAATTGATTTTACCTTGTAGAGAAAAATGTGATGCCTTGGTTTGAATATGGAGAAATGGAGTAAAAGATGGGTTTTGTTTTCTTTTATTAAGTCTGCAGGAAACAAGGTTGAAGGTAAAGAGGAGGTGTGGAGTAAATGATTGTGGTAGATGGGTTTTTGGGAAGAAAAAGAGCCAAGAATGTGGTGGGTCAAAGGAAGGCCCAAACTTAATTACACTACTTTCCGATATAAATTGACCTGATTTCTATTTTATAAGTTCCGATTTCTGAAGATTTTATGAAATATCGAGATTATAAAACGTTTCAAAGTGACATTAAATTGAAATAAAGTTATAGCAAGGGTGATGTAGTTGTATAGGTAAGACTACTTAATTAGTATGGTCAGGCTACGAGTTATTATTAATCGCATATTAACGTAATACTAATGCGAAATATATTATCATTTTTAAATATGGAAAAGATGGAGTGTCGTAGGATGAGGTTTAGGTTAGGATGGGAATATAAACGGTGAGAGACGGAAACAAATGTAATATTTAGACCAATACTAATGATCACTTAATATTACAATTTGAACTCGTTTTAGAAAACAAATTCAATATTGTATTATAACTGAAGTTCCTAGGCTCTTTCCGCTTAATTTTGTACAGCTGCCTGAATCTGTCTCTTGCTTCTTCGGCAAAGTTGTAGTGCTCTCTCTTAAATGCGAAATGTATATTGGGGTAGTATGAGAGATAATGAAAAAAAAATAGTGTCGACTTAAGTTGTCTTAAGCTGAGCTGAAAAAACATTATACATACGATTAATTGATATATTTAAATGATAAACGACCTTTTAAATTTCAAAACGAAGGGTTAAATTGAGAAAATTTGGTAAAATAAAAATATGAAAGTTTCGACCATCCTACGGAAGGGGGTCTAGTAGTTTCTAAAATCCAACAAAATATAATGTAAAAATAGAAAATTTATAAAAGATTGTTAAAAATACGGGGTGTTACAGTCTTACCCCCTAACAAAAAGTTTCGTCCTCGAAACTTGTAAGGTACGAAAATTATCGAGGATGATATAGGTTCCCTATTGGATGCCTTACTCTCACGAAATTAACAATCATACTATACACGAGTCTAATCCATTATCAGACGATATGATCATATGCTTATATCCTCAAATGTATCATTTTTCATATTATCCTATCTCCTCAATGTATTGTAATTATTGTGACTAACTTAGTATCCACAAATTCATTGGTCGGCTTCATTAACTAAATTGCCTCAATACCTCATGATTTCTCTATGTCAACAATCCTTTCTAGAGTATAACATTTAATCGTTCTCCAACCATGATTTGACAACTTCATCTATCTTATTCCTAAAATTCTCAATTTCGTAATTCCATATACTTCCCATAAATTTTCTATCACATATAATATATGAATATAGTTCCTCAAGTTTATCAAGTCATTTCAAGTGCCAACTTTATCCATAAAATTCGTAGAATTATAAGACACATCCGCCTCGATACATTTTAAATCGGCAACTCTTAATCTTATAATCGCATGATCTCCTTGCAACCTTCTCATAATTACATGTACAAGACCATCTCACTTCTATGTTTCTCAAATTATGTTTCCAAGCCTCCATATATTATTCCGTAATCTTAAAGAGAATGTCTAATCATCAAATTAAAATTATATCTAATAAACCCAAAATTCTCTCTTCTTATAATTCCATTAGTCCATAATGTAATTTGTCTCTAATCATTCTTACTAGTTTTCACCTCTATATACCACGATCATCTGACAAAAACACAAGTATATATCCTAACGACACCATTCCACATCTCATGTTTCCTATTTCTTCAAATCAATATAACTGTTAATCCCCTAAACATTCTAGAGACCATCATTTCTATTACCACCGTTCTTTCAAGGGTAATATCAATCCATAATGAATTTGTTCTTAACACTTCAATTTTGTCCCTATCAACCACAAAATTCACTCTTTTAACTTCATATTACTCAAATATGTTCTCGATCGTTTCAAGGACTTATATTCAGAAAATCCTAAAATATCCTTAAATAGGGGTTTTACAAATTAATATCCATAAAACAATACGACATCTTATTACCTATTCACCTTTAGATTATTGTTCAAGTACTCCTCAAGAATATCATCTCTCCATTTGAAATGTGATTATCTCACCCTCTATTATTCATCCATTAATGTCACCTATAAAATAAGGTTCCAATGAGGTAGGAGGGTTAGAAATTCTTAAATTTTAATGTTTGTAGGAGAATAAAATTTCAAAGACTTATATTTTAAAGGTCAAAGATAGAATCAACTTTTAAACAAAGAGTATAATAAAGATAGAAAATCATAAATGAATGCATTTAAACAACATTTCCAATCAAAAATAAAATTTAAATTAAGTTAAGAGTGAATAAAACCCACTATTTATATAAAAGGGGAGAATGAAAGCAAAATTTTAAGAATTATAAGAATCAGATACTGGTTTTACAATCAAAAGAATATTATGCTCAAGAGACAACGTATGTTATACTAAATTAAATTTTGGAATGACATTACTGATAAGAGAAGGATGTTTTATAAATATTATGAGGGAATAAGTGATCATTGGGACGAAGGAGGATTCAATTTAAGGATCTTACAACATGGAACAAAGCAGTGGTCAATCAATGGTTTAAGAGTTTTGTTAATGGTAAAAGAGATAATTCGAATAACTGGACTTAATATTACATCCTATATAGGAGCAAAGACAATTTGAGAGATAAAGAAAGAGGAACGATATAACCCAACCATGAAAAGCATCCTAAGTATTGAGATAAATTTCTTAAGATGGCGGGAAGTAAGGCAATGATTATAATTGAGGTGGGTGCAAAGTTGACAAGAACAACAGATTCATGGAAAAGCAAGGTGGTAACTCAGGTGATCAAGAGGAAAAAGTGATTCGAAGCCATGAGTTTTATATCCTCGATGGTAAGACAAGGTCAGGAAGCTTGAAATAATAGACAATATACAAAAAGAGCTTTCTAATCATCAGTGGGTGCATTTTATACAACCAAGACGTTGATAATTCACACTTATTCATCAAAGTGTCCTTATGGGGAGGAAATGTGGCACAGGTTAAAGCAATTAATGCAAGTTAAATATGGGAGTGAAGGTCTCAAAATTGATTGAAGTGGAATGCAACAAGACAACAGAAAAAGCATTAAGAGCATAGATGGTAACGTTTTACTTTAGCAGTGGCAATCTTTACTAATGTTGAAAGATTGTCTAAAAACTAACAAACCAGATAAAATTTAATGTGCTTGCTAGGCTAAGAAGTAGAAGGAAAGATTTGAACATGAACTTGTAGTCTGGTAAGATAAGTCTCTTGTATTCCATAAATGGATGAGTAAGAGAGTCGTAAACTTTCTCACAAAAGTGGTAGTATGGAGTAGGAACTTCAAAATTTATTACAATGAAATGAAAGAAAGAGTAATAAACTGAAGTGAATTTCGAAAGACGGAAAAAAGTTCAAATAATAAAGTGAGAATCCGAAAATACGATCGATAAGATGATGGTGGTATAAAAATTTATAGCGAATTAAAAGAGACGAAGAAAACATACATCTTTCCGCGAATTTATTTAATACTATGACGAATTGTAGGTAGGATGATGAGAGAATTAATAAATCGACAAAATTTTGAAATGAAACACAATATGTGAAGATTTTCAAATTTTGTTATTAAATAAAGGTGTCTTGAATACTTGATCTACGATGTTAGCTATTTCTTATATTTAATTAATAATTTAGATACGTTATTTTATACCCTGCAACCAAAGTAACCAAGTTAGTATGGTAGGAAGTTAACCCACCAACACGGATCGATACGCACGCTAATATATCCCAAGTTCAAAATAATACATCCCGAATTTACTATGTCTTCTAATTAAAAGTAGTGGATGATTCAATTGACTTTCCTTCACCATAACAGCGTGATAATCCTCACTTGATTCTGACGGGTCTTCATGAGATGAACTTAGTGTATATACATGTAAATAAAATTACTATTAAGGAATATATAGTTTCTTATAACTTATATAGTATATTAGGCAAATATATATAATAATAATATAACATATATATTGATAATACTATTAAGGACTTTATAATATGCATATAGCTATATAACATACACATAGGTACACATTACAATGTAAGTCACATAAGTCAAAACAAGTATAAAACAAAAGCTACAGGTTCCTAAAACTAGGTCGGTCCTTAGTTGTTTCTACCCTTTTTAATTTTTCATTCAAGTGATCTAGTTACTTTTAACTTAGGGTTATTTCATAACAATAATACAAACTATGGGGGTGCTTCTTATATTAATACCAACTATACGTAATCTCATTTTAATATGAACTATCCCCACATTAATCTCTCTTTAGAACAAATTACCGGCTACCTGATGAGCCGGTTCCCTTTTCCTTTTAATTTCTTTTTGAATTAAAGTCCCCCTCCCACCATACTCTGTACACTTCCTCTCTCGTTACTACGTACTTTTCTCTCGCCATTGTTGAACTCGACATCTCCTCTTGCCATTGCTTTTCTTAATTTTTTTGAAATTGTGGTAAATAAATTAGAGCATCTGACGTTTGAAAAAAAAAATCTGACATTTGAAGGATACGAATTAGAGGAGGATCCAGATGAATAACCACATCTCATTGTATCAATGAGGGTTTTGAAGGTTGATAATGGAGGATTACTTTTAATTTGATGAATATAAAGGGGAAGAAGAAGAAGAAGAGGCACACCAAAACCTAGCAGGTCACAATTACCGGTTTTACAGGTAAAAAAAGGCATTGGTTATAAAGAAAGATTAATGAGAGGATAGTTCATATTAAAACGGGATTACGTATAGTTTGTATTAATATAAGAAGCACCCCCATAGTTGGTATTATTGTTATGAAATAACCCATTAACTTATTATCCTAGAAAATAGATGACTCGATTCCGCTAGCCGAGTGAGTTGGGAGTATAAGACTCTATTACCAACTTAGTCGGGAGCTTTAAAGCTCTAGAGCAGATAAAGTCATCAGACCATTGCTCTGATACCAACTGTAACGACCAGGATTTTCCCGACTTTATAAATAAGTCTATAATAGGAAACAGCGGAAGACATGATACATATCCGAGTCATTACTATTCTCAACTAATTCGATTACTTTACAATAATTATGAAAGTACTTAAATATTACATTTAATTGTAGCAATTTATGAAGAAATAGAAATACATTTGAGTCCCATCTTGAGCTATCTCCAACCTTGCCTGTCTGAGGAATGGTCGGTCTCCCTTAATCTGACGATTAAAATATTTTTAAAAGAATTTCAAAGAAAAAAAAATCGTCAGGTGGGTAAATTATCAAAATTTAATATAAATAAAATATTAAATCAAACATAGATCAAATAATAGTACATAAACGCACAACCGATAACACATAATTTTAGAAATCGTAAGAAATGTTTTAAGTGACGTATTATTTTAGAAAAGTTTTATCACGATATACCGGCCAATTATTGTACAAGTTCCGAATAACTTTCATATTTGATACTTGTACAATAATAATATACCGCCAATCAGACCGATACCAGGGGGCTTACATTATTACCCCTGTTTACCGTGGTGACATAAACACGTTTAAAACAAAATTCGTCCTCTCATCTCCAGGGTCGAATGCCGGTACGTGGGGTTGTTACCTGCACCATGGACTACTCACCACCCGGCTGGTTATCCCCGCAGCCACGCTCCAATCGTCGACTCACGGAAACCCGGGTGCGATCCACCTAACGCGTACGAGACTGACCAGGTCCCCACCTAAAGTATGGCCACACTCCCGCCTACTCTCGAGTCAATGTCAGCACAGCCAAAGACCCTTCGTACGCTACGGACGGTTTTATACGGTTAAGCTAAGCACTATTCTTCCAAGTTACCTCGTACACAATAGAGACAACCTGCTTTCCCGCTCAATGAGATTTCGAATAAAGTCCTAAAAATGCGCAATAAAATATACAATCTTTTGAAATATATTTTGAAAACATTATGTGTTATCCAACTCGAATTCCATAGAAAATTCCTCTATCCTCTTGTAATTAGATACGAAGTAACAATAGCCAAGTAGCACGTAGTCAAATAAAGGTCTCCTTACGGGTTGTCCCTATTTGTAGGCCGGGATTTGGCTAACAAACTTGATTAATAAGTCACTTAAATAATCTCGAAGCTACATATGATTATACTAATACTAATACTAATATCAAAAATAAATCAAATAAGGTCATTTAACATAGTTGTGATGATAATAGTAAACTCGACTTGTGTGTCATTTTCATTACTTCGGAATAGGTAGTCCCTGGCCTCACACCTTCATTAGAAGGTCCGAAGTGAACTTACTTGTTTCTAAAATATTATGTTCGACTCATAAGACGATTCTATTATAGTAGTCTCAGAAAAATAATGGCAACTATATATAACTAAAATACACTTAATTAATTTAAGTAAGTTAACATACCAATTAATTTAATAGTGAAAAATATTATTCATGTCATAATCCCCCTTTCCACTAACCAAATAACACAACTCACATATTTTCCCGCCAAAAGCTACCTACAACAAAAATAAAAAAAAACTGAGCTATCTACGAATCGAACCCTTGACCTCATGTGTGTGACCCTTCTCTTCTCCAACTACACTCTAACATCTTACTAATATAAATGTCACTACATCACATATAAAGTTATACACCACATAAAGTATGTAATAAAGGAAATTTGATTGATTACGTTGATTACGAAAATCACATGTTTTACATGGAAGATATCACATACAATATTTAATATGGAATGTACGATCAATTTTTTTAAAATCTTTCTGATCATATTCGAAAATCATATTCTTAACATCGATATAAAATTTAGTAACTATATAAAAATGGAATATATATTCCGATTGCTCTTACAAAGCCTGATATATAGTAAAAACTCACCGAAAATTCTCTATATACTATTCTAAGACAATAACAGTTACTAAGATTTTCCTCAAAAATACATTAATTTAAATTGAGAAGTAAAAGAACATTTCATTAATAAATTCGCAAACTATTCATTTTCATTAATGTTAAAGAAATTGACAAAAAAAAACTTCTTTTTATGAAAATAATTAGATAAATTTTAAGATATGATGTCATTAAACTTGAGAAAAAAATTATTTATCTAAAAAATTTATTTTTGAAACGAGCTTTTTACTTTAACTTTTACAAAGATATACTCTCCCCGTCCCAATGAATTCTTTGTTTATTCCATATTGGGGCGTCTCAATGAATTCTTTGCCTTTCTATTTTAGGATTGTTATATATACATACATACATATATATATATATATATATATATATATATATATATATATATATATATATATATATATATATATATATATATATAATTT
Source organism: Agrostemma githago (assembly GCA_958450325.1). Classification (NCBI taxonomy): domain Eukaryota; kingdom Viridiplantae; phylum Streptophyta; class Magnoliopsida; order Caryophyllales; family Caryophyllaceae; genus Agrostemma; species Agrostemma githago. The sequence goes on along the minus strand of OY288255.1, from coordinate 21,991,957 downwards.
GACCTCCTCATGAATTTGGCTTCACATGTCACTTCATCATTGGACCTTTTCCCCTTTTGTCAAAAGCAAAAGCAAACAATTCATCGGGACGGAAGGAGTATATACTCCCTCGACACCACTAAGATCTTCTCATTTATTCAAATGGGAGGATTATAATTATCATATAGAATGATTATTTTGGTAGGAGAGACTACAAAATACAGAATATACTATTAAAATCCATATAAAAAAAAGTTTCACAAATTACATAATATAAGTCTTACACCTGAGATAGTCCATTTTTAATTTATTTTTAAATTTTTTAATGAAAAACTGAATAACTTTTTTACACAAAGAAAACGTATCACGGCGTGCTAACCATTAAAAAAAGTTCATTATTATATAATTTTTGATAAATATTTTATGTATTTTATGGTATGTTGAAGAGAGGAGTGAGTATCTCGAGATATGAAATGATATAAACCGAGTATATAAAAAATATAAACAATATTTTCATTAATTACACGTTATTTAATACTCCGTACATTTCAAGACATTACTCAAATATTTTGATTAGTTTTGCGATTTAAAAAATATTTTCCTATTTCTAAATTATACAGTCGATAAATAGTAAAAATAAAATAATAAATTTTTTATTTTAAATCTTAAATGAAATATTCTATAAGATAAATATATTATAAATACCGTGCATTGCACGGGGTCTATACTAGTAATTTCAACAATTCTTTTCCAAGTTACCTTGGTCTTCGACATACCTAAGTTAGACACAAAATTATATTTATTTAATTTTCCTTTTTACCTTTAGGAGAACTTATTAATTTATGTGGGAAAAGTTTTGCGGAGTACTCGTTAATATTAACGAACTTAGACAAGGAAAAATCAAAATTCTACTCTTTTTAGAAAATTTTAATAACATTAATATTGTGGTCAAATATAATAAATCATCCTTTTTAGAGTACCAACCTTTGTCAAAATCCTTTTTCAATTTATCCTCTCATCCAAAATTTAAAAGATGAATAAATTGATTGATGAAGTTTTCACTAACATCAAACAAAATAAGGTAAGAAAATTCATCATCATTATTCTTACTATATTACTCGTCCAACACTAATAATGAACTAAACAAAAATTTATTTTAACCACCTATATTTATAATCAATTGATACATTATATTTATAAAATTAAAATGGGTGCAAATAAAAATAATCATATTATTCACATCCAAATATCACATATAATCCACATGCAACAAATTTGTCATCAATTTAAACATGCAAATCAAAATATTATCAACATAAATTTTTATGGAGAAATTCTATTAATAATGAATTTCTCACATAAATTTGACGATTTACCCACCAATATAATTAGGTCAGACTCAAGAATGGTCTCGGTCTCACTCCAGTGCCGAAGTGATTAAGAAACGCGTCCTGCATGTCTTAGCCGACTCTCTCTTCTCGATTGATACCATCAAGTGGGATTTTCTTTTGTTTTACCATAATAATTCTTAAACGACTGATTATTAAATAAATAGAATAAATTAATAAAATTTTAGTCCTAACCAAAACATCGACATGCATATCAACCTTATTAATTTAAAATGAAATCTGAAATTTATTATATATGATTATAATTTATTTATTTCCTCAAAATAGATTAGTAAAGACAAGCCCTATTTTTTTTTATGAAGAACAATAATAATATAATAAAAATAGGAGCAATACAATTGATTTTACCTTGTAGAGAAAAATGTGATGCCTTGGTTTGAATATGGAGAAATGGAGTAAAAGATGGGTTTTGTTTTCTTTTATTAGGTTTGCAGGAAACAAGGTTGAAGGTAAAGAGGAGGTGTGGAGTAAATGATTGTGGTAGATGGGTTTTGGGGAAGAAAAAGAGCCGAGAATGTGGTGGGTCAAAGGAAGGCCCAAACTTAGTTACACTACTTTCCGATATAAATTGACCTGATTTCTATTTTATAAGTTCCGATTTTTGAAGATTTTATGAAATATCGAGATTATAAAACGTTTCAAAGTGACATTAAATTGAAATAAAGTTATAGCAAGGGTGATGTAGTTGTATAGGTAAGACTACTTAATTAGTATGGTCAGGCTACGAGTTATTATTAATCGCATATTAACGTAATACTAATGCGAAATATATTATCATTTTTAAATATGGAAAAGATGGAGTGTCGTAGGATGAGGTTTAGGTTAGGATGGGAATATAAACGGTGAGAGACGAAAACAAATGTAATATTTAGACCAATACTAATGATCACTTAATATTATAATTTGAACTCGTTTTAGAAAACACATTCAATATTGTATTATAACTGAAGTTCCTAGGCTCTTTCCGCTCAATTTTGTACAGCTGCCTGAATCTGTCTCTTGCTTCTTCGGCAAAGTTGTAGTGCTCTCTCTTAAATGCGAAATGTATATTGGGGTAGTATGAGAGATAATGAAAAAAATAGTGTCGACTAAAGTTGTCTTAAACTGAGCTGAAAAAACATTATACATACGATTAATTAATATATTTAAATGATAAACGACCTTTTAAATTTCAAAACGAAGTGTTAAATTGAGAAAATTTGGTAAAAATAAAAATATGAAAGTTTCGACCATCCTACGGAAGGGGGTCTAGTAGTTTATAAAATCCAACAAAATATAATGTAAAAATAGAAAATTTATAAAAGAATGTTAAAAATACGGGGTGTTACAAAACACTAGACTAGTTTAGCATAGATTAGCATAGATTAGTGTAGATTAGCTCTTAGTTAATCGTTAATCTTAGTTTAATCCTTGTATTAAGGGAATTCTTCAAGATCTCCACCAAGATTGACAACCTTGGGTGATTGTTTTGGGTTTTTCTTATTAATGCAAGTTTCAATCTTTCATCTTCTTGTTAGTAGGTATAATCTTCTTAATCCTTTCTCTTAATCTTGTTTATTCATCCAAGCTTTAATCTTTGTTCATTGTATTGTTCATAGTTCATTGTTTTCACTAGTTTCATTATGATTGTTTTGGTTTTTATGTTGGCTTCTCTTGTTAGTGTTAGTTTTAGATTAGATATGTTTGAGTAGACTCTTGCTAGGGTTATTAGGGTGATTGGTTGTGATTGTGGATGATTAGGGTGAGATGGGTGGTATTAGATGTTGTTTTTGTTGTTTCTCATTTACCTTGCACTCCACATGTTCGATGAAATGCTTGTGAGACTAGTGACGATCAATCCTTGTTTTTCTTGCATATTCTCTTGTATGTGTGTTTTTGGTTGGTTGGTTTGGTTCCCTCATTACGTAGCGAGAGCCCGATGAGGACGAGCCCTAGGCCGATTACGTAGCGAGAGCCCGATCGGTAGAATCTAGGCTACGAGAGCATGGTAGTAACCCCGTTTTTTCCCTTTTTGTCTTCTTTGCATCCATGAACCCGACCTAACCCTAGTTTTCCTTCTTATCGATTTATTAGCTTCCCTTAGTCGTTAGTCTTTGGTTTTGTCTTCCTTTCCCGTGTTTTAGACCTAGTTTAGTCCTTAACCTCCCCCTAGATTAGCTTGTCTCGAACCTAGTCCGAAACCGTAGCACCCACTATTCCGAACTCATTTCCGTCCCTGTAGATCGACCCTACTTGCCCTAGCTACCCAGTTAGGTTAGTTGGTTATTGTTTGACGGCGGGTTCCGCGATAAATCCCTACCATCAGCTGGGGATTAACTGATGCTTGACTTACCATCGGCATCCTCAAGGTGAGACTCGAATAGAAATCGTTTGACTAGTGCAATACGCGTTTTAGTTTTATGGTTAATGCATAACCCCATATTTTCCCGGGCCGGTACTGGTGACCGACGTCCCACTATACCATTGATGTAGTCCAAATTGGATATGTCAAAGGTGTTCATAGTCGATTCGTATGGGTTTCACGGCATGTTCTAAGCTCAACTCGACTTAGGAAGTCCGCCCCGATTCTCGGATAGGCTATGTACACTGGCATAGACCCTTTATAGACCGACCGAGACTTAGTATAAAGCATACATGGTGTCGTTATAATGCTTGCGTGACAATATGCTACTTGGTTTCTAAGGTCGTTTTTCAAAAACCGTCATTTTCAAAAATTGCATCCTTTTCAAGACATCCAATTTTAAAACCCGGGACATATACCGAATTTAGGACTTATGATTTTACTCAAAATAGCCTATTTCTAGCCGGTATTCTCCCCGACATTTTCGAACTTTCAAAACCGTCACCCGGTACACTTTTCCGTTTTTTTTTCGAAAAGTCGGGCCCTCCCCCGAATTTTTCGGGTCTTCTAAAAAGAATCCTTTTTCAAAACCTTCCTCTTCTTAGGACTTCCCGTATTTAGCAGTGTCGGGTCGTGTCGTAAGTCATCGAGGTCTTTAGCGTCGAAACTCCGTCGATCTTATATCGCGGGTTTCCTCCCTATCCCAGTCCGCCTTATTTGACTAAGGCAAGGCCCACCTACGTAAGACATACTCCTACAAAGGATGGCCCGTTTACACAATTGAGTCCAAAGTCTGGGGAATGTCTCACGTGAACCTTCCTTCGAACAGGACCCAACCCACATAGCCGGATCCTAAGGAAGGCCCACCTTTCACAAGTCAACCATCTAGGTATCTTTTCCGAGTCATTTCCTTTCTGGTCTTCTTTTCCCTTGATCGGGATGTACTTTTGTTCCAGGATCTGGTTACTTACTGATTACGCGGTATTCTTACAGACAGGTCGCCCTTCACCCGAGCTGTGACGAAAAAAGCCATATATGAGTTGAAAGCCTCGTTGGCTAAGTTAGAGGATAAATTGACGAAAATGAGGGAAGACCAGATCGCCATCCTTACCCGAGTAAGCGCCGTAGAACAATGAACTCCTAACGGTGGAGTTGAGACTACCGGGCCTTTAGTTGAATTGGCCAGCGCGGTCCGCAAGCTGCAGGAGCAGGTCCACTTGTCAACCAACAATAAAATCCACACGGAGAATGCCCGCGCATATTCACCTCTGACTGATGAATTGCCTGCCAACCTGACTGGCCTGCCGATGTTTGATGGGACTGAAGACCCGGTACTCCATATCCGGGCTTTCAAGGAGTTCATGGCTGTCAAGGGGGTTAAGTCGACTATGTTCAAGCATCTCTTTGCTTCTTCCCTTGAGAATCACCCAAAAGCCTGGTACTACAGGCTTGATTCCAAGAAATATAAAACTTGGGATAACGTGGCGACAGAATTTGCTCGGAACTATGCCGACAACACAGAAATCCTGACCATGATGCGCACCCTGGAAGTCATGGCCCAAGAGCCTAAGGAAGGTTTCACCAAATACCTTCGAAGGTGGATGGTCGAAAGCGTGAAGTTGGTTGACAAGCCTAGCGAGAAAGTCTTAGTGGGGCCTTTGTCAAGAACCTCCTCCCTTCTTACCGGGTCCATCTCCGGTACGTCATCATACCTCATTTCACCACCTTAACCGAAATGGGTACAAGAATCGAAAACGACTTGAGGTTAGAGAACCTTACTAAGGCCTCTGCCAAAGGATATCAAGGGGCCAGTTCGTCCTCCAGCAAGCCCGCAACTGCAACTGCGGCCCGTAGCATTTTCGACGAGGTCAATCTATTAGATACCTCGTCTTAAAAGAATACTCTGACTCGAGTATTCACTGACATAGGGACCATCTATACTTACGCCTTACAAAGGCTATCTTCAAAGGGCCTAATCCAACCGATAGGCCCGACTCCGAAAGTCCCGGTCGAAAAACGATCCAAAAGCTATAACATCCAGGCCTATTGCCAGTATCACCGAGGTAATGGGCATGATGCAGAAAAGTGCTGGAAGTTGAAACATCTCATCCAGGACTTGATCGAAAGCGGGAAAATACCGTTGCCCGGAGACAAGCTGAGCAATAAGGAAAACTCGTTCAGTACTCATGCCATCTTTTCCGGAGACGTGATCGACTGTTCTCATCTAATTTCTCCTCTCGTCCCACAAGTTAACGGGATATGGAATGATGATGAAGAGGACGTTTACTTAACCAAAGGGGAAGTTGTCCCTATCACCCCTAAGGAAGTTCGGAAGGCTAAATCCACAGCCTTGGCCAGCAACCACCACGTCACCGCCGGCCGTTCCATCCCGGAAGCCGTCGCTGAGCCTGAAGAGCCGAACACTGATACGCCTCTAGTCAAACAACTTAAGACGGCTCGGGTTGATCTCACCATATGGCAGCTTTTGGTTAGTTCACAGGTACATCGAGAGGCGCTTACTAAGGCTCTCGATCAAATCAAGGTCGACTCGCTGGTTACCGCGACTGAAATGGTAGCCACCATCATGCCTCATCTCAAGGGCAAGTCCAAGGAAGAAGGCCCGCTCATCACTTTCTCAGAGTCCAACTTGCCACCATTCGGGGCGGCCCACAACTTGGCCCTCTACATTACGGTGATCTGCCGAGGCAAATATCTCCCGATGACCCTGATCGACGACGGGTCCGCTGTCAACGTCCTTCCCTTAAGGACCTCTAAGGCCCTCGGCATCACCGAGGCCGATTACCTCCCGACAGCGCAAACTCTCCAGGCTTTTGACGGAAGCCCAAAATCGGGTGCTGAGGCCGTTAAGTTAACAATTATAACAGGCCCGATCGAAAAAGAGCTAGAATTCCAGGTGATTGACGTCACCTCCTCTTTCAACCTACTACTCGGGAGACCCTGGATCCATGCGGTCAAAGCCGTATCCTCTACCCTTAACAGGAAAGTCAAGATGCCTCTACAAGACGGTGTCGTCACTCTCGAAGCCACCCCCATAACTGTGGCAAGCTGCAACACGGCGGGCCGGACTGACCCACGAGGATTCGATTTCGTGGGAATGATTGAAGAAGAATATCTCTCTTAGCCCTATTTCACCACTAGCATCGATACAATGCTACAGAACTTGGGCTATCTACCAGGGGCTACTTCGAGGCTATATCTTCCGGCTGTGAAGGTTATCGAGGTCCTAAACGACGGGGGGTCTCGATTCGGTTTGGGTTACACTATGACCCCGGGAAATGCGGACCGGACAAATGCAATCAAATTTTTCACTCCAGTATTCGGGGCTATTCATGTGGGCATCTACAAGCCCACCATCACGTATTTCGAGACCAAATTGGCTTGGGAATGCAATTTCATCCCGGATGACATCTTTGCCCTCATCCAGGCTGAATCAAAGGAGGTTGCGAACAATGCCGAGCCCATGCTGGGGCTCCTATTCGGGGAAGGCAAGGTCGTCCCGACCCCCAAGGAAGAGCTAGTGAACCTGATCCTCCGCAGTAACAGGTTCGATCCAACCAAGTTGATCTCTGATGAAGTTGATGGTGACACAGGAAAAAGGGCTTAGAGAAAGACTATCAAGTGGACCGACAGCCAGGGTCGAATCTACAAGCTGACCACCGGTGAAGGGGATATGACGGACACTGAGTCTGAGTCCGAGTCTGATGGGAGGGATTTGTCGTGGATCCCGCCGTCAAATAATAACCAACTAACCTAACTAGGGTAGCTAGGGCAAGTCGGGTCGAATCCACAGGGACGGAAAATGCGTTCGGACTAGTGGGTGCTACGGTTTCGGACTAGGTTCGAGACAAGCTAATCTAGGGGGAGGCTAAGGACTAAACTAGGTCTAAAACACGGGAAAGGAAGACAAAACCAAAGACTAACGACTAAGGGAAGCTAATAAATCGATAAGAAGGAAAACTAGGGTTAGGTCGGGTTCATGGATGCAAAGGAGGCAAATAGGGGAAAAACGGGGTTACTAGCATGCTTTCGTAGCCTAGATTCTACCGATCGGGCTCTCGCTACGTAATCGGCCTAGGGGTCATCCTCATCGGGCTCTCGCTACGTAATGAGGGAACCAAACCAACCAACCAAACACATACATACAAGAGAAGATGCAATAAAAACAAGGATTGATCGTCTCTAGTCTCACAAGCATTTCATCAAACACATGTGGAGTGCAAGGTAAATGGGAAACAACAAATTAAAAACAACATCTAATACCACCCATCTCACCCTAATCATCCACAATCACAACCAATCACCCTAATAACCCTAGCAAGAGTCTACTCAAACATAACTAAACTAAAACTAACACTAACAAGAGAAACCAAAACAAGAACAAGAGCATACATATGTAAAACTAACAAAGATGATGAACAAAACAATAAACAAGATATAAAGATGAAAACTTGAATGATAAAACAAAGATAAAGAGAAGGAAAAAGAGATTATACCATACTAGAGAAGATGAAAAGAAGAAATCTTGCATAAATGGAAGAAAACCCAAATACATCAACCAAGGTTGTCAATCTTGGTTGGATTCTTCAAGAATTCCCAAAATACAAGAGTTAAACTAGGATTAAGGACTAATTACCGACTAATCTACTCTAATCTATGCTAATCTAGGCTAAACTATGCTAGGGTTTAGTGGGTAATGTCTCACCTTAAAGAACATCCCATAAGAATACAAGAGGAAGGGTTTATATAGGGTTACAAGAGTGAAGGAGAAGAAAAGAGTTGACGCGGGCCTGAACTGGGCTCATCCCGGTCGGGATGAACCCAAGACAGTAGCCCTCTCATTTGTACACCTCATCCCGGACGGGATGAGGCCCTTCCCGTCGGGGATGAGTCTTGTAGGCCTCCAATATGATCTTTAAGGTCCCTCCTTGCCTCTCATGGGTTTCTCATCGATTCTCGAGACTCGGGATCGAGCCTAAGGGGCTCGGGAATGGGTCCCAAGGTCTCGGGATCGAATCCAAGGCATTGAGTGATCGTTCCTTCTCTTCGTTGGCTCCAAAAGTGTATGAAACGAGTCGGAATCGTTCCAATTCTTCATGCATACATGGTCCCGGGAACCTAAAACGAACTAAAGGAAGCATAAGTAACCCAAAAACCGCTCCCAAGGAGCGATTCCACAAGGAAAACGGGACCAAAACACAACAAAATAGGCACTACAAACTACACTTATCAACTCCCCCACACTTAACCCTTACTCGCCCTTGAGTAAGCACAAACTAACTACTAAACTAGCCGAGCGGGTATTAGCGCACCCTACGCCCTTTCAACTCACGCGAGTACACTTAGAGGAAAAGTGCACTCCGCAAGGCAAGTAAGGTCTTGCGACAAAACTGTGGATGCAACCGGACACAAGACACAAAAAACAAACAAGCACACAAACTAACAAACAAACAAACACAAGGTTGCACCCAAAGAAAAACAAATACCGCTTCCCTCAAACAAGCGGTGAAAGAAGCACCGGTTTAGAACTCGAGGCAAGTGACAACGTTCCCAAGCTAATCATACGAATCGAAATGAACTAAACCCTAATAGTATGACGACAAAGCAACAAAAACGTTGTTAACTTACCTAAGTCCTCCTAGCCTTCTAATAACGTACTACGGGACGATCGGCGGGATGGAAAAAGGATGAACCATGGTGTTAGTCGACACTGTAGGTAAGTGAGACTCCGCCCCCTTTAGCGATGAGCCAAGAGGGTCGTCCCATGCCCGAAACCGCCCAACTAGTCCAAGTAAAAAGGTGGAAAATATTACAAAATGAGGGAAGACCGACCATTACCGCTATCATCCTTATTAGGGACTCGGTCCTTTGGTAGGCTCTTCACGGTAATAGTCGGTAAAAGGCTTATTTTTGTGGGGTTGGGATCTTTTTGTGAGACGGTTTTCTTTTGGCATTTTTTCTTTCTTTTGCATTTTTGCTTTGTTTTGCTATGCCATTTCTTTTTCTTCTTTTCTATTTTCTTTTTCTTGGCTTATTGTGCCTTTTCTTTTTCTTCAATCTTTTCTTTCTTTCATTTTCTTTCTTTTTCTTTTCTTTGCCCTTTTGGCTTGATTTGATTTGTGGGCATTTCTTTTTGCAACAAGAAAGAGAGATTTCAACAAATTGCAATTTTATTGTGTGGATAAGTGTTGGAGGTAGGGTAATGGGTATGTCGGGACGACGTCTTCCCTTCATACTCACAAAAAGGGGAGAACTTGGACTAGTCAAACAATCCCAAACATGATCACCTAAGGGACGGGACTCGGCAACCAAGGCCTTTTCACACCGTGGGTTGTCATAATGGTCAAAATGCAAATCCCGTAGTAAATCCCTAGTAAGCTAGGTGGACTCAAGGTAAAAGACCAACGAAACTATTGATTTAGGGTCATTCTACTAGACTAAAGTCCAAGACTCGATTTACACTACTAGAAAGGGAAATTAAACGCTTGCACACTAGCCTCTAAACCGGGTTTTCGAAAACCGTTTACACACATGACACACTACACAACACAAAACAAAGACATGACGAAAACGAGAGGAAAAGAAACAAAGGCAACAAAAACAAAACAAGATAAAACAAACACATAAACAAACAAACACCACCCCAAATTTCCAAATGAGCAACCAATCATCCACAAATCTTCACAAAGCTCCACCCGAGCACACAACATCACAAATCTCCTCCACACTCCACAAGAGATAAAGAGGAAGAAGGGATAGAAAGGTGTTACCGGATGTCTTGCAAGCTTTCCAAAGCTAGCGGTGATTAAGCGACCTATAAGGAAAAAGGGAGGCAAAACACGCACAACAAAACAAAAATACGACACAACGACACAAAAGAAAAACACACAAAAAAAAATCTTTTTGATTTTTGTGAAAAAATTTCAAATTTTTAGGGATTTTTAAGATTTTTTTTTTTTGAAAAACTACGAAAATAAACTAAGCCATACTAGAATATCGCTCCCCCACACTTAAACCGAGCAATGTCCTCATGCTCGATCGTAGTGTGTGGAGACACAAAAGAAAAGAAGATAAACTACGAAAATAAAGCTAAAAATCAAAAAAGAAAAGTGAAGAAAGGGTAGACTGTGTCCGGCCGGGGTGTAGTCAAGTCACCATGGGCCGAGACGAGAAATGATATGGATGGGGGAAGAAATAAAAAGAAGGAAATAAAAGGAAATGGGAGGGGAGGACTAGGTGTAATCAAGTCACCTAGCCCGGATTCCGCCTAAATCCGACTAAATCGCAAAAAGTGAAAAATAAAGTGAAAAGGCTTGTAAATTTGGATTTTGAAATGACTCTCGATGTAGTCACGTCATCGAGAGTCGGGAGCAATAACTACCAAGGCCCCGAGGGCCACCATGACACAAAAGTGTATAAAGGGAAGGGAACAAACAAAGGGAGACAAGCGATAAAAGACGGAAAAGAAAGGATAGTTGCCGTACTCATCGGTTAGCAACTCACTCGCTCCATCGTCTCATAGTTCAATATCGGCACAAAGCTAGTCTTCGTCATCGCTAATCCTCTTCAATCTTGATAAGCCTGCATGGTTGAAGTAGTAATGGTGTGAGGGGGTGTGTTTGATGTGAAACTCGGTGTAATCTGAAGAGAAGGTGAGGTGAGGGTATGCATATGAAGAGCAAGGTCATATGATAGGTGCAAGGGTAGGTAGGGAGGTTGGGAGGGGGTATAAAATGGTAGGGTGGGCTCACATGATGAAGAAGAGGCCAAAAGAGGAGAAGGGGACCATCCCAGTCGGGATGACACACCCGTCCCGGTCGGGAAGCCCTCGTCCCGGTCGGGACGGCTCCACAGAAAGCTCCATTTTTTGCACCCTCATCCCGGTCGGGATGGCACATCCTTCCTGGTCGGGAAACCTCCTTCTCGGCCGGGAAGGGTCTTCATGACTCCCATGACCCCAAAAGCTTATCCAAAGCTTCAAAAACCGACTTCCTAACTCAAAGTCCAAGCTCTATCCACAACCATTCTCCTCGAGACTTCATCTTCACTTCACATCTAGCAAACAAGCTCAAATCATTCATCAAAATCCCTCCCTCACATCGCTCATCAAAATACCAAAGTACAAGGATTTCACAAAAACTAACAATCCAAAAAACCAAAATATCCAAACAAACATAAACACAAATACAAGCACAAAAGAAAAGGGAAAAGATATTTACACTAAGCCACTCTCACCAACTACACCTCCATAGCCATCAAGAGCTCGAAGAAGTAAGTCAAATGCCCTAGCAACATCTTCATTAACGCTCATGTGGCCTATCCTACCCATCAACAAGAGTTTCCAAGTCGGAGTTGAGAAGCAATCATCTTCATTATGCTTGGGGTTCTTGTGATCTTCCGGGTCTTCGGAACCATGATAGCAACAACTCTTATGACCATCCGGTAGGTATAGTGGTCTAGAGTCATGCTCGGTGTTATTATGAGGGAGATCACACCCTAGGGGTGTTGCTTCTTCTACGGGGTCGAGAGTAGGATTCTCTTCCACCGCCCGACAAGGATCCTCTTCATCAACCGTCTCAAAGAACAAGGGACTAGAAATCGAGTGCAATAGAGGAGGAAAAGGCATCAAGTTTTCTTCATTGGAGGCTTTAGGCTCCTCCAATTTCCCATACAAGGCAAGTTCCAAGGCATCTACCTCTTTTTCCCAAATATTACGCTCCTTTTCACTCACCTTGTCAATATGGCCTAGAGGAGGTATGTCTTCACTTGGCCTAGAGGAGGTATAGCCAATACATTGGCTCCCCAAGAGTTACCTTGAGAATCATGTTCAAATCCTTCCTCATTGTCGACCCTTGAAGCTTCAACTTCCTCCATTCTTCCCATATCTTCACCATCCAAGCAACACTCAACAATGATCTCTTGATTGACCCTCTCTTCTTTATTTGTAGCTTCATGCTCGGGTTGACTTTCTTGTGGAGACACCCGACCTTCTTGCCCAAATGAACCTTCCCCAACAATTTGTGGAGCTCGAGTGGCCAACATCATGATATGAGCCATAAGTGCATCGATTCGAGCATCTTGCACCGCTTTTTGGGCCCTAAACTCCTCCCTAACCCCTTGTAATTGAACCATCATCTCTTGTTGAATCTTTTGCATTAGAGTTATCGCCTCTTGTTGACCCTTTAGCAATTGAATCATCATTTGACAAGTTTCAAAATTGGGGATTTTTGGTTGTGGGTCACATGGGGGTATTTGGTAGTTGTTAGGATGTTGGAGTGATCCTTGACAACTTTCATGATAACCATATGGAGGGCGTTCGCAAGATTGTTGATGAGATTGATATGGTTGGTGAAATTTTAGGACTTGGCCATTTGCCCCTTGGTTGTCCCGTGATGATTGATGGTAGCTTGGACGCCACATTGTCTTAATGTTGCTTTGATACCTAGGATGAACTAGAAGCACTTGAGCAAATGTTAGTAGCCTAGTGCTTTTGAGGCACTAGGAAGAGAGAATAGCACGCAAGAAATAAAACGGAGATACACAAGGAGAAGAGAACACAAAGATCAAGAACAAAGTCCAAAACTAAGCAAACAAAAGTCTAAACTGCGTCGTTCCCGGCAACGGCGCCAATTTGATGGTAGGGATTTGTCGCGGATCTCGCCGTCAAATAATAACCAAATAACCTAAATGGGTAGCTAGGGCAAGTCGGGTCGATCCACAGGGACGGAAATGCGTTCGGACTAGTGGGTGCTACGGTTTCGGACTAGGTTCGAGACAAGCTAATCTAGGGGGAGGCTAAGGACTAAACTAGGTCTAAAACACGGGAAAGGAAGACAAAACCAAAGACTAACAACTAAGGGAAGCTAATAAATCGATAAGAAGGAAAACTAGGGTTAGGTCGGGTTCATGGATGCAAAGAAGACAAAAAGGGGAAAAACGGGGTTACTAGCATGCTCTCGTAGCCTAGATTCTACCGATCAGGCTCTCGCTACGTAATCGGCCTAGGGCTCGTCCTCATCGGGCTCTCGCTACGTAATGAGGGAACCAAAACAACCAACCAAACACACACATACAAGAGAATATGCAAGAAAAACAAGGATTGATCGTCACTAGTCTCACAAGCATTTCATCGAACATGTGGAGTGCAAGGTAAATGGGACACAACAAAAATAACATCTAATACCACCCATCTCACCCTAATCATCCACAATCACAACCAATCACCCTAATAACCCTAGCAAGAGTCTACTCACACATATCTAATCTAAAACTTACACTAACAAGAGAAACCAACATAAAAACCAAAACAATCATAATGAAACTAGTGAAAACAATGAACTATGAACAATACAATGAACAAAGATTAAAGCTTGGATGAATAAACAAGATTAAGAGAAAGGATTAAGAAGATTATACCTACTAACAAGAAGATGAAAGATTTAAACTTGCATTAATAAGAAAAACCCAAAACAATCACCCAAGGTTGTCAATCTTGGTGGAGATCTTGAAGAATTCCCTTAATACAAGGATTAAACTAAGATTAACGATTAACTAAGAGCTAATCTACACTAATCTATGCTAATCTATGGTAAAATAGTCTAGGGTTTAGTGGGTCATGTCTAATATATCGTAAGATAGTGTAACAATACAAGAGGGGGGTAGATATAGGGTTACAAGAACAAAGGAGAAGAAAGGAAGCATTTGCGGGTTGCAGCTGGGCCTTCCCGACCGGGAAGAGGTGGTCCCGGTCGGGAAGTGGTCGGTCCCGGCCGGGAAGAGGTCATCCCGGTCGGGAAGAGCTCGTGGCAGCAGCTCTTGCAATTGCACCCTCCTTCCCGGTCGGGAAGGCATTATCCCGCCCGGGAAGGACCTTGTAGGCCTCCATTATGATCTTTTTGGTTCCTCCTTGGTTCTCATGGGCTTCTCACCGATTCTCGGGTCTTGGGATCGAGTCTAAGAGGCTCGGGATTGGGTCCCAAGGTCTCGGGATCGAATCCAAGGCATCGAGTGATCGTTCCTTCACTTCGTTGGCTCCAAAAAGTGTATGATTGGGTCGGATTCGCTCCAATTCTTCACAAATGGTCTCGGGAACCTAAAAAGAACTAAAGGAAGCATAAGTAACCCATAAACCGCTCCCAAGGAGCGATTCCACAAGGAAAACGGGACCAAAACACAGCAAATTAGGCACTACAAACTACACTTATCAGAGTCTGAGTCTGAGTCGGAGTCGGAGTCTGAGTCCAAGTCTAAAGGGTCCAGTACTAGAATTGAGTCTGTAACCCCCCCCCCTCCTTTAGTCACACCCATTGGAGTCTCGGAGTCTGTCCCGAGGGCACTCCCTATCCCGCCTTTGACCAACGATCAGATGACCGCTCTCTTTGAGCTGTTTTCAAAATTCACTATCAATAATAACGATAACCGTTCTGTTTACGACTTGTCTTATTTTCAAAATATTTTCAAAAATCCTATTTGCAATGACATTGAGAAACCCGACAAACAGGTACCATTACCTCCGCATCTAATCGAGCAACTCGAACAAAGGGAATCCTGAGATCCGGTAATTGATGAAACCGATTCCATCAATATAGGAACCCCTTTAGAGCCTTAGATGCTTAAGTTAGGTTTATCCTTAGATCCCGAGGAGAGACAACAATTCACAAACCTCCTCCAAGAATTCAAAGACGTCTTCGCATGGTCCTACAAGGACATGCCGGGAATAGATCGGGAGATAGCTGAACACCGTATACCCATCAAAGACGGATGTAAGCCGGTAAAACAGAAACTCCGAAGAATGAGGCCCGAATGGTCTCTCAAAGTCAAAGAAGAAGTCGACAAGCAATTCAAAGCGGGCTTTATTCAAGTGTCTGAATATCCAGATTGGGTTGCGAACATCGTGCCGGTACCCAAGAAAGACGGCAAGATACGGGTATGTGTAGACTTCTGGGACCTTAATAAGGCCTGCCCAAAAGATGATTTCCCGTTACCACACATTGATATACTGGTGGATAACACGGCCGATCACGCCCTTCTATCATTTATGGACGGGTATGCCGGATACAATCAAATCAAAATGGCGGAAGAAGATATGAGTAAGACCACCTTCATTACACCTTGGGGTACTTACTGTTACACCGTTATGCCATTTAGGCTTATCAACGCCGGAGCCACTTATCAACGAACCGTCACTACTTTATTACACGATATGATGCATAAAGAAGTGGAAGTTTACGTGGACGACATGATCGTCAAGTCCAAAGACCGAAGTGGGCACATTGCGGCCCTAAGGAAGTTCTTCACCCGATTATGCAAGTATAATATGAGGCTAAACCCTCAGAAGTGCAGCTTCGGCGTAACATCGGGCAAATTGTTGGGCCATATCGTCAGCCAACACGGCATCGAGGTCGACCCGGCTAAAATCACCGAGATGCAGCCACCCAAAACCGAAAAAGAAATAAAGGGGTTTCTCGGGAAAGTCCAATACATCAGCCGGTTTATTTCGAAATTAACCATGGTATGTGAGCCCATTTTCAAAAAACTGAATATAGGAGAACATACACTGTGGGACGATAAATGTCAAACGGCTTTCGATAAAATCAAGGAGATTTTGTCCGCTCCGCCGGTATCAATGCCACCTCAACCCGGCCTGCCTTTGTCGTTATACCTAACAACGACCGAGACAGCCATGGGGGCTATGCTGGCCCAGACAGTCGATTCAGAAGAACGGGCAATTTACTACATCAGTAAGAAGTTCTTAGAATATGAGTGCAAGTATACGATGCTTGAGAAGACGTGCCTAGCTTTAGTTTGGGCCACTAAAAAGCTCTGACACTATATGCTTAATCACGAAGTACATGTACTATCCAAAATGGATCCTATCAAGTACTTGTTCGAGAAGCCCATCCTTAACGGCCGGATATCCAGATGGACTTTGATGCTAGCAGAGTTTCAACTCAAGTTCGTACCATTAAAAGCTATTAAAGGCCGATTAGTAGCAGAGTTCCTCACCGAGAGTCCGGTACCCGAAGAGGGTCACACCGATACTTAGGCCTTCCTAGATGAAGACATATTCTATACCGACACCGAGACATGGGATTGGTATTTTGATGGGGCGTCCAATTTCCGAGGATTTGGGGTCGGGATTCTGTTAATCTCGCCACAAGGGGAGCACACACCGTTATCCATTAAACTGTACTTCGACGTGACTAACAACGCAGCCGAATATGAAGCGTGCATTCACGGGTTGCAAGCCGCTGCCGATTTTGGAGTAACGAACCTCCGGGTCCACGGTGACTCGTCTCTAGTCATTAATCAGGCTCTCCAAAAATGAAAAACTCGGAACGCCAATCTCGTGGCTTACCAAGCGCGAGTAAGGGTTCTAGAGAAACAATTCCAAAAGGTAGAATACATCTATCTACCTCGGGAGGAAAATCAATTCGCAGATGCACTTTCCAAGTTAGCATCTTTATTGAATATCCCGGAGCACCTAACCAGCATGCCAATTTGTGTCGAAAGACGGTCCGAGCCGGCATATATCCACGCCATCCAAGACATCGAAATAACTGATCCAGAACCTTGGTACCAGGCTGTTCTGACCTACTTAACATCGGGAGAATATCCTCCGGAGACTGAAAACCGGGCCAAGAAAGCCCTACGAAGGTTGGCCACCCAATTCATTCGTACGAACGACGGACAGCTATACAAAAAGACGGCACAGGGGGCTCTCCTCCTATGCATCGACAAAACACAGGCCGAAAAGGTTGTGGCCGAAGTACACGCTGGCGAAAATGGCCCGCATATAAATGCCCATATGCTAGCCCGAAAGATCATGAGGCTCGGATACTATTGGAACGGTATGGAAACCGACTGCCAGTTATACGTCAAACACTGCCACAACTGTCAGATTTTCGCCAATGTACAGCATATGCCATCATCCCTGTTATATACCATGATGTCCCCATGGCCATTCTCGACATGGGGAATCGATATAATTGGGAAGGTGAACCCTTCCGGGACGGGAGATCACTGTTTCATTTTGGTGGCTATCGACTATTTCACCAAATGGGTTGAAGCCGAGTCATACCGGATTTTGAACGCCAAGCATGTGGCCAAATTCATTCAAAACAAGATCATATGCCGATACGGGATCCCGCACGAATTTATCAGTGATCACGGGACCCATTTCCAAGCAGAAACCGCCACTTTGTTAGCAAAATATAAAATTCAAAGGCATACATCTTCGTCTTACCGTCCTCAAACAAATGGAGCGGTAGAGGCAGCTAATAAAATGATTGTCACCATACTTAAAAAGATGGCTTACCGGGATTTGCCTGACAAAATTCCTTTTGCCCTATGGGGGTACCGGACATCAATTCGCACCGCAACCGGAGCAACTCCATATTATCTGACATATGGAATAGAGGCGGTCCAGCCGGTCGAGCTAGAAGTGTCGTCCCACAGGATTTTACTTGAGAGCCAAGTGCCGGAAGCAGATTGGGTACAAGCCCGATATGATTCTCTAGTTCTTTTGGACGAACGGCGGTCCCGGGCCCTCAACAATATCCAAATATACCAGAAGAGGATACAACGGGCCTTCAACAAAAGGGTTAGGCCCAGAAACATCAAAGAAGGGGATCTGGTCCTGAAATCGGTCCGTGCATTACTACCAGTCGACCCAAGAGGGAAATTCAAACCCAATTGGGATGGGCCGTATTTAGTAAAGAAGGTCTTATCAGGAGGGGCGGTAATGCTGACAGACTTGGACGGGAATGAATTCGTCAACCCAACCAACTTGGACCAGTTGAAGCGCTATTACCATTAAAACCTTATCTCAATGTCATTTGCTAAAGTTTATAAAAATTTGTCTTTTTATAAATGTAAAAAAAATTATAAGCAAGTCAATAAGTTAGGATTATTTATCCTACCGTTACACATCTCGAACTAATAGTCTTGATGTATTTCGAAAATTGCAAAAAATCGATGTTTGAACTACGTTTGGTTTGATTCCATTAATCGTGGATACGTAGTCAACCCCTCAAAAGGGTACAACCACTGCAATAACGAAAAGACGGAAACGGTATTCACTAATATGCCTTTTATTAAAAAAAACCAATAAATTCGAAAATTTCAAAAAATACATTACACAAAAACAAAACAAAAAAATCACACCACAAAAAATAGTAATAATACCTAAATAATAAAAATTAAGGAGACTAGTGTTCGTGCATTTTGCCCTTTCCCTTATCCTTTGGGTCACGTGGAGCCCGATGTCGTCGGGGCGGGGGCGAGCGTTCCCGAATCACCAGAGGAATCTCCTTTGCTCGAACCCATTTCTTCGACAGCGGGTCTTCTGCCATTGTCACTGGTCCAAGCCGAGCCCGTATGTGCTCAGGTAGCCTATCTCGCGGGCCAAGTCGGTCCCGCACTGCCAGTCTTGGGCCAAGTCTCCTTTCCGGGTCTGTGTGGGGGCTCACTTTCCCTTATGCACTTTTAGTACTGGACCCTTCAGCTTGAGTCTTAGTCTTCCCTTTCTGACCCGACATCAGTCGAACCAATGTAGCCGGAGTCTCGCCCTCATCAAAGAAGCCTCAGTTGTCTTTAGCCTGTTCTCGTCGCAGCAGGTCAAAAGCCTCGTCAACCTTCAGAGCAGCTCGGGCTTTAGCAGAATCCGCCTTCGTCCATTTCACATAAGAATCCGATACCCAGATTGAGTGAAGAGCCTTGGGAACAGACCAAGTTGCCCGGGTGTACCACCGCTGCATCCAGGTGTCACACATCACATCCGTCAGCTGAGTAGGTTCACTCACGACTGCCTCAATTTCCGGGATTCTCTGGGCCCGACCATATTGCCTAAGTATGCGATCGGGGAAAAGGTGAATTGTCTACCTAAAAGATAAAATCACCTGATATCGTGCCCTATCTCTCGATTCCAAGCCGGTCCAAACATAAATGGGCCACCACGGCACGGTCCACCGAATCAATGGGCTCCCATGGAAAGACAGCACTTCGTCCCAATATTTCTGAGTATTATGGCGTGAGAAGTCAATGGTCCGTCTCCTCGTCATCACTTGGTTAGGGCGATATCGACTCACGTTAAGGTGAGGATGCACGATTGATAGCCTCTCAAATAGCCAAAGCTGAAAAAGAAACGGAAAGTATGATTATCAAGGCAAAAATTGATGTCTGCACAGGGGCACTCGATCGAGTGCTTGGAGGTCACTCGATCGAGTGATGCTCCAGAAGCCGGACAGGAGGTTTTTTGAGAAGGCACTCGATCGAGTGCCAGGCTGACTCGATCGAGTGTTCGCTGAAGCAGGAAACCGCGAGAAAAAAAATCAAAAAAATTTTGAGAAATCGAGAAATAAAAAAAATCGGGAAAAATCCTAAACGATATACCTGTAAAAGACGGGTACTCCTAGTCAGACGGATCGACGAATCCCTTTTTCGGTTATCCAAATCGTTGGATGATTTCCCATGTAATTAACCAAGCTGGACTATGCTCCGTCTCCATTAGGTCAACCACAGTAAAAAGTCGGACATGGCCCATACATGACAACAAATCCATATGACCTTCGAAGGCATAAACATGGAGCATACAAAAAGCAAAGGCCCTGCGGCTACGGACCGGCCTGACCCGGACATCGTGTGGATTCATAAACTTTTCAGCTAGATCAATCAAAGAGACAGTATCTCCTTCCGCCATACGGGATACCTCCATGTGAGAAAGTCCTAAAAATTCCCGTAGCTTCCTCCTAGGGTTGTGAACCGAAAACGGGATAGCAGGGCGAAGTATGGGGTTCCATCCTCCTATGGCAGCAATTTCCTCAGGGATAGGACAAATCCCACCTCGAGGAAAACCAAAAACGTGATAAGTATCGTCCCAATAGGACAGGCAAGCGTCCAGAAAGTGGCGATCCACTTGCATTTGACGGATCGTGAATAATTGAGTAATATCATTCTGATTCAGAATTATTTTATCTGCGTCTCTGAAGTGTCGGGACCAATCCTGCAGCATTCCCAAACGGTCGATTCCCATAACTAGATTTCTTAAGAAGAATAAGGATTCTCGAGGCTTGTTCTCTTTAGAAGGAAGGGAATTATGGGAATTGTGAGAAAATTAAAAGCAAGAGATGGGTATTTATAATATTAAACCCAGACTCTCCTCCGTCTTTTAGGATTCCTAATCCAAGAGGATTTAGCATACAGGCCCCATCTCAGAGTCTTTAGCTAAGTCATCCCGAGCATTCCTATTCTTTTTCAGAGTCAGATTTTCAAAATAAAAAAAAAGTAAAACAATCCAAAAAATTTCAAAAATTTCTCTTCCCCAGCGCGAGTCGATTTTGCCTAAATGTTACATGCAAAACTCTACTATACATAGGTATGACTCAAGCAGGGCCATTTAACCCTCTAAACTCCCCAGCGGAAAGCCGAAGGCGGCATTTTTCACGGGATGAGGCTCACATATAGGCGCATCCGAGACTTACACGACAAGTCCAAATTCCCCGCGGAGTTATCATCATCATCTCCGGTATGATTTCTATCTTATGGCTGGCGAGCCCTTTCACGCAAGTCTAATGGACTATAAACGACCCGACCGGAAGTCTACCAGATCTTAATCTTTGGTTGGTCTGGTAGCTACTCTGACTTTTGCCCTGTCCAAGCCTCAGTCATAGTGGGGGCTCTGTAGACACCCATATTTGGCTGTTAGGTGTCTATAGCAGTTTCCAAAGAACACCCGATGATGATCGGACGCAAACATGCTTTAACATACTCGAATATGGGCTCGAAATCATTAGCATTTGGCTTGGGCTTTTTACGGAGTACAAATCTCACAAAACCAACCTCAAATTCAGGCCCAGTGGGTCATTTCGAGTCAAATAAGACTAATTTGGGTCGAATACGACACTAAGGGCAAAACCGTCTTTTAGTGACAGAGTCAAACCCCGGTCAAAGACATTTCCGAGGCATAAATATCTGCCGTGTCACCCCACAAATCCGACTTGAAGTCGAATACTACAAAAATCAGCTACAAAAAACATTAAACAAATCCGTTAGAGATATAATTTGATCTCTAAAGAAGAATTCTACCCGAGCTAGACCCACTCGATCGAGTGGACCGGCCCACTCGGTCGAGTGAGCTCACGAAACACGCTGAACCGGTATCAAAACCGGGCACTCGACCGAGTATCAAACATCACTCGGTCGAGTGACTCCTTTTCCAGCCCAAGGAGGATTTCTTTCCCACCAAACAACGGAATCCTCCTTCCTCTCGAATTGTTGCTTTTCCTATCCAGAGCGGGATTTCTTGTCAGCCAAGCAAGGTTACCTCTCCTAGCTACAATTGAGAACCTCTACTATAAATAGACCCCCTTTGCACACATACAAAGGATCTATCAACAATTACAATCCCCGAGACAATCAACAACACACATTAACACACACACATACCGACACACCCGAGAAAACACCGTCCAAAGCCCCAAAAAAACCGAAAGCCTCACCGATACACCTAAACCACCATAACTCACCCGCATTATCTCGACGCTCCCGAGTCTAAGCCACATTCCGATGAGCCCCGTTCCGAGAATACAAAGCATGTAGGTTGAGGGTGTAAATCAAAATCCCGTTTTCTCCTCTCTCTCTCTCTCTCTCTCTCTCTCTCTCTCTCTCTCTCTCTCTCTTCCTTTCGTTTTTTTTCTTCTTTGCGTCGTCCGTCCGCCTTTATATGGGTCCTCGTCACATCTTTTCTCTAATATCGGTATTATCATTACAATCTAATTTTTAGACAAAACAAACGTTCTTAAAATACGATTTCGACTCTATAGTCGAATGTCGTATCTAAAAGGAACTAAATCAATCTCGTTGATGCTAAGAAAATCGTCACATAGTCCTAATGACAAAAATACGACTATTTCGATGCGGAGAGAGTTCACATCATTTTCTTTCGATTTTCAAAACGATTTACAAAACATCTTTTCTAAAAATCGCTCCGAATATTTGATATCGATTCTATAATCGAGCATCGAATATAACGAGTATCAAATTCTTAAGTCGGGTATAAATTGCATTATTTTTCTACGCGACTTAACGAAATCATCAACTTCTCAAAAAGCAATTTCGAGAGCAAAACAAATCGGATAGCAGCCCGTACAGAGGGCACTCGATCGAGTGCCTAGCCCACTCGATCGAGTGAAACCCCAAAACCCGAGACAGAAGCCTTTTTTCGAGACCACTCGGTCGAGTCCCTCAATGACTCGATCGAGTGGCTCCTGACTTAGCGAAACAGCGAGCTTTTTAGCATATTTCGAGTCTCGATAAATGTTTTCTATGACTTCGGTCAACACGTGTTAAGTCAATCACGTGTCATAAACTTTTCAAAACCATGCATCATATCATATTTACATCATTTATTCAATTTGTAAACCGTTACTAACTCGTTTGTTCTTTGTCTTTGTATCTTATTATTCGTTGTTTGTTTTATTGTACTAAAACGGACCTCGCATGCTAAATACAACTTCAACATAGATTTAAAGATGCATTAAACGACGTAGATCAAACATAATTCACATGTTTAGTCAAAACAATGTTTGCATATCATTTAACCGAACTACTAACGCGCGTATTTCAAAATCAAACGATATCTTAGTAGAGACCGCTAAGTGCGGGTGAGGTTGGGTGTTATTTGTGAACTTCCCAACACGTACCCTCACCCCTTAGTCAGAACCATGGTTTCTATATTTCCGAATCCATTGGCACACGAGAGTCTTTCGATACACGTTATCCGATAATGTCGATATCGGTATCAAAATGCAAAGGGACAAACCCAATAAACTCTGAAATCGGAATGGGCCGTACTTTGTGCACGACCCACTAAGATATAGAGTGGGTTGGAACGGGCCCGAACGCCCACAAAGTTCGGTGGCGACTCCACTTCGATTTAAATTTCAATTCGTTCCATCTCATATGGAGATTCATTCGCCTCCCCAAACCCACGCGTGGCCGCGTCGGGGTGGACCTATTTCATGTCCACACATACCTTGCTGTGATTTCACTTGGTTATGAATGACTAATGAGATGGGCTATTTGTTGGAGCAGTTTTACTTAAGCAGGGTATGCTACAAATTTACACATATATAGGCATGCAGAAACAACTTGTCCTAAAACAAGTAATCAACGTGGCAAACTTGCTTTTGATTTGTTCTTCATTTGTTAATGGTTAATTGGTTACTTTGTATTTCTCATGAAATTTTTCAGCTCGCACCGCACGTTTGTTATGCCAACACCACGCTTGATTGAAGCTACAGTTAGTACTCTGTATCTCTGTACCAATGTGCTACTCGGTAAGTACTTTTTTTTTGCTTACATGCCTTTCGTGGTATGTAGCATGTGCTTGTATGTTCGTTATATGCAGGTACCATGATATATTTAGGTCAAACTTCTTCACTTATTTCACGTCATTCTTGGAGATTCAATGTTCGAGAGGCACCAAGTCATCGCGACTTCTTTCCGAGGAGTCACGGAGGTACATACTACGTAAGTTGTCATGAGATGAACCCAATTGGGTCATCACGACTTCTTTGTGAGGAACTAGCCATGGAGGGAGTATCCGAGTTGTTATGAGGTGAACTCATTCGGGTCATCACGACGCTCCTGCGAAGGAACCCACAGAGGAAGCTGATTAGTCTAGTTTAGTAAGGATTAATAAGGGTCACTTAGTTGACTATTTTGTAGATTTGGGTGTGTTTTGACGGATTATTGTGTGCATGTCGTAATTGATGGATTAACTTAATAAAATGTGTAATTAGGTGGATTAAAGGGTGAAAAGTAATATGGGTTGTAATTGAAATGTTTATTGGGTTAAAGTGTCAACAATCCTTTGGAAGTGAAGACAAATCAAGCCCAAAGTGAAAGTGGAAGCCAAGACCAAGTAGAAGGAAGAAGTGGAGAATTTCCAAATTTCGCTGCCAGCGGATTTCCAAAAATCCGCTGCCAGCGGCAGACATTTATGCATAGGATTCCTTCTTGGATTCTTATTCGCATAGGATTCTTTCTCTAGTCTTTTGTTCTTCTTCTTTACTCACCTCTTTTATTCTTCTTCTTCATTATGATGCATTTTATGAGGCTTTATGAGTCATTGATGAAGATGCTCCATGGATGACTATATAAAGAGGGGAAGTTCACCATCACATTCATCATCCAACACATCAATCATCACTTGTAATTCTCAAAAACACATACATTTTATAGTTTATTTTGCAAGTACTTCATTTGTTTGGAGGGCTAGGTTCATATTCTTGGAACAAGTTATTGAAACCTTTCAAGTTTAAGGAATTGTAAGACTCGGTTTCTATTTTGCATTATTATTAGAATATCAAGTTTAATTTATAATAATTCTTGGTTTGTTAATTCATCTTCTAGTTTGATCACCTAATTGTTGTTATTAATAAACCATTGCTAGAATAGTTAAATTAATCTTTTGTTTGTTTAACTATATCCGAGTAGCAAATATAATTCACCAATTTGTATGCTTTTCATCGTTGTTGAGTTATAACGATTAAACTTGTATGAAACAAAGTGATACCGCTTGAGTAATCATTCTTTCATCTTTTCTAAATTCCATTATTTTAATCTACATATTGATACGATTTAGACGCTTGATTTAAGTTGACAATATCGTAAGGGTTATTTGAGTATGCTTCTCATATCTTATAACTATTAATAAGTGGAACTAGAAGTCGATTAAACTTCATAGCAAAGTATTCTAACATACATTGTGAAATAGATGAGTCAATGATCAATTCGTTAAACATGATGGTGGATATTGCTTGGTCCAAGTATTTTTCTCATTTTTGTTGCATCGTTCATTCATATTAGTTTTTTTTAATTTATTTCATTAGTTTAGTAGACTTAGAATCAAAATCACTAAAATCCCCCCATTCGGTTACTAAATTATATAGATTTACACACACTTAGACGACATAATCACCTTCCTTGTGGGTTCGACCCCTACTTTCACTAACTACTAGTTTGTGTTAGAAGTGGATAAATATTGTAATTTGGAGGCTCACGACAAGTCTAGCCAAATTTTGGCGTCGTTGCCGGGGAAGGCAATTATTTGTTTGTGTGTGTGTGTTCCTTGTAAATATTTATTTTAATTAAGGGTCTTCGTCTTTGTCATTTAAAATGAATTTGTGGTGTCCCCAACTTGATAATGAATTACTACATCACTATTTTGAACGGCTCACCGAGTATGTACTAGAACGTCCATATATACATACGAGCAACGAAAAACTCTTGGTAAAGATTTATCATAACTTTAATCTAGCAACTCAAATCGATTTGCAAGTTAAATGTGAGGGTAAATTTCTTGAGTTAAGTCATACTGAAAAGTGGGATATGGTTGATCTTTAGGTTATCAACGCTCGAGAATTAGAGATAAGCACTTTATTTCTTGAACTTCCCCAATATTTCGAGAATGCTTCAAGCCATGAGCCTATATCTAGTGATGATGTGCCCGAAAATGAATTTTCTACCTCCCTTAACCATGACGACGGTGCTCTGCTTGATGATGAAGGGGAGGTAAGTGACTCATTTTTGTTTACTTTGTCGTATATTGAACCCAAATTTTATTTGCCATCTTTCATAGGTGAGGCTGATATTTTATGGGATTTGAACGACACATTAGTAAGGAGTGGGGAAAAGGAAAACTTGTTTGAGATGACACCATTGGTTAAAGACCCATACCATGAATCCGTATTTGTTTTTGAAAAATTTGTAGACACGGATAATAACATTCCATATGCTTGTATATTCATGTGGAGTATATGGTATCCTCTCATTATAAGCTTTTATAGAGTTTTCACTGACTCTTTTGCTAGCTTATTTGACTGTCTCCTAAGGGCATTAACTTGCTCCGATCTTGGTAGAAAATGGGCAACTTTATAAAAGGGGTAGTGCTGTGTGACCCCGTGCCTGATCGTAAAATGATTATGCGTCGTGCGGGACGTTAAACCAGCGCTTAGGCAACCCGATTTTTGTTATTTGATGCATTTGTTGTTTTTGAATAAGGTAGTTTGTAAATGAAGATAGACAGGAATCTATGGAAAGCGGTCAAAGGAGTCCATCTTTTCGACCCAAATTAAGAAGATCTAATCCGTTATCCTTACGTCGAGTCACGACGTTAAATAAGGCGCTTGTCGGGAGGCAACCCGTCTTTTCTTTTCATTTATTTCTTCTATTTTTCATCATTTTTATTTATTTCCCGTTATTTTAGAATAATTCTTAATTTTTCTAATTAATTTTGTTTTCCTATTTTGTAGGTACGATTCTCGAATATGAAATCGACGTAATTCTATTTTGTAATTCGAGTTTTTAATATAAAATAAAAAAGAAGCAATCAATTGTCGGATACCATACAAACGACTGAGCTATCAATGTCGACCCGCAACAGCATCAACATCAGCACATTCAAGCATATGGGCGCGGCCCCCACACGTCGCTGGTAGCGGACACGAATCAGGAACTCGAATATGTGTCGCTGGAAGATGCAAACGGCCGTTGGGCGCGGCTGGGATGGCAGCTGGGCGCGGCTGGGATGGCCGATGTGCGCGGCTGAAGTACGCCGCTGGTAGCGGAGGCCGGATCAGGAAGTAGTAATGTCGCCGCTGGTGAGGTTGAGTTGGCCGCTGGGCGCGGCTGGGACGGCCGCTGGCCGCGGAAAATCGGCCGCTGGCAGCGACAATGGCAAAGTCGTGTTGTTTTTACTGTGCTGGTTCAGAGTAGTCGCTAGTGTTTCAATGTTGGTTCAGTGTGCTGTTTGCTACTAGTTCGGTGTGCTGGCTGTTGTTGGTTTGAAGTCTGGTTGTTGTCAAGATGGTGTCGCGTCGGGGTGTTGCTGGTGGTGGTTCGGGTTCTATGCAGCAGGTACTTCGTTACTTCTATTTTTTTTTCCTTACTCTACAACTTACTTCTATCTTCTATATTCTTAAATAATTACTGCAACTTTTTCCTCCCAAAATCCCATCAAAACTCATTCAATTTGACTCAAATTTGTCCCAAATCACTTCAAAATCGCTTATTTATCGTTGCCCATTACAATTCCTATCATTTTAACACATAATTTTGCCCAAAAAGTAAAAAAAAATGAAGTTTTTCAACACTTGAATGTCAAAATCCGAGTTTGAATTTATTTATTTTTGACTAATTGAGTCGAATTTAATCTTAATCAACGCAAGGAGGACATTCGTTCATTATTTCAATTTTTAAGAGGTATAATTTTCATATTCTTCTTCCAATTCATTGAAATTTTACCTCTTACCCATTAATTAATAGCTTGAATTTTGCTTATTTTTGCTCAATTTTGGGTTTTTCTTTCTCCTCCTTGTGTTATTTGAATCACTTTGTGTCTTTGATATTTTTTTTGTGATGGTGTGAAAATTTGAGTGATTGATCGAATTGGTGAATTGTGAAGTGTGAGTGAAAAAAAAAATTGAGTGAATTGTGAGTGAGGATTTTATTGTTCACTATTGAGAAATGGGGAGAGCTAAAAGGAAAAATTACTCCACCACCAAAGAAATCCAAAACCGCTACTAAAAAAGCTCAACCCAAACCCGTCCATCCTAAACACATTCCCGTCACCAAACCGTCTTGGTTAACTAAAGCTCAAGATCCAATTTGGGATAGGTTATCTAAGAAGGAGATGAGGGGAACTCGATTTCTTTGTCGTTCTACTCTTGAGAAATTGGAGATGCTTGATGTCATGACCAAACTAATGAAATATGTGGGTTTAGAAGAGTTTATGGAGAAGGGAGCTCATACTTATCGGAGGTATACACTTGAGTTCTTTTCCACCATTTCGATTTCTAAAAAAAGTACTAAACTTGTACTCGCAATTAGCTTCAAATTGAATGGTAAAGCTCATGAGTTGACTTATGCAAAGTTGAGGGAAGCTTTTGGTATTCGGGATATGTGTGAAAAGGAGTATGTGGGGGTGAAAGGTTACGGGGTTGCTTTTGGGTGGTAAATCCGGTGAGTTGAGTTCAAGTATTCCTAACTCATGTCTTCGACTTGCTCATCATTTGATTGTTAACTCATTCCTTTGTAAGAGGGAGCCTAACAAGCTTCCCCACTCTCATTTCGGTTACTTGAAAGCTATGTTGCCGGATGGTGAAGGTGTTCCCGATTGGATTGGTCTTTTTGTTTCATCTAGCATAGCTTTGGGTACTAAGGATGGGGGAATTATAAATGGTGGTGGGTTAGTCACTCTCATTATGAAGTACTTGAATATTGAGGTGGCGGAGGGGGAGAATCCGTAACTTGATAATTACCTCTTTGATATTCCTTGTTTGATTCACGCTAAGATGTTACGACCTCGCATGAAAGTAAAAGGGTCTTATTATTATCGTTGGGGAAAGAATCATGATTCTTATCTACAATTGCCGAAACCCGAGGATGATCCTTTGGTCTATGGTGAAGTTTCGGAAGATTTCTTTGTTCCCCGAGATCGTGACATTGATGATGATGAGGAGGAGGAGGAAGAGGGAAGTGATGATGATGTTGAGAGTGAGGAAGATGAGAGTGATGAGGATGGTCAAGCTCGTGAAAAAGGAGAAGGAGCAAGGGTGAAGGAAGGGAGGAGTCGTGAGAAGAATAAGAGTGTGGATGCTTTGGAGGGGGGGAATAATGAGTTAGAAGTGGATCGAGAAGCTTGGTTTACAAAGATAGATGCTTGGTGTGCCTCGACCGATGCTATGATTCATGACATGCGTGCACGGTTGGAGGAAACTCATACCGCTACTTTGGAGACTAGAGACTTGATGAGAACTTTGTCTCGTGCTCTCTTAGCACGGTTCCCGGACGCTCGACCACCATCGTCCGAGATCCTTGGTGAGATTGAGGGGCAAGATACCACCTCTAAGGAAGATGACATCGGGGATTCCCCCGACACTTGATTGCTTGGTATGTTCCTTCTTCTCATTTTCTATGTCTTTTTCTTTATTTTTCCTCACATTGAGGACAATGTGGAGATTAAGCGTGGGGAGTGGAATATACTTGTATATATGTTATTTCATTTTTTAAAAAAAAAACAAAAAAAAACAAAAAAAAAGAAAAAAAAAATCGAAAAAAGAAAAAAAAATTGAAAAAAAAAAGAAAGAAAAAGAAAAAAGAAACCCGGCTAGGTGAAAACTCGCAAGGGCGAGCGCCTAGGCAAAAATGAGTATATGGCCGAGGACAGAGTGAAAACCCGAAAGGGCGCTCCGGGTAAAAAGAAGAAACGAAAAGCGAGCCATGAGAGTAGAAGTGAGGAATAAAAGCTAAATCGAAAACCCGCAAGGGCGGACGGTTTAGGCAAAATGGGGGATTAGGAAAAAAAGAAATCATTATTTTGATTACTATTTTTGCTATTTCTCCATGATTCGGGGGTCATAAGGGGGTTAGAAGGGTGATTCGGGTTTAGGATCATCTTAGAGTTTGAGTGATAAGTGGATGTCAATTACATGTTTTTATTTGTCAACCGTTTTTCTGTAGTTGGTGTTGTGATTTTTTGTGTGTGAGCGGGCATTGATTGTAGTATGGTCTTGGTGAATAGGTTATTTTATTCCTTTGACCATATATATTTTTTAAGAGGGATGTTATAAGGAGGGGGGTGTGAGAGTCGAGAGTAGTTTTTGGTTGTATCAAGCTACCTACGCTTCGCTGTATAGACCTTGTATAGACCTTGTTGTCTTCGTAGGTACATTGCTGATGTTAACGACCATGGACTCCTTAGATGTCGTGTTGATGCCTACACTAGTCTCCTTATGGTCTTGTCTCCGAGAATGTGTTGCCTTATTATGATTATGGCCATTGATCATGATTTCCATGTTATGAGCTCGCGTTGCTAACTATTTGAAGCTTTTTGGTTTGATCCCATTCAAGATATAGAGAATATCCCAGTTCATCCCGTTGATGCACATTTCGACCGTTGAGGTTTCGTTCAAACGCTTGTTGCATTCAAGACTGAGGGCACGCCAACGGTTGATGTAGTTAATGACGGACTCATCATCCCACTGAGAAATGTTTATCAGCTCGCTCATGCTAACGATGCGCCTGGTACTGTATAACCTGTTTAGGAATTCATCTTCCATATGAGCCCAGCTATCGATTGATTCGGCTTCGAAATTCGTGTACCAGTCAAAAGCGGTTCTCTTGAGAAAGCGCATGAACTGCTTGACTAGGAGATCACCATCGGTTCCAGCATTGTTGCATGTCTCCACAAAGTGCGCGATTTGCTACTTTGGGTTCCTCTTCCCATCGAATTGCTGCAATTTGGGGGGTTGATATCCGGAAGGCATACGCAGACCATCAACTTTTTTGGTGTAAGGCCTGGTATATCTTCCAGTGGAGGGACCTTCACCGAGTTGGATCTTGATTGCGTCAGCTATCACACTCTGCAACTACTTCGGGGAGTAAGTATCGATCTTGTTCTTTGGAGGCTTCTCACCACCCTTTTTCTCATCATCTTCATCCTTTTCAATGTCAGTTTTGTGAAAGGTGTCCTTGTCGGTGTCACTGTGCTCATTGGAGTTTTTCTTCTTGCGGAGCTCGATCACCTCTTTTTGAAGATCCTCGATCTTCTTGTTCTTTTCTTCATTGTCCTTCTGCATTCTTTCAACAAGCTTGGCCAGATTCAAGACTTGATCTTTAAGGTTGGAACCACTAGCCATCTTCACCAAAACGCTGATAGGAGTGGCGACTTCCTTCTTCTTTGGCGACACCTTGGGCTTGCGCAGGGAAGCGGTGTTGCTCTTAGAGATTGCATCCTTGTGTGAAGGAGAAGAGGTCGTAATCATGGCTTCGGCGGCAGCAGCAATTGAGGCAACAGTGATATTACGCGACCTAGTAGGGACGTGGGCAGCTCGTAGGTTGGTAGCAGCGGCGTTAAGGGTAGCCTTCTTCGCTTTCACCCTGGTAACCATGACAGTGGATTGCGTGACGACGCCAGGAGACTGTAGAAGAACGTCAGCGTAGGCCTTCCTGGGGGTGTTGAATGTGTTGCTTTGTTTGGTAGACATCTTCTCGAGAAGTAGTCTTGGTTGGTTCGGCGGTAGAGATGAGAGGTAGAGATTTTCACGTCGGGTTTACCAAAATATGTAACAACAAATTTTGTATCGCAGCTAACTGAAATAAAAAACAAGGAAACAAATAAATTTTATTAATATTTATCAAAAGTTTGTGTACAATCTCCAATGTATCCTCTTATTCTAAAACGCCGTTTAGGAAACGACACACGTGAGGAACGCGCGCGTAGCTGACTTTTACTACTCCGCGCGCGGTCTCGCTTGATATTCTTGAGAGGGTCGCGATAACTTGAATCTCTCTTGAATGCTTAAATTTGTCTTGGATCTTCTGAGCAGGCGGCACGGTTTATCGTACTTGTTGACTGCTTGCGACGAATTTGATGGAGAGCTTGCAGCGACTTGTGTCTTTTTCTTTCTGGATCCTTTGCTTTAGAAATTTTCCAATTGCCTTCAAATGAATGAGAAGGACTCTATTTATAGAGTTTTGTATCTCCTAGGTGGACTTTGTAGTCACAGGCCAATTTATGGGCTTATGAGTGACATTGACCCAATTTGTCTTCTTTTCGTGTTTAATGATCCAAATAAATCAATTTGTAATTCGGATCGACCCATATTTTCTTTAATCGAGACAAAATAATTAAATTGAGCTAAAATTATGTATAAACTCAAAATAATTAATTAATTTTATTTATTTGGCACTTTAATAAATTTTTATTGCCTACAACTTGTACTACGATGTGTTCCTAAGAGAATTGCCAAGGGGACTACCACCATCAAACAATACCATTGTTATTGTGCTTATACCTTTCACAACCCTTAATAGTCGCCCCAGAAATAAAGGTTGTAATCACTAAGAACGAATAGGAGAGGATTCAAAACTCAAAACTAATTTACATGGAATCACTACTACAAATGTTGTCGTAGACATCACCTAATACACATGTGATTTTAAAAAAATCTGATGTATAGTATTTATACATCAGATTATTTGAAATATCCGATGTTTATTATAGATATGTAGACATCACATCATTAAAATCACATGCCCATTGGTTAGCATGTACTTGTTCCATTAATAGTCATCTAATAGTATTATAACCGATGTCTATTCTTACAAAACAGTATATAGTACACAACTTGTATAACACAGGTCTATTACTCTAAAGTAGTCCAAAATTGTGGCACATCACAATTATGTTTCTAATTATTTTATATGGACCTGTCAAATTTTGATTCGACCAT
The DNA here is from genome assembly GCA_958450325.1 of Agrostemma githago. NCBI lineage: Eukaryota > Viridiplantae > Streptophyta > Magnoliopsida > Caryophyllales > Caryophyllaceae > Agrostemma > Agrostemma githago. Next base: position 21,958,913 of record OY288255.1, on the reverse strand, counting down.
TTTTTTAGGGTCATGGTCTGTAAAGTTTAACCGTGACTCGAATGAGATGACATGTAGTTAAACTTATTAAAATATTAAATGCATTCATCGACCCGTATTCCGACCTAACTCGAACCGTAATCCGTACCGTAACCCGTACTTACTCCCCCAAACCCATTTAATTTGATAGTTTATTTCTAATGTACCTAGAGCCGGCAAAAGCTGACCCGTTCCGACCCGCGAAACCGATGCGACCCACCCGAGAAACCCGATCCGATAGAACCCGAACTTTTAATGAACCGAAACCGACCCGACTCGATCAATTGACAAACTGATAACCGATACAACCTGAAATACTATGAACCGAACCTGACCCGTCCCGACCTGAAGGCTAACCGCGAACCTGATAGGACCCGAAATGACAAGACTTGAACCGACTTGTGACCCAATCTGACTTGACCCGTAACCCGATTAATGTATTATTTTGAGTTCATGTATCTAACATTCGAAATTAAAAATTATAAATGACTTAATTTGAATACAACACATTGACCTGATTCGTTATTTTTACTCGAATTGACTTGATTAGTTGTCTAGCCCGAATTAATCCGATTCATTGTCTAACCTTAACTGACCCGATTTATTGTATTACCTGAATTGACCCGATTATTTTCAAAACTAGACCCGAAAATACACTAAAGTGACTCAACTAACTCATGGAAGACTCGATGATTTAACCGAATAGACCCGATTAGATAAATCGACCCGAACCAGAACCGATCATTGACCCGATATAACCTTATTTATTAGATAACCGACTCGAACCATAACTGATCCGTTACGATTTTTAATCCGAGTAAATCCGACCCGTAAGCGACTAGACTCAAACCTGACCCGACCCGACAAAGTATACTGACCCGTTCAAACCTGAACCCGGGATGACTCGACCCATAACCTATCCGAGTGACCCGATTGCCACCTCTAAATATACCGCGTCTGTAACAGTTACTTCTCCGAATTTTCTTTCTTTAATTCAGAACTATCGCCGAAATACTTCTCATACTAATATTTTCCCTCCACTGAAATTAAATTCCTAAACCTCTCCTAATCGCTTTCCTATTCTTGCTCTCCTAATATCTGCCTCCACCGTGTTGAATTTCCTGCTCCTATATAATTCCCTCCACCATTAGTTCAATTGCTCACAAATTAATAAGAATCCTGCAACGACGATTAACGCACTATAGTCTCATAGGTAATTTTTCTTGGTTAATTTAATTTAATAAAATTTAGGGTTTAGAGTATTAAGAATTTTTGGTTTAAATTGATATTCTCATTCCTGTCATGGCAGATTATGTGAATGATTCTTTGTTTTTGTTATTAATTTTTGTCTTTTCATTGGTAATTTTGATGTACTATAGAAAATCATAATGTTAAATGTCACAGATTGTATAGACTTATGGTTAAGTGGTTAAGTGGAGGTTTAAACAGGTTAAGAAAATCATAGATTTAGAAAATCGATGATAGACTTAGAAAATCATAATGTTAACGGGTAATACAACAGGTTAAGTGGAGTTTACCTATCTGGAAGCCTATCTCATTTAGTATCTGGAGCCTATCTCATTTAGGGACCAAGGTTGGATAGACTTATGGTTTAATTAAAAATTGTAGGTGGAATTGAAAGCTAAAAAATTGTAAGTGTTGGGTCGGACTCAGGTGTTAGAATAAACATTGTGTTTAGTTCGGGTTAGGGTGGGTCAATTCGTGAAACGAGTGTAACACTGGTGTTCAACTGGGTGTACTGTTGGGTCGATCTCGAGTCAGGTTATTTTGGTCGATTCTACGTAGAGAGTGTTTGTTTGATTGGTCTATTCTTTGTCCTTGGAGGCTAGACCCCTTATTTATGATGCTAATTTACAAAGTATTAAAATCGAGGAGTTGACTATTATTAGCTCTTGTCCCATATGCCATGGTGTGTATTTTCTTTTAATGTTAAAACTATTAGTGTTTCTTTGTTTTAATTTCCCTACATAATGTAATCCTTCAATGCTATATATCAAATTCATGAAACAAGTAACAACTAGAATTCAAACTCTTTTATTCTTGTTCAGGTAGGTAGAGGAAGTTTGGTAACATATATGGGTTCCTTTGTCCGCAAATGATATCTTCGATAGGTCATGATGCCGATGAATCCGCAACATATATATCTGATTGGATGAATAAAGAGAGAAAACCGATTTACTTGGCTCCATATTACAAAGAGTAAGTCTAGTACTTTTTTAGTAATATTGTCTTTGTTTAATTATAGAGATAAAAAAATTCAATATTGGTGATTTCATCGATATTGATGAAGCTGATTGTATTGATACAGGGAACATTGGATGCTTGCTGTATTAGATATCGTTGAGCATAATTATGTATATTGGTTTGACCCATTAGGATGCTTACAGCCTCCGGGAATCAAAACTTTAATTAATACGTGAGTTCATGTCTATTTTTTTTCACATTGTCCACGTAAAAACTACATTTGTACTTGTAGAGCTCTCACCTTTTTTTCTTTTTTCTCTTTCATTTTCCTTATTTATTATAGGTCTATACGAGTATACGGTTATAGTGGAGGCACTAGAAAGAGTACAAAATTGCCGACGTGGGTGAAACTTGGTGTAAGTGTTAGTAAAAATGTGCTGATTTTTTGCTTTACTTAATACGCATAACTGCGACTTTTTTATTGATTTTATTGTGTATGTTGTTTTAGTGTCCTCGCCAGTCAGGTATGCACGAATCCGGCTATTGCATAATGAGGTACATGATTGAAATTGTCACTCGTGCTAATCCGATAAGAGCTATAGATGAGGTGAGAACTATTGTTTGACATATATTTTTATGTATGCTAATCCAAATTTTTATAGGTCATGATGCCGATGAATCTGCAACATATATATCTGATTGGATGAATAAAGAGAGAAAACCGATTTACTTGGCTCCATATTACAAAGAGTAAGTCTAGTACTTTTTTAGTAATATTGTCTTTGTTTAATTATAGAGATAAAAAAATTCAATATTGGTGATTTCATCGATATTGATGAAGCTGATTGTATTGATACAGGGAACATTGGATGCTTGCTGTATTAGATATCGTTGAGCATAATTATGTATATTGGTTTGACCCATTAGGATGCTTACAGCCTCCGGGAATCAAAACTTTAATTAATACGTGAGTTCATGTCTATTTTTTTTCACATTGTCCACGTAAAAACTACATTTGTACTTGTAGAGCTCTCACCTTTTTTTCTTTTTTCTCTTTCATTTTCCTTATTTATTATAGGTCTATACGAGTATACGGTTATAGTGGAGGCACTAGAAAGAGTACAAAATTGCCGACGTGGGTGAAACTTGGTGTAAGTGTTAGTAAAAATGTGCTGATTTTTTGCTTTACTTAATACGCATAACTGCGACTTTTTCATTGATTTTATTGTGTATGTTGTTTTAGTGTCCTCGCCAGTCAGGTATGCACGAATCCGGCTATTGCATAATGAGGTACATGATTGAAATTGTCACTCGTGCTAATCCGATAAGAGCTATAGATGAGGTGAGAACTATTGTTTGACATATATTTTTATGTATGCTAATCCAAATTTTTTTAAAAAAAATTACACGCTTATTTTAAATTATATTCTTATATTGTCTAAATTGTTTGGCTTCCAGTATTTTCAAGACACTATATCATATTCTCAAGAGGAAATCGACGAGGTTCGAGACTTATGGGCGGACTACTATCTTAATATTTAATCTTCGGATGACAATTTGTAGTCATAGATTTTATGATGGATTGGATGTATTGATATATTCGGAGTACACTTACGACGATTTACCATTTAATTATTATTGATAATGAAATGATGACTTTTCAAAGATGAAACATTTTTGGGTTACGATGTTACGAAATCAGCGTTTCTCAGTTACGATGTTTATGTGTAAATGAATTACATAACGTTACTTGGATGTATATTGCGAGATAGACTTCAGATCAAAGGAAAATAGATGTCAAAGCATGTGAATTAAACATCTGATACAGGGAGCAGATGTCTATTTTACTTAAATAGACATCAGAGTTTTGAAATAATATGATGTGCATAAGTTACATACACAACGGATATTTTAAAATTTGATGTCTATTATATTAATAGACATCAGTTTTAAAACTGCTGTATAAACTTTTCACAATAGATGAGTGCTAACTTAACATCAGTTGCGCCTATGATGTCTGTTAGTCTAAAAGTCTGATGTGTATGACAACATTTGTAGTAGTGAATCCCATTGCTTTACTAATGCAAAAACAATGGCAGAATCATTGTATTGTTGATGTGAGATTAATACACATTAATTGACTAATAAATTGTATTTCCTTCCTCTTGTTCATTTGTTTGATTTTCATTAAAATACTTCTCACAATGAATATAAAAGGAAAACATAAGAACAAAACGAAGGGAGTAAATAGGTAAGTCTCGAAAGTAGTAATAACTACAAACTCTTTATTACATGTTCGCCACAAAAGGTAAAAACGATTGCTAATTAAAACTAAAATCCAATAGAATTATCAATAATGATATTCATAATTAACTAGTACGTCGATCCCACTGTCATTAGCATACCAAGATCTCTTACAGACAGACAACCTGTGATCTTACAAACATAACAACCACAGTCAATGGGGAATAACCACCAACGATCTCCTCGTTGTATTACATGATGTATAAATCAGTAGAAGCTAATATATCAAAATAGCTTGATAACATTAAAACAATGTCTTTATTAAAATATAATTGAATTATAACTTTTGAAACAACTATAAATCAAAAGAGTTTGAAACTCAAACCAGCATCAATATCATCACCTATGGATATAACTTAGTGATCGGGAATAAATTTTCACTAGCGATATAATACACGAACTTCACATGCACGAAGATTCAATATCTCAAATTAGCAACTCAACCATAATAGAACTACGTGCAGCGAGGTCATAACTTAATTAGTTATGCGTGCACAGTAGACCTCTCTTCTGAATACGAACTCGACTGCATCCTTCTTAACACGACAATGACTTACATAATACAATATCTATGTTTATGACAAACTCCTTAGCAATACAATGCCGAGTTCAACAACCAATGCATCTTAATTGTAAACATCAACCTTTTAGTTCATGGCGACAACCTAATATATATATATATATATATATAGATGGAAGATCAAGGATGTTTGGTAAGGATTGGGAAGTTGGGAAGTTTTGTTTGTGTCCAGTGATTGTGTATTAGATGGGTGGCTTAGATTGATTTTGGCAAACAAAAAAAAAACAAAAAAAGGAGGATGTCAGTAAACTGACAGCAGCAGTGGACAGAAGCAACACTCCCCTCAATCAAACTCTCATTCCTTACAACTCTCACTCCTTACAACTCCATGCTCCCTCATCTTCATCTTCATCCATCGAACAAAAAAAAAGCATCATCATCTTCAAGATCCATTCATTCATTCAACAAAAAAACATCCTCATATTCAAGATTCATTCATTCAACAAAAAAACATCCTCATCTTCAAGATTCATTCATTCAACAACCAAAAAGTTTCTTCATCTTCAAGCTTCATTTATCCAACAAAAAATAAGAGCTATACATTTTGACATTACGCTTAAAATGAGTGTGATTCTACGATATAATGAGTGTGATTATACAACATGTTGAGTGTGACTATACAACTTAAAGTGTAACTCTTGTATCACATTTTTTTTGTATCACACTTAAAGTGTGACTATACAACGTAATGAGTGTGATTCTACAACATAATGAGTGTGACTATACAACATAATGAGTGTGATCATACACCAAAATTGAGTATGACTATACAATATAATGAGTGTGATCATACAACATAATGAGTGTGATCCTACAACATAATGAGTGTGATCCTACAACATTATGAGTGTGACTATTCAGCATAATGGGTTTGACCATACAACATAATGAGTGCGACTATACAACATAATGAGTGTGACTATACAACATAATGAGTGTTTTCATACAACATAATGAGTGTGATCATACGACATAATAAGTGCGACTATACAACCTAATATGTTTGACTATACAACTGAAATCGTCAAATGAAAAAAAATAAGAACATATCCATTTACAAATTTCATTCAATCAACAAAAAAAATCCAAATATTCAAGATTCATTCATCCAACAAAAAAAAGCTTCTTCATGTTCAAGCTTCATTCATCTAACAAAAAAAATAAGAACAACTCCATCTTCAAGCTTCATTCATCCCACAAAAAAAGAGCTTCATTCATCCAACAAAAAAAAGAATATCTTCATTTTCAAGCTTCGCTCATCCATAAATTTCGTATGAAAAAATCTTCATATGAAAAATAAATACCTTAAAATTTTTGATATTTTGAAGTAGGAGCTTGCTTACGAATATCGTTCAAGGTGAAAATTCTAATTTTGATTAAAATTGAGGTTGATTTTGAGGGGAAAATGAAGAAATGAGAGTTTTGGTAGAGAAAAAATGAGGGAAAATGAATTTGAATTGAATGAGGAAGATGAAAGATGGAGAGTGAGTGATGTGAGAGAAAGTAGAGTGTTGCTCCTCCCCCTGACAAACAACTTGTTTCCTCCCTTTTTTAAAAAAAAAAAAGGTTTTTCTATGGGATACCCCTCAACTATTGACTTTTCCAAGTGGTACCCCCGCCTTTTTCAAATTACATGGTGTACCCCTAAACTTTGTAAATTACTTTATATAATAACCAAAATTTTGATTTTCCGATGAAAATTTCTCAATTGATGATGTAAATAGTGATTATTCCCTAATTGACTTTCATCAACCATGATATATTTCTTCAATTTGCATCTTTTACTCGAATAACTCCATTCCACCACACTACTACATAGGGGTGATGAAGGAATTGAGGTTGAAGGATTTAAAAGAGTGATGTAGAGACGTCGACATTGACCAACAACAGAGGTGCGTTGTGGTGAACATTTAGTGGCTTGGTGAATGGTAAAGAAAGAGAGGTGGTTTGAAACATTAAATTGGATTGATTAATATGTTAATTATTCATTTACAAAAAAAGATTGTAATGTACTTATCACTTTGGTTATGATATGGACTGATAAGTAAAGTTTAGGGGTACACCTTGTAATTCGAAAAAGGCGGGGGTACCACTTGAAAAAGCCAATAGTTGAGGGGTACTCCATAAAAAAACCCAAAAAAAAAGGAATCTCAACCATCCATCCATCTTAAGATAGATGAAGGGATAGGATGAAGAGTCATGGACTTCCGGGAATTTATAAACTTCCCTGAACCCTCCTCTCTCTCTCTTTCTATATATATATATATATATATATATATATATATATATATATATATATATATATATATATAGAGAGAGAGAGAGAGAGAGAGAGAGAGAGAGAGAGAGAGAGAGAGAGAGAGAGAGAGAGAGAGAGAGAGAGAGAGAGAGAGAGAGAGAGAGAGAGAGAGAGAGAGAGAGAGAGAGAGAGAGAGAGAGAGAGAGAGAGAGAGAGAGAGAGAGAGAGAGGTTCAGATGAGTCCTTCAATATATTTGAGTCCCTAAGTCGTTATATCATTCATTGGATGGTAATTCAATGGATGGATGAGATTTCTTGGAGTAACAAGTTTGTAACATAATTACTTGGAGTAACACACTATATTTACAAGAGTAGAGAGAGAGGTTCAGATGAGTCCTTCAATATATTTGAGTCCCTAAGTCGTTATATCATTCATTGGATGGTAATTCAATGGATGGATGAGATTTCTTGGAGTAACAAGTTTGTAACATAATTACTTGGAGTAACACACTATATTTACAAGAGTAACAAGTTTGTAATGTTGGAGTAACATCATTCATATGTTGGAGTTACAATGTTCCTTTAATACACAGTATCTATTAGAGTAACAAGTTTGTAACGTTAGAGTAACATCATTCATACATTAGAGTATCTATTAGAATAACACAAATAGAACTGTATATTAGAATAACACAAATAAAACTATTGTTAGAGTAACATTAGTCATACATTAGAGTAGCATTAGTCATACGTTGGAGTACCATTCTTCTACGTCAAATCCACTAGGTGTGATAAGTTGCTGGAGTAACATTAGTCATACGTTAGAGTAACATTAGTCATATGTTGCAGTAACATTCATCTACCCCTAATCAGGGAGGACTCACGGACTCAATATATATAGAATGACTCACCTAATCTATCTTCTATATATATATATATATATATATATATATATATATATATAAAAGATAGATTAGGTGAGTCATCATTCTATATATATATTGAGTCCGTGAGTCCTCCTGGATTAGGGGTAGATGAATGTTACTTCAACGTATGACTAGTATTACTCTAACATATGACTATTGTTACTCCAACAACTCATCACATCCACTGGATTAGGGGTAGATGAATGGTACTCCAACAATGGGTGCTTGGTTTACTATAAAGTTCTATTTTTGTGACTCTAATAGATACTCTTACGTATGAATGATGTTACTCCAATGTTATAAACATGTTACTCTAATAGATACCGTGTATCACAGGAATATTGTAACTCTAACATATGAATGATGTTACTCCAAGGTTACAAACTTGTTATTCTAATAGATATTGTGCGTTATTCCAAGTAATTCCATTACAAACGTGTTACTCCAAGTCATCTCATCCATCGATTGAATTACCATCCAAAGAATGATATAAAGACTTAGGGAATCAAATATCTAGAAGGACTCATCTGAACCCCCGGCCCCTAACCGACCGAAAGTTTTTTTTTTCTTTTTAAAAGTGTATGAGCTCCTAAAAGTGTAAGTGGAGCTTTATAAAATTGTAAGTGAGGTTCGAACGGTTCACACCTAAGTTGTGGTTCGGACGAGTTCCTAATTAAAAGTGTATGAGCTCCTAAAAGACAGGGATTAAGAGCTATATATATATATATATATATATATATATATATATATATATATATATATATATATATATAAGACAGAGGGATTAAAAGCATCCACAATGTAGAGGATGGATCATCCTTTTAACCTTCTCTCTTCTAAGAGGAGATCCTCTACATTGTGGGATATATGTTGAATGTCCTTTTAGCGAAAGGATTGGAGTTACTTCCTCTAATTTTAAAGGATTTTAGAGCGCACACAATGTAGAGGAGGGTCGCCTCCTCTTATTTTTTTCTCTCTCCTTCTATTTTTGTGACACTTCATCCCCTCTTTCATCCACCTCATTTCTCACTATCTCCATCCTCCTCCTCTTCCTCTCTTTTATTTTATCTCCACATTGTAGAGGATCATCTTCATTAAATTTGATATTAACTTTAATTATTTTATTTATAATTTAATACTATGAATCAAATATTGTTATAATAATTTACAAAATAATAAATTTAATTCATAAAAAGACTACTTAATAAAATTCATAATTAAAAACATATAAATTTCATAATTAATAACACAAAATACATGAAAAAAAAATATGAAACTTATAAAATTAAAATGTGATACATATTATAGGTATATATAAACATACTCTTATTCATATTGTAGTATATGGAATATTGATTTTTTCAATTTTTAGAGTTGAATTAGAAAAAATAAAAAAAATTGAGAGAGAGAGAGTCAACAACTCTTATAAGTTCATAAGTTCCAGTGTTAAAGTTACACAAAAGGTGCTTAAAGCTACACGAGATGAGTGTTAAAGTTGCACTTTATCACTTGAAGTGATAAAAGGGTTGAATGTTATAGTTACATATCAATCCTGAAAAAATGCAACTTTAACGTATGTCATCTGTAACTTTAATATAAACTTAATTACATATGATGAACTTATTTGATCCCTTATCTCTCTCTATATCTATATATATATATCTATATATATATATATATAGAGGTAGGTTCAAATAAGGTCCACAATTTTTTTAAGTCTATATTGAAGTTACTGATGATATACGCTAAAGTTGTATTTGTATATATATCAATTTTGAACAAATGCAAATTTAGCGTATGTCATCTGTAACTTCAATATAGATTTAAAAAAATTGTGGACCTTATTTGAACCTACCTCTTATGAATATATATATATATATAATACACATGGCATGAATGAATTGAGTAATGGGCACAAGGGCCTATACTCTTATTCCTCTAAAATTAGAGGAAGTATTCAACATTTTCTAAATAAGAGGATCCTCTATGTTGTACCCACATTGTAGAGGACATCCTCTTATAGAAGAGAGGGTGTTAAAAGGATGGTTAATCCTCTACAATGAGGATGCTCTTAGAGGAAAGTAAACATTGGCTCTTGTGCCTATCAACAAATCATTATTAACCATATAGACAATTATTCTTTTATTTTTTATTTATTTTATAAAAGCTAATAGTGTCATCAAAGCTAAGTAAAACAAAAAATAAAAAATAGATGGAAGAAGATCCTCTCTATTATATGAAAAAAATGTGAGGATGAGATGAAGATATAAAAAAAAAAGATGAAAGAAAGAGAAAATGAGATGTACAAATTGAGAAAAAGAGACAGACAAATTTGACAAAATAAGAGGAATACAATCTTCCCTACATTGTGGATGATGTAAGTAATTAAAAATCAGAAATACCTGATCAATGGAAAAGTAAGTCCACTTCTGAAGATGGCGTGAAAAAAGAAATTCATCATTGTGGCTTCCTAAAGCCAAGCATCTAATGAAATCCATTAGGCCATACCCATACCCGACTCCAGTAAAATGGACATACACGTACATCCTACATATTATATTATATACACTGTTAACTTTTGCAATAATATATATTCATACCAAACGATAACCAGTACTCCCTCCCCACCACATTGATATTCCCACTTTGACTTGGCACGGTGATTAAGAAGAAAAATATAGAGAGGTATAAAGAAAGGTGATAAATTGTTGGATGGGGTTTAAGATGTCAAATCACAAAAATAACCAATAAGAAGAGAGTATATTGGATGAATAAGGAAAGTTTTGAAGTGGGAAAATCATAGTGGAGTTTCCTTTTAAGGAAAGTGGGAAAATCTTAGTGATGGGGAGGGAGTATTAAAATCTTTTACGAGGTACGGAGTAATCTATATAGAAGAAAAAAAATTAGACAAAATTTCATGAGTAAAAATTTACTAGCTGCTCCATCCATAACTTTTTTTATCTTTAAAATGACCCTAATATTATTCTCATTAAATATAGTTGGTATTATTATTATTATTATTATTATTATTCTCTTTAAATAACCTTAATATTTTAATCTTAAAATAAATGTGGTGATAATAGACACGTATGAATTTTTTTGTAGTTGTAATAAATGTGGTGCAGTGTAGATATATAATCTGAGTTGTATTAAAAAATCAAATGAATTGAAAGCACCAAACAAGGAGGGTATATGTATGGAGGTGGTTAAGTAGATAGATACTCGTACCTGGCAATGGTAACCAAGCTGTAATAACCAAAGAGGATGTCACTTTGTGAGTCAAGGAGCAGGACAAGAGCGGCTATAAACGCCAATAATCTCAGTATTACCTCCACTTTTACCAAACTAATCATGTTATTCTTATTATACCCCATTTTCATTTTCAGACTTAATTAGCTTAGCTTAGCTTGCTTGAACATGGAAGTATATGACTTGCTTGGACTTGACTGACTGACTGCCTTCCCTTATTCAGTTGGGGAAAGGGAAAGTGTGGAAGAGGCAGTCAATCATATCACGCACTTTTGATGTTTACGCACGTTGCAATATGTCCTTCACTTATTATTTAGTTGTACGGAGCATGCCCTTAGATTATTGGGAAAAGGGAAAGTGTGTAAGGACACATGAAGTTACGGAGTGGCTGTAAATCATTTGATCTTTATAGATGTGGCAATATGGCTTTTATTGTTGCGGTAGCACTGTGTAAGAGTTGATGAGGTGTCAACCGGGTCATTCATGGATCGGGTTAAGATGGGTCAAGTTATTTCGGTTCGGGTTTGAATGAGTCAGTATACTTAGACGGGCTGGGTCGGGTTTACTTGGTGTAAAATTCGTAACAGGTCGGTTCTGGTTCGGGTCGGTGATCTAATCGGGTTTATTCGGTTCAATCATCGGGTCTTCCATGGATCAGTTGAGTCACTTTAGTTTATTTTCGGGTCCTGTTTTAAAAATAATCGAGTCAACCAATTAATCGATAGGTTATGGTAAGAAAATAAATCCGATAAATTTGGGTCAGATAACAAGTCGGGTCAATTTTTTTTTTTTTTTTTTTTTTGTAAAATTTAAGTATATTGATAATTCATTTGAAGTATTTTAATTACATGACCATAACATTGTGTCATTCACCCAATACTACTACCACTAGTAAAAAATTACCCTTTGGAACCGGTTGTAAATTACCCTTTGGAACCTTTTTTCGTAGGTTCTACTGCCACAGATTCCTTAGGTCCATAGCTTTGGAACCGGTTGTGGGAAGGTTCCATAGATAACCTTTGGAACCGGTTGTTGGCGGAACCGGTTCCAAAGGGTATACCATTGGAACCTAATGTAATTACAACCGGTTCCAAAGGGTGTATCATTGGAACCTATTATAATTAACAACCGGTTCCAATGGTGTCTCATTAGAGCCTATTGTAATTATCAACCAGTTCCAAAGGGTGTACCATTGGAACCTGTTGTAATTATCAACCAGTTCCAAAGGGTGTACCATTGGAACCTGTTCTAATTCACAACCGGTTCCAAAAGGGTGTTTCATTGGAACCCATTGCAATTCACAACCGGTTCCAAATGGTGTTAAATTATTTTTTAAAATTGGATATTTAAATCCACGACAATAGTACATAAAATATAATCAACGCACACCACTAATATAGTTACAAACTTGATGAATTAGTTAAATAAAAGATTGCAAGAAAATTGAAAAAATAATATTTTAATTAATATTAAACTGCAAATTACAACGTATATCGTCATCGTATATACTGCAATCCTCTTCACATCAATTAATCGGTCATTCACACATCATACATACTAGCTACAATCTTCTTTATATTGGTGGTTTCTTCCTCGGAATAAGGAAGCTCTCCTCCCCTACACCTTAGTAGTCTCTTCATCTTGTAGAAAAATAATTAAATGAAGAGAATTGCGACGAATACTCACTTTCATTTTTGTTAATGCCTCTACTCCGATAAGATCATACTACAATCTATCATCTTAATGGAAAGGAGAATTTCCACTTGAATGATGTTGAATAGCAAGTTCATGATTCTCCTTTCGAGACCTGTTGGAAATAATGTTGGAAAGGAGAATTAATCGGTCATTCACACATCATACATAATAGCAAGAAATATACATGAAACATCTTAGAACCTGAACACGCAAATAAGAAATAATCCGCAAAATAGTACTCCAGTACAATTTAATATTTCATAAAGCAAAAAAACAATTTGTTATCATAACATAAAGATACATAAGAAGAAGACTAAGAGACCTTGATACGTATGATACTATCAATCGTCTCTCTTTCTTATCACTGTCATTCCCTACTTCAAGTAATAAGGTATTCACATGTGCCTGATAATAACCAAAGGCACGACCTCTGGCAACTTAGTACCTAAGTTCAACAATAAAAACAATGCATATAGCATAAAGCTAGCAATCACCTCTTTGCACAATTAGTTCACAGCCTAACGAATGGCGTCAAGCACATAATACTTCCTCTCATCCAATTCAAAACTTACACTTACTATAAACGGATTCCATCCAAATTTTACATTCCGTTTTTGTTGAAAAAAACTACCCTTTGTGCTTAAAACTAACCAATACCACCTACATTTGAAAAAAAAAACATCGGATACATACCACAAACCCTCTAGCCCGCTTCCTATCAATGGCGAAAGTAACGAACAAACCCTACGCTCCGCACTTCTATCAATATCTTAACTATGAATCGAATCATCTCACTTATATACCGACGCCAATAAAATTATCACTCCTCATGTCTCAACCATTTGTTTATCTTTATTAAAAAAACATGGATCAAACCACTTATAAGTTATAAGCAACAAAATAGCAAACTTATAAGAGTGTCATGTCAAACTCTCAAACTAACATAATCCCTCCAATTGACAGCATATGATGATGAGTGATGTCGCATGATGCTCTTGCTTTCTCATTTGACAGCGTCCCTACCACCAACATCAACTCTCCCACTCCCACTATTATCCTGAACACCAACCAAAACACATTCATTCATTCATTCATTCATATTACTCCTAAGTCCTAATACTTCTCAAATCTGATTTAATTTATTGCTATCATTAAATGAGTTGTTAGACGAAAAAGAAAAGAGCATGTATGCACGCACGTATCAAGAGATAAAGAGGCATGCAGTGGTTAAGTGGCGATGAGGGGACGCCTTATGATACTCCGACGACTCGGAGAAGAAGCAGGAGCCACCACCAAAGAAGTTTGCTATTATGTGGGCTAATGCCAACAGCCCTGCTGCAGCAATTCCTAGTTTAAACGCCTCATGACTCGGGCCTCTACACTCGAATATCCACAGCTTCAGATGCTTTACCTACTCCATCATTTACATACATACATACATACATATATGACATACCACGTCTACGTATCAAACTCAACTCGATCACATAATATAATTAATTAAATAATTAGCATGTATTTACACTACCTTATCTGCGGCCATTTTTGCTTCAATGCCGCATATCCCCGCTCCAATATCCAATGCAATGAAGATTAGCCACACAAAAAACCCTGCAATTTTTGCCACTACACACACAAGATATATATATATATATATATATATATATATATATATATATATATATATATATATATATATAGTGTATGTCGGGACCTTCATAGGGGCATATATATATTTGTGTCAGACCAGAGGTTCGCTCAACAACACCAAGCTAGCTTGCTTAATTATGGATGAGCAGCAACTTCATAGTAGGAGTAGACAATTCAAGTTGGTAAAGAATGAGAATAGGGAGGGAGATGTATGTATATATGAGTGATATGGGTAAGCTATATGTTTAAATGATCGAGAAGGTAAACATTTAGTCAAGATGTTTTCAATCAAGGGAGCACCACAATAATAAATGTTAATTATCACTTCTTAACTATCTAATTCATGAAGAAATGCATTTCAACAGCATAACAAATATAAAATCCAAGCTTTTAGAACAAAATTAAACAAAGCATATATTAAAACATAAAATAACAGAAATTAACCTGATATATCGGGTGTCTCGCGCATCCTCCTCCACGAGCAAACTCCGTCACTCCTGCCCAACTCAAGTAATTAACAAAAATCAAACCATTAATATGTCAAGTAATCAACAAAACATCCGACTAAATAGAATCTGAAACATCAAAAATCAAATAAGCGATATTCCTAAACGATAACCCGTGCAAATCCCATATGCATCCTCTGTCTCCTCCATCCTTCGTGTACACCACCGTCGTCGTATAAATGACCTTAGCTAAGTGACCACCTTCGTGTGCCCAGATGCGAGTTAAAATACCATCTAAAACAAACATGAAGAACAGATCAAACGAAACACAAAAACCCCTAAATCACCTGGAAACCCTAACTTGGAGATCTGGTACTGGCGTCAACGAGAAGAAAGATGTGACTAGTTTCATCGTTGTCATCATCGATCACTTCATCGGCTTCGACCCTTAATTTCATCATAACGCAAATCACCATCGAGCATTATTTTTTGTGTTGTTGATGGATTTATTTCAAATAAAATTGAAAAGGAGAAGATGAGAGTAAAATAGGAAATGGAGAGTGGAATACCAATTTGCCGCATCCATCTACTATCAATTCTAGAACTAATACAGTGCATACGGGCTAAAGCTCTATTCACCACCTCCCTCTTTACATCTTGTACTAAGCTACTAGGTATCACCAATTTGAGCTCCAATCTACATATATTGCGCTCCTGCCAGATTCTGTAGATCAGCCCCACAACCGCGGCTACAATAATGATTTGGCCCGCCATTTCACACACCAACCCAGTATATTACTATCAGGCATGGATGTTAATAGCCAGTTTTGTAACAATATGTAGCATTTCTTGGAATACTGACACTCAAAGAACATGTGTCCTGTTGTTTCAGGATGATTCTGGCAAAGCATACAAGTATCCTCCTACAGGAAACCATACCTTCTCAGTCGCTCCTTAGTCATGACTCTGCTGTGAGCATATAACCACCCTATAAAGGCATGCTTAGGTACCACCATTTTACACCAAACAATAGGTTGTCACTGCACTTGTTCACTCTGTTTCTGGAGCCAGTTATATCCCTTATTGATGGTATATATATTCATTGTCCTGATTCCAATCACCTGCTAAAAGGAGATGCAAAGACGTTCTTGATAGAACATATATATTCTTCTCCAGCTACAACTAGTGGCCTGAGAGGGTGTATAATCAGTCCAACTCTTGCCCTTGAGATAAACAGCATCCACCCATTTAATCCATAGGTGCGTGATCCTTCTTTTTCCAGTAACCACCCGCTATATTTGGCTATACAATCTGTTCCGATCACGGAAACAATTAACCTGAAATGGACTCGGGTCCTACGATTACAATGCTTTCTTGATGATGATGGTGTGATTCCTTTTGATCCCTCCCTTCCCTCACTCAATGTTCGGACCTTCCCGGCGGAGTTGGCCTGCTCCCTGCACACAGAAAGCACAGGGCCAGATGTGTCCGGAGGAACCCTCTCCGATGCCTAAGTTAGTCCGTGAATAGCCTTTAGGAACCTTACTTGTGAGGAGCAAGGTGGCAGTTTTAGAGTGAGAGTCTAGAGAGAGAAAATTCAACCCTTTGTATGTGGGAAATGGCAAAGTATTTATACCTTTCCTCAAGAGAGAGGAAAGAGAAAGAGAGAGAGAAGGAGAATGAGTGGACGGGCAAGCGACACGTGGGTTCACCTTGTCCACTCATTTCCTTTTACCTTAGGCAAATGACGGAGGGGTTCTTGGTCTTCCCATGGCCCTGCCTGGGGCGAGAGCGCCCTGGAGACTGGCAGGCAGGGGGTCTAATTGCCTTGGCCAGCAGGCGGCATGGCCTTGTTGGGCAGCGGAGCGACTGAGGTCGCCTATCTTGAGGTTTCTTAGCGATCTTGCTTGGTGGCCTGCTGGGCAGGCCTTTCTTTATTCTTGGGTCGGGCCATCCCGGGGCCTAGATGACGGGCGACCCGTGGCAGGCTACCGACCCCTATCAATTGGTCCTCGCCGGCTGAGGGGGAGCAGGGCTTCCCTTTAGCAGGCGACTTCTTGAGTGGGATGGCGGGAGGTTGACTTCTTGAATCCCACCTTGGCATTTAATGTGTCGCATGTTCCCGAGGGAAAAGTCTCAACTACTTCTGGGTATGCAAAGAGTTGGAATGTCTTTCCTCATGATTACTTTTCTTGTAAAGTGGTCTCTCGGGTTTCGTGCAAGACCGTCGATTGGCCGCTTCTTGCAAAAATGGTTGAGATGTCATTTAATGCCTTGCTCTTGCCCTTGTATAAATTTCGTCCTTGCTTGATCATTTCCACAATCTATCTTCATCTTTCTCTATCCCTCTTCAAAGAAATATGTATTGGGTGAGGAAAACAGTTTTTCGTTGTGGTGTTTTTGTGAACATCCTCTATTTCAGGGGACACCGGAGATTTAGGTACTCCAGGCTGGCTCATCTGATCCTTCGTCGTAGTAGACGGACTCGTTCTCGCCCTTCGCGGGTTACTAGGAGGAAATCTTCATCCAGGGCTGACAAGCGCCCCAAAAAGTCTTCGCCTCCTGCTGGGCCCATGCCCAGACGCTGCTCCCAGGCGGGAGGTTGCTTTTACAGGGGATGCCACAGATGTTTTCCTTGGTTACATCTAGAACAATTCGATCCTGACTGTTCTGAATTGGGCTCTTCCCCCGAGTCAGGTCCTTCCTCACCAGGCCCCCTGGTGAGGAAGGAGGACTATGGCTCCTCTGATGGTGTCAGGGTGGTCCCTTATGGCAGGGACTGAGACGAGAGCTGTCACGAATCCGAGGATAGTGAAGGCCAGGGCTACTCATCCGGCAGGGATGAAGGAGACGGCCCTGATGACCCATTTGAGCGTTCCGACAGCTAGGACTGGGGGTCCGATGCTGGCGGCTATGATAGCCCTGGGGACTACTCCCCAGGGTTTGATGATGACTAGGCCTGCCTCGTGCTCGCAAGTAGATTGAGCCGGAATATCAGGCTCCTTTTGTAATTTTCTTTTCTTGCCCACTCAGTTTGTAACCTTGGCCATTTTGGGCCTGAAGGATTGGAAGGACAATTTCTTATATGTACATAGTGCTACGGGATGGCGGATTCCTAGGCATTTCAGGAATCACGTCCACACCCGGTTGGAAACCCGCTAGGAGTATCACCCTGGAGTTGGGGGGAGAGCTCTTGAGATCAGGTTGACCCGGAAGGAAAAAGACTTGGTATAACGGTTTCCCTCTTCCGAGGACAGGAAAGGCTAATATGGTCCCAACATCTGGCTCCCCCACGCTGAGCTTATAGCGACTGATAAGTACCTGACCCGGGTGGGGCTAAACCCTGGTCTTAGTGCAGGTAGCTCGAGGATTCTGTCAGCAGTTGAATTTCCTTTGTTTTGTTTTATTCTGTGTTTACTCAACTATCTTTTTTATTTTAACCTTTCTGCAGACCTTGCCACTTGCCTCTGGTCAAGGAACGAGTTGAAGTAGCTTGGCCTGAACAGGGATTTCTCAACTTTTGTCAACCATCCTCCCCTTCCTTCTGAGTTTAAGAAGCAAAACCTGATGAAGTATGTGAAGAGTATATCAGTCAACAGAGCGAGGTTTCCTCCTCTTCCTCCCAGGCCGACTCCTACAAAGTCTGCAGGTCCAACTCCTACCCCCAGAAACGTGGAGGAGGAGGCTACATCAAAGACCACCCCTTCCCCTGTTGGGAGGCATGGAGGCCCCCTGCTGGATCTCACCCTCCCGAGGGGTCCATGCCAACCGAGTCGGAGGAGGCTGGGGAGGGAACCCCCCTGGTTGGTAGAAAAAGGAAAGGCAAGGAAACGGCGGACGCCGTCACGGTGGTTAACCTAGAAGCAGGCGCCAACACACCCGAGGCAAAAAGTCATGCTCGTGATATCCTCGACACCCTATTTTCAGAGGAAAACGCTGAGTTCCATTTTACCGCCGGCGATAGTGTCGACGTCTCCGCCTTGCTTTCTGACTCCAACGCTGTGTTGGCGGATCACCTTACTAAGTCCTTGACTTCCACTACCAATCAGGTGATTCAGTATATCCAGCCCACCTCCAGGGTGTTCCAAACTTCTACCGAGCTGGGGGCCCTTACCCGTTTGAGCAACGAAGATTTAGTCGTTACTCCTGGCCTCTCTCTCCCTGAACGCCTAGCGATGGTTGAGAGGGATGTTACCCTTATCGCCAGCTTGAAGGATCAGCTGGCAAAGTGCGAGGGCGACCTGGGGGAGGCCAAAGACCAGGTAGCGCGCTGGAAGGCTCAGGGTGAACAGGCTGTGAGGGAGGTAGCTGACCTGGAGGCAAAGCTGGAGCAAGCAAGGAAAGCGGTGGCTGAGTTGGAGCAGGCCAAGAAGGCTATTGCTGAACTAGAGCAGTCTAAGAAAAAGATTGCTGAGCTGGAGGACCGCCTGATCAAGGCTGACTCGGACCTCCAGAAGGCGCAGGGGGACCTGAAGACACAGGGCGAGGAATAGCAGAAAGAGAAGGACACCATCATTCAGGAAGCCAACTCTGCAGTGGCGACGAACTTTAATGCTGGAGCCTCTTCCTCCTTACAGTTTGTTATGGAGGTTATTAGGGAGATGCTCCCAGACTTCGATGAGGATGCCTTTCAGGACCTCTATGCTGCCAAGAATGATGCTCGAGCCAACAGATCGCCTGAGGAGGCCACTGATCCTGATCAAGATGCCCCCAATGTTTAACACGCGGGGCAGTCGTCCTCTAAGGGCTCTTGCCCCTAACCTGTTGCGCCTTTGCTTCCTCGTTAATACTTTAATCTTTTTGCGCGCCGGGCCCTAATATGGCCGGCTGCCGGCTTGATGTAATATTTTAACTTACTTGTACTTGGATTTTTATTGCTCATCTTTGTTAAACTCTTCTGGATTTATTATGAATGTACTTTTGTGATCGTTTATGTTATCGCTCTTTTGGAGTTTGGCCTGACCCTGGCTTCTCGGCGAAGTCCAGGGGGCCTGCCCCCTGCCTGCCCAGAGGTAGGTAAAGGGGACGGTATTTTTTACAAGGTTGGGGTTTCCCAGTCCTTGTCCTTTTTTGGCACATGGGCCTTGGCCTGACACTGGCTTCTTGCCGAAGTCCAGGGGGCCTGCCCACTGCCTGCCCAGAGGTAGGCAGGGGGACTTTACGTTTTTTATACAAGGTTGGGGGATGCCCCCAGTCCTTGTTCATTCGGCACGTGGGGCCCGACATGACCCTGGCTTCTTTGCTGAAGTCCAGGGGGCCTGCCTCCTGCCTCTGGGCAGGCAGGCTGGGGGACTTAGGATTTTTGTTCGGGGTCCCTTTTCCTCGGGTTTTGCAACAAGGGGGCCCTCCCCCTATTGCCCCCTGCTCGTTGGTGTGTGAAATGCGAATTTGAACAGACAACGAGTATGAATTCGAGAGCCTTTTCATTTCTTGAAGAGAAAAAAAAACTTAAAACATCCATGGTCGGAGCCGTCGACATTCTTTCTTGATCGTTCT
Source organism: Agrostemma githago (assembly GCA_958450325.1). Classification (NCBI taxonomy): domain Eukaryota; kingdom Viridiplantae; phylum Streptophyta; class Magnoliopsida; order Caryophyllales; family Caryophyllaceae; genus Agrostemma; species Agrostemma githago. The sequence goes on along the minus strand of OY288255.1, from coordinate 21,938,105 downwards.
CCGCCAATTTTTGAAGAAAAACAAAAGAAAATTCCTTAGTGACTCAAGCTAGACACGTACCTCTTCAGGGTATCTATGTTCCAGTGGGCAGCCAGCTCTTGTCCTGCAGGGTGGGCGATCTTGTATGTTCCTGGCCTCATGATCTGGGTGACTTCGTATCAGCCTTCCCAATTGGCGATCAGTTTTCCATGTTCTCTTGATCTCCCAACTGCCTGCGTCTTTCTTAGAACCAGGTCCCCCACTTGGAAACTTCTTTCATTCACTTTCTTGTTGTATGCCTTCCTCATTCGTTGTTGGTAGGCAGCAATGTTAATGCAGGCCTCTCGCCTTACTTCACCGACCAGGTCCAGAGCCTCGGTCATTGCAGCTTCATTACTCGTCCTATCATATTGCTGGGATCCCAGGGTGAGGACTCGTGCTTCTATAGGCAGCAGGACCTCAGCCCCGTAGACCAGCCCAAAGGGAGTATGGCCTGTGGATTCCTTTATGGTGGTCCTGATGGACCATAGTACGCTTGGCAGTTCGTCCGCCCATCTCTTCTTGAGCTCATCCACCATCCTTTTCAGACCGCTTAGGATTTGCTTGTTTGCCGCCTCCGCCTGTCCGTTAGTTTGTGGATGGCAGACGGCGGAGTAAGCGACTGCTATGCCGTGGCTCTCTAGCCAGGCTTTCAAGGGGTCATTGTCGAACTGTCTCCCATGATCGAAGACTAGAACTTTGGGCAGGCCATACCTGGTTATGATATTCCGCCAGATTACCTTCCTGACCGCGGGCTCGGTAATGTTTGGGACTGCTTCAACTTCAATCCACTTAGTAAAATAATCGATCCCTACTATCAAAAACTTCCTGCCCCCAGTCGCAACAGTGAAAGGACCCAGAATGTCCATCCCCCACTGAGCGAAGGGGATGGGGGACAGAATCGGTCTGAGCTCCTGGGCTGGGGCGTGTATTGACGGGGCAAATAGCTGGCACTTCCTACACCTTCGGGTTAGATTTCTGGCGTCAGCGAGCAGGGTCGGCCAATAGTAGCCTGCCCTCATGGCTTTGTAATGGCCGCAGATTCCTGAATGTATGTCGTCTAATACCTCTGCGGCTTGCCCTGCCCCCAGACATTTGAACAGGGGAGATGAAAATGATTTTCGGTACAATTCTTCGCCCACCAGTATAAACCATGCAGCCCTGGCCGGCATTCTTCTTCTCTGGACTGGATCTTGTGGAAGGGTTCCATACTTCTTGAATCGAATGATTGGGGTCATCTAGTCATCAGACTCCGGCTCTTCAATGACGCTGATCGTTTGGCAGGGTGCGGTGGATTTCTCCTGAATTACATCTACCCATACCGATCTTCTTATATCCTGCAGACTGGAACTGGCCAGCTTTGACAGGGCGTCCGCCCGGTTGTTCTGGGACCGAGGGACCTGTTTGACTTCGTAAGATTTCAACTGAGACAATTTTTGTTTCACCTTTTCTAGGTATGCGGCCATAGTCTGGTCTCTGGCCTCGTACTCTCCATTAATTTGATTGGCAATAAGCTGGGAGTCTGTTGCCAGAACAATCCTCTCAGCCCCTGCAGCTTTGGCCAGATTAATGCCTGCTAGTACGACCTTGTACTCAGCCTCGTTATTGGACGCAGGGAAGGTGAATCTGAGCGTGTGCTCAAAATCTGCCCCCTCAGAGTTGGTGAGCACAATACCTGCCCTTGCACCGTTGGCTGTCGAGGATCCGTCAGTGTTTACTACCCACTCTCCTGCAGGTGGATCGTCCTCTTCTAAATGAGAACATTCTGCCAGGATATCTGCCAAGGCCTGCGCCTTGATGGCAGTCCTGGACTGGTATGATATTCCCAATCCGCTCAACTCTATGGCCCATTTTAGCAGTCTCCCGGATTTTTCAAACTTTTCCAGGACCTTTTCCAGGGGTTGGTCAGTCAGTACTACGACGGGATGGGCGTCAAAGTACGGCATGAGCTTTCTGGCTGCGATGACGACTGCGTAGGCTGCCTTCTCAACCACTGGGTAGTTCTTCTCTGCTGCTCCCAGGGCATGGCTCACGAAATATATGGGTTGTTGGGAACCTGCTTCCTCCCTTAGAATTACCGCGCTTAATGTTGAGTTTGTTACGGCAATGTAAAGGAAGAGCTTCTCCCATGCCACCGGCCTTGCCAGGGTAGGCAGTTTCTTCAAGTGTTCCTTCAACTGTTTGAAGGCTTCTTTTTGTTCATCTTCCCATTTGAATTGCTTATTTCCTTTCAACACTTTGAAGAAATGAGTTGATTTGTCGGCCGACCTGGCGATGAACCGTGCCAGGGCAGCCATCCTGTCGGTTAGGCGCTGGATATCTCTTATCATCTTTGGCTCTGCGAGGTCTAATACGGCCTAAACCTTTTTGGGGTTCGCGTCAATACCTCCGCCGCTGACCAAGAAACCCAGAAATTTTCCCGAGCGGACCCCGAAAGTGCATTTCTTGGGGTTAAGCTTCATCTGGTATGCGCGCAGGGAGGAGAAGGTCTCCTGCAAGTCCTTTAGGTGCTCCGCGTCCCCCTTGCTCTTTAAAATTGCGTCGTCGATGTAGGCCTCCAGGTTTCTACCCTTCCGATTCTCAAAAACCTTGTCGACCATCGCTGGTAAGTGGCGCCTGCGTTCTTGAGCCCAAACGGAATCATTTGGTACATGTATGTACCAAAAATGGTGATGAAAGCACATCTTACCCTGTCAGGCTGCCGGAGGTAGACTTGGTGATAGCTTGAGAAGGCATCCAGGAAACTGAGTGTGGTGTACCCGATGGTGGCGTCTACTAGTTGGTCGATCCTTGGGAGAGGGTAACAGTCCTTAGGGCAGGCCTTGTTAAGGTTTGTGAAGTCTACGCACATCCTCCATGCTCCCGAAGACTTTTTTACCATGACCACATTTGCTAACCACTCGGGGTAATCACAATTTTCTATAAAATCACCCTTCAAAAGTTTTTTGATTTCTTCTTTGATGGCCTGATCCTTTTCCGCAGACATGTTCCTCTTTTTCTGCTTTACAGGGCGGGCTTCCGGACTTATGTTCAGCTTGTGAACAATATGCGCCGGATCGACTCCCGACATTTCGTCTACCGAGTAGGCGAATACGTCTCTGTTATCTCTTAGGACCTTGATCAATTCTTCGCGATAGGAATCTTCCAGGTCAGCGCCTATGAGGACCTGCCTTCTCGGCTCCAGGTCCACCAGCATGCTCTCTCCCCTAGGTTCAAGGTAGTTCGCTGCCTGCTGGCCAGCTAGAATCTCCGCTTTCATGCTGGGGGAGCCGCTTGCCTTTCTCTTACCTTTTCGCTCTGTCTCGTGGGTGCACAGGGCCACAGAGTAACACTGCCTAGCGGACTCCTAGTCACCGTGCACCTTTTCCACCATGCCAAAATCCGTTACGTAGGCTATGGTTAGGACCCTGATTGATATATCAGCCTCAATTTCATCCAGGGTAGCCCTACCTATCAGGGCGTTGTACGCAGATTTCGCATCCACAACAACGAACGATGCCCTGATGTTCCTGGCTGAGGCTCCCTCTCCAAATGTCACTGGCAGGTCGATGACCCCCATTAGGAGTATGCCTGCTCCGCTGAACCCGTATAGTGAGCCGGGGGCGGGCTTGAGGTGCCTTTTTCTAGATTCATTTTGTCAAACGCGTCCTTGTACAGTAGATTGGTGTAGGCTCCTGTATCCACCATACACCTCCTCACAATGTGATTGCTAATCTCGAGAGACAATACCAGGGGGTCATTGTGAGGGTAGACTACCCGCCCTGCATCCTGGGGGGGTGATGCTCAGGGTCAGGCCCTCGGACTCCCTGCCTTCTCAGCATAGCATATCTGATTTCGCAACTCACGGATTTGTCTTCTTTGGCCTCTTTTGCTTGTCTGGCCTTCTGCATCTCCTGACACCACATGAATTACCAGGCGGTTCTGCACTGAGCGAGACTTCAGGCTTGTCTGCCGTCTCCTTCTGGTTCTTGTTTCTCGCAGCGTAGTTGCTCAGCCAACCGTTTCTGATGAGTTTCTCAATCTCATCTTTTAGGTGGCGACACTCCTCGGTGGTATGCCCGACGCAGTCATGGAACGTGCAAAATTTCTTTGGATCACCTTTTGGGCTGCGCGGCTTACTTGGGCGGTTCCACTTGGCTGTCTCTCTTTCTAGCTCAAAAATTTCGGCTCTCGATTTATTAAGAGCTGTGTAGCTGTCAAACCTTGGCTGATAGGCCACACGCTCTTTTCTCGGGGTGTCACCCTCCTCAGCTCTCCGCTTTCCTGTCTCACCTCTGCCGCGTCCACCCTGCGGTCCCCCCTGTGGCCAGGAAGCCCTTTGGGGGTATCCGACAGGTTCTAGAACTCCTCCTGCAGCATCAAGCCCTCGGCAATCTTTTGAGCCTCGGCCAGAGTTTCTGGCTGGGTACTGATCATTTGATTCTTCATCTCCCCCAGGAGCAGTGAATTTGTTAAAGCGTACGCTGCAGTTGGATCGTCGATCTCTTTGACCTGCTGGAAAGTCAGGTCGAACCTTTTCAAATAATCCCGGACAGTCTCGCCCTTCTTTTGCCTCAGAGTCATTAAGTCAAACCGGGTTAGCCTGCGTCTCTTGTTACCTGCGTATTGGTCCAAGAAAGCCTCGGCTAGTTCTATGAAATAGCAAATTGACCCTTGTGGTAAGTCCCTAAACCACCCTAGAGCCAAACCAACGAGGGTGGTTGGGAAAATGTTGCACCATACTGCATCATCTGTCTTGTACATGCCCATATGGCTCTCGATCGTTGGCGGCAAGATGATCCTACAGGTCGGTGGTTCCGTCGAACTTGACAGAGGGCATTTTGATCTTAGGGATAGGATGACCCTGAACCTCAGGGTGGAGCGGAGTTTTGGTAGGTCTACCCACCATCTTTGACCTGCTTCCCACAGAGTGGTAACCGTAGTCGTCCCATTCGCCTGGGGTCGGTTTCCCAATACTGGGGGAGCGGTGCCTGGGGGCTGCCTACTCATAGCCTCATCATCCCTCGCAGGGGAATGGCGCCTGGGCCGTTTCCTTCGGGGCTGCTCGAGGTTATCATCTTGCCGGTGCCTTGACCCTACTGGTTGTCCATGGTTGAGCCTTGACTGTAAGCTCTGGGACAACCCTGGGATCGCTGGGACTCAGCTGGCGTTAACCGAGAAAAGACCCCGCCATGCGTCTCTCCCAAACGTTTCGAGGCAGGCTCTCTGGGCCTCGTCCGATCCTGGAGATCCTGGGATAAGCCCCTCTTCTCGATGGCTGACGTGGACTCAGAGGTATGTATGGAGAATAGCTGCTGTTGGGCTGGCTGCCCTTGATTGCCGACGGTTATGCGCTTCTGGGCCTGCACATACCCCTGAGCGGTCTTTTTTGCTTTCTTCTGGGCATTCCTGGCGGCGGTCCACTTTGTGCCCCCAGCCCCTTTCATACTTTCAAAGTGAAGGTGCCTGGGGGTTGTGGCGATCCTGCCCACCAAGTCTTCTGGAGTAAATTCCTGATTGAGCATGGCAGAAAAGAAAGCTGCAGTTTGGGCAACCTGGGCAGGGGTGAGGTTCAAGCTAGGCCTCTGCTGACCCATCTGCATAGCTACAACTGCAGTCCCTTTGCTGGGCGCCCCTTGGAGACTGGCCCTCCCTACCCCTGGGATCGTGGCGGCGGGTGTTATCTCTGGTAGGGGCATGCCGTACAGGGGGGTCACCGGTGGTACCGTCGGACCCGCCCTAGAACTGGCTTCATTAATTTCAGGTATGTTTTTTGGTTATGGTTGTGTGGACATGACATAGGTCAACCCCGACGCGGCCACGCACGGGTTTGGGGAGGCGAATGAATCTCCATGAGATGGTCAAATGGAAATTTAAATCGAAGTTGGAGTCGCCACCGAATTTTATGGTTATTCGGAACCGTTCGAGCCCACTCTATGTCGTAGTGGGCCGTGTACAAAATACGGCCCATTTCCGATGTGAGAGTTTATTGGGCTCGTCCCTTTGCATATCGATATAGATGCCGACTTGAGCGGTTAATCGTATATTGATTGACTCTCGTTGCCAATGGTTTCGGACATCCGGAAACCACGGTTCTGAGTAAGGGGTGAGGGTACGTGTTGGGAAGTTCACTAAGAACACCCAACCCCGCCCGCACATTAGCGGCCTCTACTAGGATATCGAATGATGTTTTAATACGCGCGTTAGTAATACGATGAATGATATGCAAACATTGTTTTGCTAATCATGCGAGGAATTGAACGGGTTGCTAAGTCGGTTTAATGCATGAAAAATTTAACGTCAAAGTTGAATTTAGCATGTGAAGTTCGTTTTAGTATAATAAAACAAAAGATGAAATAAGAATGAATTTGCTACAAAATAAACAAACGAGTTAGTATCGATTTGTAAATAATAATATAGCAAATAAAATAAATATACGAGATCGAGAAAATAAATATTAATCGAAATCTGAAAAATATCGCTAAAACGCTGTTTTGTATAAAAAACGAAGTTCGAAAAAAAATAAAAAAAATGATAAAGGCGCGTCGTGGCAGTCGGCCGCGCGGCTCGCCCGGGATGCCGGCGAGTCGCGTATCGGTCTGTTTTTGAAGACGGTTTTCGAAAACTCGATTTTTTTATTAAACCGCGTATGAATATTGCATAATTTGTAACACCCCTGATTTTATAATTTAAAATTATAATTAAAGTTATATTCATATTTTTATTTTATTTACGATTTAACTCGTAATTCTAAAATTTTATTTATAAAACGAATTTATCGTTTAATCGTTTCAAACTCCTAAAATTCTATTTAACTCGGAAACTGTTCTTATATTTAAAACATATTTCTATTTTCTGTTTCGATTCATTTTATACATTTAATTTAATTCTTAACGAAAATCTATTTCGACGATTTAAATTCTAAATTCTTTTCATTTATTTATATTAAGCTCGAATTTCTATTTTCGGCTCGAAGTTCATTTATTAAAAAAATTCGTCAAAACATTTATTTCCTTTCCTCGAGAAATCAATTTAATTCACTTTATCGAAGATTTATTATTTATGAGAAATTTCTATTTCATCGTCTAATTATTTATTTCTATAAGCTTTGGTTTCGTCTCGAATAATTTATTTACTCTTTTTATTTGACGGCCCGATTATTTATTGATTTTATTAACTCAATTTAATTCGATTCGTGGGTGAGTCGACTTATCGTTACGGAATTCGTCTCGTATCCGATTCATTTAATTATCCGTATACTACGTATACTTATTGTCTCAGAATCCGTACACTTTCTTTTGGTAAATGGAATTCAACCCACTTCTTTATTCCACCTCTACACTTAATACGTTCGTCCCCTCTTTTTTTTTTTGTTGTTGCATTCACCGCTTCAAGTACACCTTCCCCTGTTCCACCGTTTCATTTCGTTTCCAATTTATTTTCCTCCCTTCATCTGCTGCCTTCATTATCTTCTCTATCCACCGTCTTCTTCACTCTTTTCGAAGGAAATCGGTCATCCTGCTGCTACTCATCCCTTCGCCTGATCTGCTGCTGCTGCGCTCTGTTTATGATGCTGCGCGTTCTGTTTATGCTGCTGTACCAGTGTTACTGCTGCAGCTGCGTTTGTCTCTCCGACCTAGCCACCTGTCTTCGTTCTTTTCGTCGCCTGAACTCGGTGAGCGATCTGTTATCCTCCTCTTCCTCTTCTGGTTGCTTCATCTATTCGTTTTCTATTCCTTTTTGCCGCTGCTATTGCTGTCCGTACTGCTGCTGCTTTCTTCTTCTTCTTCTTCTTCTTCTTCTTCTTCTTCTTCTTCTTCTTCTTCTTCTTCTTCTTCTTCTTCTTCTTCTTCTTCTTCTTCTTCTTTCCCCTGTTTTCTGTCCATTTTGTTATCGTGTTTCTGTTCCGATGCTGCTGCTTTTTCGTTGCTTCCCTCCTTTTCTTTTTCTCCTTTTTGTTTTGTCGAATTTCTGTCTTATGTCCGATGTTGTTGCGGTTGATTCGATGTGGGCAATATTGTTACTTCTGTACTTGCTGATGCTGCTGCGTCTGTTGTTGTTACGTGTTGCTGCTGCTATGTCGGTTCTCCTCGATCTGCTCTTTTCTTCCTTTTCTTCTTCTACTTGTTCTCGTTCCCTATTTCGTTCTGTAGATGTGTAAGTCGTCGTTTTGCCGATCGGTTTCTTTTCGTGTGCGTCTGCTGCTCTCATTCGTCTGATCTGAACTATTGCTGCCCATGTTTCGTCACTTTTATCGTGTAATCGGTCTTGTTTACTGTTGTTTTGTGCTGCAGCTTCTACTTTCGTTGTCCCCTTTCTTCTTCTCTATTTCTTGCCTGTTCATGCCATTCTTTTTCCCGTTTCGGTATCGGGTGATCTCGTTGCTTCTCCGGTAGCTGTAATGCTCATATTACTGCTGCTTATGTTGTCGGTTTCATTCGTTCGGTGGTCTGATTCCTCTGGCTGCTGTCCAGCTTCTAATGCGTGTTGTTTGATACAAAATGCAATTTATTTGGTGTCATTTTGCTAGTTATGTCATTTCAATCTCGTCTTGCTACTTGCTCATTTCCTTCTTCTTTATTTTGTTCTCCGTCCTTCTTCCTTCTGTCATTTCTGTTGCTATTGCCCTTCTTCTATCATATTTGTCAATTCGATTAAGTTCGGTCTTCATGCTTCTATTTTTGGCACATTATCGTTTCTCTTTCCGTCTTGTGTCGTATACGTCTCATTCTTTTATTTTTGTCTACTCGATTGTCGTGGCGAATCGTCACTGAAGACTAGCGGTTCTACAACTTGGAGCTTAAGGACGACATTTCTACTGATTTGAAGCCTGGGTTGATCAAGAAGAACGAGTACGAGTTTGTTTCGTTTTCGACTCAAGGTAACTTCGACATTTCTAATGTTGCTAAAAATATTATTTTTAAATCGTATGCCTTATAAATATTTTCACAAGTTTTCGATATCATTTTATAAATCGTTAGTAATTTAATTATTTACGATCGTTATAATATTTTGTTGATTATCGTGACACTAGTAACTAAATAATGTCGATTTCATATTTCGTCTTATTTCGTTAATTTATGACTTTCACTTAAAAATCGTATTTTTATATTTTAATCGAAATTCATATACTTGTTAATAAGTTAATTTTCGTTTTACGATTTATTCTAATAAATGAGAAAATAGTCGATTTGATTTTAAATATATTTTTAGTCGAGACTATTTTCACTAATAATTTCCTATTTGTTTTCAATTGACTATTTTTATTGAAATCCGTATTATTTATTAATAAAAGCTATTTATTAAAAATGATTTGAAATCTTTGTAAATCTCATTTCATTTATACAACTCTTTGACTCAATTAATTTCGATATCGTGTTTCTTAAAACATCTCTTTTCTGAAAATTTATAGTTTTAGCTCGATTTCCTAATTATTTATAAAATACTGTATATTGACGTATTATATTTTATTAATATTTTGATTAACGAATTTAGAAATATATTAAAGTTACGATAACGACGATAATAATAAAATGTTAATTTCGTTGGAAATGCTATTTTTATATATTTCACTTATTTTAATAAAATACGTATTTCTATAAGAATATTTCTATTTTAAGTAAGTTTCTAAAATTTGTAAGTTTCTATTTATGGAAAGTTTCTCTTTTAATAATAAAGTATTTATTCCTTTTATCCTCATAATGATTATATTTATCTTGAATATCGATAATGACTGTTTTGGAGTTATGGAATAAAGTCAAGTGTGGGGTTAGAGTAATATAATCTGGGGTTTACGGTTTTGCCATCAACTATAAGGCTAGTGTATCAGGAATCGGTACATTAGTTGTTGAACCGGGTGACAGGTATCCCGGGAGTTGTGTACATTTTGACCTTAAGCTTAGGCCTCGCAGTAAGTCGCCGTCATAAGTTGAACTGGGTGACAGGTAATCCCAGGAGGGGTGTGCATTGTCTTAAACTAGAGCCACGCATTTATAAGTCGCCGTCCTATTATGGTTGAGTAGCCTAGTTAGAGACCGAAGTTTGATTTGTTTGAACTAGGTTCTCGAAGCTAGTTTTTAGTATTCTCCTGGTGAAAGTCTGACCTTCTACACTGAATATTTCCATAACGCCATTTTTGAATATTTATATTATCGATTGATTTTGACTTGCAGGTTGGCAAGTGCTTTAAGTTTTCTTCGAAAGCTTATTTTTATTATATCATTTAATGTTTTCCGTTTTAAAGTATTTTGAAATAATAATACTATTATTATTTTCCATATGATATATTATGGCTGGGAGAACGTCCGAGTTACTCCCCACTGACGTGGCTGTTATGTTTATAACATGACAGGTATTTGCTGCTGGGTTTTGGGTGTGAGCTAGCGAGTAGCGTGGATCCTACTCTTCTTCCTTCATGTTTATTTATGGATTTGTATAAACCCGTTTGGAGATTTTACTTTTAGCCCTTTTGTAAAAACAGCCTTTGTATTGACTTACCATTTCTTTTAATAAGATATAGTATGTCAGTGTGTTTTAATCCCACTCTACAGTGTTTCCGCCACTGTATTGCGTTAGAATTTCTAGGGGATTATATAATTCGCACTCGATCTAATATTTTCGATATTCGTTATATTTAATAGTTGACTACGAAATCAATATCAAATATTCGGAATAGTTTTAGAAGAGATGTAAATTTTGAAAAACGTTTCGTAGAATAATAAAATAAAACGAACAAAAAAGCTAAAAAAAGACTCGGGTTTCAGGCCCGTGCGCGAGTCGCCTGGGCATGGCGCGACTCGCGTGCGGGTCTGTCTGATTTTATTTTTTGTTCAAAATTTGCTAATTTTGATAAATCGCGTACAAATATGAATTAATTTATACTCGATTTATGTTTTCGATATTCGTCGTACCCGATATTCGATTACGAAATCGATATCGAGTATTCGGAATGATTTTTAGAAAAGGGTTTTGTAAAAAAGAATTTGAACGAAAAAGATGTAACGATTTTTAATATCGTCGAGATTTTAATATAATTCTTTTTGATACAATATTCGATTATAGAGAATCGATATCATATTTTTAAGAACGTTCGATATATGAAAATAGTTTTTAATAATATCAATATTAGAAAATAAAATAAAAAAAGCGACGACCGACCCATAAAAAATTAGACGGACGAGGAGGAGAAGAGAAGAAAAGGAGAAATCGGGTTTTGTTACACCCTCAACCTACATGCTTCTGTTTACTCGGATCGGGGCTCGTCGGGACGTGGCTTGGGCACAAGAGCGTCGAGTAGATGTCGGTGAGTTATGGTGGTTCGGTTTGGTCGTGAAGGGTGTCGGGTATAGGGCCGGATTTCCTTCGGGTTTTGGGACGAGATATCGGTTCCTCGGTGCCTAGTTTTTATGCTTGTATGAATGTGTGTGTACGGATGTCGATTTCTATATTTGATGTTATGAGTGTATGAGAATAATTGATGTTGTAGCTATGATATTTTCTGATGCTAATTGATTGTTGTAAATGTGTGTGTGCAAGGGGCTATTTATAGGGAGTTCCCGACCTTGGCTAGGAGAGTTTGAACTACCGCTAGAGATAGGAAATATAGGAAGCTGTAAGGCATGAGAATTCCGCTTTCTTGTCAAGGAAGAAAGGGAACACGGCTGGAATATGCTGCTCGGCCGAGTGTTTGCACTCGGTCGGGTGTCTGAATCGGTTTTCGGATAGGATTCCTACTTGAGATCGAATTCCATCCTTAAATGGATTTGTTTAATATTTTATGTAGCTGATTTTTCGTAGGATTGGAGTATGAATCAGCCGTGTGAGGTATCACGGCTGACTCACGTGTCTCGGGAAAATCTTTGACCGGGTTTTGACTCGGTCGCTAAAAGACGGTTTTACCCCTGGTGCCGGAATCGACCCAAATTAGTCTTATTTGACTCGAAACGACCCACTGGGCCTGAATTTGAGGTTAGTTTTGTGAGATATGTACTCCATAATGAGCCCAAGCCAAATGCCAATGATTTTGAGCCCGTTTCTGAGTATTTAAGGCACGTTTGCGTCCGATCATCATCAGGTGTTTGTCGGAAACTGCTATAGACACCCGGCGGTCAAAATGTGGGTGTCTACAGAGCCCCCACTCTGACTGAGGCTTGGACAAGGCAAAAGTCAGAGTAGCTACCAGGCAAATCAAAGATTAGACCTGGCAGACTTCTGGTCGGGTCGTTTAAGGTCCATTAGACCTGCGTGGAGGGCCCGCCGGCCGGAGACTAGAAATGTACCTGAATTGATGATGATAACTCCGTTGGGAATCAGACTTGTCGTATAAGTCTATGCCGTTAGGGAGTTATGTGAATTGCGCGGTCTTGAATTGTACCTGTATAAGTTACATAAAATTTTGCATGCAACATGTAGGTGAAACAAATATGACTCGCGCTGGGGAATAATAAAAAAAAATGATTTTTGCTTAGTTTTGAAATCGAAGTCCTGAAAGCAGCTCACGTGCTAGGAAATAGGTTTTCAAAACTGAAATGGGTAGAAAAGAAATTTGCAATTTAAAAAGACCGAAAATTGACCTTGTCGAAAAGGGTTTTCTCAAATGGCTAAGTATTGCAAATTTTAAAATGAGAATTTGAAGAGAGAGACGTATCGACAGACTCGACGCTGGGCGTGACCGGACGAGTTGACAGACACGACTGGACTCTCGAGGGGTTGGACCGTGACTCGGTAGGGGGGTGGGCCACCTAACAAGACTCTTAAGTTGCGCTATTCCGTAGTCTAGACGAGTGGCAACATGGTCGAATCCTCGGAATGGGAAGGATGTGCTATCGGGGGATTGCAATAGTCTGTAATGAGACTGTTTTGGCATGACATGACTATTAGCAGTAGCAATGCCGTAGTCTAGTGCTCTTATGGATTTTTGATTTTTGGGTACATTTCCAAAGTGGGTATTGCCTCGAGTCCTGACAGATTCTTGTCTTCGACTGAGCCGAGTACTATGACACACTACAGAAAGGAGGCTAGATTTTTTGAATTTATATGGATTTTGTGAGTGGATGGAGGTTTTCTGCCTAAGAGAAGCCCCCAGGACGACAAAGCTAGCTGCTGAGAACATGACGGTGTCGTGACCGGAATGATGGTGCTTTTTGAATGTGTGTCAATGTGGGTGGTTGTGCCTCTGTTGAAAGGCTGCCTACGTATTCACGTATAGTGAAATCAAACCATGCCGTAGTTCAGTGTTGAAAGATATATTATGGTGCCTAGTCTAATAGGACTTCGTGTGTAACTAGCCATAGCAATGGTGTAGGCTAGGTGCATTCCCAGTGATGTCTTGATCAAAGGGCTAGAATGGTTAGGATATTGATCCTGTGACTGTGAGTGTTCTCCGGGGTAGCCCCCCCAGAGGTGGTGTGAGCTATTTGGGCATGTTCTATGCCGACCGCAAGTTGAATTCCCGTGTTTGGGGTTGGTAACTGGTTTGAATGAGAAGAATTGGGATGGGATTTTAACGAGTTTTGCTCTCGGGGATTTTAACGAGTTTTGCTCTCGGGGATTTGACGAGTTTTGCTCTCGGGATTGTGTATGATTAGGTAAGGGATTTGACGAGTTTTGCTCTCGGGTATTTGTATGGTGATTGTGAATTTTGTTATGTAAAGGGGAAGCCGAGTAAAATGGCTCGAACATTGATCGGGATATGTTTGATGATGCGGGATCTGGTTTCCATGTCTGGCCCTAATGGTTAGGGGTATCCTATGGATCTTGAATCCTCAAAATTCCGGGCTGTCTTTAGCCTGGGTCTCGGGAAGGTCTTGAGGGTTGTAATGTGGGAAAGCTAAATATGGTGTTAGTTGACCAGCTTGATTGTTTCTCCCTTATTGGATGGTATGAGTATTGATCTTGAGTAGACCGTTGACCACGGTTATGGGCATTTGAATATTTTTTGTTGGTTGACCTCTTAGCCCCGGTCTTAGGATCTTCATTTGTGTTGACCGTTCTGGTCGTGGATGCTTTTTTTTTTATGATGGCCTGCTTTTTTGTTTTGGCCTTTTGCTTTTTTTCTTTGGACTTTTGATTTTTTTTTGTCCAGTTTTTTTGTTGGTTAGACTAACACCGTAGGTAGGTATGGTTGATCTTGTCGGAGGGGTGTTTATTGTGGGAAATGGGCTTGCCTCCCGTCTTGAACCCAAACTAGGAGACTACCTAGATTCGTCATTGGATTCGATACCGCTCCTGCTAAGTGTACTTTTGGTGGCTTTCTATGTCAGACATGGAACAGGTAAAGGAAAACACGGGTCTCGATTTCCTGCAGTCATTATAGATGTGCCCGTAATAGTCACGTGCATGTGCTCACAGTGTATGACGGTGTTTATCATGTTCTCGGAAACACATAAGGAAAGTATATATGAGCAATAGAAAAGCTGATTTTATTGAATTTTGAAAAAGAGGACGGAATATAAATGACTCTGACTCTGACTCTGATTTGGAAATGAGGATGTAGGGAATCCTAGACTCGGACTTAGACTTAGACTCGAATCAAATCCGGACTTTCGGATGCTCGGTTGGTTGTTTCTTTTTTGGAAAGGTCTCTGATTGGAGAAAAGGACTAGTGCCACGACTCGCCTAAACTCGACTTTGCGCAAATGCAAGAGAGAGAGTCAAACTAGACACAGCCCGGAGTGACGGGTCGACAAAGACTCTTGGACCGGGATACTCGAACGTTGACCTGGACGAGGTAACGACCCTGGCTTGACGATGAGACTCAAGCTGCACGAGGGTGAGTCCGAAAATGGGGCGACCATGTTTGACTCGGGTTAGACTCTCCTAAGACAAATGTGTAGGGTGCGATTCTCGGGGTGACTGTGATTAATCGTTCCGTCGGGGAATAGCCCCCAAGTGAGACTAAGGACTCATATAGGACTCAGATGGTGTGGCATCTAAGTGGCTCGAAAGTGGGGTACGTGAGATAACACGTGTAAGACCTGATCCTTAGAGCAACCGTGATTGATCGCTCTGCTGAAGGGTAGCCCCCGAGTGGGACTGAAGACTTTGTTAAGACTCGAGTGTCGGACGAGTGACCCTTGGATGTAAGGATCACGAACCTTTTGTTATAGGGCTATGCCTTGTAAAAGTTCGACTCGGAAAAGACTCCTAGACGGGTGACTTGTGAAAGGTGGGCCTCCTTTAGGATCCAGCTGTGTGGGCTGGGCCCTGTTCGAAAGGAGGTCCACGTGAGATATTCCCCAGACTTTGGACTCGATTGGGTAGACGTGCCAACCTTCGTAGGAGTATGTCCTACGTAGGTGGGCCTTGCCTTAGTATAATAAGGCGGACTGAGATAGGGAGGAAATCTGTGATATAAGATCGACGGAGTTTCGACGCTAGAAGACCTTGACGATTTATGACACGACCCGACACGGCTAAATACGGGAAGTCCTAAAAAGAGGAAGGTTTTGAAATTGACTTTTGAAAGCCCGAGTAAAATCGGGGAGAACCGGCCCTTTTTTCGAAAAACGGAAAAGGTGGACCGGGTGACGGTTTTGAAAGTTTCGAAAATATTTTCGAGTTTTGAAATGGGCATAATACCGGCTAAAAATAGGCTTTTTTGAGTAAAATCGTGGATCCTAAATTCGGTATATGTCCCGAGTTTTGAAATTGGATATTTTGAAAAGGATGCAATTTTGAAAATGACGGTTTTTGAAAAAAGACTTGTAAATCAGGTAGCACGTAGTCATGGAAACAGTATAACGACGCCATGTATGCTCTAATTCTAAGTCTCGGTCAGTCTGAAAGGGTCTATACCAGTGTACACAGCCTGTCGAGAATCGGGGCGGACTTCCTAAGTCGAGTTGAGCTTAGAACATGCCGTAAAACCCATACGAATTGGCTAATGGACACCTTCGACATATCCAATTTGGACTACATCGATAGTATAGTGGGACGTTGGTCACCAGTACCGGCCCGGGAAAATATGGGGTTATGCATGAACCGTAAAACTAAAACGCGTATTGTACTAGTCAAACGATTTCTATTCGAGTCTCACCCTGAGGATGCTGAAGGTCAGTAACGTATCAGCTAATCCCCAGCGGAGTCACCAAATTGTGGACATGACATAGGTCCACCCCGACGCGGCCACGCGCGGGTTTGGGGAGGCGAATGAATCTCCATGAGATGGTCAAATGGAAATTTAAATCGAAGTTGGAGTCGCCACCGAATTTTATGGTTATTCGGAACCGTTCGAGCCCACTCTATGTCGTAGTGGGCCGTGTACAAAATACGGCCCATTTCCGATGTGAGAGTTTATTGGGCTCGTCCCTTTGCATATCGATATAGATGCCGACTTGAGCGGTTAATCGTATATTGAATGACTCTCGTTGCCAATGGTTTCGGACATCCGGAAACCACGGTTCTGAGTAAGGGGTGAGGGTACGTGTTGGGAAGTTCACTAAGAACACCCAACCCCGCCCGCACATTAGCGGCCTCTACTAGGATATCGAAAGATGTTTTAATACGCGCGTTAGTAATACGATGAATGATATGCAAATATTGTTTTCCTAATCATGCGAGGAATTGAACGGGTTGCTAAGTCGGTTTAATGCATGAAAAATTTAACGTCAAAGTTGAATTTAGCATGTGAAGTTCGTTTTAGTATAATAAAACAAAAGATGAAATAAGAATGAATTTGCTACAAAAAAAACAAACGAGTTAGTATCGATTTGTAAATAACAATATAGCAAATAAAATAAATATACGAGATCGAGAAAATAAATATTAATCGAAATCTGAAAAATATCGCTAAAACGCTGTTTTGTATAAAAAACGAAGTTCGAAAAATAATAAAAAAAACGATAAAGGCGCGTCGTGGCAGTCGGTCGCGCGGCTCGCCCGGGATGCCGGCGAGTCGCGTGTTGGTCTGTTTTTGAAGACGGTTTTCGAAAACTCGATTTTTTTTATTAAACCGCGTATGAATATTGCATAATTCGCACTCGATCTAATATTTTCGATATTCGTTATATTTAATAGTTGACTACGAAATCAATATCAAATATTCGGAATAGTTTTAGAAGAGATGTAAATTTTGAAAATCGTTTCGTAGAATAATAAAATAAAACGAACGAAAAAGCTAAAAAAAGACTCGGGTTTCAGGCCCGTGCGCGAGTCGCCTGGGCATGGCGCGACTCGCGTGCGGGTCTGTCTGATTTTATTTTTTGTTCAAAATTTGCTAATTTTGATAAATCGCATACAAATATGAATTAATTTATACTCGATTTATGTTTTCGATATTCGTCGTACCCGATATTCGATTACGAAATCGATATCGAGTATTCGGAATGATTTTTAGAAAAGGGTTTTGTAAAAAAGAATTTGAACGAAAAAGATGTAACGATTTTTAATATCGTCGAGATTTTAATATAATTCTTTTTGATACAATATTCGATTATAGAGAATCGATATCATATTTTTAAGAACGTTCGATATATGAAAATAGTTTTTAATAATATCAATGTTAGAAAATAAAATAAAAAAAGCGACGACCGACCCATAAAAAATAAGACGGACGAGGAGGAGAAGAGAAGAAAAGGAGAAATCGGGTTTTGTTACACCCTCAACCTACATGCTTCTGTTTACTCGGATCGGGGCTCGTCGGGACGTGGCTTGGGCACAAGAGCGTCGAGTAGATGTCGGTGAGTTATGGTGGTTCGGTTTGGTCGTGAAGGGTGTCGGGTATAGGGCCGGATTTCCTTCGGGTTTTGGGACGAGATATCGGTTCCTCGGTGCCTAGTTTTTATGCTTGTATGAATGTGTGTGTACGGATGTCGATTTCTATATTTGATGTTATGAGTGTATGAGAATAATTGATGTTGTAGCTGTGATATTTTCTGATGCTAATTGATTGTTGTAAAAGTGTGTGTGCAAGGGGCTATTTATATGGAGTTCCCGACCTTGGCTAGGAGAGTTTGAACTACCGCTAGAGATAGGAAATATAGGAAGCTGTAAGACATGAGAATTCCGCTTTCTTGTCAAGGAAGAAAGGGAAAACGGCTGGAATATGCTGCTCGGCCGAGTGTTTGCACTCGGTCGGGTGTCTGAATCGGTTTTCGGATAGGATTCCTACTTGAGATCGAATTCCATCCTTAAACGGATTTGTTTAATATTTTATGTAGCTGATTTTTCGTAGGATTGGAGTATGAATCAGCCGTGTGAGGTATCACGGCTGACTCACGTGTCTCGGGAAAATCTTTGACCGGGTTTTGACTCGGTCGCTAAAAGACGGTTTTACCCTTGGTGCCGGAATCGACCCAAATTAGTCTTATTTGACTCGAAACGACCCACTGGGCCTGAATTTGAGGTTAATTTTGTGAGATATGTACTCCATAATGAGCCCAAGCCAAATGCCAATGATTTTGAGCCCGTTTCTGAGTGTTTAAAACACGTTTGCGTCCGACCATCATCGGGTGTTTGTCGGAAACTGCTATAGACACCTGGCGGTCAAAATGTGGGTGTCTACAGGTTGATTTTTATGGGTAACTCGTGAGCACAACCAAATTCTTCCCCACAGACGGCGCCAAATTGTTCCGGTCACGGAAACAATTAACCCGAAATGGACTCGGGTCCTACGATTACAATGCTTTCTTGATGATGATGGTGTGATTCCTTTTGATCCCTCATTTCCCTCACTCAATGTTCGGACCTTCCCGGCGGAGTTGGCCTGCTCCCTGCACACAGAAAGCACAGGGCCCCGGAGGTGTCCGGGGGAACCCTCTCCGATGCCTAAGTTAGTTCGTGAATAGCCTTTAGGAACTTTACTTGTGAGGAGCAAGGTGGCAGTTTTAGAGTGAGAGTCTAGAGAGAGAAAATTCAACCCTTTGTATGTGGGAAATGGCAAAGTATTTATACCTTTCCTCAAGAGAGAGGAAAGAGAAAGAGAGAGAGAAGGAGAATGAGTGGACGGGCAAGCGACACGTGGGTTCACCTTGTCCACTCATTTCCTTTTACCTTAGGCAAATGACGGAGGGGTTCTTGGTCTTCCCATGGCCCTGCCTGGGGCGAGAGCGCCCTGGAGACTGGCAGGCAGGGGGCCTAATTGCCCTGGCCAGCAGGCGGCATGGCCTTGTTCGGCAGCGGAGCGACTGAGGTCGCCTATCTTGAGGTTTCTTAGCGATCTTGCTTGGTGGCCTGCTGGGCAGGCCTTTCTTCATTCTTGGGTCGGGCCATCCCGGGGTCCAGATGACGGGCGACCCGTGGTAGGCTACCGACCCCCATCAGGATCGTTATTAACTTTTTATTTCGAATGTTAGATAAAAAAACTTGAAATAAAAATAAAAAATATTACTCGTATAACATAAAAGTGTTCGAAGTCCATCAATGTTTACATTACATACTTACATTTACTATTTGAAGCTAACTTTGCAAAATAATGAATTCGATTATAAAATCCAAATAGCATCTTTGTCCTCTTGGACATCTTGTATTAAAGAGAGAGAATTTGATAGGATATTAGGGAAGTCGATTAGAATTGTACGTTTAGTTAGTAGATATCCAATCTCAACAATTATACCTAAGTTTATATCATAATTCAATCTTTATCCTAATAACAATGCATTAGTAACTAATTTATACTCCCTACGAGTCTAACTTATGTTCCCCTTTGGTTTTCTGGGGAAAAATAAGGGTGTATGTGGGAGTATGTGACTCAAAAATGGAGGAAGAGAGAAAAATGAATGAGTGAATATGAATCGCATATTCATGGCTTAAAAAGAAAATAGCGAAGAACGAAGGACTCAATCCAAAAAGGGAAAGAGGGAACATAAATCAGACTCGGAGAGAGTATAAACTATAATATTCGAACAAGTCGATCACCTGACGACTAATAACTCAGCTTAAGTTAATAAAGAGTATAGTTTATGATCTTGGTTGCTAATTCTTTTTGAATTTTCATTCATGTTTTGATTTTAATTGGTGTAACAATGAAAGTAGCCTAAGTAGGGAGGGATGATCAATTGATGATTGATCATTGTTCAATTAGTTTCTATTTTTGGTCAAGTGGGTCGGGTTAAAATGGGTCATGTTAAAATATGTTGTTAATTCGTTTACAAATTATGTATTTCATGTCAGTTTAGGTTGAATCGAGTAATAAATTTATGAATTTTTGGCTCGGTTTGGGTCGGGTTGAATCGAGTTACGGGTCAACTCGAGTTGGGTCACAAGTCGGTTCGGGTCCTATCGGGTTCGTGGTTAGCCTTCGGGTCGGGTTCGGTTCATCAAAATTTTGGGTTCTATCGAGTCGGGTTTCAGTTGGTCGCATCAGTTTCGCGGGTCATGTCAGCTTTTGCCAGCTCTAGGTTAGAGTGTACGACCCTCTTCTTTTCAACTACTTTTCACTTCACTTTAGTTTAGTTCACTTTAGAAGGTTACTTTTTTTTTGATGAACGAGGGAACCCGCAGCCGCTACCTTTTTTGTGCGCTCTGGGTAGACTCTCGGGTGTACGCATAGCCTGCAAACCGCCCGTGGGCGACAGGCTCGAAGTCTAGAAGGCATAGTCTCAAGCCATACAACTCCCACAAGTTCGCGTTTAGAAGGTTAATTTTGACCAAGCTAGAGTCTTGCGGTTTACTAGTATCAACTTAGGACTATTTAACAGTTTAGGAAATGTAGAACATAAAAGAGTAGACGAGAGAATTTATACATGGAAAATCCTTAGAATGAGAGAAAAAAAAAACACAGGCACAAAGCCAGGACTAGACATAGTACTATATTTGTGTATGTTGATCTTACAATGATTATGTGTCTAAGTAATCTATATCTTATCTATCTATTATATTAAAACTCAAACAAAACATCCTCTATCCATTATTTGCCTAATACTACCTCCTAATCAATCCACATGGCATAATCTAATTGGACCATAAAATCACCAACTAATTATTTTTTTTAAAAAAAAAACCAAGAGTATATTTTTAACGGTTATGTTAAATACAACCCATAGGGTTGTATGTAAGGCATTAAAAGCTTCCAAATTTAGTATAAACATAGAATTTGAAGCCCAAATTACACATGCATCGATGCAATTAATGCATGTATTGAAAAATTATTTCCTCTTATGGCCTTTTAAATATAGCCCTAAGGGTTGTATTTATCATTTTCCTATATTTAATACTCCAACTTTTGAGTTTCCTATTTCATGCCCTTCCTTTTGACATTTTTTTTACCATTCATAACTTTGAATTTGAATATGTGCTCAAATATTGGTATTTTTTTTTATCAAATTAAAGATCTTTTAAAGACGGTGAATTAAAAAAAATTGTTTTTCAAACTTCGAGCAGGGATGAGTTATTGTTATTTGAAAACTTTTCGAACAACAAACTTTGACTGAACGTAACTCGCGGTTACGAATTCAGAAATCAATGTTTTTTATGTCAAACTAATATAAAGATCTCATAGAGACTATCAATTCGAAAAAAGAATTATCGATTTCCAACCTCGTATTCAAAAATTATGCATCATCATATCAAAGGTCAAAAGTAGGGTTATATCATAGAAAACTCAATAGTTGGAGGATACCACATAGAAAATCGCTAAAAAAACATAAAATATCATTATCTTACTCTAAACCCCTTCAGCTTCCATTTCATTTAATCTTCTCTCACTACAATCGTTCTTTAACCAGCAATAGTGTACTCGACATTATTTAGAGAGCAATTGAGGAAATCGACAGAAACAGTACAATGTACATGACAAGATGGTTGTCATCACGTCTACAAATTAAAAGTCCCAAATTACGAAGGTAATAAGGTATTACGGCATTATAAGGTCCTTTCATATAATAATAATGTGCATGTCTTATGAACAATAATAATAATAATAAAACAATACATGAGAAGAAAAAAGATCAACCAAGTTTAACCAATTAAGCATGATAGAAAAGAATGATGAAAATTGGAAGGTAATAAGAAAGATCGAGTATTATTCTTGGTCGTCGACTTTTCAGTCAGGTCGTCGGTGTTTTATAGCTTGAAAAGACAACATTGCCTCTAATGAGGGAGGGGAAAGATCATGACCCAACAACAATAACTCTATGTCTCTATCTATAAAATACTAAATAAAAAAAATACTTCAACAAAAATAATAACTGAAGATACTCAAAAGAATGCCCCTAATGAGGGAGACGAATATGTTTTACAGGTGCAACCCTACAAAGACAACTTAGGAAAACATTCTAGAGGATTAGGGATTGCGGTAACACGTTAGTTAAAAGGAGAAAAAAGCTAAGAGAAGGGCAAGTAACAATTGTTTATATTGTACAAACAAAACTAATAACACACCCAAAATGTATTACAGGTTTGAAGTGGTACTTAAAACCATAACAATAGAAGTCATGGAAAAAAAAGTCAATATCTAAATAGCCAACAAAATAGGCGAGGAAGAAACAAAGAACGAAGAAACAAAATCGAAATCAAGATGTATTAAAAAAAATAGATTGATTAGTTACTATGAATGACATTTTATAGCTTTATGTAATTAGGTTGATTTAATCAATTTGTCTTATGTTCCTACAAACTCAAACTGATTAGGAGATTGTCTGAAAAATGTACCATCCTGGGCAGTAGGTCATCAGTGATGAGTTAGCGCATTAACGTCAAATAATGCATTATTATTGCATTTGTTTCTTATCTATTACAAAGACTTTGCAAGTAAATAAAGTTACAATGCAACGATGTAAGATTTAAAAAAATATATATAAAAATAAATATTGGCTGGGCAATAAGGCAAATAGAGGGAACTAATCACGAAGGACATAAAACAACATAGTCCCGTGCGGTGAACGGGTATAACGACTACTAATATATTAAATAGAAAGTAAAGCACTCTCCATGCTCAATTCAACAAATGCTCAATTCTAAGGTAGGACACTTGGCGCGATGCGATTGGGTTGGAATTGAAAAGACGGGAGTTGAATACATAAAGTCGGTTATTATTAGTTAGGACCTTTCAACTTCTTTCTCATTCATTAGGTAGAATCCAAGGTGAGGAACTCATCAACTTCTTCCTCATTGATGATGTACAATCTTAGGTAAAGCAATCAGAGTCGGTTATTATTACTTACAACCTTTAAACTTGTTTCTTATTCATTAGCTAATATGGTGAAATGTAAGCTCCTTCAACTTCTTTCTCATTCATTAGGTAGAATCCAAGGTGAGGAACTCATCAACTTCTTCCTCATTGACGATGTAGGATCCTAGATAAAGCAATCAAAGTCGGTTATTATTGAAATGTAAGCTCTTTAAATTCTTCCTCATTATTGATGTAGAATCCTAGGTGAATCAATAAATTTCAACCACCTCTCATCCTCTTCGTCTTCCTCCCTTATAATTCACCACCTATAACAATGGGTGCTTGCCTTAGCTTTCCCATTACACCATCCAAGTGTACAACGAAATCGAGCTGATTCCCGCCGCCAAACGTCGTCTTACTGTTGCCGTTGGATGCAGACGACCCCGACTTTTTCCACCGGCCAGACTAACTCGGTATGTTCGTGGCTATCAATTCGTTCCTGCTTTATTGGGTTTATGCTTGCATTAGACTCATCTTAATGCTACTCATTATTAGTAGGAGTCAATCGATACAATCTCAGTCTCACATAATTGACATAGTAGTGTTATTGTAATAATAAATTGATCGATGAGTTGATGAGTTGATGTAGTATCATATCAACACGTTGATCATAGATTTAGAGACATCTCTACATCAATCATAATCTAATACACAACTAATAATGGAAAATAATAGAAGAACACTAACACAGACAACAACAGATGTGAAACATCAAAATTAGAAACAAGCACAGCAAAGGGTAAGAGCAATAATAGATTGTTAAGTGCGTTGGACTTTGTTTCCAGCTTGCTATATAGTAGTACTATGTATTAAAGCGCTGAAACTGCTATCTCATGTATATGTCATCTTTTGTCTATGATATAATAATACCTCACATTTTACCAAAAAAAGGGCAAGAGCAACAAACTCAACAATGTAGACGAGAGAAACTAGCACAAGATCGAACAACAAAATACGATATCTCACTATTTGTATAATTTTACGTACAAAAAAATCACGTACAAAAGTTGAGAAAGCAAAAAATATAAAATAGAAGAAAAGAAAAATGTAGAGAGAGAGAGAGAAGGGATGTTAGAGCATTATCTTATCTATTTATTAATTTATTAAAATTCAAACAAACCATCATCATCCATCATTTATCTAAGGACAATAGCAGCAATAGTTGTAGTTCCATACACCATATTTTCATTGTCATCAAGGTACATCTAACCATGTTTGAAACTTTCTATTTCACTGATCAATGGTAAAAGTTTCATATATTTATTGTGGATCCCCTTTTTTCTTTCATTTACATGTATGAAATCAATTTCTTATTTTAGAAACCGATTTCATATAAGGAACTTTATTCTCTAACTCAATGACATGAAACTCCTTATATGTTATCATTACCATTGCCCTAATACTATCTTATACTAATCTTTTGCCCCATTTCATCATTATTTGTGAGGGTATTTTAATGAAACGAGGCAAAAGATAGTGAAAGGAGGGGGTAATAAAGTCATGTGTTCAGCTCTGTTTGGGCCAAGCAACTAAACCAACCGACAAATAAAATTAAGAAACGAGGGAGTCTATTAAAAAACAAAGACAATCAATTAACAAAATTTTTAATTAAAAAAAAACTCTATCAATTAAGAAAGAAGAGAGAAAAGAGGAAAAACTTATCAACTCCACCTCACTTCATCATCCTCTTCCATTCATCTTCCCCTTCCATAATTCATAACTGTATTATCACCTACAAGAATGGATACAAAAATTATTATAGAGCATGAACCTCAGTATGTCACCCAAGTGTACAACCAAAGCGACCCGATTAGACCTACAACCAAACCTCAATATGAACCTCAGTGTACCACCCAAATAGAATTAGAGTTTCCGGTAAACACACCAATTAAAAAGGAGAAGAGAAGGCTAGACAAGAGGTAAGCGAACAATTATTATGTACATCAACTGCGAGCACTTCATAATACATTGCTTATATTTTAAGAACAAAACTAACACACCCAATGTGTTATAAGTCTAAAGTGGTAGTAAAAGAAGCATCTGTAACAATAGAAACCATAGAAGAAAAAAGGCCAAGATTAGATTCGAAAATCTCAACTAAAGACGCGAGAAAAAACTAAGAAAGATCAAAGCCATAATTCAAGAGGATTACGTTATCCAATAAAAGTGAAAAAATGAATTATTAGTTACTCATTACATCTTATAGCGTTATATCTCATTTTCATCAATAATCACTTGCTTACGTTTTTACAAACACACTTTCAGTCTAATTCACCTTGCTACACTTGTGGTGACATGTTTGATGTATGTTTCGACACTTTTACTTCCCCTTTTTTTCCTACCATTCATTTAACATACATGTCATATATATTTCTGTAACTTGAATCGTTCAATCTTTCTAACCTCCGTCTTATTTAGAATTTAGGAATGTCTGTGGAAGTAACTAAAATTACAAAGACATGAAATCAAAACAAAAAAATGCATAAATTTATAATAAAATAAATATTGGATAATGAAGCAAAAAGACAGAATTGTGATTTACAAAGGCCATAAAATATTATATTCCCGTGCGGTGCACGGGTATGGCGACTAGTAATATATTAAATAGAAAGCAAAGCACTCTCCATGCTCCATACAACCAATGCTCAATTCTAAGGTAGGACACTTGGCGCGATGCGATTGGGTAGGAATTTAAAAGGCTGGAGTTGAATACATAAAGTCGGTTATTATTAGTTAGAACTTTTCAACTTCTTTCTCATTCATTAGGTAAAATCCAAGGTAAGGAACTCATCAACTTCTTCCTCATTGATGATGTAGAATCCTAGGTAAAGCAATAAATGTCAACCGCAAAGAACTCTCCATGCTCTATACAACCAATACTCAATTGTAAGGTAGAACACTTGGCGTGATGCGATTGGGCATAAATTGAAAGCAAGGGAGTTGAATACATAATTAATGCCAAATTCGGTTATTATTATTTACAACCTTTCAACTTCTTTCTCATTCATTAGGTATAATCCAAAGTGAAGAACTCATTAACTTATTCCTCATTGATGATGTAGAATCCTAGGTGAAACAATAAATTTCAGCCACCTCTCATCCTCTTCATCTTCCTCCAACAAAGCATTCTCCATGCTCCATACAACTAATACACAATTCTAAGGTAACACACTTGGCATGATGTGATTGGGTAGAAATTGAAAAGGAGGGAGTTGAATACATAATCAATGCCAAAGTCAATTATTATTAGTTACAACCCTTCAACTTTTTGCTCATTGATTATATAGAATCCAAAGTGAAGAACCCATCAATTTCTTCCTCATTAGAACCCTTCAACTTCTTCCTCATTGATTATGTGGAATCCAAAGTGAAGC
The DNA here is from genome assembly GCA_958450325.1 of Agrostemma githago. NCBI lineage: Eukaryota > Viridiplantae > Streptophyta > Magnoliopsida > Caryophyllales > Caryophyllaceae > Agrostemma > Agrostemma githago. The sequence continues at coordinate 21,911,627 of OY288255.1, read as the reverse complement.
AATAAATTTCAACCACCTCCCATCCTCTTCATCTTCCCCCCTTGTAATTCACCACCTATAACAATGGGTGCTTGCCTTTCCCATTATACCATCCAAGTATACAACGACATCGAGCTGATTCCCGCCGCCAAACATCGTCTTACTATTGCCGTTGGATGCAGACGACCCCGACTTTTTCTACCGCCAGACTAACTCGGTATGTGCGTGGCTATCAATTCGTTCTTGCTTCATTGGGTTCATGCTTGCATTAGACTCATCTTAATGCTACTCATTATTAGTAGGAGTTAATCGATACAACCTCATTCTCACATAATTGACATAGTATTGTTATTGTAATAATAAGTTGATCAATGAGTTGATGTAGTATCATATCAACACGTCGATCATAGATTTAGAGGCATCTCTACATCAATCATAATCTAATACACAACTAATAATGAAAAATATTATAAGAACACTGAAACAGACAACAACAGATGTGAAACATCAAAATTAGAAACAAGCACAACAAAGGGTAAGAGCAATAATAGATTGTTAAGTGTGTTGGACTTTGTTTCCAGCTTGCTATATAGTGATACTATGTATTAAAGCGCCAAAACTGTTATCCCATGTATATGTCAGCTTTTGTCTATGATATAATAATACCTCACATTTACCAAAAAAAAGGGCAAGAGCAACAAACTCAACAATGTAGATGAGAGAAAACAAAGGAGAAACTAGAACAAGATCGAACAATAAAATACGATATCTCACTATTTGTATAATTTCACGTACAAAAAAAATTGAGAAAACAAAAAATATAAAATAGGAGAATAGAAAAATGTAGAGAGGGGGGGGGGGGGGGGTGTTAGAGCACTATCTTATCTATTTATTAATTAATTAAAATTCAAACAAACCATCATCATCCATCATTTATCTAAGGGCAATAGCAACAATAGTTGTAGTTCCATACACTATATTTTCATTGTCATCAAGGTACATCTAACCATGTTTGAAACTTTCTATTTCATCGATCAATAGTGAAAGTTTCATATATTTATTGTGGATCCCCTTTTTTCTCTCATTTACATGTATGAAATCGATTCCTTACTTTAGAAACCGATTTCATATAAGGAACTTTATTCTCTAACTTAATGACATGAAACTCCTTATATGTTATCATTGCTATTGCTCTAATACTATTTTATACTCCCTCTGTTCATAATCTTTTGCCCCATTTTATCATTATTTGTGAGGGTATTTTAATGAAACGGGACAAAAGATAGTGAAAGGAGGGAGTTATAAAGTCATGTGTTCTGCTCGGTTTGGGCCAAGCAACTAAACCAACCGAAAAATAAAATTAAGAAACGAGGGAGTCTGTTAAAAAACAAAGACAATCAATTAACAAAATTTTTAATTAAAAAAACTCTATCAATTAAGAAAGAAGAGACAAAAGAGAAAAAACTTTTCAACTCCACCTTGCTTCATCATCTTCTTCCATTCATCTTCCCCTTCCATAGTTCATAACTGTATTATCACCTACAACAATGGATATAAAAGTTATTATAGAGCATGAACCTCAATATGTCACGAAAGTGTACAACCAAAGCGACCTGATTAGACCTACAACCAAACCTCAATATGAACCTCAGTGTACTACCCAAATAGAATTAGAGTTTCGCGGTAAACACACCAATTAAAAAGAAGAAGAGAAGGCTAGACAAGAGATAAGCGAACAATTATTATGTACATCAACTACGAGCACTTCGTAATACACTACTACAAATGAGCACTTGGGCCACGACTGAATTCGTGGCAAAAGTACTAAATTTTCGTGGCTAAAGTACTTTGCCACGGAAAGACTATCCGTGTCGCAAGTGGTCGTGGCAAACAAATAGCGATGGGAAAAAAAACGTGGCAAGTATTGATTTTATTGCCACAGAGTCTTCCGTGGCTAGAATTAAATTTTTGCCACGGATTATCCCGTTGCTAATTATGTTTGTGACAAAATATTTATTCCGACGACAAAATATATAATATATTAAATAAATTAATAACCGTAAGAATTCTCTACCCCATAGTAGTAGCTTTATAGCCGAGTCATTCCAATATTATTTAATTTCAACATACGCATCGAAGAGCCTTCCCAGGAGGTCAGCCATTTTAACACTACTCTCAGTGAAGCACGCTTAACTGTGGAGTTCTTATGGCCAACAACCAGAAATGAAATTGAACTTTATTGACATAATCATTGGTTTGAATTCTTTTAAAGTGATGTTTTTTTTTCACAAACTACATTTACTTTTGAGTAATTATTTTTTTCCCCCAATGATTTATATATTATGATTAAAAAATTATTATTCCGGAAAAAAAAAGAGTTTCGAAGTTGATTTTCAGACTCATGATTTCGTTAATTTATCGATAGTTTTATTTTAGTTTCTATTTTCCACGTTCTTTTATTGCTAGTTCTTTCGATATGTTTTTCTTCTTTTCTTTATCGATCGTTATTTTATTTCATCAGTTTTTTAGTCCTTAATGAGTTTTCCTCTTGTCTACTTCAAGTTTTACCCAAATTTTATTTTTCATTAAGTAAATTTTTTTTAAAATTCATTTTTTAAAAAAACTTCCAAATAATATTACAGAACAATTATTGAGTTAAACAGTTGACAATAAATTAATTTTGGAATTTTCTCACTATTAGTCCTTAATTATTAGATTTTCTTACTTGTATTTGTTAATTATTTGATTTTCTCACTTACACCTCTCTTTTTTTGAAAAACTATTTTGGCTGGTTATTGAACTTAGACATGACTTTCTAATACATTAATCTTTCTTCCAAACCAAACAACATGAAAGACAATTAATTTACAAAAATAATTATTGTTTTCGCAGTCAAAGTTAATTCCATAAAAAAATATAGACTGATTAGAATTCTAAAATACAAGTTTAATAAAGCGGTTTTTTCACACTAAAAATATTGTAAGAAAATCAATAATTTGGAAAAAAAATCATGCTCAGTCACTTTTTTTTTAAGTTTTTTTGTCTTAAAAAGAAGTGAATTACATGTGAAAAAATTATTTAATTAAGTGGTAAAAATGAAATACTCTTAAATAATATTAGATGTCTCAATGATGGATGATGAATCACATACTTATTTTACTTGATATTCTATGTATGCCGCATTTTAGCTAGCATATATAACACTATGTAAATGTTAGTTGTCTTTCCAGAGTCATACTTAAGATTATAGAATTTTAATAAAACATATTGTGAAATTAAGAGAAATCAATTAATTCAAAAATGATTAGTAAAAAATCAACAAATTAGACAACCAAAGTTTTCTTGTATTTAATTTTACAAAAAATCAATGTTTTTTTCTTAAAACTAAATAAAATAATACCAATTTTTTTATTAAGAAAATATTTTCAAATTTAATATTTTTTTTCATATTATCTTTAACTTTGTATTTTAATGAATCTTTTAAGATCAATATTTGACACTCGCCTTAACTTGAAAGTAATTTGATTAAAATTTGGAGAACCATTAGCCACATGCGTTTATTAAATCTGTGGCTAAAAAATAATTTCGCCAATGAAGTTAATTATGTCGTGGCTAAATAATATTTGCCACTGATCAAATTCGTGGCTAAATATATTTTTGTCACGGGTGTGACATCTTTCGTGGAAAGAGAAATTATTGCCACGACTTTAATAAAATTCGTGGCGCAAGTGAATTTTTGCCACGGGAAATTTTTTTCCTGTGGTATATTTTTTTCCCAAGTAGTGAATCAAATTTTTCCCGTGGCTAGGTAAAATTTAGCCACAAATAACAAATTCCCGTGGCATAATTCGTGGTGCAAGTGTCAATTTGTTGTAGTGATACATTGCTTATATTTGAAGAACAAAACTAACACTCAATGTGTTATAAGTCTAAAGTGGTAGTAAAAGAAGCATCCGTAACAATAGAAACCATAGAAGAAAAGAGGCCAAGATTAGATTTGAAAATCTCAACTAAAGACACGAGGAAAACTAAGAAAGATCAAAGCCATGATTCAAGAGGATTACGTTCTCCAATAAAAGTTAAAAAATGAATTATTTGTTACGCATTACATCTTATAGCGTTATATCTCATTTTCACCAATAATCACTTGCTTACATTTTTACAAACACACTTTCAGTCTAATTCACCTTGCTACACTTGTGGTGACATGTTTGATGTATGTTTCGACACTTTTACTCCCCTTTTTTCCCTACCATTCATTTAACATACATGTTATATATATATATATATATATATATATATATATATATATATATATATATATATATATATATATATATATTATATATATATATATAACTTGAATCGTTCAATCTTTCTAACCTCCGTCTTATTTCAGAATTTAGGAATGTCTGTGGAAGTAACTAAAATTACAAAGACATGAAATCAAAACAAAAAAATGCATAAATTAATACTCTAATAAAATAAATATTGGACAATGAAGCAAAATGACAGAATTGCGATGTACAAAGGCCATAAAACAATATATTCCCGTGCGGTGCACGGGTATGGCGACTAGTGTAAGTAGTATTGCTTGATTATTATACGATTGTTGAGATGCTTTTATCCTTGTTCTTCTTCTCTTCATATCCTATTTTTCCTCCGCATACTTTCTAGCTAGATGTTGCTTTGGTCAAATATATTCTCATGATAATAGGCATGTGTCTTATTAATGTGGAGTTTGTTGAATCGTTAGCTTTGATGACTGTTTTCAATATTTTATGAGTTGGTGGCCTGAAGTTTTGCTTCAATTCACGAGGGGAAGGAGAAGCAGGGATTGGCTGCAGCAAGGAATTTGAAGTTTTTGGATATTTTTGTTAGAGATTTTGGCAACTGGAAGGGAGAAATTAAAGATTAGGGTTGGATTGGGTTTTGATAACAGCGTTTCATACCATGATAATTAGGCTTATATCGTGGCATTTTTAGTGTTCTTTGGCTCGTTTTAGTTCATTGTACTTGTATGCCTCGGTTTTGAGTAGTTTATATTGAATTTCATGGTTGTTGTGCCCATTTTATGATGTATACTCATTTTTACGAGATTTGGGGTTATGTTTCTTGATGTCAAAGTGAAACAAGCGAAGTGAAGAATCAAGCTCAAGGGACGTTCCCGAGGCACGGAAACCCAGAGAAGCAGTAAATGAAGAATTCGAGCATCAAACTATGTCATTTAGTAGTTAAATAAGGGATTCAGAATAAAGGCAAGGACTCAATTGAAGACTTTGAAGTACGTCACCAGGCTCCAGCCGTAGGCTGCGCTTCTGTTACGCAATGTGCGCCTCCTGCCCTGCCGCAGGCTGCGCTTTGAAACCAAACATGTGCCTTCAGACCTATAGCACTTTTCTGGCGATTTTAATTTTTATTGAGACTAATCCCACGATTTAACCTACTCTAATTTTGGGCATAATTATTGTTTGAGTACCAAACAATTGGATCTAGAACTAGAACTAGATCTCGTTTATTGCTCTTCATGTTCTTGATTGAACCAGTTGCACTCTTCCTCTCTTCTGCCTAAGTAAGTCATTTTGCCGCGAGAAAACCTTTCTTGTGAGAATAAAGGTGGTTTAGTTTTAGAGAGAGATTGAGAATTAGAATATTGATTATCCTTTAATGAAGTTTAGTATAGAGTTTTATTGGTTTTGTCATGGAGAGGGGGAGAGAGAGAGCCTTATATCTTTCCCTCATAGGCTTGTGGAGACAGCTCGTCTGGACAGATGGGGTACTCATGACCCTCCCGGAAGGAGGCACGATCTAGACCGCAAGCGGATCCGATGGCTTTGTCCTTGGGGCCGAGCTGGGCTCAGGGCCGAGTAGGTAAAGGTGGACTTCCCTTGGAACGATAATGGTGGGTCGGTCACAGACGACCTGGACCGGGGTAGGGGGTCGGCAAGGAGGTCGCGCAATAGCCACCCCCATCAACTCTCCCTCGGTAATTGATATGAGAAGGTCTCTTATTATGCTGTCAAAATGAGGATTGGGTCTGCCCCAACGTTTCTTTGCTGTGTCGCACCCTCCACGACTCCTTTAATGCTTAGCTAAGTGTGGGTGGATGCCCCACTATTCTTGCATTTAATAAGTTCACTTGCTCATTCCCGAGGTGCTTCCGCTTTTCTCACTTCTCAATGGTGGCGTGACCTCAACCGTCACGTCGCCTTTTGGTGTGCTCGAGGCAATCAAGTGCCTAGTCACTCATGACTGCTCTAGTACAGGATGTTTTTTGCCTTTTTGCATGACACTTGTCTTACTTTACTCAGATGGCCACCGGTAGAAGTGCATTAACTCCCTTGAGGCTTGTAAGACTCTAATCAAGGAAATTGGGGTGGTCTGAATTCTTCATTTACCGCCATTCTTTTTGCTGAGTTCTCCTATTCTTTTTTCTCAAGAATGGCTGGACACTGGATGAAATTACCCTTGTACAAGAGGGTTGAGCTTTCTAGCACACGAAGCTCCACCCTCCTACCAACGGCTTAATCTAGCTACTAGCCACTCTACATGGTGAGGCCTTCAACCTGTCCCCAAACTTCCGTCCCTCCCCAATCGGTCCGCTTTTCTCCCCACAATCCTTCTACCCGTGACCCATATATATGCCCACAAACATAAAAAAAAAAAAAAAAAAAAAAAAGGTAGTAAGCCCTCATAGCATACCAGAACTCTCCACCCCCCCCCCCCCACCCCCCCGCATCTTAAGAATAATATGATCAGTTAAGGCCCTTCTAACGTCTAGAATCACCTTCAACCTCATTGAACAATTTATATCAGGGTTGACAGAGTTATCCGTGACCACATAAGTCCCCAATATATTAGCCATGTTAACAGCATTCTCAGCATGCATCCTTCCAATGATAAGAAGATCGTAAATGCGGACCCAAAAAGAAGAGAAAAAGATAGGTACCTCACCCGTCATCTTTGAAGTCCGTCAGTAAGAGCAAATGTCTCTCGAAATGCCATGGGCATTCCTAAAGAATACGCTTCTTCTCCATAACATTAGTGAACTTAAACATCACTATTTTCTACGTTTGATCCACCAGTCCCCTATAACCTCCTCTTTGCACTTCCATGCCCTAATCATAGTGTCAATTTGGGCACGTAAATTGATGTTTCGATCTATCCACAACCGCCCTACCACGCAAAGCCCTCATTCCGCCCTCACAGGTGAATTCAGGTTTATCGGTAGTTGAGACATGGGATAGTTGAAAGACGTACAGTAGAAAAACCCGAAAAAAAGGCAACTGCTCAAAGAAGCACGGAAGTACGATGAGTTTTTTGTGTGATTGCAAATGATTAAAAATTTCATAAAGCAAGATCTTGGGCTTAACAATGTCAGGAAGCCAAAAAAGCGCTCCTAGGATACCTAGGGACCAACACCCTCCCATGGAAACTCTAGAGGGATCGAAGTATGGTTTGAACTTATGTGATTATTTTTTTGGTGTAAATGTAAGTATATATAGCAAAATTGAGTCACCACACATACAATTTGTAATCCATATCTCCCTATTTAGCTACCAATCAACTTAGCAATCTATCGACAATATGAATAATATTTAAAAGGAAGGCTTTTCCTGCAATATATGAGTTTTGATCTTATCTCCATACGCACCAACTGAACAACATACTCAGGACGTTCAAGCTGCAGTTGGATTCTACACTGATTCCGAACCCTCCAAATATGATGTTAGACATTCCATAATGATGTTAATAAACTCTTCAGGGAACTACAATGCGCCTAACATCTCTTCAACAAATGCCCACTCAATTGTGTCATACGCTTTCTGCATATCTACCTTGAGGATTACTCGAGGAGAACAATGCTTCCTATTATATAATCGAATCAGGTCCTGACATATATGAATGTTTTCTACAATATTTCGCCCCTGTACAAAGGCGCTCTGACTAGGGCTCACAATGTCAAGAAGAATGTCGTTCAATCTGCCACAGATTCCCTTAGACACGCATTTATAAATTGTGTTATGTGGACGTCCGTCCGCACCGCCCGGCGCCCCGCGCGTGCGACCTGGTTTTCAACGTGTGGTGGCGGCCACCCACGCGGCCCCCTCCCTCCCGAGGGCCGGTCCGATCTCGCATACGGGGCGAAGTGTCAGACCTTGATTTGGATGACGATCCGGACTTGTACTAGACGGGTGTGGGGCACCCGTGTTTCTGTTTAGGAATTGATCGAGTCGTGGTTGTAAATGTTTAAAGGCCATTTTGTTTGGTAAGGCGACCTTTTTCGTGAACTGAAGTTGTCGTTGATTTGTGGAGTCGCCACCGAGTCAAATTATGGGGATTCGGAAACCGTTCAAGTCAACTTTGATCCCTTGCCGGCTCAGAGCTGAGTGGCGCGGGACCTAAAGATAAAGACATGTACCCTTAAGCACTCCATGCCTGGAATGACTCTCGTTGCCAATGGTTTCAGACATCCGGAAACCTTTGATTCTGAGTAAGGGGTGAGGGTACGTATTGGGAAGCCAACATCCGATAGATGTCAACACCCAATCCCGCCCGCACTATAGCGGTCTCTACTAATCAATCGGTGGGCTGATATCCAAGTTCTTTTGTTGTGGTGGAAATACTGTAACATCCATTATTTTAACCCTATATCTTTTGCTATGTCGGTTGTTTAAGGACAAGTAAGCTTTGTCATCAAAGTAAATGTGTTTACATTCTTTGCATGCGATTTCACGTGACAGGCAGGCCATGAAAAAATGCACATAGGAGAGTAGAGAGTACTAGTATTATACGTACTAGCAAATCAGTTTTAACGCGATAATACGGATATTAGTCTTTCTCGTGGTATACCTTACCTGGTATTCTGCTTAAGATGCGTCCGTTCGGTATTAATAGGGATGCGTCGAACCTAGTAAGGTGAGCACTTCCCAAAATTTTTCGATATTTGCGGAGTTGATTATCCTTCTCGAAAACTAAGATTTGAATTATTGGAATGAATTACTGGCTTGAATTAATGCTTTAGTAAGGGATTTTTGTGGAGATTGGATGCAGTTACTAATTCATGATTTGGCCAGGAACGGGTCTCAGAAGCCTTTGTTTGATTGCCAATCGGCAAAAGCTAGTTTACCTTACTTAGAAAAAAGAATTCTTTCGCCGCTCTTCGGTCATCTATATAAGATAGAAGCGAAGCTGCTACTGCAGACAGGACTTAGAACCCAGAAAATGAAATCGAAGGTGCTTTTCGGTCACCATTTTCGCCAAAAACTGGCGGAATGCTCTTGAAACCAATTCACTTGGGTGAGACAGAGGAGAGTGGAAGAGATGCGGCAAAGTGTTCGGATCATTGTGCAATGTCTTAATAAAATGATTCCTCTCGTCCAAACAAACAGGAGATTTCAACCCTATTGCTGAAAAATAAGGAAAAAAGACTTTTTTTACTTTTTAAATTCCGGGAGGCTTCATAAAGTGCTTCTTTCGGAGTTAAACTGCCATTTGTCCATATTTCGAGAAAAAGTAGGACTAATACGGAACCCGACCATCACTTTGTTCAGTTTTAGTTGTTTTACGTTTTGAATTCCGTGTTAGGTGATTTAGCATGGGATTATAAGGTTATAAAAGCGGTAAATCATACAAAAAACTGTAAATGTGAATGTAAGTAAATCACATAATGAGGAGTTGCACCCTCAGAGTGTACACTAAACGGGACTCGATGCGCAGATAGTTTGAGAAAGAATCTCGGAATTACTCGGGTCTATTTAGTGTGTTTTATGTTTGTGATTGAAGTTGGGACGTTACGTATTTTAGTAGATGTTCGTGGGCCTAGTGCCCACATCTAGTGTAGTCGTAGTGATAAGTGTGGTTTGTAGTGCTTATTCCTTGTGTTTGGTCCCGGTTTCTCTTGTGGAATCGCTCTTTGGAGCAGTTTTCGAGGCTACTTACGCTTCTTCTAGCTTGTTTTAGGTTCCAATGGCCTATCATAGAGAAAGGGAACGATTAAGACTCGTTTCCGATGCATTTGGAGCCAACGATGAGAAGCAACGATCACTCGGTGGCCTAGACTCAATCCCGAGCCCTTGGGACCCATTCCCGAGCACCGAGAATCGATGAGAAGCCTAGGGAGAGCAAGTGGGGACCTATGAGACCATATTTGAAGCCTACAAGACCCATCCCGGTCGGGATGACATCCATCTCGACCGGGATGAAGAGACGAACAAAACCGAGCCACTGGAGCATGATCTCAGCCGAGATCACTACCATCTCGGCCCTCCATCTCAGCTGGGATGGGCCCAACGAGGAGCTGTTTCGTTTTTTCCTTCTTCTTTATTCATTGTAACCCTATAAATACCTGCCTCTTGTATTGTTACACCATCTTATGTTATGTTAGACATTACCCACTAAACCCTAGACTACTTTAGGTTAGATTAGCTTAGATTGGTGTAGATTAGTCCTTAATTACTCCTTAATCTAGTGATTACTCTTGTATTATTGGATCTCTTGAAGAATCTACCAAGATTGACAACCTTGGTGGAATTGTTTGAGTTTTCTTCTATGCAAGTGTTTATCTTTCCTCCTCTTAGTTTGGTATTATCTTTCTTCTCTCTTTTCTCTTAATCCTTCCTTGTTAGTAAGGTTTGAATCTTTTGTTTATTGTATTGTCCATTGTTCATCCTCCTTGTTCTTCATTATGAATGTTTTGGTTCTTGTGATTGTTTCTCTTGTTTGTGCTTGTTTTAGTTTAGATATGTGTGAGTAGTCATCCCCTAGGGTTAGTAGGGGGATTGGGTGTGATTAGGGATGATTAGGGTGAGATGGGTGGTACTAGATGTTGTTTTTGTTGTTTCCCGTTTACCTTGCACTCCACATGTTTGATGAAATGCTTGTGAGACTAGAGATGATCAATCCTTATTTTTCTTGCCTCTTCTCTTGTATGTGTTTGTTTGGTTGGTTGGTTTGGTTCACTCACTAGTAGCAAGAGCGTTGCGAGGATGACCCCTAGGCCGTTTAAGTAGCGAGAGCCCGATCGGAACCTAGGCTACGAAAGCATGCTAGTAACCCCGTTTCCTTCTTTTTATCTCCTTGACACCCATGAACCCGACCTAGCCCTAGTTTCTTCTTAATGATTTATTTGTTTCCTTTTGTCATTAGTTACTTGTTTAGCTTAGTCCTTAGTCTACCTTAGCCTTCCTCTAGTTTAGCTTGTCTCGGACCTAGTCTTAGACCGTAGCACACCTTAGTCCGACACCCCGTCCCTGTGGATTCGACTCGACTTGCCCTATCTACCCAGTTAGGAACAGTTGGTTTTACTTGTTTGGTAGGATTGACGGCAAAATCTTCCCATCACGTAGTACATAATAATAGAAAGTGCGAATATGGAAAGTTTTGTTTAGATGGCAACCTAGTGACGATACGACTTTGACACGCGGATCCTCCTAGCTTGACCAGTTATTCCGGCAGAGTTCCGTTACCGTTTGACCTTCTCGCGGCTACTCCGGCAGAGTTTTGTTGCTAAGGACTAGTTCTGCGGTTAATCCGGCAGAACCTAGGTACTAGTTTTGAGCTAGTCGATCACAGGCACCTCGGTATCGAGTGGAGTGCTTGAAGGTGAGGAGTAGCTTCGATTTCGCTTTTATTATTATCGGAACTACGATCGAGTGGATCGTTTGCCTCGGGTGTCGGAGTGCGAGCCCTTAGCGAGGGTTTAGAGGGAGAAGAGAGAGTTGAGTTGTGTCGAAATGAGGGCGTGAAGGGGGGTATTTATAGGGGTTTTCGGCCCTCGTCGCCCATATTTGCGCGTGAGCTGGGGCGCACCAGGACTCAGGCGCCTGGGCTTAGGCGTGGGGAGTCATAGGCTTGTAAGGCGGGGCGGTTGGAGTTTTGAAGATACGATTTTGATACTTTCCAAAACCGAGAGACGGGTGTATGATACTAAGCTTAGGGCTTAAGGATTCCCGCGACTTGACCTAGCGCCATGGGTTTAGTGGGCCTCGGGTGTTCATCCCGAGGTTCTCTTGTCGCGTTGTTGACTCGGTTCGAGTTTCGAGACCGACTCGGGGTCCCGGTGTCAGAATTGACTCTAATTAGTGTCTATGCGACTGTAACGACACGACTAAGGTTGCCATCATGTTAGTTTAATTTGCCCGAATAATTGATTTGATCCGTTCTATAGAAAAACTATCCAAAATACCGCGAACCCGCATCGCGTTGCAGTCCTATCGTCATCGGGTGTTTGTTGGGCACTTCTGCAGCCACCGGGTCCAAATCTGGGTGTCTACAGAAGCCCCCACTTTGACTGAGGCTTGGACAAGGCGAAACTCAAAGTATAGCCGCCCAGGTCAATCGAAGATTACGACCTGGTGGCTGTCCGGTCGGGTCGTTTTAAGTCCATTAGACTGTGCGTTGGGGCTCGCCAGCCAAGGTTTAGGAGTCATACCTGATATCTTCACTTGTGGTTGCTTGCTTGGGCCATGGCCGCTGCTTGTTGTCTTGTTCTTGATTCTTTGTGCGCTCGCTCTTTGTCTTGTTTGATTTATTTAAGGTTTTGTTTAATTTTAAGCGCTTTTATGTGTTAGGTGTAAATGTATTTACTTTTGCTTGGGATGCTTATGAACCCTTGATGATACATAACGTTCGAGGGCGTTAGTCTCCACTCGAGCGGTCGTCTTCAGGATGCTTATGACCCCTAGGACAAGGTAAAATGATATAAAACTATCTGAGAGCGTTGGTCTCCACTCGGATAGCTGTCTTTCGGGATGCCTCTGACCCCTAGGACAAAATAAAGTGATATAAAACTATTTGAGGGCGTTAGTCTCCACTCGAATAGCTGTCTTTCGGGATACTTCTGACCCCTAGGACAAAATTGCTGTTGCTGTGCCTCTGGGATCACTAAGATCCCTTGGGCAAAACTCTTCGAGGGCGTCAGTCTCCACTCGAGTAGCTATCTTTCTGGATGCCTCTGACCCCTAGGACAAAATTGTTGTTGTTGTGCCTCCGGGATAACTCGAACCCCTCGGGAAAATTGTTGTGCCTCCGGGATAACTCAGACCCCTCGGGCAAATTGTTGTGCCTCCGGGATAACTCAGACCCCTCGGGCAAATTGATGTGCCTCCGGGATAACTCAGACCCCTCGGGCAAATTGTTGTGCCTCCGGGATAACTCAGACCCCTCGGGCAAATTGCTGTGCCTCCGGGATAACCCAGGCCCTTCGGGCAAATTGCTGTTTGTTTATTTGTTTTAGTGAAATGCTGGTGTTATGAGTTTGTCTTTGTTAATATTGTTTCGCAGGCTTGTCTTATTTTGTTCGGGTTTGTTCTTGCTTTTGTTTTGATCTTGGGTTTGAGCTTGCTCAGAGTTTGCTTACGTTAATCTCCGTCATTCTTTGTTACGCGCTCGGATGCAGCGTTAAGTGCTTGTTTTATTAGTTGAGAGTGCTTTATCGATGTTAATTAGTAGTTGTCTCGTTATTGTTGTTTGGCTTGTCTTAGTAGGTGCATGTGTATTGTCTTTGAGTTGCGTTTGTTTTGCTTTGTTTTAGTCTGGACTAGGCCGCTTAGGCGGTCTCTCAGCGCTCCAAGACTCAGGCGCTCAGCCCCCAGCGCACCATGCCCCGAGCGCGTGAATTGGGGCGGTCGGATTTTCGTGATCCGGGTCTGCATAAGTAAACGAAGATTTGGGGCGATCGTTTTTTTTCTCAAAAATCAAACGCGTCGTCTTCTTCGCCCCAAACTCGACTTCTTCGATTTTTCTCGCTGAATTTTGATTCGATTCCGCTTTCTACGACAATGTCGACTCCGGGTTAGTGTTCTTTACTTGCTTTTTGTTGGTTTTGCTTGATTGGATTGATTATGAGTTTGCTTCGTTGAAAACCCTAGAAAATCGATTTTGGTGTTTTTGTTTTATTAAATTTCGATGTTTGTACTTGATTTCATTGTTAAATTAAGGTCGATTAAAGCTTGTTGAAGTAGTTATAAGCTTGATGAGGATGTTCGAGGCGTGATAATGACCCTTTACGGAAATGTGTTTGGAAAGCTAGGGTTAAGGACCGTGTCCCAATTATTCCCGTATTTATTTTACGTGAATTTTCTTAAATGATGCTTGTGAGGATGTGGGTAGCTCTCTTGTTGATTCTTATGGGCTAGGATGACCTTTAGAACTCTCCGTAAGGTCTTGCGTGTCTTAAGACGGACCAAAAGGTGTCGTAACGATGCCAGATTTTCCCGAACCCACTTCCATTGTGATCGGGATCGAAAAATGCATGCTAGCTGCCTTTTCCGAATTCTTATATCCTTATTCGAAATTTTGACCTTATTTTGACCTGTTTAAGCTGATTTAGCCTGACTAGAGCTATGCTTTGTTATGTTTTCTTTTGGGTTTCACAGCTAGAGGTGATACCGAGCATCCTGAGGGAACTTCCTTGGTTGGTGCTAGTGAAGAGGTTGTCAGGGCAAGTTCACAGACTCCCCGAGGGATTCGCAGGAGGAGACGGAGCGTCTCGTCTCAGCGAGGTGACCCTGAAACTATTAATGAGGCCGAGTTTGCTAGAGTGAAGAAGCGCAAGCTTCCGGAAACGGTGGCTAGGAGGGCTCATGTTCCGGTTCCAGTATGTACCGGAGAATGAGGAGGCAGTTTACAGGGACCCCGAGTGAGCTCGGGACTGGGATGGTCACCAGCTGATGTTTCATCTTGACTGTCATATTTCTAACCGTATTATGCGAGGCTTGGTGAGTGTCCTATTCGTGCTTATTTTGTTATGACCCGGATTTTGTTATTGTTATTATTTTTGCTCGGGTTAGGCTAGATTTGTTTTTGTTTATCTTTGCATTGTTTCGGTTTGCAGCCCCCAGGTCCGATGAGGACTTTCTCGGGTTTTACTACGTGCCTTGACGTTTATCATCAGAAGTTGACCCCTACGGTAAAGGGGATTATCGAGAGGACCGCCCTGGGTCCCGTGGTCGGGCAATTGGTTAGGTTGGTCGGTTGCCAGACTAAATGCAACCTTATGGTGATCCGGGCGATGATAGATCGCTTCCACGACACTACCTCGACCTTCCATATGTCTTTTGGGGAGGTCGGGATGACCCTAGAGGACTGTGGGATGATTAGTGGTCTGCCCTGGGGTCCGGATAGGATTAGGTAGGCCGTCGAGGGCCCTAGTCTAGATAGTAATGAGGTGCGAGGCCTCATCGGGGATTGTCTGCCGCGTGAGGCATATACTACGCCTCACGCAATAGTGTGTTCGTATATCACCGACCACTTCGAGCGAGTGGCGGTGCTAGAGGGTCGAGAACCCAACACGCCGGAGCAGGATGCCCGGTTGTGGTTGTGGTACTTCCTAGGGTCGACCCACTTCTCGGATAAGGGCGAAAGGTTTAGTACTAGGATTTTGCCCTTCCTGGCTGAGCTGACACAGCTGGGGCGCTTTGATTGGGTGACCGTGGCTTTTGCGAAGATGACTCGCTGCTTGCAAGTCATGGTGAAGCCGCTGGTGATAGGGTCTAGTTCAGCTGTGCCATCATGGGTCCGGGTCTTATACTGGAGGTTAGATGCTTTTCTTGCTCTTGTGTTTTGAGTTCTACTTAGCTTTTGGCTTGAGTTGCTAAGGTTGTTTCGGGATTTTGCAGGCTTGGATCTATTCCTATTTCCCGTGCCTGACACCTAAGACGGTGCGGGCGCATCCGAAGAGATTCCCAGCGGGAATCGAATGGAGACTGGCTCAGCCTAAAAGCACAACAAGCCATTACCCGGTGGAGAATGCGCTGGTTAACAAACTAGGCATCGAGGATGTAAGTTTTCTCCTATAGTTTATTTGCTTAATAGCCCCCAAGGCTTGAGATTTCATTAGGATGCTGGTTTTGTTTGTGTAGTTTGTGGCCCGCCCCTGACTAATTACGAGGGCATTCCGGGGTACGTGACTACGGAGCTGAGGCCTCGAAGCTATAGGAGGATGCTCCTTCCTGCGTTGATTCATCCAGTCTGGTATCTGGGTGAGCGGTTGGTACGTCAGTGCCTATATAATGACTTTAGGGTGCCGGTTGATCCTCCCCGGACCATGTTTAGACCGCCGACCGCCGCAGAGATTCTCGAGGATAGGGACGGAGAAGGAGGCGATACACTCTTGGTGCCTGGTGCCTCCTATCTATCTCACGTCACTCAGCGGTTAGCTTGGTATTGCCTCGTGGTAAGATTTTAATTTTGGTTCTAGGTTTGCTTTGTGGTTAATAGCCTATTGTTCTCTTGGTCGACCAATCTGTTGTCTTTTCAGCTGGCCGACCCGGCTGATGAAATCCAGCCCCCAGATTTTCCTTTGACCCTGCTCAGGGTGGACGCGGCTGGGATACCGTTTACTGAGCCCCTCCCCCGTGTTCTGCTGGGAGATGGATGCCAGGATAGAGTGGCGAGACCGGGTGTACCGGGTGAGTTTCGGGTATCATTACTCATTTGGGATCTAAGGATTAGGGTGAGTTTGCCTAACTTTTGTGGTTTCTGCTTTCAGGTTTCGTCGGCTTGCCATCAGAAGTTGTGGCAGACCGCCAACTGCTTCCGGGCCTATGCCTCGAGGGTCTCCCGTGACACTTCGGGACCTCGATCGGTGAGTTTACATGGCTGAGGTGGTTTTCCTAGGTTACTTGTATGGATAATCCTAATGTTTGAGTGTATTTGTAGGATGTTCCGGATATGGTGGGACAGCTGGAGACTAGGGTGACCGAGCTCGAGGCAAGAGATGTGGAGTCGCAACGACTCCTGCAATCTTGGGCTGACGAGATCGCCTTCCTAAAGGAGCGGCTGGCTCGGTCTCGTGGCGAGACCTCCACACAGGGTGAGGCCAGACATAGGATCGAGAGGGAAGCTGAGGCTGAGGTTGAGGTCACGGGTGCTACGGAGGAGGTTGGAGGGTATCCCGAGACACCTACTCAGGTATGCTGTCGGGGATGGATGGTAGTGAGTCTCCTCTTCTAGACTTGGAGGATCTTGGTTTAGATGACAATCTTTGCGAGGTTGTGATAGCTGTCGATGCGGCTTCTAGGGGTCCTCTCTAGCCTCGATTTGTATAACGATTTGTATGTGTTGTACATATTCTTTAAATTTTAGTATTTGAATTAGTTGGATTAGTCTTGCGCTTTTTTTTTGTTCGGTTAATCGTGCAGTTTGATTGGCAAGTAATCATTTTTTGCGTTTGTTTGTTTGCAATTCGATCTAGTTTAGGGTGTATTAGCGTGGCGCGAGAGTGTGAAAATAGTTCCTTTTGGATGTTTTGAAACACGTTTGTTTGAGCCGGGAATCGGATCGGGTAGTACGTCGATTAAAATGTTTTGACTCGAATGCGACCTATTAACATGCCTTGAGCGAGTGTGTTAGGAAATGAGCGTAGCTACTTTGACATTCAGGACAAGACCGAAGTTGTAATTCGGGCGGCTTTTGAAAAAAAAAGTTAGGCCACTTTTTATACATTCGTTAAGTTGCCTTGTTAGGCTACAGACGCGACTCGACAATAACCGTTGTAAGGCTACGACACGTCTACGTGGGGTAGCTTATCCCCCTAAAAAAGAGATAAACAAAACGTCTAAGTCTCGTGCGTCCACACTACTACAAACTCCTTACTTTCTCGACACTTCAAAGTTGACGCCTTTATAAGCGTCGACCCTATATTTTATACCCATTTTGACTCTCTACCCTTTCATGTGTCAAGATGTATAAAATTATATAATTACTCATTAAAAAAGGAAAGCTGCTCTCACCTCTCCAAAATTAATCGCGCTCATTAAAAATCTAGGGCTGAAAGTTCCGTCTCCCGCTCACCCTTATCACCAAATAAACAAAATCCCTCACTACTTTAATTACATTCAAGTCTAATTACCAAATCAACCGCTCACCCTTAATTAATCATTTGTTCATCATCTCCCGCTCACCCTAATTCCCAAATCACCCGCACTAATTAATTCTGGGCTATTGGATGCCGCACTGTTCATCATCAATCTTCGTCAACAACTCCGTTCATCTCACCATTCACTCTTCCCATATTCTCGTCATCAATCATCCGCGTGTTTTACATTAATTCATCAACAACTGAATGGGTATGTTTCATCCTTGTTAATCAGCGATTCATCCCTATGATCGAGCATACCCTAATAGAGGTATAAATGATTCGTTTGTATATAGTATAATTGATGTTTTAGTATAATTAGGGTTTATTGATGTTGTTCTTGCGTCTTAATTAGTGAGTATTATTGATTGTTGGCGATGTTCATATGTATTCCTGTTTGTCGAATTTTAGTTTAAATTAGTTCATATATATTCCTGTTTCTCAAATTTTAATTAATTCGTCGGCCTTTGTTTTGATTTTGGTTCACTTTAAATATAGTAGGATTTCTCAAAGGCTTGCTTTGATTTTTGATTTTGTGGGCTTTATATAGACTGGCTGTAGGTGAAGTTTTTCATGACATTCTAACCTTCCAAGGTGCGAGAGGCCGATCCCAGGAACGTTGGAATCCGGTCGCACAAATTACAACCTCTGAATCATGAGATATAACTTCCGCTAGCTTGTCAGCTCCCTCTGTAACATCTATCTTAACCTGTAAGGGCAGAGATAATTAGATTCTACAAGTATTATGCAATAAAACACCTTGCCCTGTCTTGTCCTGTCCTCCTAGCTGGTTTGTTTTTTGTTTCAACAAAAAGCGCACATTACAATAGGGAGAAGGGGGATCGAACCTAAGACCTATCGTACAGGGTACCTCCGTCTTAACCACCGGGCTAAGACATCTACAGTTGTGTCCTTCTAGGTTGTGTGATAGAAATAATTCAGTAATCGATATTAATTGATATATGAATTTCCACATCTTACTAAGCTTTATATAGGCTGGCTTTATATAAAATTTTATGTTCAATTTTGTTTTTATGTAGTAGGCTGGTATATTTTATTCATGATGCAGGTATAGGTCAGAATGATTTTACCCGTTTTTTTCAGACGCTGACCTTTGGGCGAGCCTTAATTTTGAATTCGGTTCTGTTCGGTAAGTAGCGGCTAGTTGGACTATAATACGTAATTGCTTAGGTATCATTCGATTTTCTATCCTACATGTATTATTAGGATCAAATATCTGAGAAAATAAACAAATCTATTTGAGATTGGCATGAAATTGTGTGCTACAGCCTTGAAAAAATTGACACTCAAACTTGGTTTAAAAAACTTGAATCAATATCAACTCTAGTATAAATATAATGACTGGTACATACAATTTGGTTAGGCAAGGTCATGTGTCCAGGATAGGTGAACATGTTTATATTAAAATCATGTTTTCTTTTTACTGAAGTAAGCTTAGATTAAATTGACTGTGACGAAATCTATTAATTAAAGTGAACTAGATATAAGTTCAACAAAGCAAAATCTTAGTTACTCTTACTCCAATATAAGTTGGTCTCACAATAAGATACTCTCTTCGTCCCATTCATTTGTTTGCCTTTTATATTGGTCTCACAATGTGATATTTGAATGCTTGAAATTTTAGCTGGCTCAGTTTCTCAACTCAGAAACATGATATCTGATGATAAGACTTTCATTTTGCCTTAGCTGGCCCATTACTTCTCTGCATCAAATTTTACTTTAGTGTTTGCTGGGATCTTATGGTTCTAGTGATATAGACTTGCAATAATCCTTTTAGAAACTTATATTTGTTCGTATTTCTATTGTGAACATTTGGCAGGGCATGAAGCTTCTTCCTACTGGTCGTGGGAATTCTGTAGCAATTTTTCTATACTCATCTCTTGTTAATGCTTCTTGTTTTTATATTTTTTTTATGGTTATCTCATTACTATTCTTTCTGAAAATCATCTATTTTGTCTTTCGAGATCGGTGTTGGATCTTTTCTTACTCGCTACTTACCTAAGAAAATACGTGATTCTCCATAGTTTCAGGTCGGAATTTGAATGATGATCCTTTTGTTTTCTCTTCTTAAGCAAAGCAAAAAATTTATGTCAAACATGAAATGCACAAAGGATGGTCAAATGTAATCAGTGCTAAACGTAGGGACTTGATTGAGATCTGTGACTCTTGTAACTTATTTGTACTATACCCGTAACTTGTAAGATGTGGATGTATATACTAACTTTCATTTATATTTCAGGATAAACTAAGGAGAATCACGTGAAAGGATGAGTTACCGAAGCAAAAGAACTAGGGCACAAATGATGGAACCACAAAAACCACATGTGCTACCTACGACGCTTCCAACGACACAACCAACAGCTGTTAATGGAGCTACATCAGAGAGATGGGGGCCATTCTGCCCTTCAAAAAAGGAACAACATTCTGCTATATCAACACGGATCATCATCATGCATATCCTGTATTTCTTCCCCAAATGTGGAGCAACCTGCTGCTATAGATGATAATCCACTTTCAAACGAGCAGGTACGCACTTTTCAAGAACATGCTCTAAACTCTTCCCGTTCAAATACCCATGTCACCCACGCCTTTGGACAACAACCAGGCCCGAAAGCCTCACAAAATACAAGCCAAAAAGCTCGCCTTTCTGCCCCAAACATTGTTCAACCTTCAGCTCTTCGGGATTCCCCCTCAAAATCTAAGGTCAAGCAGACATTTCAGCTAACTCCGAGTGCTTTAAAGACCCACGTTTCAGCAACCCTAGACACCCGAACACTGAAGGACGCACTAGACCAGAAAGCAGCTCAAAACGCTTGTCATTCTACTCTAAAAAATGGGCAACATTCTGGCCTTATGGATACCGTTTCTAAAACCCAAGTGAGGCGGGCTTTTCACCAACCTCGAGATGCTCTTAAGGCTCCCATTCCAATGAATTTAGACACAAAAACACTGCAGCCCCCACAAGACCTGAACGGAGGTCAGAAAACATGTTATTTTACCCCCAAAATTAACCAATGCTCAGGTCTTAAGGACAACCATTCAAAAATTCAGACTAAACCTCTAGATGGTCTAAAGGTCCCTCTTTCAAAACCCTAGTTACTCAGAATATGAATAACCAAAAAAACCAGAATGCAAGTGACTTTAATGCCCGAGGAGTAACTGTCTCAAGATCTGACCAACCTTTTGCTTCAAGGGTCCAACATCCAAAGACCCTATATATAGTATATGTTATCAATCGTTGCTTTTTTTAGGTATGCAGGTGGAAGTTAATGCTAATATTCAGACCGAACTTGTGACTAATCCTTCTAAGTCCAAGGCAAAAATCGAAAAGGAAGGTTTTAGTAAACTAATGTACGGGGAGAATATCCCTAAACGTCCTTTAGGATATGGGTATGGTGTTAAAAGAAGCGACGTATTTGGAGTGCATGGTATATTAAGGAAATAAACTTCTAGATGGAGAAAGTAACTCTCTAGCTATGCAAAACATGGAGGAAGATGTAGCTAACTTGACTAAGGAAAACAAAGAGCTACACACCAAGGTTAATGAGACTAATTTCTTGTTGTCCAAAATCTTGGAAGGTATGAGTATTGGAAAACTGCTGACTGAATTAGCTGAACTTGCAAAGACGACCTTGAACAAGGTTTCACAGGTATATACATATTCTTTCTTCTCTTTAATTTTTTTTCCTTCACTTTTTCTATTGTAATGAATGAACGATCGAAGAATGTATGTTGATAATACTATTTTATATATTTGTTAATATAGTTCCTGCCCATTTTGCTCCAAAATATAGCGAGTAGAAGCTTAAACATTGTCGTATGCAAGTTTGGCACATAATGATGTTAGCTGATATTGTATAGTTGTTGCCATTTTGTTTTTGTTGCTATTTTTCATATTGATATCAATTTAAATTATACGTAGTAGTCTTTAGTGTGTCCGAATAAATAGAGACCCGGCTCTTAATGTCTTTTACATTGAACATGGTTTCTTTTTGAGTGATTGATGATTTATATCATTTTCGTAATCGTTTATTGAGTAAGATTTTCCAATATTCTTTAATATTTCTTTTCTTTTTGTATAGATACCAGATTTATCAAATCCTCGTGGCGATGCATCTTGATACAAAAGGAGCGATTAGGGAGAAAACTAATTAGTCACATATTATATATATATCTATGATTTGATATTGTAGAGACAACTTTTTAATTTTGCACGAAAACATTTGTAAGGATAACTTTTTTCGATCACTCGTTTAGATGAAGTAATGACAATATATTACTATTAAAATTTGGAAATGTATTCAAGTTGATTGTGATTTGAAATATATATTTGGGCCATGTTTCATATGTGTGTGTGTGTGTTATAGAAATTCTAAAGAGCATTGAGAGGCTTGACACTTAAAAGCGTAGAAAAAATCGACATCAAAAAGCGTAGGAAAAATGGACTACAAAAAGTGTAGAGAAATTTGACAACAAAGAGCGTAGAGCAATCCGACAACAAAAAGCGTCGGCGAATCCTGACACCTAAAAAGACGACGCTTTTATGAAGCGTCGAGAAAAAAAATCTTGACGCTTTTAAGCATCGAGAATCAACTAAAAAGGTGTCGAAAAAACAAGGAGTTTGTAGTAGTGCCAACGAGTGAACTCGCGTTCCTCTAGCTCCTGCGTTGATGTTTCGGTTTTCGGTGTGGGCTCTAGTGCTTTTGGGAGGTCGTTCCCGACGTAAAATGATAGCTAGGGTGATCTCGGGGGGTTCAAGTTTCTATCCTTGGGTTGCTCGGGTTGAGTCATGCCTGGCATCAGGCGCTCAGGCTGAGGCAATTGAGTTTCGGGCCGCTTGGGCTTAGGCTGCCGGAGACCCGGGCGCGTGGGCCGGTGCGGTTCGGATTTCGGGTTATGGAAATTTTCGTTGTTTACTAATTCTTGTGAGATTAGGACTATATATACGGGTTGCGGGTGCATGTTCTAGACATAGTAGTATATCGTAAGGTATAGAATCATATACAGGGTCATGTCGGGTTTCGGGAATGCCCTCGCTGAGTGGGCAGTTTTATTTAAGAAACGTTACCCCGAGGTTAGTTCAAACGACGGTTGTCGCACTCAGTCGGGTTAAGGTGCAGGATAGCTTCTTGAGTGCATGTTCTATGTTCTAGGACCCGAAATATCATGTTTTTGCTTTCCCCAGGGGTAAAATTTGTCCTTTGCCCGAAGAGATAGATTCTATAGGAGGGTGGGGTTCGGTTCGACCTTGTGTGCCCTATGGAGATGATGCTTATGTGGAGCGGTTTTACCATTTATTTGACCTTTCTTCATTGGAGGAGGCTAAAGACTATTTTGGTAGTGCTGGTCTTAACCTTGAGTTACTTTCTAGGACATTCTCTCGGGCTGGCTCTCGTTATTTTTCGGCCTTGGCATGTAGGCGTGCTTTCAATATTGCTATTGCTTGCTACTATCTTTTTGAGGACACGCGGTCGCGTGGAGGTTGGGGTAATCCTTGTGTCATGGATGTGGTAGCGGCTATGGAACATGGACGATCACCCTCTTTGCTTATTTTGGGTGAGCTTGTTCTTGGTCTTGATGCTAGTGTCCGGTCACGGGGGACACTTTCTCGGGGTTTTAGGGTTATCCTACAGGTTTGTTTTTGCTCCTCTTTTTCTTTATGTGTTTTTTTTGTGGCTTGCTTTTATTTTTATTTTTTTTGGCTTCGGAGGTGTGACGCTTCGTCGTATTTTCGTACAGGTTTAGCTGCAAGAGTGGCTCGGTTTGATTGACCCTCCCCGGTGTTTCAAAGATTATAACTACAGGGGTTTCACGGGCCGTAAGATGGCGTTGGTGTGGAGCAAAAATCGCGAAGAGGATGATTGGCTTTCCTATTTGGTTGGGGGAGGTGTTGTCATCAGGTGGTCTATCCTGTGGTGGAATATTAGGGGGCATGTTGGGTTCCCTTTTTCGTCTTCGACCCGGGCTTTGTTACTACTATCCATGAGGGATCAAGTCTATATTTACCCGAGCATGTTGTCTAATCAGATGGGTGTCTGACCTTTGATGGTAGGGATTTGTCGTGGAATCCCAACCGTCAATAATAAACCGGCTATTCCTACGGTAGATAGGGTAAGTCGGGTCGAATCCACGGGGACGGTAAGAGGCGTCTAGACTAGGTCGGCCCAAATACGAGACTAAGCCAACGAGCTAAACTAAAGAATGATAGAGAGGGAAGAAGACTAGACTATGACTAAGAAGAACAATTAAGGAAAACGGGCTAGGATTAGGTCGGGGTCAAAGGGGTAACGGAATGGTCAAGGGAGGACTAGAGAGAAGGAGGTAGTAGGGTGATCTAGGTTGGTCCGGGCTCTCGCAACTTAGACTCACCTAGAGGTTCCACCTAGAACCCATCTCGGCGACACACACGACAACGGGGTTCTAGCGCGCTATGGTCCTAGGTCGAATCCGGGCTCTCGCTACTTAGACCGGCCTAGGGATCGTCCTCACCGGGCTCTCGCAACTTAGTGAGGGGACCGAACCCACAACAAACTAACACCCACAAAAGAAAGGCAAGAAAAACAAGCATTCGTACATACTTAGTCATTCAAGCAATTCCACAAACATGTGATGTGCATCAAACAAGAGGAAACCCAAATCTTCCACCAACATCTCTAACAAACCCTTAATCATTCAATTAACACCCTAATCACCTTAATAACCCTAGCAAGAACACTACTCTAACATATCTAATCTAGAATTAACACTAACAAGAGGAATCATCAAAGAAACAAAACAAACATCAACAAACTAATGATAACAATGAACAATAACAAAACAATCAACTAAAGATTCAAACTTGAACAACATAAACAAGATTAAGAGAAAGGGAAAAGGATTATACCAAACTAGAGGATGGAAGGAAAAATAAGAACTTGTATAAAAGAGAAAACCCCAAAATAATCATCCAAGGTTGTCAAGCTTGGTGAAGATCTTCAAGAATTCCTTAATACAAGAGCTAATCTACGATTAACTACTAATTATCGACTAATCTACACTAATCTAATCTAATCTCACCTAAAGTAGTCTAGGGTTTAAGGATAGGTGATAGCCTAAGATAACATAACCTCCTGTCTTAATACAAGAGGGGGGTATATATAGGGTTACAAATGGAAGGGAGAAGAAAGAAAACAAATGCGTGTTACAGCTTCCTCATCCCGCCCGGGACGAGATGGTCTCGCCCGGGACGAGATGGTCCCGACCGGGACGAAGTCCTTCTCGGCCGGGACGGGCTCAAGACAGGAGCACTTGCTTTTGCACCTTCCTTCCCGGTCGGGAAGGCATTATCCCGCCCGGGAAGGACCTTGTAGGCCTCTCTTAAGATGTTTTTGGTCCCTCCTTGGTTCTCGTGGGCTTCTCATCGATTCTCGGGACTCGGGATCGGGTCTCGGAGGCTCGGGATTGGGTCCCAAGGTCTCGGGGTCGACTCCAAGGCATCGAGTGATCGTTCCTTAGCTTCGTTGGCTCCAAAATGTGTATGTATTGAGTCGGAATCGCTCCAACTGTTCCAAATTGGTCTCGGGAACCTGAAACGAACTAAAGGAAGCATAAGAAGCCCCTAAACCACTCCCAAGGAGCGATTCTACAAGGAAAATGGGACCAAAACACTACAAAATAGGCATTACAAACCACACTTATCAACTCCCCCACACTTAACCCTTACTCGCCCTCGAGTAAGCACACACTAACTACTAAACTAGCCGAATGGGTATTAGCGCACCCTACGCCCCTTCAACTCACGCGAGTGCACTTAGAGGAAAAGTGCACTCCGCAAGGCAAGTCGGGTCTTGCGACAAAACCGTGGATGCAACCGGACACAAAACACATAAACAAACAAACACAAAAAAAAAACACATAACGGTTGCACCCAAAACAAAAGAAATACCGCTTCCCTCTAAAAGCGGTGAAAGAAGCACCGGTTTAGGACTTGAGGTAAGTGACAACGTTCCCAAGCTAGCAATACAAACCGAGGTGAACTAAACCCCAATAGTATGACGATAAAGCAACAAAAACGTTGGTAACTTACCTAGGTCCTCCTAACTTTCTAAAAATGTACTACGGGATGATCGGCGGAGTGGAAAAGTGAAGAACCACGGTGTTAGTCGACACTGTAGGTAAGTGAGACCCCGCCCCCTTTAGCGTGAGCCAAGAGGGTCGTCCCGTGTCCAAGACCGCCTAACTAGTCCAAGTAAAAAGGTGGAAGACATGCAAAATGAGGGAAGACCGACTAATGCCGCTATCATCCTTCCTCGGGACTCGGTCCTTTGGTAGGCTCTTCACGGAAAAAGTCGGAAAAAGGCTTATTTTTTTGGGGATTTCTTTTTGTGAGACGGGTTTTCTTTTGGCATTTTCTTTCTTCTTTTGCATTTTCACTTTGTTTTGCCATGCCATTCTTTTTCTTCTTTTCTATTTTCTTTTTGGCTTTTGTGCCTTTTCTTTTTCTTCATTTTTTTCTTTCTTTCATATTTTTCATTCTTTTCTTTTTCTTTGCCCTTTTTGGCAAGATTTGGCTTTGTTGGCATTTTCATTGTATAACAAGAAAGAGAGAATCAACAGTTTGCATTTTATTTGTGATGGTATGTGTAAGAGGTAGGGTAATGGGTGAGTCGGGACGGCGCCTTCTCTTCAAACCCACAAAAAGTGGAGAACTTGAACTAATCAAAACAATCCTAAACACGGTCACCTAGGGGACGAGACTCGGTAACCAAGGCCTTTTCACACCGTGGGTGGTCATAATGGTCAAAAGTGCAAATCCCATAGTAAGTTCCTAGTAAGCTAGGTGGACTCAAGGTGAAGGACCAACGAATTCATTGATTTAAGGTCATTCTACTAGACTAAAGTCCAAGACTCGATTTATACTACTAAAAAGGGAAAGTACACACTCACACACTAGCCTCCAAACCGGGTTTTCGAAAACTATTTACACACAAGACACACAACAGAACACAAAATGAAGACATAACGAAAACAAAAGGAAAAGGAACAAAAGCAACAAAAAAAACAAAACAAGGCAATACAAAACACATAGACAAAACAACCACCACCCCTATATTCCACACAAGCCACCCAATCATCCACCATTATGCACAAAGCTCCACCCGAGCACACCTCAACACAACCTTCTCCAAACATCACAAGGAATAAAGGAGAAAAAGGGATGAGATGTTACCGGAAGTCTTTAGAGCTTTCCAAAGTCGTTGGCGATTAAGGCAACCTATAAGAACAAAGGGAGGCAAAACACGCACACAAAACAAATGTACGACACAAAGACACAAAAAGAAAACACAAAAGAGAAAATCTTTTTGTGAAATTTTTTCAAATTTTTAGGATTTTTAAAGGTTTTTTCGAAAAACTATGAAAATAAAACAACTACGATAGAATATCGCTCCCCCACACTTAAATCGAGCAATGTCCACATGCTCGATCGTAGGGTGCGGAGAGACAAAAGAAAAAGAAAAGAAACTACGAAAATAAAGCTAAAAATCAAAAATTAAGTGAAGAAAAGGGTAGAAGGTGTCCGGCCGGGGTGTAGTCAAGTCACCATGGGCCGAGACGAGAAAAAGATATGGATGGGGGAAGAAATAAAAGAAGGAAATAAAAGGAAATGGGAGGGGAGGGCTAGGTGTAATCAAGTCACCTAGCCCGGATTCCGCCTAAATCCGACTAAATCCTCAAAAAGAAAGTGAAAATCTTGTAAAATTTGGATTTTGAAAATGATTCTCGATGTAATCACGTCATCGAGAATCAGGAGCGATCACCACAAAGGCCCCGAGGGCCAACAAAATACTCATAACAAGGGGAAAGAAAATAGACGAGCATCAAAAGCGGAAAAGAAAAGAAAGATGCCATACCAGAGGTTAGCAACTAACGCATCTCCATCGCTTCACTAATCAAAGCCATCACCATGCTCGTCATCATCCCCTTGCTCACTTACATTGTTGCCATCATCATCATCATTTCCATCTTCATCTTCTTCACCGGCTTCCTGATTACCCATCCCCGTATTTGTATCGAAGGCATCCTCGGCCTCGTACTCCTCATCATCCATCATGGCACCACTACCACTAGAATTACCGTGGTTAGGGAAATACTCGGGTCTATAACATGACGGAAGGTTGCCACGTGGATCAATATACCCCTGTTGAGCCAAAAGATGATAACCGGGGTATTGAGCATAATAATCATCCCTCCTCTGCTCATATTGCCCTAGATGTAGAGCACCAAGCATCGCGGCCATGGATGCATCGGCCGGGGGCTGAGGGTAGGCAAATGGAGTGTAGGGGGTGTACGGAGGAACGTACACATACGCCGGGGGCGTAGGGTAAAAGGGGAGTGGTCGGGTAGCTTGCTGCTGTTGTTGCTGGGTTGGTTGCTGTCGAGGCCTCACACTAGCATGTGTATGCGGATTAAGGGAGGAAGAGGCACCGGGGTCACCTCCCGCACCGGGCATTAGAAGGTTAGGCACTCGGACCGGGACTAGGGAATGTCGCAAAGGCACAAGGGTCGGAAGCGTAGGGCATGGCAAAGTGAAGTGTGGCCGACCCGAGGTAAACCATTGATACCTCTTGTGCTCCCTCTCATATGCGATCCATTTATGGAACCTAGTCAAACGGTCCTCATCTATGGTCGTATCCCCCGGTACGGGGATCAAGTCCTCCTCGCTGAAATTCTCGTCTACCGCCTTAGCTATGTGTGTTATAAGCCCCCCGAGAACAATCTCACTCACATTCTTCCCCGCCTTACTTATCTTATGGAAATGTTTTGCCAAAGCAAGGGAAAGGTCAGGGGTGAACCTAGGTTGACTCTTAAGATTTAAATAGGCCCCGAGTATGTTTAATTCTTGTTGCGTGAAAGAGCTCATTTCGGGTCTCCCAAATATCGTACCCGCAATTAATCGATGCCAAAAACGCAAAACCGGGTGGTGGACATGACGGCTAGACAACCGTCGATAGTCGACAAGGCTTAGACCGGTTATACTCTTCCAAACATCAATTTCACTAAAACCGGCGGGTGGGTCACAATTAGAAGCTGGGGAAAGACCAAAAATATCACCAAACTTGGGGAGGGTATAATTGTAGTCACCATTGTTCACCCGAAAAGCAACCAGGGGTGGATCAACTCTAGTATTTAGAACAAAACTACTAAAGAACTCAAGGGTGAGTTGCTTGTAGGTCCGCTCATGCATGTTAAATAACATTTCCAACCCCATACCCACAAAAATTGTCTACATTGGTCAAGGATGCCAAGCTTCCTAAGTATGATTTTACAAATAAAACGAGTTGGCTCAAGAGGCTTACCAAGGAGCTTGTAGAATTGCTCCTTTTGCCATTCCGAACCAAAGATAAGAGTAGGAAAATCCGGATGGCAAGGAATTTCCGGCTCTTCAATCTCGACCTCGGGCTCGATTTTAGTTCTAGAAGTGGAAGCACTCTTCCTTTTCTTGCTAGCTACCACATTCCCTCTTTTCTTTGGAGCCATTAATGGTGAAGAAGCTTCAAAAATGGTGAACACCCAAACTCGGATTTTACCCAAAAACACTAACTAGAACCCACAAAAACACACAATAGAAGCTTAATAATGGTTTAATAAGCTTCCAAGACCAACTCCAACAAGCTAAATCGAGTTTGAAACCAAAACCCCAAACTCGGATTTTGGAAAAAATGGTGATAAAACTCGATTTTTTTTCGTTTTTGGTGATAAAAATGGTAGAAAATGGGTCTAGGGTAGGTATTAATATGATAGAAACTGATTTTGGGTGGTTTTGGAAGTGATTTGATGAGATTTGGTGGAGTATTTGTATATTTATGGTGTTTTGGGGGTATTGGAATTGGGGTTTATTTTGTGTTATGAAGATGAAGGAGGTTGAAGATGAGTTAGTATGATATGGGAATGGGTTGGGTTGGGTTGGGTTGATAAGTGAGAGGGAAGCATGGGGCGGGGCGGGCTAATGATGTTGGGTGGGTTCGGGCTGCAAGGAAAAAGAAAGCTGCTGTACACAACCCGTCTCGGCCGAGAAGGGTTCGTCCCGACCGGGACGGGTCTTCGTCTCGCCCGGGACGAGCTCGTCTCGCCCGGGACGACACTCCAGTAGCAGCAGTTTTGTGTCGCTTCAACCCGATCGGGATTGGCTCGTCTCGCCCGGGACGGGTCTTCGTCTCGCCCGGGACGAGCTTGTCTCGCCCGGGACGGCACTCCAGTAGCAGCAGGTTTGTGTCACATTAACCCGATCGGGATTGGCTCGTCTCGGCCGAAACGAGCTATCATCCCGCCCGAGATGGCACCTCTTCTTGCCCAAATAAAACCCGTTCTCGCCCGGGATGCGCCTTGAAGCCTCCTTTCAAGAAGAACTCACCTAACCTTCCTCCCAATCCACAAATAACAACTCGGGATCCGAATCCCGTTCCCAAAAGCTTATTGCAAGCTCAAAAACAACCATCTAGCTCCCGTCTTCCAATAAAAATCCCACCGAGCCGAGACTTGACGGAAAAAATAGAAGAACGAGCACGAAATACTTGATGCTAATCATAGGAGATTTAAGTGGAGCTTCTCTTGATTTTCAAATATTCACCTAAGCTCATAGCTTCATCAAAGCTCCCAAAAATCAATAGTAGAACCGCTCCCAAGACCGCTTCAAGCATTCACCTCCAAAACTCATACAATCACCTTCAAACATCAATCATTCTACACAACTTCACAATAATCATTAGAGACCCCTCCCTCACATCGCTCAACAAAAAATTCCAAATTACAAGAATTCCAAAAAAAATACAAACAAATCCTAAAATTAAGCAATTAAATCACACAATTACAAGTACAAGTACTCTAAGGAAGAGGGAGGGGGAATATACAACATGACGGTTCTTTTAGGAACTCCGTCAAACCTAGGATGGTGGACTCTTCTTCAACCGTAGCCCTCAAGGGCGTGGAGGAGCAAGTCGAACGCGCTACCGACATCGTAGTGAAGGCCCAAGAAGCGCTCGAGCTTAACCGACCTCCACGGCCTCCAAGGAGGAGGCAAGAAGTAGGAATCCCAAGACCCGACATCATCTTCAAAGTTGTCTCCGGGGTCTCTCCATCCTACGAGCTCAACCGATCTTTTCCTCCCTAGGCATTGCCTCCAATCACAAGCAAGCTTCATCTCCAAGAAACAAGGCACAAAAAGCGGTTTTGGCCTCATCTCCTCAATGCACACCCCCACACTTGCATCAAGTTGTGGTTCCCTATCTTCATCACTCGGCCCCACATCATCTTGGAGAGGAGAATCGAAACTTCTACCGACGGTTTCAATCTCTTCCAAGTCGTCTCTCGGTGTACTAGCAAGGGGCTCATGATGCTTGTCAAAATTATCGCACAAGGGCAACTCAAGGCTAACAATCTCACCCAACAACTCTAAAAACTCCACCAAACCATCCCACTCACTATCCTCCTCCAATTCTTCACCAACGATGCCTTCACCAAGAGTCATCTCCTCATTCGTCTCCTTTTGGGTAGACGATTGAGGTTCTTCAAAGCAAATCTCTCTCTCAAAGGGAACTACATCGGCGGCTTTGTGATTGGGTTGCTCCTCTCTCTCAAGTGGGCACCCTCCATCTAAATACAATGCTCGGGATAAAGACATTACGGTTTGAACCGATAATGCATCTAAATGAGCATTCCTCGCCTCGTTTGCCCTTCGCATTTGGGCCATCAATTCCTCTTGTTGTTTTCGCAATTGAATGGCCGCTTCTTGAAGGCTCCTTTGCATTTGAAGCATCGATTTTTGTAAATCTAAGTTTGGCGATTGGTGGTCATTGGGGTCTTGTAAACATCCTTCATAATCTTGATGATGCCCAAAGGGTGGGGCATCATATTGTTGGTAGCAAGGTTGGGGTGATTGGTAGTATTGTGCGTCATGGGGTTCATATTGTGGTTGGGGTGTAGGGTAATATTGTGGGTCTTGGGGGTATTGGTTTCCACAAGGTGAATCTTGAGTGTACATGGTGGGGTCACAATCATAACTCGAGTAATAGTCACCATGATTGTAGGAGTGATAATCGTTCACTTGTTGGTAGCCGTTTTCATAATCTTGAGGATCATACCCATCTTGATTACCCCAAGAAGCATGATCATGGTAGGGGGACGTCATGTCATACCCTTGGTTCAAGGAAGAAGAGTGGTAGCTCATATCGGCTCCCGAGTGTGTGGAGTTTAGATCAAACCCCATGCTCGCTCGAAAATCGTAGTCCATACCCGGTTGGAAACCACTCATTCTAGCAACCGTCCGTTTAAGCGGCTCTGAGTTGCAAGAAGAAGATAATCACCACCTCTAAGCACAAACTGTAGACTAAGAACAAACGTGAGAGGTCTAGTGCTTTTTGGGCACTAGACAAGAGAGAAATAAACCCCACACACACAAGAAGCAAGGTAACAAAAAAAAGAAAAAGAAAACACAAACACAAAGACTAAGTCAAGCAAATAGGAAAACAAAGTCTAAACTAGCACCATCCCCGGCAACGGCGCCAAATTGATGGTAGGGATTTGTCGTGGAATCCCAACCGTCAATAATAAACCGGCTATTCCTACGGTAGATAGGGTAAGTCAGGTCGAATCCACGGGGACGGTAAGAGGCGTCTAGACTAGGTCGGCCCAAATACGAGACTAAGCCAACGAGCTAAACTAAAGAATGATAGATAGGGAAGAAGACTAGACTATGACTAAGAAGAACAACTAAGGAAAACGGGCTAGGATTAGGTCGGGGTCAAAGGGGTAACGGAATGGTCAAGGGAGGACTAGAGAGAAGGAGGTAGTAGGGTGATCTAGGTTGGTCCGGGCTCTCGCAACTTAGACTCACCTAGAGGTTCCACCTAGAACCCATCTCGGCGACACACACGACAACGGGGTTCTAGCGCGCTATGGTCCTAGGTCGAATCCGGGCTCTCGCTACTTAGACCGGCCTAGGGATCGTCCTCACCGGGCTCTCGCAACTTAGTGAGGGGACCGAACCCACAAAAAACTAACACCCACAAAAGAAAGGCAAGAAAAACAAGCATTCGTACATACTTAGTCATTCAAGCAATTCCACAAACATGTGATGTGCATCAAACAAGAGGAAACCCAAATCTTCCACCAACATATCTAACAAACCCTTAATCATTCAATTAACACCCTAATCACCTTACTAACCCTAGCAAGAACACTACTCTAACATATCTAATCTAGAATTAACACTAACAAGAGGAATCATCAAAGAAACAAAACAAACATCAACAAACTAATGATAACAATGAACAATAACAAAACAATCAACTAAAGATTCAAACTTGAACAACATAAACAAGATTAAGAGAAAGGGAAAAGGATTATACCAAACTAGAGGATGGAAGGAAAAATAAGAACTTGTATAAAAGAGAAAACCCTAAAATAATCATCCAAGGTTGTCAAGCTTGGTGAAGATCTTCAAGAATTCCTTAATACAAGAGCTAATCTACGATTAACTACTAATTATCGACTAATCTACACTAGTCTAATCTAATCTCACCTAAAGTAGTCTAGGGTTTAAGGATAGGTGATAGCCTAAGATAACATAACCTCCTGTCTTAATACAAGAGGGGGGTATATATAGGGTTACAAATGGAAGGGAGAAGAAAGAAAACAAATGCGTGTTACAGCTTCCTCATCCCGCCCGGGACGAGATGGTCTCGCCCGGGACGAGATGGTCCCGACCGGGACGAAGTCCTTCTCGGCCGGGACGGGCTCAAGACAGGAGCACTTGCTTTTGCACCTTCCTTCCCGGTCGGGAAGGCATTATCCCGCCCGGGAAGGACCTTGTAGGCCTCTCTTAAGATGTTTTTGGTCCCTCCTTGGTTCTCGTGGGCTTCCCATCGATTCTCGGGACTCGGGATCGGGTCTCGGAGGCTCGGGATTGGGTCCCAAGGTCTCGGGGTCGACTCCAAGGCATCGAGTGATCGTTCCTTAGCTTCGTTGGCTCCAAAATGTGTATGTATTGAGTCGGAATCGCTCCAACTCTTCCAAATCGGTCTCGGGAACCTGAAACGAACTAAAGGAAGCATAAGAAGCCCCTAAACCACTCCCAAGGAGCGATTCTACAAGGAAAATGGGACCAAAACACTACAAAATAGGCACTACAAACCACACTTATCAACTCCCCCACACTTAACCCTTACTCGCCCTCGAGTAAGCACACACTAACTACTAAACTAGCCGAATGGGTATTAGCGCACCCTACGCCCCTTCAACTCACGCGAGTGCACTTAGAGGAAAAGTGCACTCCGCAAGGCAAGTCGGGTCTTGCGACAAAACCGTGGATGCAACCGGACACAAAACACATAAACAAACAAACACAAAAAAAAAAACACATAAACGGTTGAACCCAAAACAAAAGAAATACCGCTTCCCTCTAAAAGCGGTGAAAGAAGCACCGGTTTAGGACTTGAGGTAAGTGACAACGTTCCCAAGCTAGCAATACAAACCGAGGTGAACTAAACCCTAATAGTATGACGATAAAGCAACAAAAACGTTGGTAACTTACCTAGGTCCTCCTAACTTTCTAAAAATGTACTACGGGATGATCGGCGGAGTGGAAAAGTGAAGAACCACGGTGTTAGTCGACACTGTAGGTAAGTGAGACCCCGCCCCCTTTAGCGTGAGCCAAGAGGGTCGTCCCGTGTCCAAGACCGCCTAACTAGTCCAAGTAAAAAGGTGGAAGACATGCAAAATGAGGGAAGACTGACTAATGCCGCTATCATCCTTCCTCGGGACTCGGTCCTTTGGTAGGCTCTTCACGGCAAAAGTCGGAAAAAGGCTTATTTTTGTGGGGATTTCTTTTTGTGAGACGAGTTTTCTTTTGGCATTTTCTTTCTTCTTTTGCATTTTCACTTTGTTTTGCCATGCCATTCTTTTTCTTCTTTTCTATTTTCTTTTTGGCTTTTGTGCCTTTTCTTTTTCTTCATTTTTTTTCTTTCTTTCATATTTTTCATTCTTTTCTTTTTCTTTGCCCTTTTTGGCAAGATTTGGCTTTGTTGGCATTTTCATTGTATAACAAGAAAGAGAGAATCAACAATTTGCATTTTATTTGTGATGGTATGTGTAAGAGGTAGGGTAATGGGTGAGTCGGGACGGCGCCTTCCCTTCAAACCCACAAAAAGTGGAGAACTTGAACTAATCAAAACAATCCTAAACACGGTCACCTAGGGGACGAGACTCGGTAACCAAGGCCTTTTCACACCGTGGGTGGTCATAATGGTCAAAAGTGCAAATCCCATAGTAAGTTCCTAGTAAGCTAGGTGGACTCAAGGTGAAGGACCAACGAATTCATTGATTTAAGGTCATTCTACTAGACTAAAGTCCAAGACTCGATTTATACTACTAAAAAGGGAAAGTACACACTCACACACTAGCCTCCAAACCGGGTTTTCGAAAACTATTTACACACAAGACACACAACAGAACACAAAATGAAGACATAACGAAAACAAAAGGAAAAGGAACAAAAGCAACAAAAAAAACAAAACAAGGCAATACAAAACACATAGACAAAACAACCACCACCCCTATATTCCACACAAGCCACCCAATCATCCACCATTATGCACAAAGCTCCACCCGAGCACACCTCAACACAACCTTCTCCAAACATCACAAGGAATAAAGGAGAAAAAGGGATGAGATGTTACCGGAAGTCTTTAGAGCTTTCCAAAGTCGTTGGCGATTAAGGCAACCTATAAGAACAAAGGGAGGCAAAACACGCACACAAAACAAATGTACGACACAAAGACACAAAAAGAAAAC
Source organism: Agrostemma githago (assembly GCA_958450325.1). Classification (NCBI taxonomy): domain Eukaryota; kingdom Viridiplantae; phylum Streptophyta; class Magnoliopsida; order Caryophyllales; family Caryophyllaceae; genus Agrostemma; species Agrostemma githago. Next base: position 21,875,941 of record OY288255.1, on the reverse strand, counting down.
ACAAAAGAGAAAATCTTTTTGTGAAATTTTTTCAAATTTTTAGGATTTTTAAAGGTTTTTTCGAAAAACTATGAAAATAAAACAACTACGATAGAATATCGCTCCCCCACACTTAAATCGAGCAATGTCCGCATGCTCGATCGTAGGGTGCGGAGAGACAAAAGAAAAAGAAAAGAAACTACGAAAATAAAGCTAAAAATCAAAAATTAAGTGAAGAAAAGGGTAGAAGGTGTCCGGCCGGGGTGTAGTCAAGTCACCATGGGCCGAGACGAGAAAAAGATATGGATGGGGGAAGAAATAAAAGAAGGAAATAAAAGGAAATGGGAGGGGAGGGCTAGGTTTAATCAAGTCACCTAGCCCAGATTCCGCCTAAATCCGACTAAATCCTCAAAAAGAAAGTGAAAATCTTGTAAAATTTGGATTTTGAAAATGATTCTCGATGTAATCACGTCATCGAGAATCAGGAGCGATCACCACAAAGGCCCCGAGGGCCAACAAAATACTCATAACAAGGGGAAAGAAAATAGACGAGCATCAAAAGCGGAAAAGAAAAGAAAGATGCCATACCAGAGGTTAGCAACTAACGCATCTCCATCGCTTCACTAATCAAAGCCATCACCATGCTCGTCATCATCCCCTTGCTCACTTACATTGTTGCCATCATCATCATCATTTCCATCTTCATCTTCTTCACCGGCTTCCTGATTACCCATCCCCGTATTTATATCGAAGGCATCCTCGGCCTCGTACTCCTCATCATCCATCATGGCACCACTACCACTAGAATTACCGTGGTTAGGGAAATACTCGGGTCTATAACATGACGGAAGGTTGCCACGTGGATCAATATACCCCTGTTGAGCCAAAAGATGATAACCGGGGTATTGAGCATAATAATCATCCCTCCTCTGCTCATATTGCCCTAGATGTAGAGCACCAAGCATCGCGGCCATGGATGCATCGGCCGGGGGCTGAGGGTAGGCAAATGGAGTGTAGGGGGTGTACGGAGGAACGTACACATACGCCGGGGGCGTAGGGTAAAAGGGGAGTGGTCGGGTAGCTTGCTGCTGTTGTTGCTGGGTTGGTTGCTGTCGAGGCCTCACACTAGCATGTGTATGCGGATTAAGGGAGGAAGAGGCACCGGGGTCACCTCCCGCACCGGGCATTAGAAGGTTAGGCACTCGGACCGGGACTAGGGAATGTCGCAAAGGCACAAGGGTCGGAAGCGTAGGGCATGGCAAAGTGAAGTGTGGCCGACCCGAGGTAAACCATTGATACCTCTTGTGCTCCCTCTCATATGCGATCCATTTATGGAACCTAGTCAAACGGTCCTCATCTATGGTCGTATCCCCCGGTACGGGGATCAAGTCCTCCTCGCTGAAATTCTCGTCTACCGCCTTAGCTATGTGTGTTATAAGCCCCCCGAGAACAATCTCACTCACATTCTTCCCCGCCTTACTTATCTTATGGAAATGTTTTGCCAAAGCAAGGGAAAGGTCAGGGGTGAACCTAGGTTGACTCTTAAGATTTAAATAGGCCCCGAGTATGTTTAATTCTTGTTGCGTGAAAGAGCTCATTTCGGGTCTCCCAAATATCGTACCCGCAATTAATCGATGCCAAAAACGCAAAACCGGGTGGTGGACATGACGGCTAGACAACCGTCGATAGTCGACAAGGCTTAGACCGGTTATACTCTTCCAAACATCAATTTCACTAAAACCGGCGGGTGGGTCACAATTAGAAGCTGGGGAAAGACCAAAAATATCACCAAACTTGGGGAGGGTATAATTGTAGTCACCATTGTTCACCCGAAAAGCAACCAGGGGTGGATCAACTCTAGTATTTAGAACAAAACTACTAAAGAACTCAAGGGTGAGTTGCTTGTAGGTCCGCTCATGCATGTTAAATAACATTTCCAACCCCATACCCACAAAAATTGTCTACATTGGTCAAGGATGCCAAGCTTCCTAAGTATGATTTTACAAATAAAACGAGTTGGCTCAAGAGGCTTACCAAGGAGCTTGTAGAATTGCTCCTTTTGCCATTCCGAACCAAAGATAAGAGTAGGAAAATCCGGATGGCAAGGAATTTCCGGCTCTTCAATCTCGACCTCGGGCTCGATTTTAGTTCTAGAAGTGGAAGCACTCTTCCTTTTCTTGCTAGCTACCACATTCCCTCTTTTCTTTGGAGCCATTAATGGTGAAGAAGCTTCAAAAATGGTGAACACCCAAACTCGGATTTTACCCAAAAACACTAACTAGAACCCACAAAAACACACAATAGAAGCTTAATAATGGTTTAATAAGCTTCCAAGACCAACTCCAACAAGCTAAATCGAGTTTGAAACCAAAACCCCAAACTCGGATTTTGGAAAAAATGGTGATAAAACTCGATTTTTTTTCGTTTTTGGTGATAAAAATGGTAGAAAATGGGTCTAGGGTAGGTATTAATATGATAGAAACTGATTTTGGGTGGTTTTGGAAGTGATTTGATGAGATTTGGTGGAGTATTTGTATATTTATGGTGTTTTGGGGGTATTGGAATTGGGGTTTATTTTGTGTTATGAAGATGAAGGAGGTTGAAGATGAGTTAGTATGATATGGGAATGGGTTGGGTTGGGTTGGGTTGATAAGTGAGAGGGAAGCATGGGGCGGGGCGGGCTAATGATGTTGGGTGGGTTCGGGCTGCAAGGAAAAAGAAAGCTGCTGTACACAACCCGTCTCGGCCGAGAAGGGTTCGTCCCGACCGGGACGGGTCTTCGTCTCGCCCGGGACGAGCTCGTCTCGCCCGGGACGACACTCCAGTAGCAGCAGTTTTGTGTCGCTTCAACCCGATCGGGATTGGCTCGTCTCGCCCGGGACGGGTCTTCGTCTCGCCCGGGACGAGCTCGTCTCGCCCGGGACGGCACTCCAGTAGCAGCAGGTTTGTGTCACATTAACCCGATCGGGATTGGCTCGTCTCGGCCGAAACGAGCTATCATCCCGCCCGAGATGGCACCTCTTCTTGCCCAAATAAAACCCGTTCTCGCCCGGGATGCCCCTTGAAGCCTCCTTTCAAGAAGAACTCACCTAACCTTCCTCCCAATCCACAAATAACAACTCGGGATCCGAATCCCGTTCCCAAAAGCTTATTGCAAGCTCAAAAACAACCATCTAGCTCCCGTCTTCCAATAAAAATCCCACCGAGCCGAGACTTGACGGAAAAAATAGAAGAACGAGCACGAAATACTTGATGCTAATCATAGGAGATTTAAGTGGAGCTTCTCTTGATTTTCAAATATTCACCTAAGCTCATAGCTTCATCAAAGCTCCCAAAAATCAATAGTAGAACCGCTCCCAAGACCGCTTCAAGCATTCACCTCCAAAACTCATACAATCACCTTCAAACATCAATCATTCTACACAACTTCACAATAATCATTAGAGACCCCTCCCTCACATCGCTCAACAAAAAATTCCAAATTACAAGAATTCCAAAAAAAATACAAACAAATCCTAAAATTAAGCAATTAAATCACACAATTACAAGTACAAGTACTCTAAGGAAGAGGGAGGGGGAATATACAACATGACGGTTCTTTTAGGAACTCCGTCAAACCTAGGATGGTGGACTCTTCTTCAACCGTAGCCCTCAAGGGCGTGGAGGAGCAAGTCGAACGCGCTACCGACATCGTAGTGAAGGCCCAAGAAGCGCTCGAGCTTAACCGACCTCCACGGCCTCCAAGGAGGAGGCAAGAAGTAGGAATCCCAAGACCCGACATCATCTTCAAAGTTGTCTCCGGGGTCTCTCCATCCTACGAGCTCAACCGATCTCTTCCTCCCTAGGCATTGCCTCCAATCACAAGCAAGCTTCATCTCCAAGAAACAAGGCACAAAAAGCGGTTTTGGCCTCATCTCCTCAATGCACACCCCCACAGTTGCATCAAGTTGTGGTTCCCTATCTTCATCACTCGGCCCCACATCATCTTGGAGAGGAGAATCGAAACTTCTACCGACGGTTTCAATCTCTTCCAAGTCGTCTCTCAGTGTACTAGCAAGGGGCTCATGATGCTTGTCAAAATTATCGCACAAGGGCAACTCAAGGCTAACAATCTCACCCAACAACTCTACAAACTCCACCAAACCATCCCACTCACTATCCTCCTCCAATTCTTCACCAACGATGCCTTCACCAAGAGTCATCTCCTCATTCGTCTCCTTTTGGGTAGACGATTGAGGTTCTTCAAAGCAAATCTCTCTCTCAAAGGGAACTACATCGGCGGCTTTGTGATTGGGTTGCTCCTCTCTCTCAAGTGGGCACCCTCCATCTAAATACAATGCTCGGGATAAAGACATTACGGTTTGAACCGATAATGCATCTAAATGAGCATTCCTCGCCTCGTTTGCCCTTCGCATTTGGGCCATCAATTCCTCTTGTTGTTTTCGCAATTGAATGGCCGCTTCTTGAAGGCTCCTTTGCATTTGAAGCATCGATTTTTGTAAATCTAAGTTTGGCGATTGGTGGTCATTGGGGTCTTGTAAACCTCCTTCATAATCTTGATGATGCCCAAAGGGTGGGGCATCATATTGTTGGTAGCAAGGTTGGGGTGATTGGTAGTATTGTGGGTCATGGGGTTCATATTGTGGTTGGGGTGTAGGGTAATATTGTGGGTCTTGGGGGTATTGGTTTCCACAAGGTGAATCTTGAGTGTACATGGTGGGGTCACAATCATAACTCGAGTAATAGTCACCATGATCGTAGGAGTGATAATCGTTCACTTGTTGGTAGCCGTTTTCATAATCTTGAGGATCATACCCATCTTGATTACCCCAAGAAGCTTGATCATGGTAGGGGGACGTCATGTCATACCCTTGGTTCAAGGAAGAAGAGTGGTAGCTCATATCGGCTCCCGAGTGTGTGGAGTTTAGATCAAACCCCATGCTCGCTCGAAAATCGTAGTCCATACCCGGTTGGAAACCACTCATTCTAGCAACCGTCCGTTTAAGCGGCTCTGAGTTGCAAGAAGAAGATAATCACCACCTCTAAGCACAAACTGTAGACTAAGAACAAACGTGAGAGGTCTAGTGCTTTTTGGGCACTAGACAAGAGAGAAATAAACCACACACACACAAGAAGCAAGGTAACAAAAAAAAGAAAAAGAAAACACAAACACAAAGACTAAGTCAAGCAAATAGGAAAACAAAGTCTAAACTAGCACCATCCCCGGCAACGGCGCCAAATTGATGGTAGGGATTTGTCGTGGAATCCCAACCGTCAATAATAAACCGGCTATTCCTACGGTAGATAGGGTAAGTCGGGTCGAATCCACGGGGACGGTAAGAGGCGTCTAGACTAGGTCGGCCCAAATACGAGACTAAGCCAACGAGCTAAACTAAAGAATGATAGATAGGGAAGAAGACTAGACTATGACTAAGAAGAACAACTAAGGAAAACGGGCTAGGATTAGGTCGGGGTCAAAGGGGTAACGGAATGGTCAAGGGAGGACTAGAGAGAAGGAGGTAGTAGGGTGATCTAGGTTGGTCCGGGCTCTCGCAACTTAGACTCACCTAGAGGTTCCACCTAGAACCCATCTCGGCGACACACACGACAACGGGGTTCTAGCGCGCTATGGTCCTAGGTCGAATCCGGGCTCTCGCTACTTAGACCGGCCTAGGGATCGTCCTCACCGGGCTCTCGCAACTTAGTGAGGGGACCGAACCCACAACAAACTAACACCCACAAAAGAAAGGCAAGAAAAACAAGCATTCGTACATACTTAGTCATTCAAGCAATTCCACAAACATGTGATGTGCATCAAACAAGAGGAAACCCAAATCTTCCACCAACATATCTAACAAACCCTTAATCATTCAATTAACACCCTAATCACCTTACTAACCCTAGCAAGAACACTACTCTAACATATCTAATCTAGAATTAACACTAACAAGAGGAATCATCAAAGAAACAAAACAAACATCAACAAACTAATGATAACAATGAACAATAACAAAACAATCAACTAAAGATTCAAACTTGAACAACATAAACAAGATTAAGAGAAAGGGAAAAGGATTATACCAAACTAGAGGATGGAAGGAAAAATAAGAACTTGTATAAAAGAGAAAACCCCAAAATAATCATCCAAGGTTGTCAAGCTTGGTGAAGATCTTCAAGAATTCCTTAATACAAGAGCTAATCTACGATTAACTACTAATTATCGACTAATCTACACTAATCTAATCTAATCTCACCTAAAGTAGTCTAGGGTTTAAGGATAGGTGATAGCCTAAGATAACATAACCTCCTGTCTTAATACAAGAGGGGGGTATATATAGGGTTACAAATGGAAGGGAGAAGAAAGAAAACAAATGCGTGTTACAGCTTCCTCATCCCGCCCGGGACGAGATGGTCTCCCCCGGGACGAGATGGTCCCGACCGGGACGAAGTCCTTCTCGGTCGGGACGGGCTCAAGACAGGAGCACTTGCTTTTGCACCTTCCTTCCCGGTCGGGAAGGCATTATCCCGCCCGGGAAGGACCTTGTAGGCCTCTCTTAAGATGTTTTTGGTCCCTCCTTGGTTCTCGTGGGCTTCCCATTGATTCTCGGGACTCGGGATCGGGTCTCGGAGGCTCGGGATTGGGTCCCAAGGTCTCGGGGTCGACTCCAAGGCATCGAGTGATCGTTCCTTAGCTTCGTTGGCTCCAAAATGTGTATGTATTGAGTCGGAATCGCTCCAACTCTTCCAAATCGGTCTCGGGAACCTGAAACGAACTAAAGGAAGCATAAGAAGCCCCTAAACCACTCCCAAGGAGCGATTCTACAAGGAAAATGGGACCAAAACACTACAAAATAGGCACTACAAACCACACTTATCAACTCCCCCACACTTAACCCTTACTCGCCCTCGAGTAAGCACACACTAACTACTAAACTAGCCGAATGGGTATTAGCGCACCCTACGCCCCTTCAACTCACGCGAGTGAACTTAGAGGAAAAGTGCACTCCGCAAGGCAAGTCGGGTCTTGCGACAAAACCGTGGACGCAACCGGACACAAAACACATAAACAAACAAACACAAAAAAAAAAAACACATAAACGGTTGCACCCAAAACAAAAGAAATACCGCTTCCCTCTAAAAGCGGTGAAAGAAGCACCGGTTTAGGACTTGAGGTAAGTGACAACGTTCCCAAGCTAGCAATACAAACCGAGGTGAACTAAACCCTAATAGTATGACGATAAAGCAACAAAAACGTTGGTAACTTACCTAGGTCCTCCTAACTTTCTAAAAATGTACTACGGGATGATCGGCGGAGTGGAAAAGTGAAGAACCACGGTGTTAGTCGACACTGTAGGTAAGTGAGACCCCGCCCCCTTTAGCGTGAGCCAAGAGGGTCGTCCCGTGTCCAAGACCGCCTAACTAGTCCAAGTAAAAAGGTGGAAGACATGCAAAATGAGGGAAGACCGACTAATGCCGCTATCATCCTTCCTCGGGACTCGGTCCTTTGGTAGGCTCTTCACGGCAAAAGTCGGAAAAAGGCTTATTTTTGTGGGGATTTCTTTTTGTGAGACGGGTTTTCTTTTGGCATTTTCTTTCTTCTTTTGCATTTTCACTTTGTTTTGCCATGCCATTCTTTTTCTTCTTTTCTATTTTCTTTTTGGCTTTTGTGCCTTTTCTTTTTCTTCATTTTTTTTCTTTCTTTAATATTTTTCATTCTTTTCTTTTTCTTTGCCCTTTTTGGCAAGATTTGGCTTTGTTGGCATTTTCATTGTATAACAAGAAAGAGAGAATCAACAATTTGCATTTTATTTGTGATGGTATGTGTAAGAGGTAGGGTAATGGGTGAGTCGGGACGGCGCCTTCCCTTCAAACCCACAAAAAGTGGAGAACTTGAACTAATCAAAACAATCCTAAACACGGTCACCTAGGGGACGAGACTCGGTAACCAAGGCCTTTTCACACCGTGGGTGGTCATAATGGTCAAAAGTGCAAATCCCATAGTAAGTTCCTAGTAAGCTAGGTGGACTCAAGGTGAAGGACCAACGAATTCATTGATTTAAGGTCATTCTACTAGACTAAAGTCCAAGACTCGATTTATACTACTAAAAAGGGAAAGTACACACTCACACACTAGCCTCCAAACCGGGTTTTCGAAAACTATTTACACACAAGACACACAACAGAACACAAAATGAAGACATAACGAAAACAAAAGGAAAAGGAACAAAAGCAACAAAAAAAACAAAACAAGGCAATACAAAACACATAGACAAAACAACCACCACCCCTATATTCCACACAAGCCACCCAATCATCCACCATTATGCACAAAGATCCACCCGAGAACACCTCAACACAACCTTCTCCAAACATCACAAGGAATAAAGGAGAAAAAGGGATAAGATGTTACCGGAAGTCTTTAGAGCTTTCCAAAGTCGTTGGCGATTAAGGCAACCTATAAGAACAAAGGGAGGCAAAACACGCACACAAAACAAATGTACGACACAAAGACACAAAAAGAAAACACAAAAGAGAAAATCTTTTTGATTTTTTTGTGAAATTTTTTGAAATTTTTAGGATTTTTAAAGGTTTTTTCGAAAAACTATGAAAATAAAACAACTACGATAGAATATCGCTCCCCCACACTTAAATCGAGCAATGTCCGCATGCTCGATCGTAGGGTGCGGAGAGACAAAAGAAAAAGAAAAGAAACTACGAAAATAAAGCTAAAAATCAAAAATTAAGTGAAGAAAAGGGTAGAAGGTGTCCGGCCGGGGTGTAGTCAAGTCACCATGGGCCTAGACGAGAAAAAGATATGGATGGGGGAAGAAATAAAAGAAGGAAATAAAAGGAAATGGGAGGGGAGGGCTAGGTGTAATCAAGTCACCTAGCCCGGATTCCGCCTAAATCCGACTAAATCCTCAAAAAGAAAGTGAAAATCTTGTAAAATTTGGATTTTGAAAATGATTCTCGATGTAATCACGTCATCGAGAATCGGGAGCGATCACCACAAAGGCCCCGAGGGCCAACAAAATACTCATAACAAGGGGAAAGAAAATAGACGAGCATCAAAAGCGGAAAAGAAAAGAAAGATGCCATACCAGAGGTTAGCAACTAACGCATCTCCATCGCTTCACTAATCAAAGCCATCACCATGCTCGTCATCATCCCCTTGCTCACTTACATTGTTGCCATCATCATCATCATTTCCATCTTCATCTTCTTCACCGGCTTCCTGATTACCCATCCCCGTATTTGTATCGAAGGCATCCTCGGCCTCGTACTCCTCATCATCCATCATGGCACCACTACCACTAGAATTACCGTGGTTAGGGAAATACTCGGGTCTATAACATGACGGAAGGTTGCCACGTGGATCAATATACCCCTGTTGAGCCAAAAGATGATAACCGGGGTATTGAGCATAATAATCATCCCTCCTCTGCTCATATTGCCCTAGATGTAGAGCACCAAGCATCGCGGCCATGGATGCATCGGCCGGGGGCTGAGGGTAGGCAAATGGAGTGTAGGGGGTGTACGGAGAAACGTACACATACGCCGGGGGCGTAGGGTAAAAGGGGAGTGGTCGGGTAGCTTGCTGTTGTTGTTGCTGGGTTGGTTGCTGTCGAGGCCTCACACTAGCATGTGTATGCGGATTAAGGGAGGAAGAGGCACCGGGGTCACCTCCCGCACCGGGCATTAGAAGGTTAGGCACTCGGACCGGGACTAGGGAATGTCGCAAAGGCACAAGGGTCGGAAGCGTAGGGCATGGCAAAGTGAAGTGTGGCCGACCCGAGGTAAACCATTGATACCTCTTGTGCTCCCTCTCATATGCGATCCATTTATGGAACCTAGTCAAACGGTCCTCATCTATGGTCGTATCCCCCGGTACGGGGATCAAGTCCTCCTCGCTGAAATTCTCGTCTACCGCCTTAGCTATGTGTGTTATAAGCCCCCCGAGAACAATCTCACTCACATTCTTCCCCGCCTTACTTATCTTATGGAAATGTTTTGCCAAAGCAAGGGAAAGGTCAGGGGTGAACCTAGGTTGACTCTTAAGATTTAAATAGGCCCCGAGTATGTTTAATTCTTGTTGCGTGAAAGAGCTCATTTCGGGTCTCCCAAATATCGTACCCGCAATTAATCGATGCCAAAAACGCAAAACCGGGTGGTGGACATGACGGCTAGACAACCGTCGATAGTCGATAAGGCTTAGACCGGTTATACTCTTCCAAACATCAATTTCACTAAAACCGGCGGGTGGGTCACAATTAGAAGCTGGGGAAAGACCAAAAATATCACCAAACTCGGGGAGGGTATAATTGTAGTCACCATTGTTCACCCGAAAAGCAACCAGGGGTGGATCAACTCTAGTATTTAGAACAAAACTACTAAAGAACTCAAGGGTGAGTTGCTTGTAGGTCCGCTCATGCATGTTAAATAACATTTCCAACCCCATACCCACAAAAATTGTCTACATTGGTCAAGGATGCCAAGCTTCCTAAGTATGATTTTACAAATAAAACGAGTTGGCTCAAGAGGCTTACCAAGGAGCTTGTAGAATTGCTCCTTTTGCCATTCCGAACCAAAGATAAGAGTAGGAAAATCCGGATGGCAAGGAATTTCCGGCTCTTCAATCTCGACCTCGGGCTCGATTTCGGTTCTAGAAGTGGAAGCACTCTTCCTTTTCTTGCTAGCTACCACATTCCCTCTTTTCTTTGGAGCCATTAATGGTGAAGAAGCTTCAAAAATGGTGAACACCCAAACTCGGATTTTACCCAAAAACACTAACTAGAACCCACAAAAACACACAAAAGAAGCTTAATAATGGTTTAATAAGCTTCCAAGACCAACTCCAACAAGCTAAATCGAGTTTGAAACCAAAACCCCAAACTCGGATTTTGGAAAAAATGGTGATAAAAACTCGATTTTTTTTCGTTTTTGGTGATAAAAATGGTAGAAAATGGGTCTAGGATAGGTATTAATATGATAGAAACTGATTTTGGGTGGTTTTGGAAGTGATTTGATGAGATTTGGTGGAGTATTTGTATATTTATGGTGTTTTCGGGGTATTGGAATTGGGGTTTATTTTGTGTTATGAAGATGAAGGAGGTTGAAGATGAGTTAGTATGATATGGGAATGGGTTGGGTTGGGTTGGGTTGATAAGTGAGAGGGAAGCATGGGGCGGGGCGGGCTAATGATGTTGGGTGGGTTCGGGCTGCAAGGAAAAAGAAAGCTGCTGTACACAACCCGTCTCGGCCGAGAAGGGTTCGTCCCGACCGGGACGGGTCTTCGTCTCGCCCGGGACGAGCTCGTCTCGCCCGGGACGGCACTCCAGTAGCAGCAGTTTTGTGTCGCTTCAACCCGATCGGGATTGGCTCGTCTCGCCCGGGACGGGTCTTCGTCTCGCCCGGGACGAGCTCGTCTCGCCCGGGACGGCACTCCAGTAGCAGCAGGTTTGTGTCACATTAACCCGATCGGGATTGGCTCGTCTCGGCCGAAACGAGCTATCATCCCGCCCGAGATGACACCTCTTCTTGCCCAAATAAAACCCGTTCTCGCCCGGGATGCCCCTTGAAGCCTCCTTTCAAGAAGAACTCACCTAACCTTCCTCCCAATCCACAAATAACAACTCGGGATCCGAATCCCGTTCCCAAAAGCTTATTGCAAGCTCAAAAACAACCATCTAGCTCCCGTCTTCCAATAAAAATCCCACCGAGCCGAGACTTGACGGAAAAAATAGAAGAACGAGAACGAAATACTTGATGCTAATCATAGGAGATTTAAGTGGAGCTTCTCTTGATTTTCAAATATTCACCTAAGCTCATAGCTTCATCAAAGCTCCCAAAAATCAATAGTAGAACCGCTCCCAAGACCGCTTCAAGCATTCACCTCCAAAACTCATACAATCACCTTCAAACATCAATCATTCTACACAACTTCACAATAATCATTAGAGACCCCTCCCTCACATCGCTCAACAAAAAATTCCAAATTACAAGAATTCCAAAAAAAATACAAACAAATCCTAAAATTAAGCAATTAAATCACACAATTACAAGTACAAGTACTCTAAGGAAGAGGGAGGGGGAATATACAACATGACGGTTCTTTTAGGAACTCCGTCAAACCTAGGATGGTGGACTCTTCTTCAACCGTAGCCCTCAAGGGCGTGGAGGAGCAAGTCGAACGCGCTACCGACATCGTAGTGAAGGCCCAAGAAGCGCTCGAGCTTAACCGACCTCCACGGCCTCCAAGGAGGAGGCAAGAAGTAGGAATCCCAAGACCCGACATCATCTTCAAAGTTGTCTCCGGGGTCTCTCCATCCTACGAGCTCAACCAATCTCTTCCTCCCTAGGCATTGCCTCCAATCACAAGCAAGCTTCATCTCCAAGAAACAAGGCACAAAAAGCGGTTTTGGCCTCATCTCCTCAATGCACACCCCCACACTTGCATCAAGTTGTGGTTCCCTATCTTCATCACTCGGCCCCACATCATCTTGGAGAGCAGAATCGAAACTTCTACCGACGGTTTCAATCTCTTCCAAGTCGTCTCTCGGTGTACTAGCAAGGGGCTCATGATGCTTGTCAAAATTATCGCACAAGGGCAACTCAAGGCTAAAAATCTCACCCAACAACTCTACAAACTCCACCAAACCATCCCACTCACTATCCTCCTCCAATTCTTCACCAACGATGCCTTCACCAAGAGTCATCTCCTCATTCGTCTCCTTTTGGGTAGACGATTGAGGTTCTTCAAAGCAAATCTCTCTCTCAAAGGGAACTACATCGGCGGCTTTGTGATTGGGTTGCTCCTCTCTCTCAAGTGGGCACCCTCCATCTAAATACAATGCTCGGGATAAAGACATTACGGTTTGAACCGATAATGCATCTAAATGAGCATTCCTCGCCTCGTTTGCCCTTCGCATTTGGGCCATCAATTCCTCTTGTTGTTTTCGCAATTGAATGGCCGCTTCTTGAAGGCTCCTTTGCATTTGAAGCATCGATTTTTGTAAATCTAAGTTTGGCGATTGGTGGTCATTGGGGTCTTGTAAACCTCCTTCATAATCTTGATGATGCCCAAAGGGTGGGGCATCATATTGTTGGTAGCAAGGTTGGGGTGATTGGTAGTATTGTGGGTCATGGGGTTCATATTGTGGTTGGGGTGTAGGGTAATATTGTGGGTCTTGGGGGTATTGGTTTCCACAAGGTGAATCTTGAGTGTACATGGTGGGGTCACAATCATAACTCGAGTAATAGTCACCATGATCGTAGGAGTGATAATCGTTCACTTGTTGGTAGCCGTCTTCATAATCTTGAGGATCATACCCATCTTGATTACCCCAAGAAGCTTGATCATGATAGGGGGACGTCATGTCATACCCTTGGTTCAAGGAAGAAGAGTGGTAGCTCATATCGGCTCCCGAGTGTGTGGAGTTTAGATCAAACCCCATGCTCGCTCGAAAATCGTAGTCCATACCCGGTTGGAAACCACTCATTCTAGCAACCGTCCGTTTAAGCGGCTCTGAGTTGCAAGAAGAAGATAATCACCACCTCTAAGCACAAACTGTAGACTAAGAACAAACGTGAGAGGTCTAGTGCTTTTTGGGCACTAGACAAGAGAGAAATAAACCACACACACACAAGAAGCAAGGTAACAAAAAAAAGAAAAAGAAAACACAAAGTCAAAGACTAAGTCAAGCAAATAGGAAAACAAAGTCTAAACTAGCACCATCCCCGGCAACGGCGCCAAATTGATGGTAGGGATTTGTCGTGGAATCCCAACCGTCAATAATAAACCGGCTATTCCTACGGTAGATAGGGTAAGTCGGGTCGAATCCACGGGGACGGTAAGAGGCGTCTAGACTAGGTCGGCCCAAATACGAGACTAAGCCAACGAGCTAAACTAAAGAATGATAGATAGGGAAGAAGACTAGACTATGACTAAGAAGAACAACTAAGGAAAACGGGCTAGGATTAGGTCGGGGTCAAAGGGGTAACGGAATGGTCAAGGGAGGACTAGAGAGAAGGAGGTAGTAGGGTGATCTAGGTTGGTCCGGGCTCTCGCAACTTAGACTCACCTAGAGGTTCCACCTAGAACCCATCTCGGCGACACACACGACAACGGGGTTCTAGCGCGCTATGGTCCTAGGTCGAATCCGGGCTCTCGCTACTTAGACCGGCCTAGGGATCGTCCTCACCGGGCTCTCGCAACTTAGTGAGGGGACCGAACCCACAACAAACTAACACCCACAAAAGAAAGGCAAGAAAAACAAGCATTCGTACATACTTAGTCATTCAAGCAATTCCACAAACATGTGATGTGCATCAAACAAGAGGAAACCCAAATCTTCCACCAACATATCTAACAAACCCTTAATCATTCAATTAACACCCTAATCACCTTACTAACCCTAGCAAGAACACTACTCTAACATATCTAATCTAGAATTAACACTAACAAGAGGAATCATCAAAGAAACAAAACAAACATCAACAAACTAATGATAACAATGAACAATAACAAAACAATCAACTAAAGATTCAAACTTGAACAACATAAACAAGATTAAGAGAAAGGGAAAAGGATTATACCAAACTAGAGGATGGAAGGAAAAATAAGAACTTGTATAAAAGAGAAAACCCCAAAATAATCATCCAAGGTTGTCAAGCTTGGTGAAGATCTTCAAGAATTCCTTAATACAAGAGCTAATCTACGATTAACTACTAATTATCGACTAATCTACACTAATCTAATCTAATCTCACCTAAATTAGTCTAGGGTTTAAGGATAGGTGATAGCCTAAGATAACATAACCTCCTGTCTTAATACAAGAGGGGGGTATATATAGGGTTACAAATGGAAGGGAGAAGAAAGAAAACAAATGCGTGTTACAGCTTCCTCATCCCGCCCGGGACGAGATGGTCTCGCCCGGGACGAGATGGTCCCGACCGGAACGAAGTCCTTCTCGGCCGGGACGGGCTCAAGACAGGAGCACTTGCTTTTGCACCTTCCTTCCCGGCCGGGAAGGCATTATCCCGCCCGGGAAGGACCTTGTAGGCCTCTCTTAAGATGTTTTTGGTCCCTCCTTGGTTCTCGTGGGCTTCCCATCGATTCTCGGGACTCGGGATCGGGTCTCGGAGGCTCGGGATTGGGTCCCAAGGTCTCGGGGTCGACTCCAAGGCATCGAGTGATCGTTCCTTAGCTTCGTTGGCTCCAAAATGTGTATGTATTGAGTCGGAATCGCTCCAACTCTTCCAAATCGGTCTCGGGAACCTGAAACGAACTAAAGGAAGCATAAGAAGCCCCTAAACCACTCCCAAGGAGCGATTCTACAAGGAAAATGGGACCAAAACACTACAAAATAGGCACTACAAACCACACTTATCAACTCCCCCACACTTAACCCTTACTCGCCCTCGAGTAAGCACACACTAACTACTAAACTAGCCGAATGGGTATTAGCGCACCCTACGCCCCTTCAACTCACGCGAGTGCACTTAGAGGAAAAGTGCACTCCGCAAGGCAAGTCGGGTCTTGCGACAAAACCGTGGATGCAACCGGACACAAAACACATAAACAAACAAACACAAAAAAAAAACACATGAACGGTTGCACCCAAAACAAAAGAAATACCGCTTCCCTCTAAAAGCGGTGAAAGAAGCACCGGTTTAGGACTTGAGGTAAGTGACAACGTTCCCAAGCTAGCAATACAAACCGAGGTGAACTAAACCCCAATAGTATGACGATAAAGCAACAAAAACGTTGGTAACTTACCTAGGTCCTCCTAACTTTCTAAAAATGTACTACGGGATGATCGGCGGAGTGGAAAAGTGAAGAACCACGGTGTTAGTCGACACTGTAGGTAAGTGAGACCCCGCCCCCTTTAGCGTGAGCCAAGAGGGTCGTCCCGTGTCCAAGACCGCCTAACTAGTCCAAGTAAAAAGGTGGAAGACATGCAAAATGAGGGAAGACCGACTAATGCCGCTATCATCCTTCCTCGGGACTCGGTCCGTTGGTAGGCTCTTCACGGCAAAAGTCGGAAAAAGGCTTATTTTTGTGGGGATTTCTTTTTGTGAGACGGGTTTTCTTTTGGCATTTTCTTTCTTCTTTTGCATTTTCACTTTGTTTTGCCATGCCATTCTTTTTCTTCTTTTCTATTTTCTTTTTGGCTTTTGTGCCTTTTCTTTTTCTTCATTTTTTTTTCTTTCTTTCATATTTTTCATTCTTTTCTTTTTCTTTGCCCTTTTTGGCAAGATTTGGCTTTGTTGGCATTTTCATTGTATAACAAGAAAGAGAGAATCAACAATTTGCATTTTATTTGTGATGGTATGTGTAAGAGGTAGGGTAATGGGTGAGTCGGGACGGCGCCTTCCCTTCAAACCCACAAAAAGTGGAGAACTTGAACTAATCAAAACAATCCTAAACACGGTCACCTAGGGGACGAGACTCGGTAACCAAGGCCTTTTCACACCGTGGGTGGTCATAATGGTTAAAAGTGCAAATCCCATAGTAAGTTCCTAGTAAGCTAGGTGGACTCAAGGTGAAGGACCAACGAATTCATTGATTTAAGGTCATTCTACTAGACTAAAGTCCAAGACTCGATTTATACTACTAAAAAGGGAAAGTACACACTCACACACTAGCCTCCAAACCGGGTTTTCGAAAACTATTTACACACAAGACACACAACAGAACACAAAATGAAGACATAACGAAAACAAAAGGAAAAGGAACAAAAGCAACAAAAAAAACAAAACAAGGCAATACAAAACACATAGACAAAACAACCACCACCCCTATATTCCACACAAGCCACCCAATCATCCACCATTATGCACAAAGCTCCACCCGAGCACACCTCAACACAACCTTCTCCAAACATCACAAGGAATAAAGGAGAAAAAGGGATGAGATGTTACCGGAAGTCTTTAGAGCTTTCCAAAGTCGTTGGCGATTAAGGCAACCTATAAGAACAAAGGGAGGCAAAACACGCACACAAAACAAATGTACGACACAAAGACACAAAAAGAAAACACAAAAGAGAAAATCTTTTTGTGAAAATTTTTCAAATTTTTAGGATTTTTAAAGGTTTTTTTCGAAAAACTATGAAAATAAAACAACTACGATAGAATATCGCTCCCCCACACTTAAATTGAGTAATGTACGCATGCTCGATCGTAGGGTGCGGAGAGACAAAAGAAAAAAAAAGAAACTACGAAAATAAAGCTAAAAATCAAAAATTAAGTGAAGAAAAGGGTATAAGGTGTCCGGCCGGGGTGTAGTCAAGTCACCATGGGCCTAGACGAGAAAAAGATATTGATGGGGGAAGAAATAAAAGAAGGAAATAAAAGGAAATGGGAGGGGAGGGCTAGGTGTAATCAAGTCACCTAGCCCGGATTCCGCCTAAATCCGACTAAATCCTCAAAAAGAAAGTGAAAATCTTGTAAAATTTGGATTTTGAAAATGATTCTCGATGTAATCACGTCATCGAGAATCGGGAGCGATCACCACAAAGGCCCCGAGGGCCAACAAAATACTCATAACAAGGGGAAAGAAAATAGACGAGCATCAAAAGCGGAAAAGAAAAGAAAGATGCCATACCAGAGGTTAGCAACTAACGCATCTCCATCGCTTCACTAATCAAAGCCATCACCATGCTCGTCATCATCCCCTTGCTCACTTACATTGTTGCCATCATCATCATCATTTCCATCTTCATCTTCTTCACCGGCTTCCTGATTACCCATCCCCGTATTTGTATCGAAGGCATCCTCGGCCTCGTACTCCTCATCATCCATCATGGCACCACTACCACTAGAATTACCGTGGTTAGGGAAATACTCGGGTCTATAACATGACGGAAGGTTGCCACGTGGATCAATATACCCCTGTTGAGCCAAAAGATGATAACCGGGGTATTGAGCATAATAATCATCCCTCCTCTGCTCATATTGCCCTAGATGTAGAGCACCAAGCATCGCGGCCATGGATGCATCGGCCGGGGGCTGAGGGTAGGCAAATGGAGTGTAGGGGGTGTACGGAGGAACGTACACATACGCCGGGGGCGTAGGGTAAAAGGGGAGTGGTCGGGTAGCTTGCTGTTGTTGTTGCTGGGTTGGTTGCTGTCGAGGCCTCACACTAGCATGTGTATGCGGATTAAGGGAGGAAGAGGCACCGGGGTCACCTCCCGCACCGGGCATTAGAAGGTTAGGCACTCGGACCGGGACTAGGGAATGTCGCAAAGGCACAAGGGTCGGAAGCGTAGGGCATGGCAAAGTGAAGTGTGGCCGACCCGAGGTAAACCATTGATACCTCTTGTGCTCCCTCTCATATGCGATCCATTTATGGAACCTAGTCAAACGGTCCTCATCTATGGTCGTATCCCCCGGTACGGGGATCAAGTCCTCCTCGCTGAAATTCTCGTCTACCGCCTTAGCTATGTGTGTTATAAGCCCCCCGAGAACAATCTCACTCACATTCTTCCCCGCCTTACTTATCTTATGGAAATGTTTTGCCAAAGCAAGGGAAAGGTCAGGGGTGAACCTAGGTTGACTCTTAAGATTTAAATAGGCCCCGAGTATGTTTAATTCTTGTTGCGTGAAAGAGCTCATTTCGGGTCTCCCAAATATCGTACCCGCAATTAATCGATGCCAAAAACGCAAAACCGGGTGGTGGACATGACGGCTAGACAACCGTCGATAGTCGATAAGGCTTAGACCGGTTATACTCTTCCAAACATCAATTTCACTAAAACCGGCGGGTGGGTCACAATTAGAAGCTGGGGAAAGACCAAAAATATCACCAAACTCGGGGAGGGTATAATTGTAGTCACCATTGTTCACCCGAAAAGCAACCAGGGGTGGATCAACTCTAGTATTTAGAACAAAACTACTAAAGAACTCAAGGGTGAGTTGCTTGTAGGTCCGCTCATGCATGTTAAATAACATTTCCAACCCCATACCCACAAAAATTGTCTACATTGGTCAAGGATGCCAAGCTTCCTAAGTATGATTTTACAAATAAAACGAGTTGGCTCAAGAGGCTTACCAAGGAGCTTGTAGAATTGCTCCTTTTGCCATTCCGAACCAAAGATAAGAGTAGGAAAATCCGGATGGCAAGGAATTTCCGGCTCTTCAATCTCGACCTCGGTCTCGATTTCGGTTCTAGAAGTGGAAGCACTCTTCCTTTTCTTGCTAGCTACCACATTCCCTCTTTTCTTTGGAGCCATTAATGGTGAAGAAGCTTCAAAAATGGTGAACACCCAAACTCGGATTTTACCCAAAAACACTAACTAGAACCCACAAAAACACACAAAAGAAGCTTAATAATGGTTTAATAAGCTTCCAAGACCAACTCCAACAAGCTAAATCGAGTTTGAAACCAAAACCCCAAACTCGGATTTTGGAAAAAATGGTGATAAAAACTCGATTTTTTTTCGTTTTTGGTGATAAAAATGGTAGAAAATGGGTCTAGGATAGGTATTAATATGATAGAAACTGATTTTGGGTGGTTTTGGAAGTGATTTGATGAGATTTGGTGGAGTATTTGTATATTTATGGTGTTTTCGGGGTATTGGAATTGGGGTTTATTTTGTGTTATGAAGATGAAGGAGGTTGAAGATGAGTTAGTATGATATGGGAATGGGTTGGGTTGGGTTGGGTTGATAAGTGAGAGGGAAGCATGGGGCGGGGCGGGCTAATGATGTTGGGTGGGTTCGGGCTGCAAGGAAAAAGAAAGCTGCTGTACACAACCCGTCTCGGCCGAGAAGGGTTCGTCCCGACCGGGACGGGTCTTCGTCTCGCCCGGGACGAGCTCGTCTCGCCCGGGACGGCACTCCAGTAGCAGCAGTTTTGTGTCGCTTCAACCCGATCGGGATTGGCTCGTCTCGCCCGGGACGAGCTCGTCTCGCCCGGGACGGCACTCCAGTAGCAGCAGGTTTGTGTCACATTAACCCGATCGGGATTGGCTCGTCTCGGCCGAAACGAGCTATCATCCCGCCCGAGATGACACCTCTTCTTGCCCAAATAAAACCCGTTCTCGCCCGGGATGCCCCTTGAAGCCTCCTTTCAAGAAGAACTCACCTAACCTTCCTCC
This sequence comes from Agrostemma githago, assembly GCA_958450325.1. Classification (NCBI taxonomy): domain Eukaryota; kingdom Viridiplantae; phylum Streptophyta; class Magnoliopsida; order Caryophyllales; family Caryophyllaceae; genus Agrostemma; species Agrostemma githago. The sequence continues at coordinate 21,855,864 of OY288255.1, read as the reverse complement.
CAATCCACAAATAACAACTCGGGATCCGAATCCCGTTCCCAAAAGCTTATTGCAAGCTCAAAAACAACCATCTAGCTCCCGTCTTCCAATAAAAATCCCACCGAGCCGAGACTTGACGGAAAAAATAGAAGAACGAGCACGAAATACTTGATGCTAATCATAGGAGATTTAAGTGGAGCTTCTCTTGATTTTCAAATATTCACCTAAGCTCATAGCTTCATCAAAGCTCCCAAAAATCAATAGTAGAACCGCTCCCAAGACCGCTTCAAGCATTCACCTCCAAAACTCATACAATCACCTTCAAACATCAATCATTCTACACAACTTCACAATAATCATTAGAGACCCCTCCCTCACATCGCTCAACAAAAAATTCCAAATTACAAGAATTCCAAAAAAAATACAAACAAATCCTAAAATTAAGCAATTAAATCACACAATTACAAGTACAAGTACTCTAAGGAAGAGGGAGGGGGAATATACAACATGACGGTTCTTTTAGGAACTCCGTCAAACCTAGGATGGTGGACTCTTCTTCAACCGTAGCCCTCAAGGGCGTGGAGGAGCAAGTCGAACGCGCTACCGACATCGTAGTGAAGGCCCAAGAAGCGCTCGAGCTTAACCGACCTCCACGGCCTCCAAGGAGGAGGCAAGAAGTAGGAATCCCAAGACCCGACATCATCTTCAAAGTTGTCTCCGGGGTCTCTCCATCCTACGAGCTCAACCGATCTCTTCCTCCCTAGGCATTGCCTCCAATCACAAGCAAGCTTCATCTCCAAGAAACAAGGCACAAAAAGCGGTTTTGGCCTCATCTCCTCAATGCACACCCCCACACTTGCATCAAGTTGTGGTTCCCTATCTTCATCACTCGGCCCCACATCATCTTGGAGAGCAGAATCGAAACTTCTACCGACGGTTTCAATCTCTTCCAAGTCGTCTCTCGGTGTACTAGCAAGGGGCTCATGATGCTTGTCAAAATTATCGCACAAGGGCAACTCAAGGCTAAAAATCTCACCCAACAACTCTACAAACTCCACCAAACCATCCCACTCACTATCCTCCTCCAATTCTTCACCAACGATGCCTTCACCAAGAGTCATCTCCTCATTCGTCTCCTTTTGGGTAGACGATTGAGGTTCTTCAAAGCAAATCTCTCTCTCAAAGGGAACTACATCGGCGGCTTTGTGATTGGGTTGCTCCTCTCTCTCAAGTGGGCACCCTCCATCTAAATACAATGCTCGGGATAAAGACATTACGGTTTGAACCGATAATGCATCTAAATGAGCATTCCTCGCCTCGTTTGCCCTTCGCATTTGGGCCATCAATTCCTCTTGTTGTTTTCGCAATTGAATGGCCGCTTCTTGAAGGCTCCTTTGCATTTGAAGCATCGATTTTTGTAAATCTAAGTTTGGCGATTGGTGGTCATTGGGGTCTTGTAAACCTCCTTCATAATCTTGATGATGCCCAAAGGGTGGGGCATCATATTGTTGGTAGCAAGGTTGGGGTGATTGGTAGTATTGTGGGTCATGGGGTTCATATTGTGGTTGGGGTGTAGGGTAATATTGTGGGTCTTGGGGGTATTGGTTTCCACAAGGTGAATCTTGAGTGTACATGGTGGGGTCACAATCATAACTCGAGTAATAGTCACCATGATCGTAGGAGTGATAATCGTTCACTTGTTGGTAGCCGTCTTCATAATCTTGAGGATCATACCCATCTTGATTACCCCAAGAAGCTTGATCATGATAGGGGGACGTCATGTCATACCCTTGGTTCAAGGAAGAAGAGTGGTAGCTCATATCGGCTCCCGAGTGTGTGGAGTTTAGATCAAACCCCATGCTCGCTCGAAAATCGTAGTCCATACCCGGTTGGAAACCACTCATTCTAGCAACCGTCCGTTTAAGCGGCTCTGAGTTGCAAGAAGAAGATAATCACCACCTCTAAGCACAAACTGTAGACTAAGAACAAACGTGAGAGGTCTAGTGCTTTTTGGGCACTAGACAAGAGAGAAATAAACCACACACACACAAGAAGCAAGGTAACAAAAAAAAGAAAAAGAAAACACAAAGTCAAAGACTAAGTCAAGCAAATAGGAAAACAAAGTCTAAACTAGCACCATCCCCGGCAACGGCGCCAAATTGATGGTAGGGATTTGTCGTGGAATCCCAACCGTCAATAATAAACCGGCTATTCCTACGGTAGATAGGGTAAGTCGGGTCGAATCCACGGGGACGGTAAGAGGCGTCTAGACTAGGTCGGCCCAAATACGAGACTAAGCCAACGAGCTAAACTAAAGAATGATAGATAGGGAAGAAGACTAGACTATGACTAAGAAGAACAACTAAGGAAAACGGGCTAGGATTAGGTCGGGGTCAAAGGGGTAACGGAATGGTCAAGGGAGGACTAGAGAGAAGGAGGTAGTAGGGTGATCTAGGTTGGTCCGGGCTCTCGCAACTTAGACTCACCTAGAGGTTCCACCTAGAACCCATCTCGGCGACACACACGACAACGGGGTTCTAGCGCGCTATGGTCCTAGGTCGAATCCGGGCTCTCGCTACTTAGACCGGCCTAGGGATCGTCCTCACCGGGCTCTCGCAACTTAGTGAGGGGACCGAACCCACAACAAACTAACACCCACAAAAGAAAGGCAAGAAAAACAAGCATTCGTACATACTTAGTCATTCAAGCAATTCCACAAACATGTGATGTGCATCAAACAAGAGGAAACCCAAATCTTCCACCAACATATCTAACAAACCCTTAATCATTCAATTAACACCCTAATCACCTTACTAACCCTAGCAAGAACACTACTCTAACATATCTAATCTAGAATTAACACTAACAAGAGGAATCATCAAAGAAACAAAACAAACATCAACAAACTAATGATAACAATGAACAATAACAAAACAATCAACTAAAGATTCAAACTTGAACAACATAAACAAGATTAAGAGAAAGGGAAAAGGATTATACCAAACTAGAGGATGGAAGGAAAAATAAGAACTTGTATAAAAGAGAAAACCCCAAAATAATCATCCAAGGTTGTCAAGCTTGGTGAAGATCTTCAAGAATTCCTTAATACAAGAGCTAATCTACGATTAACTACTAATTATCGACTAATCTACACTAATCTAATCTAATCTCACCTAAATTAGTGTGGGGTTTAAGGATAGGTGATAGCCTAAGATAACATAACCTCCTGTCTTAATACAAGAGGGGGGTATATATAGGGTTACAAATGGAAGGGAGAAGAAAGAAAACAAATGCGTGTTACAGCTTCCTCATCCCGCCCGGGACGAGATGGTCTCGCCCGGGACGAGATGGTCCCGACCGGAACGAAGTCCTTCTCGGCCGGGACGGGCTCAAGACAGGAGCACTTGCTTTTGCACCTTCCTTCCCGGCCGGGAAGGCATTATCCCGCCCGGGAAGGACCTTGTAGGCCTCTCTTAAGATGTTTTTGGTCCCTCCTTGGTTCTCGTGGGCTTCCCATCGATTCTCGGGACTCGGGATCGGGTCTCGGAGGCTCGGGATTGGGTCCCAAGGTCTCGGGGTCGACTCCAAGGCATCGAGTGATCGTTCCTTAGCTTCGTTGGCTCCAAAATGTGTATGTATTGAGTCGGAATCGCTCCAACTCTTCCAAATCGGTCTCGGGAACCTGAAACGAACTAAAGGAAGCATAAGAAGCCCCTAAACCACTCCCAAGGAGCGATTCTACAAGGAAAATGGGACCAAAACACTACAAAATAGGCACTACAAACCACACTTATCAACTCCCCCACACTTAACCCTTACTCGCCCTCGAGTAAGCACACACTAACTACTAAACTAGCCGAATGGGTATTAGCGCACCCTACGCCCCTTCAACTCACGCGAGTGCACTTAGAGGAAAAGTGCACTCCGCAAGGCAAGTCGGGTCTTGCGACAAAACCGTGGATGCAACCGGACACAAAACACATAAACAAACAAACACAAAAAAAAAACACATGAACGGTTGCACCCAAAACAAAAGAAATACCGCTTCCCTCTAAAAGCGGTGAAAGAAGCACCGGTTTAGGACTTGAGGTAAGTGACAACGTTCCCAAGCTAGCAATACAAACCGAGGTGAACTAAACCCCAATAGTATGACGATAAAGCAACAAAAACGTTGGTAACTTACCTAGGTCCTCCTAACTTTCTAAAAATGTACTACGGGATGATCGGCGGAGTGGAAAAGTGAAGAACCACGGTGTTAGTCGACACTGTAGGTAAGTGAGACCCCGCCCCCTTTAGCGTGAGCCAAGAGGGTCGTCCCGTGTCCAAGACCGCCTAACTAGTCCAAGTAAAAAGGTGGAAGACATGCAAAATGAGGGAAGACCGACTAATGCCGCTATCATCCTTCCTCGGGACTCGGTCCGTTGGTAGGCTCTTCACGGCAAAAGTCGGAAAAAGGCTTATTTTTGTGGGGATTTCTTTTTGTGAGACGGGTTTTCTTTTGGCATTTTCTTTCTTCTTTTGCATTTTCACTTTGTTTTGCCATGCCATTCTTTTTCTTCTTTTCTATTTTCTTTTTGGCTTTTGTGCCTTTTCTTTTTCTTCATTTTTTTTCTTTCTTTCATATTTTTCATTCTTTTCTTTTTCTTTGCCCTTTTTGGCAAGATTTGGCTTTGTTGGCATTTTCATTGTATAACAAGAAAGAGGGAATCAACAATTTGCATTTTATTTGTGATGGTATGTGTAAGAGGTAGGGTAATGGGTGAGTCGGGACGGCGCCTTCCCTTCAAACCCACAAAAAGTGGAGAACTTGAACTAATCAAAACAATCCTAAACACGGTCACCTAGGGGACGAGACTCGGTAACCAAGGCCTTTTCACACCGTGGGTGGTCATAATGGTCAAAAGTGCAAATCCCATAGTAAGTTCCTAGTAAGCTAGGTGGACTCAAGGTGAAGGACCAACGAATTCATTGATTTAAGGTCATTCTACTAGACTAAAGTCCAAGACTCGATTTATACTACTAAAAAGGGAAAGTACACACTCACACACTAGCCTCCAAACCGGGTTTTCGAAAAATATTTACACACAAGACACACAACACAACACAAAATGAAGACATAACGAAAACAAAAGGAAAAGGAACAAAAGCAACAAAAAAACAAAACAAGGCAAAACAAAACACATAGACAAAACAACCACCACCCCTATATTCCACACAAGCCACCCAATCATCCACCATTATGCACAAAGCTCCACCCGAGCACACCTCAACACAACCTTCTCCAAACATCACAAGGAATAAAGGAGAAAAAGGGATAAGATGTTACCGGAAGTCTTTAGAGCTTTCCAAAGTCGTTGGCGATTAAGGCAACCTATAAGAACAAAGGGAGGCAAAACACGCACACAAAACAAATGTACGACACAAAGACACAAAAAGAAAACACAAAAGAGAAAACCTTTTTGATTTTTTTGTGAAAATTTTTCAAATTTTTAGGATTTTTAAAGGTTTTTTCGAAAAACTATGAAAATAAAACAACTACGATAGAATATCGCTCCCCCACACTTAAATCGAGCAATGTCCGCATGCTCGATCGTAGGGTGCGGAGAGACAAAAGAAAAAGAAAAGAAACTACGAAAATAAAGCTAAAAATCAAAAATTAAGTGAAGAAAAGGGTAGAAGGTGTCCGGCCGGGGTGTAGTCAAGTCACCATGGGCCGAGTCGAGAAAAAGATATGGATGGGGGAAGAAATAAAAGAAGGAAATAAAAGGAAATGGGAGGGGAGGGCTAGGTGTAATCAAGTCACCTAGCCCGGATTCCGCCTAAATCCGACTAAATCCTCAAAAAGAAAGTGAAAATCTTGTAAAATTTGGATTTTGAAAATGATTCTCGATGTAATCACGTCATCGAGAATCGGGAGCGATCACCACAAAGGCCCCGAGGGCCAACAAAATACTCATAACAAGGGGAAAGAAAATAGACGAGCATCAAAAGCGGAAAAGAAAAGAAAGATGCCATACCAGAGGTTAGCAACTAACGCATCTCCATCGCTTCACTAATCAAAGCCATCACCATGCTCGTTATCATCCCCTTGCTCACTTACATTGTTGCCATCATCATCATCATTTCCATCTTCATCTTCTTCACCGGCTTCCTGATTACCCATCCCCGTATTTATATCGAAGGCATCCTCGGCCTCGTACTCCTCATCATCCATCATGGCACCACTACCACTAGAATTACCGTGGTTAGGGAAATACTCGGGTCTATAACATGACGGAAGGTTGCCACGTGGATCAATATACCCCTGTTGAGCCAAAAGATGATAACCGGGGTATTGAGCATAATAATCATCCCTCCTCTGGGGGTTGAGGGTAGGCAAATGGAGTGTAGGGGGTGTACGGAGAAACGTACACATACGCCGGGGGCGTAGGGTAAAAGGGGAGTGGTCGGGTAGCTTGCTGCTGTTGTTGTTGGGTTGGTTGCTGTCGAGGCCTCACACTAGCATGTGTATGCGGACTAAGGGAGGAAGAGGCACCGGGGTCACCTCCCGCACCGGGCATTAGAAGGTTAGGCACTCGGACCAAGACTAGGGAATGTCGCAAATGCACAAGGGTCGGAAGCGTAGGGCATGGCAAAGTGAAGTGTGGCCGACCCGAGGTCAACCATTGATACCTCTTGTGCTCCCTCTCATATGCGATCCATTTATGGAACCTAGTCAAACGGTCCTCATCTATGGTCGTATCCCCCGGTACGGTGATCAAGTCCTCCTCGCTGAAATTCTCGTCTACCGCATTAACTATGTGTGTTATAAGCCCCCCGAGAACAATCTCACTCACATTCTTCCCCGCCTTACTTATCTTATGGAAATGTTTTGCCAAAGCAAGGGAAAGGTCAGGGGTGAACCTACGTTGACTCTTAAGATTTAAATAGGCCCCGAGTATGTTTAATTCTTGTTGCGTGAAAGAGCTCATTTCGGGTCTCCCAATTATCGTACCCGCAATTAATCGATGCCAAAAACGCAAAACCGGGTGGTGGACATGACGGCTAGACAACCGTCGATAGTCGACAAGGCTTAGACCGGTTATACTCTTCCAAACATCAATTTCACTAAAACCGGCGGGTGGGTCACAATTAGAAGCTGGGGGAAGACCAAAAATATCACCAAACTCGGGGAGGGTATAATTGTAGTCACCATTGTTCACCCGAAAAGCAACCCGGGGTGGATCAACTCTAGTATTTAGAACAAAACTACTAAAGAACTCAAGGGTGAGTTGCTTGTAGGTCCGCTCATGCATGTTAAATAACATTTCCAACCCCATACCCACAAACAATTGTCTACATTGGTCAAGGATGCCAAGCTTCCTAAGTATGATTTTACAAATAAAACGAGTTGGCTCAAGAGGCTTACCAAGGAGCTTGTAGAATTGCTCCTTTTGCCATTCCGAACCAAAGATAAGAGTAGGAAAATCCGGATGGCAAGGAATTTCCGGCTCTTCAATCTCGACCTCGGGCTCGATTTCGGCTCTAGAAGTGGAAGCACTCTTCCTTTTCTTGCTAGCTACCACATTCCCTCTTTTCTTTGGAGCCATTAATGGTGAAGAAGCTTAAAAAATGGTGAACACCCAAACTCGGATTTTACCCAAAAACACTAACTAGAACCCACAAAAACACACAATAGAAGCTTAATAATGGTTTAATAAGCTTCCAAGACCAACTCCAACAAGCTAAATCGAGTTTGAAACCAAAACCCCAAACTCGGATTTTGGAAAAAATGGTGATAAAAACTCGATTTTTTTTCGTTTTTGGTGATAAAAATGGTAGAAAATGGGTCTAGGGTAGGTATTAATATGATAGAAACTGATTTTGGGTGGTTTTGGAAGTGATTTGATGAGATTTGGTGGAGTATTTGTATATTTATGGTGTTTTCGGGGTATTGGAATTGGGGTTTATTTTGTGTTATGAAGATGAAGGAGGTTGAAGATGAGTTAGTATGATATGGGAATGGGTTGGGTTGGGTTGGGTTGATAAGTGAGAGGGAAGCATGGGGCGGGGCGGGCTAATGATGTTGGGTGGGTTCGGGCTGCAAGGAAAAAGAAAGCTGCTGTACACAACCCGTCTCGGCCGAGAAGGGTTCGTCCCGACTGGGACGGGTCTTCGTCTCGCCCGGGACGAGCTCGTCTCGCCCGGGACGGCACTCCAGTAGCAGCAGTTTTGTGTCGCTTCAACCCGATCGGGATTGGCTCGTCTCGCCCGGGACGGGTCTTCGTCTCGCCCGGGACGAGCTCGTCTCGCCCGGGACGGCACTCCAGTAGCAGCAGGTTTGTGTCACATTAACCCGATCGGGATTGGCTCGTCTCGGCCGAAACGAGCTATCATCCCGCCCGAGATGGCACCTCTTCTTGTCCAAATAAAACCCGTTCTCGCCCGGGATGCCCCTTGAAGCCTCCTTTCAAGAAGAACTCACCTAACCTTCCTCCCAATCCACAAATAACAACTCGGGATCCGAATCCCGTTCCCAAAAGCTTATTGCAAGCTCAAAAACAACCATCTAGCTCCCGTCTTCCAATAAAAATCCCACCGAGCCGAGACTTGACGGAAAAAATAGAAGAACGAGCACGAAATACTTGATGCTAATCATAGGAGATTTAAGTGGAGCTTCTCTTGATTTTCAAATATTCACCTAAGCTCATAGCTTCATCAAAGCTCCCAAAAATCAATAGTAGAACCGCTCCCAAGACCGCTTCAAGCATTCACCTCCAAAACTCATACAATCACCTTCAAACATCAATCATTCTACACAACTTCACAATAATCATTAGAGACCCCTCCCTCACATCGCTCAACAAAAAATTCCAAATTACAAGAATTCCAAAAAAAATACAAACAAATCCTAAAATTAAGCAATTAAATCACACAATTACAAGTACAAGTACTCTAAGGAAGAGGGAGGGGGAATATACAACATGACGGTTCTTTTAGGAACTCCGTCAAACCTAGGATGGTGGACTCTTCTTCAACCGTAGCCCTCAAGGGCGTGGAGGAGCAAGTCGAACGCGCTACCGACATCGTAGTGAAGGCCCAAGAAGCGCTCGAGCTTAACCGACCTCCACGGCCTCCAAGGAGGAGGCAAGAAGTAGGAATCCCAAGACCCGACATCATCTTCAAAGTTGTCTCCGGGGTCTCTCCATCCTACGAGCTTAACCGATCTCTTCCTCCCGAGGCATTGCCTCCAATCACAAGCAAGCTTCATCTCCAAGAAACAAGGCACAAAAAGCGGTTTTGGCCTCATCTCCTCAATGCACACCCCCACACTTGCATCAAGTTGTGGTTCCCTATCTTCATCACTCGGCCCCACATCATCTTGGAGAGGAGAATCGAAACTTCTACCGGCGGTTTCAATCTCTTCCAAGTCGTCTCTCGGTGTACTAGCAAGGGGCTCATGATGCTTGTCAAAATTATCGCACAAGGGCAACTCAAGGCTAACAATCTCACCCAACAACTCTACAAACTCCACCAAACCATCCCACTCACTATCCTCCTCCAATTCTTCACCAACGATGCCTTCACCAAGAGTCATCTCCTCATTCGTCTCCTTTTGGGTAGACGATTGAGGTTCTTCAAAGAAAATCTCTCTCTCAAAGGGAACTACATCGGCGACTTTGTGATTGGGTTGCTCCTCTCTCTCAAGTGGGCACCCTCCATCTAAATACAATGCTCGGGATAAAGACATTACGGTTTGAACCGATAATGCATCTAAATGAGCATTCCTCGCCTCGTTTGCCCTTCGCATTTGGGCCATCAATTCCTCTTGTTGTTTTCGCAATTGAATGGCCGCTTCTTGAAGGCTCCTTTGCATTTGAAGCATCGATTATTGTAACTCTAAGTTTGGCGATTGGTGGTCATTGGGGTCTTGTAAACCTCCTTCATAATCTTTATGATGCCCAAAGGGTGGGGCATCATATTGTTGGTAGCAAGGTTGGGGTGATTGGTAGTATTGTGGGTCATGGGGTTCATATTGTGGTTGGGGTGTAGGGTAATATTGTGGGTCTTGGGGGTATTGGTTTCCACAAGGTGAATCTTGAGTGTACATGGTGAGGTCACAATCATAACTCGAGTAATAGTCACCATGATCGTAGGTGTGATAATTGTTCACTTGTTGGTAGCCGTTTTCATAATCTTGAGGATCATACCCATCTTGATTACCCCAAGAAGCTTGATCATGGTAGGGGGACGTCATGTCATACCCTTGGTTCAAGGAAGAAGAGTGGTAGCTCATATCGGCTCCCGAGTGTGTGGAGTTTAGATCAAACCCCATGCTCGCTCGAAAATCGTAGTCCATACCCGGTTGGAAACCACTCATTCTAGCAACAGTCCGTTTAAGCGGCTCTGAGTTGCAAGAAGAAGATAATCACCACCTCTAAGCACAAACTGTAGACTAAGAACAAACGTGAGAGGTCTAGTGCTTTTTGGGCACTAGACAAGAGAGAAATAAACCACACACACACAAGAAGCAAGGTAACAAAAAAAAGAAAAAGAAAACACAAAGTCAAAGACTAAGTCAAGCAAATAGGAAAACAAAGTCTAAACTAGCACCGTCCCCGGCAACGGCGCCAAATTGATGGTAGGGATTTGTCGTGGAATCCCAACCGTCAATAATAAACCGGCTATTCCTACGGTAGATAGGGTAAGTCGGGTCGAATCCACGGGGACGGTAAGAGGCGTCTAGACTAGGTCGGCCCAAATACGAGACTAAGCCAACGAGCTAAACTAAAGAATGATAGATAGGGAAGAAGACTAGACTATGACTAAGAAGAACAACTAAGGAAAACGGGCTAGGATTAGGTCGGGGTCAAAGGGGTAACGGAATGGTCAAGGGAGGACTAGAGAGAAGGAGATAGTAGGGTGATCTAGGTTGGTCCGGGCTCTCGCAACTTAGACTCACCTAGAGGTTCCACCTAGAACCCATCTCGGCGACACACACGACAACGGGGTTCTAGCGCGCTATGGTCCTAGGTCGAATCCGGGCTCTCGCTACTTAGACCGGCCTAGGGATCGTCCTCACCGGGCTCTCGCAACTTAGTGAGGGGACCGAACCCACAACAAACTAACACCCACAAAAGAAAGGCAAGAAAAACAAGCATTCGTACATACTTAGTCATTCAAGCAATTCCACAAACATGTGATGTGCATCAAACAAGAGGAAACCCAAATCTTCCACCAACATCTCTAACAAACCCTTAATCATTCAATTAACACCCTAATCACCTTACTAACCCTAGCAAGAACACTACTCTAACATATCTAATCTAGAATTAACACTAACAAGAGGAATCATCAAAGAAACAAAACAAACATCAACAAACTAATGATAACAATGAACAATAACAAAACAATCAACTAAAGATTCAAACTTGAACAACATAAACAAGATTAAGAGAAAGGGAAAAGGATTATACCAAACTAGAGGATGGAAGGAAAAATAAGAACTTGTATAAAAGAGAAAACCCCAAAATAATCATCCAAGGTTGTCAAGCTTGGTGAAGATCTTCAAGAATTCCTTAATACAAGAGCTAATCTATGATTAACTACTAATTATCGACTAATCTACACTAAACTAATCTAATCTCACCTAAAGTAGTCTAGGGTTTAAGGATAGGTGATAGCCTAAGATAACATAACCTCCTGTCTTAATACAAGAGGGGGGTATATATAGGGTTACAAATGGAAGGGAGAAGAAAGAAAACAAATGCGTGTTACAGCTTCCTCATCCCGCCCGGGACGAGATGGTCCCGACCGGGACGAAGTCCTTCTCGGTCGGGACGGGCTCAAGACAGGAGCACTTGCTTTTGCACCTTCCTTCCCGGTCGGGAAGGCATTATCCCGCCCGGGAAGGACCTTGTAGGCCTCTCTTAAGATGTTTTTGGTCCCTCCTTGGTTCTCGTGGGCTTCCCATCGATTCTCGGGACTCGGTATCGGGTCTTGGAGGCTCGGGATTGGGTCCCAAGGTCTCGGGGTCGACTCCAAGGCATCGAGTGATCGTTCCTTAGCTTCGTTGGCTCCAAAATGTGTATGTATTGAGTCGGAATCGCTCCAACTCTTCCAAATCGGTCTCGGGAACCTGAAACGAACTAAAGGAAGCATAAGAAGCCCCTAAACCACTCCCAAGGAGCGATTCTACAAGGAAAATGGGACCAAAATACTACAAAATAGGCACTACAAACCACACTTATCAACCTTCTATTTCAGATGATGCTGAAGTCATTTCTAGTTTCGATCCATGGACTGGGGATTTGCTTAGGGGTTTCAGGATATCTTGGGAGCAGCAGTTCCTGCATCCCGATGCTCGAATGACCGACAATACTTTCATGCAGAAGAGGGTTTGCGAACACCCGTTAGGACAGACCGACTCAAAAGTTAGGAAGACAACCCTACTAATAGGCGAGGAGGAGACTCGAGAGACCGTTTAGTGCCTATCCAAAGACAGTGGGACCGATCCTAGTTTCGTCAGTTCATCTGAACGGGCCAAGACTAACGATACCCATATTAAAGCTTTGAAAGAGCACATAGAGTGGGATTTGCTGGACTCGCGTTTGGACAGGGCGTTAGAAGCTGGCTTTTGGAAAATCGAGGAGGACGAACGCAAGCAGTCACACCCGAATAGTGAGGGTAGGAAAAAGTTGGACCGGTAGAGCCCAACCGTTTAGTACTATGTTATACTAATCGATATTATGTGGCGTATTAGTACTAGTTTTCGTGGAGTTTAGACACGTTATTTTCCGGGATGTCCAAATTTTGGATGCTTGATGTAGATGCCTCGACAAAGGCTCGATTTAACCAGTTTTGTTAAATTTTTTTTTAATGAGAAGCACATTTATTTATATTTTTTTTTGTGGTGGCTAGCAACTCAATTCTACATTTTACCCGGAGCGCCCTTTCGGGTTTTCGCTCCGTCCTCGGCTCACCCCTTTTTTTTGTTTTGTGTTTTTTTTTGTTCTCTTTTTTTTACGGCTCGTAACTCGATTCTTCATTTTGCCGGGGCGCCCTTTCGGGTTTTCACCCCGCCCTTGGCTCGTCTTTTTTTTATTTTAACGACGGCTTGCAACTCGTTTCTTCATTTTGCCCGGGGCGCCCTTTCGGGTTTTCACCCCGTCCTCGGCTCGTCGTTTGTGCTTCGTCATTTTGAATCACTCATTGACCGGGTCGTGGGAGGAATCCCGATCTACTCATGAATCGATGAATCGATTTTTTTTTTGTTTAGTTGTTTGGTTGTACCCGGAGGAGGGTTGCCTACGTATCCGCTCGTGGACGGAATCAAACCACGTTCGTAGTTCTTTACAAAATGTGAGTGATTTTGTTTTACACTCGCTTATGCCAATTATCGTGGCTTGATTTTTGTTTATTTTTTTTTGGAGGTTGAGATGTAGTTGTCAGTATTTTTTAAGGGTAGTACTGTTTGAGTTGATCTATGTTTGTCGGGGTTGAGAACTCTTGCCCATCTAAGTCAGTGAGAATTACGGCGTCCCCCGAGAGTATTTTCTTAATGAGGTAGGGGCCTGCCCAGTTTGGTTTCAATTTCCCTCTAGGGTCGACAGGGAAGGGGTGCTCTAATGGATTTGATTACAAAATCTCCCTCGTGTATGTTTCGGGATTTCACTCGTTTATTAAAGGCTCGTTGGATGCGTTGTTGTTATGCTTGTACGTTCTATAGGGCATGTATTCTACGTCGTCTAAGAGTACTAGTTCGTCATATCGTTTTTGGTTCCATTCCTCTTCGGCAATACCGTTCTCGGCTAATATCCTTAGTGACAGTATTTCTAGCTCTACGGGTTGCACGGCTTCGGAACCGTAGGTTAGGTAGTATGGTGTGGCTCCAGTGGGTGTTCTATGGGATGTTCGGTATCCCCACAAGGCGAAGGGGATCATGTTTGGCCAATCCCGGTAGTTGTCTATCATTTTCCTAAGGATTCTGGTTATGGTTTTGTTTGCTGCTTCTACGGCCCCGTTTGTCTGTGGTCTATAGGGTGACGACTTGTGTCTTTGGATTTTGTATTTGTCGAGGAGTTTCTGGGTGTCGGCCCTAAAGTGAGCCCCTTGGTCACTGACGATCTCGTGGGGTATGCAGTATCTGCAGATGATGTTGTTTTGTAAGAACTTGACTACTTGTTTTGAGGTTAGTATGGTGTAAGAGGCGGCTTCTACCCATTTAGTGAAATAATCAACGGCCACTAGTATAAAGCAGAGCCCGCCAGTCCCGGATGGGTGTACTTTCCCTATGATGTCTATTCCCCAAGTAGAGAAGGGTCAGGGTGTGGCTAAGGTGTGTAGAGGATATGGACGTAGGTGTTGGACATTGGCCAATATTTGGTAGTTGTGGCAGTGTTGGACATGGTGTCGACAGTCCGCTTCTAAGGTGACCCAGTAATAGCCTAGTCTCGTTATTTTTCGGGCTAATAGGTGTGCACTTATGTGGGGTCCGCACTCTCCGTCATGTACTTCTTCCATGACTTTTTCTGATTGGTTTTTGCTTATGCACCTAAGGAGGACTCCTTGTGGGGTTCGTTTGTATAGTAATCCTTGATTCAGGACGTAATGGGTGGCTTGCATTCGTAGGGCTCTTTTGTTCTTGGCGTTAGCGTTGGGTGGATACGGCCCGTGGGTTTTAAGGTCTAGGATTGCTTTGTACCAAGGTTCTTCGGGGGTGTCATCGGTTCCGAGGTTATGGATGTAGGACGGTTAATCGCTTCTTTCTACGCAAATGGACATACAGAAAAGGTGATCGGGCGTGTTTACTAGTGATGCTAGTTTGGATAATGCGTTAATGAATTGGTTTTCTTCGCGGGGTATGTGTATGAAGTCGATTTTGGTGAATTCCCGGGACATTGTTTCTATCTTGGTTTGGTATGGGGTTAGGCTTTTGCTATAGACCTTCCAGTTACCCGTGGCTTGGTTGACTACTAAGGATGAATCTCCGTGTATTCTAAGGTTTTTGACTCCTAGTGATAAGGCTGCTTTGAGAGCTATTAGGCGGGCCTCGTGTTTGGTCGTTTTTTAGGCGGGCTTCGTGAAGCCCGGTTGTTGTAGGTTTATTGGTGTTTGGGTGATGGTGTCGATGATGGGTTATGTTCAGGTCGTCGTTGTTTCCGATTTCTTTTTTAGGGGGAGACTGAGTGGGCCGTTCGTTGTAGCCCTTGTATTTTAGTTAGTTGTTATCGATAATTGGCACAAAGTTGAGTTCTTAAGCGTTCTAAATGAAAAATTAAGCGATTGTCGAGGCATGTTTGTAAAAAAAAGAAGATTGCTTTTATTGATAGTAATAGACGGGCTAGATGCCCGTGATTTTGTTTTGGGGGAGGCGGAGGGTGTTGACATCTATCGGATGTTGGCTTCCCAATACGTACCCTCACCCCTTACTCAGAATCAAAGGTTTCCGGATGTCCGAACCCATTGGCAACGAGAGTCATTCCAGGCATGGAGTGCTTAAGGGTACAAGTCTTTATCTTTAGGTCCCGTGCCACTCAGCTTTGAACTGGCAAGGGATCAAAGTTGACTTGAATGGTCTCCGAGTCCCCATATTTTGACTCGGTGGCGACTCCACAAATCAACGACAACTTCAGTTCACTAAAAAGGTCGCCTTACCAAACAAAACGGCCTTTAAACATTTACAACCACGACTCGATCAATTCCCAAACGGAAACACGGGTGCCCCACACCCGTCTAGTACAAGTCCGGATCGTCATCCAAATCGAGATCCGACACTTCGCCCCGTATGCGAGATTGAACTGGCACCCCGCAGGGAGGGGGCCGCGTGGGTGGCCGCCGCCACACGTTGAAAACCGGGTCGGTCCCGCGCGGGGCACCGAGCGGTGCGGACGGATGTCCACAATTATTTGTAAGGAAGGAATTCAAGTTGACCCCGCTAAGATTGAGGCTGTCAAGGAATGGCAGGCACCTAAGAGTGTGACTGAGGTAAGAAGTTTTCTAGGACTTGCGGGTTATTATAGGAGATTTGTACCCGAATTATCAAAGATGTCAAGACCCATGACAAAATTACTTCAGAAAGATTCAAAGTATATTTGGACCAGTGAGTGCGAGAAAGCATTTCAGGATCTTATGGAAAGATTGATTTCTGCACCAATTTTAACGTTACTAACTGATGGAGAGGAGTATGAGGTTTACAGTGACGCATCACTTAACGTTTTAGGATGTGTACTAATGCATAAAAGGAAAGTTATAGCTTATGCCTCGAGATAATTGAACATTCATGAAAGAAATTATCCAACTCTTGATTCAGAATTAGCCGACGTTGTCTTCGCTTTAAAGATTTTGAGACATTATTTATATGGAGTTAGTTGTAAGTTTTACACCGATCATAAGAGTCTTAAGTATATATTCACTCAGAAGGAGTTGAACATGAGACAATGCAGATGGTTAGAACTGATTAAGGACTACAACATTGAACTATTAAACCATGAGGGAAAAGCCAATGTAGTGGCTGACGCCTTGAGCAGAAAGAAAAGTCATTCGATAAGTACATTTATTCATGATCTGGAGAAACTTGACATAGAAATGGCAAAGCATGGAGATGCAGCATTATTTAACATGGTAGTTGAAACTGGTCTATTTCATGAAATAAGAACCGTTCAAAGAGAAGACCTAGAACTAATAAAACTGCGAGAAGAAGTTCAAACGAGTAGAAAACACGATTTCACTATTCATCAAGATGGAAGCTTGAGACTTAAGGGTAGATGGTGTCTACCGGATCATGATATTTTGAGGAATAAGAATCTGAGTGAAGCTCATAGTTCTAAGTATTCTATGCACCCAGGATTAGATAAGATGTATAAAGATTTGAAACAACGATTTTGGTGGTCAGACATGAAACGAAATGTAGTTGAGTTTGTAGCCAAATGTCTCATTTGTCAGAAGGTGAAGATTGAACACTAGAGATCAGGAGGCCTGCTACAATCTCTTGATATACCAAGAGAAAAGTGGAGTTCGATTTCTATGGATTTTGTTATGGGATTACCGAGGACACAGGGTCGGAAAGACGCTATTTGTGTAATCATAGATAGATTAACAAAAGTCGCACATTTTGTACCCATGAAAGAAACTTGGAGATCAGAACAATTAGCTGAGGCCTACACAGCCGAAATATTCAGACTTCATGGAGTACCCGAGGAAATTATTTCAAATCGAGACACGAGCTTTGTGTCAAAATTTAGGGACAAATTGCAACAACTATTGGGTAGTAAAATTAGAATGAGCACAACTTTTCACCCAGGAACTAATGGTCAAACGGAAAGGACTATCCAAACCCTTGAGGATATGTTACAAGCATGTACCCTAGAATTTCCGGGAAGTTGGGAGAAGAACCTTCCATTAATAGAATTTTCATATAATAATAGTTACCATATTAGTTTGGGATATGCTCCTTTTGAAGCACTGTATGGTAGAAGATGTAGAAGCCCAGTATGTTGGGATGACATTAGTGACAATGTCGGTTTAGGACCTCAGATTATCCAAGACCAGATTCATCAGATCAAAATAATTCGAGAGAAACTTCAAGCCGCACAGGATAGACAGAAAGCTTATACAAATACGCATAGACGACCAGTTGAATTTGAGGTTGGAGAAAAAGTATTTCTGAAAGTTGCACCAATGAAAGGGGTGAGAAGATTTGGAGTTAAGGGAAAATTGAGTCCTAAGTATATCGGACCTTATGAAATTTTGGATCGAATAGGTCAAGTAGCATATCGATTGGATTTACCCACTGACCTAGAAAAAGTTCATAATGTGTTAATTAAGGTGATATAAAAGTGATCCATCACACAATACTACACCAAATGCGATATCCTTAGAACCAAACCTTGTTTATTTGGAGAGACCCGTTCGAATCCTAGAAAGGGAAGTATTAAAGTATTGTGGAGAGGTCAGAAATATGAGCAAGCCATGTGGGAAACTGAGGCCTCAATTCAAGAGAAACACCCACAACTATTTGATTCAGGTATAGTATTAAACCTAAGTCGAACCCTTAAGTTATACCAGAATTTCGAGGACGAAATTATTTTAAGGAGGGAAGACTCTAACACTCCGTGTTTAATAAACGTATTAAAAAAAATTATCTTTCGTTAAACAAAGTTTAAGACTCGAAAATATTTTAAGAGTAACCTGTCATTCTGACATTTTCTCGTCTCATAAAATTTGAAAATGATTTATCGAAATTTTTACATAACGTTTTAAAATCCATTTACGAGGTCGTGAAGAAAACTGTGGAACGTACTTACGTCTTACAAATTTCTTTTAAAAATAAATTCTACAGGTTCCATTATTTTAATTCAGTAACCTTATATTTCAACTTTCTAAGAATAAAAGACGTTTGTTTGTCTAAGATATAGATCGAAATGAATTACTTGAGACCTTATAAAAAAAAAGGAGAAAAGCTACGTGTTCATGCATGAACAGAAGGACTTCATGCATTAAGTCTAAAGAATGATGCACTATACCTACTCTATGTAGAAGAGGTAGTTGTCCGGAATTTTTTTTGCCTATAAATAAGTGTTCACACATATTTTTTACGTATCATCAACTTACTACTACCCTTACTCATTTACGTAAGTACATAAGTATTTACGACTCCTCAAACCCTTCATCTTATTAGTCTATTTTACTTACTATTGTAGACACCCAGATTTGGACCTGGTGGCTGCAGAGGCACCCAATAAACACCCGATGACGATAAGACTGCAACGCGACGCGGGTTCGCGATGTTTTAGGTAGTTTTTCTATAGAACGGATCAAATAAATTACTCGGGCAAATTAAACTAACATGATGGCAGCCTTATTCGTGTCGTTACGGTCGCATAAACACTAATTAGAGTCAATTCTGACACCGGGACCCCGAGTCGGTCTCGAAACTCGAACCGAGTCAACACCGCGCCACGCGAACCTCGGGATGAACACCCGAGGCCCACTAAACCCACAGCGTTAGGTCAAGGAAGGGAAACCTTAATGCCCAAGATATGTATTATACACCTGTCTCACGGTTTTGGAAAGTATCAAAATTGTATCTTCAAAACTCCAACCGCCCCACCTCACGCGTCTTGGTCTTCCCACGCATGAGCCCAGGCGCCTTAGTCCTGGTACGCCCCAGCTCAGGCGCCTATATGGGCGACGAGGGCCGAAAACACCTATAAATACCCCCCTTCACGCCCTCATTTCAACACACATCTCATTCTTCTCTTCCTCCTCTAAACTCTCGCTAAAGGCTCGCACTCCGACACCCGAGGCAAACGATCCACTCGATCGTAGTTCCGATAAAAAGCGACATCGACGCTACTCCTCACCTTCGAGAACTCCACTCGATACCGAGGTGCCTGTGATCGACTAGCTCAAGTCTAGTAGAGAAGCTCTGCCGGAATAGCCGCAGGAAGGGTCAAACGGTAAAGGAGCTCTGCCGGAATCACTAGTCAAGATAGGAGGATCCGCCTATTGATCGAGTCGTCACTAGGTTGTCATCTAAACAAAACTTTCCATACTCGCACTTTCTATTATTATGCACTACGACAACAATAGATATGGGTATTAGGGCCACAAGCGTCTACTAAAATACGTAACGTCCCAACTTCAACCACAAACACTAAAACACATTAAATAGACCCGAGTAATTCCGAGATCCGCTCTCAAACTATCTATACATCGTGTCCCGTTTAGTGTATACTCCGAGGGTGAAACTCCTCACTATGTGATTTACTTATATTCGCATTTACAGTTTTTCGTATGATTTATTGCTTTTATGACCTTATAATCGCATGCTAAATCACCTAATACGGAATTCAAAACGTAAAACAACTTAAACTGAACAAAGTGATGGTCGGGTTCCGTATTAGTCCCGGTGCTCGCCTTATTAGGTTCGACGCATCTCTATTAATACCGAACCGACGCATCTTAAGCAGAATACCAGGTAAGGTATATCACGAGAATGACTAATATCTGAATTATCACGTTAAAACTGATTTGCTAATACGTATAATACTAGTACTCTCTACTCTCCTACGTGCATCTTTTCATGGTCTGCTTGTCACGTGAAATTGCATGCAAAGAATGTAAACGCAACTACTTTGACGATAAAATTTACTTGTCCTTAAACAACCGACGTAGCAAAAGGTATAGGGTTAAAACAACGGATGTTAAAGTATTTCCACCACAACAAAAGAACAAGGATATCAGCCCACCGATAAATTAGTAGAGTCCGCTATAGTGCGGGCGGGATTGGCTGTTGACATCTATCGGATGTTGGCTTTCCAATATGTAATCCCCTATAAATTCTAACGCAATACAGTGGCGGAAACACTGTAGATTTGGGATTAAAACACACTGATGTTCTATATTTTACAGAAAGAACGGTCAGTCAATACAAATGCCACTTTTACAAAAGGGCTAAAAATTAAAAATCCTTCAAATGGGTTTAACAATCCATAAATAAACATGATTAAAGCAGAGTAGGATCCATGCCACTCGCTAGCGCACACCAAACCCCGGAACAAAGAATACCTGTCATGTTATAAACATAATAGCCACAATTCAGTGGGGAGCAACTCAGGCAGTTCTCCAAGCCATATTACATAATATATAAGCAATAGAAGCATAATATACGAAAATAGATTAAAACTAAAAACATTATATATATCAAAATAGATTCAAAGCCAGAAAACAATTCAGCAGCCTGACGGCATCAACACGAATAATGGAATATAAAACCGATGATAAGTACAGCTTTTACTACTAGAGATATGTCAAAACAACACCGAAGTGTAACTTAGTGCCCATGAAGCAACCCCTAAGCCTCACTGGTTAAGGAACTCAGTGCCCACGAAGCGACTCCTAAGCCCTCTTACCAGACAACTCAAACTATAATAGGATTGCGTTCAGCGAGGTCCTAGCCTAAGTACATACGCATGACTCCTGAGCATAAACGATACCCAGTTCGACAATCAATGTATCCCTGACGCAAATACACTGACCATATAGCTGATGGCAACAAACAACATATCCTAGACTTATATACTGTACATTCTCATTTCCAACATTATTCCACATTCAAACCATTATAAGTATTTTATCCGAGAATATCTTAAACATTCTCAAAATAAACCAATAAATATTTTATACGAAGATATCTTAAATATTCTCAAAATAGTAACATTTCAAAGATAGAAACTTTCTTCAAATAGTAACTTTCCAAAATAGGTGTTATTATAATTAGAAATCGTTTAACATATGAGTTATATAAGATATTTAATATTAGGCCTTGAGGCATAAATATTATATTTATTAGATAAATGTATAATTAATGATTAAAAGTCAAAGAAAGTAAAAATCATAATTATTTCTCAAAAGGTTGGAGTTTAAGTAATTAAAAGTAATAAATTACAAATTTACAGATTTTTCAGATTTGCACTATCTGACTATAAAATTCATAATTAAATCATTAAAAATAAAAACGACGTAAGATCAGTGAGGTTGGAAACTATAAAAGCTTAACTAAAACTTTTGTTTCTGGAGAAAATCGAAATTCTTAATATAACAGTGGTTTTTATTCGTAGTTTTATAAACTGACAGAATCCGACACCCGATCATATTTCTTTAATAAAACACGTTTAAAAATTTATTTTAAATCAAAACCAATTGGAAACATTACTAGACTCTTCAAATGTTAGGTAAATAAATTACCCAGAATAAATTCAAAGCTTTTAATAAGTTTTAAATTAGGTTTTACAAAATCTGATCGATTCGCGAACTAATCCGTCACAGTTTAATAGATGATTTGTTGTGACAAAACTACTTGGAATTAATTTACGAAATTTAACAGACATATAATACACTTAAAACAAACAGTAGTCTCTTATCAAACTTTTTGAAAATAATATCTTTAAACAGGAGTAAAAATCGTACAAAAGTAGTAACAGATTCGAAAACATGCTGTAACTTTACTAAAAACAATAAAACTTTTAATTTGATAATTCATATTAAAAATCACGAAAATTAAGAAATTAATTCTTATTTATTCGTTTTAGTCTCGGCCTTATAATAATTTTAGAAGATCCGAAACATATTATCATAATATAGTTCAAACACGTTTACTAGTATAAGAATTCGATTTTAAAACGATACTACAAGCAACTACAACATATATATAATGCAATACCGAGTCATGCCATCATGTGTTACCTTCATCGAAATCCAAATTAATAGAATAACCGCCTTCGTCGGATCTAGCATGATAGCCTACGAAATAAATAAACATATGGTATTAAAACCACATAATAAGTGAATAGAAAGAGAAAAACGAGATGGAGAATAAGAGTAATTAAATTACCCTCGAGATTGGAATGAACGAAGGAGAAGAGATACGTAACAGACTGGGCAGCAATAACGTAATTAAACGGAATTAGAGGAGGATGAGTTTTACGTAAAGTGATAGAACTAATAGAATTGGAGAGGGAGTATAAAAAGAAAGAGTTGGAGAAGTAACGTAAAACAACCAAAATTGGAGTTGTTGAATAGAATTAGGATGAATGAATAAATAAATAAATAAAACATGTGTTCAATATAAATAAAATATCTTAGTGAGTCATCTAGTTAGTGACGAGGTAACAGACTCGATTTGGGTCAAGAAATAATTTACGGTGTGATCGAAATCATTAGTAAAAATAAATAATTGGCTTACAAATAAATTGGGTTAAAATCGCATAAGAAAAGAATTAGACCCAAACTTCGAGATGGGCTAAAATATTATTTTGTCGTAACATTAAATATTTGGGTCAGGTTCGAAGTTGATAAAAATAATTAGTTGACTCGAAAAATCAAATGAGTCAATCTCAAGTTTAAATAATTGTTTGTAAAAAAATTGAGTTTCTCGACGAATAAATAGTTTCCAACGAAAATGAATTAAATTGATTTCACGAAAACAAAATAATGATTATTCAACGAAAGTTTAATAAAATGATTTCTCAAGAAGATAATAAAATATTTTAACGAGTTTTGAGTTGAAAATAGGAATTCGAGCTAAAATAAAGATTTTAGGAATTTAAGATGAATTAAAAGTAATTCCAAGAAGTATTAACATGGTTACGAGTTAAATCGCAAACGAAATAAAAATATGAATACAAATTTAATTTATAAAAATTAGGGGTGTTACACAATACGTACCCTCACCCCTTACTCAGAATCGACGGTTTCCGGATGTCCGAAAACATTGGCAATGAGAGTCATTCCTGGAACGGAGTGTTTAAGGGTACAAGTCTTTATTTTTAGGTTGATGGTAGGGATTTGTCACGTCCCTAGTCGATCAATATAACACCGACTAACCTAGTGGGTAGCTAGGGCAAGTCGGGATCGATTCCACGAGGACGGTATATCAGAGCTTAGACTATGTCGGCTTACAAACGAGACTATGCTACGAAAAACGACACAAAGAAAGCGATAAAAGGAAAACTAATGATGGAGGATAAGTATGACTAAGCTAATGATCGAACTAATGAATAAACTAAAAGAACAATGGCTAACTAGAAGGATTAACACAAATATGGAAAGAAGTGGGGTAGGTCGGGTTCATAGAGGTAGAAGGGTAATTGGGGTGATCAAGGGTAAAGGTGTCTCCTTATCGCTAGAGTCGGTCCGGGCTCTCGCAACTTAGACCGATGTCAAGGTGGGTCCGGGCTCTCGCAACTTAGACCCTAGTCCGCGCTCTCGCGACTAAACTATTCTCAACATTTCCGCAAAATAAGCAATCAATGAGAAGATGAACACTAGTATGGGAAGCATGGCCACTACAACTCACACAAGCATATCAACAAACACATAGAGTGCCTACAATGTGACTAACAACAAAGATATAACCTTTTCCCCTTAATCAACCCTAATCATCCATAATCTACCCCTAATCCCCCTACTAACCCCACAAAGAAAACTACTCACTCATATTCATGAATAAACTAACATTCACAAAAGAAACTAGAACAAACATCCAAACATTCATCATAAACAAACAATAACAATAACAATATGTAAAGGATGAAACTTGATTGAATAACTAAGAGCAAAAGTAAAGAGAGATTATACCAATACTAGATGAAGAAAAGATGAAATCTTGTATTAATGAGAAACCCAAATAAAATCCCAAGGTTGTCAAGCTTGGAACAATCTTCAAGAATCCCTTAATCCAAGACTAATTACAATAATTATCTAAAAATTAAGGAGAGATTAAAACTAATGAGAGTAGCAATAATCTAGGGTTTTGAATGTTAATGGAGGCTTAAACTAATTTAGGGTAAGATAAGATGTCTTAAAATTACAAGAAGGGAGTATATATATGGGTACAAGAATGAAGGAGAAGAAAAGAAGGAGCCCGTGCTGCCTCTGTAGCTTCCCGACCGGGACGGATCATCCCGATCGGGACGGCTCTGTCATCCCGATCGGGACGGGTTGGTCCCGACCGGGATGGGCTCACAGCAGCCATCCTAATGTAGCACCCCATCCCGAACGGGATGAGGCCATCCCGAACGGGATGGGCCTTGTATGCCTTCCTTAAACGCTCCTTGGTCCTTCCTTGCCTCTCATGGGCTTCCCATCAATTCTCGGGACTAGGGATCGGGTCTCGGAGGCTCGGGATTGGGTCCCAAGGTCTCGGGGTCGATTCCAAGGCCTCGAGTCATCGTTCCTTTATCTCGTTGGCTCCAAAATGTGTACGTATTGAGTCGGAATCGCTCCAACTCTTCCAAATTGGTCTCGGGAACCTGAAACGAACTAAAGGAAGCATAAGAAGCCCATGAATCGCTCCAAAGGAGCGATTCCACAAGGAAAAAGGGACCAAAACACAACAAATAGACACTACAAACTACACTTATCAACTCCCCCACACTTAACCCTTACTCGCTCTCGAGTAAGCACACACTAACTACTAAACTAGCCGAATGGGTATTAGCGCACCCTACGCCCCTTCAACTCACGCGAGTGCACTTAGAGGAAAAGTGCGCTCCGCAAGGCAAGTCGGGTCTTGCGATAAAACTGTGGATGCAACCGGACACAAAACACATAAACAAACAAACACACAAACAAACACATAGACGGTTGCACCCAAAACAAAAGAAATACCGCTTCCCTCTAAAAGCGGTGAATGAAACACCGGTTTAGGACTCGAGGTAAGTGACAATGTTCCCAAGCTAGACATACAAACCAAGGTGAGCTAAACCCTAATAGTATGACGATCAAGCAATAAAAACGTTGGTAATTTACCTAGGTCCTCCTAACTTTCTAAAAACGTACTACGGGACGATCGGCGGAGTGGAAAAGCGAAGAACCACGGTGTTATTCGACAGTGTAGGTAAGTGAGACCCCGCCCCCTTTAGCGTGAGCCAAGAGGGTCGTCCCGTGTCCAAGACCGCCTAACTAGTCCAAGTAAAAAGGTGGAACTAAAGCAAAATGAGGGAAGACCGACAAATACCGCTATCATCCTTCCTCGGAACTCGGTCCTTTGGTAGGCTCTTCACGGCAAAAGTCGGAAAAAAGGCTTATTTTTGTGAGGATTTCTTTTTGTGGGACGAGTTTTCTTTTGGCATTTTCTTTCTTTTCGACGTTTTTGCTTTGGTTGTTGCCATGCCATTTCTTTTTCTTCTTTTCTATTTTCTTTTTGGCTTTTGTGCCTTTTCTTTTTCTTCATTTCTTTTCTTTCTTTCATTTTTTTTTTCTTTCTTTTTCTTTTCTTTTCTTTCCCCTTTTGGCAAGATTTGGCATTTTTGGCATTTTGATTGTAAAACAAGAAAGAGAGAATCAACAATTTGCATTTTATTTGTGTGGGAATGTGTAGGAGGTAGGTGAATGGGTAAGTCGGGGTTGCGCATTCCCTTTCAAACCCACAAAAAGTGGAGAACTTGAACTAATCAAACAATCCTAAACGCGGTCACCTAAGGGACGAGACTCGGTAACCAAGGCCTTTTCACACCGTGGGTGGTCATAATGGTCAAAAGTGCAAATCCCGTAGTAAATTCCTAGTAAGCTAGATGGACTCAAGGTAAAGGACCAACGAATTCATTGATTTAAGGTCATTCTACTAGACTAAAGCCCAAGACTCGATTTATACTACTAGGAAGGGAAAGTAAGCACTCACACACTAGCCACTAAACCGGGTTTTCGAAAATGGTTTACACACATGACACAAATACACACACAAAACAAAGACTCAACGAAAACGAACGAAAGGAAAAGAAACAAAAAGGCAACAAAATAAAACAAAACAAAACAAACAAATAACAAGCACCACCCCGATAATCTATACAAGTCACCAAATCCACCACAAGAATGTACAAGCTCCACCCGAGCACACCTCAACACAACCTTCTCCAAACATCACGAGGAATAAAGAGGGAAAGAGGGTTAGAAGATGTTACCGGATATTTTTAGAGCTTTCCAAAGTCATTGGCGATTAAAGCAACCTATAGGGACAAGGGGAGGCAAAACACGCACACAAACAAATATACGACACAATAGACACAAAAAAAAATGCAAAAGAGAAAATCTTTTTGATTTTTGTGAAAATTTGTCAAATTTTTAGGATTTTTAAAGGTTTTTTAGAAAAAAGGGAAAAATAAAACTAACTACGATAGAATATCGCTCCCCCCACACTTAAATCGAGCAATGTCTTCATATGCTCAATCGTAGTGTGCGGAGAGACAAAAGAAAAAGAAAAGAAATTACGAAAATAAAGCTAAAAAATTAAAATAAAGTGAAGAAATGGTAGAAGGTGTCCGGCCGGGTGTAGTCAAGTCACCATGGGCTGAGACGAGAAAAAGATATGGAAGGGGGAAGAAAATAAAAAGAAGGAAGTAAAAGGAAATGGGAGGGGAGGGCTAGGTGTAATTAAGTCACCTAGCCCGGATTCCGCCTAAATCCGACTAAATCAACAAAAAGAAAGAGTGAAAAACTTGTAAAATTTGGATTTTTCGATTGACTCTCGACGTAATCACATCGTCGGGAGTCGGGAGCAACCACTACCGAGGCCTCGAAGGCCCCTAGATATCGAGACTCAAGGGAAGGGGGCAAACAATGAAAAAGAAGCGATAAAAAGACGGAAAAGTAAGGATAGTTACCCAAACCGAGCGGCTAGTAACTCACTTGCTCCATCGTCTCGTTGATCATTAGAGGCTCGTCGCTTGTTTTCTCGGTTGCCATCTCGCTTCACACTTGAAGAGAACTCACGGTATAGGTAGTAATGGTAGGGGTGGGATTTGATGTGAGAGTCGGTGTAAAGCGGATAGGAAATGGAGTGAGGACATGACAATGAAGTACATGGGACATATGGTAAGGCTAGGGTAGTCAGGGAGGTTGGGAGGGGGCATAAAACGGTTGGGTGGACTTGATTTGCGAAGAAGAATCACAAAGGGGGAACAGAGGACCATCCCGGTCGGGTAGGCTGATCCCGATCGGGTTACCTCACCCGTCCCGGTCGGGACGCCCTCATCCCGATCGGGACGAGCCCACAGTGAGCTCAAACCTTGGTACACCCATCCCGATTGGGACGGCTCCTTCCCGGTCGGGATGCCACACCCGTCCCGGTCGGGACGCCCTCATCCCAGTCGGGACGGACTCACAGGAAGCTCCAAATATGGCGCACCCATCCCGATCGGGACGGCTCCTTCCCGGTCGGGACGCCGCACCCTTCCCGGTCGGGACGCCTCATCCCGGTCGGGATGGGTCTTCTTCGACCTCCACGACCCCAAAAACTTGTTCCAAGCTTCAAAAACCCAATCCTCTTGCTCACAACCCAAGGTATACCATAGCCACTCTCCTCTAGGAGCATTCTCACTTCACCTATCAAGCAATACTCAAGCATACATCAAACTCTCTCCCTCACAACGCTCATCAATCAAACCAAATAACAAGAATTCACAAAAATCCAACTAACTATAAGAAAGAGATATATACAATGAGACGGTTCTTGTGGAACTCCGTCAAACCAAGGTGGTGCATCTTCATTCTTTTTCAACAACCAAAGCTAGTTCCATCTCCATCAAGGGCACGTAAGAACAAGTCGAAGGCCCTAGAGAAGTCTTCAATTAGGCATGTCATATAACCAACCATATCCCAAGGCTCCTCATGGCCTTGCCTTGACGTTCCCGGGGCATCCCGCTCTTCCAAGTTCAACGACTTGAACTTGTACTTTTGGTCCTCGGGGACATACCCAAACGTCCACCGGTTCTCATGCGGCCCTAAGGGAGACTAATCTTCTTTCTTGTCATTGCACTTCAACTTGTCATCAAGCCCATGACATGGGCACTCATCCTCCTCACTCTCAGAGCCATAATCATCAAGTACATAAGAGTAATTCTTCAAGCTTTGTCCCGATTCTTCCCGTAGATCGATGTCTTCCGTGGCATGGATCATATTACACGTCTCGGTCATAGGCGAAGTGTTGCCTTGGAGGTCAAACACTAACTCCTCGTTGCCTAGTTGAAAAGTAATCCTACCCTTCTTCACATCGATCACGGCACCGGCGGTGTGTAAAAATGGGCGTCCAAGGATGATGGGAGTTTTAGTATCCTCCGGCATGTCCACCACAATGAAGTCGACCGGAATGAAGAACTTCCCTATTCGCACCGGCACGTCTTCCAACATTCCCAATGGTCGGTTAAGAGACTTATCGGCCATTTGGAGTGTAATGGACGTACATTTCAACTCCGTCATCCCTAATCGCTCACAAATGGTGTAAGGAATAATGCTCACACTCGCACCCAAATCACACATAGCTCTCTCGATCTTGTAATTGCCGATGGTGCATGGGATAGAGAAACTACCCGGGTCCTTCAACTTCGGAAGCGTGGAACCTTGAATAAGATCGCTCACCACCCTCGTGAACGCTATCGTCTCTTCCTTGTCGATGGACCTTTTCCTAGATAGGATATCCCGCATGAATTTCCCATATGCCGGGACTTGGGTAAGTAACTCGGTGAATGGGACATTAACATCCAATTTCTTCACAATGTTAAGGAACTTTTCAAATTGGACATCCACCTTAGTCTTCATTTGCCTTGTTGGGAAAGGCAACTTGATTTGAACCTTGTTTTGCTCAATATTGGTGGACTCCTCACTTGACACTTTCCCTTTACCTTTTTCTTGTGCTTGAAGTGGAGGAGGGTTGTCTTCTTGGGGGTTTTTGACCTCCCAAAGGACTTGCTCCTCAATTGGATTATCAAAGCTCAATTCCCCTTGAGTTGGAGACGCCATCTCCATTGTCGGTTCTTGCATTGGCTCTTGCTCAATAAGATACGGAGGGGGTTGTAGGATGTACCTCTCCTTGTGGTGATAGCATTTACATGCTCAAATATCGGTGTTTCACCTTGAGAAGGTAGTTGCCCCTTTTGTCTTGAGGAGCTCCCCGAAGCAAGTTGAGATACTTGAGTTTCAAGCATCTTCATACGAGCATCTCTTACCGCATTTTCCCCTTGAACATAAGCAAAGAGCTCTTGTTGGGTTTTCGACATATCCATTTGACATTTTTGCACATCTTGAGTATTCTTTTGCATATCCATCAAAGTCTTTTGAATGTCAAAATCCCGAGGTGGGGATGATGGATTATGTGGAGTGTCGGTGATGGCGAGAAGAATGCCATAATCATGAGTAGGAGACCGGCTCCTAGGCTTGCCTTGTTGTTGTTGATTTTGAGTTGCTTGTTGCCGGTTCCCTTGGAACCCATGAGAATTGCCTTGATTAAGGCCTTGATTGTGGTTTTGTTGTTGTTGGAAGCCTTGGTTTCCTTTGAAACCGCCTTGATTGAAGTTCCCTTGTTGGAACCCTTGATTGTTGTTGTGAAAGGTACCTTGGTTATTTTGCTTGAAGTTGTTGAAGGGTCTTGGATTACCCATGTAACCTTGGTAACCTTGGTTGTTGTCCCTTAAGGGAGGTGGAACATAGGGACGATGTTGTTGTTGATGTTGAAAGGCTTGTTGTTGGGGGACTTGTTGGGAAGCTTGGAATTGATTAGAGTAAGAGGTACCTTGCTTGAACACTTGAAAGGCGTTCACTTGCTCGATACTTCCACGGCAATACATAGGATCATGTCCAACTATTCCACAAGTATCGCACATCCCATAGTAAGGTAAAGGAGGTGCGAACCCCAAAGCATTCGCTTCTTGAATCGGTTGATGGTGTGAGGAACTAGTGCCTTGGACTTGGTCGAGGTGACTTTGGAGCTTCTTGTCAATAGTCTCCATGTGCGTTTTCAATTGGGCTCCGAGGTCAATGCTTAATTTGGTGATAGCATCGACCTCATGTATGCCTCCTCGATGTGCCTTCCTAGGCCTAGAGTATTGCGAATTATGCACCGTCATCTCTTCGATTCTCGCCCATGTTTGGTCGTCATCGACCTCGGTAAACCTACCATTGGAGCCCATGTTGAGAATGGCTCTCGAGTCCTCATAAAGACCATTCCAAAATTGTTGCACCAAGAACCATTGTGAGAGTCCATGATGAGGGCACGATCTTACCAAAGACTTAAACCGCTCCCAAGCTTCATATAGGCTCTCTTCATCCCTTTGTTGAAACCCGGTGATGGAGGCCCTAAGCAAGTTCGTCTTTTCCGGAGGGTAAAACTTTTGGTAGAACGCCAAGGCAAGCTTTTTCCAAGTATCGATCCCCATGGTTGCCCTATCGAGACTCTTGATACATTGCTTCGCTTTTCCAATAAGAGAAAACGGGAAGAGTACCCAACGAATTTGATCTTGAGTAACCCCGGTTTGAGATATAGCGTCACAATAATCGAAGAAAGTCTCCATATGTTGGTGCGGGTCTTCAGTGGGCAAACCACTAAATGGGCTCCTCTCCACAAGTTGGATAAATTGAGTCTTTGCCACAAAATTCCCGGTATAGGCTTCCGGTAATGCACTCGGTCCCGGCAAGACATCCTCGGTGAATATGGAGTGAGAGGAGAACTTAGGCATTCTTGGATGTAAGGGAGAAGATGGTGGTGTAGAGAGTGTTGATGTAGAAGAGGAGGGGGAACTAGGAGAAGAATCACCGAAGGGATTGATGAAGGTCCCTCCGACCGTCTCTCGAGGTGAAATGCTCAAGTCGGCTCCTTGGGCTTGCCCTTGATGAGTATTGCTTGCACTCGGTTGAGAGATCCTAACCCGATTAATCGTCCGTTGGCGAAAGGCTCGAAAGAGTCTCTCCGGCTCTAGATTAAAGAGATAGAAGTCGCCTCCCCTCCTAGGCATACACTACACACTAGAACAAACGTAAGAACACCTAGTGCTTTATGGGCACTAGGCAATGACAATAACAAACACAACTAGAGACAAAGAGAAAAGAAAGCTAAGGAAAGAAGAGAAACTAGAAAATATTCACAAGAGAAGATGGGAGAGCACAAAGAAGGGTAACTAAGTCTAGAAATAAGCAAACTAAGTCTAAACAATGCACCGTCCCCGGCAACGGCGCCAAATTGATGGTAGGGATTTGTCACGTCCCTAGCCGATCAATATAACACCGACTAACCTAGTGGGTAGCTAGGGCAAGTCGGGATCGATTCCACGAGGACGGTATATCAGAGCTTAGACTATGTCGGCTTACAAACGAGACTATGCTACCAAAAACGACACAAAGAAAGCGATAAAAGGAAAACTAATGATGGAGGAGAAGTATGACTAAGCTAATGATCGAACTAATGAATAAACTAAAAGAACAGTGGCTAACTAGAAGGATTAACACAAATATGGAAAGAAGTGGGGTAGGTCGGGTTCATAGAGGTAGAAGGGTAATTGGGGTGATCAAGGGTAAAGGTGTCTCCTAATCGCTAGAGTCGGTCCGGGCTCTCGCAACTTAGACCGATGTCAAGGTGGGTCCGGGCTCTCGCAACTTAGACCCTAGTCCGCGCTCTTGAGACTAAACTATTCTCAACATTTCCGCAAAATAAGCAATCAATGAGAAGATGAACACTAGTATGGGAAGCATGGCCACTACAACTCACACAAGCATATCAACAAACAAATAGAGTGCCTACAATGTGACTAACAACAAAGATATAACCTTTTCCCCTTAATCAACCCTAATCATCCATAATCTACCCCTAATCCCCCTACTAACCCCACAAAGAAAACTACTCACTCATATTCATGAATAAACTAACATTCACAAAAGAAACTAGAACAAACATCCAAACATTCATCATAAACAAACAATAACAATAACAATATGTAAAGGATGAAACTTGATTGAATAACTAAGAACAAAAGTAAAGAGAGATTATACCAATACTAGATGAAGAAAAGATGAAATCTTGTATTAATGAGAAACCCAAATAAAATCCTAAGGTTGTCAAGCTTGGAACAATCTTCAAGAATCCCTTAATCCAAGACTAATTACAATAATTATCCAAAAATTAAGGAGAGATTAAAACTAATGAGAGTAGCAATAATCTAGGGTTTTGAATGTTTTTTTTTTGGTAAAGGGTAAGTATATATATATATATGTGAGTGACCAATATACAAGTTATGACTACATCAAATTATGTAGCCATAGACTATCTCTAGTACTGATAGGATATCTGATCTTACAATTGATACGATTTCTAACATCCGACTTAATCAAATTAGCAATACATTCAGGCCGTTGCACGACACCCTCAATTCTACAGATATTCCGTTGTCTCCAGATATGATATATCGTCGCTTTAATCATGGCGCTGATAATATTGCACTGAAATTTGGTCCCTCTCTTCTTAGTAGCCCACTCCAATCCCCTAGAACTAGGGATTCACTTCTGCACCCAATCACCCAAAATGCCAATAACTCGTGAGCTCCAACAACATCCAAAGAAAAGATGTTCAAAGGTTTCAGTCTGTGAGTCACAAAAATAGCAAAGATCAGAATCAGAGACCCCAATCCTCAACAGTTTCACTCTCGTGTTTAAAGCCCCCTTGAACACAAGCCACGAAATGAAACTGTGTCTCGGGAAACTCCAAACATCCAGACGAGCCTGCTCCACAAGACTTTCGGGTGGTGAGCCCGTAAAGTCTCATAGGCCTTCGAAATGGAGTAAACCAGCGAAGACCCATGCCATAACCCATCCACTAGTAAATGCTTTATCTTTTCTTTAGCCTGACAAATCTTCTTCCACGCCCACGTTACATCAGCGTGAGGCTGATAATCCCGCCAAGCCACACCCCTCAGATAAATGTTATTAACCCACCGCACCCACAAACGATCCGGTTGATCAAACACCCAAGAAGCCAATTTAGCAACTGCAGTCTCATTCCACAGGTATAGGTCGCGCAGCCCTAACCCGCCTTCCACTTTAGGCCGACAAATATTTTCCCAACTCACCAAAGCTCTTTTCGTGCCCTCCACACCACCAACCCACAGAAAGTTGCGACATAAGGACACAATCCGAGCCATAACAAATTTCGGAATAATAAAAACCATGGCCCAGTAATTGTGCAGCTGAGACAGCACAGTCTGAACCAAAGTCAATCTACCTGCATAGGAGAGTTTCCGAGCGCCAATGCTAGAAATCCTGGACACAATCCAGGCTAAAAGCTTCTCACAGTCGGCCTTACCCAAATGAGTGCTCTTGATAGGTAATCCTAGATATCTGAAAGGCATAGTACCCTCCACACATCCAGAAAACCGTAAGATGGCCTCCTTCCTATCCACATCAACCCCAGCAAAATACGCATGAGATTTACCCACACTTATACTTAATCCCGAGGCTCTGCTAAAAGTAGCAAAAGCCTTCCACAGCAGCTCCATAGACTCAGATTCTCCTTTACAAAAAAGGAGCAAATCATCCGCAAAAAGAAGATGACTCAATTTTAATGATCCACATTTAGGGTGATATTTGAAATTCCTCTCCATCATTCCAAAAGTCATAATGCGCGAGAAATATTCCATGCAAATAGTGAAGAGAAGAGGAGACATCGGATCACCTTGCCTCAATCCTCTCTTCCCACGAAAGAAACCAAAGCTATCCCCATTAGCACAAATAGTGTAAGAGACCGATTGGACACACTCCATTACCAAAGCTCTGAAATGAGAAGAAAAATCCAAAGCCTGCATCATCTGATAGCACCCTAAATGTGGATCATTAAAATTAATTTAGGGTAAGATAAGATGTCTTAAAATTACAAGAAGAGAGTATATATATATGGGTACAAGAATGAAGGAGAAGAAAAGAAGTAGCCCGTGCTGCCTCTGTAGCTTCCCGACCGGGACGGATCATCCCGATCGGGACGGCTCTGTCATCCCGATTGGGACGGGTTGGTCCCGACCGGGATGGGCTCACAGCAGCCATCCTAATGTAGCACCCCATCCCGAACGGGATGAGGCCATCCCAAACGGGATGGGCCTTGTATGCCTTCCTTAAACGCTCCTTGGTCCTTCCTTGCCTCTCATGGGCTTCCCATCGATTCTCGGGACTCGGGATCGGGTCTCGGAGGCTCGGGATTGGGTCCCAAGGTCTCGGGGTCGATTCCAAGGCCTCGAGTCATCGTTCCTTTATCTCGTTGGCTCCAAAATGTGTATGTATTGAGTCGGAATCGCTCCAACTCTTCCAAATTGGTCTCGGGAACCTGAAACGAACTAAAGGAAGCATAAGAAGCCCATGAATCGCTCCAAAGGAGCGATTCCACAAGGAAAAAGGGACCAAAACACAACAAATAGGCACTACAAACTACACTTATCATAGTTTCCGTGCCACTCAACTTTGAGCCAGCAACGGATCAAAGTTGACCTGAACGGTTTCCGAGTCCCCATAATTGACTCGGTGGCGACTCCACAAATTGGCAACAACTTCAGTTCACTAAAAAGGTCGTCTTACCAAACAAAACGGCTTTTAAACATTTACAACCACGACTCGATCGATTCCCAAACGGAACACGGGTGCCCCCACCCGTCTAGTACAAGTCCGGATCATCATCGAAATCGAGTTCCGACACTTCGCCCCGTACACGAGATCGGACCGGCCCCCGGCAGGGAGGGGGCCGCGTGAGTAGCCGCCGCCACACGTTGAAAAACCGGGTCAGTCCCGCTCGGGGCGGTGTGGACGGACGTCCACGGTTTGGCGACTCCGCTTGGGAATAGGAAACAAGTTTCCAGCGGTGGTGTAACTTGAACGAGGTCGGTGAAGCTCATTTCTTAGTTCCTAGTTGTGGTCACTACAGGTTTTGGCCCTAAAAAGCCCACCCTAACCGATATCAGGACCAATCGACCTCTTCGCGGTATGATCTCTAGGGACACGCGGAGAGATCCTCGGTTGACGCTCCGTCCGTCTAACGCGTACCCCGCGGGATAATAAGGGGATAGTTCCGAACGGACGGTATGACACTCGTCTCCCCAGACCATTGTCAATGCTTAAGTAAAGACTATTCGTGGACGGTAGCCTACCCTAACCTACCCGTGTCTGCATCCTGCATGAGTGTATGCATTCCTAGTTATGTGTAGCGTGTTTTGAACAACCCAACCCAAATAAAATACGAAAAATCTGGATTCAACCACGCCAACATATTCAATTGCACCAAATTCTGTTTTCGAAAAATATCTCAATTTTTTCAAAACAAACTTTTAAACACCAGTACTCCGAGCAAATCATGATTTCTAAAAAGAAAAGCATTTTAAACGCCGTGGCCATGAAAAAATTCACACTCAACATTTTCAAAGCAAAGCACATTTTCAAACGCCGTCACACGGCTAAAGTAAAATCCGTCAAACAACAAATACCGTTGACACTACCGAGACTGCCAATTAACGGGATCAAGGTACACCAAACAGTTACATTTGATTTTCAAAAAAAATAATAGATGTTTTTTTACACACATACCGTTAACACACCCGAAACTTCAATTAATGAAGTCAAGGAATAGAAAACGGTTACATCCTCAAAACACTTTACAACACATCACCCTCCACCATCAAGCGCTAGTTAATGCGACCGACGAACGTGGGTCGCTAGTTGTAAAAGTTTTTTTTTCTAAAAGCCAAAAAAAAACTATTCATCACCTAAGTTCTTTGATAAGGATTTAATCACACCCTTTAAAGCACCACTTACACCGCAAATATCGAACTAACTAATCAATAGTAGTCTCGATAAAAGCGTCATTTCATTGTTTTCAAAACCGGTTCCTTTCAAAAAGAGAAAAAGAAAAAAAAAAACTTTACACTCTTGCTATCACCAGATTCCGGACGTACGCGCATAGCAACGCATCTTTTTATCACAAACGATGTCACCACACCATCGTCACTTTAATTTACAAAACCATCTTTGTCAAAACTCTACTCACGAGTATCGGTCGTTTTCAAAAAAATGTCAAAATTCTTTGATCTTGAGCTGGGATTGCGATCAACTTCTTACGTCGTACAACCGTGTGTTTAATTGTCTGTGTTAGTTACTAGGATCACCTCTACCCGAGGTCTTACATTTTGGGTCGTCTCATTTTGAGAAGTCCTCTTTAAGCCTCACCTCCGAGGCTTGTGTCCAATCGTCTTGTTACAGAGAACTAAATTCGCCAGGCGTCTCGCCGAATACATCAAGAGTCTAAAGCACCCGAGTCCTTAAATCAATGACCGCACGTACATGCGGGTTAAGGGTCTCGCTTCCGTGTCGCTTAGCCAAGAGCATTCCTCGAGTCTCTAAAAATGTCCGGTCAATTCAGTCTCACTTTTAGCCTTGTTTCGCAGATCTAGAAATGTCTTCCAACGACAACACCGAACCACTCAGCGCAATGCTAGGGCTTGTTAAGGAACTCCAAAATAATCTAGCCCAAATAAACGACGCCCATAATAACATCCTACTCCTGCTCGGCAAGCTGGAAGACACGGTCAATGGGACACGGAATTTCCCCTGGGAGGAAGTAGAAGAGAAACCTCTCATCCCTAGGGAAAAAATGAGGCTGGGGCCGGCTAGGTTTGTCCCAGCTCTTGGAGGCCGTCCCTTCAGAAGCCTCACCGACCTAGGCATGACCAATGCCGAGGCCCTTAGAATAGCCAACGAGGACTGGCAGTTGTCCCAGCTCGTCCCTACCCCAGATCCACCTCGCGGAGCCCAGGGGGCGGATTGGGATCCCAGCGCCTACTGCTTATATCAATAGGGAAGGGGACACAATACTGAGGACTGTGATCGCCTCAAACATGACATCCAGGACCTGGTGGATGCCAGAACCTTCCCTCTAGTAAAGAAGCAGGCACCACAGCCCGTGGACGGTAGAGCTGGTGACGAAACAACCGCGTCTGTGGTAGTGAAGACCATCGGCACCATCAAGGTGCTATTCCCTGGGGGGAGCCTCGATGCTTAGAGGCATGACCGGTCTTAGTCAGAGTCTAGTTCATCCTAAGGCCTAGACTAAATTAATAATAAATGTTTTGTTTTTCTTATCGAGTCTAGGGAGGCGCGAGGGACATGTCCTCCACCTCCCACAATACAAAATCACGGGCATCTAGCCCGTCTACTATAATATCAATAAAGTAACTTTTTTTACAAACATGCCTCGACAATCGGTCGATCTTCTTTCAACAATTTACTTTAAACGCTTAGGAACTCGACTTTGTGCCAATTATCGATAGCAACTGACTAAAACACAAAGGCTACAGCGAACGGCCCACTTAACTTCACCCTAAAGAAGAAACCGGAAACAACGACCCTAGGCTTAGCCCATCGTCAACCCATCACCAAACAACAATAAACCTGCAAGGAACGGGCCTCCATCCAACTAAACTTCCCAACATGACCAAATACAAAGCCTGCCTAATAGGCCTAAAAGCGGCCATATCTCTAGGAATTAAAAACTTTAGAGTACACGGAGACTCATCCTCAGTAGTCAACCAAGCCACGGGTAACTGGAAGGTCTATAGCAAAAGCCTAACCCCATACCAAACCAAAGTAGAAACGATGTCCCGGGAATTCACGGAAATCGACTTTATACACATACCCCGCCAGGAAAACCAATTCGCTGACGCACTATCTAAGCTAGCCTCACTGATAAACATACCCGATCACCTTTTCTCTATGCCGATTTGCGTAGAGAGGAGCAAAGAACCGGCCCACATCCATAGTCTCGAAACCGACGACACCCCCAAGAACCTTGGTACAAAGCAATCCTAGACTTTAAAGCCCACGGGTCGGACCCTCCCAACACTAACTCCAAGAACAAAAGAGCCCTACGAATACAAGCCACCCACTATGTCCTGAATCAAGGATTACTATACAAACGAACCCCATAAGGAGTCCTCCTCAGGTGCATAAACATAAACCAATCCGAGAAAGTCATGGAAGAGGTACATGACGAAGAGTGCGAACCCCACATGAGTGCACACCTACTAGCCCGAAAAATAATGAGACTGGGCTATTACTGGATTACCTTAGAGGCAGACTGTCGACACCATGTCCGACACTGCCACAATTGCCAAATATTTGCTAACGTCCAACACCTACCTCCATATCCTCTACAGACTATAGCCACATCCTGGCCTTTCTCTACTTGGGGAATAGACATCATAGGGAAAGTACACCCATCCGGGATCGGAGGACACTGCTTTATACTAGTGGCCGTCGATTATTTCACCAAATGGGTAGAAGCCGCCTCTTACACCGTGCTAACCTCAAAACAAGTAGTCAAATTCTTACAAAATAACATCATCTGCCGATACGACATATCTCATGAAATCATCAGTGATCAGGGGGCTCACTTTAGGGCCGACACCCAGAAACTCCTCGACAACTACAAAATCCAAAGACACAAGTCATCACCCTATGGACCACAAACGAACGGGGCCGTAGAAGAAGCCAACAAGACCATGACCACAATCCTTAAGAAAATGATAGACAACTACCGAGATTGGCCAAACAAGATCCCCTTCGCTTTATGGGGATACCGAACATCCTATAGAACACCCACGGGAGCCACACCGTATTACCTAACCTACGGTTCCGAAGCCGTACAACCCGTAGAGCTAGAAATACTGTCACTAAGAAAATTAGCCGAGAGCGGTATTCCCGAAGAAGAATGGAACCAAAAACGATACGACGAGCTAGTACTCTTAGATGAGCGTAGAATACATGCCTTAT
This sequence comes from Agrostemma githago, assembly GCA_958450325.1. Lineage (NCBI taxonomy): Eukaryota > Viridiplantae > Streptophyta > Magnoliopsida > Caryophyllales > Caryophyllaceae > Agrostemma > Agrostemma githago. The sequence goes on along the minus strand of OY288255.1, from coordinate 21,816,786 downwards.
CCAACGTACAAGCCTACCAACAATGCATCCAACGAGCCTTTAAGAAACGAGTGAAATCCCGAAACATACACGAGGGAGATTTAGTAATCAAATCCATTAGAGCACCCCTTCCCGTTAACCCTAGAGGGAAATTCAAACCAAACTGGGCAGGCCCCTACCTCGTTAAGAAAATGCTCTCGGGGGGCGCCGTGATCCTCACCGACCTAGACAGTCAAGAATTCTCTACCCCGACCAACATGGACCAACTCAAACGATACTACCTATAGACACCCCGGAAAACACATCCCATCCTCCGACTTAGGGGGAAGAAAAAAAAAACAACAAAAACAAAACGACAATAATTAATCGAGTTCGCATCGATAATTGGCATAAACGAGTCTAAAGCAAAATCACTCACTTTTTTTTTAGAACTACGAACATGGTTTGATTCCGTCCAAAAGCGGATACGTAGGCAACCCTTCTCCGGATACAACCAAACAACTAAACTAAACGAAATCGATTCATCGATTCATGTATAAACCGGGACTCCTGCCATGACCCGGTCAATGAGTGAATTAAAATGACGAAGCACAAACGACGAGCCGAGGATGGGGTGAAAACCCGAAAGGGCGCCCCGGGCAAAATGAAGAATCGAGTTGCGCGTCGTCGTCAAAAAAAATGACGAGCCGAGGACGAGGTGAAAACCCGAAAGGGCGCCCGGGTAAAATGAAGAAACGAGTTTCGAGCCGTCAAAAAAAAAGCAAAGCAAAAAAACAAAAAAAAAACAAAGAAGGTGAGCCGAGGACGGAGTGAAAACCCGAAAGGGCGCTCCGGGTAAAATGAAGAATCGAGTTGCGAGCCACCAAAAAAATATATATATAAAAAAATAAAAAATGTGCTTCTCATTAGAAACAAAACTGGTTAAATCGAGCCTTTGTCGAGGCATCTACATCAAGCATCCAAAATCCGGACATCCCGGAAAACAACGTGTCAAAACTCCACAAAAACTAGTATTAATACGCCACATATTATCAACTAATAAAACATAGTACTAAACGGCTGGGCTCTATCGGTCCTACTTTTCCTCACCCTTACCATTCGGGTGTGACTGCTTGCATTCTTCCTCCTCGATTTTCTGAAAGCAAACTTCTAACACCCTATCCAAACGTGAGTCCAGTAGTCCCACTTTCTTTGCTCTTTCACAGCCTTAATATGCGTCTCATCGGTCTTGGCCCGTTCATATGAACTGACTAAACAAGGATCGGTCCCACTATCTTTGGATAGGCACTTAATAACGGTCTATCGAGTCTCCTCTTCGCCTCTCAGCGGCGCTGTCTTCCTAACTTTCGAGTCGGTCTGTCCTGACGGGTGTTCACGAACCCTCTTCCGAACGGAAGTATTGTCGGTCGGCCGAGCAACGGGATGCAAGAATTTCTGCTCCCAAGACACCCTGAAACCCCTAAGCAAATCCTCAGTCCATGGATCGAAACTAGAAACGACTTTAGCATCATCTGGAATAGAAGGTCGGACACCCATCTGATTAGACAACATGCTCGGGTAAATATAGACTTGATCCCTCATGGATAGTAGTAGAAAAGCCCAGGTTGAAGACGAAAATGGAAACCCGACATGCCCACTGATGTTCCACCACGGGATAGACCACCTGATGACAACATTTCCTCTAACCAAATAAGGAAGTCAATCCTTCTCTTCGGGACTTTTGCTCCACACCAACACCATCTTCCGGCCCGTGAAACCCCTGTAGTTATAATCTTTGAAACACCGGGGAGCATCAAGGCCCAGAACAAGCTCACCCAAAATAAGCAAAGAGGGTGATCGTCCATGCTCCATTGCCGCTACCACATCTAAAACCCGAGGATTACCCGAACCTCCATGTGACCGCGCATCCTCAAAAATATAGTAGCAAGCAATAGCAATATTAAAAGCGTGCCTACATGCCAAGGTCGAAACATGACGAGAGCCAACCCGTGAGAATGTCCTAGAAAGCAACTCTAAGTTAAGACCGTCCATGCCGAAATAACCTTTAGCCTCCTCTAATGAAGAAAGGTCCAAAAAATGGTGAAACCGCTCCACGTAAGCATCATCCCCATAAGAAACACAAGGGCGAACCGAGCTCGCCCCACCTATAACATCTATCTCCTCGGGTAAAGGGCAAATTTTACCCCCGGGGAAAGCAAAAACATGATGTTTCGGGTCCCAAAACTTAGAGCATGCCCGTAGGAAGTCATCTTGTACCTTGACTCGACTCAGCGCAAAAACCGTCGACAAACCATGGTTTGAACTAACCTCAGAGTAGCATTTCTTAAACAAACCCGCCCACTCGACATGACCCTAGATATGGTTCTATACCTTAAGGATATCCTAGTATGTCTAGAACATGCACGCACAACCCGTATATATAGCCCTAATCCCACAAGAATTAGGAAACAACGAAAATTTCCATGACCCGGGGCCCGAACCGTACCGGCCCACGCACCCGAGTCTCCGGCCGCCCAAGCCCAAGCGGCCCAGAACCCAATTGCCTCAGTCCGAGCGCCTGAAGCCAAGCATGACTCAACCTCGAGCAACCCATGGACGGAAATTTGAACCCCGTGATCACCATAGCTATCATCCTATACCTCGGACATCGGGAACGACCTCCCAAAGTCACTAGAACCCACCCCGAAAACCGAGATACCCCTGCAGGAGCTACAGGAACGCGAGTTCACTCGTCGGACGCACAAGACTTAGACGTTTTTTTATTTTTATTTTTAAGGGGATAAGCTACCCCACCTAGGCATGTCGTAGCCTTTTAACGGTTATCGTCAAGTCGCGTCTGTAGCCTAACAAGGCAATATTATGAATGTATAAAAAGTGGTCTAACTTTTTTTCCAAAGTCGCCCGAATTTTAAACTTCGGTCTCGTTCTGAATACCTACTTTTATCTCTTAACGCGCTCGGTCAAAACACATTAATATGTTACACCTCGAATCAAAACATTTTAACCGACGTACCACTTGATCCAATTCCCAGCTCAAACTAACGCATTTCGAAACATCCGAAAGAAACAATTTTCATACTCTCATGCAACGTTAACGCACCTTAGACTAGGTCAGATCGCAAATGAACGAACACAAAAGTGATTACTTGTCAATGTAGGAAAATAAATTCGCCAAACACAAGACTAATCCAACTAATTCAAATACTTAAATTTAAAGCAAATATGCAAAATATACAAGTTCATACACAAATCGAGGTTAGGGAGGACCCCTAGAAGCCACGCCGATGGCTATCACAAGTTCACCTAGGTTATCATCCAGACCCAGGTCCTCTAAGTCGAAGGTAGGAGACGACTCACTACCATCCATCCCCGACAGCATGTCTAGAGTCGCTGTCTCGGGGACTCCTCGAATCTCTTTGTTAGCACCCGTGGCCTCAGCCTCAGCCTCAGCCTCAGTCTCCCTTTCGACCCGATGCCTGGCCTCACCCTGCGTAGAGGTCTCGCCCTGAGACCGAGCCAGCTGCTTTTTTAGGAAGGCGATCTCGTCAGCCCGAGATTGCAGGAGCCACTGCGACTCAACATCTCTCGCCTCGAGCTCGGTCACCCGAGTCTCCAACTGTCCCACCATATCCGAGACATCCTGCGAGTACACCCAAACATTAGGAAAACACACAAGCAACCTACAAAACCACCTTAGTCACGCAAACTCACCGATCGAGGTCCCGAAGTGTCACGAGAAACCCTCGAGGCATAGGTCCGGAAGCAGTTAGCAGCCTGCCACAACCGCTGATGGCAAGCCGACGAAACCTGAGAGGTAAAGCCATAGAGGTTAGATAAACCAATCCTAAATCTTAGGACCCAAATCGAAAACAAAAGCCTAAAACTTACCCGGTATACCCGGTCACACCATTTTATCCAACATCCATTTCCTCGGCAGAACATGGGGGGAGAGGCTCAGTAAAGGGTATCCCAGCCGCATCCACCCTAAGTAGAGTTAGGGGAAAATCTGGGGGCTGGATTTCATCAGCCGGGTCGGCCAGCGGAAAAGACAACAGATTGGTCAGTCAAAGGGCAAAGAAATAACAAACGGCAACACAAACCTTAGAGCCAAAGATTAGAACATTACCACAAGGCGGTGCCAAGCTAACCGTCGGGTGACGTGAGATAGATAGAAGGCACCAGGCACCAAGAGCGTATCGCCTCCTTCTCCGTCCCTATCCTCGAGTACCTCTGCGGCGGTCGTTGATCTGAACATGGTCCGGGGAGGGTCAACCGGTACCCTGAAATCGTCATACAGACACTGACGCACCAACCGCTCACCCAGATACCAAACTGAGCGAAACAACGCAGGAAGAAGCATCCTCCTGTAACTCCGAGGCCTCAACTCCGTGGCCACATACTCCGGCACGCCCTCATAATTGGCCCAAGGGCGAGCCACAAACTACACAAACAAAACCAACATCCTAATGAATCCCGAACCTTGGGGGCTATGGAACAAAATGGGCTATAAGAAGAAAACTTACATCGTCGAGGCCTAGCTTGTTAACCAGCGCATTTTCCGTCGGGTAGTGGCTGATTGTGCTCTTATGCTGAGCCAGCCTCCACTCGATCCCCGCCGGGAATCTCTTCGGGTGCACCCGGACCGTCATAGGTGCCAAGCACGGGAAATAGGAATAGATCCAAGCCTGTAAGATCCCGAAACAACTTTAGCAACCCCAAACCAAAACTAAGTTAACTCGAAATCCGAGAATGAGAGCAGTAACTAACCTCCAGTATAAGGCCCGGACCCACAATGGGCACAGCCGAGGTCGACCCTATCACCAACGGCCTCACCATGACTTGCACACAGCGAGTCATCTCCGCAAAAGCCGCGGTCACCCAATCGTACCATCCTAGCTGAGTCAGGTCAGCTAGGAAGGGCAGAATCCTAGTGCTGAACCTCTCGCCCTTGTCCGAGAAATAGGTCGACCCTAGGAAATACCACAGCCACAACCGGGCATCCTGGTCCGGCGTGTTGGGCTCTCGGCCTTCTAACACCGCCACTCGCTCGAAGTGATCGGTAATGGAAGAACTCACCAAAGCATGAGGTGATCTATATGCCTCGCGCGGCAAACAAACCCCGGTGAGACCTCGCACCTCATCACTGTCTAGACTAGGGCCTTCGGCGGCCCACTTAATCCTATCCGACCCCCAGGGCAGACCACTAATCATTCCAAAATCCTCTAGGGTCATCCCGACCTCCCCAAAAGCCATGTGGAAGGTCGAAGTAGTATCATGAAAGCGATCTATCATCGCCCAAATCGCCATAAGGTTGCACTTAGTCTTGCAACCCACCAACCTAACCCATTGCCCGACCACGGGACCTAGAGCGGTCCTCGCAATAATTCTCTTTACCGTGGGAGTCAACTTCTGGAAGTAAACGTCAAGACAAGTAGTAAAGCCCGAGAAAGTCCTCATCGGACCTGGGGACTGCAAACCCAAAACAACACGAGTATAAACAAAACAGGCCTAGTCTAACCCGAGCAAAAGTAAAATCTGAGGAATAACTAACAAACACGAATAGGATACTCACCAGGCCCCGCATTATGCTGTTAGAAATATGACAGTCAAGGTGAAACATCAACTGATGACCATCCCAGTCCCGGGCCCACTCGAGATCCTCATAAACGATCTCCTCATCCTCCGGGACATGAGCCGAAACGTGAGCCCTCCTAGCCACCGTCTCTGGAAGCTTACGCTTCTCATTCTATCAAACTCAGCCTCATTAATAGTCTCAGGATCACGGCGCTGGGACGAGATACTCCGATGTCTCCTGCGAATTCCTCGGGGAGTCTGTGAACTCGCCCTAACAATCTCCTCGTTAGCACTAGCCCTAACCAAGAGAGTTCCGTCGGGACACCCGGTATCATCTCTAGTTGTAAACAAAACCGCAAAAAAAAACATAACCCTAGTCAGGCTAAATCAGCTTAAACAAGTAAAAATAGGGTCAAAATTTCAGATAAGGATACCAAAATTCGGAAAAAGCCGCTAGCATGCATTTTCGATCCCGGTCACAATGGTAGTGGTTTCGGAAAAATCAGGCATCGTTACGACACCTTTTGGTCCGTCTTAAGACACACAAAACCCTACGGAGGGTCTTAAAAGTCATCCTAGCCCATAAGAATCGACAAGAGAATTACCCACATCCTCGCAAACACTATTTGAATAAAGTTACGCAAAATAAACACGGGAATAAGCGGGAAATGGTCCTTAACCCTAGCATTCCAGACACATTTCCATAGATAGCCATCGTCGCACCTCGAACATCCCTACCAAGCTTATAACTACTTTGACAAGCTCTAATCGACCTTAATTTAACAATGAGACTAAGCACAAGCATCGAAACTTAGTGAATAAAAAACACCCAAATTCATTTTCTAGGGGTTTTCAACAAAACCAACTCATAATCAACCAAATCAAGCAAAATCGACATCAAACGAGTAAAGAACACTAACCCGGAGTCGACATTGTCGTAATTGGCGGAAGTCGGAACAAAATTTGGCAAGAAAAATCGAAGAAGTCGAGGTTGGGGCGAAGAAGATGACGCGTTCGAATTCTTTGTGGAATGAACGATCGCCCCAACTTTTGCTTTACTTAAACAGATCCGGACCACAAAAATCCAGCCGCCCCGAGTGACACGCCTGGGTCCTGATGTGTTGGGGGCTAGGCGCCTGAGTCTTAAGGCGCTGATTGATGCGCGCCTATGCGGCCCAGCCCAGACTAAAACACAAAGCAAACTAGAATCGAAGTTCGATACACATAGAACACGCACCTACTAAGACAAGCAAAAAAAATAATGAAGCAACTATTAATCAACATCGATAATACACTCTCGACACTATAAAACCTAAACGCTGCACCCAGACGCGTAACAACACACTCTAGACTAATCTAAATAAACTCTAAACAAATCTCAAATGCATAAACAAGACAAGAACGAACAAAGCAAACCCGAACAAGATAAAACAAACCTGCAAAGCAAAATCTGAATAAAGCAAATAAACAAACAGCAATTTTGCCCGAGGGTCAGAGTTATCCCGGAGGCCCAGCAATTTTGCCCGAAGGTCAGAGTTATCCCGGAGGCCCAGCAATTTTGCCCGAGAGTCACAGTTATCCTGGAGGCACAACAATTTTGCCCGAGGGATCTAAGATCCCGGAGGCCCAGCAATTTTGCCCGAGGGTCAGAGTTATCCCGGAGGCACAACAATTTTGCACGAGGGATCTAAGATCCCGGAGGCCCAGCGGTTTCGTCCTAGGGTTCAGAGGCATCCCAAAGACGAGTGTTTGAGTGGAGACTGATGCCTTCGAGCATTCTATATTGTTTTGTCCTAGGGGTCTGAGGCATCCCGAAAGACAGCTATTCGAGTAGAGACTGACGCTCTCGAATAGTTTCATACTCCCTCCGGACAATATTTTTCGCCCTTCCATTAAAATACTCCTCACAAATAATCATGCAATGGGGCGAAAAATAATGTCCGGAGGGAGTATCATATTGTTTCGTCCTAGGGATCAGAGGCATTGCAAAGACGAGTGTTCGAGTGGAGACTGACGCCCTCGAGCATTCTATATTGTTTTGTCTTAGGGGTCAGAGGCATCCCGAAAGACAGCTATTCGAGTAGAGACTAATGCTCTCGAATAGTTTCATATCATGTTGTTTTGTCCTGGGGGTCAGAGGCATCCCGAAAGACAGCTATTCGAGTGGAGACTGACGCCCTCGAATAGTTTTATATCTTGTTTTTTCCTAGGGGTCACAAGCATCCCAAAGACGACCGCTCGAGTGGAGACTAACACCCTCGAACGTTTTATGTCATCAAGGGTTCACAAGCATCCCAAGAACATTTGTTCAAATAAAAGCCAACACATTTACACCTAACACACGAAAGCGCTTTTAATAATTAAGACAAATTCCTAAATAAACCGAAGAAGACAAAGCGCGCGCGCATAAAGAATCAAGAACAAGATGACAAGCAACGGCCCGGGCCCAAGCAAGCAACCGCAAGCGAAGATGTCAGGTATGACTTCTAAGCGTTGGCTGGCGAGCCTCAACACGTAGTCCAATGGACTTAAAACGACCCGACCGGACAGCCACCAGGTCGTAATCTTCGATTGACATGGGCGGCTATAGTTTGACTTTCGCCTTGTCCAAGCCTCAGTCAAAGTGGGGGCTTCTGTATACACCCAGATTTGGACCTGCTGACTGCAAAGGCGCCCAATAAACACCCGATGACGATAGGACTGCAACGCGACGCGGGTTCGCGATGTTTTAGGTAGTTTTTCTATAGAACGGATCAAATAAATTACTCGGGCAAATTAAACAAACATGATGGCAGCCTTAGTCGTGTCGTTACGGTCGCATAGACACTAATTAGAGTCAATTCTGACACCGGGACCCCGAGTCGATCCCGAAACTCGAACCGAGTCAACACAGCGCCAAGCGAACCTCGGGATGAACACCCGAGGCCCACTAAACCCACGGCGTTAGGTCAAGGAAGGGAAACCTTAATTCCCAAGATATGTATTATACACCCGTCTCACGGTTTTGGAAAGTATCAAAATCGTATCTTCAAAACTTCAACCGCCTCACCTCACGCGTCTTGGTCTTCCCACGCCTGGGCCCAGGAGCCTGAGTCTTGGTACGCCCCATCTCAGGCGCCTATATGGGCGACAAGGGCCGAAAACACCTATAAATACCCCCCTTCAAGCCCTCATTTCAACACACATCTCATTCTTCTCTTCCCCCTCTAAACTCTCGCTAAGGGCTCGCACTCCGACACCCGAGGCAAACGATCCACATGATCGTAGTTCCGATAAAAAGCAACATCGACGCTACTCCTCACCTTCGAGCACTCCACTCGATACCGAGGTGCCTGTGATCGACTACCTCAAGTCTAGTAGCGAAACTCTGCCAGAATAGCCGCAGGAAGGGTCAAACGGTAACGGAGCTCTGCCGGAATCACTAGTCAAGCTAGGAGCATCTGCCAGTTGATCGAGTCGTCACTAGGTTGTCATCTAAACAAAACTTTTGATACTCGCACTTTCTATTATTATGCACTACGACAACAATAGATATGGGCGTTAGGCCCACAAGCGTCTACTAAAATACGTAATGTCCAAACTTTAACCACAAACACTAAAACACACTAAATAGACCCGAGTAATTCCGAGATCCGCTCTCAAACTATCTATACATCGTGTCCCGTTTAGTGTATACTCCGAGGGTGCAACTCCTCACAATGTGATTTACTTATATTCGCATTTACAGTTTTTCGTATGATTTATTGCTTTTATGACCTTATAATCGCATGCTAAATCACCTAATACGAAATTCAAAACGTAAAACAACTAAAACTGAACAAAGTGATGGTCGGGTTCCGTATTAGTCCCGGTGCTCGCCTTATTAGGTTCGACGCATCTCTATTAATACCGAACCAACGCATCTTAAGCAGAATACCAGGTAAGGTATATCACGAGAATGACTAATATCCGTATTATCACGTTAAAACTGATTTTCTAATGCGTATAATACTAGTACTCTCTACTCTCCTACCTGCATCTTTTCATGGCCTACTTGTCACGTGAAATCGCATGCAAAGAATGTAAACGCAACTACTTTGACGACAAAATTTACTTGTCCTTAAACAACCGACGTAGCTAAAGGTATAGGGTTAAATTAAAACAACGGATGTTACAGTAATTTCCACCACAACAAAAGAACTAGGATATCAGCCCACCGATTGATTAGTAGAGGCCGCTATAGTGCGGGCGGGATTGGGTGTTGACATCTATCGGATGTTGGCTTTCCAATACGTACCCTCACCCCTTACTCAGAATCGACGGTTTCCAGATATCCGAAACCATTGGCAATGAGAGTCATTCCAGGCATGGAGTGCTTAAGGGTACAAGTCTTCATCTTTAGGTTCCGCGCCACTCAACTTTGAGCCGGCAAGGGATCAAAGTTGACTTGAACGGTTTTCGAGACCCCATAATTGACTCGGTGGCGACTCCACAAATCGGCAACAACTTCCGTTCACTGAAAAGGTCGCCTTACCAAACAAAACAGCCTTTAAACATTTACAACCACGACTCGATCGATTCCCAAACGGAAACATGTGTGTCCCCATCCGTCTAGTACAAGTCCGGATCGTCATCCAAATCGAGGTCCGACACTTCGCCCCGTATGCAAGATCGGACCGGCCCCCGACAGGGAGGGGGCCGCGTGGGTGGCCGCCACCAGACGTTGAAAAACCGGGTCGGTTCCGCGCGGGGCGCTGGGCGGTGCGGACGGACGTCCACAACTGTACTTATTATTATACTCTTTTAATTTTTAGTAAGGTCAGAATGTAACTAATTTATTTTCTTTGGTATGGAGAAACGTATTCAGGCCCGTCGATTAGGGTGTCCACCCGGTTCTAAGAACCGGGGACATAAAGAAATAGGGCCTCATCATATACTTAACTTGTACAAAGAGTTACAACAAATGGGTCTTGGTGTAATGGTTTGAAGTTGGATGATTGTGCGAAAGGGTCTAGAATCAAGCCTTAGTACTTGTTTCTCCTTACATTTTTGGAAACATAATTTTTTTTTCCACCAATTATATTGCCCATTTTTCCCTATACACTTAATTTAAGTATGACTAGTGCAGTAATTTACTTCTTCCGTCCATAAGTGTTTTAATCATTATATATTCATTTAGATAGTACGGAGTATAAAATAATCAAATAGGAAAAACACTTATGGACAGAGGAAGTACAAGTTTTAGAAAACGACTGCAATGTGTTAAATAACTAAATCGAATGTATGTGTAATAAGCTTAAATACCTAAATAAAATGATATTCATCTATAAAAAAACTATACTAAATGTTTTTCAAAATAAATAAATATATATTTTTGGGTTTTTATTTGAACGATAATAAACAAGTATACGACGCATAATTTTTGGACTTTTTCGTTTTAATTTGGGGCCTCATTTTAACTTTTGGAACAGAGCTACTCGTAGTCATTTTACGGCCCTGAACGTATTGTTCTAGATGAAGAAGGAGACGAAATTCCCAACTTAGACGACATCATCGACCCAGACAATTTTTAGTTTTTAATAACCTTAATAAATAGTAGCTATTAAGGTAACCCAACTTTTTTTTAACAATATTTTATATACAGGCCCGTTGGAAAGCATGTCCACCCGGTTCTTGGCACCGGGGCCCAATATGTTAGGGGGCCGCATTGGGCTATAGTTTAGTTTATATTGTTAATGGCAATATGATGGTTGTTAGTAATGATAGTGGCTTGTGGTAAATTACTGGTGCATATGGCTTGGTTTTGCCTGAGGATCGGGGTTCGAATCCTTATAAATGTAAAGTTTTAAATTTTTTTCTCCTTTTTGTTACTCCCTATTTTAGTTTCTTTTTAACTTTTGACGTACTTTCCGCTTTTTTTAGAGTATAAAAAATACATAATATATGGCATCTAATATAGATATATTTTTTTAATTATAATTTGTGGGTGATTTATTAATTTATACTCCTAGTTTTATAAAAACGAAATAATCTTTGTAACAAATACAGAGTACCATACTACGAGATTTACGACCCACATAAACTATTTTACTGTATTTGTGTATCAGGACACTCTATTATACGGAATATTTAAAAATTCGGCACTTGATTTCAATTTGAGATCAATGATAATACGTACTCCGTATTATTTTTCAAAATAACCTAAAAATATGGGAGACAATTTTCGGTAAAGGGCCTCTAAAAAATATTTGGCACAGGGCCACCAAATATCATTTGACGGCCCTGTTTATATATATAAGTATATTTATGTTACTAACTTAATAATTTGCTTGAATAAATATTTATGCTTATTTGTATGACTAAATTACTTATGTATATAAAAAAATATTACGTGATATTTTATTTATGTTATATATTTTGTTTATAACTAAATTTAACTTAACTAAATTATCACTTGTTAAATTTACTTATCACTTTTACATTTCTGTTTATTCAAGAAAATGATAAAATGGTTAAAAGAATCTAAAGAGAGCTTCGTTATTTCAAATTCATGTTATTTGTACTTTATGTGTTATTTATGTTCTTATACTTATAAATTCCATTTCAGATTATTTGTTCCTCTTGTTAATTTTACTCACTTATAGCATATTTAAGTTTAAATTGGTTTTAATATTTTTATTGTTTATTTACGGATGTAATTTTTACTCCACTTATATTTTAAAAAATAAACTTATAGTTATGTTTTCTATAATAAACGAATTTAATTTATTCTGAAACTTTTATACGATGATCATAAATATTAAAAGTAATTTCCTGTCAAATTTCCCTCGAACATGCTTTGAGGGGATCCGACGGGATATTACCAGAAGATTACTTAGTCAGCTTAAGGGCATATCGCATACAAAGGATAGAAATTGGTTAGATAGGCTGATATCGAGATGAATCCTCTCATTCGTGAGTGTGGTTTTGCTTTGGGAGTTGCTTAACTCCTGATTTTGTATGTTCGATTTGATTCGAGTTTTATAATATTTACACTTTACCAAAACAAAAATCCTGTCAAATTTCGTAAATCGAATAAGTATGATTTAAATTATATTTTACAGTAAACGTTAAAATTTTAAAATAATATATTTATTATATTTATACCTTAAGTTTTAATTTAATATAAAGCCTTATTTAAAAGAGATTCCTATTTTAAATAAAGATTACTCCGTATACGATATTTGAGATATGATATTTTGGATGACACTAAAGAAATAAAGTATCACATTGTCTCCCCGAACATAAGAATTTGGGAAAGTGAATATTCAAATGAGTCCGACTAATTATTGAAGGTCACCAAATATAATACTACTTGTTCATGGGCGACTTTTATATTAGGTTTACGATGCGAGTCTGGGACGAATAGCTTGTGTTGGATTTTACTATATGTGGTGTTTCGACTGCACACGTAATGAAAAGCAGACTCGGATGCTGCGGTCCGAGAGTCGACCTAGTGTTTAAGGTAGTCGTCCTACGGCAGTGAGAGTTGCGGTTCAAGAGTCTGCGTAGAGTATGTGTGCATGTATAGACAAGTACTTGATCAGTATTACCACCTAGGTAGCGGGGGCAGAACAGGATTCTGAAAACTGCGGGTTCCCTCTTGATGATGCAGAGAATGTAATCATGAGCTTTCATTTCGCCCAGAGCCCCGTCTGAATAAACATATAATAGAATTGAAGTTCGACCCAATTGAACCTTATGGGTGAGATGTAAACCTCATAAAATCGGTTCGATCTACGAGTCGGTAACACGGTTACTTCTATTGGTGAGATGCAAGCCAATAGGATGTAGCGGTGATACTTAGGAGCCACGACTCGTGTGTTTATCTGTTTACATGAAAAATGATTTAAAATCTAATGGCTACCAATGTCCCATTTTCTAAACTTTACCATTTTCATCACCTCACTTGTTGGTTAATTGAAATAAAGGAAACTATCTATTACGTGATATCCTTTAATATTTTTGTAAGCATATTATTGGTTATTCACATGATTGTCTTATGTGTATGAGGTGATGTTAGATGAACGGTTTGGTTGTTCTTCAGCTCAGCGATCACTGTTTTATATTTTTGCAGGTATAGGGTGATGGGGAGAGAGTAGGGCGAGAGACTTAATAATATCTTTGTATAAAACATGATCTATATTTTGTACTAGTAAATCAAGACTATGTTGTTAATAGTCGTTTCTTATTAGGATCTGTAGTTATCCGAATTTTTAAATCATACTCTGATATTGTATAATTAAAATGACTTAGATAGTTTTCCGCATTATCTATTAATTTAAGTCATCAAAAATCCGGGTTGTTATAGCATCAATTTTTGACGTCATTTTGACCGAAAGACGTCAAAAAAAGACTGCCTCTGCGACCAGCCGAACATCAAAAATTGATGCCTCTCCGACCACTTAGACGTCAATTTTTTATGCCTCTCCGAACCGGCCACATAGGCACCGAAAATTAACGCCTAATTGGTCGCACAAGCGTCAATTTTTTACGTCCGGGACATTGATTACTCAACCAAAGGCTAGTTACGGGGAGCCTAAACTATCAACCTAATCACAATTATAATTAAACTACTCGACCTAAATAAAATCACTTATAAAATATAAAGTACTAAAAAATTGACATGTACTTACTTGACTACGGATTAAGTGAAGTGGCGTGGAAGTGGAAGCAGTTTTCTACTTGAAAAACAATTTTGTTAGAAATTATTTTAGAGAGAGAAAGAAGTGAAAGTGAATTACGAGAAAAAAGAGGGGGTTTATATAGAAATTTCCTAAAAAGCTTCCCGAACTTTATTGCGACACGTGTCTTAAAACCGTCAAAAATTAGTAAAACCGTAATTTTAAAGTAATCGGGAAATAATAATTAGACTTATTAAGTAAAATAATTAATATTATGAATCATAATTAATGGAGGGCAAAAGGGTAAAATCACGTATAAAGCGCTGATGAGTTGGCTGAAATGCCGACGACCTAATATAGTATAGAGTTCAAATCCATGGTTTAGTTTAGTAGTACTTAAACTTTGAAGATTGATGCAGATAATCAACTATTCTCCTCATCAGTAATAACGTCTACTTGTTCATTGCTCTTTTAGTCCCTATTTAACCAATTGCACCCGTCTCACCTGTTGTGTTTGCTAAATGCTACTCGTATAACTAACGCGCGTGGATCCTCTCCAATATGTAGAAATATGGGATTGTCCAGTATTTGAGTAAATGGATGTCACGTGATAGTTTAGAAAATGAAGGGCTAGGATGAACAATTGGCATGCTTTTATTAATAGGCAACAAAAGGAGAAATCAATTACGGAGTACTTTTGACTAAGACTTATTGAACTTGATGGATGGTCGGGTTTCGGTTTTGGTTTGGATAAAATGCGTATTTTTTGGGTTGGGTTATGGTTAGATCTAGACATGTCAAAACTCGATCCGAACCGAAAACCCGACCTACCCATTTTTTTAGGATTATATGGATTCGTACTTGGAGACCCCCAAATTTTTTCACCCAAAGATATATTAACCAATAACCACTAGCCTCCGTAGTGCATAATCCTATGGAGTAACAAACAGTAATATAATGAAATACGTGATTTGGCAGGTAGTGAATGCGCTCATGTACAAGAACATAAAGAAATACAAAGCACTATCGTGTTACAATAGCGAGAGGGGTTTCACCGAACTAAAGTAAGGCGTTTGGTTCGTAGAGGGGAAAGGGAATATGATTAGGAAAGGGAAATAACGGGAACGAAAAGAGATTGCCTTCAATTTAACTTGTTTGGTTCAATCTTAAAAAGGAATGATAGTATCCCTGTTTAGACACCCGAATTTGACTGCTTGTGTCTATAGCAGTCTCCAACAAAACACCTGATGATTATCGAACGTAAACATGCTTTAATGCGCTCGAATACGGACTCAGAATC
This sequence comes from Agrostemma githago, assembly GCA_958450325.1. Lineage (NCBI taxonomy): Eukaryota > Viridiplantae > Streptophyta > Magnoliopsida > Caryophyllales > Caryophyllaceae > Agrostemma > Agrostemma githago. The sequence continues at coordinate 21,801,291 of OY288255.1, read as the reverse complement.
AATAGTATCTGACGTGGGCACTCAGCGGAGTACGAATCTCTCAAAACCGACCACAAATTCAGACTCAGTGGGTCGTTTCCAATAAAATACAGCTGTTTTGAGCTGAAACCGTCACCGGAAATAAAACCGTCTTTTGCGTCCGAGTCAAAATCCGGTCAAAGCCGAAACCCGAGACGAAACCAGCCTCGCATGTGTCCAAATACAAAGTCAAAGCAAATAAAACAAACAAAGTCAACCAAATCAAGATCAAAGATCAAATCTTGACATTTCCTATTTTGTCTCACCCGACTAGACACACTCGATCGAGTGGTGCACCCCTCAAAACCAACCAGACACCCTTTTTGAGGCCACTCGATCGAGTGCACTTAGGGCCACTCTATCGAGTGACCCCTAGCCGGGGGGGGCAAATTCTATTAACACCCTCCTTGGCTCTTCACTTCATTCATTCATTCAACAACACAAGAACCTACATTTCTACCTCACTTTCACCCTTCTCGTCCATATTTCGAGAGCTACACACACACATACACAAAACCATCCAAAGATCAAAACTCGTCAAAACCAAGAGCATCCTCTTCAAAATCATACACACCATAGCTGATCCCACATTCCCGACGCTCCCGTGCCTAAGCTGCCACTAGACGAGCCCGTGTTCCGAGACTAAAGCATGTAGGTTGAGGGTGTAAATAAACCCCATTCTCTCTAATCTCTAATCCTCCTTTAATTTCGCATATTAATCGCTAACTATTACTAACTTTTACTTACGTTCCTGACATTATTTAATTTCTGTTTACTAACTTATACTCCGTAACATTTTATGTTTATGCATCTAACATTTATTATTTGTTTACTAACAATCTAACATTTAATTATCGCTCTTTTTATTCCGTCATATATATAATATAGCGTATAGTTATTTAACAAAACTATTTTAAATCGATTCGAGCAATATCCTATGACGGTAAATCGATAATCGTAGGCTTTTAAAACCCAATTACGACATCGAAACGCAGAGGATCTAAGTTTATGACGACAATCAAATTTCCGGGCCAAGTATGATCGATAAAGAATCCCGTCCAAAGTCCGTTATAATTCTTTGAAAAGTCGTCCTGGAGGTGGCGCCCTTCGAGGCTCTCCGCCCTAGACGCTTAAGGGTATAATGGGATCGCGGTAATTTATTATCGAGCATACTTGACGCCAATTTCAAAATATTGCTCAGGTACGATATTGACTCCATAGTCAAATGTCATGCCTAAAGAGTCATCGACAATTGAGTTAAGCACGAAACTCGTTGACGCGGAATCGAACATTATCACGTGATCCGTAAGGATTAATAACGATGTCGTGCGCGGAGGGAATTGATATTCGTTCTAATTCAATTAATGACGATGTCATAAACTCCACTCTAAAATGCTCGACACCGATCTCATAATCGAGCGTCGTGCATAACGAGTTATCGAGAAACAAGTTAGCGTAAATTACTTAATATTTACGTTTAGCTTAATTATTCTTCGATTCGAATCATCAATTTAAGAAATGGGTCACTTTGAAACAAACCATTGCTCGTTACAGAAGACACTCCATCGAGTGCCTAAAGGCCACTCGATCGAGTGAACCCCTCAAAAACAGGCAGGGAGTTCCCATTATGGCCACTCGATCGTGTTCCCTAGATGACTCGATCGAATGACCTCCTTATGCCTCCAACGAGAGCTTAAAATGGCATGAACCCCCGTCAAATCATTTTTTTACGACTTTAAGTCGACACGTGCTAATTCAATCACGTGCCTCCTCTTTCAAAATCATGCATCCCATAATATTCAAACCATCTACCATAATTGCTATGTTCGAGTATTGTAATTTCGGATTGTATTTCCGTCCGCGTAATTTGTAATTTATTTTTGAATTTATTAATTTCGATGGAACGTCGCATGCTAAACCACTTCGACATAAACCAAGATGCATTAAATGACCTAGCAATCCGTACTATATTTATGTAGCTTAAAAGGCTATTTGCATATCATTTCACGGATTTACTAGCGCGCGCATTAAAAAACCAATCGATATCTTAGGAGAGGCCGCTATGTGCGGGCAGGGTTGGGTGTCCTTTGTGGGCTTCCCAACACGTACCCTCACCTCTTACTCAGAACCTCGGTTTCCGGATGCCCAAAACCGTTGGCGTACGAGAGTCATTCAATGCACGATACTCGATAACTCGGCGTCGGTATCATAATGCAAAGGGACCAACCGAACAAGCTCTAGTACTAAAGCGGGCCGTATAGAGTAGGTTCGAACGGGCCCGAGCTCCCATAAAGTTCGGTGGCGACTCCTATTTTGATTTAAATTTCAACCCGAGATCAATCTTACCACGAGATTCATTCGCCTACCCAAACCCGCGTGTCGCCGCGTCGGGGTGGACCTATGTCATGTCCACAATTTGGCGACTCCGCTGGGGATACCTGATGTACAACTTGTCATTGGGATCCTCAGGGTGAGACTCGAGGAGAAATCGATTGGTTAGTACAATGCACGCGTTAGTTTTACGGTTCATGCATAACCCCAATTTTACCCGGGCCGGTACTGGCGACGGACATCCCACTATACCGCAATGTATTCCAAATTGGTTACGTCAAGGTGTTCATCGCTAATTCGTATGGGTTTCGCGGCACGTCCTTATAAAAATTGGTAAGGGAGTCCGTCCCAATTATCGGAAAGGCCATGCGTACTGGTATAGACCCTATATCGAACGACCGAGACTTAGTGTAAAGCATACATGTCGTCATCATAATACTTGCGTGACTACGTGCTACTTGGTTTCCGTGTCATTTTTTCAAAAAACCGTCATTTCAAAAATGCATCTTTTCAAAAATCCAGTTTTAAAAACTCAGAATGCTGCCGAAATTTAGACTTACGATTTGACTCAAAATAGCCTTTTTTTTAGCAGGCATGCTACCCATTTCGAAACCCGAAAACTTTCAACCTTTTCAAAAAAAAACTCGGCCCTGTCGGGACCGTCCTCAGATTTTTTTTTCGGATTTCAATCTTTCTTTCAAAAACCTTCCTTATTCTAGGACCTACCGTAATCAGTGTGTCGGGTCTCTTCAAAATTTATCGAAGGTCTTTAGTGTCGAAACTCCGTCGATCTTACATCACGGGCTTCTCCCTATCCCAGTCCGTCTTATTTGTCGAACGCATGACCAACCTACGTAGGGCATACCCCTACAAAGGAAAGTCCATTTAGACACTCGAGTCCAAAGTCTAGGGAAAATATCACGTTGTCCTTCCTTCAAACGGGACTCGGCCCACATAGCCGAATTCTAAGGAATTCACACCACCCACGAGTCACCCGTCTAGGCGTCCTTCTCGAATCATTTTCTCGTTCAATCTTTTCCTTGCTCGGGATGTACTATTTTGATTCCAAAGTCTGGGTTCGATTTCTGATTACGTGGTATTCTTACAGACAGGCCACCGTCAACCAGGCTCAGAATGGAGCAAGCTCTGAACAATTTGAAAACCACAATGGACACCATGGTCTTCAATAAGATTGAGATCGAGGCCCAACTGGCAGCAATGAGGGCCGATCAAGCGGCCGTCAATACCCGCCTGACTGCTGTGGAGCAAGGGACTCCTGCCGCCGGGCCCGAAAACACTAGGCCTATCGTTGAACTAATTGGCGCGGTGCACCAGCTAGAGGAGCAGGTACACATGTCCGAGGGTAACAGCAACCACACGAAGAACTCCCGTATTTTATTCTCCTGTGAACGAAAAGTTGGCCGCCAATCTGAACCTCACGGGCCTTCCGATGTTCGAAGGGACTGGAGACTCGTTACTCCACATTCGGGCCTTCAAGGAGTTTATGGATATTAAGGGGGTAGATTCTAGTATGTTCAAGAATCTTTTGGCTGCATCCCTTGAGAAGCACCCACGGGCCTGGTACTACAGGCTAGACCCGAGAAAATACCCAACTTGGGATGATGTGGCTACGAAATTTGCTCGAAACTATGTTGATAACACCGAGATCCAAACCATTATGCGCTTCCTGGAAGTTATGGCCCAGGAGCCCAAAGAAGGTTTTACCAAATACCTTCAACGCTGGATGGCCGAAAGTGTCAAGCTGGTCGATAAGCCCAACGAGAAAACCTTGGTGGAGGCTGTCAAGAACCTCCTCCTCTCCTACCAGGTCCATCTCCGGTACGCTGTCATACCCAATTTTACCACACTTACTGAAATGGGTATGAGGATTGAAGACGACCTGAGGCTAGAGGGTCTAACTAAGGCCTCTGGCAAGGGTTAACAAGAGGCCTCTTCCACTGCTAAGACCCCAGCTACAACCCGCAGCATTTTCGATGAGGTCAATCTACAAGATGCCTCATCCAAGAAGAATACCCTGCCTCGGGTATTCACCGACATAGGTCCTACCTATACATATGCCTTACAAAGGCTCTCTTCAAAAGGCCTAATCCACCCGATAGGCCCAACTCCTGAGGTTCCAGTCGAACGACGCTCCAAGAGCTACAATGCCCAAGCCTATTGACAATATCACCGGGGCAACGGGCACGATACCGAAAAATGCTGGAAGCTAAAGTATCTTAATTATTCAGGACCTGATTGAGAGCGGTAAGATTCCGTTACCCGGGGACAACAAGTAATAAGGATAATCCTTTCAGTTCCCATGTCGTCTTTCACTACAAGAAAACACATTCATTCCTACGGACACAATTCGTAGGAAACATGCCTATTTCCATTGGAATAAACGCGTTCCTACAGAAAATTCGTAGGAACCATTCCGTCGGTATATTTCGTCGGAAATAAATAACTTCCTACGACATTTTTCGTAGGAAATTAAATATCTTTCCTACAGAATGTTCCGTCTGAATGGTTGGTGACGAGTATTTGTTGACAAAAAATACGTTGCTACGGAACATCGTCGAAAGGGTTTAAATTTCCTACAGAAATTCCATAGGAAAATATTTTTCCGTAGGAGGCATTGAGAAAAAAAAATATTATTAAATATTTCGAGCTACAGATTACCGTAGGAAAAGGTAAAACTTCAGTAGGATAAAATATTAATAAATAATATTAAATAGGTTTCACTTTAATAATTAACTTAATTAAATTTTATTAATAACAAAAACGGCACCAATACATTATATCTTGGAAATTACAGTCTCAATACATTAATTATAACCCTAATAATGATTAATGAATGATTATGAATAATACACACTAAAAAGATCTTGTACGACAGTTTGAATACTCCGTACATTATATCTTGCTGAATTTAACTACATTTGCATCAGAAAAATCTTCCCCAACAGCACAAATTTCCAAAGGACCCTGCACAGCAGTTTGAATACAGCATTAAACAATAAAGTGGCAACTAATTCTTGGCTAAACTAAAGTAGAGCTCTAGTGAAACTTGCATATACAAAATATGTTGAGGCAGGGATAGAAATGAATATGTTTAGAATATAATTATACATAAACAAGAATTTTTGAAACAGCACCGCACATCTCTCCGGTCACTGAGAAATAAATTTCCATCAACTACCCCTGAAAACATAAGCATCAAGTATGCACAGAAAAGTGTTATCAAAGTTAAAGATAATAACAACAAAGTCAAAGATTAATAGTGGCAGGGAGGCAAAAAGCGAGAAGTAGAAGAACCTTACAAATGGACTTGAGTTATGATTCCTCAATGTCTTAGCATTTCCAAATTGTTCCAATATACAATTTGTTTGAACGACTTTATGTTTGATTCCATCTCCTCCTCCCCCACCAACTATAGCCAAATACTGCATTGCCAATTTAGCTGTTTCAGTTTTCCCTGCACCACTTTCACCACTGTAAAGTGGCATAAGTGCATAGTTAAATAAAATACAAGCAAAAATGAAAATTCATAAACCACAGCAAAACTTTTGCCTCACCTTATAATGATGGACTGACTTATCCCATTTACAAGTAAATGAAAGCATAGATCAATATAACCACATAAAGTAATACAATCCACGACGAAAATTTGCACAGTAGCTGACCTCTCATCATCTTCTCATAAGTTGCATCTGTTGTCGCACAAACATGGGGAGCACCCACGAGTTTCTGCCTATAATCAGTTCTAGGGTTGATCTCAAGTAACGTTACTGCCTATAAACGGATTGATTGCAATCAAAACAGGTCCTGCTTTGCTCTACAGAACCCAAAAACCCCACATTAATGCTCGAAGAAAACGAAAACTTAGCAGAGAATCAATGACAGGAAAGCAAACACATACATAGATCTTTTTACGAGAATATGTGCATAGTGTGATACATATTGCTAAGAATCGAGAGCTCGTTTACATAACTAATTGTATTAGATCATCTACACCATCAAGAATGTCTGGATTTGCTGGTTGGAGTTCTGCTGTCGACAATCTACAACAATTAGTGTATTAGTTCCATGGATAACACTAAGATTATCAACAGAAGTGCAGAACCATGCAATTATCCAAGACGATTTCACTTACATTTTTGGATGCAGGTTAGGTCAGGGCATCAGGCTGAACTATGTCGCTTCGTGTTTGTTGATTTCGGGTGTGTTAATGATTCGTTTGCCTAAATAGACCATTTGGATCGGGTTAGGTCGAGACTTCACTTTGGGTGTTAGACCGGGTTCAGGTCGAGTCAATTATACCTCTGCACAAAAAGAACAGGTAAAAATGAAGAAAGATATTCATCCCTGGAAGGTTAAACATGCTGAAATGGAAGTCAATCCAATGCCATCTTCACCCGGAAACTGTTCATAATGGAAGTTAACAATGTCTAAACATGCTAGATTATTCATAAGGACTGTCTTCAATCGGAGAACCCAATTAAACCTGAAATGCAACTCGAAAACAGCAAAACAGTTACTCCAACTCAAAAACAGTAACTCAAGATTCATGTCGATTGATTTTAGGGAAAAAATTCGAATCGATTCATGTCGATTCAAGACAAATGATTAAACCCAATTCAATTAAATTCGAAATTCCAACCCAATCCATCACAAAAAACCCAATTTATAACATAGAAAATTCATGTTGATTGATTTTAGGGAAGAGATCGACGTGATTTCAGAAGATGAACCCAATTAGGGAAGAGGGAGAAGGCGACATACAGAGAGGGCGACATACAGAGGCGGCGATTACTGAAGGAAGAAGCGACTGCCAGAGGACAGCGGTGGCGCAGCAGGAGGACTGGTGGCGAGCGTTGACTGGTGGCACAAAAAATGACGGATTGATGACGGTCTTGAAGGAATGATGGAAGAAGGTTTGAAGGATGATGCAGGAATGATCGAAGGCTCTAGGGTTTCATCTCGTTTTCTTCGGTCATCTCGTAAGAAATTGAAGGATTGAATCGTTTACTGTATTGAATCATTTTCAACTATGTGAAAAAAATGAAAATGAAGGCTCTGGGGTTTTAATTTACCAGTCTAGGTGTAATAGACATGGTAACTATTTTATTAGTATTACATCAATATACATGGGTTATGGGCACAACTAAATAAATAAACGTATGCCAAACATCTTAATTAATAATTAGAAGTTCCATCAACGTCTGAGATGTCATTGTTCCTCCATCGATTGTCGTTGCATCATAAGTCTATATCATCTAATGCTACTCGTTTACGATTAAAATAACTTTTCTTGAGAAAATTAATGAATGTATGACGAAAACGAATTAAATTGATTTCTAGAGGAAAATAATAAATGTTTTGACGAAGTTTAACTTAAATGAGATTCGAGTTGGTAATAGAAATTCGAGCTTAAATCGAAATAGTTTAGAATTCAAATCATCGAAATAGAAGTTCAATATGAATTAAATTAATAAATAATTCCAAACAAAAATAAAAATATATTTTAAATATAAGAAAATTTTCCGAGACAATTAGAATTTTAGGAGTTCAAAACGATTGAAAAATAAATCCTTCTTATAATAACTTCAAGAATTACGAGTTAAACCGCAAAAAGGATAAACTTTGAATAAGTTTTTAGTTTACAAAAATAAAGGGTGTTACAAAATTTGCCGTAAAATAAATAATCTCAGATATCACATTACAATTAGAAAAAAGTATATCATTCCAAAACTTCTAGCCATCAAAAACTTTTATTAGAATGTATTTATTAGTTAACGGATTTTTTGGACATTAACATTAGTTAACTAATAAATACATTGAAAACTTTTAAAAATAAATTATGTATTAACATTAGTTAACGGTTCTAGAATTTATTTATTTTGGACCTACAAATTTTCCTACACAAAATTCAGTAGCCCAAAACGTTTCCAACCAAAAATCCGTAGGAATTCCGTAAGGGGGCTTTCAAGGACCGATGAAATAGGATTCCGTAGGAACTATTACTTTTCCGACGCCTTACAAGATCCGTAGGAATTTTTCCGTTGGAATGACCACTAATTCTAGTAGTATTTACAGGGGAGGTGATTGACTGTTCCCATCTTATCTCTCCTTTCATCCCGCAAGTAAACGGGATCTGGTTCGGCAATGAAGACGATGTATACCTCGTCAAGAGGGAAGCTGTCCCCATCACCAGTGAAGAGGACCGAAAGGCTAAGTCCAAAGTCTTAGCCAGTAACCACCTCATCCGCTCTAGTCGTCCCTATCAAGCTACTAGCTCTAGGGACACCCCTATTCACTGAGCCAGTAAGGACGGAAGTCGCCCCAGAGAAGCCGACTACTGATATGGCTCTAGTCAAGCAGCTGAAGAAAACCCGAGTTGACCTCACTATATGGCAACTCTTAGTCATCTCACAAAAACATCGGGAGGCACTTACTAAGGCTCTCGATCAAATCAAGATCGACTCAACCGCTACCCGTACTGAGATGGTAGCCACAGTCATGCCCTACCTCAAGAGCAAGTCCAAGGAAGAAGGTCCACTCATTACCTTCTCTGAGTCCGATATACCACCGTTCGAGGCCTCTCACAACCTAGTCTTGTACATCACGGTGATATGCCGGAGGAAATATCTCCCGATGACCCTAACTAATGATGGGTCCGCAGTCAACGTCCTTCCCCTAAGGACTGGTAAAGCTCTCGGTATTACCGAGATTGAGTATATACCAACGGCTCAGACTATCCAAGCCTTTGACGGGAGTCCGAAATCAGTAGCCAAGGCCAGTAAACTGACCATTATCACGGGCCCGGTCGAGAAGGAACTGGAATTTCAGGTGGTTGATGTCACCTCTTCCTTGAACCTACTTTTGGGGCGCCCCTGGATCCACGCTGCTAAGTGTAGACACCCAAAATTTGACCGCCAGGTGTCTATAGCAGTTTCCAAAAAACACCCGATGATGATCGGACGCAAACATGACTTAGTATACTCGGACTTGGGCTCGGAATCAATAATATCCGACATGGACTTTTAGTGGAGTAAGAATCTCACAAAACAGACCTCAAATTCAGGCCCAGTGGGTCGTTCCGAGTCAAACAAGACTAATTTGGGCCAAAACCGACACCAAAGATAAATCCCGTCTTTTAGCGACCGGGTCAAAACCCGGTCAAAGACGAAACCGTCTCAGAAATCAGCCAAGTACGTCTCGAAACTTGCGCCACAATTCAAAATCAGCCAAAAATCAATCCAAACCTATCCAAATCAATCACAATCAATTAAGCACAAATCAAGGGCAATCACGCCCAAAATAGCCCGGATTAATTGATCCACTCGATCGAGTGGAGCCTCTTTGAACCCGTCCAGGTTCATTCGTAGGAGCACTCGACCGAGTGCACCCGCGCCACTCGGTCAAGTAACCCGGGGTCGGGGCTCCCTATAAATACCCCATGACCCCATGCACAAACGGAGAATAATTTTACTTCAAGTACAACCTCTTGCAACCACACATACAAACTTCACAACTCGTTTGCATGCATACTCATCCCATACACACAATACTACGACCCTAGCGACCCTAGGCAAGACACACAAAACCCGAGCCCCTCGTCCCTCGGAGAACCGGCGAAGCATACACACATATACACACCATAACTCGCATACATCCTCGATACTCCTAAGCCCGTGCCGCTATTACGAGTCCATTTCCGAGGTCCTTACTAAGCATGTATGTTGAGGGTGTCCTAAACCCCATCTCGATCTCTTTTCTTCTAATCTCATTTTCGTTTTATTTATCGTATTTTCGTATCGTATTTATAATCGTAATCATAGTAGTGACACTAGCATTAATATTGTCGTACTTTCGCGTCTTTATTTTTGTATCACCTTTTCTTTATCATCATTATCGTCATAATATCGCGTAAATGCATTTTAATACGAAAAATTCGGTTTTGAATGTGTTGAACTATGATAACCAATCTAAAGTCATAGTTGAACGCATTTAATCTCATTTCCAATTAGTACGAAACCCGTTGATACGAAAACCGACATCACATAACTCGAAAGAGTTATTTTCGATGTCGTGACGTAGAGGGACATCCTTCGTCACTAATTCAAATTTTCTAAACTAACAATGAACGTTTTCCTAAAACTCCGGTGACGGTATTATAATCATTCACACATGATTATAACACCGGAAGATAAATTGAATGCGAATCACGCAATATTCGTATTTAATTTAGCCGATCATCGATTTCAAATCACAAAACGAAACGAATTCTCATTCGTACAGGGGCTACTCGACCGAGTGCGTACGCTACTCGATCGAGTAGCACCCATAAAGACGGGCAGTAGCTACGTCTAAGGACACACTCGACCGAGTCAGGCCATGACTCGATCAAGTGGGTCCTGTAGCCCAGAAAACCGAGAGCTTTTTTATATCATTCGAGCCTCGTCTTTTTAAAAGCGACTTAGTCGACACGTGTAAAGTTAATCACGTAGCTTTTCCAAAATTCATGCATATCACTTCACTTAAACGATTTTGATCGACGGTCTCACATTATTAATTTTATATCGACGACTCTTTAGTCGTATCCGACGTAAAATTGATATAGACTCAATTTCTCGAGGTGATAAATCAGGACAAGGCATCGAGGTTCGAGATCGGGCTAGCACCACGTCTAGGTCTCGAACCTCCGTCCTTTGATTAATACGCAATATAATGCGTAACTAATTAAAGTTCGTCCACCTACACAAAATCACGGTCTAGTTTATACACAGGTCCGTTTATAATTATTGCTCGTCATTTCAATTGTATATTTCGATTATTCTATTTTATTGTACGCCGTATTGTGAATTCCGGGTTGTATTCCGCCCGTGTAACTTGTAACCGATTTATTTCGCTTTGCTTTATTTATTTGCGTTTTACCGTTTATAAATGAACCCTCGCATGCTAAATCACTTCGACAATAAATTAGATGCATTAAATTGACGTAGCTCACATTTAATTCGCATGCTTAGCTAAAACGCTGTTTGCATAACATTTCACCGAATTACTAGCGCGTATATTAAAAAGTCAAACGATGTCCTAGTAGAGGCCGCTAAGAGCGGGCGGGGTTGGGTGTCCTTAGTGGGCTTCCCAACACGTACCCTCACCCCTTACTCAGAACCGTGGTTTCCGGATGTCCGAATCCATTGGCAACGAGAGTCATTCAATATACGATTAACCGCCCAAGTCGGCATCTATATCGATATGCAAAGGGACGAGCCCAATAAACTCTCAAACCAAAATGGGCCATACTTTGTGTATGGACCAAGGCGATATAGAGTGGGCTCGAACGGTTCCGAATAACCATAAAATTCGGTGGCGACTCCATTTCGACTTAAATTTCAATTCGATCCTTCTCATATGGAGGTTCATTCGCCTAACCCAAAACCCGCGCGTGGCCGCGTCGGGGTGGACCTACGTCATGTCCACAATTTGGCGACTCCGCTGGGGATCAACCGATGTGTGCCTTACCATCGGAGTTCTCAGGGTGAGACTCGAATAGAAATCGTTTGACGAGTACAATATGCGTTTTAGTTTTACGGTTCATGCATAACCCCATATTTACCCGGGCCGGTCTTTGTGCGCGGCCCACTACGACATAGAGTGGGTTCGAACGGGCCCGAACTCCCACAAAGTTCAGTGGCGTCTCCAATTTCGATTTAAATTTCAGTTCGACCCATCTCATAAGGAGATTCATTCGCCTCCCCAAACCCGCGCGTGGCCGCGTCGGGGTGGACCTACGTCATGTCCACACTAAGGCGGTGTCCTCTACCCTATACCGCAACTTTAAGATGCCCCTGGGAGACAGGATTATTATCTTAGAGGCCACCCCGATGACTGTGGCTAGCTGTAACACCACGGGCTGCCTCGGTAAAAACCTTTGGGGTTTCGACTTTGTAGGGATGATCGAGGAAGACTTCATTTTCCGACCCTACTTTACTACCAGCATCGACACGATGCTGCAGAATATGGGCTACCTACCCGGAGCCACTTCTAGGCCATATCTGCTGGCCGGAAAAATTATCGAGGTTCTAAAGGATGAAGGCTTTCACTTCAGCCCCGGGTAATGTCGTCTGAACAAGTACCGAAAAAGCTTGTAACCTTGTGAAGGGTATCAACCTAGGCCCTTATAGCCCGAGACTGACTACTTTGTCACTCCAGTATTCGGGGCCATCCAAGTGGTTCTGTACCAGCCTACCACTATGCATCTTGGGACCAAATTGGCCCGGGACTGTAATTATATTCCGAACGACGAATTTACCCTCGTCCAGTCCAAGGCGGCTGCCGATAACGCTGAGCCCGTGCTGGGGCTGTTATTTGGGGAAGACAAGGTCGTCCCGACTCTTAAAGAGGACTTAGTGAATTTGATCCTCCGAAGCAACAGGTTCGACCCCACGAAGGTGATCTCAGAAGTTGGCTCCGACACCGGGAATATGGCATGGAGGAAGACCATCAAGTGGACCGATAGCCAGGCCCGGGTCTACAAGCAGATCACCGGTGAAGGAGACATGCCGGAGATCGATTCCGAGTCTGAGTCTGAGTCTGAGTCAGAGTCTGGGGTCGAGGTTAGAGGGTCTGGTGCTAGAGTCCAATCCGTAACCCCTCTCCTTGTAATCACTTCCACTGGAGCTTCGGGGTTTGTCCCGAGAGCGCTCCTAATCCCGCCTCTGACCAATGATCAGATGGCCGCTCTTTTTTAGTTGTTTTCAAAATTCTCTATTAATAATAATGATAACGTTTTGCTTACGACTTGTCTTATTTTCAAAATGCTTTCGGTTTCAAAAATATTATATGCAAAGTCATTGAGAAACCCGACTAACAGGTACCTTTACCTCTGCATTTGATCGAGCAACTAGAACAAAGGGAATCCCGAGATTCTGTAATCGAAGAAATCGAGTCCATCAATGTGGGAACCACTTTAGAGCCCCAGATGCTTAAGTTAGGGTTATCTTTAGATCCCGAGGAGAGACAACAGTTCACGGACCTCCTCCAAGAGTTCAAAGACATCTTTGCATTGTCCTACAAGGACATGCCGGGGATAGACCGGGAAATCGCTGAACACAGTATACCTATCAAAGACGAGTGTAAGTTGGTAAAACAGAAGCTCCGCAGAATCAAACCCGAATGGTCTCTCAATGTCAAAGAAGAGATCGACAAACAGTTCAAAGCCGTTTCATACAAGTGTTCGAATATGCGGAGTGGGTTGCGAACATCGTACCGGTACCTAAAAAGGACGGTAAGGTGCGCGTATGCGTAGACTATTGGGATATTAACAAGGCGAGCCCGAAAGACGACTTTCCATTGCCACACATCAACATACTGGTGGACAATACCGCTGATCACACCCTTCTATCCTTTATGGATGGATATGCCGGGTATAATCAGATTAAAATGGCAGAAGAAGATATGAGTAAGACCACCTTCACTACACCTTGGGGTACTTACTGCTACACTGTCATGCCAATTGGCCTTATCAATGTCGGATCAACTTATCAACGGACCGCTACGACCTTATTACACGATATGATGCATAAGAAAGTGGAGGTTTATGTAGACGATATGATCGTCAAATCTAAAAGTCGAGACGGGCACATCATGGCCCTAAGAAAATTCTTTACTCGGTTACGCAAGTACAACATGAGGCTGAATCCTCAAAAGTGTAGCTTCGGGGTAACCTCGGGCAAATTACTGGGTCATATCGTTAGCCAACATGGTATCGAAGTTGACCCAGCAAAAATCAAAGCCATTACCGAGATGAAGCCTCCTAAAACTAGAAAAGAAATAAGGGGATTCCTCGGGAAAGTCCAATATATTAGCCGGTTCATATCCAAACTAACCATGGTATGCGAATCGATCTTCAAAAAACTAAAAGTGGGCGAACGAAAGCTATGGGACGATAAATGTCAAGCAGCTTTTGACAAAATCAAGGAAATCTTGTCTGCTCCGCCAGTTCTAATGCCACCTCAACTCAGTTTGCCTCTGTCGTTATACCTAACAACGACCGAGACAGCCATGGCGTCAAGTATGCCCGATAATAAATTATCGCGATCGCATTATACCCTTAAGTGTCTAGGGCGGCGCGCCTCGAAGGGCGCCACCTCTAGTACAACTTTCGAAGGATTATAACAAACTTTGGACGGGATTCGTTATCGATCATACTTGGCCCGAAAATTCGATTGTCGTCACAAACTTAGATCCTCTGCGTTTCGATGTCATAATTCGGCTATAAAAGCCTACGACCATCGATTTAGCGTCATAGGATGTTGCTCAAATCGATTTAAAATAGTTTTGTTAAATAATTATACGTGATATTATATATATCACGGAATAAAAAGAGCGATAATTAAATGTTAGATTGTTAGTAAACGAATAATAAAATGTTAGATGCATAAAAATAAAATGTTAGAAGTTAGTAAATAGAAATTAAATGTTAGGAACGTAAATAAAAGTTAGTAATAGTTAGCGATTAATATGAGAAATTAAAGGAGGATTAGAGATTAGAGAGAATGGGGTTTGTTTACACCCTCAACCTACATGCTTTAGTCTCGGAACACGGGCTTGTCTAGTGGCAGCTTAGGCACGGGAGCGTCGAGAATGTGGGATGAGTTAGGGTTTGTATGGTTGTTAAGAGGATGCTCTTGGTTTTGACGAGTTTTGATCTCGGGATGGTTTTGTGTATGTGTGTATGTGTAGCTCTCGAAATATGGACGAGAAGGGTGAAAGTGAGGTAGAAATGTAGGTTCTTGTGTTGTTGAATGAATGAATGAAGTGAAGAGCCAAGGAGGGTGTTAATAGAATTTGCCCCCCCCGGCTAGGGGTCACTCGATAGAGTGGCCCTAAGTGCACTCGATCGAGTGGCCTCAAAAAGGGTGTCTGGTTGGTTTTGAGGAGTTCACTCGATCGAGTGGCCCCAAGGCACTCGATCGAGTGTGTCTAGTCGGGTGAGACAAAATAGGAAATGTCAAGATTTGATCTTTGATCTTGATTTGGTTGACTTTGTTTGTTTTATTTGCTTTGACTTTGTATTTGGACACATGCGAGGTTGGTTTCGTCTCGGGTTTCGGCTTTGACTCGGTCACAAAAGACGGTTTTATTTTCAGTGACGGTTTCAGCTCAAAATAGCTTTATTTTATTGGAAACGACCCACTGAGTCTCAATTTGAGGTCAGTTTTGAGAGATGCGTACTCCGCTGAGTGCCCACGTCGGATACTATTGATTCCGAGTCTGTATTCGAGCGCATTAAAGCAGGTTTACGTCCGATCATCATCGGGTGTTTTGTTGGAGACTGCTATAGACACAAGCAGTCAAATGCGGGTGTGTCTAGACACAACATGTACACCATATACAAGTGTGAGAGTAACCACAGTACAAATGAAGGAAAGAATAATATAGGTAGGGTTACCTCGGAATAAATATGATCAGATTGAGAAGAAGAGTCTTGAGGGGGCAAACCAAGAGCAAGAGTGCAAGACCAATATTGGCAATAACAGGCTGAAGTTCCGGTATTTCGAAAACTCGAAACATGACCGACCCGTTGGGTCAAGAAAATTTATTAAAATTTTAAAAAAATATTACTCCATAAAAATAATACACCGTTGGGTCAAGACCTATTAGGGCACCTCCATCAATGATGAGAGAACTCATCATGAGGATGATAAGGACCTCATCATGGCTTCCATTCATGATGAGGGAGCATCAATAAGATGATGAGCGTAGAGATGAGCAAGATGTTGATGAATTGGATGATGAACGAAGTTGCTGGAAAATGTGTTGTTTTCTTTTCTTTTTTTTTTTGTTAAAAAAATTTTGTCCAATGAGAATGTGCCAAGTGGTGCCACTATATTCATTCAAATTATTTGTTACTTTAAGATTACTTGTTTTCTTTTTTTGGTTAAAAAATCTTGTGTGATTTTTTTTTTGGAAAAAAAAATAAAAATTAGAATTGGAAATTTTTTTCTGTATAAATAGAGTCTAATATTGAGTAGTATTGTCACACTACTTCTTTCTCTCTCTATTTTATTTTGTTAATCACATTAAGTAAAAATTAAAATTAAAATTAAACAGATATATTTCTTTCTAATATTAATTATGGATAACTATAATAATTACAATAATCGGAGTAATAATGATAATAGTAGTGGTAATAATTTCGAACAACAAATGTTAGAAGTTTTACGAAAAATGAGAACCGAAAGTTTAATGAGTCCTCAATCAAATGTCGTTACTTCCGGCAATTATCAAAACCCACAATATAATCCAAATAACTATCAAACCCGGCCAAATTACGCAGGTTATGACCAAAATAATTATCAAAACCCACAATATAATTCTCAACCCCCGCAAAATTTTCATCCTTCCCAACAGTTTGACAATAACTACAATAATTATTCTGATACTTACCCTGGTCACAGTTCGCAAATTTCGTCAAATAATTCATTCAACTGCAACCTATCCCAAACTTCAGAGTGTGATAGGGACAACGTAGTTGAAGAAAGCGATGAGGTTGAGGTCCCTGTGAGGGCCAGTGAACCGTCTGGTTCAGCAAGGAAGAAAAATATATGGTCTATTCAGGAGGATGAAGCTCTCATATCTTCATTTATGAGGCACTCAACTGATAACATCATTGGAACTAATCAAAAGAAAAATGCATTATGGGTGAAAGTCGGAGAGTTGTTTGAAAAAGCACGTGAAGCTAACCCTGACAAGATCAAGCATCGTACTGCAGGCATGTTGGGCTGTCGATTTCGACGAGTATCAGCCGCTGTTATGAAATGGGTTGGATGTTACGAAGAAGCTGTTCGGAGGAAGAGCAGAAGCGGGTACAAGGAAGAAGACATCATTCAAGAAGCTCATGCACTTTATAATGAGGCTCACGGTGGGAAATTTCAAGATGAGCGTGCATGGATGATGCTTAGAAAATATCAGAAATGGCATGAAATTGTTGGAGGCTATATTAATACGAGGGTTAGTAGAAAGCAGAGGACTAATAGTAGAAACGATATGTCTACGGATGAGAAGAGCACAGATCCAGATACCCCTGTCATTGGAAGCGACCCAGACTCTGCCGGAAGTGGTAAGAGAGTTCGCCTAATGACGGTGGTTTTTCTACACCAACCAGCGCTGAAGACGGTGAGGGATGCGGGAGTCAACGTCCGCAAGGTATAAAGGCAGCAAAGAAGACGAAGGGGAAGATCAAAGTTGGAGAGATTGCGTATTTGGCTGAAAGTATAGACCGTCACGGGAATAGGAAGGAGGCTGATGCGGAATTGCAGTGGGAGAGGCTAAATTTTGCTAAACAGAAATTGGAAACAAGAAATAAACATATTAAAGCGAAGAATAAACAGATTGATGTTATTGAACAAAAGGTCAAGAACGATGCGATGATGTGGAAATGGCAGGCGTTCCACGATTTATCGACAAGGAACAATTTAACCCCAGAAGAAGAGGAATGGAAGCAGCAGCTTTTCACCGAATTACGAAACTAGAAGAAGGGTTATGAAGTATTTGCAAGTGTCTCTTACTTAAAATTTCATTTACCCCAGAAGTTTGAAGTTATGTTTATGTTTGCGGCTAGAACTAAATATGTTTATGTTTTATTTTAAGTATTTCTTTATGTTTCTGTTTATGGTTAATGTTTTTACTTTAAGTAATTTTTCTTTATGTTTGTGTTTATTTTAGTTTAGTCTTGGTAATTGTATTTTGCGTACCAGTGTATTCTGTACTCATATTGTGTGAAAGTAACTTTGATAAAGCTGGTTCGTATTGTCTTATCAACTAATTTTTAACATAACATTTCTATTTTCAAAAGTGAGCTACTTTTACTGCATGATATGACTTGACTATATGTCGAAATAGTGTAGTACAGGTAGCTGTCCAACTCGTGTGGTATACAATACTCCGTATTTTGCAAGTTGTGTGGCACAACTTTCTATGCATTGTCTATTTATTGTGGGTATTGGAATCGTACTGAGGAAGTAATGAGTCATGTCTATTTATTGAGCATTGTTAACTATTCCAACAACAAATACCACAACTTCAATTTTATATCCAACAACAATATACCAAAACAAATATCACAATAAAATAATGGATGCTCTTTATGAATTTTCATCATCTTCGTCTTCTTCATCTTCAAGTGAGGATGATACCGAGTGCGAAGCGATAGAGCGGGGCATTGATGCATGTATCGGTCGTATCTCACAAATGGTTGCGCAACAAAGTCGTAGGCGAAGAGGTCCGAGAAGATACATTGAGCGGAACCGCGAAGTTGGTCATCAAAATCTATACAACGACTACTTTGCTCCGAATCCCACTTATCCACCAAATCTGTTTCGTCGTCGTTTCCGGATGAACCGACATGTTTTCCTAAGATTAGTGGAGGTTTGTGAATCATATCATTCTTTTTTCAACCCTGGTCCGGATGGGACCGGTAGAGGTGGTCTGTCGTCTTTACAGAAGTGCACTGCAGCCTTACGTATGTTAGCGTACGGGGAAGCCGCAGACAGGAATGATGAATACATTCGGCTCGGAGGGTCTACCGCAACAGTTGCACTAGAGCGCTTCACTGATGCAATTGTAGATCGACTGGGTCCAGAGTATTTAAGGGCTCCTACCGCTGATGATATGCAAAGACTACTCTACATCGGTAATAGACGTGGTTTCCCTGGAATGTTGGGGAGCATTGACTGCATGCATTGGAAGTGGAGGAACTGTCCTGTTGGTTGGAGAGGAATGTACCAAGGACGCAGTGGTAGAGCTACAGTTATTTTGGAAGCCGTAGTCTCTCAAGATCTTTGGATATGGCACTCATTCTTTGGGATTCCGGGATCTTGTAATGACTTAACTGTGCTCCATCGTTCTCCTATTTTTGATGATATAATGAATGGAAGAGCTCCACGAGTTAACTATACAATTAATGGGCATGAGTACAACACCGGATATTACTTGACCGATGGTATCTACCCACAATGGTCAACATTTATACAATCAATTCCACTACCACAAACACCGAAGGACAAACTATTCGCTGAACGTCAAGAAGCGGCTAGGAAGGACGTAGAGAGGGCATTGGGGTCCTACAAGCTAGGTTTGCAATTGTACGTAAAGAGGCACTGACATGGAGTGTTGAACGAATGGGAAAAATCATAACCACTTGTATAATACTCCATAACATGATAGTCGAGGACGAAAGAGAGAATTATGCCAACTACGATCCAAATGAGTTTACTAATAATTGAAATGAGGAAGGTGATGCAACCGTGGAAGAACCAGAATATGAAGTTGGATACACCGCTTCAATAAGTACGTACATTCAGAACAGAACTCGTATAAGAAATTCGAGGGGCCATCAAGAACTCCGGGCGGACTTAATTGAAAATATTTGGCAGAAATTTGGAGAATCTTAGGTTTTACGGTGTTGAGTCTTGAACCTTAATGTTATTTTCTTTTTAATCATGTACTTTTATTTTTAAATGAATGTTAATGTTGTGCTTCGTACTCTTATTTTGAAATGAATGGTACTATTGTGTTTCGTACTCTTATTTTGATAATTGATAAGATACAAAAATTGAAGTGACTATACACTACTCTATTCCGACATACATTATGTTGATTAGACAATTCAGAATCATTTATTCAAAAATTGACAACTCAATTAAAAAATTCTGACAGATGCTTTAATTGATAAGATACAAAAATTGAAGTGACTATACACTACTCTATTCCGAAATACATTATGTTGATTAGACAATTCAGAATCATTTATTCAAAAATTGACAACTCAATTAAAAAATTCTGACAGATGCTTTAATTGATAAGATACAAAAATTGAAGTGACTATACACTATTCAATTCCGACATACATTATGTTGACAAGACAATTCAGAATTATTTATTCAAAAATTGACAACTCAGTTAAAAAATTCTGACAGATGCTTTAATTGATAAGATACGAAAATTGAAGTGACTATACACTACTCAATTCCGACATACATTATGTTGACAAGACAATTCAGAATTATTTATTCAAAAATTGACAACTCAGTTAAAAAATTATGACAGATGCTTTAATTGATAAGATACGAAAATTGAAGTGACTATACACTACTCAATTCCAACATACATTATGTTGACAAGACAATTCAGAATTATTTATTCAAAAATTGACAACTCAGTTAAAAAATTATGACAGATGCTTTAATTGATAAGATACGAAAATTGAAGTGACTATACACTACTCAGTTCCGACATACATTATGTTGATTAGACAATTCAGAATCATTTATTAAAAATTGAAGTGACTCTACTACAAATTCTGACAGATGCTTTTATTGACAATTGAAAATACAGGAAAAAAAATATTGAAATGAATAATTACGTAGCTCTATATATAAGTTACGGTTCCATACTACATCTTCTCACACCTATTTCTCTCATACATAAAATAACTAAAATATATAACATGTCTGCCTATTATGATGAGGAAGTTGGAAACACTCAGTGGAAAATCAATAAGATTAGGGATGAATCTCGCAACTTTTGTACTCGTCTCAATTTAGTCGGAACAGAAAGCATGTATACGTTATTATTAAATAGTCCACCGGCCCTAACCAAACTGCATGGTATAATTACTGGAAATGCTGATGCAGTACTTAGTCCTCCGATGACAGTGAACAATACTTTTGGTATAATTTTCTACTATTACTATATATTACTATGTATGTACTCCGTATGAAAGTCTATGGTATATGCATATGTTGATTACTTTATGTTTAATATTTCAGAGACATGGACGGCTAAAAAAGAAGAGCTGACCTCCTTACAAAGTGAAATAGTTACGATGATTCGTAGGCTGTTCAAAGTGATTGCTGAAGATGTTTTAAGCGACCTTTTGTCCGGGAGAGGAGGAACATTTGTTCAACGTGAAGAGGTTTACTACTGGACTATCTATGATGAAATTACGACAGAGGAGGATCGGCTCCAAGAAATTGAACTTCAAGAAGACGAAAATCCAGACGGCTGGATGGACAATTCTGATTACGATTACGATGGGGATCATGAGCCGATTCGAAAGTGACGGAGTAGTAATATTTTTATGTGTGTTTCGTATTTTCATGCGTGCTTAGTATTTTTATGCGTGCTTCGTATTTTTATGTGTGCTTAATGTTTTTATGTGTGCTTCGTATTTTTATTTATGTGTGCTTCGTATTTCTACGCGTGTTTCGTATTTTTATTTTTAAAAGTAATGTCAAATTGTCTTTCGTAGTTATATTTTGAAATAAATTGTTGTGTTTTATTAAAAATTCCGAGACAACAGCCGAGTACGAAATTTGAAAACCGAGTCCAACAATCAAATTAAATTATACGTACTCGATTTTGTTAATTACATTAGTTAACAAATTATTTTCATAATTAATAAAAAAGTGTGGAATGGTGGGGTATTAAAAAGTAAGAGAGATAAATGATGAGAGAGAGTAAGATGATGAGGAAGAGATGATTATGAATAGAGGAGTGATTTTTTGATTGTGAGATAGAGGAGTGAGAAAGAGGAAAGATGGAAGGATGATGAGTAAATGAAAATCGTTGTTGGAGATGGTCTTAAAAAATGAGCCGGCCAGAAAATCCATCTAAGAAAAACAAAAAAAAAAACCATTAAAAAACCCAAAAAAAAAAAATCCAATATAATATATAAATATTAGGGAGTAGTATTTTTATCAATTAATCAATCTTCGTTAAATAGTGGGCTATGGGGATTTATCTCAAAAGATAGATACTCATATCATTTGTGGGAACAGCTTACTTAAAGTCAAGGAAGGATCTTTCTGTTGATGATTCAAGTGTAAATATCTGTTCATTTTAGCGTACTTGGATTTAGTTTACGGATGTGTGAATTCAATATAATATAATATAAATTCGGGGAAGTACGGAGTGTACGCTTATATATAATTACTTGCGAATTCACGGTACCAGGTTCATACGGTATACTTTGACGCCAAATCTGTTTGAAACGATTTTGGGGGGAATTTAGGAAGAGTCGCAACTTTTCAACTCGTATACCTGCTCCTTCAAACTCTATATAATAAATGTTTGATCAAATCCGAAAATACAAGCAAAATCTGCACAAAATACTTCATAGTTATATCTCTGTTATCTCTGTTTACTGTACAAATTCAGAGGAACATCTTATCTCAGTAGGAAATTCGGTACAACCCTACACTGAAATATGAGTCGAATTGTTCTATTAGGAAAGCATTTAGTCGACTCGGTATTGGTTTTTCAGTCCTTCCATTTTGACCCGTTTTAAGGTTTACGACGGATACTCATCTTAAGCAACACTAAGGGTTTGTTTGGTTTACCACGGGAAGATGAAGTTACCAAGAACTTAAATTCACGTGAATTTGTATTTCATGGAAATTACAAAAATATTGTTTGATTGCCATGTGGAAATTCATGAGGGAAGTTCTACACACCAGATGACTTGTTGAGTAACTTTTAGAGAGAAAGTGGCAATTCTTGGGAAGTGACAATTCCCATGAAATGGGCAACCAAACCCAATGCTTGAAAAAATCTTTTCCGAAGTTCAACTCCCTGAAAATGTACTTCTCGGGATCTTGCATTTCTAGTAATTAGATGAGCAATCAAACGAGTCTGGATTAGAATTGAAACAACTTCAGCTGCTATCTTTGTGGATT
Organism: Agrostemma githago; assembly: GCA_958450325.1. Lineage (NCBI taxonomy): Eukaryota > Viridiplantae > Streptophyta > Magnoliopsida > Caryophyllales > Caryophyllaceae > Agrostemma > Agrostemma githago. Next base: position 21,778,195 of record OY288255.1, on the reverse strand, counting down.
GAAGGATAAAACTCAAATAATAATGGAGCATGTTGGTGATTTGAGTTAATCACGTTTCATTTGATGTAGTCAGGGTTTAGTTACAAAGAAGGGTGAACTCGATTTAGCTATATGACGAGTCAGGAGTGCGGGGTGCACGCTTGTCTAAGTCTAAATTGAGCTTACGGTTTGTCTAAATGATCAAGTGTATGTGTCTACGTTTCCGTCTTTGCCCGTGTAATTACCGTGGATAATCGGGATGTGTAACGTTGGAAAAACCGTTAAAATTGTGTGGATCATTATCATCTTTAACCGTCATAAACCGTCATTTTGACGTGTTGTTTTCACATTTTTCGGTTTGAAAATTGAATCATGTATTTGCATGGTTGGATGCTTGCATGACACATGGTTCTTTGCATGGCTCATGCATGTGGAAGTTACTTCATTTCTAACAAATGATTGAAGCAGTACGTACACTGGACATATATGATGGACATAGGGTTTTTGATAGATAAACTGGATGTTCTCGGTTTTGCTCTCTGTTTTCTTCTTTGTAAAATAAAAAAAACTCTAAATCTCCATAAGTTCTTGATCAAAATTCTAGTGTCGGAATAAGAGTGTACTCTTGTAGTCTTATCCCACAAGAAAGTCGTGTAACCCGGGACACTATAGGGTCGATTATTCTTGAAGGAAAGTGATTCCGTTCACGATTCTACAAGATATCCAAGCAATAATTGTACTTTTTCGTTGTTGTAATTTTAATAGTTTGTATTTGTAACTATTGTAATATTCGATATTATTGTATCCCGGTGTATTTATTCAACAATCTTCAAGAATAATTCCACAATGTCGAATGTGAAAGAGATGACAACGAAAATCGGAAAATTGGACAAGTTTGAGGGTGTCGATTTCCGTCGATGGCAAAAGAAGATGCATTTTCTCTTGACTGCATTGGAGGTGGTATATGTTCTTAGCACACCGATACCGGAAGTGTTGGATGATGGTCCAATCGATCAACTTCGGAAGAGGAACAAATGGGAGAATGATGACTACATTTGTCGAGGGCACATTCTAAATGGTATGTCGGATTCTCTATTTGATATCTATCAAAATGTTGAGTCGGCCAAAGATTTATGGGATCAATTAGAATCTAAATATATGGAGGAGGATGCTTCGAGTAAAAAGTTTTTGGTTAGTAATTTTATGAATTACAAAATGGTAGATTCTAGGCCGGTAATGGAACAATATAACGAGTTATTGCGTTTATTGGGTCAATTTGCTCAACATAAGATGGAAATGGATGAGTCAATTTCGGTGTCAAGTATTATTGATAAATTACCACCATTATGGAAAGATTGCAAACGGATGCTTAAGCATAAAAAGGAAGAGTTGAGTCTTGTTCAACTCGGTAGTCACTTGCGTATAGAGGAATCTCTAAGGGCGCAAGAGGATACTAAGGCCAAGGGTAAAATGGCTACGGATCCGTCTTCCATCAATGTGGTGGAAGGTGGTGAGGGTTCTTCTAATAAGAATAAGGGTAAAAAGAGGCCACATTCTAGTGTTAGCGATGATACCAACGTAGTACCTAAGGGTGCTTGTTGGATTTGCGGTAAATATGGTCACTTCAAAGCGGATTGTACCGTGAAAAGGAACAAAAAGGCAACACCGAAAGGGCCTTCTGGGCAGCGGTCTAAGGACAAAGGGCAAGGGTCTAAGGACCAAGGGCCACCTAAACATCAAGGTCAGAATCTAACTTGTGGTTTTAATTCGGTTGAGAATTATGTATCATTGATTTCTGAGGCATTTTATATGCAGGATGATGATGTTGCATGGTGGATTGACTCGGGTGCTACCAAGCATGTTTGTAGAGACCGTCGACAGTTTGAAGATTACAAACCGATGAAAGATGGGTCCATCTTATTTATGGAAAACGAGTCAAAGGCTGCCATTGTCGGTGTAGGAACCGTGGTGTTGAAGTTTAGTTCCGGAAAATTTATTACCCTAAAGCATGTTTTACATGTGCCTTGTATTAGAAAGAATTTGGTATCCGGTAGTTTGCTTTCGAATGATGGATTTAAATTAGTATTTGAATGTGATAAATTTGTATTAAGTAAGCATGGATTGTTTATTGGATTTGGTTATTTATGTAATGGCATGTTCATGTTGAATTTGAATCATGATGATGTTGATCGTGCTATGGTTTGTAGTGATGTTAATACATCGGTTTTGTGGCATGCTAGATTAGGTCATGTTCATTTCAAAAGAATGATGTTAATGTCTAAAAATGAGTTGATTCCATCTTTTGACATAAATAATATGAATAAGTGTAACACTTGCATGTTGACTAAAATTGTTAGGCAACATTTTCCTAGTGTTGAAAGATCGACTTCGGTTTTGGAACTTATTCATAGTGATCTATGTGATTTGTATGCTACACCGTCTTTGGGTAATAAAAGATATGTAGTAACTTTTATAGATGATTGCACTCGTTTTTGTTATGTATTTTTGTTGCACACTAAAGATGAGGCAATGGATATGTTTAATATCTATAAAAGTGAAGTTGAGCTTCAATTGTCTTCTAAGATTAAGAAGATGCGTACCGATAGAGGTGGTGAATTTTATGATCCATCCTTTTTCGAATCATGTGGTATAATACATGAGGTAACGGCACCGTATACGCCACAGCAAAATGGCATTGCGGAGAGGAAAAACCGTACTCTTAAAGAGATGGTAAATTCCATGTTATCTTACTCGGGTTTGAGTGAGGGTTTTTGGAGGGAAGCAATGTTGACGGCTTGTTACTTGCTTAATAGGATTCCGAGTAAACGGAATACTATAACTCCATACGAGCTTTGGAATCAAAGAAAACCAAACTTAAATTATTTACGAGTTTGGGGTTGTAGAGCGGTAGTAAGACTACCGGCACCTAAGATTAAAACCTTAGGTGAAAGAGGCATTGATTGTATATTCATTGGATATGCTATGCATTCCAAGGCATATCGGTTCTACGTCATTGAACCGAATGATTCGGTGTCGGTTCATACCGTCATTGAGTCAAGAGACGCCATCTTTGATGAGTCTCGGTTTACATCAATGCAAAGGACAAAAGATATTACTCCTAGAAATATTGGAGTAGAGGTGGCGGATAATGTGTCATCTCAAGATGAGCCTATTGTGCTTCAGAGAAGTAAAAGGGCTAGGAAAGAAAAATCTTTTGGATCCGACTTCCAAATTTATTTGGTGGAAGGGACGAGAGACGAGGTGGGATTCCAATATTCATATTGCTACAATGTGGATGAGGATCCTAGGACATATAAGGAGGCTATGAAGTCTCAAGATGTCTCATTTTGGAAAGAAGCCATCAATGATGAGATGGATTCCATTATGGGGAATAACACGTGGATCCTCACGGATCTTCCACGTGGTTGCAAACCTTCGGGTTGCAAGTGGCTCTTCAAAAGAAAGATGAGAGTCGATGGGACAATCGACAGGTTTAAAGCCCGGTTGGTCATTCAAGGGTTCAGACAAAAGGAAGGTATTGATTATTTCGATACCTATGCTCCGGTTGCTAGAATCTCCACTATTAGGTTGTTGATTGCTCTAGCGGCAATTAATGATCTAGTTATCCATCAAATGGATGTCAAGACGGCGTTCTTGAATGGAGATTTGGAAGAGGAAATTTATATGAGGCAACCAGAGGGTTTTATTATGCCAGGTAATGAGCATAAGGTTTGTAAGCTTGTTAAATCCTTGTACGGACTCAAACAAGCTCCTAAGCAATGGCATCAAAAATTTGATGAAGTTATTTTGTCAAATGGTTTTAAGCTTAACCAATGTGACAAGTGTGTATATAGCAAGTTTGATAAAACCGGTAATGGTGTAATCATTTGCTTGTATGTAGACGACATGTTGATTTTTGGTACTAACCAAAATCAAGTTGACCTCTGTAAAGAGTTTTTGTCGTCTAGTTTTTCCATGAAAGACATGGGGGAGGCGGATGTGATCCTTGGGATCAAGATAATTCGGAATAGTGATGGGATTTCATTAACACAATCACATTATATTGAGAATGTGTTGAAGAAATTTCATTGTGAGAATGGTACTCCGGAAAACACTCCCATGGAACCGGGTGAGAAACTCGAGCCTAATTCGGGTGAACCGGTATCACAACTTGAGTATGCTCGGGTCATAGGCTGCTTGATGTATGCTATGACTAGTACTAGACCGGACATTGCGTTCGCGGTTGGAAAGCTTAGTAGATACACGAGTAACCCAAGTAGTCATCATTGGCGTGCGGTAAATCGTGTTCTAAGGTATCTTAAGTCCACTAAGGATTTTGGATTGACTTATGTGGGATATCCTTCGGTCTTAGAAGGGTACTCCGATGCAAGTTGGATAAACAATGTGGAGGATCACTCCTCTACTAGTGGTTGGGTGTTCTTGCTTGGAGGAGGTGCCATATCATGGGCCTCTAAAAAGCAAACATGTATATCTGGCTCGACCATGGAGTCGGAATTTATAGCCTTGGCTGCGGCCGGAAAAGAGGCGGAATGGCTTAGGAATTTGGTATACGAAATTCCGTCATGGCCAAAACCGATGTCACCCATTTCTATCAATTGTGATAATTCAAGTACATTGGCTAAAGCATATAGTCAAGTGTATAATGGTAAGTCGCGACATCTAGGCGTTAGACATAGCGCTGTACGTGAGTTGATCACTCATGGGGTGATCTCGGTGGTGTTTGTGAGATCTCAATATAATTTAGCCGATCATTTGACGAAATGATTGGCTAGGGACTTGGTGAACAAGTCGGTTATCGGGATGGGTCTTAAACCCCTATGAGTCTTTGGTGGTAGGATACCCAATTCCCCTCTAATATGACGTTGGAGGCAGAATTCAATCTGGAAGGCCTACTATCATTGACTTGAGCACATGAAATGTCCCGAAGGTATGTGCTATTAATCTGCATGATTAGGTTGAAGTGATATCTTCTTAATGGATCTTTGACAAAGTGCAAATGCAGGTGCACAATTAAAGATTCACCTATGTGAGACATGAAGTTAGCCGCTTCAAAGAGGTTCAGGGTTGACTTCTCATATGTTTTCATGAAAGGATATGGACACGAGGCTGTTAATTAGTGTCGGTTTTACTTATGGAGATTTCAGCTTATGTGTATGATTATCTTCACGTATTCATTATGGGTAAAGGGGTTCAATGCTTAGACACACCCCGATACACCGAATATCTGGAATGTGTAATTATACTAAGTGGTAATTCAATCTTCGTGATATTGCCATAATGCATCAGTTGGTTGTTTTTCGGTTTTGCTAAACCAAGGATTACACTCAAATGGGGGAGGATTGTTGGTGATTTGAGTTAATCACGTTTCATTTGATGTAGTCAGGGTTTAGTTACAAAGAAGGGTGAACTCGATTTAGCTATATGACGAGTCAGGAGTGCGGGGTGCACGCTTGTCTAAGTCTAAATTGAGCTTACGGTTTGTCTAAATGATCAAGTGTATGCGTCTACGTTTCCGTCTTTGCCCGTGTAATTACCGTGGATAATCGGGATGTGTAACGTTGGAAAAACCGTTAAAATTGTGTGGATCATTATCATCTTTAACCGTCATAAACCGTCATTTTGACGTGTTGTTTTCACATTTTTCGGTTTGAAAATTGAATCATGTATTTGCATGGTTGGATGCTTGCATGACACATGGTTCTTTGCATGGCTCATGCATGTGGAAGTTACTTCATTTCTAACAAATGATTACGTACACTGGACATATATGATGGACATAGGGTTTTTGATAGATAAACTGGATGTTCTCGGTTTTGCTCTCTGTTTTCTTCTTTGTAAAATAAAAAAAAACTCTAAATCTCCATAAGTTCTTGCTCAAAATTCTAGTGTCGGAATAAGAGTGTACTCTTGTAGTCTTATCCCACAAGAAAGTCGTGTAACCCGGGACACTATAGGGTCGATTATTCTTGAAGGAAAGTGATTCCGTTCACGATTCTACAAGATATCCAAGCAATAATTGTACTTTTTCGTTGTTGTAATTTTAATAGTTTGTATTTGTAACTATTGTAATATTCGATATTGTTGTATCCCGGTGTATTTATTCAACAGAGCACTTGTTTTGTGGTTGCGAATTCACTCAAAGACTGAATAATCTTCAACTGGGTTCGGTACTGAAGGACTAGCACCACCTCCGAATTCTAAACCGCATTGAATCAACTGCTCAGAGAATCTGGCAACTGCGATCAAAAGTCATTTCCTCAACACAGACAAAATTACAGGCAAGAGCAATCACTTTCACCGCTGGAATCATGATATGTGCATCATACTCTATAAGAGAAAGTTGTTCTTTTCGGCTTAGTGAGTCGAATTAATGTGCTCGAAAACAGAATAATGGTTATGCAGGAAAACAGAAAGCATAATAGATGTAGCAACAAAGCTACAGTCCTAAACCAAAACCAGTAATTGGAATTAAAATAAAGTAGAGTAATAAGCAAGGGAGGTTAGACAAGAGTTAAGCACCCATGATCAATTTCTTGAGTCTGGGAAAATTGACAACATCCCCAAAGCTAGAATTAGAATCACACTTTTCTCCATCATCCTCATCCTCCTTTGCCGCCACAAACTCGTTGACCAAATCTCTGACTGATTTGGGAGACAGAGGATGGAAATCCAAGCCCCAGTTGGAAACAAACCCTTGAACCAAATCCAGTTTCTCATCTGGGCTCATCTTTTTCCACCTATTCTTCACTTCATCAGGATTTGTTGATTCAAACTTGCATAAATCACAGAAAAGCATCTCTCTCGTTTTCATAAGGGCCTTTTCTTTCTCCTCTAATTGGGTGTTCAATTTCTGCACTTCTGCCGAAAATTCGGAAGCTAGCTTTGAGTCACTCAGCTTTTTGATGGGTCTTCTGGGGTTTTTGGAGCTGAAGCATATGAATTTGTGATGGGTATTAGGAATTGAATGGAGGATGTAAGGTGATTTCGGGGAGTGACGACTGAAATGAGTTGGTGATGGAAAGTGAGGAGTTAATAGGGTTTGCGACATGGATGATATCTGATGTGTCATGCTTGATACTCCAATGATAACTATTCCCCGGGTTGTTCTATAATGCTGTGATTGTGATTCCCAGGGAAAGTTTAAGCAATGCGTCTTCAAAGAACTGCGTAACAAGTACAGTAGAGGTGGCAATCCGTGCTAGAGGTGGCAATCGGGCGGACCAGGTTCGGGTTGGGTCGGGTCATAATTGGGTCATGATTGTCGTCGGGTTGGGTTCAGGTTAGTTTCGGGTCGCTTGCAGGTCGGGTTAGTCGGGTTAGTCGGGTCAATTTTTGTATCGGATCGGTTTCGGGTCACTTCGGGTCGGCGAGTTGTCGGGTCGGTCGGACTTGGTTTTGTTAGGTCTGGTCTAGTTTAAAACATCGTCAATTCATTATACGATTTTTTATTATTATTTACTCCGTATCATTTATTACAAGAATTTGGTTGTTTATTATCTACGGATTATATGAGTATATCATCTAATACAAATTATTTTCAATTTTGTTTTTCAATAGTTTTAGTAGACACATAGTAATTTTATATGAAACCATATGTAACAATAATTAGTTGTGATTGAAGATTAAAAATGCAAATACTACGAATGATGAATTTTATAAAATATGTCTTGGAGTGGAAATTGAACGGGTCAGGTGGAGTTTGGGTCGGGTCAGGGTCGAGTCGGGTCTTGTCGAATCAATAATTAGCGAGATGACTTAGGTGTGACTAATACTCCGTGCATTTTAAAACATTTTTTATTTAATATTTAAAAGTTATTATTTTTTTTAACGACGTCTAGTTAAGAATACCTGGAGGAAAAAACTAAATAATATTTTAATTTAAAATTATATCTTCAATCGAACACATCAGGTCAGCTTTCAAGTCGAGTCGGGTCCGGATTAGGGTCGGTCTGAAGCGGGTCGTATCGGGTTACGGATCATCATCGGGTCGGGTCATGTCACTACATTTTCGGGTCAGGTCGGGTCACTTTTACTCGGGTTTCGGGTCGGGTCGGGACATACTTGTGTGGACATGACATAGGTCCACCCCGACGCGGCCACGCGCGGGTTTGGGGAGGCGAATGAATCTCCTTATGAGATGGGTCGAATTGAAATTTAAATCGAAATTGGAGACGCCACCGAACTTTGTGGGAGTTCGGGCCCGTTCGAACCCACTCTATGTCGTAGTGGGCCGCGCACAAAGTACGGCCCATTCCGATTTCAGAGTTTATTGGGTTCGTCCCTTTGCATTTGATACCGATACCGACATTATCGGATACCGTGTATTGAATGACTCTCGTTGCCAATGGATTCGGACATCCGGAAACCACGGTTCTGATTAAGGGGTGAGGGTACGTGTTGGGAAGCCCACAAAGGACACCCAACCCCGCCCGCACTTAGTGGGCTCTACTAAGATATCGTTCGTTTTTGGTGTACGCGCGTTAGTTTGACGGTTGAATGATATGCAAATAGCGTTTTGACTAAGCATGTGAATTATGGTTCAACTACGTCGTTTAAATGCATCTAAGCTAATAACGTCAAAGTTGTTTTAGCATGTGATGTTCATTTTAGTACAATAAAACAAACAAAAAAAACGATAACAGATTACAATATACGAGCGGCATAACACTCGGGATTACAATGCAACCAACTATACAACAATTGCGATAATAAAGTAGCAAACGTACTAAAAGATGTAAATATGATATGAACATGGCTTCGAGAAGTTGGATCACGTGATAGACTTAGCACGTGACGATCAAAGTCGTTAAAATAATTTTATTGGGACTCGAGACATGATTAGAAACTCGTTGTTTTGCTGTAACAGGAGCCACTCGATCGAGTCATGACGGGACTCGCATGAGTGGTCCTCGAAAAAGGCTCCTGGTTCGGTTTTTGGGATGCTACTCGATCGAGTGGGCTAGGCACTCGATCGAGTTCTCCCTGTACGGACTGCCGTCCGGTTTGATTTTGACTCTAAAAAATTGTTTTCGGTTTTGAAAATTGATTAAGTCGCGTAGAAATACGATGCAATTTATACTCGACTTGAATATTGATACTCGTGATATTCGACATTCGGTTATAGAATCGGTGTCGGATATTTAGAGTGGATTTTTTAAAAACTTATTTGAAAAGTTGTTTTAAATGTTGTTAAGATGCGATAATTCCTCCACGTTGTAATATGGAGATTACTCGGTTTCAACGGCCTTATCCTTAACATATTTTGATGATTGACACCTTTAGATCCGATTTTCGACTATAGAGTCGATATCGAATCCTTAGGTACGACTCGTTATATTGAAAATAATGTGAAAATAGTAATAACGATACTAGATGCGATAAAAGTAAAAAAATGACATTGACTGACGACCCTTGACGATAGACGACGACGGAAAACGAGAAGAGTAGGAAGACGAGAAAAACGTGAAAAAGAGAAGAGAAGAAGAGAGAACGGGATTTGAAACACCCTCAACCTACATGCTAATACTGGTCTCGATTTAAGAACTCGTAGTAACGGCGCTTGCGTAGGAGTAACGAGAATCTAGGGAGAGTTAAGGTGTTGTATTTTTGTATGATTATGCTATAGAATTTCTAGAAAAATCGGACGGTATTTCGGTAGAGTTTTCCTAAGGTTTGCTAGAGAGTCGGGATGTATGTGTGATGGATGTCGGGAATTATTGTAGATGAACTGTGTATGAATGTGTTGCATGTGGGGAGGTATTTATAGGAAAAATGCCAACTTGGGATAAGAGATTCCTAGTGTTTGGATAGGAGAAGTGGTTTCTTGCCAAGGAAGAAAGCAACGGTTGAGAGGAAGTGTAACTCCGTTTGTGGATAGCTTAAAGAGTAAGAAACTCCCGGTTTTGGCTGAAACAAGAGGCCACTCGATCGAGTGGTTCATGGCACTCGATCGAGTGGCTGGTCTAACCCGGATCAGATTGCTTTTGATGAGCCCACTCGACCGAGTGAGCTAATCCACTCGACCGAGTGGAGCTGGGCGGGTGATAGGGCGTCTAAAACGATAAACTTTTATCTCTTACGGATTTGTTTAATATTTTTGTAGCTGATTTTTGTGAGGAATCCGACTTCGATTTGGCTTCTCGAACATTGCGTCAGATATCTTTGGCTCGGGAATTGGCTTTGACCGGGGTTTGACTCGGTCGCTAAAAGACGGTTTTGCCCTTGGTCTCGGTTTTGAACCAAATTAGTCTCATTTGACTAGAAACGACCCATTGGGCCTGAATTTGAGGTCGGTTTGGTGAGATTTTTACTCCGCTAAAAGCTCGCGCCAATTACCATTGATTCCGAGTCTAAATCGAGTGTACTTAGTCATGTTTACGTCCGATCATCATCGGGTGTTTTTCGGAAACTGCCATAGACACCTGGCGGTCAAAACGTGGGTGTCTACAGAGCCCCACTCTGACTGAGGCTTGGACAAGGCGAAAGTTAGAGTAGCTATCAGGCCAATCGCTAATTAAGACCTGATAGACTTCCGATCGGGTCGCTTATAGTCCTTTGGACTTTGCGTGAAGGGTTCGCCAGCCATAAGATAGAAATCATACATGAGCCAATGCTTAACAATCCGTGGGGACTTGCCTAGGAAGTCGTGGGTGTATCCGTTTGCAGCCACATCCATGTCTCGTGCTGGGGAGTTATTCTTGTAATGAGGTTTCCTCTGGAATTTTAATTTGGGTGTACCTGTATGCTGACATATAGCATTTCGTATGTAACATTTAGGCGAAACACTGACTCACGCTGGGGAAGCAAGTTTTGAAAAGAAATTGAAAATTTTGAAAATGTTGAGGACTTTTGGATTTTTTGGATGTCTGTTTGAAAAAAAATAGGAATACTCGGGATGACTTGATTCCGGATCAGATTCTGACATAGATTCCTAAAATTCTTGGGTTAGGCCCGTATGCCTACGTGAATTAGGGAATACGATGAAAACTCCTATTCCTAAGGTGACTAGGGAGGATTTTTCACTATAAATAGTGGATTTTTGGCTTTGATTTTCATATCTCAAATCAAATCTTCTCTTCTTTTCTCAAAATCCTTTAGACTTTCAAGAATAAATAAAACTCTTGCAATGGGTATCGACCATTTGACCGCAATGCTTCAGACGTGGGCCCAATATTTTCGAGATGAAGACAAAGTCTTGCTGACTCAGATGGGAATTGTCGCTTTGTTCCCACTTCAACGACTTAGGGTAGATTCGCATTTTCTAGATGCCTGCTTATCCTTTTGGGATACTACCCACCACGTTTTTGCACTCCTCCGTGGAGAATTATGTCCTCTCCCTGAAGAAATTGCAGCTATTGGAGGTTGGTGCCCTAACGCTCGTCCCGCTATTCCTCCGTTTTATCCTGACCCGAGGACGAGATTGAGAGACTTTCTCGGCTCTTCCCACGCCGAGACGGCCCGTATGGTGAAAGGAGATTCTGTTTCTTTGTTTGACCTGGCCGATAAATTCATGAATTCTGGCGGTGTTCGAGTTACTCCTACCCATAGGCGTAGAGCCTTTGCCTTTTGTATGCTACATCGATATGCCTTCGAAGGAAGGATGGATGCTGATTCGTGCTTGGGCCAGATTAGGCTGATCGGCATAGTTGACCAGATGGAAACGGGACACAGCCCGGCTTGGTTGGTAACCGGTGAGATCATCATGGGCCTCGATGCTAGGAGACTTGATCCAGACCAACAACTAACGGGAAGTACTCGTCTCTTGCAGGTTTTTATCTTGTCTTTTTTACTTTTTTTTCTTAAAATCACGCGAAAACCTGACGTACAGGAGCCACTCGATCGAGTGGACTTGTCACTCGATCGAGTGACCTCGTAAAAAACCTTCTGTTCGCGTCCAGACGAGTCACTCGATCGAGTCAGTCGTGGGACTCGATCGAGTGCCTGCTAGCGGACAGACATTTATTTATGGAAATTTGTTCTCTATTTTGTTAGATCTGGTTATCCGAGCGCTTGTCGATCATAGAGCCCCCGGTGAGCATATTCAACTACCGTAGCTGCCAGATAGCTCAAGAAAAAGGTGGATAAGCTCGAACCATCACATAAACCGCACCTACTGGGATGAGGAGCTAAGATTCCACGGTGGGCCGCTGATCAGATGGACCGTTGTCTGGTGGTTTCTTTCGAAATTGACGGGCCTATCTAAGAGAGACAAAGCCCATTATCAAGTGATTTTATCCCTGGACTGGACCGTCCATATCTATCCGGATCGTATCCTGAGGCAGTTCGGTTCGTTTCAGCAGATCCCCGAGACTGAAGCAATTATCAACGTTCCGCTCCAATTGACGGATGCTATGTGCGACACGTGGCTACAACGCTGGTTTACCCGTGCCATATGGACTATTCCCCGCCCTTGTCAATCCGTTTGGGTTTCGGAATCATATCGCAAATGGACTTTCGAAGAATCCGAAGAGGCCCGTAAGGCCTTGAAGACCAACGAGCCTTTTGACCTGGTTCGCCGGGAAACGGTAAAAGATAATAGGGGTTTCTTTGACGAAGGAGAGACTCCCGCTACCCTTGTTCGACTGGAGTCAAGTTCCAAATCAAAGACGAAGACTCGAGCTAAGGAGACCGGTGCTAGCGGCTCTCAGGGACCGTTAAGCCCCCGGACAGACTTAGAAAGGCGACTGGGACCGAGACTGGCGGCTCGAGACCGAATGGGCCCACGAGACAGGTTGCCAGAAAGGGTACGGGCCCGACTTGGGCCGACTGAGGTGACCGGGGACCTGAAGTCGAAAAAACGAGTCCGAGCTAAGGAAGTTCCCGTGGTGACCCGGGAGCGTTCACCTCCGCGTCGTCGCCAGTGGACGGAAAAAGAAGCTAAGGACAAGGGAAAGGGCAAGATGCTCTAAATGCCTGGGCCCTAGTTTTTATTATTTAAGTATTACTATTATTTATTTTAGTGTGGTGTGATTTTTTTTGAATTTTTTGTAATTTTCTCGAGTTTATCGATTTTTTTTTGAAATAAATAAAGGAATTTTATTATTTAAACCGTTCCTGTTTTTCTTTATTGCAGTGGTTGTGCCCTTTTGAGGGGCTGCGTACGTATTCACAATTAGCGGAATCAAACCAAACGTAGTTCAGGCTAATCTGCAATCTTGAAATACACCAATACTATTGGTCCAAGATGTTTATAACAGTAGAATTAATAATTCTAGCTTTTGACTTGCTCTTTTGAAAGTTTATTTGAAAATGATTTTTATAAACTTTGTTAATGACATTGAGAGAAATGGTTTAAGGGTAGTAACGCTTCAGCTGGTCCAGGTTAGTTGGGTTGACAAACTCATTCCCGTCCAGATCCGTTAACATCACTGCTCCGCCTGATAGAATCTTCTTTACCAAATACGGCCCGACCCAGTTAGGTTTGAACTTTCCCCTTGGGTCTACTGGTAATAAAGCCCGAACAGACTTGAGAACCAAATCCCCTTCTTTGATGTTTCCGGGCCTTACCCTTTTGTTGAAGGCCCGTTGGATCCTCTTCTGATATATTTGTATATTATTGAGGGCACGAGATCGTCGTTCGTCTAACAGGACTAGCGAGTCATATCGTGCTCGAATCCAATCAGCTTCGGGTACTTGACTTTCGAGTAAGATCCTGAGGGACGACACCTCTAACTCGACAGGTTGGACAACTTCCATCCCGTATGTAAGGTAATACGACGTTGCCCCGGTTGCAGTACGGATTGACGTCCGATATCCCCAAAGTGCAAATGGTATCTTATCGGGCCAGTCCCGGTAATTATCAGCCATCTTTTTTAGTATGGTGACAATTGTCTTATTAGCTGCTTCTACCGCTTCATTGGTTTGGGGTCGGTAGGGTGAAGATGTATGCCTTTGAATCTTGTACTTAGTTAACAAGGCTTCCGTCTCGGCTTGAAAATGGGTCCTGTGGTCACTGATGAACTCATGGGGGATCCCATACCGGCATATTATCTTATTTTGGATAAATTTGGCGACATGCTTGGCGTTGAGAATGCGGTAAGACTCAGCTTCGACCCATTTGGTGAAATAATCAATTGCTACCAAAATGAAGCAGTGTCCTCCGGTTCCCGAGGGATTTATCTTCCCAATTATATCGATTCCCCATGTTGAAAATGGCCAAGGTGATGTCATGGTATACAACAGGGATGGCGGCACATGTTGTACATTAGCGAAAATTTGACAATTATGGCAATGTCTGACATATAGCTGGCAATCGGTCTCCATGCTATTCCAGTAATATCCGAGTCTCATGATCTTTCAGACTAATATCTAGGCGTTCATGTGCGGACCGCACTCGCCGTCGTGCACTTCGGTCATAGCCTTTTCGGCGTTAGCTTTATTAACACATAAAAGGAGAGCCCCTTGCGGTGTCTTTTTGTAAAGTTGTCCGTCGTCGGTACGGATGAACTGGGTTGCTAGCCTACGTAAGGCCTTTTTGGCTCGATTGTCGGCCCCGGGTGGATATTCCCCGGTCGTCAAGTATGCCTGGATAGCCTTGTACCATGGATCGGGATCAGCTATCTCAATATCTTCGATGTTGTGGATATATGCTGGCTTAGACCGTCTTTCAACACAGATTGGCATGCTGGTCACATGGTCGGGAATGTTTAGTAAGGATGCCAATTTTGAGAGTGCATCTGCGAACTGATTTTCCTCCAGGGGTAAGTATATATACTCTACCTTTTGGAATTGTTTCTCGAGATGTCTTACTCGTGCCTGGTAGGCCACGAGATTAGCATTTCGAGTCTTCCATTTTTGGAGCGCTTGATTAATAACCAGAGATGAGTCCTCGTGTACTCGGAGGTTTGTGACCCCTAAATCGGCGGCGGCTTGTAGCCCGTGGATACATGCTTCATACTTAGCAGCATTATTAGTGACGTTAAAGTCTAATTTGATGGATACGGGAGTATGTTCCCCTCTTGGTGAGATTAGAAGAATCCCAACTCCGAATCCTCGGAAATTGGATGCCCCGTCAAAGTATAAATCCCATGTTTCGGTATCGGTATGGAAAATATCTTCATCTGGGAAGGACCAAGTGTCGATGTGTCCTTCTTCGGCTACGGGACTGTCGGTGAGAAACTCGGCTACTATCCGACCTTTGATGGCTTTCAATGGTACGAACTTTAGATCGCGTTCTGCCAACATTAGGGTCCATCTTGATATCCTGCCGTTGAGAATGGGCTTTTCGGAAAGGTACTTAATTGGATCCATTCTAGATAGCACTTGTACCTCGTAACTAAGCATGTAATGTCGGAGCTTCTTGGTGGCCCAGACCAAAGCTAAACATGTCTTTTCAAGCATAGTGTACTTACACTCGTACTCTAAAAACTTTTTGTTGATGTAGTATATAGCTCGTTCTTCGGAGTTGACCGTCTGAGCTAGCATAGCCCCCATGGCTGTCTCTGTCGTCGTTAGGTATAGTGACAAAGGTAAGCCGGGTTGAGGTGGCATCAGGACCGGCGGTGAAGACAAGATTTCTTTGATTCTGTCAAAGGCCGCTTGACACTTATCGTCCCATAGTAACCGTTCTCCTATTTTCAGCTTCTTGAAGATCGGTTCACACACCATGGTTAGCTTTGAGATGAACCTGCTGATGTATTGGACTTTCCCGAGAAACCCTCTTATCTCTTTTTCGGTTTTAGGGGGTTGCATCTCGGTGATGGCCTTGATTTTGGATGGATCGACTTCGATACCGCGTTGGCTAACGATATGACCTAGTAATTTGCCAGATGTTACCCCGAAACTGCATTTCTGAGGGTTTAACCTCATGTTGTATTTGCGTAATCGGGTGAAGAATTTTCTCAGGGCGGTGATGTGACTATCCCTGTCTTTAGACTTGACGATCATATCGTCCACATATACTTCCACTTCTTTATGCATCATGTCATGTAATAAAGTCGTGGCGGTTCATTGATAGGTGGCCCCGGCATTGATGAGAATAAATGGCATAACAATATAGCAATAAGTACCCCAAGGTGTAATGAAGGTGGTCTTATCCATATCTTCTTCTGCCATTTTTATCTGATTGTACCCGGCATACCCATCCATGAATGATAGAAGAGCATGATCAGCTGTGTTATCCACCAGTATGTCGATGTGTGGTAACGGAAAATCGTCTTTCGGGCTTGCCTTGTTAAGATCGCGGAAGTCTACACAGACACGCACCTTACCGTCCTTTTTAGGAACCGACACGATGTTTGCGACCCAATCTGGATACTCGGAAACCTGTATGAAGCCCGCTTTGAATTGTTTGTCGACTTCCTCTTTGAACTTAAGGGACCATTCCGGCCTCATGCGGCGGAGTTTCTGCTTAACCGGCTTGAACCCTTCCTTGATTGGTATATGGTGCTCGGCTATTTCGCGATTTATCCCCGGCATGTCCTTGTAGGACCATGTGAAGACGTCTTTGAATTCTTGAAGGAGATCCGTGAATTGGTGCCTCTCTTTAGGATCTAAGGATAACCCTATCTTAAGTATCTGAGGCTCTAAGGTTGTTCCCACGTTAATGGACTCAGTTTCTTCGATTACCGGGTTGCGGGAATCCCTTTGCTCTAGCTGCTCGATCAGATGTGGAGGTAGGGATACCTATTCGTCGGGTTTCTCAATGTCATTGCACAAAACATTTTTGAAATTAGGAAAATTTTGAAAATGAGACAAGTCGTAAACAGAACGGTTGTTATTATTGCTCATAAATTGAGAAAATAGCTCGAAAAGAGCTGCCATCTGATCGCTAGTTAGTGGCGGGATAGGTAAGGTGCCCGGGACAGACCCCGAGACACCAGGAATAAGTAAAGGGAGAGGGGGAGTTACAGAAGTGACCCTAGCACCGGACTCACTAGACTCGACATCAGACTCTGACTCCGACTCCGACTCGGACTCATACTCAGACTCAGGCATTTCTCCTTCTCCTGCGATTAGTTTGTAAGCCTTTCCTTGACTGTCAGTCCATTTGACAGTCTTCCTCAAAGCTCTCTTTCCCGTCTCGGATCCTACATCCGAGATTAGCTTAGTCGGGGCAAACTTATGGCTGCGAAGGATAAGATTGACCAAATCCTCTTTTGGCATCGAGGTTGCGGCTTCCTCCACGAAGAGTAGTCCTAGAACGGGCTTGGCATTGTTAGCATCTTCGGATTGGATAAGGGCGAAGATGTCATCGGGTATGAAGTTACAGTCCTGGGCCAAGTGGGTCCCAGAGCGTGTGGCGTCGGGCCGATATAGGCCTGTTTGGACGGGCTCGAATACTGGAGTGACAAAGGTGATGACTCTAGCTCCTGTTTGGCCCATATTTTCCGGGGTTATGGTATACCCTAGACCGGTTTGAGACCTTCTGTTATTTAGAACTTCGATAACTTTTCCGGCGAGGAGGTTGGGCCTTGAAGTAGCCCCCGGTAGATACCCTAGATTTTGCAGCATCCGGTCAATGCTGGCTGTGAAGTAGGGGCGGAAAAGATACTCCTCTTCGATTGTCCCTACAAATTCGAACCCCCAGAGATCCGTGCGGCCTGAGGTGTTACAGTTAGCCACAGTCATATGTGTGGCTTCCAAGGTGATGACAGTATCGTGCAGAAGCAGCTTGATTTTCCGGTGTAGGGTGGAGGATACTGCCTGAGCCGCGTGGATCCACGGTCTTCCTAAGAGGAGGTTAAAGGAAGAAGTCACGTCGATCACTCGAAATTCCAGCTCCTTTTCTATTGGGCCCGTTATGATAGTTAGCTTCACGGCCCCAGCTACTGAATTTGGACTTCCGTCGAAAGCCTGGATGGTTTGAGCTATTGGAATGTAGTCAGCCTCGGTAATGCCGAGGGCTTTGGCGGTCCTTACGGGGAGGACATTGACTGCGGACCCATCGTCAATTAGGGTCATGGGAAGGTACTTTCCACGGCAGATCACCGTAATGTAGAGGGCCATGTTGTGGGTAGGCACGAACGGTGGTAGATCAGCGTTGGAGAAGGTAATTAGAGGGCCTTCTTCCTTAGCTTTCCCCTTTAGGTGAGGCAGGACCGTGGCTACCATTTCGGCTGCAGTAGCCGCAAAGTCAATCTTGACTTGATCGAGGGCCTTAGTGAGTGCCTCCCGATGTTCTTGTGAGCTGACTAAAAGTTGCCATATAGAGAGGCCAACTCGAGTTTTGTTCAGCTGCTTTAAGAGAGCCCTTTCATTGGTTGGCTCTTCCGGGACGGCTTCTACTCCGGCTGGTTCAGTAACGGTTATTGAAGCAGGAGAGTCCCTATGGTGGTTGCTGGCTAAGGCCTTGGACTTAGCCTTTTGGATTTCTTCCCGAGTGATGGGGACGACCTCTCCCTTGGTGAGATAAACGTCGTCTTCGTCGTCGCACCAGATCCCGTTTATTTGCGGGATAAATGGAGAAATGAGATGTGAGCAATCAACTGTTTCCCCGGAGAAAATGGCGTGAGTGGCCAACGGATTATCCTTGTTACTGGGCTTGCCTCCAGGTAAAGGGATCTTTCCACTTTCGATGAGATCCTGGATAAGATGTTTTAGTTTCCAGCATTTCTCGGTATCGTGTCCCTTGCCACGATGGTACTGACAATAGGCCTGGATGTCGTAGGCCTTGGAGCGACGCTCGATCGGGACTTCAGGTATTGGGCCTATCGGGTTGATTAGGCCTTTCGATGAGAGCCTTTGTAAGGCATTTGCATAGGTGGTACGTATGTCGGTGAATACCCGAGGTGGGGCATTCTTCTTGGACGGGGTATCAAGTAGATTAACCTCGTCAAAAATACTACGAGTGGTAGCAGCAGATGTGGGCTTGCTTGTGGATGAGCTGGCCCCTTGGTAACCCTTGGCAGAGGCCTTAGTGAGGCTCTCCAATCTCAGATCATCTTCAATTCTTGTCCCCATTTCAGTTAGGGCAGCAAAGTTAAGTATGATGGCGTACCGGAGATGGATCCGGTAAGCGGGAAGAAGGTTCTTCACGAAGGCTTCTACCAGCACTTTCTCGCTGGGCTTGTCAACCAGTTTGATGCTTTCGGCCCTCTAGCGCTGAAGGTATTTCGTAAATCCTTCCTTTGGTTCCTGGGCCATTACTTCTAGGGTGCGCATTGTGGTTTGGATTTCCGTGTTTTCGGCGTAGTTCCGAGCGAATTCCATCGCCACGTCATCCCAAGTTTTGTATTTCTTGGAATCGAGTCTGTAGTACCAGGCTCTTGGGTGCTTCTCGAGGGAAGAAGCAAACAGATGCTTGAACATGTTTGACTTGACCCCCTTAAGGGCCATGAATTCCTTGAAAGCCCGGATATGTAATACCGGGTCTTCAATTCCGTCGAACATTGGGAGGCCTGTCAGGTTGAGATTGGCAAGCAGCTCGTCGGTCAGGGGTGCATAGGCTCGAGCATTCTCCGTATGGATTGAGTTGTGAGTCGACATATGGATCTGTTCTTGCAGTTTGTGGACTGCGCTGACCATTTCAGCTAATGACCCGTCTTTCTCGACCCCACCGCTGGGAGTTCCTTGCTCCATAGCACTTACTCGGGTAAGGATGACGATCTGATCCCCCCTCATTGTCGTGATCATAGTCTCCAACTTGGTCAACGAGACCTTCAACTCATCTATAGCTTGTTGCGTCATGGTTCTGGTGAAGGGTGGCCTGTCTGTAAGAACACAGTGTAATCAGAAACGGATCCAGATCCCAGAATCAAATAGTACATCCCGAGCAGAGAGAAAAGGACTAGACTAGAAGACTGAAAACCGAGTCCTAGACGGGTGACTCGTGGACGGTGGACTCTCCTTAGGATTTGGCAAAGTGGGCCTAGTCCCGTGATAAGTGTCATTTGTAGTGCCTATTTCGTAGTGTTTTGGTCCCATTTTCCTTGTGGAATCGCTCCTTGGGAGCGGTTTATGGGCTTCTTATGCTTCCTTTAGTTTGTTTCAGGTTCCCGAGACCGATTTGGAAGAGTTGGAGCAATTCCGACTAAATACATACACATTTTGGAGCCAACGAAACTAAGGAACGATGACTCGATTCCTTGGAGTCGACCCCGAGACCTTGGGACCCAATCCCGAGCCTCCGAGACCCGATCCCGAGTCCCGAGAATCGGTGAGAAGCCCATGAGAACCAAGGAGGGACCAAAAAGATCATAATGGAGGCCTACAAGGCTCATCCCGTTCGGGATGGACTCATCCCGTTCGGGATGAGGTGCACAAACAAGGAGGCTACTGACCAGGGCCCATCCCGATCGGGAGCATGGCTTCCCGACCGGGACCGACCCCGTCCCGACCGGGACCATCCCGTCCCGATCAGGATGATCGGGGTGGTGTTTGTTTTGTTTATGTGTTGTTTCTCCTTGTTTTGTTTTGTTTTGTCTCTTTTTCTTTCATTTTCGTTGTGTCTTTGTTTTATGTGTGTTAGTTGTGTCTTCTGTGTGTAAAACATTTTCGAAAATCCGGTTTAGAGGCTAGTGTGCAAGCGTTTACTTTCCCTTCCTAGTAGTGTAAATCGAGTCTTGGACTTTAATCTAGTAGAATGACCCTAAATCAATGATTTCGTTGGTCCTTTACCTTGAGTCCACCTAGCTTACTAGGGATTTACTACGGGATTTGCATTTTGACCATTATGACCACCCACGGTGTGAAAAGGCCTTGGTTGCCGAGTCCCTTAGGTGACCTTGTTTGAAATTTGCTCGACTAGTCCAAGTTCTCCCCTTTTTGTGAGTATGAAGGGAAGACGTCGTCCCAACATACCCATTCACCTACCTCCCACACATATCCACACAATAATTTGCAACTTGTTGAATTCTCTCTTTCTTAATTATCAAGAAGCGCCAAAAAGCCAAATCGTGCCAAAAAGGGCAAAGAAAAGAAAAAGAAAGAAAATGAAAGAAAGAAAAGAATGAAGAAAAAGAAAAAGCACAAAAAGCCAAAAGAAAATATAAAAGAAGAAAAAAAGAATGGCATGGCAAAACAAAGCAAAAATGCAAAAGAAAAGAGAAAATGCCAAAAGAAAACCCGACTCACAAAAATAACCCCTACCTCTCAAAATAAGCCTTTTTCCCGACTTTTGCCGTGAAGAGCCTACCAAAGGACCGAGTCCCTAGGAAGGATGATAGCGGCAAAAGTCGGTCTTCCCTCATTTTGCATTATTTCCACCTTTTTACTTGGACTAGTTAGGCGGTTTTGGACATGGGACGACCCTCTTGGCTCACGCTAAAGAGGGCGGGGTCTCACTTACCTACAGTGTCGACTAACACCGTGGTTCTTCACTTCCCACTCCGCCGATCATCCCGTAGTACGTTTTTAGAAAGTTAGGGGGACCTAGGTAAGTTACCAAAGTTTTTATTGCTTGATCGTCATACTATTAGGGTTTAGTCCACCTTGGTTTGTATTGCTAGCTTGAGAACGTTGTCACTTACCTCGAGTCCTAAATCGGTGCTTCTTTCACCGCTTTTAGAGGGAAGCGTTTTTTGTTTTCTTTTGGGTGCAACCGATTATGTGTTTGTTTGTGTGCTTGATTGTTTGTGTGTCTTGTGTCCGGTTGCATCCACAGTTTTGTCGCAAGACCCGACTTGCCTTGCGGAGTGCACTTTTCCTCTAAGTGTACTCGCATGAGTTGAAGGGGCGTAGGGTGCGCTAATACCCACTCGGATAGTTTAGTAGTTAGTATGTGCTTACTCGAGGGCGAGTAAGGGTTAAGTGTGGGGGAGTTGATAAGTGTCATTTGTAGTGCCTATTTCGTAGTGTTTTGGTCCCATTTTCCTTGTGGAATCGCTCCTTGGGAGCGGTTTATGGGCTTCTTATGCTTCCTTTAGTTCGTTTCAGGTTCCCGAGACCGATTTGGAAGAGTTGGAGCAATTCCGACTAAATACATACACATTTTGGAGCCAACGAAACTAAGGAACGATGACTCGATTCCTTGGAGTCGACCCCGAGACCTTGGGACCCAATCCCGAGCCTCCGAGACCCGATCCCGAGTCCCGAGAATCGGTGAGAAGCCCATGAGAACCAAGGAGGGACCAAAAAGATCATAATGGAGGCCTACAAGGCTCATCCCGTTCGGGATGGACTCATCCCGTTCGGGATGAGGTGCACAAACAAGGAGGCTACTGACCAGGGCCCATCCCGATCGGGAGCATGGCTTCCCGACCGGGACCATCCCGTCTCGGCCGGGACGGCCTAGCTGTAACCCGCACTTGTTTTCTTTCTTCTCCCTTCCATTTGTAACCCTATATATACTCTTCCCTTGTTATGTTAAGATGATGCCTTGGATTAGAGACTAAACCCTAGATAGATTAGCATAGATTAGTGTAGATTAGTCTTTAGATTATCGTTAATCTTAGATTAATGCTTGTAATTTGGGATTTCTTCAAGATCTTCACTAGATTGACAACCTTGGATGTTTGTTTTGGGTTCTTCCATTTATGCAAGTTTCCTTCTTCTTTTCATCTTCTAGTTTGGTATAATCTCTTTTCCCTTCTCTTAATATTTGTTTTATTAATCAAGTTTGAATCTTTAGTTCTTGTTTATTGTTTTTTTCTTCATTCTTGTTAGTTTTATGTATGCATCCTCTTGTTCTTGTTTTGGTTCATCTTGTTAGTGTTAGTTTAGCATAGATATGTTAGAGTAGATCTTTGCTAGGGTTAGTAAGGCGATTAGGTTGTTAATTGGATGATTAAGGGATTGTTGGAGACGTTGGTGGAAGATTTGGGTTTCCCCTTGGTTTGATGCATATCACATGTTCGTTGAAATGCTTGAATGACTAGTATGTGCATATGCTTGTTTTTCTTTCTTTTCTCTTGTGGGTGATAGTTTGTTTGTGGGTTTGGTTCCCTCATTAAGTTGCGAGAGCCCGGTGAGGACGACCCCTAGGTCGGTCTAAGTTGCGAGAGCCCAGATGCGACCTAGGCCCCGATATCACGCTAGTAACCCCGTTTGTCGTTTGTGTCGCCAAGGTGGGTTTTAGGTGGAACCTCTAGATGAGTCTAAGTTGTGAGAGTCCGGGCATTACCTAGATTACCCTACTACCTCCTTCACTCTAGTTCTCCCTTTACCATTCCATTACCCCTTTGACCCCGACCTAATCCTAGCCCGTTTCCTTTGATTGTTTTCTTGCTTTAGACCTAGCTTAGTCCTAGTCTTCCCCTCCTTAGAATAGCTTGTCTCGAACCTAGTCCTAGACCGTAGCATACCCTAGTCCGACCTCCCGTCCCTGTGGATTCGACCCGACTTACCCTAGCTACCCACTAGGTATAGTTTGTTTTATTTGACGGTTGGGATCCACGACAAATCCCTACCATCATCCCGTTCGAAGGAAGATCCATGTGAGAATTCCCCAGACTTTGGACTCGAATGTGTAAACGGGCTTCCCTTTGTAGGAGTTCGTCCTATGCAGGTGGGCCATGCCTTGACAAATAAGGCGGACTGGGACAAGGGGGAAATCCGTGATGTAAGATCGACGGAGTTTTGACGCTAGAGACCTTGACAAGTCAAAACAGGACCCGACACTGCTAAATACGGACAGTCCTAAAGGGAAGGGTTTTGAAATGGAAGGTTTGGACCCGAAAAGGTAGGAACGGGCGGCCCGATTTTTTGTTAAAACCGGAAAACGTGATCGGGCCGGAGTTTTTTGGAAATTTTCGAAAAGGTCCAGGCAGCATACGGCTAGAAAAGGCTATTTTGAGTCAAAATCATAAGTCCTAAATTCGGTAGCTTCCCGGGTTTTGAAAAGTGGATGATTTTGAAAAGATGCATTTTTTGAAATGACGGTTTTTTGAAAAAGATGACAAGTAAATCAAGTAGCACGTAGTCATGGAAACAGTATAATGACACCATGTATGCTCTTAATCTAAGTCTCGGTCGGTCGAAATAGGGTCTATACCAACGACGATATCTTTCTCGCAAATCAGGACGGACCTCCTAAGCCGAGTTGGTATTAGAATATGCCGTAAAACCCATGCGAGTTCCGCCATCGAAGTCTTTAGCGCACCCATTTAGGAATGCACCGTGGTATAGTGGGACGTCAGTCACAAGTAACCGACCCGGGAAAATTTGGGTTATGCATGAACCATCGAACTAAAACGCGTACATTACTAGTCGAACGATTTCTTTTCGAGTCTCACCCTGAGAATCCCGATGACAAGTGGTACATCAGGTATTCCCAGCGGAGTCGCCAAATTGTGGACATGACATAGGTCCACCCCGACGCGGCCACGCGCGGGATTGGGGAGGCGAATGAATCTCCATATGAGATGGGTCGAATTGAAACTTAAATCGAAGTTGGAGTCGCCACCGAACTTTGTGGGAGTTCGGGCCCGTTCGAACCCACTCTATGTCTTAGTGGGCCGCGCACAAAGTACGGCCTATTCCGATTTCAGAGTTTATTGGGTTCTTCCCTTTGCATTTGATACCGATACCGACATTATCGGATACCGTGTATTGAATGACTCTCGTTACCAATGGATTCGGACATCCGGAAACCTCGGTTCTGATTAAGGGGTGAGGGTACGTGTTGGGAAGCCCACAAAGGACACCCAACCCCGCCCGCACTTAGCGGCCTCTACTAAGATATCGTTCGTTTTTGGTGTACGCGCGTTAGTTTGACGGTTGAATGATATGCAAAGAGCGTTTTGACTAAGCATGTGAATTATGGTTCAACTACGTCGTTTAAATGCATCTAAGCTAATAACGTCAAAGTTGTTTTAGCATGTGATGTTCATTTTAGTACAATAAAACAAACAAAAAAACGATAACAGATTACAATATACGAGCGGCATACCACTCGGGATTACAATGCAACCAACTATACAACAATTCCGATAATAAAGTAGCAAACGTACTAAAAGATGTAAATATGATATGAACATGGCTTTGAGAAGTTGGATCACGTGATAGACTTAGCACGTGACGATCGAAGTCGTTAAAATAATTTTATTGGAACTCGAGACATGATTAGAACCTCGCTGTTTTGCTGTAACAGGAGCCACTCGATCGAGTCATGACGGGACTCGCCTGAGTGGTCCTTGAAAAAGGCTCCTGGTTCGGTTTTTGGGATGCCACTCGATCGAGTGGGCTAGGCACTCGATCGAGTTCTCCCTGTACGGACTGCTGTCCGGTTTGATTTTGACTCTAAAAAATTGTTTTCGGTTTTGAAAATTTGATTAAGTAGCGTAGAAATACGATGCAATTTATACTCGACTTGAATATTGATACTCGTGATATTCGACATTTGGTTATAGAATCGGTGTCGGATATTTAGAATGGATTTTTGAAAAAGTTATTTGAAAAGTTGTTTTAAATGTTGTTAAGATGCGATAATTCCTCCACGTTGTAATATGGAGATTACTCGGTTTCAACGGCCTTATCCTTAACATATTTTGATGATTGACACCTTTAGATCCGATATTCGACTATAGAATCGATATCGAATCCTTAGGTACGACTCGTTATATTGAAAATAATGCGAAAATAGTAATAACGATACTAGATGCGATAAAAGTAAAAAAACGACATTGACTGACGACCCTTGACGATAGACGACGACGGAAAACGAGAAGAGTAGGAAGACGAGAAAAACGTGAAAAAGAGAAGAAAAGAAGAGAGAACGGGATTTGGAACACCCTCAACCTACATGCTAATACTGGTCTCGATTTAAGAACTCGTAGTAACGGCGCTTGCGTAGGAGTAACGAGAATCTAGGGAGAGTTAAGGTGTCGTATTTTTGTATGATTTTGCTATAGAATTTCTAGGAAAATCGGACGGTATTTCGGTAGAGTTTTCCTAAGGTTTGGTAGAGAGTCGGGATGTATGTGTGATGGATGTCGGGAATTATTGTAGATGAACTGTGTATGAATGTGTTGCATGTGGGGAGGTATTTATAGGAAAAATGCCGACTTGGGATAAGAGATTCCTAGTGTTTGGATAGGAGAAGTGGTTTCTTGCCAAGGAAGAAAGCTACGGTTGAGAGGAAGTATAACTCCGTTTGTGGATAGCTTAAAGAGTAAGAAACTCCCGGTTTTGGCTGAAACAAGAGGCCACTCGATCGAGTGGTTCATGGCACTCGATCGAGTGCCTGGTCTAACCCGGATCAGATTGCTTTTGATGAGCCCACTCGACCGAGTGAGCTAATCCACTCGACCGAGTGGAGCTGGGAGGGTGATAGGGCGTCTAAAACGACAAAATTTTATCTCTTACGGAATTGTTTAATATTTTTGTAGCTGATTTTTGTGAGGAATCCGACTTCGATTTGGCTTCTCGAACATTGCGTCAGATATTTTTGGCTCGGGAATTGGCTTTGACCGGGGTTTGACTTGGTCGCTAAAAGACGGTTTTGCCCTTGGTCTCGGTTTTGACCCAAATTAGTCTCATTTGACTAGAAACGACGCACTGGGCCTGAATTTAGGTCGGTTTGGTGAGATTTTTACTCCGCTAAAAGATCGCGCCAATTACCATTGATTCCGAGTCTAAATCGAGTGTACTTAGTCATGTTTAAGTCCGATCATCATCAGGTGTTTTTCGGAAACTGCCATAGACACCTGGCGGTCAAAATGTGGGTGTCTACAACTTGCCAGCTCTAATCTGTTCCACCGTTGAAGGCATGACCTGGCGGGCTGACCCAGGAAGGGGGAGGCCCAGCACAAGTCCGGCCCGAGGCACGATGGGCCACGACATAATTTTTAACGTTACCTTTCAACGACCTTTCTTCTTAGTTAAAATCCAACATAAAGACTTTAGTAAATAAGATACCAATAATTTTATTTTATTTTGTGAAAATTACACATTACAACCTTATAAAAATCAGTTTTTTGTAATTACACACTTATATATTTTTATTTTCAATTACTACCTAAAAAACCACTTTTCATTCGCAATTGCTACCTTTAGTGGACTTCGGTGGGTTAGTAAGCAAATTTCCGTTACCGAAGTTGTTAAGTGACGAAAATTCCCTTGATGTTAAAATCTTATTTTTAATTAACCCCTTTTACTCACCTCCGTACCTTTCCTCGTCAATCATCCACTAAACCCTAATTAAATTGAAAAATGAATCCAAAATCCATACCAAATTCTGGCGCAATTGAAGGGAACGACAAATCTGCAAGTAGCCCCAATTCTTGTGTTAATTTAGGGTTTTTTTCGTTAGTTTAGGGGGTTTTCGTTAATTTAGGGTTTTGAATCGATTCTTCACACGAAACCCAGATTTGCATTTAATTTTAGTCTTTCTAATATGAATTAAGTGTAGTTATAGTGTTATTGCAGTTCATTAGCATGTTGAGAGCCAAGTGCGGTTGTCGATTTGCAAATTTCAACTTTTAGGGTTTCTGCAATTTGTTGTTGATTTTGTTTAGCCAAATGTCTGCTGATGTTGCTTTTGCTATTGATTTTTTTGTAGACTAGGTTCTGGCCCGTGCAAAATTGCACGGTTGTATTAAAAATGATATTTATATTTAAATGAAAAATTTTTAGTTGATGAGAATACATACTATGATGAAAATCAATTGACAAAAGAATCATGATTTGCGAATTTAATAAATAGGAGAGAGTACATATACATTAAAGTGTAAAACTAACATATAAATAGATTAAAAATTGGAGTAATAGATGTTTGTTGAAACTAACATATACTCCCTCCGTTCAAGTCCAATCTTCCCTTTTGCTTTTTCACGTTTGCCAACGCGCATTTTGCATCGTTAATATCTTTCGTAACATATTAGTAAAAATTATGAAAATTGGATATTAATAATGTACTTTTAAAAACGAATCAAACAAGATCTCACATGGATATATTTTTTCTAATAGATTGTCGTGAATATCGAAAGTTATTCTTGATTGTGAATAGTGTCAAAACAAGGAAGGGGAAGCTTGGACTTGAACGGAGGGAGTACATTAAAATGTAAAGCTGAAAATAGTAAGAACAGACAACTATACAAATCTACGCGAGCATACAAATCTACGCGAGCATACAAATCTAATTACAAATGTTGGAAAACTTCTTGATATACTACATTAGTGGTGGTGTCAGAAGTCCGATGATTGCCATCAAAAATAAGGATTTTCAATCCTTTTTTGTTGGTGACCCTCGATAAAGCAACATATAATTGACCATGTGTAAACACGGGCTTAGGGAGATATAGACCAACGTGTGACAACGACTGCCCTTGAGTTTTGTTGATTGTCATGGCAACGCATATGGAAATAGGAAACTGTCACCGAGTAAACAGAACAGGGAACTTGGCTGAGTCAGATGGCGAAAGGGTCAAACGCGGGATATAAACTATATTATTTGCATGGCTACCTGTTAGCACTGTAACACCCGCTATTTTTTCCTAGCGTATTATCCTTTCCGTTATGACTTCGTCATAACTCTGTCACATTTTGGCCTTATGTTCCATCATTTTTCCAAACTTATTTTTAATTTTGAGTTTAATGATATTTATTTAATTTTATTTTAAAATATTTTAATTCTTTTAAATCTATTTATTTGATTTTCTTCGTAAACTATTTATTTTTCCACGAGCAATTTTATTTATATACGTATTAACGTTTTTAAGCTCGAATTTAAGTTATTCCTCTTTCTACAAATTTCTAAACATATTTTTATAATAATTTCAACTAGCATAAATTTTTATTTACTAAAAATTAGCCATTTATGATTTTAATACGAAGTTTCGTAAATAATTATTTTCCAACGCGTGGTTTACTCGAATTGCTTTGAAATGTCGTTAACTATTTTACGATTCTTCTTTTTACAAACTTATAAATTATTTGAGACCTTTTCCCCATATTTTGGACCGACAAGAAGCTTCTTGTCACAATTTTACTACGTTTTATTAATACGTTTCATTTTATCACGTTAAACCGTAAACGTAAGATCATTTTCTTTTCATTGAATTGATGCATTATTACTCAAACTTTTCATCCTCCTCCTTTTGATTTTTGGCTGGATATTTTAGTCTAGTTTCACCTTGTTTTCATCAAATATTAATATTATTCAAACATATGAAACCATCCATTTTTTCTTATATTCATTTCTACACTTAAACAACAACAAAATCTCTTTCTTCTCCTTCTTCTGGCCGTGTCATCAGCAGCCCCTCAAGGATTATTCTTGCTTCATTTGAGTCATAATCATCTCATTTTCATAGTCAAACTAATCCTCTTTCCGATCTCTTCGTTAAGGTAATAATCGATGTTGTTTTCGATCATTATTCACCTTGATTTTTGAGTTTTTCTCATGGTATTTTTATTCCATGATTTTGTATGTGGTAGGATTTGTGGATGATCCCGAGTTCGACGAGTATATTATTGATTCAGATTTGGATTAGAGGTAACGTCGATTTTACTCGGTATTTCATTATTTTAATTGTGTAATTGCATGTATATTTTTATATTTCATTTTTGACAATATACATATGTCATATAATCTGGAAAATTTTTAAAAGTTGAAAATTTGCATGTTTCGATATTTTTATCGCTTTTACGAGATTAACGATTAAATCATCGTATTAATTTGTAAAATCGTAATATTCGGCCTAAACTTGTAATATATGATTATATTTTGTAAAAATGAGTTTTTTAATGATTTTTAATAATTTTTCATTTTTCTGATATTTTAGTTATCAATTATTGAATTATTACCGTTTACGGACGAAAATGATTGTAAGCCGATTTTTAGTTGTAGTACTTAAACATTTTATTTTAATCTGATTTTTAGTTGGTGAAACTTTCTGATGAAATATAATTTTATGAATTTATTTTAAAATTTTTGGGAATTTTTAAGTGGATGAATTAATTAATTACTTTAAATCATCGTTTATCGTTAAAACGTGATTGTCGTTCAAATTCTCGATTTCTGGTCTTTTGTGTAAATCTGGAAAAAAAAATGATTATAATGATTTCATAATAAAATGTAATTTAGTACTTTAATAAAATGTTAGGAACGATAAGTTTTATTATTGGAATCATTAATTGTGAAAACGGGTTTTAAAGACGGTTTGGACGTGATTTATTAAATTCTAGAATTTGAAAATCTGGAAAAAATAGTAATTTCTGTAAAATCATGATTTTTAAGTTTAATAATATTTTTTGGATACTAATACTTAAATCGTTTTGTAATTACTATTTTTATTAATCGTTATTGTCGAGATTAGACGATTAACGAGAAAAAGCGTTAAAAACCGAGTTTTAGGATTCTGGAAAATTTTATTTTCTGGAAAAAATGTCCATAAATACATTTTAACTATTTTACGTAATTTTTTTTACTGTTTATTAAAGTCTTTAATTAATAAGTATTGATTTTTGTACAAATTGTGATTTATCGTTAAAATGCTTCGTCTTACCTAAAAGAATTATTTTTTCAGCCATTTTGAAAATATTTGAATATGAAACTTTAAGAGTTAAATCATCCCTTAACGTACTCTAAATATGTTCATTGGTTTAATTAAATAAAAGACGTTAAATGATTTATTTTCACATTTGTCGTAAAATCCTATTTATGTTCGTATTGTCGAAACTATTAATAATTAGGGAATTTTAAATTTATAAACTTTGAAAACACCCTGATTAGTAGTATTAAAATGTTTAAGATATTTTTAATCATTTTATAAACACTTGTAAGATATTTTAATAATTTCATAAACCTAAATTCTCTCACTTTGATAATTAATATCCTTTTGTTCTCTTATTATTACAATGATTATATCTTTTGAATATCGATAATGACTTTGTTTTGGAGTTATGGAATAAGGATAAGTGTGGGGTTAGAGTAATACAGTCTAGGATGTACGGTTTTGCCATCAACTATAAGGCTGGTGTATCCATTTGGGATGCATTGGTTGTTGAACTGGACACATTTGGTGTTCAGGAGTATATGTGCATTGTGCCCTTAAGCTAGATATCGCATCGTGTTAGTCACCGTCAGTTGAACTGGATACATTTGTTATCCAGGAGGGGTGTATATTACTTATGCTAGGACCTCGCATGATAAGTCGACGTCCTATTATGGTTGAGTTGTCCAGTTAGAGACCTTGGATCTTCACTGCTTGTGAATTTGGTGTCTGAGTTCTCGAAGCTAGTTTTTAGTATATCCCTAGTGAAAGTCTAGCCTTGTGCACACTAACCGAATATCCATAACACCATTTTGAATATTTTATTATTATCGATATAATTTGGTTGCAGATTGGCAAATGTTTTAAGTTTTCTTCGGAAAACTCATTTTTATTATATTGTTTCGTTATGTGAAGTTTTTCACTGAAAGCTTATTTTCACTATAATGTTTTACTGTTTTCCGTTTTTACCATTTTTCTATAATAGTAATTACAGTTTGAAAATCCTGTTATACGGCTGGGAGAACGTTGACGTTGCTCCCCACTGATTGTGGCTGTTATGTTTTTAACATGGCAGATATATGTGTTTCCCTTCGGGTTGGCTAGTGAGCAGTTATGGATCTTGCTTGTTTTAATAAGATCACTGTATTATGGATTGTTAAAACCCTATTTATGGATTCTATTTTATTCTATTTTTATTTTGTAGCCATTTTTATTTTATGCTTATGTATTGACTTACCATTTTTATTTAATTAAGACATAGCTACAGTGTGTTATAATCCCACTTCTACAGTGTTTCCGCCACTGTATTGCGTTAGAATTTCTAGGGGATTACAGTTGGTATCAGAGCATTGTTGCTCCCGACGCTTACACCTGATTCTAGGAAAAATACCAGTAAATGATTTGAATATTAATAAAATATTAGTAAGAGATGGGTAGAAATAGGACTGTGCAAAAACCGGGCCGACCCGGAAAAATGGTCCGGACCGGACCAGAATAACACGACCCGGACCCGGAATGTTCCAAACCGGGCCGGTCCCCGGGTCATAAAATTTATTGATTCCGGGTTCCGGGCCGGACCGGGTCAGACCCGGATTTTTCCGGTCCAGACCTGGAAACCCTGAATCAGTGAATTGGGTCCATCTCCAGCAGTCCAGCACTCCAGTCCAGCCCATCTGTTTCTTAGTTCTTATTGTGTTTCTTTCATTCATTCACTTCACTCCTCCAACCCTAAGTCCCAATGACCCTAACCCAGTTACCCAGTAACCCTAATACCCTCTCACCATTTCGAACAGCCGCCGCAACCCTACCTCCGGCCGCCGCTGCAACCTTTCCTCCGGCCACCGCTGCTGCAGACGAACCTCCGACGAACCACCGCTGCAGACGAACCGTCGCTGCAACCATTTCGAACTGCCGCCGCCGCTACAACTCTTTCTCTCCGACGAACGTCCCTCCGACGAAATTCACAGGTATGGTTTCGTTTTCGTGGTCTTATTTTCAGTTCATCATTTTTGACTTTTCGTGATTCTTAATTTCTTATGGCAACGTAAGCGATGGAGGATCGTTTCAAAATAGGTTAAAATCGGGCCAACCGGGCCGGTCCGGGTCGGACCCGATTTTTTTCCGGACCGGACCCGGGTCAACAATTTTGGTTTCCGGTCCGGGTCCCGGGTCACGAGATTTGGCAATTCCGGATCCGGGTCCAACCGGGTCCGGTCCGGGTCGGACCGGGTCAGACCGGATGCACAGCCCTAGGTAGAAACAAAATAAGGACTTAACTGTTAGGCTTATATGTTCTTGTAACTCAATGACTAGCATTGAATATTTGTTTCTTTTGTGTCGAGAAGAAGATGAAAGAACAAGATGCTGATATGCTACTCCAGATCGGGACAAGACCTGCTTAGAACTCTCAACGCCTGTTGACTCAAGTGGACAACTTGGTGCTCCAAGAAAGATGCCGATGGTGACTTTTCGGCTCCAGTTCAGTTTGCTTTAAGCTACAGGCCAGATGATCAAGAGTAGATTCCAGTTCCGTGACGGTGCAACAGACTCAGATGTGAAATCGCTTTGGATCCCGATGGAACGACCCAACACTTGTGTGCTCGAATTTCTTCATTCGCTTGGTGAAACCTTGTTCTATTATCCTACTTACCATCTTTTCTCTTGAGATTCTTGGTTTAACCGAATTTCGTCCCAGTGAACCCCGTGAAAAGTTATTGATGTTTGAGGTTTAGTAAACTCTTGTTACCTGGTTTGCTACCCTATCTTCTATGTAAGTAAGAAATTCTTGAGGATTGTTTTGAATGGCAAATTGTTGATTTATGGAATTAGTATGATACTTTAGACACTGAACCTTGGGCTATAGGTTACTTTTATTATTTTGGAGTACTTAGAGTTGAATATATATTTTTGGAATAATAAGAGTGTGTCATATTTGATGATGGATACCCAGTACCTAACCTAGAACTGAACTAAGTGTAACTGGTAATATTACTTTGTGATTCTTACCTAATGCTTATTTGATGGATGCATCGCGAATATTTGGGATCATAGAGTATTGTTAAAGCGTTAGCCTGAGTGTTGTGGTACCATTCAAGGTTTTCATTAATGTCATTAGAAATATTGGTGGACATAGATTTCTCGTGTTTCTTAAGGATTAGATTGTGATCGTTGTTTAAGGTTGTAACCTATGAACTTTGGAGTTGAGTGATCTAACTTGGATAAATTGTTGAAGAAGAGAGACATATTGCACAATTAGAGGTTGGATTTATCGCCTTGTTTTGATGAATACCTAATGCGAATCATTTTGATGGATTTATAGTTCAGAACCCTTAGACCAACGAGATTGTGGCTTCGTTGAGTTAATATTTGGGTGATTTCGCTGATACGATATGAAATTTGGTGGAATTCTCAGAAACCTTAGTCGAAAGACGTGTTTGAAGATGTGAGTGTTTACGCCATTACCTATAGGTTTGAGCGTGTTGAGGATATACTGTACCTTCCCAGCTTTTGTACTTGTGGCATTATAAATATGTCGGTGATCATTTTTGAGGATTTTGTACCCGAGCCTTGTTAAATTGGTGGACCTTGTCTATTGTTCCTTACTCGAGAAATTTGGAGTATACTTCGAGTTCAAACCTTATGAACTTTGGATTTAGGAACCTTATCGATTGAGGGTTTGGGTATGTTTTGTTAACCGTTGGAATCTTAATTATGGATTTGATTCTAAAGCATTTGTGGATTAGTATCGTGTCGCTTGAACGATTGGATAGTCACGTAAGACATTTTTGGAGTTTGTGACCGAGTAGTACCACCTAGTGCCTAATATTGGACTTAACGTTATTTGATGGAAATTAGGAACCCGTGTTGTGGGTGTTGTACCGGGAATCTCGAGATGGTTAATTTATTCTTCAATCCTTGAGAGTTCTATTTGACTCTCAAATTCGTCCTCACCTTTTCGAGTGGGGTAATCTTGATTCCTTTTTGCTTATTCTTAGTTTCGAGGACGAAACTTTCTTGTAGTAGGGAGGATTGTAACACCCGCTATTTTTTCCTAGCGTTTTATCCTTTCTGTTATGACTTCGTCATAACTCTGTCACCTTTTGGCCTTATGTTTCATCATTTTTCCAAGCTTATTTTTAATTTTGAGTTTAATGATATTTATTTATTTTTATTTTAAAAGATTTTAATTCTTTTAAATCTATTTATTTGATTTTCTTCGTAAACTATTTATTTTTCCGCGAGGAATTTTTTTTCTCAACGTATTAACGTTTTTAAGCTCGGATTTAAGTTATTCCTGTTTCTACAAATGTCTAAACATATTTTTATAATATTTTCAACTAGCAAAAATTTTTATTTACTAAAAATTAGCCATTTATGATTTTAATACGAAGTTTCGTAAATAATTATTTTCCAACGCGAGGTTTACTCGAATTGCTTTGAAATGTCGTTAGCTATTTTACGATTCTTCTTTTTACCAACTTATAAATTATTTGAGACCTTTTCCCCATATTTTGGACCGACAAAGCTTCTTGTCACAATTTTACTACGTTTTATTAATACGTTTCATTTTATCACGTTAAACCGTAAACGTAAGATCATTTTCTTTTCATTGAATTGATGCATTATTACTCAAACTTTTCGTCTCCTCCTATTGATTTTTGGCTGGATATTTTAGTCTAGTTTCACCTTGTTTTCATCAAATATTAATATTATTCAAACATATGAAACCATCCATTTTTCCTTATATTCATTTCTACACTTAAACAAAAAAAATTCCTTTCTTCTCCTTCTTTTGGCCGTGTCATCAGCAGCCCCTCAAGGCTTATTCTTGCTTCATTTGAGTCATAATCATCTCATTTTCATCGTCAAACTAATCCTCTTTCCGATCTCTTCGTTAAGGTAATAATCGATGTTGTTTTCGATCGTTATTCACCTTGATTTTTGAGTTTTTCTCATGGTATTTTTCTTCCATGATTTTGTATGCGGTAGTGGACGATCCCGAGTTCGACGAGTATATTATTGATTCAGATTTGGATTAGAGGTAACGTCGATGTTACTCGGTATTTCATAATTTTAATTGTGTAATTGCATGTATATTTTTTATATTCCATTTTTGACAATATATATATGTCATATAATCTGGAAAAATTTTAAAAGTTGAAAATTTGCATGTTTCGATATTTTTATCGCTTTTACGAGATTAACGATTAAATCGTCGTATTAATTTGTAAAACCGTAATATTCGGCCTAAACTTGTAATATATGATTATATTCTATAAAAATGAGGTTTTTAATGATTTTTAATAATTTAGCATTTTTCTGATATTTTAGTTATCAATTATTGAACTATTACCGTTTACGGACGAAAACGATTAAAAGCCAATTTTTAGTTCTAGTACTTAAACATTTTATTTTAATCTTATTTTTGACATGGTGAAACTTTCTGAGGAAATAGAATATTATGAATTTTTTAAAATCTTTTGGGAATATTTAAGTGGATGAATTAATTAATTACTTGAAATCATCGTTTATCGTTAAAACCGTGTTTGTCGTTCAAATTCTCGATTTCTGGTCTTTTGTGTAAATATGGAAAAAAATATGATTCTGATGATTTCATAATAAAATTTAATTTTATGGTTTTTAGTACTTTAATAAAATGTTAGGAACGATAAGTTTTATTATTGGAATCGTTAATTGTGAAAACGGGTTTTAAAGACGGTTTTGACATGATTTATTAAATTCTGGAATTTGGAAATCTGGAAAAAATAGTAATTTCTTTAAAATAATGATTTTTAATTTTAATAATATTTTTTGGATATTAATACTTAAATCGTTTTGTAATTACTATTTTTATTAATCGTTATTGTCGAGATTAGACGATTAACGAGAAAACGCTTTAAAAACCGAGCTTTAGGATTCTGGAAAATTTTCTTTTCTGGACAGAATATCCATAAATATATTTTAACTATTTTACGTAATTTTTTTACTGTTTATTAAAGTCTTTAATTAATAAGTATTGATTTTTGTACAAATTGTGATTTATCGTTAAAATGTTTCGTCTTACCTAAAAGAATTATTTTTCCATCCATCTTGAAAATATTTGAATATGAAACTTTAAGAGTTAAATCATCCCTTAAAATACTCTAAATATGTTCATTGGTTTAATTAAATAAAAGACGTTAAATGATTTATTTTCACATTTGTCGTAAAATCCTATTTATGTTCGTATTGTCGAAACTATTAATAATTAGGGAATTTTAATTTTATAAACTTTGAAAACACCCTGATTAGTAGTATTAAAATATTTAAGATATTTTTAATCATTTTATAAACACTTGTAAGATATTTTAATAATTTCATAAACCTAAATGCTCTCACTTTGATAATTAATATCGTTAAGGCCGAATGTATTAGTTTTATAAATCTATATCGTTTATTAAAAATGTTGTCTTAGTATAAACTAATATTTTTGCTATTTTGACATGATGCTATTTTTAGTAAAATTTCTAAAAATAGAAGTTTCCTAAAATAGAAAAATTTTCTCTTTTGGAAGGCGATCCTTTTTTCCCTCTTGTTCTCTTATTATTACAATGATTATATCTTTTGAATATTGATAATGGCTTTGTTTTGGAGTTATGGAATAAGGATAAGTGTGGGGTTAGAGTAATACAGTCTAGGATGTACGGTTTTGCCATCAACTATAAGGCTGGTGTATCCATTTGGGATGCATTGGTTGTTGAACTGGACACATTTGGTGTTCAGGAGTATATGTGCATTGTGCCCTTAAGCTAGATATCGCATCCTGTTAGTCGCCGTCAGTTGAACTGGATACATTTGGTATCCAGGAGGGGTGTATATTACTTAAGCTAGGACCTCGCATGATAAGTCGACGTCCTATTATGGTTGAGTTGTCCAGTTACAGACCTTGGATCTTCGCTGCTTGTGAATTTGGTGTCTGAGTTCTCAAAGGTAGTTTTTAGTATATCCCTAGTGAAAGTCTAGCCTTGTGCACACTAACCGAATATCCATAACGCCATTTTGAATATTTTATTATTATCGATATAATTTGGTTGCAGATTGGCAAATGTTTTAAGTTTTCTTCGGAAAACTCATTTTTATTATATTGTTTCGTTACGTGAAGTTTTTCACTGAAAGCTTATTTTCACTATAATGTTTTACTGTTTTCCGTTTTTACCATTTTTCTATAATAGTAATTACAGTTTGAAAATCCTGTTATACGGCTGGGAGAACGTTGACGTTGCTCCCCACTGATTGTGGCTGTTATGTTTTTAACATGGCAGATATATGTGTTTCCCTTCGGGTTGGCTAGCGAGCAGTTATGGATCTTGCTTGTTTTAATAAGATCACTGTATTATGGGTTGTTAAAACCCTATTTATGGATTCTATTTTATTCTATTTTTATTTTTTAGCCATTTTTATTTTATGGCTTATGTATTGACTTACCATTTTTATTTAATTAAGACATAGCTACAGTGTGTTATAATCCCACTTCTACAGTGTTTCCGCCACTGTATTCATTAGAATTTCTAGGGGATTACAATTGGTATCAGAGCATTGTTGCTCCCGACGCTTACACCTGATTCTAGGAAAAATACCAGTAAATGATTTGAATATTAATAAAATATTAGAAAGAGATGGGTAGAAACAAAATAAGGACTTAACTGTTAGGTTTATATGTTCTTGTAACTCAATGACTAGCATTGAATATTTGTTTCTTTTGTGTCGAGAAGAAGATGAAAGAACAAGATGCTGATATGCTACTCCAGATCGGGACAAGACCTGCTTAGAACTCTCAACGCCTGTTGACTCAAGTGGACAACTTGGTGCTCCAAGAAAGATGCCGATGGTGACTTTTCGGCTCCAGTTCAGTTTGCTTTAAGCTACAGGCCAGATGATCAAGAGTAGATTCCAGTTCCG
Source organism: Agrostemma githago (assembly GCA_958450325.1). Classification (NCBI taxonomy): domain Eukaryota; kingdom Viridiplantae; phylum Streptophyta; class Magnoliopsida; order Caryophyllales; family Caryophyllaceae; genus Agrostemma; species Agrostemma githago. The sequence continues at coordinate 21,739,946 of OY288255.1, read as the reverse complement.
TGACGGTGCAACAGACTCAGATGTGAAATCGCTTTGGATCCCGATGGAACGACCCAAAACTTGTGTGCTCGTTCCTCTACAAGAAGATGAAGTAATCCATTTACTTGCCTCGTGAACCTTAGAGGTCCAAACTTTCTCTTCTCCTCTCAGGTCTTTATCATCTAGAATAATTGATTCTTTTCTTCCTTCCTCTAAATTTTTTCCAATTCTTCTATAATATATTCTCATCTTCATTCGCTTGGTGAAACCTTGTTCTATTATCCTACTTTACCATCTTTTCTCTTGAGATTCTTGGTTTAACCGAATTTCGTCCCAGTGAACCCCGTGAAAAGTTATTGATGTTTGAGGTTTAGTAAACTCTTGTTACCTGGTTTGCTACCCTATCTTCTATGTAAGTAAGAAATTCTTGAGGATTTTTTTGAATGGCAAATTGTTGATTTATGGAATTAGGATGATACTTTAGACACTGAACCTTGGGCTATAGGTTACTTTTATTATTTTGGAGTACTTAGAGTTGAATATATATTTTTGGAGTAATAAGAGTGTGTCATATTTGATGATGGATACCCAGTACCTAACCTAGAACTGAACTAAGTGTAACTGGTAATATTACTTTGGGATTCTTACCTAATGCTTATTTGATGGATGCATCGCGAATATTTGGGATCATAGAGTATTGTTAAAGCGTTAGCCTGAGTGTTGTGGTACCATTCAAGGTTTTCATTAATGTCATTAGAAATATTGGTGGACATAGATTTCTCGTGTTTCTTAAGGATTAGATTGTGATCGTTGTTTAAGGTTGTAACCTATGAACTTTGGAGTTGAGTGATCTAACTTGGATAAATTGTTGAAGAAGAGAGACATATTGCACAGTTAGAGGTTGGATTTATCGCGTTGTTTTGAGGAATACCTAATGCGAATCATCTTGATAGATTTATAGTTCAGAACCCTTAGACCAACGAGATTGTGGCTTCGTTGAGTTAATATTTGGGTGATTTCGCTGATACGATATGAAATTTGGTGGAATTCTCAGAAACCTTAGTCGAAAGACGTGTTTGAAGATGTGAGTTTTTACGCCATTACCTATAGGTTTGAGCGTGTTGAGGATTTACTGTACCTTCCCAGCTTTTGTACTTGTGGCATTATAAATATGTCGGTGATCATTTTTGAGGATTTTGTACCCGAGCCTTGTTAAGTTGGTGGACCTTGTCTAGTGTTCCTTACTTGAGAAATTTGGAGTATACTTCGAGTACAAACCTTATGAGCTTTGGATTTAAGAACCTTATCGATTAAGGGTTTGGGTATGTTTTGTTAACCGTTGGAATCTTAGTTATGGATTTGATTCTAAAGCATTTGTGGATTAGTATCGTGTCGCTTGAACGATTGGATAGTCACGTAAGACATTTTTGGAGTTTGTGACCGAGTAGTACCACCTAGTGCCTAATATTGGACTTAACGTTATTTGATGGAAATTAGGAACCCGTGTTGTGGGAGTTGTACCGGGAATCTAGAGATGGTTAATTTATTCTTCAATCCTTGAGAGTTCTATTTGACTCTCAAATTCGTCCTCACCTTTTCGAGTGGGGTAATCTTGATTCCTTTTTGCTTATTCTTAGTTTCGAGGACGAAACTTTCTTGTAGTAGGGAGGATTGTAACACCCGCTATTTTTTCCTAGCGTTTTATCCTTTCTGTTATGACTTCGTCATAACTCTGTCACCTTTTGGCCTTATGTTTCATCATTTTTCCAAGCTTATTTTTAATTTTGAGTTTAATGATATTTATTTATTTTTATTTTAAAAGATTTTAATTCTTTTAAATCTATTTATTTGATTTTCTTCGTAAACTATTTATTTTTCCGCGAGGAATTTTTTTTCTCAACGTATTAACGTTTTTAAGCTCGGATTTAAGTTATTCCTGTTTCTACAAATGTCTAAACATATTTTTATAATATTTTCAACTAGCAAAAAGTTTTATTTATTAAAAATTAGCCATTTATGATTTTAATACGAAGTTTCGTAAATAATTATTTTCCAACGCGAGGTTTACTCGAATTGCTTTGAAATGTCGTTAACTATTTTACGATTCTTCTTTTTACCAACTTATAAATTATTTGAGACCTTTTCCCCATATTTTGGACCGACAAAGCTTCTTGTCACAATTTTACTACGTTTTATTAATACGTTTCATTTTATCACGTTAAACCGTAAACGTAAGATCATTTTCTTTTCATTGAATTGATGCATTATTACTCAAACTTTTCGTCTCCTCATATTGATTTTTGGCTGGATATTTTAGTCTAGTTTCACCTTGTTTTCATCAAATATTAATATTATTCAAACATATGAAACCATCCATTTTTCCTTATATTCATTTCTACACTTAAACAAAAAAAAAATCCTTTCTTCTCCTTCTTTTGGCCGTGTCATCAGCAGCCCCTCAAGGCTTATTCTTGCTTCATTTGAGTCATAATCATCTCATTTTCATCGTCAAACTAATCCTCTTTCCGATCTCTTCGTTAAGGTAATAATCGATGTTGTTTTCGATCGTTATTCACCTTGATTTTTGAGTTTTTCTCATGGTATTTTTCTTCCATGATTTTGTATGCGGTTGTGGACGATCCCGAGTTCGACGAGAATATTATTGATTCAGATTTGGATTAGAGGTAACGTCGATGTTACTCGGTATTTCATAATTTTAATTGTGTAATTGCATGTATATTTTTTATATTTCATTTTTGACAATATAAATATGTCATATAATCTGGAAAATTTTTAAAAGTTGAAAATTTGCATGTTTCGATATTTTTATCGCTTTTACGAGATTAACGATTAAATTGTCGTATTAATTTGTAAAACCATAATATTCGGCCTAAACTTGTAATATATGATTATATTCTATAAAAATGAGGTTCTTAATGATTTTTAATAATTTAGCATTTTTTCTGATATTTTAGTTATCAATTATTGAACTATTACCGTTTACGGACGAAAATGATTAAAAGCCAATTTTTAGTTCTAGTACTTAAACATTTTATTTTAATCTGATTTTTGACATGGTGAAACTTTCTGAGGAAATAGAATATTATGAATTTTTTAAAATCTTTTGGGAATATTGAAGTGGATGAATTAATTAATTACTTGAAATCATCGTTTATCGTTAAAACCGTGTTTGTCGTTCAAATTCTCGATTTCTGGTCTTTTGTGTAAATATGGAAAAAAATAATGATTCTGATGATTTCATAATAAAATGTAATTTTATGGTTTTTAGTACTTTAATAAAATGTTAGGAACGATAAGTTTTATTATTGGAATCGTTAATTGTGAAAACGGGTTTTAAAGACGGTTTTGACATGATTTATTAAATTCTGGAATTTGGAAATCTGGAAAAAATAGTAATTTCTTTAAAATAATGATTTTTAATTTTAATAATATTTTTTGGATATTAATACTTAAATCGTTTTGTAATTACTATTTTTATTAATCGTTATTGTCGAGATTAGACGATTAACGAGAAAACGCTTTAAAAACCGAGCTTTAGGATTCTGGAAAATTTTCTTTTCTGGACAGAATGTCCATAAATATATTTTAACTATTTTACGTAATTTTTTTACTGTTTATTAAAGTCTTTAATTAATAAGTATTGATTTTTGTACAAATTGTGATTTATCGTTAAAATGTTTCGTCTTACCTAAAAGAATTATTTTTCCAGCCATCTTGAAAATATTTGAATATGAAACTTTAAGAGTTAAATCATCCCTTAACATACTCTAAATATGTTCATTGGTTTAATTAAATAAAAGACGTTAAATGATTTATTTTCACATTTGCCGTAAAATCCTATTTATGTTCGTATTGTCGAAACTATTAATAATTAGGGAATTTTAATTTTATAAACTTTGAAAACACCCTGATTAGTAGTATTAAAATGTTTAAGATATTTTTAATCATTTTATAAACACTTGTAAGATATTTTAATAATTTCATAAACCTAAATGCTCTCACTTTGATAATTAATATCGTTAAAGCCGAAGGTATTAGTTTTATAAATCTATATCGTTTATTAAAAATGTTTTTTTAGTATAAACTAATATTTTTGCTATTTTGACATGATGCTATTTTTAGTAAAATTTCTAAAAATAGAAGTTTCCTAAAATAGAAATTTTTCTCTTTTGGAAGGCGATCCTTTTTTCCCTCTTGTTCTCTTATTATTACAATGATTATATCTTTTGTATATCGATAATGGCTTTGTTTTGGAGTTATGGAATAAGGATAAGTGTGGGGTTAGAGTAATATAGTCTAGGATGTACGGTTTTGCCATCAACTATAAGGCTGGTGTATCCATTTGGGATGCATTGGTTGTTGAACTGGACACATTTGGTGTTCAGGAGTATATGTGCATTGTGCCCTTAAGCTAGATATTGCATCCTGTTAGTCGCCGTCAGTTGAACTAGATACATTTGGTATCCAGGAGGGGGGTATATTACTTAAGCTAGGACCTCGCATGATAAGTCGACGTCCTATTATGGTTGAGTTGCCTAGTTAGAGACCTTGGATCTTCGCTGCTTGTGAATTTGGTGTCTGAGTTCTCGAAGCTAGTTTTTAGTATATCCCTAGTGAAAGTCTAGCCTTGTACACACTAACCGAATATCCATAACGCCATTTTGAATATTTTATTATTATCGATATAATTTGGTTGCAAATTGGTAAATGTTTTAAGTTTTCTTCGGAAAACTCATTTTTATTATATTGTTTCGTTACGTGAAGTTTTTCACTGAAAGCTTATTTTCACTATAATGTTTTACTGTTTTCCGTTTTTACTATTTTTCTATAATAGTAATTACAGTTTGAAAATTCTGTTATACGGCTGGAAGAACGTTGACGTTGCTCCCCACGGATTGTGGCTGTTATGTTTTTAACATGGCAGATATATGTGTTTTCCTTCGGGTGGGCTAGCGAGTAGTTATGGATACTGCTTGTTTTAATAAGATCACTGTATTATGGATTGTTAAAACCCTATTTATGGATTCTATTTTATTCTATTTTTATTTTGTAGCCATTTTTATTTTATGGCTTATGTATTGACTTACCATTTTTATTTAATTAAGACATAGCTACAGTGTGTTATAATCCCAGTTCTACAGTGTTTCCGCCACTGTATTGCGTTAGAATTTCTAGGGGATTACAAGCACCTTGCACCGAATGACTCGTTTCGCCAAGTGAGTCACAATTAAGCGTGTACCATTATACAACCTATGAAATTGGTCAATATTCCGGATAAGCATAACCATAGCACCAACTTTCAATCGTAACTCATGGTTAGGATTCCCGGAGCACTTAATGTTGTTCAAGAACTCAGTGGAGTGCACATCAGGCTGGCCCGGAACTATCTCGTCCATACATACCTCATCAGAGCTTAAATAGACCTGCTCTTCACCGTCAAGAAGAGATAGTACATAGTCGTTAATCAACTCAGCAAATTCATGGGTAGGGGCCAAAATTGCTCGTTCCTGCAAATAATCATTAGTCCACAACCGACGATTCAATAGGTTGGGATATGTACTAGACACAATAAATGCAATAGGATCGGTGACATTATGGATAATAATGTCATCCGAAAATTTAACGTCAACCTCGCCATCATTGCGCCCACCTTCCAAACCGTCAGCAACTCTGAGGATCCAATATGAGAATTCTCGTACCTCTTGTGCATTATAAGGAGAGGCACCAACTTGAAGACGCAAGTTCTTGGTGAGTCTGAGTACCTTTATAAACGTAGGGGTTAAAAAAATGAAGGATTCATATAGAAAAGATATAGACAAACTGAAAAGTAGATGACACGACAAACAACGAAAGCATTCATACAAAAGAGAAGAAAAATTACCTTGCATGACGACCATAAGTAAGATGAAAATAAAGCTGCATGCACAATGTCAGACCTACTTCCTTTAGAAACAACTGGAAGTATTTGTCGGAAGTCACCTCCAAATACGACAATTTTACCCCCAAAAGGTAGGTCCGCATTACGTGGGCTCACAGCACGAATAACATCTTTCAAACTACGATCAAGAGCCTCAAAGGCATGCCTATGGATCATGGGTGCCTCATCCCAAATAATGAGACTTGTCTTCATTATTAGCTCAGTTAAATCCGACCCTGGCTTAATATTGGAGCAAGTGGAAGTCTCAACAACGTTAATCGGAATGCGAATCTGGAATGGGCTGTCCTACCTCCGGGAAGTAAAGTGGCCGCAATTCCACTGGACGCAACAGGAAGCACAATCTTCCCCTTGCTGCGCAAATCAGCACATAACGTGCGCCATATAAATATCTTTCCTGTACCCCCGAAGCCATACACAAAGAAAATGGCGCTTCGTTGCGATGTTACGCATTGGTAATTTCGTCGTATACATAACGCTGGTCAGTGTTTAACATAGGCAGGGCAACTTCAAATTCGTGGCGCAAAGCATCCCTATCATACGATAATTCATCTCAAATCAACGTGTTACGTAAGCTAGGAAAATCGGGAATGGGCATGTCTTCAAACATAGACAAACTACTACCATTACTTTGTAGCAAAGCCTCAATATCGAGCAGGGTTAAGTTATGAATCTCTTCCTCAGTCAACTCCAAATCTAAGACAAAAAGTAAGCAAAATGAACATGAATTCTAAATAATGTTTTACAGAGAATACAAAAGGAACAACTAAACTTACCGGGATTTGACAGAACCCTCCGTTGCCTAAAGAGGATGTCATCGGACAACAATTCCCATGTTTCCTCCCACACGGTATAAGGCATCGAAATAGAACCGGTTAACAACAATGACGCAAACAGATGCCTAAGATAAGCCCCTGACTCCTAGTAGTGTGCTTCCTTAATTGCATCAACATACTCGGTGTCGTCACCGATCAAGCCAAGAGCAAAACAGGCTTCTCGGAAAGTCCGATAACAGGTACCATTCACAGTTTTAATGTCCTCATAACACATTGCCCCCCTAGAAAGGTTCAACATCGTTCTCATGTAATAGAGTTCACCATATTTTGGAGGAACGTGGTGTAATCTACCAATTGTAAAAAACTTTTGCTTATGCTTCCACTACTTCTTAGTCCTATCCCATACATATCTTTGAGGAAGCTCAGATAAAAGTAGATCACGTGCATCAGGGTCCCGAGCATTCAACGCAAACCAATCGAAAAATTTTGACATAGCAATGCTTGGGTTCTCAAAAACCTCATCAATTGGGTCATCATCTTCGAAGATAACAGGTTGCTCACCCGGTAGGTGAAACTGAAGTTTTTCAACACCAGGAGTCCTATAATGGATGTCAAAGGCAAAAATCCTCCAAACAACTTCACATGCAGACAAATATAGTGGAATCGTACAACTTTTGAATCTGGTCGAGGTTATTTTGGTTATTGCGACAACTATGGGACGATTCCACTGTAACACAATCAGGCCCTTTATTGATGTACTTGAACAAATATTTAATCGACTTGGCTTGGTTGCACCACTCCACATTTATGTGAGCATGGTATTTATTCATAAGGTAGGGATTGTAGGGAACAACGTAACGATTATCAATGGGCACGCCGTTCTTGAGAATTGTACACCCATTATCCCTTCTCTGGTAAATAGGGAAACCATTCTTGTCAACTGTGGTCCTTGGGTTGAATCGCTTCGAAAACTTCCAAATGCATGCACCATCTAACATGCACGGTGATTGAGGATTTGCTGCACCGGAAGGACCATGGATCATCAGCTCTGATACTGCGGTGAACAATATGGGATCCTGGCTTTCGTCGGGAATTTCGGCCTAAATAATTCTATCTACGTTTGCCACCTCCGGGAACTTGTCATCCCGATGGAGGAAGAGCAGGATGTGTGCATGGGGGAGTCCTCTCTTCTGGAATTCGACTGTGTACACAACCGCAAACAATTTAAATTTAGTAAATAAGTACAAAAGAAAGAAGTTGATAAAAATCAAGGCCGAATTAAGATTGGGTTGGAAAAAAAACATAAATGCATACCTGCTTTAGTCCTCCGAAAGATTTCGTAAACTTTCAAGTCCTGTATCAACTCATATAGCTTCACTTGAAAAATTCGCGACAAAATATCTGCACGGTCTTCAGAGCGAAGACCCCTTCTGCTTACAAAGCGTGTAACCTCTGGCCATTTAGGATTACAGGTAAAGGTAATGAACAGATCTGGGTATCCACACCACCTAAAAATAGCCATAGTGTCCAGATACTTTGACCTCATATAAGCATCACCAGATGTGTAAGAGGATGGTACAATATAGCGACTACCAGTCGATGATGGATCAACATTACTCTCTTCAACTGCATCAACAACATTTTTGTACTTGTCGACCCTCAGTAAATCTTGGTTGAATCGTAAGAATGACAATCTCTGACACTCAACCATCATGGATCCATCAACGCAAATTTGTTGGAATAAGTTGCAAGATTGTGACCACGTAGGGAACTCAATTTCCATTGGCCTATCTTGAAATCGAAAGGCAAAGAACTCACGTAAAGTGAGCTCCTCGTGCGGCTTAAGGCTATTGCTTATACCAAGAGATGCTTCACTGTGCGGAATCCATCCTCACCATATGGGAGCAAAATAGGATATTGTTGGGCAAGATATGATAGGTGCAGCTTAGAAATGCGTTGCAATTGTCCACATGATTTTTGTACAATAATGTCCCGATATTCCATATCGGGGCCTATGTCACCTTCAACCACAGCAGCAACTTCTGAAGCAGTTGGACGGTTATAAGTTCTCCCATCAGTGCATCTTCGGGCAATCAATCTAATACTAACTTCCTCTTCTACATCTGATGACAATCTGTCCCTGGCCATCCGTAAGGTCGTTGCAAGAGGGTTATGTTCGTCGATCATCTCCTTCAATAACGACATAAGTTCATCGTTGAATCTACTACGCCCGCCACCACTGCTTATATGAAAAGAAGATGTACAGAGGAAGTAAACTTCATGAAAGTATGAGAAATCAAATCCACAAAGTAAGCATCCAGAAGGTACTTACGTTACGACATTTACTCGGTTGTTAACCTCCTCCTCCGTATCATAGATATACAACTGGCAAAACTTTGGAATAGATCCATCAGGAGGTAACAAACTTCCAATTCAATGAACATTCTGCCCTCCCATCCTAAACGTGTATGGACCTCGACCAACGTTGACTGTTCTATCAATAATGCCACCAATGGATGACCAAGCATACCCACAATTATAGCCGCGGATATTGCTAATAAATGTAGAACTTAGACTATGCTGTCTTGTCAAAAGTGATTTTAACAATGCAGGTGGTTGGCTTAGATACGACAGAACTACCTTCCCATTTGAGCAGCATAGAGAAAATCTTGGATTTGTCGTGCCTTTTCCTTTACCAATCCTTTCCTCATACCACATTTGGGCTTTGCACATCTGACATTTATATTCGGGGTCACCAATATCCCAATAAATTGAACCTGCAGCAATAGTTTATGAAAACAATTATAACAGTAATGGAATATAAAACACGCATATAAACATGATCTAATAAGCTTACATAGAACCGGTAAGCTCAAGAAAGGGGTAAGGGAAACCTGCACGAATATCTAGAACTCCACCGGTGGCATTGTTGGGCAGTCCTTCTTCAAATTGGTGATGTTCGGAACCGTTTTCAAGGAACATACTATCAGAAGAAGGATTAATATGTGGAGTTGATGAAGTACTGGCCTCATTGAACCCAAAACGCAAACTTGGTGTTGGGTCAGTAGTAAGTGAGTCGTCCGAATCGTCACAATCTGTAAGAGGTGAACATATTGTGTATATATTTTGTTCAAAGGCACCATTTTTTAAAACACAAGACAAAACCTTAAGAATGACAACTAATATAATGCACCATACAAAATGAAAGTGTCATTGTAGTACAAATTAAAACTGTCAACAAAATATACACGTAAATCACTTGGTCAAGAACGAAGAACCGAGGAGGTGGACCTTCTTCTTTTTTCTGCAGTGAGTTCTTTTCTACGTGCCCTTTTAAGTTTTGCCGCTTGTTGCACCGGTGAAAGAATTACAGGTTCAAATGAAATAACAGAAGAAGGGGTTGCACTAAAAGAAGGAGTTGAAGGACAATGGGGCGAGGCACGACGACGACGTGCGACAAGTCGTCGTGTAGGTCGATGGACCTAAGCACCTAATAAGAACACGAAGCATTAAAATGTATTAAAAATAATGGGTCCGAAAACTGACAATTAAGTGTATATACACACACACATACATACCAACATAGAGACATGGAGACACACACACATGTAAGTGTGAGTATAGAAAAAGAAAGGCGAGTAAGAGGTACCATTGGTAATATCACTTAGGGGAGTACAAACGGCCAGCACATGCTGCTGATTTGAGTCATATTTTCATTAGCAAAGCTGCTGCTTTCAGCACCTAAATAATAATACCAATTTCATGTTGAGTTTAGCTGCAGAGGTATGTAGAAATACACAGGCATATATCTGTGTAAGAGACGAGTAGGAGGTACCGTCGGTAATATCTCTTAAAGGATCATGGATTCCTATAACATGCTGCTGATTTGGTGTAACATTTTCATTTGCAAATCCACTGCTCTCCCCACCTTAATAACAATATCAAATTCATAAAGTGAACATCACTCAACACAACATATTATCAAACAAAAAATGTGTATCAAATGTGGGTACATAAGCTTGACTAAACATTTAAAAAAAAATGTAGTAAACCAACACAAAACGTTAGTACCCAAAACAAAACAAAATGGGAAAGCAAAACAATTCTTAAGAAATAACTAAATGGCAAGGGTAAACCTGGTAAAACAGGTCAATGAGTCGAGTTCGGGTCAACCCAGACCTCAAAACTATACAACATGGGATATGTCATAGTCATAATCACAGTCCTAAAGTATGTGATTATAATATTCATGACCATAAACATCCCAATTCTAATAAGACATACATGAATAATAATTTCAGTTCTAGATTATATCAGTCCAAATAAAGTAAGTTAAACCAAAAAATTTGGAATTAATGACAGAAAATAATGAGTATATGATGCATGATGAATGGATATATATATATATATATATATATATATATATATATATATATAGGTAGGTTCAAATAAGGTCCATAATTTTTTTAAGTCTATATTGAAGTTACAGATGACATACGCTAAAGTTGCATTTGTATATATATCAATTTTGAACAAATGTAACTTTAGCTTATGTCATCTCTAACTTCAATATAGACTTAAAAAAATTGTGGACCTTATTTGAACCTACCTCTATATATATATATATATATATATATATATATATATATATATATATATATATATATATCCTTTGAGGCAGCTCAACTCGCCGCACCCATTGAGGCACAATCTCAACCATTAGATTAAAATAAAATTAAAGGCTAAGATTGAAACAAAAACTCATACATAAAAAAAAATTTCCCAATTTTTTTTCCCGGGGGAAAAAATCGATATTTTTCGGAAAAAAAAAATATTTTTTTCCGGAAACAAAAAAATTTCGGAAAATTTTTTTCCAAAAAAAAAAAAAAAATTTTCCGAAAAAAAAATATCGAAATTTTTTTTTCCAAAAAAAAAAAAAAAATCCGAAAAAAAAAAATCAGAATTTAAAATAAAATTGGTGTATATAAAAACAATTTCAGTGTACATAATAACTGTTTTAAGGTAAGTGTATATATGTTCATTAATTGGTGTACATAGTAACCATTTGAGTGTATATAACAATAACTATTTTACTGTATATATATTTAGTTTTTAAGTGTATATATGTATGTAGTGAGTTTAATAGCGTATATAATGAGTTTTTTAGTGTATATAACAGTTATTTTGATGTATGTTCCATTGTTGATTAACTGATGTACATATTAATTATTTGGGTGTATATAACAATTATTTTACTGTATATATTGAGTTCTTAAGTGTATATATATATTCAGTGAGTTTAATAGCGTATATAATGAGTTTTTTTAGTGTATATAACAGTTATTTTGATGTATGTTCCATTGTTGATTAATTGGTGTACATAATAACTATTTTGAGTGTATATAACATTTTTTTATTTGAGTGTATATAACATTTTTTTTACTGTATATATTGAGTTCTTAAGTGTGTGTATATAGTGAGTTTAATAACGTATATAATGAGTTTTTTAGTGTATATAACACTTATTTGGATGTATGTCCCATCTTAATCTAATCGTCTAGATTGTGCCTCAATGGGGGTAAGGAGTTACCCTGCCTCACCGGAACCCACCTCTATATATATATATATATATATATATATATATATATATATATAGAGGTAGGTTCAAATAAGGTCCATAATTTTTTTAAGTCTATATTGAAGTTACAGATGACATACGCTAATGTTGCATTTGTTCAAAGTTGATATATATACAAATGCAACTTTAGCGTATGTCATCTGTAACTTCAATATAGACTTAAAAAAATTGTGGACCTTATTTGAACCTACCTCTATATATATATATATATATATATAAACAATGTATGTATATATATATGTATGTATGTATGTATATAGTAGAGATCAAATAAGGTCACCATGTGTCAGTAAGTCTATATTAAGGTTAAAAATTGAATGTTATAAAGTCTATAACATTCAGTTCTTTTATCACTTCAAGTGATAAAGTGCAACTTTATAACTCATCTCATGTAACTTTAAGCACTTTTTGTTTAACTTTAACACTGGAACTTATGACCTTAAAATAGTTGTTGACCTTATTTGAACCTATATATATATATATATATATATAAACAATAGTAGTGTATTAGAATTCTATACATTTATATAATTTCCATTGTATAAATTGACCAAATTTCGTAGTAGCTCCTATTACTAATAATAACAATAGTAACAATATTATTAACTAAGTCATCACTATTTCATGTTACTTTTTATTATTATTCCTACTACTAATAATTAATAATAGAGGAAACAAAATAACCATATTGTAGACACCCACATTTTGACCGCCAGGTGTCTATAGTAGGTCCCACCAAACACCCGATGATGATAGGACGCGAACATGCTTTAATGGACTCGGATATGGGCTCGAAATCATGGACATTTGGTTTAGGCTTATTACGGAGTACATATCTTACAAAACCAACCTCAAATCCAGGCCCGGTGGGTCGTTTCGAGTCAAATGAGACTAATTTGGGTCGATTCCGACACCAGGGGTAAAACCGTCTTTTAGCGACCGAGTCAAAACCTGGTCAAAAATATTCTCGAGACATGCGAGTCAGCCGTGACACCTCACATGGCTGATTCGGTCTCCAATACCACGAAAAATCAGCTTCAAAAAAATATTAAACAAATCCGTTTAAGGATAGAATTCGATCTCAAGTAGAAATTCTATCCGAAAACCGAATCAGATACCGACCGAGCTCAAAATAATCGGCCAAACCCCCCCATTCAGCCGAGATTTCCTTGCTTCCTCCCCAAGTAACGGACTTCTCGTTCCTTTCAACTTCTTACATTTCCTATCCTAAGCGGTAGTTTCAATTCAACTACTTCTCCTAAGCCAAGGTCGGGAATACTCCTATAAATAGCCCCTTGCACAACACAAAATAGACACATCTATCACACATTGAACAGTTATCAATCATACACATACATCCTCGACATCTAGCAAAAATAATCCCGACATACGTCCGAAGGAGCACCAAAATACTGTCAAAATACCGACGAACCCGACCCACCATCCGGCTGAAACCCGTCACCTCACACATAAAAAAACCGCACCATCCTAAACTCATCCACATCATCTCGACGCTCCCGTGCCTAAGCCACCGTCCGACAAGCCTTATATCGAGAAAGCCAAGCATGTAGGTTGAGGATGCAAAATCAAACCCGACTCTTCTCTTTTCTCTCCCTCTTTCTCGTTTCTCTCGTCCTTTTGCGTCGTGTCGTCGGTCGTATTTTAATATGGGTCGTTTGTCGCATATTTTTCATTATTCCTAATAATCGATACTATAAAAACTATTTTTACGTATAACGTTCTTAAAATACGATATCGATTCTCTAATCGAATATCGTATCTAACAAGAACTAAATTAATTAATTCTCGTTGATGCTAATAAAATCGTTACATCTTTTTAAACAAAATTCAATGATTTTAAACGCGGAGAGAATTAACATCTTTTTCGTTCAAATTCTTTTTTTCACTTTTTTGTTCAAAACAAACTTTTTTCAAAACCTTTTCTAAAATCATTCCTACTATTCGATATCGATTTCATAATCGAATATCGAATACGACGAATATCGAAAATATTAATCGGGTATAAATTAATCCATATTTGTATGCGATTTATAAAAATTGACGGTTTTCGACAAATAAAAAAAAATGGACAGACCGCCACGCGAGTCGCGCGCCTGTCAGGCGAATCGCGCGGTGGCCTGGTTCGCCGGGTCTTCTTTTTTTCGTTTCCTCGCTTTTCTATTTTTTTATTCTTTTCGAATCTTACATAAAAAGCGACTTTCGCGACATACTTCGATAAACACTCTTTTTCGACTTCGGTCAACGCGTGTTAATCCATCATGTGTCATAAATCTTTTCTAAAAATCATGCATATTATTTATTTACGTCTTTATTCGATTTATTCAAACGTTACTAACAAGTTTTCTCGTGTTTGTAGCAATTTATTTCTGTCTTTTGTTTTATTAGACTAAAACGACTTCAGATGCTAAAATAACTTTGACATTATTAGTTTAACATCCATTAAACGACTTAGCAACCCATTTATTTATTTTTCTCACATGCTTAGGAAAATAATGTTTGCATATCATTCAACCGTCGAACTAACCCGTGTACACCAAAAACGAACGATATCTTAGTAAACGCCGCTAAGTGCGGGCGGGGTTGGGTGTTCTTAGTGAACTTCCCAACACGTACCCTCACCCCTTACTCAGAACCATGGTTTCCGGATGTCCGAATCCATTGGCAACGAGAGTCATTCAATACACGATATCCGATAATGTCGGTATCGGTATCGTAATGCAAAGAGACGAGCCCAATAAACTCTGACATCGGAAATGGGCCGTATTTTGTATGCGGCCCACTACGACATAGAGTGGGCTCGAATGGTTTCGAATAACCACAAAATTCGGTGGCGACTCCTACTTCGATTTAAATTTCAATTTGACCATCTCATATGGAGATTCATTCGCCTCCCCAAACCCGCGCGTGGCCGCGTCGGGGTGGACCTATGTCATGTCCACAATTTGGCGACTCTGCTGGGGATCAACTGATGAGTCACTTACCATCGGCATGCTCAGGGTGAGACTCGAAAAGAAATCGTTCGAATAGTAATGTACACGTTTTAGTTCAATGGTTCATGCATAACCCAATTCTTTCCCGGGCCGGTTACTTGTGACCGACGTCCCACTAAACCATGGTGCATTCCTAAATGGGTGCACTAAAGACTTCGATGGCGGAACTCGCATGGGTTTTACGGCAGGTTCTAAGACCAACTCGGCTTAGGAAGACCGTCCTGATTTGCGAGAAAGCTATCGTCGTTGGTATAGACCCTCTTTAGACCGACCGAGACTTAGACTAAGAGCATACATGGCGTCATTATACTGTTCCCGTGACTACGTGCTACTTGATCCACGTCTCGTCTTTTCAAAAACCGTCATTTTCAAAAACTTGCATCTTTTCCGAAAATTGTCCCTTTTTTCAAGCCCGGAAAGCTACCGAATTTAGGACTTATGATTTTGACTCAAAATAGCCTATTTTCTAGCCGGTATGCTGTCCAAACTTTTCTAAAAATTCAAAACCTTGGCCCGATAAACCTTTTTTTTTCGATTTTCAAAAAAAATCGGGCCTTCCAATCGGACTTTGCTCGGGTTTTTCAAATCCAAATCCTCTTTTCAAAGCTTTCTTCTTAGGACTTCCTGTATTTAGCAGTGTCGGGTCTTGTCATAAGTTGTTAGAGTCCATAGCGTCGAAACTCCGTCGATCTTATATCACGGGTTTCCACCCCATCCCGGTCCGCCTTATTTGTCAAGGCACGACCCACCTACGTAGTACAAACTCTTACCAAGGGAAGCCCACTTACACAATCGAGTCCAAAGTCTGGGGAATAGCTCACACGTAGGTCTTTCTTCACACAGGACTAAGCCCATTTTGCCAAAATCCTAAAGAAAGCCCACTGTCCATGAGTCAACCGTCTAGGAGTCGGTTTTTAGTCTGTTTCCGAGTCTAGTCGTTTCTTCTTCTTGCTCGGGATGCACTCTTCGATCTGGGTCCGATTCTAACTACACGGTATTCTTACAGACAGGCCACCTCACACCCGAACCGTGACTAAGGATTCCATTGATCAACTGACCGCCTCGTTGGCCAAGATCCAAGACCAACTGAACCAGATCAGGGGAGACCAAATCGCCATCATTACCCGGGTAAGCGCCATAGAACAGGATAGGCCGGGTGGTGAAGACGAAACCAAGGGGCCTTTAGCCGAATTGACTAGCGCAGTCCTCAAGCTGCAAGAGCAGGTCCATTTGTCGACCCACAACTCGATCCATACGGACAATGCTCGGGCCTATGCACCCCTAACCGACTAATCGCTCGCCAATCTCAACCTGACGGGCCTCCCGATGTTCGACGGAACTGAAGACCCGGTATTACATATCCGGGCCTTCAAAGAGTTTATGGCCCTCAAGGGGGTTAAGTCAAACATGTTCAAACATCTGTTTGCCTCCTCCCTCGAGAAGCACCCGAGAGCCTGGTTCTATAGGCTCGATTCCAAGAAGTAGAAGTCTTGGGATGACGTGGCAACGGAATTCGCTCGGAACTACGCCGACAACACGGAAATCCAGACCACGATGCGCACCCTGGAGGTAATGGCCCAGGAACCTAAGGAAGGATTCACGAAATATCTTCAACGCTGGAGGGCTGAAAGCGTCAAACTGGTCGATAAGCCCAGTGAAAAACTCTTAGTTGAAGCCTTTGTCAAGAATCTCCTGCCCGCTTACCGGATCCATCTCCGGTACGCCATCATACCTAGCTTCGCGGTCCTAACCGAGATGGGAACGAGAATCGAGGATGATCTAAGGTTGGAAAGCCTCAGTAAGTCTTCCACCAAGGGATACCAAGGGGCCTGCTCGTCGACAAGCAAGCTCACATCTGCCGCTGCTACTCGTAGCATCTTCGACGAGGTAAATCTACTTGACACCCCGTCCAAGAAGAATACCACACCCCGGGTATTCACCAACATAGGTACCACCTATGCGAATGCCTTACAAAGGCTCTCATCGAAAGGCCTGGTCAGCCCGATAGGCCCATCACCTGAGCTCCCAGTCGAGCGTCGCTCCAAGTTCTACGACCTCCAAGCCTACTGCCAGTACCATCAGGGCAAGGGACACGATACCGAGAAATGCTGGAAGTTAAAGGATCTTATCCAGGATCTCATCGAAAGTGGGTAAATCCCCTTACCTGGAGGCAAGCCCAGCAACAAGGACAACCCGTTGGCCACTCACGCTATCTTCTCCGGGGAAGTCATAGACTTTTCACATCTCATTTCCCCGTTTATCTCGCAAATCAACGGGATCTGGTGCGACGATGAAGACGACGTCTATCTCACTAAGGGAGAAGCCGTCCCTATAACGCCCGAGGAGATCCAGAAGGTTAAGTCCAAGGCCTTAACCAGCAGTCACGCCTCATCGTCACCGAGCCGCCACCTAGAGTGGAGCCCGCCCCGGAAGAGCCAACTACTGAAAAGGCTCTTGTAAAGCAGCTGAGCCGGACTCGAGTTGACCTCTCTATATGGCAACTCCTAGTTAGCTCTCAGGAACATCGAGAGGCTCTCACTAAGGCCCTCGACCAAGTCAAGATCGACTCTACGACTACCCCAGCTGAAATGGTAGCCACGGTTCTGCCCCACCTAAAGGGGAAAGCTAAAGAAGAATGCCCACTTATTACCTTCTCCAATGCTGATATGCCACCATTTGGGCCAGTCCACAACATGGCCCTCTACATCACGGTAATCTGCCGTGGAAAATATCTGCCCATGACCCTAATCGACGACGGGTCCGCAGTCAACGTCCTCCCCTTGAGGACCGCTAAAGCCCTCGGCATCACCGAGGCCGACTACATTCCTACAGCTCAAACCATTCAAGCTTTCAACGGAAGTCCAAAGTCAGTAGCCGGGGCCGTAAAGCGTACTATCATAACGGGCCCGATAGAGAAGGAGCTGGAATTTCAAGTGATCGACGTGACTCCATCCTTTAACCTTCTTCTAGGAAGACCCTGGATCCACGCGACCAGGGCTGTATCCTCCACCCTGCATCGGAAGATCAAGCTACCTTTGCACGATACCGTCATCACTCTAGAAGCCACACCTATGACTGTGGCTAACTGCAACACCTCGAGCCGCACCGATCTCTGGGGGTTCGACTTCATAGGGGCCATCGAAGAAGAATACTTTTCCGACCCTACTTCACGGTTAGCATCGACCGGATGTTGCAAAGTCTGGGCTTTCTACCGGGGGCTACATCAAGGCCCGGTCTTCCCGCAGGAAAAATCCTCGAAGTCCTCGATAACGGGAGGATTCAAACCGGTCTGGGTTACACTCTGACCCTGGAAAATATGGACCAAACCGGAGCCGGCAAAGTCATCTTCGTCACACCGGTGTTCGAGTCCGTCCAAACAGGCGTATACCGGCCCGCAACCACGCGCCCTTTGACCCACTTGGCCCAGGTCTGCAACTACATACCAGACGACATCTTCGCCCTCAGCCGGTCCGAGGATGCTAAGAATGCTGAGCCCACACTAGGGCTACTTTTCGAGGAGGAGCTCGCGACCCCAACGCCAAAGGAGGAGCTAGTCAGCCTCATTCTCCGTAGCCGCACTTTCGATCCATCCAAACTGATCTCGGATGTCGGATCCGGGACAGGAAAGAGAGCCTGGAGGAAGGCTATCAAGTGGACTGACAGTCAAGGAAGGACTTTCAAGCTGATCACAGGGGAAGGAGAAATGCTAGAATCTGAGTCAGAGTCAGAGTCAGAGTCAGAGTCCGAGTCAGAGTCTGAGATTGAGTCTCGTGAGTCCGGTGCTAGGGTCAGTCCTGTAACTCCCCCTCTCCCTTTAGCTTTTCCTGGTGCTTCGGGGTCTGTTCCGGGCACCCTATCTATCCCGCCACTGACTAGCGATCAGATGGCCGCTCTTTTCGAGCTATTCTCTCAATTCATGAATAAAAACAACCGTTCTGCTTACGACTTGTCTCATTCTCAAAATTTCCTTAATTTTCAAAATTTTCTGTGCAATGACATTCAGAAACCCGACGAACAGGTATCCTTACCTCCACATCTGATCGAGAAGCTAGAGCAAAGGGAATCCCACAATCCGGTAATCGAAGAAACCGAATCCATCAACGTGGGAAAAACCTTAGAGCCTCAGATGCTTAAGATAGGGTTATCTCTAGATCCCGGGGAGAAACAACAATTCATCAATCTCCTTCAAGAATTCAAAGACGTCTTCGCGTGGTCCTACAAGGACATGCCCGGGATAGACCGCGAAATAGCCGAGCACCATATACCGATCAAGGAAGGGTTCAAGCCGGTTAAGCAAAAACTCCGATGCATGAGGCCCGAATGGTCCCTCAAGGTCAAGGAGGAAGTCGACAAACAATTCAAGGCTGGGTTCATACGAGTCTCCGAGTATCCAGATTGGGTTGCAAACATCATGCCGGTCCCTAAAAAAGACGGTAAGGTACGTGTCTGTGTAGACTTTCAGGATCTTAACAAGGCAAGCCCGAAAGACGATTTCCCGTTACCACACATCGATATACTGGTGGATAACACGGCCGATCATGCCCTTCTATCATTCATGGACGGGTATGCCGGGTACAATCAAATAAAAATGGCAGAGGAAGATATGGATAAGACCACCTTCATTACACCTTGGGGTACTTATTGCTATACTGTTACGCCATTAGGTCTCATTAATGCCGGGGCCACCTATCAACGAACCGCCACAACTTTGTTACATGACATGATGCATAAAGAAGTGGAAGTTTACGTGGACAATATGATCGTCAAATCCAAGGACAGGGACGGTCACATCACCGCCCTGAGAAAATTCTTCACCCGATTACGCAAATACAACATGATATTAAACCCTCAAAAATGCAGTTTCGGGGTAACCTCTGGCAAATTACTATGTCATATCGTTAGCCAACGCGGTATCGAAGTCGATCCAGCCAAAATTAAGGCCATCACCGAGATGCAACCTCCTAAGACCGAAAAGGAAATAAGAGGTTTTCTCGGAAAAGTCCAATACGTCAGCAGGTTCATTTCAAAACTAACCATGGTGTGTGAACCGATCTTCAAGAAGCTGAAAATAGGGGAACGGTTACTATGGGACGACAAGTGTCAAGCAGCCTTTGATAGAATCAAAGAAATCTTGTCTTCACCGCCGGTCCTGATGCCACCTCAACACGGTTTGCCTCTGTCGCTGTACCTAACCACGACAGAGACAGCCATGGGGGCTATGCTAGCTCAAACGGTCAACTCCGAAGAACGAGCTATATACTACATCAGCAAAAAGTTTCTAGAGTACGAGTGTAAGTACACCATGCTCGAAAAGACGTGTTTAGCTTTGGTCTGGGCCACTAAGAAGCTCCGACATTACATGCTCAGCTATGAGGTACAAGTACTGTCAAGAATGGATCCGATCAAGTATCTCTTCGAAAAGCCCATTCTCAACGGCAGGATATCGAGGTGGACCCTGATGTTGGCAGAATTCGATCTAAAGTTCGTACCATTGAAAGCCATCAAAGGCCGAATAGTAGCCGAATTTCTCGCCGACAGTCCCATAACCGAGGAAGGGCACACCGACACTTTGTCCTTCCCGGATGAAGATATTTTCCATACTGACACCGAGATGTGGGATTTATACTTCGACGGGGCATCCAACTTCCGAGGATTTGGAGTCGGGATACTTCTAATCTCGCCGAGAGGGGAACATACTCTCGTATCCATCAAATTAGACTTTGACGTCACCAATAACGCTGCTGAGTATGAAGCATGTATCCACGGGCTACAAGCCGCCGCCGATTTAGGGGTCACAAACCTCCGAGTACACGGCGACTCATTTCTGGTCATTAACCAAGCGCTCCAAAAATGGAAAACCCGAAATGCTAATCTCGTGGCCTACCAGGCACGAGTAAGACATCTCGAGAAACAATTCCAAAAGGTAGAGTATATATACTTACCCCTGGAGGAAAATCAGTTCGCAGATGCACTCTCAAAATTGGCATCCTTACTAAACATTCCCGACCATGTGACCAGCATGCCAATCTGTGTTGAAAGACGGTCTAAGCCAGCATATATCCACAACATCGAAGATATTGAGATAGCTGATCCCGATCCATGGTACAAGGCTATCCAGGCATACTTGACGACCGGGGAATATCCACCCGGGGCCGACAATCGAGCCAAAAAGGCCTTACGTAGGCTAGCAACCCAGTTCATCCGTACCGACGACGGACAACTTTACAAAAAGACACCGCAGGGGGCTCTCCTTTTATGTGTTGATAAGGGTAACGCCGAGAAGGTCATGGCCGAAGTACATGACGGCGAGTGTGGTCCTCACATGAACGCCCAGATGCTAGTCCGGAAGATCATGAGACTCGGATACTACTGGAACAGCATGGAAACCGATTGTCAGCTTTACGTCAAACGTTGCCATAACTGCCAGATTTTCGCTAATGTGCAGCATATGCCGCCATCCCTGCTGTACACCATGACATCACCCTGGCCGTTTTCGACGTGGGCAATCGATATAATCGGAAAGATAAACCCCTCGGGAACCGGAGGACACTGCTTCATTTTGGTAGCAATCGACTATTTCACCAAATGGGTCGAAGCGGAATCCTACCGTATCCTCAACGCCAACCATGTTGCTAAATTTATCCAAAATAAGATAATATGCCGGTATAGGATCCCTCATGAATTCATCAGTGACCACGGGACCCACTTTCAAGCCGAAACGGCAGCCTTGTTAGCCAAGTACAAGATTCAAAGGCATACGTCTTCACCCTACCGACCTCAAACCAATGGAGCGGTGGAAGCGGCTAACAAAACCATTGTCACCATACTCAAAAAGATGGCTCACAATTATCGGGATTGGCCCGATAAGATACCATTTGCCCTTTGGGGATATCGAACCTCGATTCGTACTGCGATCGGGACAACACCGTATTACCTTACATACGGGATGGAAGCGGTCCAACCTGTCGAGTTAGAGGTACCGTCACTCAGAATCCTACTCGAAAGTCAAGTACCCGAAGCCGATTGGGTTCGAGCACGATATGACTCGCTAGTACTTTTAGACGAACGAAGATCTCGAGCCCTCAATAACATACAAATTTATCAAAAAAGAATCCAACGGGATTTCAATAAAAGGGTAAGGCCCAGGAATATCAAAGAAGAAGATTTGGTTCTCAAGTCTGTTCGAGATTTATTACCAGTAGACCCAAGGGGAAAATTCAAACCTAACTGGGCCGGACCATATTTGGTAAAGAAGATTCTATCATGCGGAGCGGTGATGCTAACAGATCTGGACGAGAATGAGTTTGTCAACCCAACTAACCTGGACCAGCTGAAACGTTATTACCCTTAAGCCCGTTTTTAATCAATGTCATTCGCAAAAGTTTATAAAAAACCTTTTCAAACTAAACCTTTAAAGACAAGTCAAAAGTTAGAATTACTTATTCTACTGTTATAAACATCTTGAACCAATAGTCTGGATTTATTTCGAAATTGCAAATTAAGTCTGAACTACGTTTGGTTTGATTCCGCTATTTGTGGATACGTAGGCAGCCCCTCAAAAGGGCACAACCACTGCAATCGAAAAAAAAAAACAGGAATTGTTTTTAATAAACTTCCTTTATTTATTTCAAAATAAATCAATCACAAAAAAAATCCAAAAAAACACACACACAAATAGTACTAATATTCAAATAATAAAAAAATCTAAGGCATTTTTCCCTTTCCTTTGTCCTTAGTTTCTTTTTCGGTCCACCGGCGTCGACGCGGAGGTGAACGCTCCCGAATCACCAAGGGAACCTCCTTAACCCGGGCTCGTTTCTTCGAACCTGACTCCCCGGTCACCTCGGTCGGCCCTAGCCGGGCCCTTACCCTCTCGGGTAACCGGTCCCGTGGCCCCAGTCTGTCTCGGAACGCTAGTTTTGGTCCAAGTCTTCTCTCCAAGTCGCTAGCACCGGTCTCTTTAGCTCGAGTCTTAGTTTTTGACTTAAAACCCGATTCCGGCCGGACAAGGGTAGTTGGAGTTTCTTCTTCGTCAAAGAACCATCTATTGTCTTTTACTGATTCTCTGCGGGCCAAGTCAAAAGCCTCACCAGTCTTCAAAGCTTTACGGGCCTCTTCGGATTCTTCAGAAGCCCACTTGCGATATGATTCAAAAACCCAAGCAGTTTGACAAGGGCGAGGTATAGTCCACATGACACAGGTAAACCAGCGTTGTAACCACGTGTCACACATAGCGTCCGTCAATTGGAGCGAAACGCTAATGATTGCTTCAGTTTCGGGGATCTGCGGGAACAAAGCCACAATTCCCATCTGAGTTAGCTGAACTTTATCTTAGTCTCGAAAATTCTGGGCCCACGCATGAAGCATCGCGGTCAAATGTTGAATACCCATAGCAGAAAGTTTTGTTTTGTCTTAAAAGTCTAAAGGGATTTTAAGATAGAAGGAAATATTTGGGTTGGAATATGAGAAGATTAAGGGCAAGAACTCTCTATTTATAATAGAGAAACCCCTTTTCCTAGTCACCCCTGGAATAGGAATTTTTATGATGTTCCCTACTTCATCTAGGCATACAGGCCTAACCAGAAGATTTTAGCAGTCTGCATCAGAATCCGATTAGGAATCAAGTCGTCCCAAGCATTCCTATTTTCAAATATTTTTCAAATTTTTCGGCATTTTCTAAATTTTCAAAAAAAAAAATCTTTCTCCAAAAATCAATCAGTCAAAAAATCATTTCGTTCCCCAGCGTGAGTCGGTATTTTATCTGAATATCACATGCAATTTACAGACAGATATCCCAGCTCCTGAAGAATTCTCTAGTGGAAAAGTACAAGCGAATTTTTTTTTGGATGTATATGTAAACAGGTACACCCGTAGCCTCCAATGTAGGCTCCCGCGTAATTATAAGATGGGATGTGTCTGTAAACAGACACACCCATAGCTCCCAAGGCAAACTCCCGCGCAATTCCAAGATGGGATGTGTCTGTAAACAGACACACCCAAGAATTTAAGAGAAAAGTCCCCGCGATATTATTAACATCTATCCAGGTATGGTTTCTATCTTATGGCTGGCGGGCCCTTCATGCAGGTCTAATGGACTCTAAACGACCAGATCGGAAGTCTGCAAGGTCTTAATCCTCGATTGACCTGGTAGCTACTCTGACTTTTGCCTTGTCCAAGCCTCAGTCAGAGTGGGGGCTCTGTAGACACCCACATTTTGACCGCCAGGTGTCTATAGTAGGTCCCACCAAACACCCGATGATGATAGGACGCGAACATGCTTTAATGGACTTGGATATGGGCTCAAAATCATGGATATTTGGTTTAGGCTTATTAAGGAGTACATATCTTACAAAACCGACCTCAAATCCAGGCCCAGTGGGTCGTTTCGAGTCAAATGAGACTAATTTGGGTCGATTCCGACACCAGGGGTAAACCCGTCTTTTAGCGACCGAGTCAAAACCCGGTCAAAAATATTCTCAAGACACGCGTGTCAGCCGTGACACCTCACGTGGCTTATTCGGTCTCCAATACCACAAAAAATCAGCTTCAAAAAAATATTAAACAAATCCGTTTAAGGATAGAATTCGATCTCAAGTAGGAATTCTATGCGAAAACCGAATCAGATACCGACCGAGCTCAAAATAATCGGCCAAACCCTCCCATTCAGCCGAAATTTCCTTGCTTCCTCCCCAAGTAACGGACTTCTCGTTCCTTTCAACTTCTTACATTTCCTATCCTAAGCGGTAGTTTCAATTCAACTACTTCTCCTAAGCCAAGGTCGGGAATACTCCTATAAATAGCCCCTTGCACAACACAAAATAGACACATCTATCACACATTGAACAGTTATCAATCATACACATACATCCTCGACATCTAGCAAAAATAATCCCGACATACGTCCGAAGGAGCACCAAAATACTGTCAAAATACCGACGAACCTGACCCACCATCCGGCTGAAACCCGTCACCTCACACATAAAAAACCGCACCATCCTAAACTCATCCACATCATCTCGACGCTCCCGTGCCTAAGCCACCGTCCGACAAGCCTTATATCTAGAAAGCAAAGCATGTAGGTTGAGGATGCAAAATCAAACCCGACTCTTCTCTTTTCTCTCCCTCTTTCTCGTTTCTCTCGTCCTTTTGCGTCGTGTCGTCGGTCGTATTTTAATATGGGTCGTTTGTCGCATATTTTTCATTATTCCTAATAATCGATACTATAAAAACTATTTTTACGTATAACGTTCTTAAAATACGATATCGATTCTCTAATCGAATATCGTATCTAACAAGAACTAAATTAATCAATTCTCGTTGATGCTAATAAAATCGTTACATCTTTTTAAACAAAATTCAATGATTTTAAACGCGGAGAGAATTAACATCTTTTTCGTTCAAATTCTTTTTTTCACTTTTTTGTTCAAAACAAACTTTTTTCAAAACGCCGAATTATGTGGAGTAAAGCGCCGAATTTTCGTACTTGTGTTGCTGATGCGTGGAAGGAGACGGTCTTTGGGACGCCTATGTTTCGGATTGTGAAGAAGTTGGGTAGTCTCAAAAGACCGTTGAAGATGCTGAATGCTGATTGCTTCTCGGATATTGAAAGTAGGTATAATCAGGCTGAGCTCAGGCTCGACCAATTACAGCAGCGTCTCAGGTCAGACTTGTCCGAGGAACTGATGCAGGAGGAGAGTGAGATGAACGAGGTGGTTAGGAATTTACAGGCTGCTAGGGCAGAATTTTGGAGTAAAAAATCTAAGCTAAAATGGGTCCGTGATGGGGATGTCAACTCGGCGTATTTTCACGGCCTCCTCCGAGGACGACGGGCTCACAACGCAATAGCTAAGATTTCAGATGCAGACGGCTTGGAATGTGATAATAAGCCCTCGATCGAGGATGCTTTCACGCGGTACTATCGTGGGCTACTCGGTGATTCACGGGTTGTTGAGGATATTGATTTTGACTTGATTAGACGGGGTCCCATTTGTTCACAGGAGCATAAACTGATTCTGGAGGCAATTGTGACACCGGATGAGATCAAGAGGGCGCTGTTTAGTATTTCTCGGGATAAATCGCCGGGACCGGATGGTTTCTCGAGTCAATTCTTTATTGATTCGTGGGACATTATTGGTGAGGAAATTGTGATGGCTATCCAGGATTTCTTTATCTCAGGTAAGCTTTTAAAACAGCTGAATTGTGCGAATATCGTTCTGATACCTAAGGTGAATAGGCCTCAAAATGTGAAAGAATTCTGGCCGATTGCTTGCTGTAATGTCTTGTACAAGTGCATTGCTAAAATTATTTGTGCGAGGATGGCTAAGATTTTGCCCCAGATAATATCTCCTACTCAAGGAGGTTTTATTGAAGGCCGGAGTATTGTGGAGAATGTGCTGATTTGTCAAGACTTGGTGCGTATGTATAAGAGAAGGAGAATTTCGCCAAGATGCCTGTTTAAAGTTGATATTCATAAGGCATATGATAGTGTTGAGTGGAAGTTTGTTGACCAGATGTTGAGAGCTTTGGACTTTCCTGACCACTTTCGTAGGTTGGTTATGGAATGTGTTGAGACCGTTTCTTACTCTCTTTGTGCTAATGGAGCGGAATCATGTTTCTCGATTGCGAGGGCCTATCAGGATTTGAGACCTCACGACTCGCTGGTTCCTTGGGCGCGACTAGTGTGGAGCGCGTGGAGTGTACCGAGACATAGCTTCATCTCGTGGCTAGTGTTTCGTGGGGCCCTTAATACGAGGAAGAAGCTGTTTAGGATCGGGGTTGCAGATTCGGATCGATGCTTTATCTGTGAACTGGAAGAAGAGAGTTTAGAACATCTTTTCTTTGGTTGCAGTTGGAGTTCTCGGGTGATGGGTCTGTTGAGCAATTGGGTGCGGAAACTACTCCCGTGCATCACGGGGATGGTCTGGGCTACGAAATTGCGGGGTTCGAAGTTGCAGTGTAATGTGCTTCGAGCGATGATCAATGCGACTATTTACCATATTTGGAGACAGAGGAATTCTTGCAGAATTGATGAAGTAGTGCGACATCCACGGGAGATAGTCAAATTGATCGTGTCGGATGTTAAGAATAGGATTTTGTGTAAGATTAAATACCCTGTAACTGCTAAGGATGCTAAATGGCTACATAATTTGATGTATTTTGTTCTTGTTGTTCCCTTTTTTTATATATATACTTACCCTTTACCAAAAAAAAAAAACTTTTTTCAAAACCTTTTCTAAAATCATTCCGACTATTCGATATCGATTTCATAATCGAATATCGAATACGACGAATATCAAAAATATGAATCGGGTATAAATTAATCCATATTTGTATGCAATTTATAAAAATTGACGGTTTTCGACAAATAAAAAAAACGGACAGACCGCAACGCGAGTCGCGCGCCTGTCAGGCGACTCTGATAAGTGTAGTTTGTAGTGCCTAATTGTTGTGTTTTAGTCCCATTTTCCTTGTGGAATCGCTCCTTGGGAGCGGTTTATGGGCTTCTTATGCTTCCTCTAGCTCGTTTCAGGTTCCCGAGACCATTCATGAAGAGTTGGAGCGATTCCGACTCAATACATACACTTTTTGGAGCCAACGAAGCGACGGAACGATCACTCGAGGCCTAGGAATCGACCCCGAGACCTTGGGACCCAATCCCGAGCCTCCGAGACCCGATCCCGAGTCCCGAGTCCCGAGCCTCCGAGACCCGATCCCGAGTCCCGAACCTCCGAGATCCGATCCCGAGTCCCGAGAGTCGATGAGAAACCCATGAGAAGCAAGGAGGGACCGAAAGAAGCTTAAAGGAGGCCTACAAGGCTCAACCGGAACCGGTTGAGGTGCACAAAAGAGAGGTGTTCTGTGAAGGGTCTATCCGGAACGGGATGAGCTTGCCGTCAGGGATGGGACCATCCATCCCGAACGGGATGAACTCATCCCGAATGGGATGAGCCCAGTTCAGCCCGCAATTCATTGTTTCATCTCCTTTCATTCTTGTACCCCTATATATACTTCCTTCTTGTAATCATATGATATTCTTCACCTCTCCTAAAACCCTAGACTACTTTAGGTTAGATTAGATTAGATTAGTGTAGATTAGTCGGTAATTAGTAGTTAATCATAGATTAGCCTTGTATTAAGGGAATTCTTCAAGTTCTTCACCAAGCTTGACAACCTTGGATGTTTGCTTTGGGTTTTCTTCATTAATGCAAGTTTTGTTCTTTCTCCTTCACTAGTTTGGTATACTCCTCTTCCTTTTACTCTTTTTCTTGTTTATTCATCCAAGTTTGAATCTTTAGTAGATTGTTTTGTTATTGTTCATAGTTTTCACTAGTTTGTTGATGTTTGTTTTGTTTCTTTGATGATTCCTCTTGTTAGTGTTAATCCTAGATTAGACATGTTAGAGTAGTGTTCTTGCTAGGGTTAGTAAGGTGATTAGGGTGTTAATTGGGTGATTAAGGGTTTTGTTGGAGTTGTTGGTGGAAGATTTGAGTTTCCTCTTGTTTGATGCACATCACATGTTTGTGGAATTGCTTGAATGACTAAGTATGTGCGAATGCTTGTTTTTCTTGCCTTTCTTTTGTGGGTGTTAGTTTGTTGTGGGTTCGGTCCCCTCACTAAGTTGTGAGAGCCCGGTGAGGACGATCCCTAGGCCGGTCTAAGTAGCGAGAGCCCGGATTCGACCTAGGACCATAGCGCGCTAGAACCCCGTTTGTCGTGTGTGTCACCGAGATGGGTTCTAGGTGGAACCTCTAGGTGAGTCTAAGTTGCGAGAGCCCGGACCAACCTAGATTACCCTACTACCTCCTTCGCTATAGTTCTTCCTCGACCATTCCGTTACCCCTTTGACCCTGACCTAATCCTAGCCCGTTTTCCTTAGTTGTTTCCTTAGCCATAGTCTTAGTCTAGTTTCTCCCCTTCTTATCATCCTAGTTTAGCTCGTTGACTTAGTCTAGTATTTAGGCGACCTTAGTCTAGACTTTATATTACCGTCCCCGTGGATTCGACCCGACTTACCCTATCTACCCTAGTTAGGTTAGCCGGTTATATTATTGACGGTTGGAACGTGACGAATCCCTTCCCATCAGCGGTGGCCTGGTTCGCCGGGTCTTCTTTTTTTCGTTTCCTCGCTTTTCTATTTTTTTATTCTTTTCGAATCTTACATAAAAAGCGACTTTCGCGACATACTTCGATAAACACTCTTTTTCGACTTCGGTCAACGCGTTTTAATCCATTACGTGTCATAAATCTTTTCTAAAAATCATGCATATTATTTATTTACGTCTTTATTCGATTTATTCAAACGTTACTAACTCGTTTTCTCGTGTTTGTAGCAATTTATTTCCGTCTTTTGTTTTATTAGACTAAAACGACTTCACATGCTAAAATAACTTTGACGTTATTAGTTTAACATGCATTAAATGACTTAGCAACCCATTTATTTATTTTTCTCACATGCTTAGGAAAATAATGTTTGCATATCATTCAACCGTCGAACTAACCCGTGTACACCAAAAATGAACAATATCTTAGTAAAGGCCGCTAAGTGCGGGCGGGGTTGGGTGTTCTTAGTGAACTTTCCAACACGTACCCTCACCCCTTACTCAGAACCATGGTTTCCGAATGTCCGAATCCATTGGCAACGAGAGTCATTCAATACACGATATCCGATAATGTCGGTATCAGTATCGTAATGCAAAGGGACGAGCCTAATAAACTCTGACATCGGAAATGGGCCGTATTTTGTATGCGGCCCACTACGACATAGAGTGGGCTCGAATGGTTTCGAATAACCACAAAATTCGGAGGCGACTCCTACTTCGATTTAAATTTCAATTTGACCATCTCATATGGAGATTCATTCGCCTCCCCAAACCCGTGCGTGGCCGCGTCGGGGTGGACCTATGTCATGTCCACACATATAAGTCCATAAGAATGACTAATATGTGACACTAACACAACCGAAGCTCGACCAAATCAACTTAAACTCGGAAACAACACGATAGAAATTTAAGTTCAATCAAAATGTTGGCACGAAGCAAGAACAAAGGCCCAATTAATCTGAACAACCTAACAAATCTGGACAAAAACCCGACCCTATCAAATCTGGTCCAAATTATGAATACAATATCGAAACTGGACCAAACCCACAACGCCTACTAAATTGAACTTCAAGTCGGAGACAAACAAAATCTTAGCCCAAACTTGACCTGGACATCAAAATTGGTTTCCAAAGTCACACACCGGCCCAAATGACAAAAGAAAAAGAAGTTGCTAACTATTCGTAGCCCAGTGAAACTCTGGGCCAAATCAAATTTCGACCCAACCTTAACCCTAACCACCCCACTTATATAAATATCGTCTCCCCCTGAAATTCCCCCCTAAAAACCCTAATCCCACCCGACTCACTATTAACCCTAACCCTATCCCTAATTTCACACTCAGTCTCACTCTTTTACTCACTGACTCTCTAATCCTCACTAAGGTCGTCTTCTGATCCTCAATCTACCTCTATGAAACCATGCGTTGAAAAGCAATTGTCAAAACAACGAACGTTGTTTGTCAGCCAAAGTTGTATGCTGTTTCCTGATCGATCGGCATTTATACTGCTTGATTAGGAAAATGGTCGATATTTGTCATCCACATTCCAGATCTACTTTATGTGCTCGGAAAAATGGTAATTTTTTTTAATAATTCTGAAATCTTAAGTTTGTCAGTTTTCCTCATCAATGATCCTCTTTTTTTTTCCTGTGATCTACATTTTTTGCATGCGTACCTCCTATCCGGAATACAATTCCAGATCTACATTGCTGTACACGAAAATGGTGAGTTCTTTTTTTTTTCTTCTGAAATCTTGATTATGTAGATATTTTCTCATTACTGATCCGTTTACTGTTCTGTGTTGCAGATTTTTTGCATGCATGGATCTTATCCGAAACCGAGGTCCAGATTAATTTTTTTGTACACGAACAATGGTGAGCCTTGTAACACCCCTGATTTTATGAATAAAATTAATTTAATATTTTATTCGTATTTTTATTTTGTTTACGATTTAACTCGTAATTCTTAAAATTATTATAAAACGAATTTATTGTTTAATCGTTTCAAACTTCTAAAATTCTATATGACTCGAAAACTCTTATATTTAAAACATATTTTTATTTCTGTTTTGACTCATTTTATACATTTAATTTAATCCTTATCGAAAGTCTATTTCGGCGATTTAAATTCTAAATTCTTTTATTTATTTATATTTAAGCTCGAATTTTTATTTTCGGCTCGAAGTTAATTTATTTTAAGTTTTGTCAAAATATTTATTACCTTCCCTCGAGAAATCAATTTAATTCACTTCATCGAAAATTTATTATTTATCGGGAGATACTATTTCATCGTCTAATTATTTATTTCTAATAATTTCGTCTCAAATATTTGATTTAGTCATTTTATTTTTCGGTCCGATTATTTATTAATTTTATTAACTCGATTTTAATTCGATTAGTGGATTAGTCAACCTATCATTACGAAATTCGTCTTCTACCCGATTCATTTAACCAATCCGTGTTTTTCCTTTTCTACTCTCTTTATTTGTGAGCTGTTTCAGCCCTTTTCTTTTGTCTCCCTCCACCATTTCCCACTTGTTATTATCATACATTCATCCTCCTTTTTACGTTGCCTTGGTTCTCTCCCTCTGCCCTTCATATGAACCCACCGCTTCATCTTTCACTCCCCTTTAATCAGCCATCCTCCACCTTTCCGTTCCTCCTTTTCATCTCATCTGACTCCTTCTTTTCTTCCTCACTTCCCTCCAGCCATCACCATCTCCATCATCATCCTCGTGCCTGTAGGGTTACAACTCTTAAACCCAAGGACCTGTTACGAGTATTAACCGAAAAAACAAAAGTAGAGGGATAACAATTATACCTTATTTGCAGCGGAATAGCGTATTAATAAGAAATATAATAAACCCAGAAATATATATAATCTCCACGGACAGAATAAATAATTCCCAGGGACAGAATAAATAATCTCCACGGACAGAATAAAGCACCCCAAACGTGATGCCTCCTTTGGTATCCACACGGGTACGGAACTGCGACGTATATGCTAGTATAAGGGTATGTGAGACCGTCTCACAACTTCTCTCTAGATCTCTCATATAACTCTTTATAAGAAGAATACTTCGTATATATATTATGAGATACTCTTAATATATTATCTTGGTTCATCATATCTTGGTTCATCATATGAACCTCCTTATATAGGAGATGAGATGGTAGAATTAGGTTATTTTCATAACTCTAATTACCATAATTAGATTATTAGTATAACTCTAATTACCATAACCTCGCAACGCAACTGGGTCAATATTACTACTGACCCGATATGTATTTAATATATCGATATATATTAATAATATCCCGTACACATTGTGTGTGACCCAATGGGCCCACTTAAGACTACCAGACACGTAACCTATTTACATGTCAACCCGACATCGACCTCTAGCAAGGCATATCGGATACATAGACTTAAGCGGGTTAATCCGTAGGACAGTGGACATAACTCCTTCAGTCTCCCACTTGTACATGTCCTCTCAAGAACGACGTTAAGTCTCTTTGCTACTATTGTCTCCAATTGAGAATGAGGTAAGAAGAAGTGTCATCCTCACATGTCTCAATCTTTTACTCGAATATTTGAGTTGACTTGTTAAAAGAGCAGATAGATGACAATCATCCTATCTGAGCGCGGCCACGCATTTGCACAAGTCACACTCTTCGAGTGACCAAGAAACAATAAATTCCTGACTCGAGACAAAATAATTACATCATCCAAATAGACTTCCAAGACTAAGTCACGTACCTAGTGATCTATTTCATCAATGTAAATTATTTAGGGACATAACTCGGTTACATTAACCAAATGACAATATGTCATACATATATCAATTATCGAAATAACTCCCACTAAACCAAACACCTCTGAAAGTACTAAGACCACTCGCCCATGCATCATATACCAATCATAACAATATGATTTTTATGTAGAGGAGGTTTCGGGACATACAACATTTGTATCGGTTATTTACAAGCATATGACCAATCTACCTTCTCTCAATTGAGGCAAACTGTTAGTTTCATAAGCAACAAATTGCTTCATAAACTTTAAAGTTGAGTGCGTGTTTGATTCGTAACCAAACGTCTATTTGCTTCAAAAGTAATAGAACACTAGCTTTAGTTATAATACTAGTCACAAAGTTGTCATTTGGAACCGTTCCAACACACAACTTTCATCCAAGACAAAATATACTGAGAGTACAATCTCATGTCATCTTTGTCCATTTGGAAATATGAATCGTTGTAACTTGTTTACAACAATTCGCTTATCACATCATGCGCATCTCTTAAATAATTCCCTTTTTGCTTCTTAAGCGCAAAGGAACAATTCTTAGATAGCATTCTAGTGACACTCACTAGATTAGTATCTACTCGTCACATGAGCACACAATAAACAACTTTCTTGCCAAGTCTCGGGACTAAAGCAACCAAATGTCATTTAGTTAGAGAAGTATGGCATTTACATACCAAATCATAACGATAAATGCACTCCCACTAGCCTCTTGTACACACTCTGTCTCGCTTCGTCTCAAAGGAAAACAAACATCTTTGAATTACCACATTAAGAACGAAGATACTACTCCATAATACTTCCTCCAATCAAATTGGATCATTCACATTTGTCTAGCAATTTTGATAATATGAAATTCATACGATATGTCGCACACACATCATATTGCATCTCTTTCAAGAAATGTATTTTACACATATATGTCCAAAACTCATCAAATGAGTGATGACAATAAAAATGCTAAATCAATCTTAATAGACTTAAGCATAATGTTGTAAAAAGGTTTTTCCATAGTCATTACTATGAGATCAATCCTTAACTACCAATTATGCTCCATAGATACTCTTATATCAATCCACATCATCTTTATATTGAAGACTATTCTTCACTATAAGACCCATTTAACCAAAGTCTATACCTGGTAGTTATGGTATATAGAATCTATTAGATTTTATGTGACTTTTGGTGTCTTTGCCCATTATTGTTTCATTATAGGTCAAACCTATGTAGGGTAATATTTTACAGGTAGGATGATCATGACTTTTCATGGATGCATCAATATCCTCTTCAACAGTTGTAGAGAACACCTGTTAATCTTGAACAATTAAAGGTCGATTCTACTCCCACTGTTTCTATTAGAAATCACATATTTTTAAAAGAAACATACCACTCCATGTAACAAAACAGTTTTGTTATTTGGATGGTTGGTAGAATTAACATAATACCCCTAATAAAACACATGCCATAATTGACTCTAAATTCTAGAAAATAATTTTCTTTAAACTTGACTTGATAATTAAGAAAAGACTTTTAAGAACATTTTCAATCCATATCTCATATGGTGTCTATTCTTCGACTTACATGGACAATCTCATCAACATTGTACAAAGACTTTTATAGTACATAACTTTCTAAACAATCAATAAAATCTGCATAACTCATCATAGACCAAATCATATCAAATATGGTTCGATGTAGTTTGAAACACTTTTCACTACTTCTAAGATGATCACAATCTTTTAGTTCAATTCCTCCCTATTTCAATCATATCGAACGACTCGTATCAACTTATCAAGTTGATCTTGTACTTTTATCTGAATTTCCTTGAACAATTCAAAGCATTCAGTTTCAAAATTCATCAAATGAACAAAACCATACATGTTACCCATTTTTGCAACACTACTACTTAAACTCACACGTATCTGTATATGTGTGATCCAACAAGTCTAAGTACCCTCCCATTACAAATAATAGGAGTCACTTCTAATGTCATTTATCCATCTTAACAAGATCCATTTACCTCAATTGTTCCTTATCAATAAGGTTTATAATTTCATCATTATGAAACTATTCTTATGTTTCTTGTCTTATGGATTAAGAACAATGTCATAATAGGTAAAACTTGAGTCGAGGGACTTGAACCTTTTGGTCGTTATGTTACAAATAAAACATTCACTACTAGGAATGTAGAGTCCAACAGTCATGTTAGCCTTATTATTGTACTTCATATTCTTGCAAGATATAGAGCAACAATTGTTCTACTTTTATTAAAACTTTTCATGCCAATACATGAAACAGAATCAATATTCTTGCTTATGACTAGTACAAGAATAACAATTATTCAATTCCAGTAGTCAGCTTTATGGTAAAATTAAGTGATTTTCCTTTTATATATGAAACAACAACATTTGTCCATTTCAATCATAAAACACTTCACTTATATACCATTATTCCACCCTCTTCGAGCCATCACATCCACAAAGTAATAGTTGCATTTGGTATCTTATACCAAAACAGTAGAATGAAAGTAACAATTACTTTAGTAACATACACACCAAAAGTCATACTTCAATTGATTTGCAGAT
Source organism: Agrostemma githago (assembly GCA_958450325.1). Lineage (NCBI taxonomy): Eukaryota > Viridiplantae > Streptophyta > Magnoliopsida > Caryophyllales > Caryophyllaceae > Agrostemma > Agrostemma githago. Next base: position 21,704,100 of record OY288255.1, on the reverse strand, counting down.
TTTCTAGACACTTCTAGAAACTATCTACCAATGTCTTATATTTGTCATTACATTAATGACTAATAAAATCGTACCTAATCTAAATTTGGCAACAAGTTTGGGTATGACAACGATTGTCCTTCCCTTACTTTAACCAATGTCTTAGATTCATTAATCATTATCTCAAGCAATTTTCTTAATGAACTCATAGAACATTAGTATTATTTGCTTTCTTGATACAATGTTCAATCGTCTTTTAACATCTCATGCTAAAAGGTGAGAAATTTTATTAAGTCACATGTTTATTATATTCATAATAAAGTGACCTAAACTTAGGACTAATTGAAACGATTTCAGTTCCTAATTCTTTAGAAAGAAGCATCCAAAATTTCCTGATTATCAATATAATCACGTCATCGTATGACAAATGGATTAATTAGATCATCTTCAATATTTTCTCACTTAATGGGAACTGTTCCCTTTTATTGAAACAATTGATTTTAGTACTTATAATTCATGACTCTAATACAGTCCATACTGTACATTAGCATTGGTAATAATCTATCGAAATTATCCTTCACAAGGACAAAATCCGTATCTCTAATTTTGAGAACAATTCTCAAGATACCAATCGACGAGGTTGAACAATTCAAACTCATCTTTAATAAATGTGATAACGGTAACTAAATTACAACTACATGTATATGCAAAGTAAAACGATAATTAATATTAATAATCATAAATAATTTTAAGAAAAAATCATGCAAACTACCCTCAAATTCACATAATATTCCAAGATCCTAAACCTTTTGTCACTCAAGTGAACTTGGGCTCACTGCTCAAGTTCCAAAAGTAAAGGTAGACAACAACATTGTCAATTACAACAATATGTAATTCTTGGTTTGTCGGAATTACTCATCATATGACACCAACTATTTGCCTCATAGCCCAAGTCCGACTTGATAGCAATGTTAAGCAAACCAGACTGAACCTGTAGGTAACCGTTACCCACCTATTCAGTCCACACACATCGGCAAAGCACCGCTTAGGCAGTCACTTCAACTAATGGTATGAAATTGTTGTAGTGGTCAATTATGGAAAGGCAATACTTAATATTTGTGCGAGGGATATTAAATGCATATGGGTTCTAATCATGTTGCTAGGTCAACTTACAAGGCAACCTAAGTACACAAGTCACAAGTCTCAAACAATAAAAAAAAAAATCATGCATCATATGACATAATAATTCAATTGTTACTAGTAATTTGTGTGCAAAACAAGTTAGGAGATCCCATATTTAGATTCATAATCATATTAACAATTCATAATTGCTATTTGGTTTGAACAATTTCACCAATATCTTTCAATTTTTCAAACTACGAGAAAACCACCCGGAAAAATTGAACGGATATACAAAACTCGATTCACAATCGATCTGCAACTTATAATTGTCATATAAATGAACAATTCATCATAATCAAATAAGACTCGAGAAACTCTTTTTCCGATCTATCTTGTGATAACATGATAATTAAAATGCATACAATTATTTAGCCAATTTAGAAAACTAATTTTTCATTGATTCAGAAAAATAAAAGTATAATCCATGTTTGATTCATAATCAACACATAAGCGCAAGAAAATGACTTTTCTTAAAAGCGTCACCCGACCTGACACCATGTCGTCCGAGTAAATATTGTGTCGTCTTGTTCAAACCTTTGTCACCCGGGTCATCCCGTTCCAACCGGGACACACCCGTGCCTACCGAGTCATACTCGTGCCAACCGAGTCACACCCGTTCCGACCGAGTCACACTCGTGTCGACCGGGTTGACCATGTTTCGTTCCGTCTCCACCATAATTAAAACGGGTCTTGTCCTAATCTTATTAGGACTCATCGTCAACATTAAATTCTAATAATTTTACGTTCTCAATTTCAATCGAGTCTTGACTAATCTAATTAATCTCATCGTCAACAAGGAAATTTGAGATTATAGTGGGTCAATTTAGGGCAAAATTAAATTAAATGTAATTAACATTAGATCTTAAATTAATTTTACGAGTCAATATCCGAATTTAACTATTTAAACTCGTAAAATAAGACAAACCCTAAACTTGAACGAAAAACAACCAAATGGACATAATACCTCACATGAGCCGTCATAGAACACTCATGACAATCAAATAAGCAATCATTATATACTAATATATTCTAGCTTATGGCAAAGAGGTAGAGATTAAAAACTGTACAAGTGAATCAAATATTCACGCCAAACATGAGCACATGCACGGATTATAATCAATCTTCTAAACTCATTCTCTACCTACTACACGCCCTCTCATAACTATGACAAAACGACTGGAATAAGTAGGCACATTAAGCAGTTCACGGAGAACGGATATATAATCAAATTAATACGCAGTAGAATCCCTCATAACCAATTATGAGACAAAGATTCAGGCCGATTTGATTAATACTACATAACAGAGGCTCTGATACCACTGTAGGGTTACAACCCTTAAACCCAAGGAACTGTTACGAGTATTAACCGAAAAGACAAAAGTAGAGGGATAACAATTATACCTTATTTGCAGCGGAACAGCGTATTAATAAGAAATATAATAAACCCAAAAATATATATAATCTCCACGGACAGAATAAATAATTCCCACGGACAGAATAAATAATCTCCACGGACAGAATAAAGCACCCCAAACGTGATGCCTCCTTTGGAATCCACACGGGTACGGAACTACAACGTATATGCTAGTATAAGGGTATGTGAGACCGTCTCACAACTTCTCTCTAGGTCTCTCATATAACTCTTTATAAGAAGAATACTTCGTATATATATTATGAGATACTCTTAATATATTATTTTGGTTCATCATATGAACCTCCTTATATAGGAGATGAAAAGGTAGAATTAGGTTATTTTCATAACTCTAATTACCATAATTAGATTATTAGTATAACTCTAATTACCATAACCTCGCAACGCAGCTGGGTCAATATTACTACTGACCCGATATGTATTTAATATATCGATATATATTAATAATATCCCGTACACATTGTGTGTGACCCAATGGGCCCACTTAAGACTACCAGACACGTAAACTATTTACATGTCAACCCGACATCGACCTCTAGCAAGGCATATCGGATACATAGACTTAAGCGGGTTAATCCGTAGGACAGTGGACATAACTCCTTCAGTGCCCTGTTTCCTCCTCCCTTATTATGGGACACTTTTACGTTGTTGCTGTCATGGATGTCGCAAATCGAGTCCATGTTTCTCCTCCTCTGTTCTCTATACTTCGCTGTTGTAGCTATTGATCAAGGTACATACTTTCTCGCTTCTTCTTCTTCTTCTTCTTCGATTTTGTGGCTGATCGTGCTACTGCTTTACTTCATTTTGTCGCTGTTGTACGTTTCGCATCATGCCGTTTTCGTCATCATTGTCCTGCTGTTTTTGTTCCGCTGCTGCTGTTATATTTTTGTTGGCTCGTCTCACCTTCCCTTCCTTCTTCCTCTGATTTCTCCGTTTTCCTTCCCTTTTTCCCGTCCTCATTTGTCGATCTTGTTGCTGTTAATGGTTGCTATTATTACTGCCCGCTTCTCCTTCTTTTTCTTCTGCTTCGTCATGACTTCGCTGCTATTACTGTGATTTTCGAGTCGATTCGTCGTCGTAGTTTGCTACTGTCGTCATTTTAGTGTTGCTACTGTCTTTTTACTTTCTTCTTCTCCTTCTTCCTAGTCTTTTCTTCTTTTTCTTACACTAATCTGTCACCGCTATTGCTGTTTCTCGTTGCTGCTGCTGTTACTGCACGATTGCTGCTATTTGCTCGGTTCCGATGTTGTTTTGCGATGTCGTCATGTGTTTCGTTGCTGTCGTTTGTTATGTGTCGCTGCTGCTACGCTGATTCTGCTGCTGTTTGCTTCGGTGCTGTTACGTTGCTACTGTTTGTTGCACAAAACAGTCGTTCCTCCTTCTTTTCGTTCTACAAATCAATCCTAATTCGACCTTTATTCGTTCCGATCTCGAGGGTAATTTATTTACTCTTATCCTCGTCACGTTTTCCCTCTTTTATTTACTTTTATTGTGGTTTACTTACAATATGTTCAATTTTGTCGTAGGCTATCGTGCTAGTTCCGATGAAGACGGTTGTTATAATTGACTCGGATCTCGATGAAGGTAACTTTAGGACGTTACTCGATTTTATATCGTATGTTTGAGTAGTAGTATGTAGTGAATATTTTAACTTCGGTTTTCTAATTTTAGGTATATATTATGGCTAATTATATTAATTTTAAATCGTACGCCTTATCAATAATTTTTACGACCTTCGATATCGTTTTATAAATCGTTAGTAATTTAATTATTTACGATTGTTATAATATTTTGTTGGTTATCGTGACACTAGTAACTAAATAATGTCGATTTCATATTTTTGTCATATTTTGTTAATTTATAATTTTAACTCAAAATCGTATTTTTATATTTTAATCGAAATTTGTATACTTGTTAATAAATTAACTTTCGTTTTACGATTTATTCTAATAAATGAGAAAATAGGCGATTTTGTTTTAATTATATTTTTAGTCGGGACTAGTTTCACTAATCGTTTCCTGTTTGTTTCCGATTGACTATTTTTATTAAAAGCTGTATTATTTATTAATAAAAACTATCTGTTAAAAATAATTTGAATTCTTAGTAAATTCATTTCATTTATAAAGTTCGTCGACTCAATTAATTTTGATATCATTTTCTTAAAACATCTCTTTCAAAAATTTATAGTTTTAACTCGATTTCCTAGTTATTTATAAAATACTATATATTGACTTATTATATTTTATTTATATTTTGAGTAACGAATTTAGAAATATATTAAAGTTACGATAACGACGATAATAATAAAATGTTAATTTCGTTAGAAATGTTATTTTTATAGATTTCACTAATTAATAACTTGCGTAGTTTCTATAAGAATATTTCTATTTTTAGTAAGTTTCTAAAATTAGTAAGTTTCTATTTATAGAAAGTTTCTCTTTTAATATAAAATGTTTATTCATTTTTTCTCATATTATTTATATTGATTATGTCTGTTGTATATATCGATATTGACTGTTTTGGAGTTATGGAATAAGGACAAGTGTAGGTTTAGAGTAATATATATTCTGGGATTTACGTTTTTGTCATCAACTATAAGTATGGTGTGTCTTTATGGGGCACAGTGGTTGTTGAATCGAGCATATATGGTGTTCAGGAGTGTGTGTACATTTTGACCTTAAACTCGTGCCTCGCAGTGTAAGACGCCGTTGGGTTGAACTGAGTATTTATGGTGCTCGGGAGGGGTGTGCATATTATCTTAAACTAGGGCCACACATTTATAAGTCGCCGTCCTATTATGGTTGAGTAGCCTAGTTAGAGATCGAGGTTTGATTTGTTTAAACTAAGTTCTCGAAGCTAGTTTTTAGTATTCTCCTAGTGAAAGTCTAGCCGTCGACACTAATACTATCCATAACGCCATTTTGAATATTTTTGTTATCGATACAATTTGGTTTGCAGGTTGGCAAATATTTGAAGCTTTTTTCTGAAAACTTGTTCCGATGTTATTGTTCCAATATTTTAAGTTTTCTCCGAAAGCTTATTTTTTATTATATCATTTAATGTTTTCCATTTTAAGTATTTTGATATAATAATACTATTATTTTTTCCATATGATATAATTTGGCTGGGAGAAGGTCTGAGTTACTCCCCACGGACGTGGCTGTTATGTTTATAACATGACAGGTATTTGCTGCTGGTTTTTGGGTGTGAGCTAGCGAGTAGCGTGAATCATACTCTTTCTTTATTAATGTAATTTATGGATTTGTTTAACCCGTTAGGAGAATTTTTCTTTTAGCCCTTTTGTAAAAAGAGACCTTTGTTTGACTTACCATTTCTTTTAATAAGATATAGTTTATCAGTGTGTTTTAATCCCAACTCTACAGTGTTTCCGCCACTGTATTGCGTTAGATTTTCTAGGGGATTACAAGCCTCCCCCCTCATTATTTTTTTTTCTTGTTAAATTTCGAAATCTTGACTGTACAAATTTTCTCATCACTTATATGTTTCTCCTGTATTGTGCAGATTACTGTGTCTTATTTGCAAATACGTAAAGAATATATGGAGTATACACAAAAATGGGGGTTTAAGGTACCTAACTTACTATTATTAATCTGTTTTTTAAAGATGAAACACCGCCTCATTCTGAAGGTATAACATTCACTTTTCACTTCCCTACATCTCTAATATCTTCTATATTTTTTTAATTGCATGCATAGTAAAAAGGAAAAATATAATATCTTAAATTTCTAACATCATGAATATTTTCACATATTGTAATTCTATATTGTGTGTCTATTCACAAATCTAACCTAAAAAAACCGCGTCATTTTTTTCCCATCGTACTATGTTTGTTCTTAAATCTGACCTTTTCTTTTTTATATAAATCTGTGATATGAAGATTTATTGTACCCAATTGCATGCATGTTTGAAGAAATTATTAGATCTTGTAATTTGAAGTGTAGCATGCTGAAGATCCATAGATTTCATGATATATACTTTTGTTTTTATTACCAAAAAATGATCTATGTAGCAAGTCTGTATACTAATCAATGTATATGAAAAATTATAAGGCACACAGTGACATGAAAATTGCCATTCTAATACCTATGTTTGTTCCTAATAGCATGCATAGTAAAAAGAAATAGTCAGTTCTGAAATTTCTAATAGTCTGTAAATTTCATACACTTGAATTCTAAATGACGTGTTTATTCCCAAATCTGAGTTAAAACAGAGCAAAAAGAAACAATGTGTTTTTTAAAATGTAAATCGATTATTACAAATTATAATGTAAGCTGATATAGTTCAGTAACCCAATTTTCTTAACGAAAAATTAGCTTCTATACTACGTTTAAATAACTGCTATTTTTTGGTCGATTGTGTACCTCACAAATTATGAATTACTAATAATTTTCTGCTGATGGATATTGTTTGACACTAATAGTAGGCTCCTTTTCAATATAAATTTTACACCTACCCTTTTTAAATATAAATCTTAAATCTTAGAGTCAAATAGGTCACAACTTTTCTTTGTGTTAAATACTGCAGATTTGCAGATTATCATTTTTATTTACTGTGGTTGCAATGTAAACTTCAAAACTTGCTTCAATTGAATCATAGTCCTACTTTTACAAAAGGCAGGAAAATTCCTTACTGTACAACTCACAACTATAAATTTGATGATTAAGAATTCTAACGCACAGGAAAAAATGCATATTATCACTTATTAATTTAACACTTAGGTTAAATAGAAGACCAAAAATTAGATTAATGTCTGTATAGGCAGATTCTTTGAAGATATAAAGAGTATACTCTGTGTTTTATTTTTAATGTGAATGTTAATTTTGTATATTATATTGGAAAAGAGAACATAATTCCTGCAGCAATAATTCTCTTAAGTAACTATCACCGGTAACTGCTAAGTCTCATAATTCTTAAACATACTGTGGATCTAAGTAATTCTATTTAGGCAGATTTGAGAAATTTAACCTCCAGAAAATGTCAATTGTATTCCTATTTAGGCAGAAAACCTCAAAATCACAGTAAAAATGAAGTAATTGTTGATATAGAAATAAACAAAACAGTAATCACTTATAATTTTTTTTTAAACACTCAAATGATAGACATGTACAGAATACAAAGACTAAGTTACCTTTTCCATGTTTTTGTGTCAAAAACTTTAGATTTGCAGATTATCATTCTCATATACTCTAGATATTACAGTATAATCCTCACAAAAAAGTAGAGAAAACAATTACATGTTCTTGCAAACATAAGATGAAAATAATATGAAATAGAGCAACACATACGTTCTGTCCTGCAGCGATTTGTAGCATCCCTTGTGCTTCTGCTGCTGTTTCTTGTTGAACATAGATTATCCATCAAAGATTCTATAATAGCACGATATAAGAATGTTTTCTTTGGTTAATTGAAGAAGCTTTTAGTATCAATTAATTGATATTTTGGTAGATTGAACACATTCTGTAACAGCCCTAAATTTTCGCGACCAAAATAAAAGAATAAAATAGGAAAATTTAAAGTCGTTACACCGCATTTAGCTAACAAGGCCAAATGCAAGCCAAAAGAATAGTATAAAAATTAAAAGAAATATAAATCCGGTAAATAATTAAATGAAAACGTTGCAGCGGAAGACTTTAGTCCCACAAAATCCAAAACAGTTTAAAACAACTTCAACCCAAAAAAAATTTCAACATAAATATAAATAGTTTGGAGGTAAACGTTAAATAATAAAATCCTTCCTCGCTCAGCATCCCGAACCAAATGCACCCATGCAGCATATTAATTGTACTTATCAACTGTACCCAAAACAAAAATAGGTATAGGTTCCAGTGGGGGAACGACCCAAAACAAAAGGACGTCAGCAAAGCTGAGTAAAATATATTATATTGAAAACGTAAAACAATAATTATAATTTGTAGTAAACTGAAATCAGAGTTAAATATCATTGTCTCAATACCAAACCAAAAGTACTGTGAAAACAATAGTCGAAATCAAAACCAAAATATATTGTTTCCACCTGTGTGACAAGGTCCTACCCTTTTTGCACGATCTAGAGGTACCACCTATGCTTAGCTAGACTTACTATAGTGCGCACTACTCACATTTGGGCAGTCAGTAGGATGAGAATGCCAAAGGAGGAAGTCTAACTACCTAGCAAGTTGGGGCCGGAAATCCCACTTAACACAACTCGGCCCAGGAGTTCAGTTTCGGGACGAAATCCCAGGGACGTCTCAGACGCACCTTAACCTCATAGACCAACAGAGCTCCCAGAGTCTGTTATAAGCACCAAAGATTGTACCAAAATAATACCAATACGTGACGTGTGTCACAAAGTTCCGATATCCAAAATATTACAAGAGTATCGTAAAAATTCACAATTGACAAAATAATTATAAAACCGTTTGAAAAATATAATTTAAACCGAACATGCTCTTTACTTAAAGGTGAAAAGGTCAAAACGTCCTTACCTCTAAAGACGGACAAAACCCAGCTATTATTAGTCCAAAAACTCTTTCTCCTCGAACCCACAAGCTACAATAATATAAACTGGTTCAATTATTTAAACTAAATAATGTTAAGCCGACCTGAACATCCATATCGACCTACTACTATAACACGTCCGAATTCTCGTCTCATAATTAACCCACCTAATTTATATATAACTGTCTTTAATTAACGTAAATAGACCTATCCTAGGAGAGAAGAAAAATCTAAATTACTAATCGTCTTATAATTTCCCACAGTCACCTTGTTCAACCATCAACCTAATCATGCAACATTCTTGCCTTATTAATTCCCAGCCTAACTAAGAGCTTAGTCACCATCAACCGAAAGTTTACATACACTAACCAGTAGATACAAAGTTTATTCATAAATTAACGCATCAACATCCTAAATCTAGAGCTGAAAGACAATCTAAAATCGAAAACAGAGTATTAATGCCCTCAATACGACGATCCAAAATAACACTGCATTGTCGACCCTCCTTTCCACCACAAATCGATTACCACAAACGACAATAGGACAATAGGATTACCACAAATGATATTTACACCACATCCTTATATTTTGAACTTAATTAATTAAACCATATTAAAAAAACGAATAGAGACTTTAAAAAATTTGACACTTACAATTTATAAAATCGGGTAGAGAAATGAGGGGCAATTGAACTTCTGATCGAGGCTTCGAAGAAGGGGGTACGATGCAGGTGAAGATGTGAGAAAGGGTGAAAGAGGCGCAGTGCGGCAAAAGGTAGATCCGATAATGTCGGTATCGGTATCATAATGCAAAGGGACGAGCCCAATAAACTCTGACATCGGAAATGGGCCGTATTTTGTATACGGCCCACTACGACATAGAGTGGGCTCGAATGGTTTCGAATAACCACAAAATTCGGTGGCGACTCCTACTTCGATTTAAATTTCAATTTGACCATCTCATATGGAGATTCATTCGCCTCCCCAAACCCGCGTGGCCTCGTCGGGGTGGACCTATATATGTCATATCCACAACATGAATAATATTTTTCACTATTAAATTAATTGGTATGTTAACTTACTTAAATTAATTAAGTGTATTTTAGTTATATATAGTTGCCATTATTTTTCTGAGACTACTATAATAGAATCGTCTTATGAGTCGAACATAATATTTTAGAAACAAGTAAGTTCACTTCGGACCTTCTAATGAAGGTGTGAGGCCAGGGACTACCTATTCCGAAGTAATGAAAATGACACACAAGTCGAGTTTACTATTATCATCACAACTATGTTAAACGACCTTATTTGATTTATTTTTGATATTAGTATAATCATATGTAGCTTCGAGATTATTTAAGTGACTTATTAATCAAGTTTATTAGCCAAATCCCGGCCTACAAATAGGGATAACCCGTAAGGAGACCTTTTGTTTGACTACGTGCTACTTGGCTATTGTTACTTCGTATCTAATTACAAGAGGATAGAGGAATTTTCTATGGAATTCGAGTTGGATAACACATAATGTTTTCAAAATATATTTCAAAAGATTGTATATTTTATTGGGCATTTTTAGGACTTTATTCGAAATCTCATTGAGGGGGAAAGCAGGTTGTCTCTATTGTGTACGAGGTAACTTGGAAGAATAGTGCTTAGCTTAACCGTATAAAACCGTCCGTAGCGTACGAAGGGTCTTTGGCTGTGCTGACATTGACTCGAGAGTAGGCGGGAGTATGGCCATACGTTAGGTGGGGACCTGATCAGTCCCGTACGCGTTAGGTGGATCGCACCCGGGTTTCCGTGAGTCGACGATTGGAGCATGGCTGCGGGGATAACCAGCCGGGTGGTGAGTAGTCCATGGTGCGGGTAACAAACCCACGTACCGGCATTCAACCCTGGAGATGAGAGGACGAATTTTGTTTTAAACGTGTTTATGTCACCATGGTAAACAGGGGTAATAATGTAAGCCCCCTGGTATCGGTGTGATTGGCGGTATATTATTATTGTACAAGTATCAAATATGAAAGTTATTCGGAATTTGTACAATAATTGGCCGGTATATCGTGATAAAACTTTTCTAAAATAATACGACACTTAAAACATTTCTTACGATTTCTAAAATTATGTGTTATCGGTTGTGCGTTTATGTACTATTATTTGATCTATGTTTGATTTAATATTTTATTTATATTAAATTTTGATAATTTACCCACCTGACGATTTGTTTTTCTTTGAAATTCTTTTAAAAATATTTTAATCGTCAGATTAAGGGAGACTGACCATTCCTCAGACGGGCAAGGTTGGAGATAACTCAAGATGGGACTCAAATGTATTTCTATTTCTTCATAAATTGCTACAATTAAATGTAATATTTAAGTACTTTCATAATTATTGTAAAGTAATCGAATTAGTTGAGAATAGTAATGACTCGGATATGTATCATGTCTTCCGCTGTTTTCTATTATAGACTTATTTATAAAGTCGGGAAAATCCGGTTTGTTACAAGTTTAGTGGGTAATGTCTAATATATCGTAAGATAGTGTAACAATACAAGAGGGGGTTATATATAGGGTTACAAGAACAAAGGAGAAGAAAGAAAGCATTTGCGGGTTGCAGCTTGGCCTTCCCGGCCGGGAAGAGGTGGTCCCGGCCGGGAAGTGGTCGGTCCCGGCCGGGAAGAGGTCATCCCGGTCGGAAAGGACCCAACACAGTAGTATCTTCAATGGCAACCTCCTTCCCGGTCGGGAAGGCATTATCCCGCCCGGGAAGGACCTTGTAGGCCTCCATTATGATCTTTTTGGTCCCACCTTGCTTCTCATGGGCTTCCCATCGATTCTCGGGACACGGGATCGAATCCAAGGCACCGAGTGATCGTTCCTTCACTTCGTTGGCTCCAAAAAGTGTATGAAACGAGTGGGAATCGTTCCAAATCTTCGTGAATGGTCTCGGGAACCTGAAACGAAAGAGAGGAAGCATAAGTAGCCCATAAACCGCTCCCAAGGAGCGATTCCACAAGGAAAATGGGACCAAAATACAACAAAATAGGCACTACAAACTACACTTATCAACTCCCCCACACTTAACCCTTACTCGCCCTCGAGTAAGCACATGCTAACTACTAAACTAGCCGAGTGGGTATTAGCGCACCCTACGCCCTTTCAACTCACGCGAGTACACTTAGAGGAAAAGCGTACTCCGGAAGGCAAGTAAGGTCTTGCGACAAAACTGTGGATGCAACCAGACACAAGACACAAAAAAAAAAAAACAAGCACACAAACAAACAAACAAACAAACAAATACAAGGTTGCACCCAAAGAAAAACAAATACCGCTTCCCTCAAACAAGAGGTGAAAGAAGCACCGGTTTTAGGACTCAAGGCAAGTGACACCGTTCCCAAGCTAATCATACAAATCCAGATGAACTAAACCCTAATAGTATGACAACAAAGCAATAAAAACGTTGGTAACTTACCTAAGTCCTCCTAACCTTCTAAGAACGTACTACGGGACGATCGGCGGGATGGAAAAGGGATGAACCACGGCGTTAGTCGACACTGTAGGTAAGTTAGACCCCGCCCCCTTTAGCGATGAGCCAAGAGGGTCGTCCTATGCCCAAAACCGCCCAACTAGTCCAAGTAAAAAGGTGAAAAATATTGCAAAATGAGGGAAGACCAACCATTACCGCTATCATCTTTCCTAGGGACTCGGTCCTTTGGTAGGCTCTTCACGGTAATAGTCGGTAAAAGGCTTATTTTTGTGGGGATGGGATCTTTTTGTGAGACGGTTTTCTTTTGGCATTTTTTCTTTCTTTTGCATTTTTGCTTTGTTTTGCTATGCCATTTCTTTTTCTTCTTTTCTATTTTCTTTTTCTTGGCTTATTGTGCCTTTTCTGTTTCTTCAATCTTTTCTTTCTTTCATTTTCTTTCTTTTTCTTTTCTTTGCCCTTCTGGCTTGATTTGATTTGTGGGCATTTCTTTTTGCAACAAGAAAGAGAGATTTCAACAAATTGCAATTTTATTGTGTGGATAAGTGTAGGAGGTAGGGTAATGGGTATGTCGGGACGACGTCTTCCCTTCGTACTCACAGAAAGGGGAGAACTTGGACTAATCAAACAATCCCAAACATGGTCACCTAAGGGACGGGACTCGGCAACCAAGGCCTTTTCACACCGTGGGTGGTCATAATGGTTAAAATGCAAATCCCGTAGTAAATCCCTAGTAAGCTAGGTGGACTCAAGGTAAAGGGCCAACGAAATCATTGATTTAGGGTCATTCTACTAGGCTAAAGTCCAAGACTCGATTCATACTACTAGAAAGGGAACGTAAACACTTGCACACTAGCCTCAAAACCGGGTTTTCGAAAACCGTTTTACACACTAGACACAACTACACACACAAAACAAATACACGACGAAAACAAAAGAAAAAGAGACAAAAGACAACAAAACAAAACAAGATAAATCAAACACATAAACAAACAAACACCACCCCAAATTTCAGAATGAGCAACCAATCATCCACAAATCTTCACAAAGCTCCACCCGAGCACAGAACATCACAAATCTCCTCCACACTCCACAAGAGATAAAGAGGAAGAAGGGATAGAAAGGCGTTACCGGATGTCTTGCAAGCTTTCCAAAGCTAGCGGTGATTAAGCGACCTATAAGGAAAAAGGGAGGCAAAACACGCACAACAAATCAAAAATACGACACAAAAGAAAAACACACAAAAAGAAAATATTTTTGATTTTTGCGAAATTTTTTCAAATTTTTAGGGTTTTTAAGGATTTTTCGAAAAACTACGAAAATAAAACTAACTACGATAGAATATCGCTCCCCCACACTTAAACCGAGCAATGTCCTCATGCTCGATCGTAGTGTCTGGAGACCTAAAGAAAAGAAAAGAAACTACGAAAATAAAGCTAAAAATCAAAAAGAAAAAAGTGAAGAAAGGGTAGAATGTGTCTGGCTGGGGTGTAGTCAAGTCACCATGGGCCGAGACGAGAAAAGATATGGATGGGGGAAGAAATAAAAAGAAGGAAATAAAAGGAAATGGGAGGGGAGGACTAGGTGTAATCAAGTCACCTAGCCCGGATTCCGCCTAAATCCGACTAAATCCTACAAAAAAGGGTGAAAAACTTGTAAATTTGGATTTTAAAATGACTCTCGACGTAGTCACGTCATCGAGAGTCGGGAGCAATAACTACCAAGGCCCCGAGGGCCACCATGACACAAAAGTGTATAAGGGGAAGGGGACAAACAAAGGGAAACAAGCGATAAAAGACGGAAAAGAAAGGATAGTTGCTGTACCCATCGGTTAGCAACTCACTCGCTCCATCTCTCATAGTTCAATATCGGCACAAAGCTTGTCTTCGTCATTGCTATTCCTCTTCAATATTGATAAGCCCGCATGGTTGAAGTATTAAGCTTGCATTGGTAGAAGGAGGCGGGATTTGATGTGAAAGTCGGTGTGTAGTGAAGATAAGATGAGGTGAGAGTGTGTACATGAAGTGTAAGGTCATATGATAGGTGCAAGGGTAGGTAGGGAGGTTGGGAGGGGGTATAAAATGGTTGGGTGGGCTCGAATGTCGGAGAAGAGGCAAAAGGAGGAGCAGTGGCCCATCCCGGTCGGGATGGACTTCTTCCCGGTCGGGACGAACTTGGTCCCGGTCGGGATCACACTCCAGAGAACCCAATTTTCGGCACCCTCATCCTGCTCGGGATGAGTCTTCTAGCCCTTCATTTCCTTGATAGCTTCACCCACATGTCCACCAATTCATCGAGATATAGAATCTCGTCCCCAAAAGCTTGTCAAAAGCTTCAAAAACCGACTCCTATGCTCAAAACCAAGCTTCTATCATCATCTACTCTCCTCGAGACTTCATCTTCACTAAAACCTATCAAATGAACTCAATTGGCACCATCAAAATCCCTCCCTCACATCACTCATCAAAATACCAAATTACAAGATTTCCACAAGAACTAACAATCCTAAAAACCAAAATATCCAAACAAACAAAAAAACACAAATACAAGCACAAAAGAAAAGGGAAAAGATATTTACACTAAGCTACTCTCACCAACTACACCTCCATAGCCATCAAGAGCTCGAAGGAGTAAGCCAAATGCCCTAGCAACATCTTCATTTAAGCTCACATGGCCGAGCCTAGCCACTTTCAAGAGCTTCCAAGTCGGAGGCAAGAAGCGATTATCTTCATTATGCTCGGGGTTCTCGTGATCTTCCGGGTCTTCCGAACCATGATAGCAACAACTCTTATGACCATCCGGTAGGTATAGTGGTCTAGAGTCATGCTCGCTGTTATAATGTGGGAGATCACACCCTAGGGGTGTCGCTTCTTCTACGGGGTCGAGAGTAGAACTCTTTTCCACCGGCCGACAAGGATACTCTTCATCAACCTTCTCACAAGACAAGGGGCTAGAAATCGAGTGCGATAGAGGAGGAGAAGGCATCAACTTTTCTTCATTGGAGGCAATTGGCTCCTACAATTTCCCATACAAGGCAAGTTCCAAGGCATCTACCTCTTTTTCCCAAATATTACGTTCCTTTTCACTCGCCTTGCAAATTTGGTTTTGAGGGGTTATCTCTTCACTTGGCCTTGGATTGTCAAGATCCGGTTCATCACAAAGAAAATCGAACAAATCCAATTTAATAGCCAATACATTGGCTACCCAAGATTTACCTTGAGAATCTGGTTCACACCCCTCCTCATTGTCGACCCTTGAAGCTTCAACTTCCTCTATACTTCCCATATCTTCACCATCCAAGCAACACTCAACAATGATCTCGTGATTGTCCCTCTCTTCTTCATTTGTAGCTTCACGATCGGGTTGACTTTCTTGTGGAGACACCCGACCTTCATGCCCAAATGAACCTTCCCCAATAAATTGTGGAGCTCGAGTGGCCAACATCGTGATATGAGCCATAAGTGCATCGATTCGAGCATCTTGCACCGCTTTTTGGGCCATAAACTCCTCCCTAACCCCTTGTAATTGAACCATCATCCCTTGTTGACTCTTTTGCATTAGAGTTATCGCCTCTTGTTGACCCTTTTGCATTAAAATCATCATTTGACAAGTTTCAAAATAGGGGATTTTTGGTTGTGGGTCACATGGGGGTATTTGGTAGTTGTTAGGATGTTGGAGTGATCCTTGACAACTTTCATGATAACCATATGGAGGGCGTTCTTAAGATTGTTGATGAGGTTGATATGGTTGGTGAAATTTTGGGACTTGGCCATTTGCCCCATAGTTGTCTCGTGATGATTGATGGAAGCTAGGACGTGCCATTTCCATAACGTTGCTTTGATACCTAGGATGAACTAGAAGCAGTTAAGCAAATGTTAGTATCCTAGTTCTTTTGAGGCACTAGGAAGAGAGAATAGCACGCAAGAAGTAAAACGGAGATACACAAGGAGAGGAGAACACAAAGATCAAGAACAAAGTCCAAAACTAAGCAAACAAAAGTCTAAACTACGCCGTCCCCGGCAACGGCGCCAATTTGATGGGCGGGATTTGCCGCGGATCCCGCCGTCAAATAATAACCAACTAACCTAACTAGGGTAGCTAGGTCAAGTCGGGTTGATCCACAGGGACGGAAATGCATTCGGACTAGTGAGTGCTACGGTTTCGGACTAGGTTCGAGACAAGCTAATCTAGGGGGAGGCTAAGGACTAAACTAGGTCTAAAACACGGGAAAGAAAGACAAAACCAAAGACTAACGACTAAGGGAAGCTAATAAATCGATAAGAAGGAAAACTAGGGTTAGGTCGGGTTCATGGATGCAAAGGAGTCAAAAAAGGGAAAAACGGGGTTACTAGCATGCTTTCGTAGGCTAGATTCTACCGATCGGGCTCTCGCTACGTAATCGGCCTAGGGGTCATCCTCATCGGGCTCTCGCTACGTAATGAGGGAACCAAACCAACCAACCAAACACATACATACAAGAG
Organism: Agrostemma githago; assembly: GCA_958450325.1. NCBI lineage: Eukaryota > Viridiplantae > Streptophyta > Magnoliopsida > Caryophyllales > Caryophyllaceae > Agrostemma > Agrostemma githago. The sequence goes on along the minus strand of OY288255.1, from coordinate 21,687,046 downwards.
AAGATGCAAGAAAAACAAGGATTGATCGTCTCTAGTCTCGCAATCATTTCATTAAACATGTGGAGTGCAAGGTAAATGGGAAACAACAAAAACAACATCTAATACCACCCATCTCACCCTAATCATCCACAATCACAACCAATCACCCTAATAACCCTAGCAAGAGTCTACTCAAACATATCTAATCTAAAACTAACACTAACAAGAGGAATCAACATAAGAATCAAAGAAATCATAATGAAACTAGTGAAAGCAATAAAATATGAACAAAGATTAAAACTTGGATGAATAAACAAGATTAAGAGAAAGGATTAAGAAGATTATACCTACTAACAAGAGGATGAAAGATTGAAACTTGCATTAATAAGAAAAACCCAAAACAATCACCCAAGGTTGTCAATCTTGGTGGAGATCTTGAAGAATTCCTTTAATACAAGGATTAAACTAAGATTAACGATTAACTAAGAACTAATGTACACTAATCTATGCTCATCTATGCTAAACTAGTCTAGGGTTTTTTGGGTAATGTCTAACATATGATAAGATAGTGTAACAATACAAGAGGGGGGTATATATAGGGTTACAAGAACAAAGGAGAAGAAAGGAAGCATTTGCGGGTTGCAGCTGGGCCTTCCCGGCCGGGAAGAGGTGGTCCCGGTCGGGAAGTGGTCGGTCCCGGCCGGGAAGAGGTCATCCCGGTCAGGAAGGACCCAACACAGTAGCATCTTCAATTGCAACCTCCTTCCCGGTCAGGAAGGCATTATCCCGCCCGGGAAGGACCTTGTAGGCCTCCATTACGATCTTTTTGGTCCCTCCTTGCTTCTCATGGGCTTCCCATCGATTCTCGGACTCGGGATCGAGCCTAAGGGGCTCGGGAATGGGTCCCAAGGTCTCGGGATCGAATCCAAGGCACCGAGTGATCGTTCCTTCACTTCGTTGGCTCCAAAAAGTGTATGAAACGAGTCGGAATCGTTCCAAATCTTCGTGAATGGTCTCGGGAACCTGAAACGAACTAGAGGAAGCATAAGTAGCCCATAAACCACTCCCAAGGAACGATTCCACAAGGAAAATGGGACCAAAATACAACAAAATAGGCACTACAAACTACACTTATCAACTCCCCCACACTTAACCCTTACTCGTCCTCGAGTAAGCACATGCTAACTACTAAACTAGCAGAGTGGGTATTAGCGCACCCTACGCCCTTTCAACTCACGCGAGTACACTTAGAGGAAAAGCGTACTCCGCAAGGCAAGTAAGGTCTTGCGACAAAACTGTGGATGCAACCGGACACAAGACAAAAAAAAAACAAGCACACAAACAAACAAACAAACAAATACAAGGTTGCACCCAAAGAAAAACAAATACCGCTTCCCTCAAACAAGCGGTGAAAATAGCACCGGTTTTAGGACTCAAGGCAAGTGACACCGTTCCCAAGCTAATCATAAGAATCGAAATGAACTAAACCCTAATAGTATGACAACAAAGCAATAAAAACGTTGGTAACTTACCTAGGTCCTCCTAACCTTCTAAGAACGTACTACGGGACGATCGGCGGGATGGAAAAGGGATGAACCACGGCGTTAGTCGAAACTGTAGGTAAGTGAGACCCCGCCCCCTTTAGCGATGAGCCAAGAGGGTCGTCCTATGCCCAAAACCGCCCAACTAGTCCAAGTAAAAAGGTGAAAAATATTGCAAAATGAGGGAAGACCGACCATTACCGCTATCATTCTTCCTAGGGACTCGGTCCTTTGGTAGGCTCTTCACGGTAATAGTCGGTAAAAGGCTTATTTTTGTGGGGTTGGGATCTTTTTGTGAGACGGTTTTCTTTTGGCATTTTTTCTTTCTCTTGCATTTTTGCTTTGTTTTGCTATGCCATTTCTTTTTCTTCTTTTCTATTTTCTTTTTCTTGTCTTATTGTTCCTTTTCTTTTTCTTCAATCTTTTCTTTCTTTCATTTTCTTTCCTTTTCTTTCCTTTGCCCTTTTGGCTTGATTTGATTTGTGGGCATTTCTTTTTGCAACAAGAAAGAGAGATTTCAACAAATTGCAATTTTATTGTGTGGATAACTGTAGGAGGTAGGGTAATGGGTATGTCAGGACGACGTCTTCCCTTCATACTCACAAAAAGGGGAGAACTTTGACTAATCAAACAATCCCAAACATGGTCACCTAAGGGACGGGACTCGGCAACCAAGGCCTTTTCACACCGTGGGTGGTCATAATGGTTAAAATGCAAATCCCGTAGTAAATCCCTAGTAAGCTAGGTGGACTCAAGGTAAAGGGCCAACGAAATCATTGATTTAGGGTCATTCTACTAGGCTAAAGTCCAAGACTCGATTCATACTACTAGAAAGGGAACGTAAACACTTGCACACTAGCCTCAAAACCGGGTTTTCGAAAACCGTTTTACACACTAGACACAACTACACACACAAAACAAAGACACGACGAAAACAAAAGAAAAAGAGACAAAAGGCAACAAAACAAAACAAGATAAAACAAACACATAAACAAACAAACACCACCCCAAATTTCCAATTGAGCAACCAATCATCCACAAATCTTCACAAAGCTCCACCCGAGCACACAACATCACAAATCTCCTCCACACTCCACAAGAGATAAAGAGGAAGAAGGGATAGAAAGGCGTTACCGGATGTCTTGCAAGCTTTCCAAAGCTTGCGGTGATTAAGCGACCTATAAGGAAAAAGGGAGGCAAAACACGCACAACAAAACAAAAATACGACACAAAAGAAAAACACACAAAAAGAAAATATTTTTGATTTTTGCGAAAAATTTTCAAATTTTTAGGGTTTTTAAGGATTTTTCGAAAAACTACGAAAATAAAATTAACTACGATAGAATATCGCTAAACCTTTACTCGCCCTCGAGTAAGCACATACTAACTACTAAACTAGCCGAGTGGGTATTAGCGCACCCTACGCTCTTTCAACTCACGCGAGTACACTTAGAGGAAAAGTGCACTCCGCAAGGCAAGTAAGGTCTTGCGACAAAACCGTGGATGCAACCTGACACAAGACACAAAGACAAACAAGCACACAATCAAACAAACAAACAAACACAAGGTTGCACCCAAAGAAAAACAAATACCGCTTTCCTCAAACAAGCGGTGAAAGAAGCACCGGTTTTAGAACTCAAGCAAGTGACAACGTTCCCAAGCTAATCATAAGAATCGAAATGAACTAAACCCTAATAGTATGACGACAAAGCAATAAAAACGTTGGTAACTTACCTAGGTCCTCCTAACTTTCTAAGAACGTACTACGGGACGATCGGCGGAGTGGAAAAGGGATGAACCACGGTGTTAGTTGACACTGTAGGTAATTGAGACCCCGCCCCCTTTAGCGATGAGCCAAGAGGGTCGTCCCATGTTCTAAACCGCCCAACTAGTCCAAGTAAAAAGGGTGGATATTATTGCAAAATGAGGGAAGACCGACCATTACCGCTATCATCCTTCCTAGGGACTCAGTCCTTTGGTAGGCTCTTCACGGTAATAGTCGGTAAAAGGCTTATTTTTTAGAGGGGATTCTTTTTGTGAGACGGTTTTCTTTTGGCATTTTTTTCTTTCTTTTGCATATTTGCTTTGTGTATTGCTATGCCATTTCATTTTCTTCTTTTCTATTTTCTTTTTGCCTTTTTGTGCCTTTTCTTTTTCTTCAATCTTTTCTTTCATTCATTTCTTTCATTTTCTTTTCTTTGCTCTTCTTGGCTTGATTTGAGTGATAGGCATTTTTTTTGCAACTAAGAAAGAGAGACTTCAACAAATTGTAATTTATTGTGTGGATATGTGTAGGAGGTAGGGTAATGGGTGAGTCGGGGGTCGCGATTTCCCTTCAAACCCACAAAAAAGGGGAAAACATGGACTAATCAAACGATCGCAAACACGGTCACCTAAGGGACGGGACTCGGCAACCAAGGCCTTTTTACACCGTGGGTGGTCATAATGGTCAAAATGAAAATCCCGTAGTAAATCCCTAGCAAGCTAGGTGGACTCAAGGTAAAGGACCAACGAAATCATTGATTTAGGGTCATTCTACTAGACCTAAGTCCAAGACTCGATTTACACTACTAGAAAGGGAAAGTAAACACTCGCACCCTAGCCTCTAAACCGGGTTTTCGAAAACCTTTTACACATACGACACAACTACACAACACAAAACAAAGACTTAGCAAAAATGAAAGAAAAAGAGAGGCAAAAGCAACAAAACAAAAACAAAACAAAACGAACACATTAACAACACAAACACCACCCCGAGCTTTCAAACAAGCCACCAAATCGACCACAACTTTGCAAAGCTCCACCCAAGCACACAACATCACAATCTCCTCCAAACTCCGCAAGAGATAAAGAAGAAAAAGGGATAAAGATGTTACCGGAAGTCTTGAAAGCTCTCCAAAGCTATCGGTGATTTAAGAAACATAAAAGGAAAAAAGGGAGGCAAAACACGCACAACACGACAAATATACGATACAAAAACATAGGAAGGAAAACACACAAAAGAAAATCTTTTTGATTTTTGTGAAATTTTTTCAAATTTTTAGGGTTTTTAAAGATTTTTTCGAAAAAACTACAAAAATAAAACTAGACTATACTAGAATATCGCTCCCCCACACTTAAATCGAGCAATGTCCTCATGCTCGATCGTAGTGTATGGAGAGCCTAAAGAAAAGAAACTATGAAAATTAAGCTAAAAATCAAAAAGAAAGCGAAGAAGAGGGTAGAATGTGTCCGGCCGGGGTGTAGTCAAGTCACCATGGGCCGAGACGAGAAAAGATATGGATGGGGGAAGAAAATAAAAAGAAAGAAATAAAAGGATATAGGAGGGGAGGACTAGGTGTAATCAAGTCACCTAGCCCGGATTCGGTCCAAATCCGACTAAATCCTAAAAAAAGGGTGAAAATCTTGTAAATTTGGATTTTGAAAAGGACTCTCGATGTAGTCACGTCATCGAGAGTCGGAGCAATAACTACCAAGGCCTTGAAGGCCACCATGACACCATGACACAAAAGTGTACAAGGGGGAGGGAACAAACACAAAGGAAAACAAGCGATGAAAGACGGAAAAGAAAGGATAGTAGTCGTACCAATAGGTTAGCAACTCACTCGCTCCATCGTCTCATAGATCGATATAGGCACTTTGCTTGTCTTCGTCGTTGTCATCCCGCTTCAAACTTGATGAAACCGCATGGTTGAGGTAGTAAAGGTGTGAGGGGGGTGGGATTTGATGTGAAACTCGGTGTAAAGTGAACAGAATATGAGGTGAGGGTATGTAAATGAGGTGCATGGGTCATATGATATGCGCAAGGATAGGTAGGGAGGTTGGGAGGGGGTATAAGTGGTAGAGTGGCCTCACAAGACAAAGAAGAGGCAAAAAGGGGAGCAGGGGACCATCCCGGTCGGGATGGATGGTCCCAGTCGGGATGACATGTCCTTCCCGGTCGGGACGCTCCCATCCCGGTCGGGATCATGCTCCAGAAAGCTCAAATTCTTGCACCCTCATCCCGATCGGGATGGCTCCTTCCCGGTCGGGATGCTCTCCTCCCGGCCGGGAAGAGTCTTCCAACTCTCCACAACCCCAAAAGCTCATCCAAAGCTTCAAAAACCGACTCCCTAACTCAAAATCCAAACTCTAACCACAACCATTCCTCTCTTGGATTCATCTTCACTTCACACCTACCAAACAAGCTCAAAGCATTCATCAAAATCTCTCCCTCACATCGCTCATCAAAATACCAAAATTACAAGGATCCCACAAAAACAAACAAATCCTAGAAACAAAATCATAAAAAACACAATTACAAACACAAAAACTAAAGAGAAGAGAGAAAGGGGAATATACAACATGACGGTTCTTTAGGAACTCCGTCAAACCGAGGATGGTGGACTCTCATTCTTCAACCATAGCCCTCAAGGGCTTGGAGGAGCAAGTCAAACGCACGACCGACATCATAAAGACGACCCAAAGAGTGCTCGAGCCAAGCTATCCTCCACGGCCTCCAAGGTGGAGGCAAGAAGTAGTCACCAAAAGACCCAACGTCATCTTTCATGTTGTCTCCGGGGTATATCCATCCTACGAGCTTTACCGACCTCTTCATCCCTAGGCACCGTCTCCAATCACTAGCAAGCTTCATATCCTTGACACGAGGCACAAAAGCGGTTTTGTCATCGTTTCCTTGTTGCACACCCCCACACTTTCCTCAAGTTGGGGTTCCCCATCTTCATCACTCGACCCCACATCATCTTGGAGGAGAGAATCGAAACTTCTACCGGCGGTTTCAATCTCTTCCAAACCATTGCTTGGTTTACTTACAAGGGGCTCTTGATGCTTATCCACATTCTCGGACATGGGCAACTTGGGCTCATCAATTTCACCCAACAACTTCACAAACTACACCAAATCATCCAACTCACTATCCTCCTCCAATTCTTCACCAACGATGCCTTCACCAAGAGCCATATCCTCATTCGTCTCTTTTTGGGTGGACGATTGAGGTTCTTCAAAGCAAGTCTCGCTCCTCATAGGGAATTCATTAAAGGCTTCGTCATTGGGTTGTTCCCCTTCCCCAAATGAACATCCCTCATCAAGTTGTGAAGATCGAGTTAAGAACATTAGGGTTTGAGCCGTTAAAGCATTCAATCTAGCTTTACATTCCTCTCTTTCCCTTCGGAGTTCGGCCAAGATTTCATAATTCTTTTGCGATTGGATGGCCATCTCTTGTTGGTTCTTTAGCATTTCAAGAATCGGTTGATCTAACTCCAAGCTTGGCATTTGGTGGTCATTTGGGTCTTGTAAAGCTCCTTGAAAATCTTGATGATACCCTAGGGGTGGGGCATCATATTGTTGGTAGTGAGGTTGAGGTGATTGGTAGTATTGTGGGTCATGGGGTTCATATTGTGGTTGAGGTAAAGGGTAATGCGGTGGGTTTTGGGAAAATTGGCTTCCATAAGCGTTCACTTGTTGGTAGCCGTTTCCATATCCTTGAAGTTCATACCCACTAGTGTCTTGATTACCCCAAGAAGTTTGATAGTGGTAGGGGGACGTCATGTCATACCCTTTGTTCATAGAGGGAGAGGAGTAGCTCATATCGGCTCCCGAGTGTGGGGAGTTTAGATCAAACCTCATGCTTGCTCGAAATCTTGGCTTGTACCCGGTTGGAAACCTCTCAATCTAGCAACTGTCCGTTTATGCGGCTCTGAGTTGTAAAGAAGAGAATGGCGACCACCTCTAGGCAAAAACTGTGGACTAGGAGCAAACGTGAGAAGTCTAGTGCTTTTTGGGCACTAGACAAGAAGGAAATAAACTTCACACACACAAGAAGCAAAGGGACTAAAAAAAAAGAAAAAAGCAAAACACAAAAACAAAAGACAAAGTCAAGTAACTAGGAAAACAAAGTCTAAACTAGCATCGTCCCCGGCAACGGCGCCAAATTGATCGTAAAGGGATTTGCCGCGGATCCCCACCGTCAAATAAATAACCGGCTATTCCTAACTGGGTAGATAGGGCAAGTCGGGTCGAATCCACAGGGACGGTAAGAGGTGTCTAGACTAAGGTCACCTAAATACGAGACTAGGTCAACGAACTAAGCTAAACTAGAATGAAAAGAAAGGGAGAAGGCTAAGATTATGACTAAGGTGACGGAGAAAACAAATAAGGAAAAGGGCTAGGATTAGGTCGGGTTCAAGGGGTGATGGAATAGTCGAGGAAGAGCTAAGGTGAAGGGGTAGTCGGGTTATCTAGGTGTAGTCCGGGCTCTCGCTACGTAGACTGACCTAGAGGTTCTTGCTAGAACCCATCTTAGCGACACACAAGACAAACGGGGTTACTAGCGCGCTTTCGTAGCCTAGGTCACGTCCGGGCTCTCGTTACGTAGACCGACCTAGGGGTCATCCTTCCCGGGATCTCGAAACATAATGAGGGAACCAAACCCACGAGCAAACTATCACCCACAAGAGAGAAGGCAAGAAAAACAAGCATATGCATCTACATGTCATTCAAGCATTTCATCAAACATGTTCCATGCATCTAACCAAGAGGAAACCCAAAACTTCCACCAACATCTCCAACAAACCCTTAATCATCCATTGAACACCCAAATCCCCCTACTAACCCTAGCAAGAGTCTACTCAAACATAACTAAGCTAAAACTAACAAGAACAAGAGGAATCAACACAACCAACAAAACATACATAATGAAACTAGTGAAAACAATGGGCAATAAACATAACAATGAACAAAGATTGAAACTTGGATGAATAAACAAGATTAAGAGAAGGGAAAAGAAGATTATACCTACTAACAAGATGAAAGGAAGAATGAAAACTTGCATTAATGAGAAAACCCAAATACATCAACAAGGTTGTCAATCTTGGATGGATTCTTCAAGAATTCCCTTAATACAAGACTAAACTAAGATTAAGGACTAATTACCGACTAATCTACTCTAATCCAAGCTAATCTATGCTAATGTGGTCTATGGTTTAGTGGGTAATGTCTAACATCCCATAAGAATACAAGAGGAAGGGTATATATAGGGTTACAATGAGTAAGGAGAAGAAAAGAGTTGACGCGGGCCTGAACTGGGCTCATCCCGGTCGGGATGAGGTGGTCCCATTCGGGATGAGGTGGTCCCGGTCGGGATGGACCCAAGGCAGCAGCTACGCAATTGTGCACCTCATCCCGGACGGGATGAGGCCCTTCCCGTCGGGGATGAGTCTTGTAGGCCTCCAATAAGAACTTTTTGGTCCCTCCTTGCTTCTCATGGGCTTCTCACCGATTCTCGGGACTCGGGATTGTGTCCCAAGGTCTCGGGGTGGAATCCAAGGCATCGAGTGATCGTTTCTTCACATCGTTGGCTCCGAAAAGTGTATGTATCGAGTCTTGGACTTTAGTCTAGTATAATGACCCTAAATCAATGATTTCGTTCGTTTCTTACCTTGAGTCCACCTAGCTTACTAGGGATTTACTACGAGATTTGCATTTTGACCATTATGACCATCCACGGTGTGAAAAGGCCTTTGTTGCCGAGTCCCGTCCCTTAGGTGACCATGTTTGGGATTGCTTGACTAGTCCAAGTTCTCCCCTTTTTGTGAGTATGAAGGGAAGACGTCGTCCCGGCATACCCATTTTCCTACCTCCTACACATATCCACACAATAAAATTCTAATTTGTTGAATTCTCTCTTTCTTGTTGCAAAAAGAAATGCCTACAACTCAAATCAAGCCAAAAGGGCAAAGAAAAGAAAATGAAAGAAATGAAAGAAAGAAAAGATTGAAGAAAAAGAAAAGGCACAAAAAACCAAAAGAAAATAGAAAAGAAGAAAAAAAAATGGCATGGCAACAAACAAAGCAAAAGTACAAAAAGAAAAAAAAATGCCAAAAGAAAACCGTCCCACAAAAAGAGTTCCCACATCTCAAAAATAAGCCTTTTACCGACTATTACCGTGAAGAGCTTACCAAAGGACCGAGTCCCTAGGAAGGATGATAGCGGTAATGCTCGGTCTTCCCTCATTTTGAATTATTATCCACCTTTTTACTTGGACTAGTTAGGCGGTTTTGGACATAGGACGACCCTCTTGGCTCATCGCTAAAGGGGGCGGGGTCTCACTTACCTACAGTGTCGACTAACACCGTGGTTCATCATTCTTCCATCCCACCGATCGTCCCGTAGTACGTTCTTAGAAAGTTGCTCCAATTCTTCACAAATGGTCTCGGGAACCTAAAACGAACTAAAGGAAGCATAAGTAACCCAAAAACTGCTCCCAAGGAGCGATTCCACAAGGAAAACGGGACCAAAACACAGCAAATTAGGCACTAAAAACTACACTTATCACCAGCGGAGTCGCCAAATTGTGGACATGACATAGGTCCACACCGACGCGGCCACGCGCGGGTTTGGGGAGGCGAATGAATCTCCATATGAGATGGATCGAATTGAAATTCAAATCAATGTGGAGTCACCACCGAACTTTGTGGGAGTTCGGGCCCGTTCGAACCCACTCTATATATTAGTGGGCCGTGCACAAAGTACGGCCCATTCCGATCTCAGAGTTTATTGGGTTCATCCCTTTGCATTTTGATATCGATACCAACATTTTCGGATACCGTGTATCGAATGACTCTCGTGTGCCAATGGATTCGGATATCCGGAAACCATGGTTCTGAGTAAAGGGTGAGGGTACGTGTTGGGAAGTTCACAAAGAAAACCCAACCCCGCCCGCACTTAGCGGCCTCTACTAAGATATTGTTTGATTTTGAAATACGCGCGTTAGTAGTTCGCTTACATGATATGCAAACATTGTTTTCACTAAATGTGGACATGACATAGGTCCACCCCAACGCGGCCACGCGCGGGTTTGGGTAGGCGAATGAATCTCCATATGAGAATGGATTGAATTGAAATTTAGGTCGAAGTGGAGTCGCCACCGAACTTTGTGGGAGTTCGGGCCCGTCCGAACCCACTCTATGTCGTAGTGGGCCGTATACAAAATACGGTCCATATCCGATGTCAGAGTTTATTGGGCTCGTCCCTTTGCATTTGATACCGATACCGACATTATCGGATATCGTGTATTGAATGACTCTCGTATGCCAATGGATTCGGATATCCGGAAACCATGGTTCTGAGTAAGGGGCAAGGGTACGTGTTGGGAAGCCCACAAAGGACACCCAACCCCGTCCGCACTTAGCGGCCTCTACTAATATCTCGAATGACTTTCTAATACGCGCGTTAGTAATTCGGTGAAAAATGCTTACGCAAACGTTGTTTTCCCTAAGCATGTGAATGAAATTGAAAGGGTTTCTATGTCGACTTAATGCAATTATATCTAACATCGAAGTTGAATTTTAGCATGTGGGTTCATTTTAGTAAAATAAAACAAACGATAAATCAACAAGAAAAATAACAAATGGTTAGTAACGGTATAATGATATTAACGGTTTGTGAAAATATTGAATTATATAGAATGATGCAAATGTGTTAATGCATGGTTTTGAAAAGATGTTTCTCGTGATTAATTAGGCACGTGTTGACCTAAGTCACAAAAAACGGTTAATGAGACTCGAATGGATTGTAGGACTCACGGTTTGGTGTGATAAAGGGCCACTCGACCGAGTCATTGAGGGACTCGACCGAGAGGATCCTTAAAAAGTGTTCTGCCCGGATTTCGTGACCCTACTCGACCGAGTTATTGACCAACTCGGCCGATTACGTCGCCACTCGATCGAGTCACTATGAGACTCGACCGAGTAGAGGTCAAAAGAGCATTCTGCTCGGTAAATTGTGATGTCACTCGATCGAGTGGCCGAGGCACTCGGTCGAGTGGCACCTGTACAAACCAGGTTCGCTTGCAATTCTATTATTGATTTTGAAATAGCTTTTGATTTTTGATGATTCGATGATTCTACCGAATCGGACATAAATATTGTACAATTTATGCTCGACTCGGATTTTATAAATCATTGATTTTGTTGAATCGGACATAAATATTATTGAATTTATACCCGGTTCTAATTTTGAATACTCGTTGTATCCCATATTCGATTATTGAATCGATATGGATACTAGAGTGAAAATAAAAGAAAATTGCTTTAAGTCGTTTTAAATTAACTATCGCGATATGAATAGATTTTCTCCGCGTTTAATTATGTCGTGATTCTAACGAATCGTATGACAATTATTTTAGCATCAACGAAAATAAATCGCATTAGTTAATTAAATTGACTAGATCGTTAGATTCGACATCCAATTATGGAATTAGTATTGAATCTAACGTATCGACACCTTGCTTAAAATAGAGGACTTGATTCCCTCGACTTCTCCGACATCGAAATAAATCCCTAAGATATTGTGATGTCGGATCCGCGTCAACGGGTTTTGACCCTTATTAAAATAGAATGCTTGTTTTTGAAAATCGATGTAAATATGAACCTTGAATAATGATGCAAACGAAAATAAACGATTTATTGTTTAGGTTAACTTGTTTCAATAATCAAGCAATTGGGGTGTCGGAATAAGCGACCACCAACGTTGTGTGCGGTACACTTGTATATTCGGGTTTCCTTATTCCGACATCCCTCATACTCGACACAAATCGACAAGTATTTTAATGTTTTAATACTAACGGTACTATCGATATTATGATGCGATGATAATGATAAGAAAATAAAAAAACGACCCTTATGACGATAAAAGACGCGAGAAAGGCGAGAAAGGAGAAGAAGAAAATGGGTTTTGCACCCTCAACCTACATGTTCTTGTCTCGGATAAGACTCGTAGTCGTGGCTTTAACACGGGAGTTTCGAGGTTTATGGAGGTTGAGTTATGGTGGTTAGGGTTTCGATTCCTAAAGCTAGGTTTAGGGTTTGCTAGTGTAGAATTAAGGCTGAATTTGATGTGTTGAAAGTTTGATTAGGGTTGTAAAAAGTTGTGCAAAAGTTCCATTAGGGTTGTGTGCATGGGGTGTTTATATAGGCAAGGCCTAGGTACCCCGTCTAGGGTTACTCGACCGAGTAACTGGCTGACTCGGTCGAGTGGCCCAGTGTGCCTGCAGTTGGGCCTGAATAAGGCCCACTCGATCGAGTGGGCTGAGCACTCGATCGAGTGGCTCAGCTGGGTCGCGAAGGTCCGGGCTTTGGGCCCTGACTTTGGTATTTGATGGGTTTTGTGTTTGAATTGGACTTTTGATGTTTGAATGGCTGTTTTTTATGTCTCGGAAACGACTTTGACCGGGGTTGACCCAATCGCTAAAAGTCGGTTTTATTTCCGGTGTCGATTTCGGCCCAATTTAGCCTTATTTGATTGGAAACGGCCCACTGGGCCTGGATTTGAGGTTGATTTTGTGAGATTTGTACTCCGTAAGTGCATTAGCCAGTAACTAATAGATTTGAGCCCGTATCCGAGCGCGTAGAAACACGTTAGCGTCCGATCATCATCGGGTGTTTTTTGGAAACTGCCATAGACACATGGCAGTCAAAATGCGGGTGTCTACAGAGTCCCCACTCTGACTAAGGCTTGGACAGAGCGAAAGTCAGAGTAGCTACCAAGCCCACTAAGACCTGGTAGACTTCCGTTCGGGTCGTTTATAGTCCATTAGACTTGCGTGAAGTGCTCGCCAACCATAAGACAGAAATCATACCTGAGCTTGATGATAGTATCTCCGTGGGGAATTTGGACTTGTCGCGTAAGTCCTGGGTGCACCTGTGTGTAGGCCCATCTCGTGAAAATGCTGGGGAGATTCAGAGGGTTGCATGTCCCTGTTTGAGTCGTTCCTGTATAAGTCACATAAAAAATGCATACAACATGTAGGTAGTAAAATGACTCGTGCTACGGAAAATGATTTTTGAATTTTTGAAAGCTTGAATTTTCTAAATTTTTGAAATTTTGAAATTTTTGAAATTTGGAAATTTTTGAAATTTGGAAATTTTGAAAAAAATGACTCCTAAAGAAATTAGGAAAGTTCGGGATGAATATTTCCGTGCTAGTATCGGGACTAGGCTTGTCGGTTGATTCCTAAAGAAATTAGGAAACTTTGCCTACAAAGTGATATGGAAAGAGGTTTGCAAGGCTAATGCTATATATAGCCCTCCCTTGCCCTTGATTTCTTCATAACTCCCATTACAATCTCTCCTTTAAAAGAAAATTCCTTATTCCCTTCAAAAAAAATAGTCATGGGCATCGATAGGTTGACTGTGATGTTCCAGGAATGGTCCCGACGCTTCAGGGACACAGATAGGGTGGCTCTTAACCAGACGGGTATTTCCCAATTGTACCCGTTCCGTCAGATGCTGGTTGATCGTTATTTCTTGGATGCATGCTTATCTTATTGGGATAACATATATCATGTCTTTGCCTTTCCTCGGGGCGAAATCTGCCCTTTGCCTGAGGAGATTGCTGCTGTAGGAGGATGGAACCCAATACTTCGGCCCGCCGTCCCATATTCGGTCTACGACCTGAGGAGGAAGCTTCGAGAATTCTTAGGCCTCTCCCATAATAAGGTGTCTCGAATGGCCCGGGACGACAACACAGTTTCTTTGATTGATCTGGCCGAGAAGTTTATGAACACGCACGACGTCCGGGTGAGACCAATTCACAGCCGTAGGGCCGTTTCTTTTTGCATGCTCCATGTTTATGCCTTTGAGGGTCACATGGACTTGTTATCATGTATGGGTCATATCCGTCTCTTGGCCATGGTTGATTTAATGGAGACGGAGCATAGCCCGGCTTGGCTGATTACGGGTGAAATAATACAAGGCTTGGACAGTTGTAAGAGGGATTCGTCTGTTCGTCTCAACGGAAGCACCCGTTTGCTGCAAGTATGTCAGATTTTTATTTTTTCTCGATTCCTTAATTTTTTTAACTTTTTTTCGAGATTCTGACTGCTGCAGTGGGCACTCGATCGAGTGCCCTCGATAAAAAGCCCCTTGTTCGCTCCCAGTGATGCCACTCGATCGAGTCATCCTGGCACTCGATCAAGTGTCATCAGGCGGACGCCTGCTTCGTCTCGGGGTCTCATGTTTTTGTTTCCTTTTTCAGATTTGGCTATATGAGAGGCTATCGGTGATAGATCCTCCCCTTGATGCCAGCAACTACCGCCATAACCAACTGATGACGAGGAGACGGGCCATTGATTTTTCTCGCCAGATTACTCAGAAATACTGGGACGAGGTGCTATCAATCCATGGTGGGCGGCTAATTCGATGGGTTGTGCCGTGGTGGTCCATCTACGTTTGGACCGGCTTGGATCCGAGGGACAGAGCTTGTTATCAAGTAATCCTGTCTTTTAGGCAAACGGTTCATCTCTACCCGGACCGCATACTAAGGCAGTATGGACGGTCCCAGCGAATCCCAGAAATTGAAGCAGTTGTGAGTGACCCAACCCAACTGACTGATGTGATGTGTGATACCTGGATGCAGAGATGGTATACCCGTCATACTTGGCCTATTTCCAAATCTCGCCATTCGACTTGGGTTTCAGCCTATTATACAAAGTGGACTAAAGCAAGTGATGCCAAAGCCCGAGCTGCTCTGAAGGTTGATGAAGCTTTTGATCTGCTGCGAAGGGAGCAGGCTAAAGACAATAGGGACTACTTTGAGGAAGGAAACACCCCGGCTGCTATGGTCCGACTAAGGTCCAACCAAAAGAAGAATACTAAGACTCGAGCTGAAGGGTATAGTGCTAAAGGTGCTTGGGGGAAAGTGAGCCCCCAGACTGACTTGGAGAGGAGATTGGGCCCAAGATTAGTCGTGCAGGACCGACTGGGCCCACGGGACAGACTACCTGCGCATGTGCGGGCCCGACTTGGGCCGAAGACAATAGAAGACCCGTCGCCGAAGAAACGGGCTCGAGCTAAGGGGGTTTCCCTTGTAATTCGGGAACGCTCTTCCCCGCCACGGCGACCTCGGGCTCCTCGTGACCCAAAGGACAAGGGGAAGGGCAAGATGCCCGGCTATTAGTCTCCTTAGTTTATTATTTTTTTTGGTGTGATTTTTATGTGTTTGCCGACTTCGGCGTTTTTTTTTTTGTAATCCCGAGTTTATCGAGACTTTAATAAAAGACGTATTATTGAATACCGTTCCCGTCTTTTCGTTATTGCAGTGGTTGTACCCTTTTGAGGGGTTGCCTACGTATCCAAAATTAGCGGAATCAAACCAAACGTAGTTCAAAATTTGATTTGATATTTTTTTGCAATTTTCGAAATACATCAAGATTATAATTCGAGATGTGCGATGGTAGAATAATTAACTCTAACTTATTGACTTGTCTAAAAACTTTGAAAATTTATAAAAAGACAAATTTTTATAAATTTTTGCAAATGACATTGAGATAGGGTTTATGGGTAGTAGCGCTTCAGCTGGTCTAAGTTGGTCGGGTTGACGAACTCGTTCCCGTCCAGGTCTGTTAGCATTACCGCTCCCCCTGATAGGACCTTCTTGACTAAGTAGGGCCCAGCCCAATTGGGTTTGAATTTTCCTCTTGGGTCAACCGGCAGTAAGGCACGAACCGATTTTAGGACCAGATACCCTTCATTGATATTCCTGGGCCTAACCCTTTTGTTGAAAGCCCGTTGGATCCTCTTTTGATATATTTGAATATTTTTGAAGGCCCGGGATCGTCGTTCGTCTAAAAGGACTAGCGAATCATATCGGGCTTGGACACAATCTGCTTCAGGTACTTGGCTCTCAAGTAAAATCCTGAGGGATGGTGCTTCTAGCTCGACTGGTTGGACCGCTTCCATTCCATAGGTCAGATAATATGGAGTTGCTCCGGTCGCGGTGCGGATTGACGTTCGATACCCCCATAAGGCAAAAGGTATCTTGTCGGGCCAGTCCCGATAATTCTCAGCCATCTTTTTAAGTATGGTGACAATTGTATTATTGGCCGCTTCTACCGCTCCATTTGTTTGGGGTCGGTAGGGTGAAGATGTATGCCTCTGAATTTTGTATTTCGCTAGCAAAGTAGCGGTTTCGGCTTGAAAGTGGGTCCCGTTATCACTGATAAATTCGTGAGGGATCCCGTATCGGCAGATGATCTTATTCTGGATGAATTTGGCCACGTGCTTGGCGTTCAAGACACGGTATGACTCGGCTTCGACCCATTTGGTGACGTAGTCGATGGCCACTAAAATGAAGTAATCACCTCCCGTCCCGGAAGGATGCACCTTCCCAATTATGTCAATACCCCATGTCGAAAATGGCCATGGTGATGTCATGGTATATAATAGGGAAGACGACATATGCTGTACATTGCCAAAGATCTGACAGTTATGGCAGTGTTTGACATATAAATGGCAGTCTGTTTCCATGGTGTTCCAGTAATACCCGAGCCTCATGATTTTCCGGGCTAGCATATGGGCGTTCATATGCGGACCGTTCTCACCATCGTGTACCTCGGCCATGACCTTTTCGACCTGTATTTTGTCGATGCATAGGAGTAGAGCCCCCTGTGTCGTCTTTTTGTACAACTGCCCGTCGTCTGTACGGACAAATTGGGTTGCCAACCTTCGCAAAGCCTTCTTGGCCCGGTTTTCAGTTTCCGGGGGATATTCTCCTGTTGTCAGGTAGGTTAGGACGGCTTAATACCAAGGTTCTGGGTCAGTTATCTCGATATCTTGAATGGCATGGATATAAGCCGGCTCGGACCGTCTTTCAACACAAATTGGCATGCTGGTAAGATGGTCCGGTATATTTAGCAGGGATGCTAATTTGGAAAGTGCATCTGCAAATTGATTTTCTTCCCGGGGCAGGTAGATATATTCTACCTTCTGGAAATGTTTTTCTAGAACCCTTACTCGTGCTTGGTAAGCCACGAGATTGGCGTTCTGAGTTTTCCATTTCTGGAGTGCTTGATTGATGACCAATGATGAATCACCGTGGACCCCGAGGTTTGTTACCCCTAAATTAGCGGCGGCTTGCAACCCGTGAATGCATGCTTCCTATTCGGTTGCGTTGTTGGTCACGTCGAAGTCCAACTTGATGGATAAGGGAGTGTGTTCGCCTCGGGGTGAGATTAACAGAATTCCGACCCCAAATCCTCGGAAGTTGGATGCTCCATCAAAATACAAATCCCATGTTTCAGTGTCAGTATGGAATGTGTCTTCGTCAAGAAAGGCCCAAGTATCGGTGTGGCCCTCTTCGGATATCGGCCTATCGGCGATGAACTCGGCTACTACCCGGCCTTTGATGGCTTTCAATGGTACAAACTTGAGGTCAAACTCAGATAACATTAAAGTCCATCTTGACATTCTGCCGTTGAGGATGGGCTTCTCGAACAGGTACTTGATAGGATCCATTTTGGACAACACATGTACCTCGTGACTGAGCATGTAATGTCGTGCTTTTTAGTGGCTCAAACCAATGCTAGGCACGTCTTCTCGAGCATCGTATACTTGCATTCGTATTCGAGGAACTTTCTACTGATGTAGTAAATAGCCCGTTCTTCTGTTTCGACTATCTGGGCCAGCATAGCCCCCATGGCTGTCTCGGTCGTTGTTAGATATAACGACAAAGGCAAACCGGGTTGAGGTGGCATTAATACCGGCGGAGCAGACATAATCTCCTTGATTTTATCGAAAGCCGCTTGACATTTGTCGTCCCATAGGACCCGTTCCCCGATCTTCAGTTTCTTGAAAATGGGCTCACATACCATGGTTAGTCTTGAAATGAACCGGCTGATGTATTGGACTTTCCCGAGAAACCCCTTATTTCTTTTTCGGTCTTGGGTGGTTACATCTCGGAGATGGCTTTGATTTTAGCTGGGTCGACCTCGATTCCACGTTGGCTAACGATATGGCCCAGTAATTTGCCTGATGTTAACCCGAAACTGCACTTTTGAGGGTTCAGCCTCATGTTCTATCTGTGTAGCCGGGTGAAGAATTTTCTTAGGGCCGAAATGTGCCCATTTCGATCTTTGGACTTGACAATCATATCGTCCACATAGACCTCCACTTCCTTATGCATCATGTCATGTAGCAAAGTAGTGGCGGTCCGTTGATAAGTGGCCCCGGCATTGATGAGCACAAATGGCATAACTGTGTAACAGTAAGTCCCCCAAGGTGTAATGAAGGTGGTCTTACTCATATCCTCTTCTGCCATTTTAATCTGATTGTATCCAGCATACCCGTCCATGAATGATAGAAGGGCATGATCGGCCGTGTTATCCACCAATATGTCGATATGTGGTAACGGAAAATCGTCTTTTGGGCTGGCCTTGTTTAGGTCCCGAAAGTCCACACATACCCGCACCCTGCCGTCCTTCTTGGGTACCGGCACGATGTTTGCAACCCAGTCTGGATATTCAGACACTTGTATAAAGCCCGCTTTGAATTGTTTGTCTACTTCCTCTTTGACTTTGAGGGACCATTCGGGCTTCATCCTTCGGAGCTTCTGTTTTACCGGTTTGCACCCATCTTTGATAGGTATTCGGTGTTCAGCTATTTCCTGGTCTATTCCCGGCATGTCCTTGTAGGACCATGCGAAGACATCTTTAAATTCTTGGAGGAGGTCTGTGAATTGTTTTCTCTCCTCGGGATCTAAGGATGGGCCCAACTTAAGCATCCGGGGCTCTAAAGTGGTTCTCACATTGATGGACTCGGTTTCTTCGATTACCGGATCTCGGGATTCCCTTTGTTCAAGCTGCTCGACCAGATGTGGAGGCAGTGGTACCTGTTCGTCGGGTTTCTCAATGTCATTGCATATAAAATTTTTGAAATTGAGAAAATTTTGGAAATAAGACAAGTCGTAAGCAGAACAGTTTTCGTTATAATTATTAATGGTAAATTTTGAAAATAGCTCGAATAGAGCTGCCATCTGATCATTGGTCAGTGGCGGGATAGGGAGAGGTCTTGGGACAGGTGAGACCTCAGTGGAAGTGGCTAAGGGAAAGGGAATAACAGACTCGACTTTAGCACCGGACCCCCTAGTCTCTGACTCAGACTCCGATTCTGACTCAGACTCGGACTCAGTATCTGGCATGTCTCCCTCGCCGGTGGTCAGCTTCTAGATCCGTCCCTGGCTGTCGGTCCATTTGACGGTCTTCCTCCAGGCCCTTGTCTTGGTGTTGGCACCGACCACGGTGATTAGCTTGGTTGGGTCGAACCGGTTGCTGCGAAGGATCAAGTTGACCAAATCGCCCTTTGGAGCGGGGACGACCTTGTCTTCTCCAAATAAGAGCCCCAGCACGGGCTCGGAGTTGCTTTCACCTTTCTCGGACTCGGCCTGGATAATAGTGAATATATCATCAGGGATGTAGTTGCATTCCCGAGCCGTTTTGGTCTCGGGATACGTGATGGTGGGTTGGTAGAGGCCCACTTGGATCGCCCCAAATACGGGAGTGACGAACTTGATTGCATCGGCCCGACCCACATTCTCCGAGCTCATAGTATATCCTAATCCGAGCCGAGACTCTCCGTTGTCTAGGACCTCGATGATCCTCCCTGCCGGAAGGTGCGGCCTTGAGGTGGCTCCGGGTAGGTAACCCAGATTTTGTAGCATCGTGTCGATGCTAGTGGTGAAGTAAGGCTTGAAGAGATATTCCTCTTCGATCATTCCCACGAAGTCGAATCCTCGCGGTTCGGCCCGGCTTGTGGCATTACAGCTAGCCACGATCATGGGGGTCGCCTCCAGTGTGATGACACCGTCCTTGAGCGACAGGTTGAATGATGAGGTGACATCTATCACCTGAAATTCCAACTCTTTTTCAATTGGGCCCGTTGTGATTGCCAGTTTAACGGCCCCAGCTACCGGTTTTGGGCTTCCGTCGAAAGCCTGGATAGTCTGTGCTGCCGGGAGATAGTCGGCATCGGTGATGCCGAGGGCCCTAGCGGTCCTTAGAGGAAGGACATTTACGGCGGATCCATCGTCGATGAGCGTCATCGGGAGATACTTGCCTCGGCAGATGATCGTGATGTATAGGGCCAGATTATGATTGGGCCCAAATGGTGGTAGATCAGATTTAGAGAAGGTTATGAGCGGGCCTTCGTTCTTGGACTTGCCCTTGAGGTAGGGCATGATAGTAGCTACCATTTCAGCATGGGTAGCTTGTGAATCGACCTTGATTTCATCGAGAGCCTTAGTCAGTGCTTCCCGATGTGCCTGTGAGCTAACCAGTAGTTGCCATATAGTCTGATCAGCTCGAACCCTCTTCAGTTGCTGGACCAGGGCCGTGTCAATGCTCAGTTCTTCGAGGGTAGATTCCGTCCTGGCAGGTTCAGGGACGGTTGTTGGAGTAGAATGCCCAGCTGCGGCGAGGTGGTTAGTGGCTAAAGGTTTGGACTTAGCCTTTCGGACCTCTTCAAGGGTAATGGGGACAGCTTCCCCTTTGGTCAGGTAAAGATCATCCTCGTCATCGAACCATATCCCATTGATTTGTGGGATAAAAGGGGAAATGAGATGAGAACAATCGATTACTTCTCCCGTGAATATTGCATGGGCATTGAACGGATTTTCTTTGTTGCTCGGCTTGTCTCCAGGCAACAGGATTTTCCCGCTCTCGTTCATATCTTGGATCAGATGTTTTAGTCTCCAGCATTTTTCAGTGTCATGTCCGTTACCCCGATGATACTGGCAGTAGGCCTGGGCGTTATAAGTTTTGGGCCTCTTCTCTACTGGAGGCTCTGCGGTTGGACCTATCGGTTGGATCAGGCCGTTCGAAGATAGCCTTTGTAAGGCATAAGTATAGGTAGTCCCTATATCTGTGAATACCCGATTTGGTGTATTCTTTTTGGATGAGGTGTCGAGCAGATTTACCTCACCGAAGATGCTGCGAGCTGCAGCTGCAGATGTGGGCTTGTTTGTAGATGAACTGGCCCCTTGATACCCATTGGCAGAGACCTTAGTCAGGCTATCTAACCTTAAGTCATCCTCGATCCTCATGCCCATTTCAGTAAGGACAGCAAAGTTTGGGATGATAGCATACCGGAGGTGGACCCGGTAGGATGGGAGGAGGTTTTTGACGAAAGCTTCCACTAGGGCCTTCTCGCCGGGCTTGTCGACTAGCTTCACACTCTCGGCCCTCCACCTTTGCAGATATTTTGTGAACCCTTCTTTGGGCTCTTGAGCCATGACTTCCAGAGTACACATTGTAGTCTGGATTTCAGTGTTATCGGCGTAGTTCCGAGCAAATTCGGTCGCCACATCGTCCCAAGTCTTATATTTCTTGGGATCGAGCCTGTAAAACCAGGCCTTAGGATGCTTCTCAAGGGAGGAAGGGAATAAGTGCTTGAACATGGTGGACTTCACCCCTTTGACCGCCATGAAGTCTTTGAAAGCCCGGATATGGTGGACCGGGTCTTCAGTATCTTCAAACATAGGAATTCTCGTCAACTTGAGGTTGGCCGGTAGCTCATCATTCAAAGGCGAATAAGTACGAGCATTTTCAGTGTGGATCGAGTTGTTCGTTGATAGGTGAACTTGCTCCTCGAGCCTGCGAACAACACTGATCAATTCGGCTATGGGCCCAATGGGCTCAGCTCCTTCAACAGGGGCCGTCTTCTCTACGGCGCTTAGGCGGGTGGCTAGCGTTGCTTGGCTAGCCTGGATGGTAATCAGTTGAGTTTCGATCTTGGTCAGAGCATCCTTCAATTCGTCCATCTTGTGTTGGTATCTAGTCTCGGGTGGCCTGTCTGTAAGAACAGAGCATGATCAGAAACTAGCCCAAATCCCGGAATAGAAAGTACATCCCGAACAAGACTAAAAAGGGAAATGACTCGGAAAAAGAAACCTAGACGGGTGACCTGTGAAATGTGGGCCTTCCTTAGGATTCAGCGGGTGGGCCTAGTCCTGTTCGAAGGAAGGTTCACGTAAGACATCCCAAACTTTGGACTCGATTGTATTGACGGGCCCTCCTTTGTAGTGGTTTGTTCTACGTAGGTGGGCCTTGCCTTAGTCTAATAAGGCGGACTGGGATAGGGGAGAAACTCGTGATGTAAGATCGACGGAGTTTCGACGCTAAAGACCTTGACAACTTAAGACACGACCCGACACTGCTAAATATAGGAAGTCCTAAGGAGAAGAAGGTTTTGAAAATTGAAAATTCCGAGATAACTCGGTGGAGAGGCCCGATTTTCGAGAAAATCGGAAAGTGCATCGGGCCTTGGTTTTGAAAGTTCGAATGTTTTCGAGTTTTGAAATGGGCGGCATACCGGCTAGAAAATAGGCTATTTTGAGTAAAATCGTAAGTCCTAAATTCGGTATGTGTCCCGGGTTTCGAAATTGGATATCTTGAGAATTGTAAATTTGAATGTCGAAAAAAAGAATTTCCGACGATTTGAAAATTAAAGATGAGATCCCGAAGATTTGTAAATAAAAAACGGCATCTCGAAGATTTGAAAATTGAAATTGAATTTTTGAAAATTCGAAAATCGAATGGTGGATCGGAAGTTTGAATTTCGAAATGGGCGGCATGCCGGCTAGAAAATAGGCTTGTTTTGAGTCAAATCATAAGTCCTAAATTTCGGCAGCTTTCCGAGTTTTTGAAAGTTGAATATTTTTGAAAAGATGCATTTTTGAAATGACGGTTTTTGAAAACGACACGGAAACCAAGTAGCATGTAGTCAAGCATTATAACGACGCCATGTATGCTCTATACTAAGTCTCGGTCGGTCTATAGAGGGTCTATACCAGTGTACATAGTCTAGACGTTGATCGGGACGGACTTCCTAAGTCGAGTGGATCTTAGAACATGCCGCAAAACCCACTCGAATCGACAATGGACACCTTTTGACATATCCATATTGGAGTACATCAACGATATAGTGGGACGTCGGTCGCGAGTACCGGCCCGATAAAATATGGGTTATGCATGAACCGTAAAACTAAAACGCGTATTGTACTAGTCAAATGATTTCTATTCGAGTCTCACCCTGAGGATGCCGATGGTAAGTCAGGCATCAGTTAATCCCCAGCGGAGTCGCCAAATTGTGGACATGACATAGGTCCACCCCGACGCGGCCACGCGCGAGTTTGGGTAGGCGAATGAATCTCCATATGAGAATGGATCGAATTGAAATTTAGGTCGAAGTGGAGTCGCCACCGAACTTTGTGGGAGTTCGGGCCCGTTCGAACCCACTCTATGTCGTAGTGGGCCGTATACAAAATACGGTCCATATCCGATGTCAGAGTTTATTGGGCTCGTCCCTTTGCATTTGATACCGATACCGACATTATCGGATATCGTGTAGTGAATGACTCTCGTATGCCAATGGATTCGGATATCCGGAAACCATGGTTCTGAGTAAGGGGTGAGGGTACGTGTTGGGAAGCCCACAATGGACACCCAACCCCGCCCGCACTTAGCGGCCTCTACTAAGATCTCGAATGAGTTTCTAATACGCGCGTTAGTAATTCGGTGAAAAATGCTTATGCAAACGTTGTTTTCCCTAAGCATGTGAATGAAATTGAAAGAGATTCTATGTCGATTTAATGCAATTAATTCTAACGTCGAAGTTGAATTTTAGCATGTGGGTTCATTTTAGTAAAATAAAACAAACGATAAATCAACAAGAAAAATAACAAACGGTTTGTAACGGTATAATGATATTAACGGTTTGTGCAAATATTGAATTATATAGAATGATACAAATGTATTAATGCATGGTTTTGAAAAGATGTTTCACGTGATTAATTAGGCACGTGTTGACCTAAGTCACAAAAAACGGTTAATGAGACTCGAATGGATTGTAGGACTCACGGTTTGATGTGATAAAGGGCCACTCGACCAAGTCATTGAGGGACTCGACCGAGTGGATCCTTAAAAAGTGTTCTGTCCCGGATTTCGTGACCCTACTCGACCGAGTTATTGACCAACTCGGCCTAGTACGTCGCCACTCGATCGAGTCACTATGAGACTCGACCGAGTAGAGGTCGAAAGAGCATTCTGCTCGGTAAATTCTGCTCGCTTGAAATTCTATTATTGATTTTGAATTTGCTTTTGATTTTTGATGATTCGATGATTCTACCGAATCGGACATAAATATTGTACAATTTATGCTCGACTCGGATTTTATAAATCATTGATTTTGTTGAATCGGACATAAATATTGTTGAATTTATACCCGATTCTAATTTTGAATACTCGTTGTATCCCATATTCGATTATTGAATCGATATGGAATACTAGAGTGAAAATAAAAGAAAATTGCTTTAAGTCGTTTTAAATTAACTATCGCGATATGAATAGATTTTCTCCGCGTTTAATAATGTCGTGATTCTAACGAATCGTATGACAATTATTTTAGCATCAACGAAAATAAATCGCATTAGTTAATTAAATTGACTAGTTCGTTAGATTCGACATCCAACTATGGAATTAGTATCGAATCTAACGTATCGACATCTTGCTTGAAATAGAGGAATTGATTCCCTCGGCTTCTCCGACATCGAAATAAATCCCTAGAGATTGTGATGTCGGATCCGCGTCAACGGGTTTCGACCCTTATTAAAATAGAATGCTTGTTTTTGAAAATTGATGTAAATATGAACCTTGAATAATGATGCAAATGAAAATAGATGATTTATTGTTTAGGTTAACTTGTATCAATAATCAAGCAATTGGGGTGTCTACAGTATGTCGGGTTCTAAGCGATCAAAGTCGAATCAAAGTTCGGTTTAGTTCAAAATAAAATGTGAGCAAGTACTTTGGCTACTAGATTCACGATGGAAGTTTAGACCGAAACTCGGAGCAAATCTGTGAGATTCCAGGCTTAAGCCAGCTGTGTCCATGTCAAAGAAGAGAAACAACATCAACAAGATTGGGGACGACATTCATCCACGAAAGCACATGCGTGATCAAGATGAGACTATATCAAAGCAAACAGAACTCATGAATTCAATGGCAGGTTGTATATCTACAAATTTTACGTCATTAAAGCTCGAGAAGAAGAAGAAGAGGCATGATAGAATTGTGACGATCTAGCGCGCACATAACTCTAATAAGTCTTCTTGCAAGAAAAAGCCCTAATGAGCCTCCTCTGAGGCGATCCTAGGCGACTTGAAGGAGACGATCATGGCAAGGAATTCAGCGAAGAAAACTCAACAAAGGCATAATGGTGAGAAGGTTGCACATGCTTCTCCTACGTCTAGGAGTTCAAAAAAGCGTAATGGCCATGGGATAAAGGGACCGAACGTGGATGATGTGATACGTACTAAACCCATGCACGATTTGAATGACATTCCAGGATTATCCTTTGATGATGATGAAGGTAATTCAGATATTTCGTCCAGCATATGGATCACTCAAAGAGGACGTAAGAAATCCTCGCAGACCATTGTTGACAACACGCTTATCTTTAATGACAATAGTCAGACTGTGGTTGGGGAGGACGAAACGATGCTTCAATTTTCAGATGATGATACCAAGGAGGAAGTTGAATATTGGTCTTCAGCAATTATTTGTTATGTCCTTGGTGCAAACCCCTCCGGAAGGTTTGAAAGGATATGTTCAACGAGTTTGGGGTAAATATGGAATCGATAAGGTATCATTCTCCCCCAAATGGATTTTTTTTTGTTCGTTTTAAGGATGTCATGGCTAGAGACGAGATACTTAAGGCGGGATATCATATGTTTGATAACAAACCTTTAATGGTTAAGCCATGGCAGCAGGATATCAACCTTACAAAAGAAGATATTAAGGCAGTCCCATCGTGGGTACGTTTTCATGAACTTCCACTTTGGTTTTGGGGGATTTGTTTGCCTAGGATTGGTGGCTTGGCAGGCAAGTTTATTAAGTGTGATCCCCTTACGGTGGATAAGATTAGTTTAGGCTATGCTAGGGTCCTCTTGGAACTTCAAGTTGAACAATAATATCGTGATACAGTTAGTTTCAAGAATGAAAAGGAGAAGTTGTTAGTGTCAATGTTGAATATGAATAGAAACCCATTCTTTGCTCTAAATGCAAGAGCTTGGGGCATGAGATGAAGACTTGCAGAAGGGGAATAGTTGAGCAGAAGGTACAACAAGTGCAGAAACCCCTACAGGTGCAAGTCTGGAAGGCAAAACTAAATAGGATTCAGCAACAGGTGCAACAGGCTGTACAGCAGCCTGTTCAACCTGTGCGAATTCTTGTGCGGTCGAGGTCAACTAATGTTGCTGATAATGGGGGGGGGCTTCTGATAAGGGAAACCAGATTTCAAATAATGATTAATGATTGTGAGTTTTTGGAATATTAGAGGCTTAACTAATGTAAATAAACAGCTTGAGGTTAGGTTATTTTTACATAATAAAGGAGTAGGCTTGTTCGGCTTACTTGAGACGAAAATTAAACCTATTAATAATGCTAATGTGGCAGGTAGGATGCTTGAGGGTTGGAGTGTGACTACTGTTTGGGATAAAATTCGCGCTCCCAAAAGACGACGTAGCATTCCTCGAGTCAAAAGTCAAGGTCAAGAAGTCAAAGGATCAAAGGTGGAAAGTCATGAAGCGATACTCGAAAGTCAAAAGCCGAAAGTCGAGAAAGTCATAAGTCAAATACGAACTAAGATCAACAAGTCAAAACCCGAGATCAAATACAACAACGACCCAAGTCAATAGTGCGATAGAGTAAGGAGATTGGCCGAACAAAGATGCAGCCCAGTACAAGGAAGCAAGCCCCATCCCAAGTAATGGATCAAGTCAAAGAACAACCTCCTAAATCCTAGGGGTATTTCCAGCAGAAGAGGAGAGAAATCAGGAGAAAGAAGAGGAGGAAGTTGGAATAACGACTAGGAGAAGGCAGATGAATATAAACACAAGGGTTACAACGAGGAGGGGCATTCAACTCATCTTCAACATACATCAACCCTAAAGCAAGCATACTAGCAAAATATAGTCTCTTATAATCCAAAATCTATACTTGTATTGATTATTCGTCCTTTCCGTTCATGGTAGAAACTTGGCGGGATTCCGACTCCCCCACGGTTTTTCCCACACTGGGTTTCCGGGTCACCAATTCTTGTGTCTCTTTGCTTTCTTTCGTTGTTTTTCATGCGTTAGATTCGATTCATCTCATTGGTTTGTAAAGTGCTAGTCCGATCAATTTAACCCGCAACTTAAATCGTAACCCAGTAAATTTTTACCAAAACAATTTGGCGCCCACCGTGGGGCAAAGTGATCGTTTGCTAGCCAAATCCTACAGTGAAGCAACCTACCATCATGTCTGGATCCGATCAAAACCCTGTCAGCAGCCAAGATGCCTCCACGCAGTCTGCTGGGGGAACACGATCCTCAGGAACAACGAGCCCACTTGTCACATCATCCACCAAGGCGACTCCTACCAGCCTGGCAGCGGAGCACGTATCGACCGCCTCGAAACCACCTCATGGGCCCTCAATATCGAAAACATTAAGCCCCTTCAAGTCCAAGAAGGATAGCGCATCGTTCAAAACATCGGCCCATGGAAGGTTATTTGGAGATGCTTCTGGAACTCCGTCGGGTCCAGACCCCCTGACGGAGATACTCCATGGGATTAACACTCTGCGACAAGCGGTGAAGACTCTGCAGTAGGACAACCGGGACATCAGGAACCAAATAATGGCAACATCAAAACCACCATCTGCACCAGTCCAACCGTCACCAGAAATTCTGCCTGCAATACCTGAGGGAGAACCAAGTTTCCGCAGAGAACCTGTCAGATCACCAGCGGACAGATCTCCAGAACACTCCCCCAGGAGTTGGTCACCAGGCTGGATCTGAACCTGGCACCACCCAGCCAAGCCGTAGTACCTAGAGGGCTAGGCTACTTGACCCATGGCCCCACACCCGACAGATCCTACATCACAGGTAACCCCTTCTTGGGTGCCGTAAACCGGGAAACTAATTCGCTGTCTCTTGCAGGTACCCCTGTTCACCAGGCGTCAGGATGGCAGCAAGCGAACTCGCCAGGAATGAATACCCTGCCCAGCAGCCGATTTCCTGGAGGAATGGGGGCAGCGCCTACCCCCAGTCAGCAGACGCCTGGATGGCAACCAGGAGTTCCAATCAACCTAATGGTCGCTGACACCAGCCCTTACCCTGGAGCAACCTGGCCGCCCAGAACCCCATTTCAGCAAGCACCAGAGTTGCAATCCGGATCTGCAGGAGCTGCGACCACCTCCTCCTCCAAGTAGTCAACACCTTCGAGGGCCCCAGACAGGGAGTACACCTTTTAGCTTTCTCCCTGGCCTCTTGCTTCCAACCCTCTTGCAGGAACGAATAGCATAGTAGATCAGCAGTACCAGGAGTTGAAAGAGCTGAGGGACCTGATCGACAAAATTCCTGGGATGCCGCGCCCCCTTGAAAGAGCAGCCAGAGACAGCCATGCAGATTCACCCTTCACTGACGACTTAGCCTGCGTTGCTGTACCCAAGGGATTTGTGCCACCAGCCATGACGCTCTATGATGGCACCGTAGACCCCCTAGACCACATGAACCAGTACAAGCAGAAGATGATGGTGGTAGCCGCTATGGGGCCCCTAAAGGAAGCCTGCATGTGCAAAGGGTTTGGCTGCACTCTTTCAGGAGCAGCCCTCCATTGGTTCGTTGGCTTGCCCAACAGAAGTATCACCTCCTTCGCCGATCTAGTCAATGCCTTCAACCAGCAGTTTGCCAGCAGCAGAAAGCCGGAGAAGTAGACTAGTGACCGATACCGGGTGGTGCAAAAATTCGAGGAATCTACGTGACTTCCTCATCAGATTCAACAGAGAGAAAGTAACTATCCCCAGATGTGATGTAGCCACTGCCATAGAAGGCTTCTGCCAAGGGCTCCTCTAGGATTCCGACCTCTACAAGGATCTCACAAAGTATCCTTGTGCCACGTTTGAGGACGTGCAAACAAAAGCGATGGCAGCCATCAGGTTGGAAGAAGATTCAGGTCCTAGGAGGGCCACGTATGGTTTTGAGCATGTCTCTAGAAAAGCGCTAGCAGAAAAGAGGGCGCGAGAGGTCAAAGCCTTACGACAGAAATGTAAACAAAGTCTCTGAAGAAAAGGATTGGAAGGAGAGCCCAAGACTCCCACCTAAAGTAGGCGAATATGGGTTCTCTACCAACGTTGTTGGTGTACTCAAGGCCCTGAAGGAGTTGGTGCGCAGAGTCAGGTGGCCCAGAAGACAAGAGTACGCTAACGACCGTAGGGACGCCAGCAAGAGGTGCGAGTTCCATGATGACATTGAGCACAACACTGATGAATGTGTCCTGCTCAGAAAAGAGGTGAAGTACCAATACGATCAGGGGAACCTGGATCACCTCATATCTAGAAGCTTCAGCAGAATAAACGCGGCAGACCAAGTGTTGCCTTCTCCACCTCCCTTGTGCACCAGAATTGTCAATGTGATTACAGGGGGATCAGAATTGTGTGGGCTGACTTATTCAGCAGACAAAAGGCACGCTTCCCAGTCCAGAGGAAGCAAACCAGAGCACTCATGTAGAATCAGTTGCCAAGATCTCCCGGCCATCACCTTTGATGAAACTGATGTAGAGCCTTCTCCACAATCCCATCACGATGCCCTGATCATCATACACTCCATAGGAAACTACACCGTGAGGAAGATACTGGTGGATACCGGGAGTTCGGTTAACCTCATTATGCTGGAAACCCTGCAGAACATGGGGTTTAGCGAAGAAGATTTGAGCAAGAAGGCAGTTCCCTTAATAGATTTCAGTGGAGAAACCAAGTATTCCTTAGGGGAAATCACTATCCCCACCTACGCGGGAGGAGTGAACAAGCAAATACGGTACTTAGTCATTGATGGACCCTCCACTTACAACGTGATCTTGGGGAGGCCTTGGATCCATGAAATGAAAGCGATTACCTCCACCTACCACCAGTGCTTAAAATTCCCTATGCCCTGGGGAGTGTAGAAGATCAATGGAGATAAAAGAGAGGCCAAGGATTGCTACAGGATAGCACTCAAGAAGACAACAATTCCTCCAGCATAGCAACTACAGAGCCTTCACCTGGCTCCGCAAGAGTACGTTGAACCACCTCAAGCGGAGATAGATGAAGTCAACTTAGACAAACTACATCCAGAGCGAAAAGTGCTAATTGGATCAGAATGCACAGGTAATATCCGCCAAAACCTCATTGAATTATTAAAAACTAACATGGATTGTTTTGCTTGGTCCCATGATGATATGGTAGGTATAGATCCAAGTATCATAACCCACAGGTTAAGCGTGGATCCAAGCTATAAACCAGTCCAGCAGAAGAGAAGAATGTTCGCCCAGAAAGAAACAGGTCATAAATCAGGAGGTGGACAACCTACTGGCTGCAGGAAAAATCAGAGAAGTAAAGTACCCAGAGTGGCTGTCCAATGTGGTGGTGGTTCCAAAGAAGAATGGCAAGTGGAGGGTATGCGTCGATTTTACTGACCTGAACAAAGCATGTCCAAAAGACCCATTCCCCCTGCCATATATAGATGCCATGGTGGATGCCACAGCAGGTCATGAAATGCTAACTTTCCTCGATGCATGGAGTGGATACAACCAAATCAAGATGCATCCAGCAGATCAGGAGAAAACTGCATTCAGGCTGAGAGAGGTATTTATTGTTACAATGTTATGCCTTTTGGTCTAAAGAATGCAGGGTCCACCTACCAAAGACTGGTTAACATGATGTTCAAGAGGCAAATTGGAAACACCATGGAGGTGTATATTGATGACATGGTCGTCAAATCCAAGCACGCTTCACGGCACACTTGGAGGACACTTTCAACACTTTGAGGGAGTACAAGATGAAGTTAAATCCATCCAAGTGTACATTTGGAGTGTCATGTGGGAAATTTCTGGGGTACATGATCACCTAGAGGGGAATCGAGGCCAGTACAAAGCAGATCAAAGCCATCCTCCAGCTGGAGTCCCCACAGAAGCCAAAAGACGTAGAACGGTTGACTGGAAGAATTGCCGCATTGAATAGGTTTATCTCCAGATCCTCAGACAGATGTCGGCTATTCTATGATGTCCTGAAGACAGCTCAAAAGTTTGATTGGACGGAGGAGCACGAGAAAGCAGTTGATAAGCTGAAACACTACCTAAGTACTCCACCACTCCTGTCAAAACCAGAACCTGGAGAACCGCTTTTTCTATACTTATCAGTGACTAAGGTGGCAGTAAGTGCTGTGTTGATACAAGAGCATGAAGGAGCACAACACCCCGTCTATTATGTCAGTAAGTCTTTGCTCCCTACAGAGACCAGGTACACGTCCCTTGAAAAACTCGTACTTGCGCTTGTTACAGCATCATGTAAACTCCGACCTTATTTTGAATCACATGTTATTTCTGTAATAACGAATTACCCACTAAAAACTATTATGAGAAAACCCGAGTTGTCAGGTAGAATGGCCAAATGGTCCATGCACTTGAGCGGCTTCGACCTGAAGTTTGTCCCCAGAACACCAATTAAGTCCTAGGCATTAGCAGATTTCATATCCGACTTCAGCCCAGCACTGCAGACACAGGCAGAGAAAGACATCATTCTCCTGGAGGAAGACAAGGGCGAACAAGTGTGGAAGCTAACTGTAGATGGCGCCTCCAACATGAGAGGATCTGGAGCAGGACTAGTTCTCAAGTCTCCTCAAGAGGATCTCATAGTCCAGGCGGTACGATGCGAGTTCCGGACGACAAACAATGAGACAGAGTATGAAGCTCTGATCTTGGGTCTCCAGCTGGCTCTGGACCTCAAAATCAAGAGCCTGGAGGTGTACGGTGATTCCCAGCTAATAGTCTACCATATGAATGGCTCGTATGCGGCAAAGGACTCCAAGATGATGGCCTACCTAGAGGTAGCAAAGGAGCTCTCCTTGAAATTTATAGCCTTCTCAATCAACCAAATCCCAAGGGACCAGAATGTAGAACAGACGCCCTAGCCACTCTGGGGGCAACCTTCAAACCAGGCATAGTATCCACCATACCCATCATCCATGTACTGGAGCCAGCAGTTCGGAAAGGTACACAGGAGCACCAGACGCCGAAAGAGGAGGAAAATGCACCAAATCAGGGGTTGCAATAGTTACAGGAAGCAGGAATCTGCAGCACTACAGCAGGGCAAGAAGAAATCTCAGATTGGAGAAAACCATACAAAGAATGGTTGGAGAGTGACGTTCTGCCAACAAATAAGAAAGAGGCCAGAAGCTTTAGAATGAAAGCATCCAGGTATACCCTCATCGATGGTATCATGTTCAAAAGATCAACCGCTGGGCCATACCTGAGGTGCCTAGGCCAGGAGGAAGCAGAGACTATTATGCATGACCTCCACAGTGGTGAATGTGGAAATCATGCAGGGGGCAGGAGTCTATCCAACAAAGCACTCCGCCAAGGTTATTACTAGTCGACGATGCGCAAGGACGCCAGAGAATAAGTCAAGAAATGTGACGCTTGCCAAAGACATGCACCAGTTAACCACCAGCCAGCAGAACCACTACACCCAGTAATTTCTCCCTGACCTTTCATAAAATGGGGGATGGATATTGTTGGCAAATTACCAAGGGCCCCAGGAAACAAAGTATTTATGTTGGCCATGACGGACTACTTCTCCAAGTGGATAGAAGTAGAGGCATTCCCTCAGGTGACTGAGAAGCAGGTCATATCCTTTATTAAACGTAATATTATCTGCAGGTTTGGCATTCCTTCAGAAATCATCTGCGACAATGGATCCCAATTTATTGACAACAAAATGGAGGCCTACTACGCCAGGTGGAATATCACGTTAAGTAAGTCTACCCCCAAAAATCCTCAGTCTAACGGTCCGCCGGAATCCAGCAATAAAATCGTGATAGACAACCTGAAGAGAAGGCTGGAGGAAGCAGGGGGCAGATGGGCAGAAGAGCTTCCCCTGGTGCTGTGGTCCGATAGAACCACACCCAAGGTAGCTACAGGACAGACCCCTTTTAACTTGGTCTTCGGTGCTGAAGCAGTCATTCCTTCAGAGGTGAGAGTTCCCACCCACAGATATGGTTGCATAACAGAGGAAAGGAACCAGGTGGAAATGGCGAACATCTTGGAT
Source organism: Agrostemma githago (assembly GCA_958450325.1). Lineage (NCBI taxonomy): Eukaryota > Viridiplantae > Streptophyta > Magnoliopsida > Caryophyllales > Caryophyllaceae > Agrostemma > Agrostemma githago. The sequence goes on along the minus strand of OY288255.1, from coordinate 21,653,583 downwards.
ACTGTAGATGAGCTCAGAACTGATGCCCAGATCAGGATGGCCTCCTACAGGCAGACAGTCGCCAGAAGCTACAACAAGAATGTCAAGATCAGAATCCTGCAGGAAGAAGACCTAGTCCTAAGGAAAGTATTCCAGAACACCAGAAACCAGCAGGCAGGGAAGTTCGAGTATAATTGGGAGGGACCCTACCAGGGGGAGAAGGTAGATGGAAATGGAGCCTACCAACTTATGACCACGGAAGGAGAAATCATCCAGAAGCCCTGGAATATAGTACACTTGAAGAAGTATTTCTTCTAAATGAAGACCGCCAGAGATGCAGGCCAGTGTCGCCAGAAGAACAGGCCAACGTCGCCAGAGAACAAGCATTTAATCTGCTGAATTTACCTCCACCAGAATCCAGGTTCAATATTTTTCTTTCACTATTTTAGAGTTTGCTTTGTCCTACAATCTGCCTTTCTAATTGCAAAATTATAGAGCATCAGGATTAAAATTGATCTTTTCACATCTTCAAATTTTGAAACTCTTTTCATATGCTTTCAAAACTTATCTCTCACCTGTCCTCAGATTTAAAACTCCACTCATATATTTTGGTAAACCTTAAACTTAATTTTAAAACTTCACACATTTTTTGATTCCTTCTTGGTAAGTCCAAAGATGAATTTTCCATTTTCATGTCCGCAAAATTTGATTTCCTTTTTTCTTATGCCTTTAAAGTTAGATTTTCGTCCTTCACATATTTTTGAAAATATAAATTTGTTCCACAATACTTTCAAACACAACATCTTTTCCGTATGTTGTCAACTTCTTTTTCAACTAATATTGACGAATAATCTGGTGGAGTGTACAATTCCTACAGAAGGCGTGCGTCTTGTGCTAAGTGCCTACAACCAAGACATTACAGTCTCCTGCGCCACTTAGCACCCACGCAAAGCGTGGCACCTCTGACAGAGTGGGCAAACTAAATCCCAGGCCACCATCTATCAGTGGTCGACCACACAAACAAAGGCATGCATACAACAGAAGGTAACAATAAAAAACAAACAAACAAATCAAGCATGGAGATACTGCAGAACATGCAAATAGATGCAGTTAAAAGCAAAGCAATGTATCCAAACACCCGGCCCCCTTGAGCAGAGGTAAATTCAAAACAAGGTTAATTTTTTTTTAACAAAATATTTTTCATATGCCACGCAGGGCAGGAAAGTCAAAAGGCAATCAAGGAAGGCTGAACAGCCTAGACATTATCTCCTTCAGGAGGAAGACTGGCAATGGGCTCCACCATAATAGCAGTGTCAGCAGCAATGTCCATTTGGCCGAGCGTCTCCTGGACCACAGGGGGAGGGGAGACCGACTCCTCCACCACTTCATCCTCACCCCCAGAGAGCATGTCCAGGTTGAAGCCCTCTGGGAACTCCACCTTCATCCGTTCCTCCAGAGCAGCCAAGTTCCAACCTCCATGTTTCCCTTCAGGATAGGCTCTGACCATCTGGATCTCGGTGCTCAAAGCTGACCAGCTTAAGGCACCCTTCATATGCTCCTTTAGCTCAGCAACCTTCTCCTGCAGATAGGAGTTGACGCTCTGGACCTGCGCAAGCTCAGCCCTCATCTCCTCCACAGCAACATTGCTCTCCTTCTCCTCAGCGAGCTGATTGTTAACTTGGCCCAGCTCCTCCCTCAGCCTCGTAGCCTCCTCTCTGGCTTGATCGACCTCACCCAGCAGACGAGCCTTATCAGCTTGAAGCTGGCTCCCTAGGTCCCTAAGGTGGGACACACCACCCTTCAAGAACAAAGCCATCTGAAGAGTCAGGCCAACACCACAACAGTCAGTGACGTACTCAAAACCAGGCAAACTTAGGAGTCAAGAAAAGAGATTACCTCAAAGGCATGCGAGGTAACATGAGCAGCCACCTCGATAAGAGGTTCCCTAGCCATCACAGCCTCAGAGCCCGGGAAGAGGAGCTGATCTAAGGGAGACGGTCTGTCAAAGTCCTGATGGTCCCGAATTCCCCGGGATATGCAAGCACCACGTCAGGGGGAGTACTCCCTGCAGAGTGGGGAGCAGAATTAGGAGGGGGAGTCAGGTAGGTCAATCACGGGAGATTCCTCCGCGGAACCAGCCTTCGCAGGAGGAGAGGAACTGCGCTTCCTCTTGGAACTAGTGGAGGGGGCAGGAGAAGAGCCAGAACCCTTTTTAGAGGAGGAACGAGTAGCCATGCTTTTCCTCTTGGCCCTGACTCGATCTAGAGTCATTGGAGGTTTTGGGTTGCCTGGAGAAATCAGAGCACAGAATGAGTCTCGCATCAAAAGAAAATAAAATGCACCGCAGTCAACTCAATAGACTATTCCTCACCAGAAGACATATCTGCAGTAAGGGGAGGGCAAGCACCGCTCTTTGAGGGAAGGAAAAGGTTGTTGAAGGTTCGCTGCTTAGGGCTTAAGCTGGAAAGTTGTGCAGCAAAGTCAAGAATTGTCGCCAAGTCAGTAGGCTGCTTCAGACCTTCAGTACAGAATTAGTGAGAATCATGAGTGTGCAAGAAAACTCGAGGACTAAGGTCATGACAAGTACCTTTGGTGGATCCTCATTCGGAGAAGAGGTAGTCATGAGAGAGGGAAGATATAGAGTCAGCCTTCACAAAAATAAAATCTCTGAACCAGTTGGCATCCGGAGGGTTAGCCGGGAAATTATACCAGGGTTATTCTTACCTTTCACGCGCATCGTTACTTGGCCGTATCCCAGGGGTCTCGCCTAGAATAGGGCGCATACATCACCAAGAGTAAAGTTCCTCTGGTGACGTTGATTTAAAATACAGAAAGACAGCAAAACCCGCCAAGTATGGGGGACCAACTGACAAGGAGCGAATTTGTAGTAGGTTAAGAACTCTTGGACAAGCGAAGGAAAGGGAAAGCGTAGGCCCAAAAAGAAGGGATAGGCGTACATGCAGACCCACCCTGTCCGGAAATCCGCCTTGCCCAGCGGAGGGAATGTGGATTTCCACTTCCTCACCAAATCCAATAACTTCCCTGATGAAGGGAAGGTCGTTATTGGTAAAGCGGGAATCGCAAGAGTGTTTTGGGTCAAGAACAGAGGAAGGGGAAAAAGTCACCGGAGACGGCGATAAAGAAGGTGAAGGAAGAGTCGAAAGATTGCTGCGATCTGACATGGGAGCCATAGAAGAAGCGAAAATAACAATGACGAGAAAATAAATCACCTAGAAATCGAAGTAAAAAGGGGATAAGCCGGCACCGCAACAGCAACAAACGGCGAGAAAATAAGGAGGAGAGGTTGTTTTTGAATTTTGAAAGAAATTTGGAAATTATGAGGAGGTGAAAGTGAATAAGATGAAGAAGGAAGTAATTGAAGTAGGAGGAGGGAAGTAGTACGGGGAAGAGTGACTCATAATGAGGGGGAATAAGAATAAGTCATTATGAGGAGAGAGGAAGATCAATTAGGGAAACAGGAGAGGTAGATCAAAAGACAAACACTCTGAAAACCGATCATCGCCAGAATTACCCATGACGAGTAAAGGCAGAAATTCCCGCCTAATATGAGCTTAGTCGGAAATTTGGGGGCATTTGTTTGGGATAAAATTCGCGCTCCCAAAAGACGACGTAGCATTCCTCGAGTCAAAAGTCAAGGTCAAGAAGTCAAAGGATCAAAGGTGGAAAGTCTTGAAGCGATACTCGAAAGTCAAAAGCCGAATGTTGAGAAAGTCATAAGTCAAATACGAACTAAGATCAACAAGTCAAAACCCGAGATCAAATACAACAACGAGCCAAGTCAATAGTGCGATAGAATAAGGAGATGGGCCGAACAAAGATGCAGCCCAGTACAAGGAAGCAAGCCCCATCCCAAGTAATGGACCAAGTCAAAGAACAACCTCCTAAATCCTAGTGGTAGTTCCAGCAGAAGAGGAGAGAAATCAGGAGAAAGAAGAGGAGGAAGTTGGAATAACGACTAGGAGAAGGCAGATGAATATAAACACAAGGGTTACAACGAGGAGGGGCATTCAACTCATCTTCAACATAATTCAACCCTAAAGCAAGCATACTAGAAAAATATAGTCTTTTATAATCCAAAATCTATACCTGTATTGATTATTCGTCCTTTCCGTTCATAGTAGAAACTTGGCGGGATTCTGACTCCCCCGCGGTTTTTCCCACACTGGGTTTCTGCGTCACCAATTCTTGTGTCTCTTTGCTTTCTTTCGTTGTTTTTCATGCGTTAGATTCGATTCATCTCCTTGGTTCGTAAAGTGCTAGTCCGATCAATTTAACCCGCAACTTAAATCGTAACCCGGTAAATTTTTACCAAAACAACTACCAATAGTCATAAGCATCCTGGAGGTCGAGTTTTGCTTGTTTGGTCTCCGAGTTTATTTGATGTGGAACCGGTGGAATACTATGATCAGTTCATCCATAGTAGAATCACATACAAGCCTGATAGGAAGGTTTTTTTACTATACCATGATCTATGCATTCAATGATGGATTGGATAAACGCTCTCTTTGGGATAGATTGAAATGCTTTGCTACACAAATTCAAATACCTTGGGCTTTGGGTGGCGATTTTAACACTGTTATTAATCCTAATGAACGATTGGGTGGTCATTCAAAACAAAGCGATATGGATGATTTTCGTGACTGTATTGAATCTTGTGAGTTGATGGATATCAGTGCCACTGGGGCTTAGTATACTTGGAGTAATAAGCAAGAGGTTCATAGCAGAAAGTATAGCCGATTAGATAGATTTCTGGTTTACCCTGCTTGGTTAGACAGTTATCCTTCTTATCAGGCTCACTTTCACCCAGAAGGATTATGTGACCATAATACCTGTACGGTTCAGGACATCTTGTGGAAAGGGATGGTCAGAAAAGCTAGTTGCAAATACTTTCGTATGTGGACTCACTCTCCTTCGTTCAAGGAGGTGGTGAATAATATTTGGACTATGCAGGTTCAGGGCACACCAATGGTCAAACTTGTTAAAAAGCTCAAGATGTTAACAAAAGATTTGAAAAGGCTGAACACTGATATGTTTTCGGATATTGAACAGAAGACTGCTGCAAAGGCCTATGATTTGGAGAAAACTCAAAAAACAATTGCAGAAAGCAGCCCTACTGATTCCTTGATCGAACAAGAAAGAATAGCTCATGAAGAATTGGTTTGGCTAAAGAAGGCTCGTGACAGCTACCTTACACAAAAAGCTAAAATTCAGTGGCTTGAAGAAGGGGATGGGAATACTCAGTATTTTCATCAAGCTATCAAACAACGTCGCATGAGAAATAGAGTCACCCATATCATGAATGTTGGTGGACAGACCTGCAATGAACAAGAGAGCATTCAGAGTGCTTTTCTAGACTATTACCAAGATCTTTTAGGCAAGAGCAAACTTGTCATGCCCCTGAAGAATGCTATTATCTCTCGGGGGGCTATTTGCTCTCTAAAGAGCAAACCTGTCATGTCCTTGCTGATCACCATGCTATTCTCCTAAGACAGGTTACTAGAGAAGAAGTTAAACAAGCGTTTAACTCTATTCCGCGGGAGAAAGCCCCTGGCCCTGATGGGTATTCAAGTAGTTTCTTCATTGATGCTTGGAGTCTTATTGGGGAGGATGTTACTGCTGCTGTCTTGGATTTTTTCGGTAATAGGAAATTACCCAGGCAGATTAATGCAACTAATATAGTATTGATCACCAAGTGTGAGCGCCCTGAAAATGTTACACAATTCAGACCGATAGGCCGCTGTAACATGGTTTATAAGGTTATTTCGAAGATAATTTGTAGCCGGCTATCACTGATTCTACTTGATCTTATTAGCGAGACTCAAGGGGCCTTTGTCAGAGGCCGATCGATTGTGGAGAATGTGCTTATTTGTCAAGATTTAATTAAGATGTACTCTAGGAAGCATGTGTCTCCTAGGTGCATTTTTAAGTTGGATCTTCAAAAAGCTTATTATACGATTGAATGGGAATTCATTAAGAACATGCTTACTGCATTAAACTTCCCCTCGATGTTTGTCTCGATTCTTATGGAATGTGTCTCCACTCCCTCTTATACCCTTGTTCTTAATGGGACCTCATTTGGCTATTTTAAAGGAAAGAGGGGTTTGAGACAGGGTGACCCAGTTTCACCCCTTTTGTTCACTCTATGTATGGACTATCTTAACAGAACATTGAGCTATGCAACCGATAGATGGAAGTTTCACTATCACCCTCTTTGTAAGAAGCTAAAACTTACTCATCTTATGTTCGCAGATGACCTACTTTTATCTAGCAAGGGGGATACGAGCTCGATTATGTTGTTACTGAAAGTGTACTCTACATTCTCCAATCTACTGGCTTATGTATGAACATGCAGAAATCTGAAGCTTTTTATGCTGGTATTCCCGACGGTCTTCCACAGGACATTTACAATGTTGCAGGTATCAAAAGAGGAGAGCTGCCATTCCGTTATTTGGGTGTTCCCATTAGCGCTACCAAAATAAGCAGATTAGAATGTGATAGGCTTGCTGAGAAGATGATTAACCGAATCAGAAGCCTTGGAGCGCGAAAACTCTCCTATGCAGGTAGAGTCACGCTCATCTCTTCTGTTTTAAGCTCCTTGTACAATTATTGGACTTCAGTTTTTGTCATTCCAAAGCACACAATCAAAAAAATTGAAGCTATTTGTCGGATTTTTTTATGGGATGGGACTGTGGATTATAGAAGGACTCATTTAATTGCTTTGGATACCATCACCCTCCCAAAGAGTGCTGGTGGGCTCGGGATAAAGAGAGCGAGCGACTGGAATATTGCTGCAATAGTAAAGCTGGTGCATTGGGTTTATAGCGAGAGAAACACTCTATGGATCAAATGGATTAATGCTATCTATATTAGAAGCACCAACTGGTCTGACTACACCCCTAAAAAAGATGCGCCATGGACGTGGAAAGCAATCTGTAAGGTTAAGAATAGAATAAAGTCGGACTTTGATAATGGGCAATGGGATGATGACTATACCATTAGCAGCGGATATTCCTGGATCCGACCAACTACTACAGCTCTATCTTGGACTGAATTCACTTGGAATTCTTGGAATATCCCTAAACATGCTCATCTATGTTGGATTATCATGCATCGAGGATTGAATGTGAAGGAGAAACTGTATAATTTGGGGTACATTGAGGATAACATCTGCTGCTTATGCCAACAATATCCCGAAACGATGGAACACCTATTCTTTAACTGTCCCTATGCCATCAAGCTGATGAACCTAGTTCACCAGTATTCAGGCTGTACTCCTACACTTGGTTACGTTCTTAATATTGACTCTAATAATGTCCACAAGAAGTTTCATGCGGCTCTACTTGCTGCCTGCTACTACCACGTTTGGGAACAAAGAAATAAGGCAAGAATGGAAGATAGTATAAGTCATCCTGAAAACGTTGTGAGGAAAATTGCAGCTGAGATTAGAGGAAGGATCAAACATGGAAAGAATGATAGTTTTACTAGTCAGGATATTTGGTTCTTCAGACAGATTGGATACAATACCTAGGGTGTCTGTATCTGATTGATTTTGCCTTTTCTTTTGTTGTCCTATATTCGCTGTACATAATATGCTTGTAACTCTATTTTTTGATGAATGATATTACTCACATTTCACCAAAAAAAAGAAGAGGCATGATATAGCTATCATGGAGGAAGCACGAAGAAGAAAGGGGAATTAGGATGAGGAAGTAAGCTTTATACCTGGTTGCTCTTGTCGTTTTCTATCGGGTCCGAGGTTATTATAAGCCGCAAAGGAAAGTGTCTCTACTAAAGGAGAAGTCTTGTTGAAATTTTGGGGCAAGATTTGACCCGACGTTTAAGGGCACAATGCAAACCATATCCAGTTCAACCCCTCCTGGATACAAACCATATCCAGTTCAACCCGACGTGACTTACACGATGCGATATCTAAGTTTAAGGGCACAATGCACACTCTCCTTAACACAAACCATGTTCAGTTCAACAACCAATGTGCCCCATAAAGACACACCAACCTTACAGTTGATGGCAAAAACGTACATCCCAGACTATATTACTCTAACCCCACACTTCTCTTTATTCCATAACTCCAAAACAAGCCATTATCGATATTCAAAAATAAATATAGTCATTATGAGGATAAAAGAATAAACATTTTAATTTAAAAAGGAAACTTTCTATAAATAGAAACTTACTAATTTTAGAAACTTACTTAAAATAGAAATAGTTTTTATAGAAAATATGTAAGTTATTAAAATGAGTGAAATGTATTAAAATAGCATTTCCGACGAAATTAACATATTATTATTATCGTCGTTATCGTAACTTTAATATATTTCTAAATTCGTTACTCAAAATATAAATGAAATATAATAAGTCAATATATAGTATTCTATAAATAATTAGGAAATCGAGTTAAAACTACAATTTTTAGAAAATAGATGTTTTGAGAAAACCGACATCAAAATGAATTTACAAAGATTTCAAATTACTTTTAACAAATAGCTTTTATTAATAAATAATACGGATTTTACTAAAAATAGTCAATTGTGAACAAATAAGAAATTATTAGTGAAAATAGTCTCGACTAAAAATATATTTAAAACAAAATCGACTATCTTCTTATTTATTAGTATAATCCGTAAAATGAAAATTAATTTATTAAACAAGTATACAAACCTCGAAAATAAAAATATGATTTTGAGTTAAAATTATGAATTAACGAAATCTGAAGAAAATATGAAATCGTGATTATTTAGTTACTAGTGTCACGATAACCAACAAAATATTATAATCATCGTAAATAATTAAATTACTAACGATTTATAAGACGATATCAAAAATTTGTAAAATATTTATAAGGCACAATTTAAAAATAATATAATTAGCAATTAATAAATAGCTAAAATTAGAAAACTGAAGTTAAAATATTTACTACATACTACTACTCAAACATACGATATAAAATCGAGTAACGTTCTAAAGTTACCTCGGGTCAAAAACCGAAACGATCGCGTACTTGCCCTTCTTGATGATCAGTCCAAGCTCCGTCCAACCTTCAATCGTCCTAAAGTTGTCTCTGAAACTTGTTCTTCATTAAAACTTCGTCGAGTTCTGACTGAAAGGACGAACCCGAGAACGAGCAAACATCAAACAAACGCAATGAGAAACAGCAACATAGCCAGCAATAAAGAATGGCAAAAACAACCTCAACAGCAGGTGCACAAACAACGATGCTAGTAGTAGCAGAACGAGCGGAACATTGACAAAACAGTAGCAATGATCCTGAACAAGACCAAGATGACGACGGGATTGAAGAAGAAGGACGGAAAAGAAGAAAAAGCAGCGGAGAACAAGACAGTAAACCGAGGACAACAATTAAGGTAACACGACTACGAAATGAACAAGAAAACACGAGAGGAAAAGAAAGGGAGAAGAAGAACGAGAATAAGATTACAAAGATAAGAGTTTGTTAAACGACTAACTCGGAAGGAACACGGAGAGTGAGAGCAATGAACAAAGACGAAAGAAAACCACAATTGATAATGAATAGCAGCCGTAGAAGTGAAGCAGCACAGTGACGAAGAGGACGTACAAACAGTACCGAGGAATAGCATTAACAGATACTAATGAGCGCAAATCGGTCTCGAACAGCAACATTAAGAACAACAACGACACCGGCCAATAACACTGACAAGAGTACATCGACAACTAACATCGAAAACAACAGAAGACCACAGCGGCAACAGAATAGGAGAAGAAAAGATAATAAAGTGAATTAAATTGACGATGAAATAGTATTTCCCGATAAATAATAAATTTTCGATAAAGTGAATTAAATTGATTTCTCGAGGAGAATTTACTAAATATTTTGACGAAACTTAATATAAATGAACTTCGAGCCGAAAATAGAAATTCGAGCTTAAATATAATTAAATAAAAAGAATTTAAAATTTAAATCGCCGAAATAGACTTTCGGTAAGAATTAAATTAAATGTATAAAATAAATGGAAACGGAAATCAAAATATGTTTTAAATATAAGAGTTTCCGAGTCAAATAGAATTTTAGGAGTTTGAAATGATTAAATGATAAATTCGTTTTATAATAATTTTAAGAATTACGAGTTAAATCGTAAACAAAATAAAAATACGAATATAATTTTAAATTAATTTTATTCATAAAATCAGGGGGTGTTACATGTATTCGACACGATAATTACTAATTCCTCCATTCAAATCCAAACTAAACATTTCTTTTTTCGACAATATTCCCAACTAAAGAGAATTTTCGATATTCTCGACAATATATAAGACAAAATATAGTCATATGGGATCTTGTTTGTTTTATCTTTACGAGTAGGTCAAGAATATCAAATTTTAATTTTGCTAATGTGAATTGAAAGATATCGATGAAGCAAAACGTGCCTCGACAACTGTGCAAAAGAGAAATGTGTAGTTTGGATTTGAATGGAGGGAGTATTAAATTCAACCATATAAGTAGTAAGTTTGGTACCAATTTCATTCGATACGAAATATCATCACATCTATCTCTCAAATGCAATGTGAAAATAAAAAGAAAGAACAAGTTAAAAAAATGTACTTTTATATTGCTCATAAATTCCCAAAATTTTATATATCCAACATGAGTAAATTAATTTAATATAAATAAGTACAAAATAAGTGCAAACAAACTTTTGACAACGTAAAAAATAAATCCTATGTCTTCGGCTGCCAATGAAAAGCTCTGAATTATGTTAAAGTACTCGCGCCTTGAAAAAAACCCTAAAGCTAATTCCTCGCAATTTCGTCCCTATTTAAACTCTCCTGCGTTTGAACATGTTTAATTAGTAGGATTAAAATATATCAATAGGTATAACAATTAACAAAAAGACTTAATATTCACGAACTCATATATAGCGTTTCGATGTAGGTCGGCTAAAAGGATATATCTAGCATATGAGGCAAAAATAGACTCTATAACATCATCATCTATCTGTCAAAATGTCAAGAGAACATCGGAAGCAGCAGCTAAAAATATGGTTTCTGGTCGACACATAATAAAAAGAGAGTAACACTTTTTAATGCAATGATCTGTAACTTGACGGAAATAATAAGGAAAAAAAGAAGCCAAATATGAAATTACCCCTAAAACAATCCACAATAGCCACCAGCGCAAAATGATCCCATTCAGCGGCCAAGTGACTCTAAATAATACTTACACTTGTTTTATAGCCCAATTACAAATAAATCAAAATCGAGCTTAACCTAAGTGACCCTATATATAACCCACACTCTGTAAATAACCCGAGCATGTAATGACATGCCCGTTTGATCAGCCTCTGTTGATGAGAACTCATGGCCGTACTATATTAGTTAAGGAAATGTTGAAAAATGAGTCAAGATGAAAAAACATAGTGAAGTTGTTATTCCAGTAAATGCAAAGAATCCGAGAATAGGAGCATAGAAGATGCTATCTATGCTTATGACCTCGGTCTGAAACCAAAAAAATACACAGAAAAGAGCAAAAAAACAAGCGCTGCCATTTGGGCTCATAAAAGATCTCTGACATCATGAACTACATCAAAAGGCAAAAAATTGAATGTTGAAAAGTTACCTTATTGCTTCAAACCCACCCACGTAGCAGTATCTTGAAGAGCTAGTTCCTCCGTCGGGCCCTTGCTAAAAGGTACAGACTCTATTTATTGCTAATAAACTGGCAAGTGCTGAATTGTTGATACTCATGGATGCAAGATAACTAAAACCGATACTTAAGCCCTTCTAAGCCCAAACTCAAGAAGTGATTTCTCATTTCCAGCAACCATCATCTGCCTAGCAGCATTGGTTGCCACCAGTGATACGAAATTGATAAGGTTGACAAAGGTTGTTTCCAGAAACTGGGCCACTTGAATTTAATAAAAAGAAGCTCAATTAGGAAGCTCCAAAGCTCATACTTGTAATAAATATCCATGAACCCCAATACAATAATGGATGAGTAAAATATCGTGGTCTATATGAGGACTCACAGCAACAGGTCTTTCAACCCTTATAAGAGGCACCTTTGGGAAGACAACTGATCCTTCCGGAATAGCATAGACTTCAACTTCAGAGCAATCTAATTCTTGAAAGTAATCTAGAAAACCCTCCTAAAATTCGAAGAGCAGGATAGCAAATTAAAAGATAATACGTGTAGCAAACAAATAAGAAAAACATCTGGAGTATTGGCACTAGGAGCTAGTATTTGCTACACGTGTGAGCATGTATTCAAGTGGCACACAATTGTCAATAAAATAAGATTTCATAGGCTCATTAGTTGTTATTTGGTGTAATTACAAAGGGGTTAATTCCATGTGACCTTTAAATGTCACCGCAACTGTCTATGCTGCTACATCACAGAATCAACTAATATATAGTAATCTGAAAGCCTGAGACAAAAATGATATAACAATTTTGAAATGATGTTTATGGCTTTATGCAATAACATCTTAGTGACTTAGGTATTATGCATATCCATCATAATTATCACCATGATGAATGTGTATATCACTGAAAATGAAGATTATGAATGTATATCACTGAAGGCCACGTGGGTAGCGTTAGTAATAGAACTAACCATAACCGGCCTACATCAAACAAAGAAAAATTACTAAAGATAAAAAAAAATCTACATTCCTACATACTGGAGGACATAGTAGTTGCTACTTTGTTGAACCTTGGGGATTAGGCTTTATATGTTTTGATTATATCAACTTCTATTAGTTTCAAAGTAACGTGATCATTATGAAATCATGATGTTTAGTACAGAAATAAAAGGAGCAAAATCTCAAGAAGGCATTCGGACAAGAGCTCAAGGGGGAAGGACGGCGGCATAGGATCCTAAATGCAAAGAGAATAAAGCAATTGTATGACAAGGATAATGTAACCTTGAATAAGGTTACATTAATCTCCTTCGTGAATAACTTCACACAAACAGCCAAGACTTAAGAACAGAATATTTTAACAAAATCACGTCGGTCCCATCTTGTGAGATATTCTAAAAAGAAGATAATGTTAAAAAAGAAATTATCTATCAATATAATAAAAGTTTTCAAAATAAATGATTCTCAAAATATTTTGATCCTTAAAAGATATTAGAAAATCATTAACAAAGGTAACTTGAATATATTATCTTGATTGATTGATAATTCCACCTACCATATCTTCTTATTGTGAGAAAGCATATCATTTGAGGTGATCTCATTTCCTTTGTTATGAAGGATATTTTCACCTATAAATAGCTCTCTCTTCCTCACTATTATGACATGACTTGCACACACATTTTCACTTTGCAAAAATCAAATCACATTTCTTTCAAAAAGCTTTTGCAATAAATTTCGTTTTAAGTCTTGGCTAAATAAAATCGTGTTAAATTGTTTACGCTTAGAAGTCATATAATTTCATTATTCTCTCTAGACAATTGAAGTGTATTCATAGCTAGAGAAATCTTGTAAACTTGAGTAGTAAAGTCATACCAGTCGAGTAGTGGTTTACTCAATCGAACGACATATATCGTTCACACCTTGAACGTTTCACATCGTTCAAACACCGAGGGCTTCACATCCCTCACACCGAAGGCTTAACATCCTTCATTGTCGTGGGCTTAACATCCCACAAAACCGAGTGCTTAACATCACTCACACTATCACGGTTAGAGTTAATCGTGATAGTTTTTATTTATGAGGTAATCCGGAGAAGGTACTCTTATAAATAAAGACACCGGTGGACGTAGGCTTTTCAATTGGGCGGAACCACGTTAAAACTGCTCGTGTTATTTACTCTACGTATTTATTTCGTTTTGCTATTTCTTATACTTATATTCTTTAGTAGTAAGTATCGTAGCAAACTTTTTGTTACTTCCTTTTATTAGCCATACAACTAACATAATATTTCACTACATCTTCCATAATAAGATTTTAGTGTAATACATCGTTTAAAATTTTAAAAGTACGTAAATACTCTATTCACCCCCCCCCCCCCCCCCCCTCTAGAGTATTTTCTAGAATCGCTAGACTCTACAATTGGTATCAGAGAAGGTTCTCTTGATTGATTCACATCAAAAGAGTAGATCCTAAACTAGCAATTCTATATTAATCCATTTCGATCAAATGGACTCCAAAAACTCAAAGTTTCCCACGTTTGATGGTGTAGACTATGGGTTGTGGAAAAACAAAATGATGCATTACATAAAAGGAATGGATTTCGAATGCTGGAAAATTATAGTCAAGGGTCCAATTGTCATCCAATCCGTTGATGTTCGTGGGAACATCATCGTAAAGGATGAAGAGGACTATGATGAGGACGATTATAAAACGGCCGAAAAGAATTCTCGAGCATTGTCACTATTGCAACGAGGAATTTCGTCCAAAGAATATAATCGACTTACTTCTTGTGTTTCCGCAAAAGAAATCTGGGACAGTCTGGAACTTGCGTATGAAGGAACTACTCAAGTCAAAAAGTTCAGGATCGATTTATTAACTCAACAATATGAATTGTTTAAAATGGATAAAGATGAAAGCATTGTTGAAATGTCCGCAAGATTTACTAACATCACTAATGAACTAAGAAATCTTGGTAAAACATTTGACACTGAAGATCTTGTCAGAAAAGTATTAAGAAGTCTCACTAATAAATGGCAACCTAAAGTTACCGCTATTAAGGAATCAAAAGATCTTACCTCACTCAGTTATCAAGAATTGCTTGGTAACCTCATGGCACATGAGCACTCTCTAAATCAACGTCAGAGTGAATCATCTAAGAGTAGAGGAATAGCCCTAAAAAGTTCCATTAGTGACGATGAGGAAACCATGAGCGATGACTTAGCCCTTTTTGTCAAACGTTTTCGAAAGAATTTTAAATTTGGATAGAAAAACTCATTTAGGGAAAAAGGTAACAACTCTAATACAAAACAAAACAATAAGGGATGTTTTAAATGTGGAGAAATTGGACATCGAATCAAGGATTGTCCGATGTGGAAAAACATCAAATCAAAAGGAGAAAGAGAATGATCAAAGTTCCAACAGAAGCAGGCCATGTTGGCTTCATGTGGATGGGGGGAACTAGACTCAGACGAAGAAGAGGAATCAGAAGATGAAGACGAGGTGAACATTTGCCTAAGTGCCCAGCACATCAACACATCTAGGCCTAAGACACGGAAACACAAAGACATGTGCTTAATGGCAAAGACGTATGGTTCAAGCTCAGATTCGGATGAGGAAATCAATGAGGTAGGTAAGCTTTATAAAATTTAAGAAAAGACTTAGGAAACTTACCAAGGAAAAACTCCTTTTACTTTTTGATGAAGTATTAGAAACCTATGAGCAACAAAAAGAAGAAATAAATGAGTTACTAAAACAAATAAATAAGATAGCATTTGAAAATATTACTCTAAAGAGGTGTGAAAATATTCGAACAAATAAAAAGGAATCTTCTGAAATCTCAAAGTCAAAACTTGACATATCAGATGATTCAAAAGATTGTTCGAGTACAAACATCGATGAAGAGGATTTAAAAAGGGATACTAATCATTAAAAAGTCAGTACAAGTGTTAAGAAATTAAAATTAGAAAATGCAGAATTAAAAAGAACCACATCCATATTAAACAATGAAATTAATATCGAGAAAACAAATCATGACAAAATAAAAAATTCTCTTACCTCTAAAATCATGGAATTGATAAAGGAAAAAGGAGTCATGCATAAAAAGTTGGATGAAAAGGATAATTTTGTATCAAGAAACTTGGAAGGGAAAAAGGCAAGAAAGACTGAAGAAAAGAGAACTAATAAAAGAAAACATGTCAAAAGAAAGTGGAAAAAGAAATCCGAAAATAAAACGAACAATAGACTTGATAAACACTGCGATAGATACAAAAAAATATGGGTGCGTAAAGACTCGTTGCCTAAACATAATGTAAAAGGACCCAAATCTGTTTGGGTACCTAAGAAACAAAAATGACTATCGCAGGTTCACAAGACTACAGGGACAAACAGATGGTATTTAGACAGTGGTTGTACAAGACACATGATAGGTGATAAAAAGAAATTTTTGTCACTAGAGGCATATGACGGAGGAAGTGTAACCTTCGGAGATAATAAGAAAGGAAGGATAATTGGTATCGGAAAAATTGGCTTATCTGATTCACACTTTATTGAGAATGTATTGCATGTAAAAGGACTAACGCATAGTCTCTTGAGCATATCTCAACTTTGTGATCGAGGAAACAAAGTTGTGTTTCACAATGGTAAGTGCCTAATTATTCGAGAAGGCTCCTCAAACGTCATTCTGGAGGAGGAACGATCAAACAATGTTTACAGAGCCGATATCAAGACCTTACCCGACAATGCTGTCACGTGTATGAGCGTTACCATCTCTGATAATCCACTTCTTTGGCATAAAAGATTTGGGCACATAAGTCCTTTCAGTCTTAACAAACTAAGATCTTTGGATCTTATTGAAGGGTTACCTTCCATAACCTTCGACACCACCAAAGCATGTGGTACCTGCATACGTTGCGAACATGTGAGATGTTCATTCAAGCCTAAGAAGTTCGTAAGTACTACCAAGCCTCTAGAACTTATTCACATGGATCTTTGCGGACCTATGAGAATAAGAAGTTGAGGTGGTAGCCGGTATGTATTTGTTCTTGTAGATGATTTCTCTAGATTTTTTTGGCCCGTCTTCCATAGCTCGAAAGATCAAACTTTTGATGAATTCGAATGTCTAATGAAACTACTCCAAAACAAGTACAGTTGTAATCTTATATCTATAAGAACAGATCATGGAACCGAATTCGACAACGAATCCTTCATAAGTTTTTGTAGGGAACATGGAGTTGGGAATAACTTCTCTGCTCCAAGAACTCCACAACAAAATGGAGTAGTCGAACGAATGAATCGAACGCTTGAAGAAATGGCTCATACCATGTTTCTATGTAGCGAGTTACCCAGAAATTTCTGGGCCGAAGCAGTTAATACAGCATGCTATATCCACAATCGTGCTATGATCAGACCTGTGTTGAAGAAAATACCTTATGAACACCTAAGAGGAAGGAAACCTAGAATATCGCATCTCAGATGTTTTGGGAGCAAGTTCTTCGTTCACAACAATGGGAAAAATAATTTAGGCAAATTTGATCCACAAAGTGATCGATGAGGCTGTATTTTTGGGCTACTCAGATCATAGCAAGGCCTACAATAAAAGAACTCTAGGTGTCGAAGAAAGTGTCCACGTAATTTTTGATGAAACCAAATCCGTAAGTCAAACCGATATTGAAGAAGAAGACGATGACGACCCAGATTTTTGGCTCACTAGAAAAGATGCACCGGAACTTAATGAAGAAGTAAAGGAAATTGAAGGATCAAATGCTGAGTTAAGTGAAGAATGTACTAATGTTGATCCAAATATATCACTAGTAGATGGAGAACAAAATAAAAGTTCTACAGAGACTAAAGATAAGATGGAATTAACATTAGTTCCAAATGACATCAAAGATAATGTAACCTCTGACATGAATTCAGGGGGAACTAACGATAATTCTTCCAAGGTTGATGTAACCACCGACACTGATTCAGGGGGAACTACTGGGAAAGATAATATAACCTCTGGTAACAACTCAGAAGAACATTCCAAGAAAAGCAATAATGTTCCCACAAATCTTAAGAAGTGGAAACATCAGAGTTCACATTCTATGAACGCCATTCTGACTGATTATCATAAGGGAATCCAAACTAGAAGGACTCTAAGAAATCACTGTGTTCTAAATTCCTTTCTCTCTACAATAGAACCCAAAAATATTAATGAAGCGCTTAATGATTCTGACTGGATTGTAGCTATGCAAGAAGAGTTGGGACAATTTGAACGGAACAAAGTCCGGCATTTGGTTACCATTAGATAGAAAAGGGATAGGGGACCCGTTGGGTGTTCAGAAATAAACTTGTTAACTTTGGATCCATTGTTAGAAACAAAGCAAGGTTGGTAGTACAAGGATACAATCAACAAGAAGGAATAGATTTTGACGAAACCTTTGCTCCAGTTGCAAGATTGGAAGCCATTCGGCTACTTATAGCTTACGCCGCACACAAAGGATTCAAGTTGTTTCAAATGGAGGTCAAAACAGCATTTCTGAATGGATTCTTAAAAGTGGAAGTCTTTGTAGAACAACCGCCTGGATTTGAGAGTGTAGATCTGCCAAATCATGTTTTCAAGCTAGACAAGGCTCTCTACGGACTAAAACAGGCACCAAGATCATGGTATGATAGATTGTCTCAGTTTCTACTCTTAAATGAATTTAAGAGAGGGTCGGTTGATAAAACGCTCTTCATAAAAGACATCAAAAAGGATACGTTGATCGTTCAAATCTACATAGACGACATCATTTTCGGCTCCACAAATGAAAAATTATGTGAATATTTTTCAAATTTGATGCAATCGGAGTTCGAAATGAGCATGATGAGTGAACTAGGCTTCTTCCTGGGTGTACAAATTAAGCAGTCAAAAAGGGGAATAACTGTGCATCAACAAAAATATGTGAGTGAACTTTTGAAAAAATAGGGGAGGGAGAAAGCAAAGTCGGCACCTACTTTATATCGATGTATGATCGGATCTTTACTTTACTTAACTGCCAGTAGACCTGACATCATGCACAGCGTGTGTGTGTGTGCCCGTTTCCAGTATGATCCTAAGGAATCTCATCTTACTGCTGTCAAACGTATCCTACACTATTTAATTGGTACACAAAATATTCAATTGATTTATCCTATGTATGATAATTTTGATCTAAAAGGATATTCAGATGCAGACCATGGAGGATGTTATATTGACAGAAAAAGCACTTCAGGAACAGTAACATTTCTAGGATCATGCATAATATCATGGGCTCTAAAAAACAAGCTATAGTGGCACTTTCGTCCACTGAGAGTGAATACATTGCTGCATCTTTGGTATGTACTCAATTACTTTGGTTACGATAGCAATTAAGGGATTATGGTGTTAATATTAAATCTGTACCTGTATTTTGCGATAATATTAGTACTATCGCCATCTCTAAAAATCCCGCTCATCACTCTCGTACCAAACATATTGATATCCGGCAAAATATTTTGAGAGACCATGTGGAAAAGGGGAATATAGAACTTGAATTTGTCCTTCAGATCTCCAAAAAGCTGACATTTTTACAAAACCTTTACCCAGGTAAGGTTTCGAGGAATTACGGTTAGAACTTGGTTTGATAAATGAAAACTGAATGAGTCTTTAGTTGGTTTTTTTTCCTCTATATGCTTGACGAAGACTGGGGTGATGTTAGTCTGTGTCTATGTTGCCTAAATTCATGTACAGGTTCGTATTGTCTTTTGTAAATTTGCCTAAGATTGTGTTGTGTTCATCGTTGCTATGATATTTCGGACATTATCATATATACCATATGACATATAATTTTATTTCCTAATTATTCCGGTTTGGAAACAATTGACCCGAAATGGATTCGGATCCTTTGGTTTTGATGTTACTTTGATGGTGATCGTCCTACTTCCCAAACATCCCTTTCCCCTCACTCCTATGGTCGGACCTTCCCGGCGGAGATGGCCTGCTACCTGCACACAGGGAGCGCACAGGGCCTCGGAGGTGTCTGAGGGAACCCTCTCCGATGCCTAACTCAGTCCGTGATATGCACTTGATGAACCTTACTCGTGAGGAGTAAGGTGGCGTTTTAGAGTGAAGTTCTAGAGAGAGAAAGTCTAACCCCTTTCTTGTGGGAAATACCGGAATATTTATAGGTTCCCCTAAGAGAGAGAGAGAGAGAGAGAGAGAGAGAGAGAGAGAGAGAGAGAAAGAGAGAGGAAGAATGAGAGGACGAGGAAGTGACACGTGGGTTCACCCCGTCCACCCATTCTCCCTTACCTTAGGCATGGACAAGAGGGCTCCAGCTTCTGCCCCCTGAGCCTGCCAGGGAAGGATGCCCTGACGCCCAACAGGCAGGGGGCTCTTCTTCCTTCACAACCACAGCGCTTGTGGCCTGGCCCTGATAGGTAGGGGGAAGCTTGCTTGGAGCTTGGAGCGGCTCTCCAGGATCGCCCTCTTGGGGGTTTCCTGGCAAGGTCCTGCTGGCTGGCCTACCGAGCAGGCCTCTTTTTTCTTATGGGTCGAACTGCCTCGGGAGCAGTATGGCGGGCGACCCGTAGCAGGCAACCGACCCTCATCAATTGGCCCTCGTCGGGTTAGGGGGAAGCAGGGCTCCTCCTTAGCGAATGACTTTTGATTAGGATGGCGGGAGGTTGACTTCTTGAATCCCACTCTTAGCATTTAATGTGGCGCATGTTCCCAACGAGGAATGTCTTAAATGCCTTTGGCATGCAAAGAGTTGGGATGCTTTCCCTCATGAATACCTTTCTTGTAAAACAGTCCCTCGAGCTGTGCGCCGGACTGGCAATTGGCCCTCCTTTGTAGGGACGGTTGGGGCGTCATTTAATGCATTGTCCTCATCTTATGCGTATAAAATTCGGTTCCATTTCGTCATTTTTGCAAATTTTCTTCGACATCCTCTTCCATTATTTTTCATCTAAAATGTCTTGGGTGAGAAACATGATTCTTTGCCGCGGGGTTTATGTGAACGCCCTTCGCTACATGGGACGCAGAAGACTTAGGTACCCCAGGCAGGTACACTCAGTCTTTCGTCGTAGTAGGCGAACACGCTCCCGCCCTCAGCGAACTGCTAGAGTGAAGTCCCTATCAAGGGCTACCAAACGCCCTAAAAAATCTCCATCCCCTGCGAAGCCTCGACCCAAGTACTGCACCCAGGTGGGAGGTTGCTCCTTCAAGGGGTGTCGCAGGTGCTTCCCTTGGCTGCAGCCAGGGAACTTTGACCCTGACTACACTGATTCGGGCCCTTCCTCTCCTAACTCAGGCCCTTCTTCTCCTCTGGTGAGGAAACGAAAAGATTATTATGGCTCCTCTGAGGGCACCAGGGTGGCCAAATTCGGCGAAGACTGGGACCTGAGTAGCTTTGATTCAGGGGACAGTAATGGCCAGGGTTACTCGTCTGGCCGGGATGCCCTGGGGGTTGAAGAAGAGGGCCCTGACGACCCATTCTAGGACTCGGGCAGCTGGGACTGGGGGTCCGACAATGGAGGCTGCAGCAGCCCCAGGGACTACTCCCTGGGTTCTGACGAAGATTAGGCCTACCCTGCGTTTGCAGGCAGGTTGAGCTGGACTTTTAGGCTCCTTTTGTAATTTTCTTCTGATCCCACTTTCTTTGTAATTCTGGCCCTTTGGGCTTTCAATTAATGAGAATCTGGTGGGCTTTTTTCTTAATGTGCTGTGTTGTTGTTTTTTTTTGCGCCTTGGATGACGTAATGAAATGATTTCCTGCCGTTTCTTCCCAAGGCTTCTTGGGAAGTGGTGGGTGGTTGGATTCAAAGAGTGTGACACGTGGGGATTTTGTAGGGAGGATGTCTGACCGGATGGCTTTCCCAGGAGGGGCTCCTCATCTTCCCCTTCCTATAAAGGCGCTCTTACTTCCCCCATTCCCCCTTTTACACTTTTGAACTTTTCACAAACCCATCCTTTTCATACTCTCCCTTTCTGTCGAGCGTTTAGACTGAGGAGCTTTTGCGGCGTCTCCTTCCGACGACTCCTAATTAGGTTAGAACCCTAATCTCTGACTTCCTCGTCTTTCCATTACTCGCTTTTTTCTTGCTCCCATGAACACCAAGACCCATCGCCGCGCCCGAATTCTATCCTTCAGTGAATCTCCTACCGAAAGGTCAAAGAAGGGTGGGGGTAGGGTTAATACTTGTGGACATGACATAGGTCCACCCCGACGCGGCCACGCGCGGGTTTGTGGAGGCGAATGAATCTCCATATGAGAATGGATCGAATTGAAATTTAAATCGAAGTGGAGTCGCCACCGAACTTTGTGGGAGTTCGGTCCCGTTCGAACCCACTCTATGTCGTAGTGGGCCATGCACAAAGTATGGCCCATTTCCGATGTCAGAGTTTATTGGGTTCGTCCCTTTCCATTTGATACCGATACCGACATTATCGGATATCGTGTATTGAATGACTCTCGTGCGCCAACGATTTCGGGCATCCGGAAACCGAGGTTCTGAGTAAGGGGTAAGGGTACGTGTTGGGAAGCCCACTAAGGACATCCAACCCTGCCCGCACATTAGCGGCCTCTACTAAGATATCGAAAGACTTTCTAATACGCGCGTTAGTTGAACGATGAAAAATGCTTATGCAAACATTATCTTCCCTAAACATGCGAGAAATTGAAAGGGTTTCTATGTCGATTAAATGCAACTAATTCTAACGTCGAAGTTAAATTTAGCATGCAGGTTCATTTTAGTACAACAAAATAAACAAGAAAAATCAACAAGAAAAATAACAAACTTGTTAGTAACGGTATAACGATA
Organism: Agrostemma githago; assembly: GCA_958450325.1. Classification (NCBI taxonomy): domain Eukaryota; kingdom Viridiplantae; phylum Streptophyta; class Magnoliopsida; order Caryophyllales; family Caryophyllaceae; genus Agrostemma; species Agrostemma githago. The sequence goes on along the minus strand of OY288255.1, from coordinate 21,631,144 downwards.
ATAACGGTTTGCAAAGATGTAGAATGTTATGGAATGATATAAATAAGATGATGCAAAGTTTTGGAAAGTAATATTTCACGTGATAAATTAGGCATATGTCGACCTAGGTCGTGAGAAAGCGTTGACGAGACTCGAATGACATTGTAGGACTCACGGTTTGTACGTGATATGGGGCCACTCGACTGAGTCATTGAAGGACTCGACCGAGTGGACCTCTGAAAGGGCTTCTGTCCCGTATTTTTAGACCCTACTCGATCGAGTTATTGGCGAACTCGACCGAGTACACTACCACTCGATCGAGTCATTGCGAGACTCGGACGAGTGGAGGTCGAAAAAGCATTTTGTCTCGGTTTTTGGGGTGCCACTCGACCAAGTGGGCTAGGCACTCGATCGAGTGCCCCCTGTACGAACTAGGGTTCGCTTGCAATTTTATTATCGATTTCGAAATTGCTTTTGATTTTGCAAATTTGATGATTCTGCCGAATCGGGCATAAATATTGTATAATTTATGCTCGATTCGGGTTTTGATAAATTGTTGATTGTGTTGAATCGAGCATAAATATAATGGGATTTATGCTCGATTCTAATTTTGAGGCTCGTCATATCCCATATTTGATTATTGAATCGATATGGAATATTGGAGCGAAGACTTGAATAAAATAATATAAGTCGTTTAAATTAACTAAAATGATATAAATTTCCTCCGCGTTTATAGTGTCATATGAATTTTTATCGAATTAGATGACAACTATTTTAGCATCAAAGAAAATCGTATTAATTAAATTATTAGACTAAATCATACGAATTCGACATCCAACTATTGAGTTGGTATCGAATCTACTAGATCGACACTTGAATTAAAAAAAACCTAGATTTGATTACCTCTGCATCCCGACATCGTAATTAATTCTTGGGAATTGTGTGACGTCGGATCCGCATCAAAAGGTTTCGACTCAACTAAAAAAATTTTGGTTTCGAAAAAAGTTTTAGAATCAGTGAAATATGTGATTAATGATGATGCGAAAAATAGGAAAATTATGATTGATATTAACTCGTCTCAACAATCAAGCGATCGGGGTGTCGGAATGGCAACGCTGGGTGCAATACCCTTGTATATTTGGGTTTTCTTATCCCGTCGTCACTCACGCTCGACACGAATTGACGAGTATTTTAGTATTTTATACAAGTAATTATTAACGATATTAGACGCGATAACAAAATAAAATAAAAAAGACAAAAAAAAAACACGACACGGGACCGACGGACGAAGAGAAGAAGGAAGAAGAGAAGAACGAGAATATTGCACACTCAACCTACATGTTCTTGTTCTCGGACGGGACTCGTTAGATATGGCTTGTACGTGAGTGATGGTAGGGATTTGTCACGTCCCTAGCCAACAATAAAACACCGACTAACCTAGTGGGTAGCTAGGGTAAGTCGGGATCGTATCCACGAGGACGGTAAGGCGAAGTTTAGACTATGTCTACCTAAAACGAGACTAGGTCACCAAACAAACACAAAAAAACGATAAATGGAAAACTATGATGGAGGAGAAGAGATAGCTAGACTAATGATGAACTAACTACGAGAACTAACTAAACGATGAAACTAAAGAAATGATGACTAACTAAGACGATGAACTCAAATATGGAAGAAAGTGGGGTAGGTCGGGTAATTGGGGTGATCAAGGGTATAGGTGTCTCCTAGTTACTAGAGTCGGTCCGGGCTCTCGCAACTTAGACCGATGTCAAGGTGGGTCCGGGCTCTCGCATCTTAGACCCTAGTCCGCGCTCTCGCGACTAAACTGTTCTCAACATTTCCACAAAATAAGCAATCAATGAGAAGATGAACACAAGTATGGGAAGCATGGCCACTACAACTCACACAAGCATATCAACAAACACATTGAGTGCCTACAATGTGACTAACAACAAAGATGTAACCTTTTCCCCTTAATCAACCCTAATCATCCATAATCTACCCCTAATCCCCCTACTAACCCCACAAGATTACTACTCACTTATTATCATGAACAAAACAACCATAACAAGAGAAAACAAACTCACTAAACAAGCATCCATAATGATTAACAAGAACAATAACAATCACAATATAAAAAGATATAAACTTGAATAAATAACAAAGACTAAGGATGAAAAGATTATACCAACAATAGGATGAAGAAAAGATGAAAACTTGTATTAATGAGAAACCCAAATACAATCCCAAGGTTGTCAATCTTGGAACAATCTTCAAGAATCCCTTAATCCAAGACTAATTACCATGATTAACTAAGGATTAAAGAGAGAATTGAACTAATAAGAGTAGTACTAATCTAGGGTTTTGAATGTTAATGGAGGCTTAAACTAGTCTAGGGTAAGATAAGATGTCTTAACAATACAAGAAGGGAGTATATATAGGGTTACAAGTGGAAAGGAGAAGTAAGGAAACAATGCGGGTGAGCTGTAGCCCATCCCGACCGGGACGGATCATCCCGATCGGGACGGCCCTGTCATCCCGATCGGGAAGGGTTCAACCCGACCGGGACGGACCCACAGTGGCGCTTCTAATCGTGCACCCCTTCCCGATCGGGAAGGCCACTATCCCGACCGGGAAGGGTCTTGTATGCCTCCAATAAGAGCTCTAGGATCCCTCCTTGTATCTCATGGGCTTCCCGTCGATTCTCGGGACTCGGGATCGGGTCTCGAAGGCTCGGGATTGGGTCCCAAGGTCTCGGGGTCGATTCCAAGGCCTCGAGTCATCTTTCCTTTATCTCGTTGGCTCCAAAATGTGTATGTATTGAGTCGAAATCACTCCAACTCTTCCAAATCGGTCTCGGGAACCTGAAACGGACTAAAGGAAGCATAAGAAGCCCATGAATCGCTCCGAAGGAGCGATTCCACAAGGAAATGGGACCAAAACATAGTGAAAAAGGCACTACAAAACACACTTATCAACTCCCCCACACTTAACCCTTAGTCGCCCTCGAGTAAGTACAAACTAAATACTAAGCTAGTCGAGTGGGTATTAGCGCACCCTACGCCCTTTCAACTCACGCGAGTGCACATAGAGGAAAAGTGCACTCCGCAAGGCTAGTCGGGTCTTGCGACAAAACTGTGGATGCAACCGGACACAAGACACAAAAACAAACAAGCACATAAACAAACAATCAAACAAACAAACACAAGATTGCACCCAAAACAAAAGAAATGCCGCTTCCCTCAAAAAGCGGTGAAAGAAGCACCGGTTTAGGACTCGAGGTAAGTGACAACGTTCCCAAGGTAGCAATACAAACCAAGGTGGACTAGACCCTAATAGTATGACGATAAAGCAACAAAAACGTTGGTAACTTACCTAGGTCCTCCTAACTTTCTAAAAACGTACTACGGGATGATCGGCGGAGTGGAAAAGTGAAGAACCACGGTGTTAGTCGACACTGTAGGTAAGTGAGACCCCGCCCCCTTTAGCGTGAGCCAAGAGGGTCGTCCTGTGTCCAAAACCGCCTAACTAATCCAAGTAAAAAGGTGGAAATAATGCAGAATGAGGGAAGACTGACTAATGCCGCTATCGTCCTTCCTAGGGACTCGGTCCTTTGGTAGGCTCTTCACGGCAAAAGTCGGAAAAAGGCTTATTTTGTGGGGATTTCTTTTTGTGAGGCGGGTTTTCTTTTGGCATTTTCTTTCTTTTTGACATATATGCTTTGTTTTGCCATGCCAATCTTTTTCTTCTTTTCTATTTTCTTTTGGCTTTTGTGCCTTTTCTTTTTATTCATTTCTTTTCTTTCTTTCATTTTTTTCTTTCTTTTTCTTTTCTTTGCCCTTTTGGCTTGATTTGGCTTTCTTGGCAATTCTTTGAGTGATGAGAAAGAGAGAACTCAACAAATTGCAATTTATTGTGTGGATGTGTGTAGGAGGTAGGGTAATGGGTAAGTCGGGGGTCGCGATCACTCTTCAAACCCACAAAAAGTGGAGAACTTGGACTAATCAAACAATCCTAGACACGGTCACCTAAGGGACGAGACTCGGTAACCAAGGCCTTTTCACACCGTGGGTGGTCATAATGGTCAAAGGTGCAAATCCCGTAGTAAATCCCTAGTAAGCTAGGTGGACTCAAGGTAAAGGACCAACGAATTCATTGATTTAGGGTCATTCTACTAGGCTAAAGTCCAAGACTCGATTTACACTACTAGGAAGGGAAAGTAGACACTCACACACTAGCCTCTAGACCGGGTTTTCGAAAACGGTTTACGCACAAGACACACAACACAACACAAAACAAAGACACGACGAAAACGAACGAAAGAAAAAGAAGCAAAAGCAACAAAACAAAAACAAGATGAAACAAACAAACACCACCCCAAATTTCCAAACAAGCCACCAAATCAACCACAAGTATGTACAAGCTCCACCCGAGCACACCTCAACACAACCTTCTCCAAGCATCACAAGGAATAAATAGGGAAAGAGGGTTAGAAGATGTTACCGGATGTCTTCAAAGCTTTCCAAACAACGGTGACTAAGCAACCTACAAGGAAGAGGGAGGCAAAACATACACAATACAAAGCAAAAACACGACGCAAAGACACAAAAGGAAAGCACACAAAAGAAAAATCTTTTTGATTTTTGTGAAATTTTTTCAAATTTTTAGGTATTTTTAAAGGTTTTTCGAAAAAGGGAAAAATAAAACTAACTACGATAGAATATCGCTCCCCTACACTTAAACCGAGCAATGTCCTCATACGCTCAATCATAGTGTGCGGAGAGACAAAATAAAAGGAAAAGAAACTACGAAAATAATGCTAAAAATCAAAAATAAAGTGAAGAAAAGGTAGAAGGTGTCCGGCCTGGGTTTAGTCAAGTCACCATTGGCCGAGACGAGAAAAAGATATGGAAGAGGGAAGAAAAATAAAAAGAAAGAAATAAAAGGAAATGGGAGGGGAGGGCTAGGTGTAATCAAGTCACCTAGCCCGGATTCCGTCCAAATCCGACTAACTCCTAAAAAGGGGTGAAAATCATGTAAATTGGACTAATCGATTGACTCTCGACGTAATCACGTCGTCGGGAGTCGGGAGCAACCATACTACGGCCTCGAAGGCCACTAAGATCCCATGACTCGAGGGAAGGGGGCAAACAATGAAAAACAAGCGATAAAAAGACGGGAAAGTAAGGATAGTTACCCAAACCGAGCGGCTAGTAACTCACTTGCTCCATCGTCTCGATGATCATTAGAGGCTCGTCGCTTGTCTTCTCGGTTGCTATCTCGCTTCACACTCAAGGAGGACTCACGGTCGGGGTAATAATGGTGTGAGGGGATGGGATTTGATGCGAGAGTTGGTGTAAAGTGGATAGGAAATGGAGTGAGGGCAAGACAATGAAGTACATGGGGCTTATGATAAGGCTAGGGTAGCTAGGGAGGTTGGGAGGGGGCATAAAATGGTTGGGTGGACTCGATTTGCGAAGAAGAATCACAAAGTGGGAGCAGAGGACCATCCCGGTCGTGAAGATTGATCCCGATCGGGTTACGTCACCCCTCCCGGTCGGGATGCCCTCATCCCGGTCGGGACGGACTCACAGCAAGCTCGAAATATGGTGCACCCTTACCGATCGGGACGGCACCCTTCCCGGTCGGGATGCCTTACCCTTCCCGGTCGGGACGCCTCATCCCGGTCGGGATGGGCCTTCTTCAACTTCCACAATCCCAAAAGCTCGCTTTAAGCTTCAAAAACCCGATCCTCGTGCTTACAACCCAACGTATATCATAGCCATTCTTCTCTAGGGAGCATTCTCACTTCACCTATCAAACAATACTCAAACACACATCAAACTCTCTCCCTCACAACGCTCATCAATCAATCCAAATAACAAGAATTCACAAAAATCCAACTAACTACAAGAAAGAGATATATACAATGAGACGGTTCTTGTGGAACTCCGTCAAACCAAGGATGGTGCATCTTCATTCTTTTTTCAACAATACTCCAACCGGTTCCATCTCCATCAAGAGCACGTAAGAAAAAGTCGAAGGCCCTAGCAAAGTCTTCAATTAGGCATGTTATATAACCGTCCACAAACCAAGGCTCTTCATGACCTTGCATCGACGTTCCCGGGGCATCCCGATCTACTAAGTTCAATGGCTTGAACTTGTACTTGCGATCCTTCGGGACATCCCAAACGTCCAACGATCCTCATGTGGCCCCAAGGGAGGCTCATCTTCTTCCTTGTCATTGAACTTGTCATCCAACCCATGATATGGGCTCTCATCCTCCTCCAAATCGAAGTCATCATCCTCAAGTACATAAGAGTACTTCTTCAAGCTTTGTCCCGATCCTTCCCCTAGATCGATGTCTTCCGTGGCATGGATCATATTACACGTCTCGATCATAGGCGGAGTGTTGCCTTGGAGGTCGAACACTAACTCTTCGTCGCCTAGTTGAAAAGTAATCCTACCCTTCTTCACATCGATCATGGCACCGGTGGTGTGTAGAAATGGGCGTCCAAGGATGATGGGAGTGTTAGCATCCTCCGGCATGTTAACCACAATGAAGTCGACCAGAATGAAGAACTTCCCTATTTGTACCGGCACATCCTCTAACATTCCCAATGGTCGGTTAAGGGACTTATCGGCCATTTGGAGTGTAATGGACGTACATTTCAACTCCGTCATCCCTAATCGCTCGCAAATGGTGTAGGGGATAATGCTCACACTCGCACCCAAATCACACATAGCTCTCTCGATCTTGTAATTGCCGATGGTGCATGGGATAGAGAAACTACCCGGGTCCTTCAACTTCGGAAGCGTGGAACCTTGAATAAGCTCGCTCACCACCCTAGTGAACGCTACCGTCTCTTCCTTGTCGATGGACCTCTTCCTAGCCAATTTTTCTTTCATGAATTTACCATATGCCGGGATTTGGGTAAGTAACTCGGTAAACGGGACACTAACATCCAATTTCTTCACAATGCTAAGGAACTTGTCGTATTGAGTGTTCACCTTAGTCTTCATTTGCCTTGATGGGAAAGGCAACTTGATTTGGTACTTGTTTTGTTCAATTGGAGTGGACTCTTCAAAGGACACTTTCCTTTTTCCCTTGTCTTTCTCTTGAAGTGGGGGAGGGTTGTCTTCTTGGGGTTTCTCGACCTCCCATAAGACTTGCTCCTCAATTGGATTATCAAAGCTTGGCTCTTCATGATTTGGAGATGCCATTTCCATTGTCGGTCCTTGCGTTGGCTCTTGCTCATTAGGATATGGAGGGGGTCATAGGATGTACCACTCCTTGTGGTGATAGCATTTACATGCTCAAATGTCGGTGTTTCACCTTGAGAAGGTAATTGCCCCTTTTGCCTTGAGAAGCTCCCCGAAGCGAGTTGGGATACTTGAGTCTTAAGTATCTTCGTACGGGTATCTCTCATCGCGTTTTCCCCTTGAATATAAGTGAAGAGCTCATGATGGTTTCTTGATATGTCCATTTGACCTTGTTGCATGTCCATCAAAGTCTTTTGAATGTCGAAATCCCGAGGTGGGGATGATGGATTATGTGGAGTGTCGGTGATGGTGAGAGGAATGCCATAATCAGGAGTAGGAGACCGGCTCCTAGGCTTGCTTTGTTGTTGTTGATTTTGAGTTGCTTGTTGTTGACGGTTCCCTTGGAACCCATGAGAATTTCCTTGGTTAAGGCCTTGATTGTTGCCATGGTTGTAGCTTTGAAAGTTTCGGTTTCCTTTGAAATTTTGGTTTCCTTGGAAACCACCATGATTGAAGTTCCCTTGTTGGAACCCTTGCTTGTTGTTGTGGAAGGTACCTTGGTTATTTTGCTTGAAGTTGTTGGAGGGTCTTTGGTTACCCACATAACCTTCGTAACCTTCATTGTTGTCCCGTAAGGGAGGTGGAACGTAGGGACGATGTTGTTGCTGATGTTGAAGTGCTTGTTGTTGAGGGACTTGATTGGAAGCTTGGTATTGGTTAGAGTAGGAGGCACCTTGCTTGAACGCTTGAAAGGCGTTCACTTGCTCAATACTCCCTCTACAATTCATAGGGTCATGACCAACGATTCCACAAGTGTCGCACATCCCAAAGTAAGGTGTAGGAGGTGCGAACCCCAAAGCATTCACTTCTTGAATCGGTTGATGGTGGGAGGAACTAGTGCCTTGGACTTGGTTGAGGTGGCTTTGGAGCTTCTTGTCAATAGTCTCCATGTGTGTTTTCAATTGAGCTCCAAGGTCAATGCTTAACTTAGTGATAGCATCAACCTCATGCATGCCTCCTCGATGTGCCTTCCTAGGCCTAGAGTATTGCGAATTATGCACCGCCATCTCTTCGATCCTTGACCAAGTTTGGTCATCCTCCACTTCGGTAAACCTACCGTTAGATCCCATGTTGAGTATGGCCCTCGAGTCTTCATATAACCCGTTCCAAAATTGTTGTACGATGAACCATTGTGATAAACCATGGTGTGGACAAGAACGGATCAAGGCTTTGAATCTTTCCCACGACTCATAGAGGCTTTCATCATCACGTTGTTGGAAACCCGTGATAGAAGCTCTCAATAGATTTGTCTTCTCCGGGGGATAGAATTGTTGGTAGAAGGCTAAGGCTAGCTTCTTCCAAGTGTCAATGCCAAGTCTTGCCTTGTCCAACCCCTTGAACCATTGTTTCGCTTTACCAATAAGAGAGAAAGGAAATAATACCCACCGGATTTGGTCTTGAGTTATTTCCGTTTGCGAAATAGCGTCACAATAATCCGAAAAGGTTTCCATGTGTTGATGAGGATCTTCGGTTGGTAACCCACTAAATTGACTTCTCTCGACCAATTGGATAAATTGCGTTTTCGCCACAAAATTCCCGGTATATGCCTCCGGCAAAGTGGATGGACCCGAAAAAACGTCTTCCGTGAAGGTTGAGTGAAAAGAAAACTTAGGCATGATTGGATATAAGGGAGATGATGGTGGTGTAGACGGTGTTGATGTAGATGAAGAGGGGGAACAAGGAGAAGAAGAATCACCAAAAGGATTTACGAAATTCCTTTCGGCCGTCTCTCGATGTGGATTGTTCAAGTCGGCTCCTTGGGCTTGCCCTTGATGAGTATTGCTTGCACTCGGTTGAGAGATCCTAACCCGATTAATCGTCCGTTGGCGAAAGGCTCGAAAGAGTCTCTCCGGCTCTGGATTAAAGAGATAGAATTCGCCTCCCCTCCTAGGCATACACTACACACTAGAACAAACGTGAGAACACCTAGTGCTTTATGGGCACTAGGTAACGACAATAAACAAACACAACTAGAGACAAAGAGAAAAAGAAGAAATAAAACTAAGGAAAGAAGAAAAATCTAGAGAATATTCACAAGAGAAGGTGGGAGAACACAAAGAAGGGTAACTAAGTCTAGAAATAAGCAAACTAAGTCTAAACAATGCATCGTCTCCGGCAACGGCGCCAAATTGAGGGCAGGGATTTGTCACGTCCGTAGCCAACAATAAAACACCGACTAACCTAGTGGGTAGCTAGGGTAAGTCGGGATCGTATCCACGAGGACGGTAAGCCGAAGTTTAGACTATGTCTACCTAAAACGAGACTAGGTCACCAAACAAACACAAAGAAACGATAAATGGAAAACTATGATGGAGGAGAAGAGATAGCTAGACTAATGATGAACTAACTACGAGAACTAACTAAACGATGAAACTAAAGAAATGATGACTAACTAAGACGATGAACTCAAATATGGAAGAAAGTGGGGTAGGTCGGGTTCATAGGAGTAGAAGGGTAATTGGGGTGATCAAGGGTATAGGTGTCTCCTAGTTACTAGAGTCGGTCCGGGCTCTCGCAACTTAGACCGATGTCAAGGTGGGTCCGGGCTCTCGCAACTTAGACCCTAGTCCGCGCTCTCGCGACTAAACTATTCTCAACATTTCCACAAAATAAGCACTCAATGATAAGATGAACACAAGTATGGGAAGCATGGCCACTACAACTCACACAAGCATATCAACACACATAGAGTGCCTACAATGTGACTAACAACAAAGATACAACCTTTTCCCCTTAATCAACTCTAATCATCCATAATCTTCCCCTAATCCCCCTACTAACCCCACAAGATTACTACTCACTCATTATCATGAACAAAACAACCATAACAAGAGAAAACAAACTCACTAAACAAGCATCCATAATGATTAACAAGAACAATAACAATCACAATATAAAAAGATAGAAACTTGAATAAATAACAAAGACTAAGGATGAAAAGATTATACCAACAATAGGATGAAGAAAAGATGAAAACTTGTATTAATGAGAAACCCAAATACAATCCCAAGGTTGTCAATCTTGGAACAATCTTCAAGAATCCCTTAATCCAAGACTAATTACAATGATTAACTAAGGATTAAAGAGAGAATTGAACTAATAAGAGTAGTACTAATCTAGGGTTTTGAATGTTAATGGAGGCTTAACTAGTCTAGGGTAAGATAAGATGTCTTAACAATACAAGAAGGGAGTATATATAGGGTTACAAGTGGAAAGGAGAAGGAAGGAAACAATGCGGGTGAGCTATAGCCCATCCCGACCGGGACGGATCATCCCGATCGGGACGGCCCTCTCATCCCGATCGGGAAGGGTTCAACCCGACCAGGACGGACCCACAGTGGCGCTCCTAATCGTGTACCCTTCCCGATCGGGAAGGCCACTATCCCGACCGGGAAGGCTCTTGTATGCCTCCAATAAGAGCTCTAGGGTCCCTCCTTGTATCTCATGGGCTTCCCGTCGATTCTCGAGACTCGGGATCGGGTCTCGGAGGCTCGGGATTGGGTCTCAAGGTCTCGGGGTCGATTCCAAGGCCTCGAGTCATCGTTCTTTTATCTCGTTGGCTCCAAAATGTGTATGTATTGAGTTGAAATCACTCCAACTCTTCCAAATCGGTCTCGGGAACCTGAAACGTACTAAAGGAAGCATAAGAAGCCCATGAATCGCTCCCAAGGAGCGATTCCACAAGGAAATGGGACCAAAATATAGTGAAAAAGGCACTACAAAACACACTTATCAGTGAGTATCGAGATGTAGGCTAAGTTGTGGTGGTTAGGGTTTTGATTACTATATGCTAGGGTTAGGGTTTGCAAGTGTGAGATTAGGGTTTGATTAGGGTTGAATTAGGGTTTAAAGATGTGTGTAAAACTTGTGTTGATCTGCATGCATGAGGGTGTATATATAGGACAAGCTACGCACCCCCGTCTAGGGTTACTCGACCGAGTATGCCGCTGACTTGGTCGAGTGGCCCAATGCGACTGCAGTCGGGCTTGCTTAAGGCCCACTCGATCGAGTGGGGCTGACACTCGATCGAGTGGGTCAGCTGGATCGCACGGGTCCGGTATTTTGGACCTCGAGTTGGGTATTTGGTGGGCTTTGTATTTGGATTGGACTTTTGATGTTTATGTAGCTATTTTTATGTGTCTCGGAAACGGCTTTGACCGGGGTTGACCCAATCGCTAAAAGTCGGTTTTATTTCCGGTGTCGGTTTTGGCCCAAATTAGTCTTGTTTGATTGGAAACGACCCACTGGGCCTGAATTTGAGGTTGGTTTTGTGAGATTCGTACTCCGTAAGTGCTTAAGCCAACAACTAATGGTTTCGAGCCCATATCTGAGCGAGTAGAAACACGTTTGCGTCCGATCATCATCGGGTGTTTTTTGGAAACTGCTATAGACACCTAGCGGTCAAAATGTGGGTGTCTACAAAGTCCGCACTCTGACTGAGGCTTGGACAAGGCGAAAGTCATAGTAGCTACCAGGCCAATCGAGGATTAAGACCTGGCAGACTTCCGGTCGGGTCGCTTATAGTTCATTGGACTTGCGTTAAGGGCTCGCCAGCCATAAGATAGAAGTCATACCCGAGTCGATGACGATAACTCCATGGGGAATTTGGACTTGTCGTGTAAGTCCCGGGTGCGCCTGTTTGTGGGCCCATCCCGTGAAAAATGCCGCCTTGGGCCTTCCGCTGGGGAGATACGTGAGCTATGCGGTCTTGAGTCGTACCTGCATAAGTTACATAAAATTTTGCATGCAACACGTAGGTAAAACAAATATGACTCGCGCTGGGGAAAATGATTTTTGCTGCATTTTGAAATCGAAGTCCTGAAAGCAACTTACGTGCTAGGAGATAGGTTTTCAAAATTGAAATTTGTAGAGAGGAAATTTGCAGTTTAAATAGACCGAAATTTGACCTTGTCGAAAAGGATTTTCTCAAATGGCTAAGTTTTTTCAAATTTTAAAATGAGAATTTGAAGAGAGACATACCGAAAAACTCGACTCTGGACGTGACCGGACAAGTTGAGAGACACGTCTGGACTCTCGAGGGGTTGGAGCGTGACTCGGTAGGGGGTTGGGCCACCTAACAAGACTCTTAAGTTGCGCTATTCCGTAGCCTAGGCGAGTGGCAACGTGGTCGAATCCTCGGAATGAGAAGGATGTGCTATGGGGGGACTGCCATAGTCTGTAATGAGACTGTTTTTGCAGGACTTAGCAGTGGCAATGTTGTAGACTAGTACTCTTCTGGATCTTTTTTGGTTTTGGGGTAGATTCTCGTCTTCGACTGAGCCGAGTACTAGGACACACTATGGAAAGAAGGCTAGATTTTGAAAGTCTTTGGATTATGTGGATGGATGGAGAACTTCTGCCTAGAAGAAGCCCCCAGGATGACAAAGCTAGCGGCTGAAAACATGACGGTGTCGTGACCGAAATGATGATGCTTTTTGAATGTGTGTCAATGTGGGTGGTTGTACCTCTGTTGAAAGGCTGCCTACGTATTCACGTGTAGTGAAATCAAACCAAGCCGTAGTTCAGTGGATTGAAAGATATATTATTGTGCCTAGTCTAATAGGACTTTGTGTGTAGCTAACCATAGCGATGGTGTAGGCTAGGTGCATTCCCAATGATGTCTTGGTCAAAGGGCTAGAAAGGTTAGGATATTGATCCTGTGACTGTGAGCGTTCTCCGGGGTAGCCCCTAGAGGTGGTGCGAACTATTTGGGCATGTTCTACGCCGACCGCAGGTTGAGTTCCCGTGTTTGGGGTTGGTAAATGGTTTAGATGTTTTTGGAAATGTGGTGCTAGGAAGTAAGTGGCTTTGATGATTTTGAAATATGGAGCTCGATTTTGTGGAGCTAAGGCTTCGAGGGCAAGGTATTACAATGTGGCAGGAAAGGGAGAAGTCGAGTAATAATGACTCGGACTTCGATTGGGCAGGTTTGATGATGCGGGATCTGATTTCCATATCTGGCCCTAATGGTTAGGGGTGTATCCTATGGAGCTTGAATCCTCAAAATTCCGGGCTGTCTTTAGCCTGGGTCTCGGGAAGGTCTTTAGGGTTGCAATGTGGGAAGGCTAGATGTCGTGTTAGCTGAGCAACTTGATTATCTCTCCCTTATTTGATGGTATGAATTTTGACCGTACCCTAGTCATGGAACTTTCACTTGAATTGACCGTTGATCATGGTCATTGGTTTTTGGAAGTTCTTTTTTATCATGGCCAGCTCTTTTGTTTTGGGCCTTTTGCTTTTTATCTTTTTTTTTTGGCCTTTTAGTCCCGGTCATGGGTGCTTCTTTTGCCTGCTTTTTGATAAGTGTAGTTTGTAGTGCCTATTTTACTGTGTTTTGGTCTCATTTTCCTTGTGGAATCGCTTCTTGGGAGCGGTTTATGGGCTACTTATGCTTCCTTTAGTTCGTTTCAGGTTCCCGAGACCATTTGTGAAGAGTTGGAGCAAATCCGACTCGATACATACACTTTTCGGAGCCAACGAAGTGAAGGAACGATCACTCGATGCCTTGGATTCGACCCCGAGACCTTAGGACCCAATCCCGAGCCTCTTAGACCCGATCCCGAGTCCCGAGAATCGGTGAGAAGCCCATGAGAAGCAAGGAGGGACCAAAAAGTTCTTATTTGAGGCCTACAAGACCCATCCCGCTCGGGAAGGCCTCATCCCGTCCGAGATGGGGTGCACAATTGAAGCAGCTACTGACCTGAGTCCGTCCCGGTCGGGACCGTGGAGCTGTAGCACGCAACTTATTGTTTCATCCTCCTTCATTCTTGTACCCATATAAATACTTCCCTCTTGTATTGTTTATCATATCACACATTGGATTAGACTCTCTTAAACCTCTCTACAACTTTAAAACCCTAGATTTAGTATTCATCCATTTAGATTAATCTTCCTTTAATCTTTAGTTAATCTTCCTTTAATCTAGTTGTAACTAGTCTTGTATTAAGTGGGTTCTTGAAGATTCATCCAAGCTTGACATCCTTGGAGTTGATTTGGGTTCTTATTTATGCAAGTTTACATCTTTCTCTTCATTTTGTTGTTGGTATAATCTTCTCTACTCTTGTTCTTTGTTATTTATTCAAGTTTCAATCTTTACATATTGTTATTGTTGTTATTAGTTCATTATGGATGTTTGGATGTTTGGTTTATTTTTTCTTGATGATGTTAGTTTAAGTTTGATAATGAGTGAGTAGTTCTCTTTGTGGGGTTAGTAGGGGGATTAAGGGTAGATTATGGGTGATTAGGGTTTGATTAGGGGTAAAGGTTACATCTTTGTTGCTAGTCACATATTGGACACTCTATGTGTTTGTTGAATTGCTTGTGTGAGTAGTAGTGGCCAATGCTTCCCATACTTGTGCTCATCTTCTCATTGTTTGTCTATTATGTGATTGCGTTGAGAATAGTCGTAGACACGAGAGTGCGGACTAGGGTTTAGACGCGAGAGCGCGAACCTACCTCGACATCGGTCTACGTAGCGAGAGCCCGGACCGACTTTAGCAACTAGGAGACACCTACACCCTTGATCACCCAATTACCCTACTACACTTAAGAACCCGACCTACCCCACTTCCTTTCATATTTGATTTCATCGTCTTAGTTAGTCATCACCTTCTCTAGTTTGCTAGTTTGTTTAATCTTAGTTATTTCATTTAAGCCTTGTTTTAGCTAGTTCATCATTAGTCTAGTTCATACCTCTTCTCCATTCTAGTTTACCATTTATCGCTCTCTTTGTGTTGTTTTGGTAGCCTAGTCTCGTTTTAGGTCGACTTAGTCTAGACTTCGCAATACCGTCTCCGTGGACACGACCCGACTTACCCTAGCTACCCACTAGGATTAGTTGGTTATTTATTGACGGTGGGACCCACGACGAATCCTACCATCACTTTTTATTTCGGCTTTTGCTTTTTCTTGGACCATTGTTTTTTTTGTCCAGTTTTTTTTTTTTTTGTTTTTTTTTTGTTTTTTTTTCGATTAGTCAGACTAACACCTAAGGTAGGGATGGTCAGTCTTATTGGAGGGGTGTTTATTGTGGGAAATGGGCTTGCCTCCCATCTTGAACCAAAACTAGGAGACTACCTAGATTCGTCATAGGATTCGATACCGCTCCTGCTAAGTGTAGTTTTGTGGCTTTCTATGTCAGACATGGAACAGGTAAAGGGAAAACACGGGTCTCAATATCCTTCAGTCATTATAGATGTGCCTATAATAGTCACGTGCATGTGCTCACAGTGTATGACGGTGTTCATCATGTTCTCGGAAACACATAAGGAGAGTATACATGAGAAATAGAAAAGCTGATTTTATTGAATTTTGAAAAAGAGGACATAATACAACTGACATTGACTTTGACTTTGACTTTGGAAGAAATAGCACATCCTAGACTCGGACTTAAATCAAATACGGACTCTCGGATGATGTTGTCATTAGTCGTCGGCTTCTAAGGACTCGAGTTGATGTCCAATATAGCCTTCAGTAGAAGCTTCACCCAGATCTTCATTATGTCGAAGATCGTCTTCAATCCTAATACCCATTTCGGTAAGCACCGCAAAGTTTAAAATGCCGGCATACCTAAGAAGGACGCGGTAGGAAGGTAGGAGGTTGTTGATGAACATCTCCACTAGTGACTTCTCGTTTGGCTTGTCTACCAACTTTACACTTTCGGCCCTCCACCTTTGAAGGTACTTGGTGAAACCTTCTTTGGGCTTGATAAGTGTAGTTTGTAGTGCCTAATTTGCTGTGTTTTGGTCCCGTTTTCCTTGTGGAATCGCTCCTTGGGAGCGGTTTATGGGTTACTTATGCTTCCTTTAGTTCGTTTTAGGTTCCCGAGACCATTTGTGAAGAATTGGAGCGAATCTGACTCGATACATACACTTTTTGGAGTCAACGAAGTGAAGGAACGATTACTCGATGCCATGGATTCGACCCCGAGACCTTGGGACCCAATCCCGAGCCTCTTAGACTCGATCCCGAGCCCCAAGAATCGATGAGAAGCCCATGAGAACCAAGGAGGGACCAAAAAGTTCATATTGGAGGCCTACAAGACTCATCCCCGACGGGAATGGCCTCATCCCGTCCAGGATGACGTGCACAATGGCGTAGCTGCTGTGATGGGTCCATCCCGACCGGGATGAGTTCATCCCGACCGGGACCACCTCATCCCGACCGGGATGACCCCAGTTCAGACCCGCGCTTCATCTTTTCTTCTCCTTACTCATTGTAACCCTATATATACCCCCCCCCCCCTGTAATCCTATAAAATGTTAGACATTACCCATTAAACCCTAGACTACTTTAGCATAGATTAGTGTAGATTAGTCATTAGTTTATCGTTAATCTTAGTTTAGCTCTTGTATTAAGGGAATTCTTCAAGATTCAACCAAGATTGACAACCTTGGGAGATTGTTTTGGGTTTTTCTCATTAATGCAAGTTTGAATCTTTCTTCCTCTTGTTAGTAGGTATAATTTTCTTTTCCCTTCTCTTAATCTTGTTTACTCATTCAATTTTTAATCTTTGATTATTGTTTATTGTTCTTGTTAGTTTCATAATGAATGTTTTGTTGTTTCTGTTGATCTCTTTTGTTATGGTTAGGATTAGTTTAGTTATGTTTGAGTAGACTTGTTGTGGGGTTAGTAGGGGGATTAAGTGCTGATTTTGGGTGATTAGGCTTTGATTGTGGGTAAAGGTGGACTCTTTGTTACTAGTCACATATTAAGAGCACCATGTGTTTGTTGAATTGCTTGTTAGAGTAGTAGTTGCAAATGCTACTCTTGCTTGTCTTCCTCTTCTCATTGTGTGATTGATTTGTGGTTGAATCCTTGTGTATTGGGTGACAACTTGCACAAGTATTCGGGTTTTGTCTTTGACACGAGAGTGCGGACATTGGTCTACGTAGCGAGAGCCCGGACCGACCTTAGTAACTAGGTGAAACCTACACCCTCGATCTCCCAACTATCCTACTACACTTACGAACCCGACCTAACCCTACCCTTTCCTTATTTGATTTCTTCGTTACCTTAGTCGTAGTCTTAGTCTTCTTCCCTTCTTATCATTGTTTTGTTTAGTTTAGCTCGTTGACTTAGTCTTGTGTTTAGGTAGACCTAGTCTAGACACCTCTTACCGTCCCCGTGGATTCGACCCGACTTACCCTATCTACGTGTTAGGTGTAGCCGGTTATTTATTGATCGGTGGGGATCCGCGGCAAATCCCTACCATCAGGGCTCTTGGGCCATAACCTCCAGAGTACGCATCGTACTCTGGATCTCGGTATTATCCGCATAATTCCGAGCGTACTCTGTTGCCATGTCATCCCAAGTCGGGTATTTCTTTGAATCGAGCCTGTAGTACCAGGCTTTGGGGTGCTTTTCGAGGGAAGAAGCGATCAAGTATTTGAACATGGTTGACGTCACCCCCATGACAGCCATAAATTCTTTAAAATCCCGGATGTGGTGGACCGGGTCTTCGGTACCCTCAAACATCGGTATTCCCGTGAGGTTGAGGTTAGCAGGTAGCTCGTCATTCAGAGGCGAGTAGGAACGAGCATTCTCCGTATGGATCGAGTTGCTTGTTGACAAGTGGACTTGTTCTTCAAGCTTGCGAACAACGCTGATTAGTTCGGCTATGGGCCCGGTGGGCTCAGATCCAGCAGGAGGAGTCCCTTTCTCCATGGCGCTCACACGAGTGGCGAGGGCTGTCTGGTCGGTTCGGATGGCGGTCAATTGGGCTTCAAGCTTAGCCAGGGAGGCTGCCAATTGGTCCAAAGTTTCTTGCATTTTCTGGCGTCTGGTTACCGGTGGCCTGTCTGTAAGAATACCGCGTAGTCAGTAAGGTTGCTTCGGAACTTAAGCACGCCAAGGCATAGGAAATAGCGCGGGAGGAAAGACAACTCGGTTTGACTCGGGTTAGACTCTCCTAAGATAAATGTGTAGGGTACGATTTTCGGAGTGATTGTGATTAATCGCTCCGTCGGAGAATAGCTCCCAAGTGAGACTAAGGACTCAGATAGGACCCAGATGGTGTGACATCTAAGTGACTCGAAAGTGGGGTACTTGAGACAATACGTGTAAGACATGACCCTTAGAGCAACCGTGGTTGATCGCTCTACTGAAGGGTAGCCCCCGAGTGGGATTGAAGATTTTGTTAAGACTCGAGTGTCGGACGAGTGACCCTTAGACGTAAGGACCACGAACCTTTTGTTATAGGGCTAAGCCTTGTAAAAGGTTGACTCGGAAAAGACACCTAGACGGGTGACTTGTGAATGGTGGGCCTCCCTTAGAATTCGGCATGTGGGCCGAGTCCTGTTCGAAGGAAGGTCTATGTGAGATATTTCTCAGACTTTGGACTCTATTGCGTAGATGGGCCCTCCTTTGTAGGAGTATGTCCTACGTAGGTGGGCCTTGCCTTAGTCTAATAAGGCGGACTGGGATAGGGAAGAAACTCGTGATGTAGGATCGACAGAGTTTCGATGCTAGAGACTTCGTATCTTAAGACACGACCCGACACTGCTATATACGGGAAGTCCTAAGAAGAGGAAGGTTTTGAAAAGGATTTTTAGAAAAAATCCGAAAAACGGTGGAGGGGCCTGATTTTTCGAAAATCGAAAAAAATGTACTGGGCCTCGATTTTGAGAGTTCGAAAATATTTTCTAGTTTTGAAATGGGCAGAATACCGGTTAGAAATAGGCTATTTTGAGTAAAATCATAAGTCCTAAATTCGATATACGTCCCGGGTTTTGAAATTGAATAGTTTGAAAAAGGATGCAATTTTTGAAAAAGACGGTTTTTGAAAACGACACGGAAACCAAGTAGCATATAGTCACACAAGCATTATAACGACGCCATGTATGCTTTACACTAAGTCTCGGTCGGTCTATAAAGGGTCTATACCAGTGCACATAACCTAGACGTTGATCGGGACGGACTTTCTAAGTCGAGTTGAGCTTAGAACATGCCGCGAAACCCACTCGAATCAACTATGGACACCTTTGACATATCCATATTGGAGTACATCACGGTATAGTGGGACGTCGGTCGCGAGTACCGGCCCGGGAAAATATGGGGTTATGCATGAACCGTAAAACTAAAACGCGTATTATACTAGTCAAACGATTTCTATTCGAGTCTCACCCTGAGGATGTCGATGGTAAGTCACGCATCAGTTAATCCCCAGCGGAGTCGCCAAATTGGGGACATGACATAGGTCCACCCCGACGCGGCCACGCGCGGGTTTGGGGAGGCGAATGAATCTCCATATAAGGATGGATCGAATTGAAATTTAAATCAAAGTGGAGTCGCCATCGAACTTTGTGGGAGTTCGAGCCCATTCGAACCCACTCTATGTCGTAGTGGGCCATGCACAAAGTATGGCCCATTTCCGATGTCAGAGTTTATTGGGTTCGTCCCTTTGCATTTGATACCGATAATACCGACAATATCAGATATCGTGTATTGAATGACTCTCGTTCGCCAATGGTTTTGGGCATCCGGAAACCGAGGTTCTGAGTAAGGGGTGAGGGTACGTGTTGGGAAGCCCACTAAGGACATCCAACCCCACCCGCACATTAGCGGCCTCTACTAAGATATCGAAAGACTTTCTAATACGCACGTTAGTTGAACGATGAAAAATGCTTATGCAAACATTATCTTCCCTAAACATGCGAGAAATTGAAAGGGTTTCTATGTCGATTTAATGCAACTAATCCGAACGTCGAAGTTAAATTTAGCATGCGGGTTCATTTTAGTAAAATAAAATAAACAAGAAAAATCAACAAGAAAAATAACAAACTTGTTAGTAACGGTATAACGATAATAACGGTTTGCAAAGATGTAGAATGTTATGGAATGATATAAATAAGATGATGCAAAGTTTTGGAAAGTAATATTTCACGTGATAAATTAGGCACGTGTCGACCTAGGTCGTGAGAAAGCGTTGACGAGACTCGAATGACATTGTAGGACTCACGGTTGGACGTGATATGGGGCCACTCGATCGAGTCATTAAAGGACTCGACCGAGTGGACCTCTGAAAGGGCTTTTGTCCCGTATTTTTAGACCCTACTCGATCGAGTTATTGGCGAACTCGACCGAGTACACTGCCACTCGATCGAGTCATTGCGAGACTCGGCCGAGTGAAGGTCGAAAAAGCATTATGTCTCGGTTTTTGGGGTGCCACTCGACCGAGTGGGCTAGGCACTCGATCGAGTGCCCCCTGTACGAACTAGGGTTCGCTTGCAATTTTATTATCGATTTCGAAATTGCTTTTGATTTTGCTAATTTGATGATTCTGCAGAATCGGGCATAAATATTGTATAATTTATGCTCGATTCGGGTTTTGATAAATTGTTGATTGTGTTGAATCGGGCATAAACATTATGGGATTTATGCTCGATTCTAATTTTGAGGCTCGTCATATCCCATATTCGATTATTGAATCGATATGGAATATTAGAGCGAAGACTTGAATAAAATAATATAAGTCGTTTAAATTAACTAAAACGATATAAATTTCCTCCGCGTTTATAGTGTCGTATTAATTCTTATCGAATTAGATGACAACTATTTTAGCATCAACGAAAATCGTATTAATTAAATTATTTGACTAAATCGTACGAATTCGACATCCAACTATTGAGTTGGTATCGAATCTACTAGATCGACACTTGAATTAAAAAAAACCTAGATTTGATTCCCTCCGCATCCCGACATCGTAATTAATTCTTGCGAATTGTGTGATGTTGGATCCGCATCAAAAGGTTTCGACTCAACTAAAAAAATGTTGGTTTCGAAAATAGGTTTAGAATCAGTGAAATATGCGATTAATGATGATGCGAAAAATAGGAAAATTATGATTGATATTAACTCGTCTCAACAATCAAGCGATCAGGGTATCGGGATAAGCGACCGGCAACGCTGGGTGCAATACCCTTGTATATTCGGGTTTTCTTATCCCGTCATCACTCCCGCTCGACACGAATTGACGAGTATTTTAGTATTTTATACTAGTAATTATTAACGATATTAGACGCGATAACAAAATAAATAAAAAGACGAAAAAAAAACACGACACGGGACCGACGGACGAAGAGAAGAAGGAAGAAGAGAAGAACGGGAATATTGCACCCTCAACCTACATGTTCTTGTTCTCGGACGGGACTCGTTAGATGTGGCTTGCACGTGAGTATCGAGATGTAGGCTAAGTTGTGGTGGTTAGGGTTTTGATTACTAGATGCTAGGGTTAGGGTTTGCAAGTGTGAGATTAGGGTTTGATTAGGGTTGAATTAGGGTTTAAAGATATGTGTAAAAGTTGTGTTGATCTGCATGCATGAGGGTGTATATATAGGCCAAGCTATGCACCCCCGTCTAGGATTACTCGATCGAGTATGCCGCTACCTCGATTGAGTGGCCCAATGCGACTGCAGTCGGGCTTGCTTAAGGCCCACTCGATCGAGTGGGGCTGACACTCGATCGAGTAGGTCAGCTGGATCGCACGGGTCCGGTATTTTGGACCTCGAGTTGGGTATATGGTGGGCTTTGTATTTGGATTGGACTTTTGATGTTTATGTGGCTGTTTTTATGTGTCTCGGAAACGGCTTTGACCGGGGTTGACCCAATCGCTAAAAGTCGGTTGTATTTCCGGTGTCGATTTTGGCCCAAATTAGTCTTGTTTGATTGGAAACGACCCACTGGGCCTGAATTTGAGGTTGGTTTTGTGAGATTTGTACTCCGTAAGTGCTTAAGCCAACAACTAATGGTTTCGAGCCCATGTCCGAGCGCGTAGAAACACGTTTGCGTCCGATCATCATCGGGTGTTTTTTGGAAAATGCTATAGACACCTGGCGGTCAAAATGTGGTTGTCTACAATACTGACCTTCCCTCCTCCTCTGGGGGACCGGGGGTTATGGTGGCTGAGAGGAGACACTCAGAGGACAGTGGGGGCGCCAACTCCCCTGACCCTGCCCCATTCGATGTTGTTGATTCCGATGACGGGGCGCTGGAGATTGATCCCTTCACAATCGTCGGCTCCCTCGTGCCTAGTGAACCAGGGAAAACCTACTACCTGGACAAAGATAAGTATAGGATCTCCCTGCAGACTTACCCTGCCCCCAAAAATCGGGAGCTTATACTGGAGAAGAACGCTGTCGGGGCCATAGCTAGCTTTTACAACTTTGGGGAGGGCTACACAGTTATCGTCCCTGAAGCGAAGGACACTGTGTGCAACCCTCCTGACGGCTGTATAGTCGTTTACCACAAGTGCCTCAAATTTGGTCTGCGCTTCCCCCTGCATCCCTTTTTGGAGGAGGCCTACAGGCGGATGAATGTGGCCATTGCCCAGCTGACCGCCATGGCTGTCAGGTCAATGGTAGCCTATACCTGAACCTGTCTGTTCTTGGATGAGGAGCCTTCCATAAACGCCTTCAGGTACATGGTTGGCTTGCAGATGGTCGCTTCTGCAGACGGGGCGGTTATCCAGGGTACTTCTCCCTTCTTAGGCAGAAAAATTATTCCCTAGCCTGGCCGACCATGAATAGCCTGAAGTACTGGAAGAACAACTTCCTGTATGTGCATAGCGCTGGAGGGTGGACGATCCCTCGGCACTTCAGGAACTAGGTCCACACCCGGCTGGAAACCCGCCAGGAGTACCACCCTGGGGTTGGGGGGAGGGCCCTTGAAGTCAAGCTGAACAGCAAAGAGAAGTCCTTGGTCCAACGGTTTGTTTCTTCCAATGATGGGAAGAGCGTGTATGGCCCTAATATCTGGCTCCCCCATGCGGACTTTATATCAACTGATGCCTACCTGACTCCAGTGGGGTTAAACCCCGACCTTGAAGAAGGTAGCTCAGGGATTTTGATGACAGTTGGCTTTTTCTGGCTCTGTTTTGTCGCATGCTTACTTGGTTAATTCTCTTGATTTTTGCAGAACTCGTTACTCATACTTGGTCTAAGAGGCAGCTGAGGGATATTGGCCTGAACAAGGATTTTGTGTCTTTTACCAATCGTCCTCCCCTCCCTTCTGGCTTTAAGAAGCAAACTCTCATGAAGTACATAAAGAGTATTTCAGCTGTAACACCCCTGATTTTATAAAATAAATTAAATTAAAGTTATATTCGTATTTTTATTTTATTTACGATTTAACTCGTAATTCTTAAAATTATTATAAAATGAATTTAGTGTTTAATCGTTTCAAACTCCTAAAATTCTATTTGACTCGGAAACTCTTCTTATATTTAAAACATATTTTTTTATTTCTGTTTCGATTCACTTTATACATTTAATTTAATTCTCATCGAAAGCCTATTTCGGCGATTTAAATCATAAATTCGTTTATTTAATTATATTTAAGCTCGAATTTCTATTTTTGACTCGAAGTTCATTATTTTAAGTTTCGTCAAAATATTTATTTCATTTACTCAAGAAATCAATTTAATTCACTTTATCAAGGATTTATTATTTATCGAAAAATATTATTTTATCGTCTAATTATTTATTTCTATAAACTTCTTTTTCATCTCGAATAATTAATTATATCTTGAGAAACGTTTATTCTACTAATTTTATTTGTCGGTCCAATTTTTTAATAATTTTATTAACTCGTTTTAATTCAACTCATGGGTCAGTCAACTTCATTACGGGAATCGGCTCCTATCCAATTCATTTAGTCAATCCGTCTTTTTTTTTTATGTGAACTGTTTCAGCCCCTCATATTTCTTCCTATCTTTTTATTAAAGCTGATCCTTTCCCCTTCCCAGGGACGAAGCCAGGATTTAATTTCGCATAGGGCCGAAATTTTCCGTTGATTGTTCATTTGACGCATTTGTTGATATTTCACCAATTTTTCTTTAGAAGAGTTCAGTAATCGTAGGTGTCTTTCCCATTATGAACTACATAAAATAAAATTGACATTATTATTCGTTAATATAGTATTATATTTTTTTTTCGTTTATTTGTTTACTTTTATATTACTCCGTATTTGTGAGTTGTATTTTAATCAAAGATAAACAAATAACTGAGACGGAAAGACCGAGAGATTACGTATTTATACTCTATTACTCTGCACTCCGACAGTCCGGCACTCCGACAAGCGACAGTCCAGCACGATCACGTCCACCAAAACTCCAGTCTCCAGACTCCAACAGGCAGCCGATTTGGGACTCCGATTTTTTTATTGTTGATTTGTTATTCGTCGGGTAACTCGGGATCTTTATTTTTTTTCCAGAAAGTCTTTATTTTTTTTGTAATTTGGTTACCAATTTATCCTAAATCAGTGTTTAAGTTCATTATATACCCATTTATTCCTAAAACTCAGGGATGATATTGAATTTTTTTTGGGGAAAAAATATAAATTTTTAGGAAGTTGTATAAGTAATTGCTGTGTTTTGGAATTTGTTTCCATAATTACTGATTTGTGGTTATCAGTTATCAAAATAGAGTAATTAGTGTCTTCGTGAAGATTTATAAAAAAAAAAAATTAAAAAAAATTAAAATTGAACCTACTCTAAATTTTTTTTCCTGAAAAAGACCTCGGGCCATGGCCATGGTGGCCTACTAGTAGCTTCGTCCCTGCCCCTTCCTATTAATCCCACCGCTTCAGTCATTCGCCTCCCTTGACCTTCATTTTTTTCACAACTTACGTTCCTCCGCCTTCATTCTTATTCACTCCTTTTATTTGTTCTTCCCACCGTTTCATTCTTCATCTTTCACCTCCTCCTTCCTGTTCGTTTTCCTTCCTTCACCATTCTCTTCACGCCTTTCTTTTCCTCCTCTGTCTTTCGCTGCTGCTGTACGTTGCTCGTTCTGCCCTGTTCCGTGATGGTGTGCCTCTGCTGCTGCCATATACTGCCATTGTTGCTGCTACTGCTTGGTTCTCCTCCTCAGTGCCGCTGTTGTTGCAGTTTGTCAGGGTAATTCTTCCTTCTTCTTTTTTTCCTCTTCTTCGTTCTCCTTCTTGTGGTGCTGCTGCTGCGTTGTTCTTCTGTTTCTACTTTTCGTTGTTGCTGCTGATTTCGGTTCTTCTTTTGCTTCTTCTCCTCGCTCCTGTGTCCTCGTGCTTATTCTTCTTCCTTCTTCGCTGCTTTCTCTGCTACTACTGTTGTTATTTGCACTCGTATGTGCCTCTTCAATTTACGATGTTTGTTTTATTCGTGATTATCGTTATCATCTTCGATTTCGTTTCATCTTCTATTCTATTCACTTTTGTCGCATTTGTGCTGCTGTGAATGTCGATTTCGGTCCCGTTTCTTTCTCTTTTTTCCTGTCTTCTCTCGTTTTCTGTCTCGACTTTCGGGACGTTCTTGTTACTTGTGTTTGCTGCTGCTCCACGTACCCTTGCTGCTCCTGTTTCGACACTTTTTGTTGTGTATAATCGGTCTTGTTACTGTTGCGTTTTGCTACTGCTGCGTCATTTCTATTTGCATCCCGTCTTTGCTGCTATCATGCTTGGCTGCTGTCTTCTTCTATGTTCTTCGTTCCGTATTCCCTTTTTCTCTTCTCTATTTCTGTTCATTGCCCTCCCTTATTATTTTTCTTTCTCTTCGAGTTTCTTCAGTTGCTGATTCAGTTACGTTAGCATTTCACGCTGCTGCTATTACTGTCCTGTTGTGCACCTGCTGTTGAAGTCGTTTTGAGTTTGATGTTACTGTCGCTCCTACGTTTGTCATCTCCGTACTGTCTGCTGCTCTTGTTGTTGTGGTCTGCTGTTAGTTTTCGCTGCTATTTTGGTATATCGGATCCACATTTTTGTTCGAGTTTCTTTGCGTTGCTGTTGTGGGTCGTGATCAGTGGTGTTGTGTGCTGTTCATAGGCTGCTACTGTTTGTTTTCAAGCCAGAGTCCTTCGTTCCCCAACTTTCATCCTCCTTCCTTCTCCAAATTTCTGAGTTTGGTGAGGGCTCGACAAGGACAAGAACTTGATTGATTCAGATATCGACTCAAGGTAACTTTAGGACGTTACTCGATTTTGTATCGTATGTTCGAGTAGTAGTATGTAGTAAATATTTTAACTTCGATTTTCTAATTTTAGCTATTTATTATTGCTAATTATATTAATTTTAAATCGTATGCGTTATTAATATTTTTTTACTACTTTCGATATCGTTTTATAAATAGTTAATAATTTAATTATTTACGATCGTTATAATATTTTGTTGGTTATCGTGACACTAGTAACTAAATAATATTGATTTCATATTTTCGTCGTATTTCGTTAATTTATAATTTTAACTTAAAAACATAATTTTAAATTATAATCTAGATTTGTATACTTTTTCAATAAATTAATTTTTGTTTTACGAATTATACTAATAAATGAGAAAATAGTCGATTTAGTTTTAAATATATTTTTAATCGAGGCTATTTTCACTAATTATTTCCGATTGACTATTTTTATTAAAATCCGTATTATTTATTAATAAAAGCTATTTATTAAAAATAATTTGAAGTCTTTGTAACTCTCATTTTATTTATAAAACTCGTTGATTCAATAAATTTTGATATCGTTTTTCCTAAAACATCTCCTTTCTAAAATTTATAGTTTTAATTCGATTTCCTAATTATTTATAAGATACTATGTATTGACTCATTATATTTTATTCATATTTCGAGTAACGAATTTAGAAATATATTAAAGTTACGATAACGACGATAATAATAAAATGTTAATTTCGTTATAAATGCTATTTTTATACATTTCACCTATTTTAATAACTTACGAATTTTCTATAACAACATTCCTACTTTAAGTAAGTTTCTAAAATTAGTAAGTTTCTATTTACAGAAAGTTTCCCTTTTAAATATAAAATGTTTATTCCTTTTTGTTTTCATATTACTTATAATGATTATATCTTTTGAATATCGATAATGGCTGTTTTGGAGTTATGGAATAAAGATAAGTGTGGGGTTAGAGTAATATAGTCAGGGATGTACGTTTTTGCCATCAGCTATAAAGTCGGTGTGCCTATTTAAGGCACATTTGGTCGTTGAACTAGGCGTAGTTTCGCCTAGGAGAGTGTATGTTTTGACCTTAAGCTAGATATCGCATCGTGTTAACCGCCGTCAGCTGAACTAGACATATTTGTTGTCTAGGAGGGGTGTGCACTACATAAACCAGGACCTCGCTGCACGCAGTTCTGTTATAGTTGAGTTGCCTAGTTAGAGACTGGATTCTGTTATGAGTTAAGTCTACAGTTCTTGAAGCTAGTTTCCAGTATTATCCTAGTGAAAGTCTAGCCTCACCCGTAATCCACACTTAATCCCCCTACTAACCCCACAAGGAGTCTACTCACACATTATGAAACTAAATCTATCACTAACAAGAGAAATCAAAATGATAATCCAAACATCCATTAAGAACAAACAAGAACAATGAACAATATGTAAAGATTCAAACTTGCAAGATTAACAAAGATTAAAATTAGAGAAGAGAAGAAGATTATACCAAACTAGCAAGAATATGAAAAAGATGAGAACTTGTATTGAAAAGATAAACCCAAATGAAACTCCCAAGGTTGTCAATCTTGGATGATTCTTGAAAAAACCCTTAATACAAGACTAATCAACTAGATTAAACTAAGGCTAACTAAAGATTAATATGAAACTAAACTTAGGGTTTTGAATGTTGTAGAGAGGTCTAAAATAATCTAGGGTAATGTAAAAAAAATTTAAACAATACAAGGGGGGAGTATTTATATGGTTACAAGAATGAAGGAGGAGAAAAGAAGTGACGCGGCCTACAACTCTCCCATCCCGTCCGGGACGAGATGGTCCCGTCCGGGACAAAGTGGTCCCGACCGGAACGGCCCCAAAACAGGAGCTGCTGTAAACGCGCACCCCTTCCCGGTCGGGAAGGCTACTATCCCGCCCGGGAAGGGCCTTGTAGGCGTCCAATATGATCTTTTTTGTCCCTCCTTGGTTCTCATGGGCTTCTCATTGATTCTCGGGGCTCGGGATCGAGTCTAAGGGGCTCGGGAATGGGTCCCAAGGTCTCGGGATCGAATCCAAGGCACCGAGTGATCGTTCCTTCTCTTCGTTGGCTCCAAAAGTGTATGAAACGAGTCGGAATCGTTCCAATTCTTCATGAATGGTCTCGGGAACCTAAAACGAGCTAGAAGAAGTATAAGTAGCTCCGAAATCGCTCCAAAGAGCGATTTCTCAAGGAAATACAAGACCAAATACAACAAGTTAGGCACTACAAACTACACTTATCAAATATATTAAAATTACAATGGAAGATTTCAGTGACATTCTGGAGATACCATGTGAGGGGGAAGATATTCATGCATGGGCTGGTTGGAGAAGTTATAGTTCTGAAAAGATTCTGGATATCATGAAAACTCTCGATCCTAAGGCCACCGAAATTTCGGTAATGTCTAGAGTCAGTTTGAACTTCATTTCTAAACTCGTTTTCAACACCTCTTACTCATCCCTATTGCCTAGAAAAACTGGAACCAACAAGTTACACATTCACAAAATTATTTTGCTTCTCCATCTTCTTAAAGGGAACAAAGTGAACCTACCCTTTTTGATGAATAGTCACATTAAACATGTGCTATCTGAGCTAAAGTCTTCACAGATAAATGGATCCACTTGTATTGGCTATGGGATGTGGCTATCCAAGGTGCTCAAAAACAGGGAAGTTTTAAGCAAGTCCGTTCCTTTCGAGACACCTTGTGACATTATGACCACGACCTACTTAAAACAAATGCCTATTTTGGATGATAGTGGTAATCTTAAGGTTAAAGGTGAATGCTCGTCTAAGGGAAAGGAAGTGGTGAATATAGTTCCTGAAAGCTTCAATACTGATGTTCTTAGCAAACTGAATGAGATTTTTGCCCTGATCACAAACCAGCCTCCTCCACCCATGGTTAATACATCCATGGATGTGCTTGCTCGTCTTGAACAAAAGGTGGATAATCTACCTACACTACTCGCCTCTTCTCAAGCTGAGTCTGAGGCAGGAATGGATAAGATGGAGGGTCACATGGCCCACATTACCGCTTTCAAGAAGGCAGGACATGAGATTGGGGTGGGAATTAACGATGTTGTTAATAAGGTGAAGTTTGCAAACAGAAACTTACTTGCTAGGCATGATGCAGTTATGGATAGGCTACGACAAATCTTTGAAGAGACTTCACGAGCTGTGTACCTTCTGCGAGGAGAGAACCGGGGATAAAGAGTCACTTCTCTTAGTATAGCTGTAGTATAGCTGTAGGATCTGTTTTGTCTAATGAACATTTCTGCCTTTTGTCTAATGTCCGGATAATATTATCAGTATGCTTGGTGTCTGCTTGACATATATCTTTATGTTTATTTGCATTAACTTTGCTTAACTGTTGCGCTTTCTTGCGTGATGTTCTCCCAGCTGATCGACCCTTTTCGATGATGTCAAGAGGGGGAAGAAAGAGTTTATCTATGACTAATTATGTTTTTGCTTATGTAAATCATGTTTAGCCAAGGATTCATATCTACCTCTTCGGGTTTGGTAGAGTATTTTGTCACGTCACTTAGACACGCGTTAGGAAAACTTGACATAATCAAAAAGAGGGAATTTGTTGAACCTTAGGGATTAGGCTTTATATGTTTTGATTATATCAAGTTCTATTAGTTTCAAAGTAATGTGATCATTATGAAAGCATGATGTTTAGTACAAGAATGAATTCGCTGCGAAAAGAGATTTTTGTTGTAGTGCCATCAATTCCCTTCAATAATTTTTTTTATTGCATTTCATTCTAGCTTTAATGCAAGCATGAAAATAACTTGTATTCTCATCTCCATCATGGACCCAATGCGCCTTAGCTTTTTGGGCCAAAAAACTCGCCTTCGCAGCCTGCAATTCTCTAACAGACTGGGCATCAGTATATTCAAGATATTGGAGCTCAATATTAGAAGGGTCCTGATGCAGTTTCTCCGGAATGTGCCTGAGAGCTTCCAACGAGAGATATGCAGTAACAACTATATCACCAAAATCAGCTTTACCCAAATCTCTTAAACGCCTCTTCAACAACTTGAGCTTTCTCGCCAGTTGAAACATTTTAGTTCCTGCTACATCAGTATCCCACACCTGCCTAACCACTTTACCAAAGTCCCGAGACTTACCCCACATATTATAGTATTTGAACGCAGTCCTCCTATACTTCTCCTGCTTCCAGATATTAATTAAATATGGACAATGATCATAGAGACCTTCTAGAAGAAACTGTATGCAACTATCAAGCATAATCTCAATCCACTCCTCATTACACATGACTCTGTCAATCCTAATAAATCTTTTAAATCCATTTTCACTCTTGTTATTCCAGGTGAAAAATGCTCCATTAGCAGGCATATCCCCAAGACCACACTACAGGGAACATAAAATCAGCGATATCAGCCTGACTTACCTCCCGAATTCTCTCATCCACAACTAAAATATTGTTGAAGTCTCTCACATGCATCCAAGGCCCCTTACTGTCCTTCTTAAACCTCCTAATCGAATCCCACAAAGGTCTTATTTCTACTAGTCTATTCAACCCATATACAAAGGACATCCTCCAATGTATCTGTGTAGGTATGTAAGTAACATACGCATGAATCACTTGTTCCTCCTTCCGAACAACTTGTAAGTCATACACATTCTCATTCCAGAAAACCCAAATTCTTCCTCCCTCATGCTGGTCTATATTAGTTATTAACTTCCATCTTACCTCAATTCCTTCATAAACTTTATTGATAGCATTCTTCCTAACCCTTGTTTCCATAATGCTAAAAACCCCAATATTATTCTTATGCAGAAACCAATAGAGCTCTTTCTGCTTATCCGGGCTATTTTGTCATGAACTCACCGGCATTATCTTGAACCTATGACAGGCGATTTATTCACTGCAAGGTTCGATGATTGTCATTTTAATGAAACAAATTTCAAAGTTTAGGGGGAGATAAGATGATCCCATGTCAAAAGGAAATTATATGGGATGTCAAATCTTTATCTTATCTAGATCCTAAATCAAGTGTATGTGAACAAGAGGTGTATAAAATCATATATCTCCAAAATATTGCAAATCAGTTGTCTGATGCATTTACAGATATGAAGCAAGTGACAAAATCACATATACCTGCTTTAAATGCTCCGTCAAGAATAGAAATTCCTCAGAAACAATAGGAAAATCAACTTTTGTTTGAGTCTGCTACTAAGAAACGTGGTAGGTCAATTGGATCAAAAGATCTTAAACTTAGAAAATCCAAAAGGATGTCTAGTACTAGTAAAAAGAGTGAAACACCTCTCAAGAAAGAAAATGAAATCCAAAAGGTGGAAAATATCATCGAAATTCCAAAGAAAAAAGATGAAGATGAAGGCATAGATAATAGTGAAATATCTATAAACTATGGTTATACAGGAAAACAATGGGATCAAAAGATTACCAAAATCGATGATAACGACGATATTGAACCAACATCAGTCGATGAATGTCGTCAAAGAAATGATTGGCCAAAGTGGAAAGTGGCAATATAATGGAGGTAGAATTGAAATCATTTGAAAAACGTGAAGTCTTTGAACTTGTATCCCAGACACCAAAAGGTGTAAAACCAGTTGGGAACAAATAGGTTTTTATGCCCAAGCGCAATGAAAATAATGAAATTGTTCGATATAAGGATGGACTTGTTGCACAAGGTTTTTCACAAATGCCGGGAGTAGATTATGATGAAACATATTCTCCAGTTGTAGATGTAACAATGTTAAGATTCTTAACAAGTTTGGCAGTATCTAAATCTTTGCAAATGCGTCTAATGGATGTAGTTACTGCATATTTATATGGAACACTTGATACTGAAATATATATGCGAGTTCCGGGTGGAATAAAACTACCAATCTCTCACAACTCATCAGATATTTATAGTATGAAATTGAAGAAATCCTTGTATGGATTAAAACAATCAGGGCGGATGTGGTACAATCACCTCAAGGAATACCTTCTCAGGAAGGATATATTAATAATCCAATCAGTCCATGCGTTTTTAAAAAATGTTTTGGGAAAGGATTCGCAATAATTGCAGTATATGTTGACGATTTAAATATCATTGGAACAAATGAGGAACTCGAAATTACCGTGAAATACTTGATGAAAGAATTTGAAATGAACGATCTTGGAAAGACCAAGTTTTGCATTGGTCAACAAATTGAACATCTAAAGGATGGTATTCTTGTTCATCAAACAACATATACTAAAAGGATTATACATCGATTCAACATAAGTAAATCATATCCGGTAAAATCGCTAATGGTGGTTCGTAATCTTGATGTGAAGAAAGATGAATTTCGTCCTCGTGAAGAAAATGAGAAAGTTCTTGGACCAGAAGTACCGTATCTCAGTGCAATTGGTGCATTAATGTATTTGGCAAATAATACAAGAACTGATATAGCATTTTCGGTCAATCTTCTAGCAAGACATAGTGCAACACCGACAAGAAGACATTATAATGGTGTAAAGCATCTGTTACGTTATCTCCAAGGAACACAAGACCTTAGATTGTTTACCAAAGAAAAGAAGATGCAACTCTTATTGGTTATTGTGGACATGACATAGGTCCACCCCGACGCGGCCACGCGCGGGTTTGGGGAGGCGAATGAATCTCCATATGAGATGGTCAAATTGAAATTTAAATCGAAGTAGGAGTCGCCACCGAATTTTGTGGTTATTCGGAACCATTCGAGCCCACTCTATGTCGTAGTGGGCCGTATACAAAATACGGCCCATTTCCGATGTCAGAGTTTATTGGGCTCGTCCCTTTGCATATCGATACCGATGCCGACTTGAGCGGTTAATCGTATATTGAATGACTCTCGTTGCCAATGGATTCGGACATCCGGAAACCATGGTTCTGAGTAAGGGGTGAGGGTACGTGTTGGGAAGTTCACTAAGAACACCCAACCCCGCCCGCACTTAGCGGCCTTTACTAAGATATCGTTCGTTTTTGGTGTACATGGGTTAGTTCGACGGTTGAATGATATGCAAACATTATTTTCCTAAGCATGTGAGAAAAATAAAATGGGTTGCTAAGTCGTTTAATGCATATTAAACTAATAACGTCAAAGTTATTTTAGCATGTGAGTTCGTTTTAGTCGAATAAAACGATAAAAACAAATAAAAAGCTACAAACACGAGAAAACGAGTTAGTAACGGTGAATAAATCGAATAAAGATGTAAATAAATAATAGGAATGACTCGAAAAAGTTTTAATGACACGTGATGGATTAACGCGTGTTGACCGAGGTCGAAAAAGAGTATTTATCGAAATATGTCGCGAAAGTCGCCTTTTAATATAAGGTTCGAAAAGAATTAAAAATAGAAAAGTGAAGAAATAAAAAAAATAAGAACCGGCGAACCGGATGCCGCGCGGGTCGGCTGCCGGTTTTTTATTTGTCGAAAATTGTTAATTTTTATAAATCGCGTACAAATATGGATTAATTTATACTCGATTCATATTTTCGATATTCGTCGTATTCGATATTTTATTATGAAATCGATATCAAATAGCCGGAATGATTTTAGAAAAAGGTTTTGAAAAAAGGTTTGTTTCGAACGAAAAAAAGAATTTGAACGAAAAAGATGTTAATTCTCTCCGCGTTTAAAATCATCGATTTTTGTAAAAAAAAAAAAAGTAATGATTTTATTAGCATCAACGAGGATTACTTTAATTTTGTTCTTGTAGATACGATATTCGATTAGAAAATCGGTATCGTATTTTAAAAATCGATTATTAAAATAAATAGAAAATATGCGACAAACGACCCGTATTAAATATAAAACGACCGACGGAAATAATAATAAAAAAAACGTGGAGGAGGAGAAAAGAGAAGAGAGAATCGGGTTAGATTTACACCCTCAACCTACATGATTTATTTTCTCGGTATGGAGCTCGTCGGATAGTGGCTTAGGCACGGGAGCGTCGAGATGATGTGGGATGAGTTAGGGTGGTGCGGATTTTTGGTCGTGTGGGACGTCGGATTCGGCCGGATGGGACGGTTTTGTCGGGACTTCGAGGATATTTTAGGAATACGTCGGGATTTGCTTTGTATTGATATCAAGGATGATGAATGTATGTATTTTGGTTGCTGAAAATTTGTCGTGTGTAATCGTTAATCGTGTCCTTTGTGTTGAATATGAGGTCCTATTTATAGGAGTCGAGGTAGTCTTCCTTGTGTGACAAGAAATACCGGTTTGGATAGGAAACGCGAGAGTTCGAAAGGGAACGAAAGTCTCGTTTCTTGGTGGAGATGCCAAGTAACTCGGCTGGTTGGGGAGTGTCTCGGCTGTTTGACCGAGTTTTTGAGCTTGGTTGGCGATTTGTTTCGGTTTTCGGATAGAATTCCTACTTGAGATCGAATTCTATCCTTAAACGGATTTGTTTAATATTATTTGAAGATGATTTTTGCAGTGTTTGGGACCGGATCAGCCGTGTGAAGTGTCACGGCTGACTCGTGTGTCTCGAGAATATTTTTCGACCGGGTTTTGACTCGGTCGTAAAAAGACGGTTTTACCCTCGGTGTCGGAATCGACCCAAATTAGTCTCATTTGACTCGAAACGACCCACTGGGCCTGGATTTGAGGTTGGTTTTGTAAGATTTGTACTCCGTAATAAGCCTAAACCAAATGTCCATGATTTCGAGCCCATATCCGAGTCCATTAAAGCACGTTTGCGTCCTATCATCATCGGGTGTTTGGCGGGACCTACTATAGACACCTGGCGGTCAAAATGTGGGTGTCTACAGAGCCCTCACTCTGACTGAGGCTTGGACAAGGCGAAAGTCAGAGTAGCTACCAGGCCAATCGAGGATTAAGACCTGGCAGACTTCCGATCGGGTCGTTTAGAGTCCATTAGACTTGCGTGAAGGGCTCGCCAGCCATAAGATAGAAATCATACCTGGATAGATGTTAATAACGGCGCGGGGACTTTCTACTAAAAAAGTCTGGGGTTTGTCTGTTTACAGACAATCTCCATCTTGAAATTGCGTGGGAGTTTGCCTTGGAGGCTATGGGTGTACCGCTTACTGATACGTCCCATCTTTGAATTGCGCGGGAGCCTCTATTAGAAGCTGCGGATGTACCGCTTACTGATACATCCGATTCCTCAGCGAAAATGTTGCTTGAATTTTCACTGAGAACTTTGAGAATTCTTCGGGAGTCTTGGGATACCTGTCTGTTTTGCATGCAACATTCAGATAAAACATCGACTCATGCTGGGGAAGAAAATGATTTTTTGATTGATTTTTGGAAAGAAAATGCTGAAATTTTTTGGGAATGCTGAAAATTTTTGAATTTTTTTTGGAAATTAGAATGCCTGGGGATGACTTGATTCCCGATCCTATTCTGACACGGATTCCTAAAATCCTCTGGTTAGGCCTGTATGCCTAGGTGAAGAGGGAGATATACCGACAGACTCGACTCTGGACGTGACCGGACGAGTTGACAGACCCGACTGGACTCTCTAAGGGTTGGACCGTGACTCGGTAGGGGATGGGCCACCTAAGATGACAAGACTCTTAAGGTGCGCTATTCCGTAGCCTAGGCGAGTGGCAAGATGGTCGAATCCTCAGAGTGAGATTGTTTCCGTACGACAGGGCTTTGTGGTAGCAATGTCGTAGACTGGTGTTCTTTTGAATTTTTTTTGGTTTCGGGGCATGTTCCCAAAGTGGGTATTGCTTCGAGTCCTGACAGGTTCTCGTCTTCGATTGAGCCGAGTACTAGGACACACTATAGAAAGGAGGCTAAATTTGAAAGTTATTTGGATTATGTGAGTGGATGGAGAACTTCTGCCTAAGAGAAGCCCCCAGGATGACAAAGCTAGCTGCTGAGAACATGGCGGTGTCGTGACCGGAATGATGGCGCTTTTTGAATGTGTGTCAATGTGGGTGGTTGTGCCTCTGTTGAAAGGCTGCCTACGTATTCACGTGTAGTGAAATCAAACCATGCCGTAGTTCAGTGTGGAAAGATATATTATGGTGCCTAGTCTAATAGGACTTTGTGTGTAACTAGCCATAGCAATGGTGTAGGCTAGGTGCATTCCCAATGATGTCTTGATCAAAGGGCTAGAATAGTTAGGATATTGATCCTGTGACTGTGAGCATTTTCCGGGATAGCCCCCAGAGGTGGTGTGAGCTTTTTGGGCATGTTTTATGCCGACTGCAAGTTGAATTCCCGTGTTTGGGGCTGGTAACTAGTTTAGATGTATGTTTTTGGAAATGTGATGCTAGGAAGTAAGTGGCTTCGATGATTCAAAATCTGGAGCTCGATTTTGTGGAGCTAAGGTTTCGAGGGTAAGGTATTGTAACGTGGTAGGAAAGGGGGAAGTCGAGTAATAATGACTCGAACTTCGATCGGGGTAGGTTTGATAATGCGGGATCTGATTTCCATGTCTGGCCCTAATGGTTAGGGTATCCTATGGAGCTTGAATCCTCAAAATTCCGGGCTGTCTCTAGCCTAGGTCTTGGGAAGGTCTTGAGGGTTATAATGTGGGAAGCCTAGATGTGGTGCTAGCTGACCAGCTTGACTGTCACTCCCCTATTGGATGGTATTGATAATTTTGAATTTGACCGTACCCCGGTCAAAGGATTTTCACTTGAGTTGACCGTTGACCACGGTCATGGGTATTTGATTTTTTTTATTGACCTATTAGTCCCCGTCATGGGTTTTTTTTTGGTTGACCTCTTAGCCCCGGTCATGGGTTTTTTTTTGAATTTTTGCTGGTTGACCTCTTAGCCCCGGTCATGGTTTTTTTTTTTTGAATGTTGGTTGACCTCTCAGCCCTGGTCATGGGTTTCTTGAATTTTGGTTGACCTCTCAGCCCCGGTCATGGGTTTTTTTAATGTTGGTTGACCTCTCAGCCCCGGTCATGGGTTTTTTTGAATTTTGGTTGACCTCTCAGCCCCGGTCATGGGTTTTTTGAATTTTGGTTGGACTAATACCAAAGGTAGGGATCGGTTGATCTTATCGGATGGGTGTTTATTGTGGGAAATGGGCTTGCCTCCCGTCTTGGACCCAAACTAGGAGACTACCTAGATTCGTCATAAGATTCGATACCGCTCCTACTAAGGGTGGTTATGTGGCTTTCTATGTCAGACATGGAACAGGTAAAAAGAAAACACGGGCTCGGTTTCCTGCAGTCATTATAGATGTGCCCACAATAGTCACGTGCATGTGCTCACAGTGTATGATGGTGTTCATCACGTTCTCGGAAACACATAGGGAAAGTATGTATGCGAAATAGAAAAACTAATTTTATTGAAATGTGAAAAAGAGGACAGAAAGCAAAAGACTTTGACTCTGATTTGGAAATGGAAAGTGAAGGAAATAGAACATCCTAGACTCGGACTCAGACTCCGGCTTAAACCAAATCTAGACTCTCGGATAATGTTGTCATTTGTCGCCGGATTCTGAGGACTCGAGTTGATGTCCAATATAGCCTTCAACGGAAGCTTCACCCGGATCTTCATTGTGTCGAAGATCATCTACAATCCTAGTGCCCATTTCGGTAAGCACTGCAAAGTTTGGAAATGTCGGCATACCTAAGATGGATGCGGTAGGAAGGTAGGAGGTTGTTGATGAACGCCTCCACTAGTGTCTTCTCGTTGGGCTTGTCTACCAACTTCACACTCTCGGCCCTCCACCTTTGGAGGTACTTAGTGAAACCTTCCATGGGCTCTTGGGCCATGACTTCTAAAGTACGCATCTTGGTCTGGATCTCGGTATTATCGGCATAATTCCGAGCGAATTCCGTCGCCACGTCATCCCAAGTCTTGTACTTCTTGGAGTCAAGCATGTAGTACCAAGCTTTCGGGTGCTTCTCGAGGGATGAAGCAAACAGGTGATTGAACATGGTTGATTTCACTCCTTTGATGGCCATGAATTCTTTGAAAGCCCGGATATGTAATACCGGGTCTTCAGTCCCGTCGAACATTGGTAGGCCCGTCAGGTTGAGGTTAGCGGGCAGCTCGTCGGTCAAAGGTGAATAGGAACGAACATTTTCCGTATGGATTGAATTGTTGGTCGACAGGTGGACCTGTTCCTCCAGCTTGCGGACTGCGTTGTCCAGTTCAGCTATGGGCCCAGTGGTTTCATTCCCGACCTTAGGAGTCCTTTGTTCCAAGGTACTCAAACGGGTGGCAATGGCGGTTTGGTCTCCCCTCATCTGGTTCAGTTGATCTTGGATCTTGGCCAACGAGGCGGTCAGTTGATCAATGGAGTCCTTAGTCATGGTTCGGGTGAACGGCGGCCTGTCTGTAAGAATACCGCGTAATCAGGAAAGTTGCTTCGGAACTCAAATACACCAAGGCATAGGAAATAGCGCAGGAGGAGAGACGACTCCAGTTTGACTCGGGTTAGGCTCTCCTAAGACAAATGTGCGGGGTATGATTCTCGGAGTGACTGTGATTAATTGCTCCGTCGGAGAATAGCCCCCAAGTGAGACTAAGGGCTTAGACATGACTCAGATGGTGTGACACCTAAGTGACTCGAAAGTGGGATACGTGAGACAACACGTGTAAGACCTGACCCTTAGAGTAACCGTGATTGATCGCTACGCTAAAGGGTAGCCCCCGAGTGAGACTGAAGACCGACTCCTAGACGGGTGACTCGTGGATGGTGGGCTTTCTTTAGGATTTCGGCAGAATGGGCCTAGTCCCGTGTGAAGAAAGACCTACGTGTGAGCTAAACCCAGACTTTGGACTCGATTGTGTAAGTGGGCTTCCCTTTGTAGGAGTTTGTCCTACGTAGGTGGGTCGTGCCTTGACTAATAAGGCGGACTTGGGGATGGGGTGGAAACCCGTGATGTAAGATCGACGGAGTTTCGACGCTATGGACTCTTAACAACTTATGACTAGACCCGACACTGCTAAATACGGGAAGTCCTAAGAAGAAAGCTTTGAAAAGAGGATTTGGATTTGAAAAACCCGAGCAAGGTCGGATTGGATGGCCCAATTTTTTTGAAAAACGAAAAAAAACGGTGTCATTGGGCCGAGATTTTGAATTTTTGGAAAAGTTTGGACAGCATACCGGCTAGAAAATAGGCTATTTTGAGTAAAAATCATAAGTCCTAAATTCGGTAGTTATCCGGGTTTTGAAAAATGGATGGTTTTTTTTAAAAAAGATGCAAGTTTTTTTTTTGAAAACTCGGTTTTTTGAAAAAAGGATGAGACACGGACCAAGTAGCATGTAGTCACGGAAACAGTATAACGACACCATGTATGCTCCTAGTCTAAGTCTCGGTCGGTCTAATAGGGTCTATACCAACGACGATAGCTTTCTCGCAAATCAGGACGGTCTTCCTAAGCCGAGTTGGTCTTAGAACCTGCCGTAAAACCCATGCGAGTTCCGCCATCGAAGTCTTTAGTGGGTCCAAGTAGGAACGCACCGCGGTATAGTGGGACGTCGGTCACAAGTAACCGGCCCGGGAAAGATTGGGTTATGCATGGCCCATTGAACCAAAACGTGTACATTACTATTCGAACGATTTCTTTTCGAGTCTCACCCTAGGGATGCCGATGGTAAGTGACTCATCAGTTGATCCCCAGCGGAGTCGCCAAATTGTGGACATGACATAGGTCCACCCCGACGCGGCCACGCGCGGGTTTGGGGAGGCGAATGAATCTCCATATGAGATGGTCAAATTGAAATTTAAATCGAAGTAGGAGTCGCCACCGAATTTTGTGGTTATTCGGAACCATTCGAGCCCACTCTTTGTCGTAGTGGGCCGTATACAAAATACGGCCCATTTCCGATGTCAGAGTTTATTGGGCTCGTCCCTTTGCATATCGATACCGATGCCGACTTGAGCGGTTAATCGTATATTGAATGACTCTCGTTGCCAATGGATTCGGACATCCGGAAACCATGGTTCTGAGTAAGGGGTGAGGGTACGTGTTGGGAAGTTCACTAAGAACACCCAACCCCGCCCGCACTTAGCGGCCTTTACTAAGATATCGTTCGTTTTTGGTGTACACGGGTTAGTTCGACGGTTGAATGATATGCAAACATTATTTTCCTAAGCATGTGAGAAAAATAAAATGGGTTGCTAAGTCGTTTAATGCATATTAAACTAATAACGTCAAAGTTATTTTAGCATGTGAGTTCGTTTTAGTCGAATAAAACGATAAAAACAAATAAAAAGCTACAAACACGAGAAAACGAGTTAGTAACGGTGAATAAATCGAATAAAGATGTAAATAAATAATAGGCATGACTCGAAAAAGTTTTAATGACACGTGATGGATTAACACGTGTTGACCGAGGTCGAAAAAGAGTATTTATCGAAATATGTCGCAAAAGTCGCCTTTTAATATAAGGTTCGAAAAGAATTAAAAATAGAAAAGCGAAGAAATAAAAAAAATAAGAACCGGCGAACCGGATGCCGCGCGGGTCGGCTGCCGGTTTTTTATTTGTCGAAAATTGTTAATTTCTATAAATCGCGTACAAATATGGATTAATTTATACTCGATTCATATTTTCGATATTCGTCGTATTTGATATTTTATTATGAAATCGATATCAAATAGCCGGAATGATTTTAGAAAAAGGTTTGTTTCGAACGAAAAAAAGAATTTGAACGAAAAAGATGTTAATTCTCTCCGCGTTTAAAATCATCGAATTTTGTAAAAAAAAAAATAATGATTTTATTAGCATCAACGAGGATTAATTTAATTTTGTTCTTGTAGATACGATATTCGATTAGAAAATCGGTATCGTATTTTAAAAATCGATTATTAAAATAAATAGAAAATATGCGACAAACGACCCGTATTAAATATAAAACGACCGACGGAAATAATAATAAAAAAAAAACGTGGAGGAGGAGAAAAGAGAAGAGAGAATCGGGTTTGATTTACACCCTCAACCTACATGATTTATTTTCTTGGTATGGAGCTCGTCGGACAGTAGCTTAGGCACGGGAGCGTCGAGATGATGTGGGATGAGTTAGGGTGGTGCGGATTTTTGGTCGTGTGGGACGTCGGATTCGGCCGGATGGGACGGTTTTGTCGGGACTTCGAGGATATTTTAGGAATACGTCGGGATTTGCTTTGTATTGATATCGAGGATGATGAATGTATGTATTTTGGTTGCTGAAAATTTGTCGTGTGTAATCGTTAATCGTGTCCTTTGTGTTGAATATGAGGTCTTATTTATAGGAGTCGAGGTAGTCTTCCTTGTGTGACAAGAAATACCGGTTTGGATAGGAAACGCGAGAGTTCGAAAGGGAACGAAAGTCTCGTTTCTTGGTGGAGAAGCCAAGTAACTCGGCTGGTTGGGGAGTGTCTCGGCTGTTTGACCGAGTTTTTGAGCTTGGTTGGCGATTTGTTTCGGTTTTCGGATAGAATTCCTACTTGAGATCGAATTCTATCCTTAAACGGATTTGTTTAATATTATTTGAAGATGATTTTTGCAGTGTTTGGGACCGGATCAGCCGTGTGAAGTGTCACGGCTGACTCGTGTGTCTCGAGAATATTTTTCGACCGGGTTTTGACTCGGTCGTAAAAAGACGGTTTTACCCTCGGTGTCGGAATCGACCCAAATTAGTCTCATTTGACTCGAAACGACCCACTGGGCCTGGATTTGAGGTTGGTTTTGTAAGATTTGTACTCCGTAATAAGCCTAAACCAAATGTCCATGATTTCGAGCCCATATCCGAGTCCATTAAAGCACGTTTGCGTCCTATCATCATCGGGTGTTTGGCGGGACCTACTATAGACACCCGGCGGTCAAAATGTGGGTGTCTACAGTTATGCCGATGCAGGATATTTGTGAGATACGCATAAAGCAAAATCACAAAGTGGATATGTATTCACTTATG
The DNA here is from genome assembly GCA_958450325.1 of Agrostemma githago. NCBI lineage: Eukaryota > Viridiplantae > Streptophyta > Magnoliopsida > Caryophyllales > Caryophyllaceae > Agrostemma > Agrostemma githago. Next base: position 21,589,041 of record OY288255.1, on the reverse strand, counting down.
GTAATACACCCATATCATGGAAATCTACCAAACAAACTTTAACTGCGACGTCATCAAATTATGCTGAATTAAAAACTCTCTACGAAACTGCTCGTGAATGTGTATGGTTAAGGTCGATGATACATCATATTAAAAATGAATGTGGATTAAGGACAATAATTGATCAACCTACCATTATATATGAAGATATTGGAGCTTGCATTCATCAAATGAAAGAGGGCACATCAAAAGAGATAGAACCAAACATATATTACCAAAATTGTTCTTTACGCATGTACTTCAAAAGAAAGGAGTAATTAACGTTCAACAAATTCCATCAAATTGCAACTTAGCAGATCTTTTCAAAAAAAATCACTCCCATCAACAACATCCCAAGAATTGGTGAAAAATATCGGAATGTATCACCTTCGAGACAAATGTTGAAGAAAATTTATACTGTTGCACTCTTTTCCTTAGTTAGGTTTTCTCCCAATGAGTTTTTTTTCCTAAACAAGGTTTTTAATGAAGCAGTTTGTATATACATAGTCGTCGTTACATAAGAAGTGAACATTCAAGGGGGAGTGTTGTAATTAAAAGCAATAAAGTGAATGTTCACCTATGTAAAAAGATATGTACTGACTCACCCCATAAACAGTAAAATAGGGATGAGTAAGTTAAGCTAGATGAATAGTGAAGTTTTAACATATAAGACATGGATGAGATTTACAACTGCAAAAGTTATCTAATTAAGAAGCTGTAAATTGTTGTATAAATAGTATCTTTTATCTCAATAAAAATTTTACACAGATCCACAACAAAAGCTATCAGTTTTCAAATCCAATATTTCTGAGCTAAAGCAATATAATCTTAATAATAATAACAATTATAATATCAATTACAACGATCAGAGATATCACGAATATATTCGATTTCTCCAAAACAATCCCGTACAAAATTCCCTGATTAAATGTTTTAATTTATAAAATTCTTCTCAAAATTTTATGTCCGAATTATTTTCAAAATCTAAACCACGCCACTAATTCTCCGTTATTTAAAATATATTGAATTAGTTTAGATTTACAAAAATAATTAAATAAACACAACATGAAGAAAAAAAATCAATTCATAAATACTCGGCTTTTATTAAAAAATAATAATCAAAATTTACAAAAGACATTAAAATCCTAATTTATAAAATGAAATAAAAGATGAGTGAAAACTAAATGGGTAGGGTATTAGGGCATGGTTATCCATGGACTGAAATTGAATTCATAGGAAGGATAGAGTGAAAAGTGTCTCACATCCATGAATTACTCATCCACCATGGAGAATTCATCAAATGAATCCTTGGTGAAGGATAGAAAAAAGGAGAGAAATGTGGGTGCATATATGAGAAATTGTTGTTTATTTTTGTTTTTTTATTAAAAAAATTTATTCTATAAATATATATATTACTAGCATTTTCTAACTCTATTAACCACTAGTTCATTTCAATCTAAATTAACCTTCGATTACTTATTCATATCAATCATAATATATTCTAAATATTTTTCGGGAAAAAAAGTATAATAATAATTACTTTGTATAATATCAATTATAATGATCCGAATATCACAAATTCTTCGATTTCTCCAAAATAGTAAAGATACACGATATGAAAAAAAATCAAGTCAAAAATTGATTTGTAATTCCTCGCTTTTATTAAAAAAAAATACGTAAAACTTTATGAAATATAATACTATGGTTTATAAAATGAAATGAAAATTAATGGATAGAGTATCATAGTAAATAAGATTGGATGAGTAGGACTATCTAAGGATAGAATTTTGAATCCATGGGTAAACGATTATTTTATAAGAGAGAGAAAATGGAGTAGAAAAAGTGAGGTAGAAGAAGTGAGGTCCTCTATGGAGAGAAATTGTATCCATTAATAACCATGGTCTTATAAATGGGGTAGAATTGATGGGACCCCTTTATGGAGTGAAAAACGAATCCATAGATGTAAGAATATTTTAAAAGAGAGAGAAAATAAGTTAGAATAAGTGAGGTACAAGAATTGTAGTCCTCTATGAAGAGAAATTGTATCCATAGATATATAATCATGGTCTAACGTCGGAAATTCAAGCTGAAATATTCACATCCCATGCCCCAACTTCCAGCAAATGGCCCACCAAAACTCTCCATGAAATTCTCCGATGGAGAATTCCCCCATTCTCCACCAACATGGAGACATTTTCCATTGTAAAAAAAACATCTTCTCTCCATCATCCTCCATGGAGAGTTTTCTCTCCCTGATAAAACATGCTCTAACTATCAAGGCATTGTTGAAAACTACACTAATTTGGGCGAATCCATGTTTGATGCGCCTATTGCAAAGAAATGATTGAAAACTACAATAATTTCAGCAATTAAGCAAATTATTTGTCCAATTACCATTTCACTACGAACGAAAAGCCCAGAAATGCAACCAAGTGGTCATCAAAGGCAAAAATAAAAGATGAGAATCATAAAAAGTAGCTGCAAATTCATGGTGCCATGGTGGGTACAGTATGTAGTGTACATATTGCCCAGAATTACAAAGTTCCTAATGTCCAAAAGCTTGCTTCTACCGCTTTCTTCGTTGTTCTTTTGCTTTGTTTAGTTGCGGCAGACTTATATTTCAGAGGTTATTGCTTAATTTTTTAGGTGGGATTATCTGTTTACGGGTTTTTGGTAGGGATTTAGTGGTGATTTTGGTTTGAATTCATTGATTAGCTTTCAAAGTTAGTGGAAGAGGGGTGGGATTGAGGTGGTATGAGATAAGGATGATGGCGATGGTGATGAATTTGGAAATTTTGTTCAGGTTTTTGCCATTGTACAATTGGGAACTAGCGACTCGATTTCTAGAATGAAAAAAGAAAAGAAAAAATGATGACGTTGACGCATTGAGAATAAATAGTTTCAAAAAGACGCTAAAACAATAAATAGTTTAATAAAAAATATTAAAATGATAAAAATATTATACTCCCTCTGTCTCAATAAAAAGTTCACATTATTTTTGGGTGTGTCAGTCAATAGTTCACACTTTTTTCGGCGGGTTGATGGGAGGGATTCGTCACGTCCCAACCGTCAATAATATAACCGGCTAAACTAACTAGGGTAGATAGGGTAAGTCGGGTCGAATCCACGGGGACGGTAAGAGGTGTCTAGACTAGGTCGGCCCAAATACGAGACTAAGTCAACGAGCTAAACTAGATAATGAAAGGAAGGGAGAAAGCTAGACTAAAACTAAAGAGAACAAACTACGAGAACGGACTAGGATTTGGTCGGGGTCAAAGGGGTAACGGAATGGTCAAGGGAGGACTAGAGTGAAGGAGGTAGTAGGGTGATCTAGGTTGATCCGGGCTCTCGCAACTTAGACTCACCTAGAGGTTCCACCTAGAACCCATCTCGACGATACACAACACAAACGGGGTTCTAGCGCGCTATGGTCCTAGGTCGAATCCGGGCTCTCGCAACTTAGACCGGCCTAGGGGTCGTCCTCACCGGGCTCTCGCAACTTAATGAGGGGACCGAACCCACAAACAAACTAACACCCACGAAAGAAAGGCAAGAAAACAAGCATTCGTACATACTTAGTCATTAAAGCAATTCAACAAACATGTGATGTGCATCAAACAAGAGGAAACCCAAATCTTCCGCCAACATCTCTAACCAACCAATAATCACCCAATTAACACCCTAATCACCTTACTAACCCTAGCAAGAACACTACTCTAACATAATCATACTAATACTAACACTAACAAGAGGATCCAACATAAGAAATAAAACAAACATCTACAAACTAATGATAACAATGAACAAACAATAATAAAGATTCAAACTTGGATGAACAAACAAGATAAAGAGTAAAAAAAGAAGAAGATTATACCATACTAATGAAGAAGAAAGATTGAAACTTGCATTGAAGAGAAAAACCCAAAACAAACCACCAAGGTTGTCAATCTTGGATGGATCTTGAAGAATTCCCTTAATACAAGTACTAAACTAAGATTAACTACTAATTACTGACTAATCTACACCAATCTAATCTAATCTAACCTAAAGTAGTCTAGGATTTAAGGTCTAAGGAGTGCATCCACTTTACATAACAAGGGAAGAGTATATATAGGGTTACAAATGAAAGGGAGAAGAAAAGAAAACAAAGCGGAGTAGCAGCGGCCCGTCCCGGCCGAGACGGGTTGGTCCCGGTCGGGACGAGGTCGGTCCCGGTCGGGACGCCTCCATCCCGATCGGGATGGGCCCAGGTCAGAAGCTTCTCTTTTTGCTCCTTCATCCCGAACGGGATGAGCTTATCCCGAACGGGATGAGCCTTGTATGCCTCCATTATGATCTTTTTGGTCCCTCCTTGCTTCTCATGGGCTTCTCACCGATTCTCGGGACTCGGGATCGGGTCTCGGAGGCTCGGGATTTGGTTCCAAGGTCTCGGGGTCGATTCCAAGGCATCGAGTCATCGTTCCTTAGCTTCGTTGGCTCCAAAATGTGTATGTATAGAGTCGAAATCGCTCCAACTCTTCCAAATCGGTCTCGGGAACCTGAAACGAACTAAAGGAAGCATAAGAAGCCCCTAAACCGCTCCCAAGGAGCGATTCTGCAAGGAAAACGGGACCAAAACACTAGAAAATAAGCACTACAAATGACACTTATCACGGGTCAAGAAATCTAGTCGACCAACACATCCGTGGGTCAACTAGATTTTTCGACTCACCCATTGGCGGGTAAAAAAATCTAGTCGACCAACCCATCCGTGGGTCAACTAGATTTTTCGACTCACCCATCGACAGGTCTTGCGAGTGCACTTAGAGGACAAGTGCACTCCGCAAGGCAAGTTGGGTCTTGCGACAAAACTGTGGATGCAACCGGACACAAAACACACAAACAAACAAACACATAATCGGTTGCACCCAAAACAAAAGAAATACCGCTTCCCTCAAAAAGCGGTGAATGAAACACCGGTGTAGGACTCGAGGTAAGCGACAACGTTCCCAAGCTAGAAATACAAACCAAGGTGGACTAAACCCTAATAGTATGACAATAAAGCAACAAAAAACGTTGGTAACTTACCTAGGTCCTCCTAACTTTCTAAAGACGTACTACGGGACGATCGGCGGAGTGGAGAGTGAAGAACCACGGTGTTAGTCGACACTGTAGGTAAGTGAGACCCCGCCCCCTTTAGCGTGAGCCAAGAGGGTCGTCCCGTGTCCAAGACCGCCTAACTAGTCCAAGGAAAAAGGTGGAAAACATGCAAAATGAGGGAAGACCGACTAATGCCGCTATCATCCTTCCTCGGGACTCGGTCCTTTGGTAGGCTCTTCACGGCAAAAGTCGGAAAAAGGCTTATTTTTGTGGGGATTTCTTTTTGTGAGACGGGTTTTCTTTTGGCATTTTCTTTCTTTTCGATATTTTGATTTGTTTGTTGCCATGCCATTCTTTTTCTTCTTTTCTATTTTCTTTTTGGCTTTTGTGCCTTTTCTTTTTCTTCATTCTTTTCTTTCTTTCATTTTTTTTCTTTCTTTTTCTTTTCTTTTCTTTGCCCTTTTGGCAAGATTTGGCATTTTGGCATTTTCATTGTATAACAATGAAAGAGAGAATTCAACAATTTGCAATCTTATTGAGTGGATGTGTGTAGGAGGTAGGGGAATGGGTGAGTCGAGGGTCGCGATTCCTCTTCAAACCCACAAAAAGGGGAGAACTTGGACTAATCAAACAATCCTAGACACGGTCACCTAAGGGACGAGACTCGGTAACCAAGGTCTTTTCATACCGTGGGTGGTCATAATGGTCAAAAGTGCAAATCCCGTAGTAAATTCCTAGTAAGCTAGGTGGACTCAAGGTAAAGGACCAACGAACTCATTGATTTAGGGTCATTCTACTAGATTAAAGTCAACGAATCGATTTACACTACTAGGAAGGGAAAATAGACACTCGCACTCTAGCCTCTAAACCGGGTTTTCGAAAACGGTTTACGCACATGACACACAACACAACACAAAACAAAGACACGACGAAAACGAACGAAAGAAAAAGAAGCAAAAGCAACAAAACAAAAACACAACAAAACGAACACACACAAAGCACAAACACCACCCCGATCATCCAAACAAGTCACCAAATCACCCACCAATATGCACAAAGCTCCACCCGAGCACACAACATCACAATCTCCTCCAAATTCCATAAGAGATAAAGAAGAAAAAGGGATAAGATGTTACCGGAAGTCTTTAGAGCTTTCCAAAGTCATTTGCGATTAAAGTAACCTATAAGGACAAAGGGAGGCAAAATACGCACACAAACAAATATACGACACAAAGACACAAAATGAAAACACACAAAAGAAAAATCATTTTGATTTTTATGGTTTTTTAAAGATTTTTTCCGAAAAGCTACGAAAATAAAACTAACTATACTAGAATATCGCTCCCCTACACTTAAATCGAGCAATGTCCTCATATGCTCAATCGTAGTGTGCGGAGAGACAAAAGAGAAAGAAAAAGAAACTACGAAAATAAAACTAAAAATCAAAGAATAAAGTGAAGAAAAGGTAAAAGGTGTCCGGCCGGGGTGTAGTCAAGTAACCATGGGCCGAGACAAGAAAAAGATATGGATGGGGGAAGAAATAAAAGAAGGAAATAAAAGGAAATGGGAGGGGAGGGCTAGGTGTAATCAAATCACCTAGCCCGGATTCCGCCTAAATCCGACTAAATCCTCAAAAAGAAAGTGAAAATCTTGTAAAATTTGGATTTTGAAATGACTCTCGATGTAGTCACATCATCGAGAGTCGGGAGCAACAACTACCGAGGCCTCGAAGGCCACCAAGATACCATGACTCAAGGGGGAAGGGGGCAAACAAGAGAAAAACAAGCAATAAAAGACGAAAAAGTGAGGATAGTTACCAAAACCAATCGTCGAGTAACTCACTCGCTCCATCGTCTCATAGATCAATGCGGGCACGTTGCTTGTCGTCTTTGTTGGTATCCCGCTTCAAGCTTGATAAAACCGCATGGTAGAGGTAGGAATGGTAGGGGGTGGGATTTGATGTGGATCTCGGTGTGTAAAGTGAGGTGTACGGGTCATATGATAGGAGTAAGGAGGAGTAGGGAGGTTGGGAGGGGGTATAATGGATGGGTGGAGACAAAGGGGTCCATCCCGGTCGGGATGGATGGTCCCGATCGGGTTGATAAACCCTTCCCGATCGGGAAGCCCTCGTCCCGGTCGGGAGCGCACTCCAGTGAATCCGATTTTCAGCACCTTCATCCCGATCGGGATGGCTCCTTCCCGGTCGGGATTCTTCATCCTTCCCGGTCGGGAAGCCCTCTTCCCGGTCGGGATGAGTCTTCTTTGCTTCCCCAAGCCCAAAAGCTTATCATAAGCTTCAAAAACTGACTTCCTCGCTCGCAAACCAAACTCCATCATCAACTACTCCTTTCTAGGAGTCACCTTCACTTCACCTAACATAATAAACTCAAAGTACTCATCAAATTCACTCCCTCACATCGCTCATCAAAATACCAAATCAATCACAAGAATCCCACAAAAACAAAGGAAGTCCTAGAGACAAAAAGCACAAATACAAGCACAAGAATTCTAAAGAAGAGAGGAGGGGAATATACAACATGACGGTTCTTTTAGGAACTCCATCAAACCTAGGATGGTGGACTCCATTCTTCAACCATATCCCTCAAGGGCATGGAAGAGCAAGTCGAACGCGCTACCGACATCATAGTGGAGGCCCAAGAAGCGCTCGAGCTTAACCGACCTCCACGGCCTCCAAGGAGGAGGCAAGAAGTAGGAATCCCAAGACCCGACATCATCTTCAAAGTTGTCTCCGGTGTCTATCCATCCTTCGAGCTCCACCGATCCCTTCCTCCCTAAGCATTGCCTCCAATCATTAGCAAGCTTCATCTCCAAGAAACAAGGCACAAAAAGCGGTTTTGGCCTCACTTCCTCGATGCACACCCCCACACTTTCCTCAAGTTGCGGTTCCCCATCTTCATCACTCGGCCCCACATCATCTTGGAGGAGAGGATCGAAACTTCTACTGGCGGTTTCAATCTCTTCCAAGTCATCTCTCGGTGTACTAGCAAGGGGCTCTTGATGCTTGTCCAAATTATCGCACAAGGGCAACTCGAGGCTAACAATCTCACCCAACAACTCTACAAACTCCACCAAACCATCCCACTCACTATCCTCCTCCAATTCTTCACCAACGATACCTTCACCAAGAGTTATCTCCTCATTCGTCTCCTTTTGGGTAGACGATTGAGGTTCTTCAAAGCAAATCTCTTTTTCAAAGGGAACTACATCGGCGGCTTCGTAATTAGGTTGCTCCTCTCTCTCAAGTGGGCATCCTCCATCTAAATATGATGCTCGGGATAAAGACATTACTGTTTGAATCGCTAATGTATTTAGTTGAGCATTCCTCGCCTCGTTTCCCCTTCGAATTTAGGCCAAGAGTTCCTTATTCTTTTGCAATTGGATGGCCATTTCTTGTTGCATTTGAAGCATCGATTGATGAAACTCCAAGTTTGGCATTTGGCGGTCATTGGGGTCTTGTAAAGCTCCTTGATAATCTTGATGATGCCCAAGGGGTGGGGCATCATATTGTTGGTAGCAAGGTTGGGGTGATTGGTAGTATTGTGGGTCATGGGGTTCATATTGTGGTTGGGGTGGAGGGTAATATTGTGGGTTTTGGGGGTATTGTCTTCCATAAGGTGAATCTTGATTGAACATGGTGGTTTCACAATCATAACTCGAGTAATAGTCACCATGCTCGTAGGATTGGTAATCGTTCACTTGTTGGTAGCCGTTTTCATAACCTTGAAGATCATACCCACTAGAGTCACCCCAAGAAGCTTGATAGTGGTAGGGGGACGTCATGTCATACCCTTGGTTCATGGAAGAAGAGTGGTAGCTCATATCGGCTCCCGAGTGTGTGGAGTTTAGATAAAACCCCATGCTCGCTCGAAAATCGTAGTCCATACCCGGTTGGAAACCACTCATTCTAGCAACCGTCCGTTTAAGCGGCTCTGAGTTGCAAGAAGAAGATAATCACCACCTCTAAGCACAAACTGTAGACTAAGAACAAACGTGAGAAGTCTAGTGCTTTTTGGGCACTAGACAAGAGAGAAATAAACCACACACACACAAGAAGCAAGGTAACAAAAAAGAAAAAAAAAGAAAACACAAACACAAAGACTAAGTCAAGCAAATAGGAAAACAAAGTCTAAACTAGCACCGTCCCCGGCAACGGCGCCAAATTGATGGGAGGGATTCGTCACGTCCCAACCGTCAATAATATAACCGGCTAACCTAACTAGGGTAGATAGGGTAAGTCGGGTCGAATCCACGGGGACGGTAAGAGGCGTCTAGACTAGGTCGGCCCAAATACGAGACTAAGTCAACGAGCTAAACTAGAGAATGAAAGGAAGAGAGAAAGCTAGACTAAAACTAAAGAGAACAAACTACGAGAACGGGCTAGGATTAGGTCGGGGTCAAAGGGGTAACGGAATGGTCAAGGGAGGACTAGAGTGAAGGAGGTAGTAGGGTGATCTAGGTTGATCCGGGCTCTCGCAACTTAGACTCACCTAGAGGTTCCACCTAGAACCCATCTCGACGATACACAACACAAACGGGGTTCTAGCGCGCTATGGTCCTAGGTCGAATCCGGGCTCTCGCAACTTAGACCGGCCTAGGGGTCGTCCTCACCGGGCTCTCGCAACTTAATGAGGGGACCGAACCCACAAACAAACTAACACCCACGAAAGAAAGGCAAGAAAACAAGCATTCGTACATACTTAGTCATTAAAGCAATTCAACAAACATGTGATGTGCATCAAACAAGAGGAAACCCAAATCTTCCGCCAACATCTCTAACCAACCAATAATCACCCAATTAACACCCTAATCACCTTACTAACCCTAGCAAGAACACTACTCTAACATAATCATACTAATACTAACACTAACAAGAGGATCCAACATAAGAAATAAAACAAACATCTACAAACTAATGATAACAATGAACAAACAATAATAAAGATTCAAACTTGGATGAACAAACAAGATAAAGAGTAAAAAAAGAAGAAGATTATACCATACTAATGAAGAAGAAAGATTGAAACTTGCATTGAAGAGAAAAACCCAAAACAAACCACCAAGGTTGTCAATCTTGGATGGATCTTGAAGAATTCCCTTAATACAAGTACTAAACTAAGATTAACTACTAATTACCGACTAATCTACACTAATCTAATCTAATCTAACCTAAAGTAGTCTAGGGTTTAAGGTCTAAAGGAATGCATCCACTTTACATAACAAGGGAAGAGTATATATAGGGTTACAAATGAAAGGGAGAAGAAAAGAAAACAAAGCGGAGTAGCAGCGGCCCGTCCCGGCCGAGACGGGTTGGTCCCGGTCGGGACGCCTCCATCCCGATCGGGATGGGCCCAGGTCAGCAGCTTCTCTTTTTGCTCCTTCATCCCGAACGGGATGAGCTTATCCCGAACGGGATGAGCCTTGTAGGCCTCCATTATGATCTTTTTGGTCCCTCCTTGATTCTCATGGGCTTCTCACCGATTCTCGGGACTCGGGATCGGGTCTCGGAGGCTCGGGATTTGGTCCCAAGGTCTCGGGGTCGATTCCAAGGCATCGAGTCATCGTTCCTTAGCTTCGTTGGCTCCAAAATGTGTATGTATAGAGTCAGAATCGCTCCAACTCTTCCAAATCGGTCTCGGGAACCTGAAACGAACTAAAGGAAGCATAAGAAGCCCCTAAACCGCTCCCAAGGAGCGATTCTGCAAGGAAAACGGTACAAAAACACTACAAAATAAGCACTACAAATGACACTTATCACGGGTCAAGAAATCTAGTCGACCAACACATCCGTGGGTCAACTAGATTTTTCGACTCACCCATTGGCGGGTAAAAAAATCTAGTCGACCAACCCATCCGTGGGTCAACTAGATTTTTCGACTCACCCATCGACAGGTCGAAAAATCTAGTCGACCAAACACCCGTATCTGAATAATTTTTTTTAAAGAACATTGCGTGACAATTTCCGAGTAATAGAAAACGTAAAACAATGAGAATCGATGAAAAAAATTATTTAGTACTACAAAATAAAGTCCTAGAACCGTAAATAAACCCTGATTTTATTATGGAGTTTTAATAAACCGATACTCTATAAAATGTAAAAGTGATAATATTTCGAGAATTAATTGCAAGGAAGAACTAGTCATTTTACGTAATTATATGCACTACCTATATAGGAAGTCGGTTTCGGTTTATTACAATAATCAAAAACAGACGGTTTTATTATCAAGTTCTAATAAAACGATAATCTATAAAATGTAAATGTAATAATATTTCGAGAATAAATAGCAGGGGCAAAGTCGTCCTTTTACGTAATTAACGTCGACGGTAAGAAATAAAACGCCGACAGTAAAAAGTAGTTCCGCTTTATTAACTTATTAATAGTGTATAAAGCAAAAATAACCTTTCATGTGGGACAAAGGCTGTAGTAGATACTCCCTCCGTTACATTCAATTGTTTGCCATTTATATGAATTTTTTGGAGTGTTTTAATCAAATGCAAACAAAATGAAAAGGATGTCACATACTCACATATGAAGATTTCTAGTTATTTTACACGAGTTCGTGTGTCAGATTTCAGAAGACCTCCCACTCTTAATTATAATAAGTGAAATAAAATAAACTGTATACTCCATACTCCGTACATAATTAGGTCTCCCTTAAGATGGGTTATCCGTCTTAAATATATAATGGTTGAAAAACTTCCTCCATTCAAATCCAAATGGTACGTTTGATTTTTCGTATTTGCCAAGACATGTTTTACACCGTCAATATCTTTCATATTACATTGACAAAAATTATAAAAATTTGATATTCTTAATCTACTCATAAAGACAAATCAAACAAAATCTCACATGACTATATTTTCCCTCATTGATTGTTGGGAATATTAACGATTCTCTTGAGTTGTGAATAGTGTCCAAAAGAGAAGCATATCCTTTGGATTTGAACGGAGGGAGTAATACTCAAGTGAATTAGTATCTCGTCCGAACAAAAAGTTCGGTACCAACCGTCTGAACCCCACTTACACTTCTTTAAAGCTCCACTTACACTTTTAGGTGCTCCACTTACACTTCAAAAAAGGCAAAAAAAAAGGATGTTCATCCGACCGGTCTGGGGAAGAGGGTGCACATGCCTTATGGCTTTTTGCGTTAGTTCGGACGGTTCACACCGGATCCCTCTCTATACTCAGGTGTGTGTGTGTGTGTTTGTATCCTCCCTCCGTCCCAGTCAATAGTCACACTTTCCACTTTTGAGTGTTTCAGTCAATAATACACACTTTTCTTTTTGCCGTATGCGGATAGTTCGTCTGAAACTGTGCCTGAAACGATGCCTAATGAAGAAGAGACTCTTCTCCAATTCTCAGATGAGGATGTTTCAGAGGAAATTAATTACTGGAATAATGTTGTATATTGTTACGTATTAGGTGCTAATCCCCCTTGGGAGGTCATCCAAGGTTATGTGAACATAATTTGGGGTAAGAATGGGGTTGACAATGTCTCGTTCTTACCAAATGGAATATTCTTGGTGCGGTTTAAGAATATGGAGGACAAAGATAAAGTGCTACTAGAAGAATATTCCATGTTTGACAATAAGCCACTAATTGTGAGACCTTGGAACCAGGAGACTAACTTGATGAAGGAGGACGTGCAGGCGGTCCCATCCTAGGTTAGGATCCATGAACTTCCCTTAAAATTCTGAGGGAAGTGCTTACCTGCTGTGGCTGGCCTAACTGGAAAATACATCAGGGCTGATCAAGCGACCACTGAGAAGAAGAGGTTAGGCTTTGCAAGGGTGCTTGTGGAAATCAAAGTTGGGCAGGAATTCCCTGATCTGATCAAGTTCAAAGATGAACGAGGTGTAATTCAGCAAGTGAAAGTAGAATATGAGTGGAAGCCGATAAAATGTAATCATTGCAAGGGTTTGGGGCATGCTACAGACAAATGAAGGAGGAAAACACAGCCGGTATAGAAGACCATTCAGCCTGTAAAGAGGATTAATAAGCATGTACATGTATGGAGACAACTCCCTCCACAGGTGCAGCAGCAGGTTGTACTTGTAGTGAATGAGGCATAGTTTCCAGTTTTGGCTTGACGACCAACTGTTACAGGTGGTAGTCGTGGAAATAACACACCACCGACTATGCAACAGATTGGGACACAAGATGGGGATATGAATGCAATGACGGTGGATCCAAATGTGCAAAATGAAACATATGTGAGAACACCCCCTACTAATAAAATGCAAATTGTTTTTGGAATGTGAGGGGGACAAATGATGTCAATAAACAGAAGAGTATATATTATTTCATACAAATTAAAGAGGTTATTTTATTTGGTCTTCTTGAGACAAAAATAAAACCTAATAAAATGCAAATTGTTATCCAAAATGTGTGCAATGGTTGGAGTGTTGCTACAAACTACCATCAACATCCAAGGGGGAGAGTATGGCTTATTTGTAAGCCTGCCCACTTTGATGTGTGGATCAAGCAAACTACGGCTCAGTGAATTCATGCTCAGATAACCGATAAAGAAGATAATTCTAGTTTTGCCCTGACTATGATTTATGCTTACAATAGGGGTGAGGATAGAAAAGAACTCTGGAATCAATTGATTAGCATTGCCCCAGGTGTCCAGTGTCCCTGGTTGATGACTGGGGACTTCAATACAGTCATGGTCCCCGAAGAGAGATTAGGAGGTGATTCCAAACAAGAGGATATTGATGATTTCAATCACTGTCTAAATGTGTGCGCTATGGTGGATGAAGGGGGAATGGATGCTTATTATACGTGGAATAATAAGCAAGTTTCCCAAAACAGGATATATAGTCGCTTGGATAGGGCATTGGTCAATAGGGAATGGCTACAATCTTACCCCAATTATCAGTCCCACTTTTTCCCGGAAGGTATTTTTGACCACTGTCCTTGTATGATATCGAATGCTGTTGCCACTAGTAAGAAGAAAGTAGGGTTCAAATTCTTTGACATGTGGTCCTCTCATGCTGAGTTCCTACCATTAGTAGAATCTCACTGGCAGATGCAGATATAGGGTACCAAGATGTTTAGGGTTGTGAAGAAGTTGAAGGCACTTAAACCTGAATTGCGGAGATTTAACAATAGGGCCTTCTCTGATATTGAGTGTCGCACGTTGAAAGCCAGTGAAGATATGGAGGAGGTCCAATTACAACTTCAACTGGACTATACAAATGCTCAACTGATTGAGGAAGAGCATACTCTTGCCGGCACATACAGTGGCTTAGTTGAAGCACAAGACTCTTACCTAAGACAAAAGGCAAAGACATATTGGATTAGGGATGGGGATGATAATACTGCCAATTTTCACAGAGCACTAAAGCAGCAATTCAAGCAAAACGCTGTGCACCGGATCACTGGTATGGATGGGAATCGTCATACTGATCAGACAGGTGTTCAGGAAGCATTCTTGGACTACTATAAATGCCTCATGGGGAGCAATTCTGCGACTGATAGAGTGCGGGATGATGTTATCAACAGAGGAAAGTGTTGTACAGATGAACATGATGCCTGATAATCGGCATTTTAGTGATTATTTTACCCACATTTATTTACTTATTCGGATCGATTATGTGTGCTTAATCGTTATTATAGCTCTTTGTATATTATTTTACGATAATAAGTGCTAATTAATCTTTTTAATTATAATTATTGTTAATAATGTTATTTCTCGTAGATTTTGGTACTGCTCATATTGTTATATCTTGTAGGTACCGTATCAAGTGGATGGAGCGGGAATTAGCGAGAAGAGACGGGTCAAAGAGCAAGACGAGTTAAGACGGAATGGAATTGAAAGATGAAAGAAGTGAACCAAAAGGAGCAAAGTCAAGCAAATTCTACTGCACTCAAACTTCTGTCGATTCAATTTGTTTCATCCTCCACCATTATCATTACACCTCCTCTCATCAACCTAATCATCAATTACAGTATTACACCCTTATCCACCATCACACCTCAACCTAAATCATCTTCCATTATCATCAAGCTCCTGCATTTCCATTCAACTCAGTCATAATCAAACCCACCCAATACTCCATAACCTCCTCCGACTTTGCCGAGCTCCGACCAGCCCATCTCCGTCCTCCATAGCGCGACGAGGCTCCACCCTCCTATGATTCGAGCCCTGCGCGCGCCTACTCCGTCAACAGTTTAGCACCGGCGAGACCCACTCCACCGTTCATTCCTCACCGAACCACCAGCTCCGCGCTTCACCTCCATCGAGCTCTCCTCTTGCGCCGCCCCTGCTCCGACGAAGACCTCCGGCGTCGACTCATCGCAGACCAGGTCCGACCTCCGACGAAGCATCTCCGTCCTGGTGTTGGTTCCATTGAATTGGGTTCAATTGATTGAATTGGATTAGGATTGAATTGGGCTTAATAGACTATTTTACCCTTCATTTATGAGGTGGCAATTGGACTTTTGTTGACTGATTTTGGGGGACTGAAAGCAAAGTGTAGATGGAGAGTATGAAAGGGGATGAACCCTCATTTCTGAAGGAGGGAGTCCGTAGACAGCAGCAGCAGCAGGCCGTGGACAGTAGGAGTAGTAGTAGGATTAGGATTATATTTTTTCCTCTCTTTAATCTTCCAATTTATTAATTCTTAATCTAGATTATATTAGTGTTAATTATTTTGGGTTAATCCTTGTAGTCTATTTCTCCATCATATATACAATTTACCTTCAAGTTTGATACAATTTCTTCTCCCTTTTCTTGTTCATCTTTTATGTTTATAGTTTTAGATTCTTTTATGCTTAATTAGTTTAAAGTTTACATCTTTATTATTTTCTCATGTTTTATAGTTTGAGTAGAGTAGTTTAATTAGTTTGGTTTTAATCATGTTTGAGTAGTTAATTTCTAGGGTCAGTGAAGACTCGGTTTGTCTCCATTGTGTGGATTTTGATGTGGGTTTATTATCTTGTCGATTAATTGTTGGTAATCTCCTTTGATTGCGTTTTTTTTGTATGAGAATTGTTTGTCTTGGCCACGATAGGTGAATTATATTTTCGAGCTTTCTTTGGGGTGAGTCGACCTAGTAATAAGTGCGAGAGCCCGTTATTAGGACCGTCCCGGGTAGATAGAGACTCGAGAGCGACCTTTTATCTTCCCAATTACCGACCATTATCGACTCGTTTGTGAACTCCGTTAACTCCCGTGAGACTACCTTTTTGGCCTTGACCCTAGTCCATTTTATCGTAATTATTTCATTTGTTTGTTCGATTCGCTTAGCTCGCTAGTTTAGAACTCTCTTTAAACCAAAATCTCTTCTCCTGTGACTAATACCTTTACTAGACCGAGACCTTTATTTACCTAGACCGTCCCTCTGGATTCGACCCGACTTACCCTCGACTACCCAAGTTTAGGATTAGTTGGTTTTTACTTTGATCGATCGGGATTCGCGATAAATCCCCGTCCGTCAAATTGGCACCGTTGTCGGGGATGGTACTATGTTAGATATTTGTCTTAGTTTAGTTTTGGAATTAGTCTTTCATTGTTTTTATTTATTTATTAGTTGCTAGCTTGTTTTGTATATACTTGTTTGTTTTGGAGCGGGATGTCTTTCATGGGCTTGAGAGTGAGGATGTTTATGGTCCTTCTTGAAAATTTTGTGTACTTGTGTTGTGTGTTTAAAAGGGATGGAGTGCCCCTTGATACCATTAATCTTATATTGTTTCCCTTTTTTCTTAAGGATGAAGCTAAGAGATGGTTTCGCTCACACCCTCCTAACACCTTCACCTCTTGGAACCCACTAGCCCTTGCATTTCTTAGGAAATTTTTCCCTCCCTCGAAGATAGCCAAGTTTAGAGATGAGATTCTTAACTTTGAGCAAGGCGAGTTTGAGAGTTTGAGCGAGGCTTGGGATAGGTTTAAGGGTTTATTGAGAGCTTGTCCAGTTCATGGAATCCCCCTTTGGCTAACCACTTCGACCTTCCTTCAAGGTTTGGTTCCCCACCATAGAAACTTAATCATCTTTTCATCCGAGAGAAAATTCAGCGAGTTGGAGGATGATGAAGTTTTCGATTTAATTTAAAGAGTGGCTAGTGTCAATGACCAATGGGGATTTGTGAGATTGAAACCTCAAGTGAGAGAACCTAGAGATAACTGACGGGCTTAAGTCGTATGCCTCAAATTACAATTTATAATCACTTAAATCTAAATACTAAAACGTAGTAAAGTAGAAATAAGGGTCAAACCCAAGGGAATCAGATTAATCTAATTATGCTAACTAAAGTGTAGATGAAATCGACCTCTAACGTAATTAAAGACCGTAGTAACCAAAGGGGGGGTTTTGGATGATTTTCTAACAACTAAAATTGATAAAGATTAAAACTTAACTAAATCAAATCATGAGAAAGAACTTAGACACAAGCACAAATCCACACTCAATAGCGATTGATCATCGTAAGACGGTTTCAATTAATAACCTTGACTACTCTATCGTGAACATGAAATTCTAATTCTCTTAAGAATAGTTAACTAAAACGAATCCCGTTCTTAATTAACCCTAACGGTAAAACAACCTAAACAATCCAGTTCTAGGTTCAATTAGACGGAAGCAATATAGATCTGAGAATTCGATAGAGAATAAATAGCACGTACAATCCAGTCGTGCCTTAGATATTTATGTGAATCGCTTCTAAGTACTAATATCAACGTATCCCGTTCAATATTAATTCCTAGTTGTTACCAATGTAAAGTTAATCAGTAAATCCTACTCAATTAACGATACTAACGATAGAACGATGCAATTAAATACTAGTTGTACACCTAGCAATCAATAACAATCATTCATAAATTTAATAACAAAGCAATTCACAATAATCAAGATTAATAATTAAAACATTCGAACTCACAAACGATTATCGAGTGTTTCAAAGGCTTGAATCTAAGTAGAGAAATTAGTTACACATACTTGCGATGGAAAATTAGGGTTCTTCAAAGTTCTCCCTTTTCTTCCTTGATGGATTGTAAAAACTAGATGTGAATGATATGATATCAATCTCAAAACTAAAGCTAAACTTAACCTAATAAAAGTTTACTAATAATAAAATAATAATAAAAATATCCTAAGGTAATAATAAAGTTTCCTAATTAAAATCCAAGTCTTAAAACGTAATAAAATAAAACAAAATAAGCCGGAATGCGTCGTGCGTCACAGGCTACCGCGCGACTCGCCTGATCGCGCGACTCGCGTGGCTACTGCGCGACTCGCCCGGTCAGCTGTTACTGTTTCGTTCCATTCTTCGATTCTTATCGTTCCGGATCTTCAAGCGGGCTTCCTTTTCCTTCGTTCTTAGCCCAAATCAACGGTCCAGTGGTTAACATCTTCAAATTAGCCTGTATTACATTCATACCAAACTGACACAAATGCAATACAAGACAACCGATTTAGCTCACAAAATACACCAAAACCGTCGTAATAAATACGACTAAATACGGCCCATCAAATATCCCCACGCTTGAACCTTTACTCGTCCTCGAGTAAAACTCCAGGAACACAATAAACACAACCGTCACCGGTCCAAAATGCGTGAGAATAACATTACACACCGGCCCTCACTCGTCTTCCACCAAACTCCCTCATTCTGAGACTATGCACAATTTAATCCACTATTTGAATGAAACTCAACTCCAATGTTCAAGTGAATCAACACACCCAATATCAAACTACTATCATCGACTCAAATTATCAAAACAAGGGACATTAGCAAATAAGGATAAGCTAATGTCGATATCTAACGTCCCTTATTTCTCCAATCCTAGAAAGGATCGCATGTGCTACAAATGTCACCGGTGGTACAAAACATATACCACAATACTCCACAACCCACACATGCAATCAATCCTAAACGCCTCTAATAGTTCAATATACCAAACAAAATATCACCAATCGCATGGAATTTAGTGCTACGACTACACCGCACCGCGATTCTTCTCACCTTAGCCAACTAATCCTACCCTTCCGACCTTCTATGTCACCCTTCTTATGACGCCAACACCAAAAACGGAGAAAGTAGTAGTGATTTTTTTCCTAATTCCCTCATTTTGCCTAGAGCGTCCGCCCTTGCGGATTTTCACTCTAGCTTTCATTTTTTCTCACACTACTCTCGTGGCACGCAACTCGATTTTTCTTTTTACCCGGAGCGCTCTTTCGGGTTTTCACTCCGTCCTCGGCCATATTCCCCATTCTTGCCTAGGCGCCCTTTCCGGGTTTTCACCTAGCCGGGTTTATTTATTTCTTTTTTCCTTTTTTTTTTCATTCTTTCGTTTTTTTTTCAAATTAATAGACGTAAAACAAGCTAACTACTATATACAACGAGATAATTCCCCTCCCCACGCTTGAATAACACATCGTCCTCGAATGTGTGAATTAAGGACAAATAAAAGAATTGGGGAGAGAAATACCTCGGGCTCAAGAGTGAGAAGAGGAGCCGACGTCACGTGACTTAGCCCCACGTGCCGCCCTCCTAGATGATCTTGCTTGCTCACGGGCTGCAAGCTCTTCATAAAACTCGGGAGATGGTTCCGAGTAGTCATTGGGGTGCAACTTCAACTGCAACCGATTCATACACCGACCGAACTCAGCGGCCAACCTACTGTTATCAACCGATTCTTTGACTTGATCTTCTATTGATTCGCGCCAATCTCTCCAACGATCGAAATCAGACGTACCCTCGGGCTCCTCCACAACCGGGGCACTAGACGTTGTAATCGGTCTAGGAAATTCCTCATCATGTTCAAGGTAAAATGCAGCTGCGGTAGGCCCCAACGGTAATGATTGCCCATCCGGACGAGGCAAAATCATGAAATGCTGGTGGGACGTGCCGAGCGTCCAGATGAAGTAGTGTTTCGAAATCGGTCGCGAAATCATAGAACAACTCTCCATGAACTTAATACTAATGGTAGTATCACCTACAACAGGAGAATCCGTCATCTGGGGTAATCCAAGATACCGAGGTAAAAGAGTAATCATACCACCCATCGGAATGTTCCCCGAGACCGTCTTCTGGTGCTTCTCACACAAATTCAAGAATATATCGAGAAAATCTGGGGTCCCCAAACATTCGGGCATCATGGCCCACAAATACATCAAATCCGCCCTAGGTAGATGTGTCGGTTCACCTTTGCAAAGAAATGTGGAGTTCAAAAGTCGGTGAACATAACGAAGGGCAGGATGAATGATATCGGCATTCTTAGCCCCCTCATAAGCATTCCTAGATATTTTCCTCCAAAATTCATCCATCATGCGCGTGCGTAGTGGGGGTCAAAAATTCCGTCCCCCCTCTCGGTGCTATACCCCACGCCTCCCGCAATTCTGTGAAGTCTACATCTCGTTCTGAGTCTCCGAGATGAAAAGTGATGTGAGGGGGGTCGTCATTACGATGGACCTCTAAGGTAGACAAGAATTCAAGTGTGTAGCGCTTGTACGTGTTAGCGTGCTTATAATAAAAGTTCGCTAGCCCAATACGAGTCAATAGCGTGAACACCTCATCACCAATCCCGAGCCTCTCCAATGCCGAATTATCGACAAACTTAGTCGCCATAACAACTCGATCGAATAGTTGGCGCCATACCGCTTTCTGTTTCGCACTCAAATTCTTACACCCCATATAGTCAACCGGGGTCGTCTTTTGCTTCTTTGGGGCCATGACTACACAGACTTAGACAACCAAATCTAACCCGAGACAGAACCACTACCGAAACTGACCAACTAGACAAAGAATGGAGCCGGACTATGACTCGAATCAGCAACCCACAACACACAACCCAGACAAACCCAACACCCACAATTTGACAAATTGACAAACTTGAATCAACAACTCACAAAACAATTTACAAAAGCAATATGAAAGGAGGGAGTTGGGTGACTTACTAACAACACACAAGGAGGGATTTGTGGTGAACCATGGATGCGAACTCGACAGAAAACAGAGATGTACCCACTCAACACCGACGAAACCCGACTCACGCGCTCGAACCGACAAAAAATCAGGCTGCAGACCCACACGCGAGTCGCTTGATACCCACGCGACTCGCCTGACCCCCACTCGACGCGCTCCTGCTCACCGGACCGACGAAACCCAACACCCACAATTTGACAAATTGACAAACTTGAATCAACAACTCACAAAACAATTTACAAAAGCAATATGAAAGGAGGGAGTTGGGTGACTTACTAACAACACACAAGGAGAGATTTGTGGTGAACCATGGATGCGAACTCGACAGAAAACAGAGATGTACCCACTCAACACCGACGAAACCCGACTCACGCGCTCGAACCGACAACAAATCAGGCTGCAAACCCACACGCGAGTCGCTTGATACCCACGCGACTCGCCTGACCCCCACTCGACGCGCTCCTGCTCACCGGACCGACGAAACCCAACACCCACAATTTGACAAATTGACGAACTTGAATCAACAACTCACAAAACAATTTACAAAAGCAATATGAAAGGAGGGAGTTGGGTGACTTACTAACAACACACAATGAGGGATTTGTGGTGAACCATGGATGCGAACTCGACAGAAAACAGAGATGTACCCACTCAACACCGACGAAACCCGACTCACGCGCTCGAACCGACAACAAATCAGGTTGCAGACCCACACGCGAGTCGCTTGATACCCACGCGACTCGCCTGACCCCCACTCGACGCGCTCCTGCTCACCGGACCGACGACGACTCACGGCGACCAATGACCGGCCACGAATGCAGAGGGCCGACGACGCACAAACCGGGATTTTCACTCTAGATTATTGGGATGATTGATTGAGATTGAGATTATTGGGGGAATTGAGATTATTGGGATGATTGAGATTGAATTGGGGGAAAATGGAAATTAGGGTTTTTGGATTTATGAGGATGAAAGGAATAGAAGGGGAAAGGGGGAGTCGGGTCTGTTAGTTTTTTTTTTTTAATTTTAATTTTTTTTTTTTATAATAAAATAATACCTGTGAGAGGAGGGCCACGCGAGTCGCATAGGGTCCGCGCGACTCGCGCGGCTGCCTGGAAATCCGTCCTCTTTTTCTTCAATTTTCGCTCAGATTTCGAGGGATCTCCATGCTAGTCGCCCAAGACCCATGCTAGTCGCCCAACCTCCTGGAAAATCGACGTTTTTCTCCTAATAAAACATCAAAAGTTAGTAATAAAAACTAAGTTAGAGAAAAACAACGATTAAGAAAAACAACGAAATTAATAATATGACCTATGACCCGTAAAATAAAATTTTACAATAAAAGTCTACAAAACGGGTTGCCTCCCGGAAGCGCTTTTGTATAAAGTCATTTGCTCGACTGAGATGGAGGTTAGGTAGAAATCGTCATGACCGAGAGCTTGCTTCTCCCGACACCCGATCCGTCACTCTTTTCACTAGTCGGCTTAAGCCTTATGCCGACTAAATCTTTCACTTTTCCCTTTTGAAATTTCAAGACCGTTGGACGCTTGCTTGAGCTCTTCCGAACCATCCATTGATCGAACCATGATCTCGTTTTACTTTTGTTGAACTCCGCGTCCTTACGCGACTCCCAAAGAATGACACACTTGGGTCCCTTAGAAGGAGGTTCCTGCACATGCTTACGAAACAAAAATTCCTTGCTAGAAGGGGTAGATGAAATCGGTTTAGGAACCGATTTCACCACTTCTTCTTGTGAGTCAGGAGATAAATGATCAAAAATATCAACACGACACAAGGTATTGTCTTTCGGGGAGTGGGAACTAGGCTTATTTATGTCGAATTTAACGACTCTACCCTCAAACTGCATGCTAAGGAGCCATTAGGGACATCGATTTTTGTTCCCGCGGTCTTTAGGAACGGTCGTCCTAGAATGATAGGAGTTGCACTATAGTCATGTTCCATGTCTAACACATAAAAATCGGCCGGAAAGACCAACTTATCAACTTTAACTAGAACATTCTCTACAACTCCCTTAGGATAGACACTCGATCGATCCGCTAGTTGCACTACTTTCCCGGTTTCCCTCATAGGACCAAGTCTAAGAGATTCGTATATAGAAAGAGGGATCACATTAATCGAGGCTCCTAAATCTAACATAGACTTGTCAAACAAGGTATCTCCTATGGTGCAAGGTATAGTAACCATGCCCGGGTCGCCACACTTAGGGGGTAATTTCTTTTGAAAAATAGCGGACACATACTCACTGCCCTTCCCTTTCTTAGTTCCCTTCAACTTGTTATTCCTTTTAATAGTACATAATTCTTTCAAGAATTTAGCATATTTAGGAATACTCTTTAAAAGATTAAGAAGGGGAATGTTTACCTCGCACTTTTCAAATTCCTCGTAGATATCCTTGTCATGCTCATAACGACGGGTGCGCTTGAGTGCCTCGGGAAAAGGAACATCCGGTTCTGCCACCGGTGTTGTAGGAGTAATTAACTCCTTCTCTTGTTCATTCGGAGTTTCCTCACCTTCCTCGATCACTAGCTCCTCTTCTTCAACCATAGCTTCTTTGGCCTTCCTCTTCGGCTTGTCGGCCTCCACCAATTGTCTCCCATTCCTTAAAGATACCGCACTCACGTTTTCCTTCGTAAGAATGGTTTGACTAGGTAGTTTCCCCGAATCTCGAGCCTCCAACCTACCGATGGCGGTCGCCATTTGGCCCATTTGAACTTCCAAATTCTGAATGCTAGCTTTGTTCTCTGTTTGATGTTGAAGAACCGTAGCTTGAAGATTGGACATTTGGGTGGTTACCGTAGCTTGACTAGCAACCAAAGCGCGGATCATGTCCTCGGTGGACATTTGACTACTAGGGGGAGGCTTAGTAGGAACCGTATTTGCTACTTGTTGCTTAGCAAATAATTGTTGATTCGATTGACCAAATTGATTACCTTGATTAATTTCTTGGTCGCCTTCCCGATTCCTCCACCTCATGTTCGGGTGATGTCTCCATCCGGGATTGAAAGTGTTAGAGTATGGATCCCATTTTTTGTTTTGCCCGGTTTCCCACACTCCGTTCACCTCCTCTTGACCTTCATACATTTGAGGACAATGCTCACTCGGATGTCCCTCATTCGAACAAATACCACACACCATAGCTTGATTTGTTTTCCCCGACATCATATTTTGGACAAGGTTTGTCAAGCTATCAACTTTATGTTCGAGACTCGAGGATGATGAATTACCTACGGCATGCACTCCCCGTTTATATTTTCGAGAAAAATCTCGAGAGCTTTCAGCTAGCTCCTGGATCACCTCTATAGGGGCATCTGGACTCTTGTTCACGATCGATCCCCCACATGCCGCATTCACAGTGCGAGCATCCTCCACACAAAGACCTCCACAAGAATACATTACAAGGTCTTGAGGATTGTAGCCATGATATGGGCATGTAGCACATAGCTTCTTAAAGCTTTCCCAATACTCATACATCGTCTCACCGTCTCGTTACTCCGCATTACTAATCTGCTTCTTCAACTGGGAGGCTCGAGATGCCGGAAAGTACTTCTCAAGGAACGCCTTCTTCATCTTCACCCATGCATCAATACTTGCCGGTGGCAAGTAATACAACCAATCCCTAGCAGAATCCTTCAATGAGAAGGGGAAGGCCCTTAGCTTCAGCTGCTCATCAGTGACAGATGCCGGTTTCATACTCAAGCATACAATATGAAAATCCGACAAGTGCTTGTTAGGGTCCTCATCGCTTAAGCCATGGAATGTGGGTAGTTGATGGATCAAACCCGACTTCAATTCGAAAGTGGCATTCGCACCCAATGGTGGGTACGTAATGCACAAAGGTTGTTGTGCGAGATCGGGTGCCGTCAGCTGCTTAATTGTGTTGGCCATGTTATTCGACTCGTCTTCGGATTCGGAAGAAAATTCGTTCACCTCTGGAATAATAAGAATATCGTTATTAAACTCTAGATCCTCGAATTCCTGTGTTCTGATGACTATTGCTCCCTCTCCGATTCTCAGTGACCTGTGAAGAGTGCGTTCAATCTCTGAGTCGAAAGGCTCGAGGTTCAGGTCAGAAGAACGAGTATTATACATAAACTACACAAAATAAAATAAAATAAAATTAAAATTAGCTATAATAAATAAAAAAATAAAAACTACACTAGAAAACACAAAAATAATTAATACCGATTCCCAGGCAACGGCGCCAAAATTTGACGGGCTTAAGTCGTATGCCTCAAATTACAATTTATAATCACTTAAATCTAAATACTAAAACGTAGTAAAGTAGAAATAAGGGTCGAACCCAAGGGAATCAGATTAATCTAATTATGCTAACTAAAGTGTAGATGAAATCGACCTCTAACGTAATTAAAGACCGTAGTAACCAAAGGGGGGGTTTTGGATGATTTTCTAACAACTAAAATTGATAAAGATTAAAACTTAACTAAATCAAATGATGAGAAAGAACTTAGACACAAGCACAAATCCACACTCAATAGCGATTGATCATCGTAAGACGGTTTCAATTAATAACCTTGACTACTCTATCGTGAACATGAAATTCCAATTCTCTTAAGAATAGTTAACTAAAACGAATCCCGTTCTTAATTAACCCTAACGGTAAAACAACCTAAACAATCCAGTTCTAGGTTCAATTAGACGGAAGCAATATAGATCTGAGAATTCGATAGAGAATAAATAGCACGTACAATCCAGTCGTGCCTTAGATATTTATGTGAATCGCTTCTAAGTACTAATATCAACGTATCCCGTTCAATATTAATTCCTAGTTGTTACCAATGTAAAGTTAATCAGTAAATCCTATTCAATTAACGATACTAACGATAGAACGATGCAATTAAATACTAGTTGTACACCTAGCAATCAATAACAATCATTCATAAATTTAATAACAAAGCAATTCACAATAATCAAGATTAATAATTAAAACATTCGAACTCACAAACGATTATCGAGTGTTTCAAAGGCTTGAATCTAAGTAGAGAAATTAGTTACACATACTTGCGATGGAAAATTAGGGTTCTTCAAAGTTCTCCCTTTTCTTCCTTGATGGATTGTAAAAACTAGATGTGAATGATATGATATCAATCTCAAAACTAAAGCTAAACTTAACCTAATAAAAGTTTACTAATAATAAAATAATAATAAAAATATCCTAAGGTAATAATAAAGTTTCCTAATTAAAATCCAAGTCTTAAAACGTAATAAAATAAAACAAAATAAGCCGGAATGTGTCGTGCGTCACAGGCTACCGCGCGACTCGCCCCTATCTCGCGCGACTCGCCTGATCGCGCGACTCGCGTGGCTACTGCGCGACTCGCCCGGTCAGCTGTTACTGTTTCGTTCCATTCTTCGATTCTTATCGTTCCGGGTCTTCAAGCGGGCTTCCTTTTCCTTCGTTCTTAGCCCAAATCAACGGTCCAGTGGTTAACATCTTCAAATTAGCCTGTATTACATTCATACCAAACTGACACAAATGCAATACAAGACAACCGATTTAGCTCACAAAATACACCAAAACCGTCGTAATAAATACGACTAAATACGGCCCATCAATAACCCGCCTATGTTTTCTTTGCAACATGAGTTGAGTGGGGTCGACTCTTATTCTCTTGATATTGTGCATGATTCTCTTATTTGTCAAGCTTCTTCTCCCCTTGTGACCGTGAATGCTATGCATGACATTTCATCTACTTTTGCATCTTGTGGTGTTTTGGGATCTACTTTTAATGTTCTTCCTCCTTGTTTATTTCCACATCTTATTGATGATGAGGATGAGGATGATTTGCATGATGTTCGATATGTTCCCCAAACCCCTTTGCATGATAATATGGTGCTTAAAGTCAATGATGATTTGCATGCTATTGCCTCTTGTGAACCGACTTGCCTTCCTTCAACACAACTTCCATATCCCCTTGTTCAACTTACACCTCTTGTTGTAAGTGTTAATGATTGTGAGTTGGAATGTGTGCTTTTTGAGTAAAATGTGTGCTTGGATAAGCTTAATGATCTTTGTAGAAAGGAAAACCACGAAGATCTTAGCTTGTGTGAGTTGGAGGGCATATCTTTTGAGGTCGATTATGAGAGTTTGGAAAGGGAGTTGACAAAAGAGAGATTCTTGATGTTGAGAGGAAGGAGCAAAGAGAAGATAATGAGATATGTAATAATGATGCATTGAATGATGAGATTTTAGAGATCGGTGATACTTGGGATTGTGAGGTTGATTTCTTTGAGAAACCAATTTTTGAGAAATTTGAGTTTTTCCCTTGTATGGATTATGAGCCTCTTTCACCCATTGATGCTTTGGATCTTATTTCTCTTACTCCTTTACTTGAGCCCATGCTTATAGGTGAGGATTTCGGAGCTCCTTTAGAGGAATTTGTGTTAGCTTTTAGTTTGTCACTTAATGATTCTTTGATTGAGATACTTGAGGATGGAGAGATGATTAAGACCCCCAATATGAGTGAAAATGGGGAGAATGATTGTGTGAGTGCCTCTCTTTTTGTGAGTTTGGAATCGAGTGATAAATTTTGTAATTTTGAAATTCCTAGTACCCATTATCCTTTCCACAAACCATTCACTATCACTCTTATATCTTGGTTTTGTGGATTCTCTAGCTTGCCTCACTATGATTTCAAAGGTAATATGTAACAGATTGTCCAAAGTTCTTCCTGATATTGTTAATGATAATCAAGGAGCTTTCATAAAAGGGAGGTCTATAATTGACAATATTCTAATATGCCAAGATATTGCCCATCATTATTCAAGGAAAAGTGTATCCCCGAGATGTCTGATCAAGATTGACTTGCAAAAAGCTTATGATTCTGTAGAGTGGACGTTTGTGGAGGATCTGTTGACTCAACTCAAATTCCCAGTTCATTTTCGTAAGCTGCTGATGAATTGCATTAATACACCAATGTTTTCGCTTAGCTTAAATGGAAGTATGTTTTGCTACTTTAAGGCGCAAAGAGGGCTGAGACAAGGGGACCCCATGTCCCCGTTGCTTTTCACGATGTGTATGGATTATTTGAGCAGGTTACTGTCTTATGCAACTGAGAAGTGGCCGTTCAGATATCATCCAATGTGTAAGCAGATGAAATTGACCCATCTAACTTTTTCTAATGACCTTATGTTGTTCTGCAAGGGTGATACGCAATCTATTATGTTGATCATGAAGGCCTTGTCGTCATTAATCAAAACATCTAGCCTAAAGCTTAACGCAAAAAAGTCTGCTATCTATTTCAATGGAATGATGAGGAGCCTCAAGGATGATATTCTTCATGCTACATGGTTTATTGAAGGTGAGATGTCAGTTACCTATTTGGGTATTCCTATAAAATCTTGGAAACTCACGAAGCAGGAATGCTCCATAGTGGCTGAAAAGATGGTCAAGAGAATCAGGAGCCTTGGAGCTAGAAAGCTATCATATGCAGGGAGGATCGTGCTTATTAACTCAGTCCTCAATACTCTCCATAATTACTGGTCTAATATCTTCCTACTTTCCAATGAGGTTATGAAGGCGATTGAGGCAATTTGTAGAAACTATGTTTGGGAGGGAAGCTTTGAATATAGTCGGGTACCATTGGTTTCTTGGGATAGAGTTACTAGAACTAAGAAGGAAGGAGGACTTGGGATCAAGAAAGCTGATATCTGGAATTTGGCCATTGTTGGAAAATTGTTGAACTGGGTCTATGAGAAGAGTGACAAACTCTGGATCAAATGGATTTATCACAATTATTTGAAGGGGAGCGCATGGCATGATTATAAACCTCTGACTGATGTTCCCTGGACGTGGAGATCAATTTGCAAAGCAAAAGATAAGATGAAAGATGGGTATAACAGCAGCAACATATGGCTACCATCCTCTAAAGGATACACTATCGCTGATGGCTACAGATGGCTGAGAGGCAACATGCCTGTGTGGACGTCCGTCCGCACTGCCCTGCACCCCGCGTGCGCCTGCGCGGGACTGACCCAGTTTTTCAACGTGTGGCGGCGGCCCCCTCCTGGTCGGGGGCCGGTCCGATCTCGCGTATGGGGTGATGTTTCGGACCTCGATTCGGATGACGATTCAGACTTGTACTAGACGGGTGCGCGCACCCGTGTTTCCGTTTGGAATCGATCGAGTCGTGGTTGTAAATGTTTAAAGGCAGATTCATTTGGTAAGGCGACCTTTTTAGTGAACTGAATTCGTTGCCGATTTGTGGAGTCGCCACCGAGTCAATTATGGGGACTCGGAAACCGTTCAAGTTAACTTTGATCCCTTGCCGGCTCAAAGTTGAGGGGCACGGGACCTAAAGATAAAGACTTCTACCCTTAATCACTCCATGCCTGGAATGACTCTCATTGCCAATGGTTTCGGATATCCGAAAACCGTCGATTCTATGTAAGGGATGAGGGTACGTATTGGGAAGCCAACATCCGATAGATGTCAACACCCAATCCCGCCCGCACTATAGCGGCCTCTACTAATCAATTGATGGGCTGATATCCTAGTTCTTTTGTTGTGGCGGAAATACCGTAACATCCGTTGTTTTCACCCTATACCTTTTTTGCTACGTTGGTTGTTTAAGGACAAGTTAGTTTTGTCGTCAAAGTAGTTGTGTTTACATTCTTTGCATGCAGTTTCACATGACAAGCAGGCCATGAAAAGATGCATGTAGAAGAGTAGAGAGTACTAGTATTATACGTATTAGCAAATCAGTTTTAACGCGATAATACGGATATTAGTCATTCTCGTGGTATACCTTACCTGGTATTCTGCTTAAGAGGCGTCGGTTCGGTATTAATAGAGATCCTCGAACCTAGTAAGGCGAGCACCCGGACTAATACAGAACTCGACCATCACTTTGTTCAATTTTAGTTGTTTTACGTTTTGAATTCCGTGTTAGGTGATTTAGCATGCGATTATAAGGTCATAAAAGCAATAAATCATACAAAAAATGTAAATGCTAATGTAAGTAAATCACATTGTGAGGAATTGCACCATTGGAGTATACACTAAATGGGACACGATGCATAGGTAGTTGAGAACGGATATCGGAATTACTCGGGTCTATTTAGTGTATTTTAGTGCTTTTGGTTGAAGTTGGGACGTTACGTGTTTTAGTTAGTGTGGTAGACCTAGTGTCCACATCTAGTGTTATCGTAGTGCATAATAAAATAAAGTGCGAGAATGTAAAGTTTTGTTTAGATGACAACCTAGTGACGACTCGACTTCAAAGGCGGATCCTCCTAGTTGGCCTAGTGATTTCGGCAGAGCTCCGTTACCGTTGACCCTTCCTGCGGCTACTCCGGCAGAGCTTCGTTACTACGGGCTGATTCTGCGGCTAATCTGGCAGAACTTCGTTACTAGACTTGAGCTAGTCGAACACAGGCAGCTCGGTATCGAGTGGAGTGCTCGAAGGTGAGGAGTAGCGTCGATGTCGCTTTTATCGGAACTACGATCGAGTGGATCGTTTGCTTCGGGTGTCGGAGTGCGAGCCCTTAGCGAGAATGTGGAGGGAGAAGAGAATTGAGAATTGTGTGTCGAATGAATGAGGTGAGGGGGGGTATTTATAGGTGTTTCCCGGCCCTCGTCACCCATATGGACGCCTTAGTTGTGGCGCACCAAGACTCAGGCGCCTGGGTTCAGGCATGGGAAATCACAGATGCGTGGGGTGAGGCGGTTGGAGTTTTGAAGATACGATTTTGATACTTTCGAAAACCGAGAGGGAGGAGTATAATTCGTATCTTGGGGCCTAAGGTTTCTTCGGGTTTAACCTAGCGCCGTGAGTTTAGTGGGCCTCGGGTGTGCATCCCAAGGTTCGCTTGGCGCGGTGCTTACTCGGTTTGAGTTTCGGGACCGACTCGGGGTCCTGGTGTCACAATTGACTCTAATTAGTGTCTATGCAACCGTAACGGCACGACTATGGCTGCCATCATTTTAGTTTAATTTTTCCGAGTAATTTATTTGATCCGTTCTACAAGAAAACCACCTAAAACATCGCGAACCCACGTCGCATTGCAGTCCTATCGTCATTGGGTGTTTGTTGGGCACTTCTGCAGCCACCAGGTCCAAATTTGGGTGTCTACAGAAGCCCCCACTTTGACTGAGGCTTGGACAAGGCGAAAGTCAAAGTATAGCCACCTAGGTCAATCGAGGATTACGACCTGGTGGTTGTCCGATCGGGTCGTTTTATGTCCATTGGACTACGTGTTGAGGCTCGCCAGCCAAGGCTTAGAAATCGTACCTGACATGCTTGCGTGCGGTTGCTTACTTGGGCCCGGACCGTTGCTTGACATCTCGCTCTCGATTCTTCATGTTCGCACGCTTTGGCTTCTTCGGTTTGTTTAAAAGTTTATTCAATTTTAAATGTTTTCGTGTGTAGGTGACGCGTTAAGGGTAAATGCAAAGAATGTTTATATGTGTTTGCTTCCATTTGAACAATTGTTTTTGGGATGCTTGTGAACCCTTGATGAAATAAAACGTTCGAGGGCGTCAGTCTCCACTCAAGCGGTCGTCTTTGGGATGCTTGTGACCCCTTGGGCAAAATAAAGCGAAACAGAAACTTTCGAGGGCGTCAGTCTCCACTCGAACACTTGTCTTTGGGATGCCTCTAACCCCTAGGATAAAACAAACAAGATAAACTACTCAAGGGCGTCAGTCTCCACTCGAGCTGCTGTCTTTCGGGATGCCTCTAACCCCTAAGACAAAACAAAATAAGATAAACAACTCGAGGGCGTCAGTCTCCACTCGAATAACTATCTTTCGGGATGCCTCTGACCCCTAGGACAAAACAAGATAAAATAAACTACTCGAGGGCGTTGGTCTCCACTCGAGTAGCTGTCTTTCGGGATACCTCTGACCCCTAAGACAAAACAAAACAAAACAAAACAAGATAAACTACTCGAGGGCATCAGTTTCCACTCGAATAGCCGTCTTTCGGGATGCCTCTAACCCCTAGGACAAAACAAGATAAGATAAACTACTCGAGGGCGTCGGTCTCCACTCGAGTAGCTGTCTTTCGGGATGCCTCTGACTCCTAGGACAAAACAAGATAAGATAAACTACTCGAGGGCGTTGGTATCCACTCGAGTAGCTGTATTTCGGGATGCCTCTGACCCCTAGGACAAAATAAATCATTCGAGGGCGTCAGTCTTCACTCGAAAGAAATATGCTGTGGAGGTATCAGACTCCTTCGACAGCGTTGGTATCCACTCGAATTAAAATTGCTGTGGTGGCTTCAGACTCCTTCGAGGGCATTGGTATCCACTCGAATCAAAATTGCTGTGGAGGTTTCAGACTCCTTCGAGGGCGTTGGTATCCACTCGAATTAAAATTGATGTGGTGGCTTCAGACTCCTTCGAGGGCGTTGGTATCCACTCGAATTAAAATTGCTGTGGAGGTTTCAGACTCCGATGCCTCTCGGATAACTAAGACCCGTTAAGCGAAAAATTGTTGTTTCTTTATTCGTTTTAGTTAAGTATTTTTGTTTTGTTTTGAGGGTTCGCCTTATTTTGTTCGGGTTTGCTTTTGCTTCGTTTTGGTTTGTTATGCTTTTGAGATTTGTTCAGAGTTTGCTCAGATTAGTTCGGTTTAGGTTGCTTTATTATGTGTTCGGGTGCGACGTTTACGTTAAGTGCGGCTCTTATGCTTGCTTCATTATTGGCTGTGTTTTATCGATATCGATTAGTAATTGATTTGTTATTGTTGTTTTGCTTGTCTTAAAAAAGGTGCGTGTTCCGTATATGTCGAACGTTGAGCCTCGTCTGTTCTGTTTTAGTCTGTGTTGGACCATTCAGACGCGCACCCATATGCGCCCCAAACTTCAGACGCCTAGCCCCCAGCGGTTCAGGATCCGCGCACGTCACCTGAGGCGGTCGGGTTCTCGTGGACCGGGTCTGCTTAAGTAACGAAAGTTGGGGCGATCGTTCATTCAATCCAAATTTCGAACCCGTCGCCCCTTTCGCCCCAAAGTCGCCTTTTTGATTTTTCTAGCCAACTTTCGTCTCGATTTCCGTCATACGCGAAGATGTCGACTCCGGGTGAGTGTTCTTTACTTGTTTACTGTCGGTTTTGCTTGATTTGGTTGATTGTGAGTTTTTTTTGTTGAAACCCTAGAAAATCGATTTGGGTATTTTTGATTTACTAAGTTTCGATGCTTGTGCTTAATCCCATTGTTAAATTAGGGTCGATTAGAGCTTGTTAGGGTAGTTATAAGCTTAGTAGGGGTTTTCGAGGTACGACAATGGCTCCCTATGGTGATAGGTTCAGAATGCTAGGGTTATGGACCGTTTTCCCAGATATTCCTGCATTTTTTTACGTAATCTTGCTCAATTAGTGCTTGTGAGGATGTGGGTAGCTCCCTTGTCGATTTTTATGGGCTAGGATGGCTTTTAGGGCTCTCCGTGAGGTTTTGTGTGTCTTACGACGGACCAAAAGGTGTCGTAACGATGCCGGATTTTCCCGAAACCACTTCCATCGTGACCGGGTTTGAAAATGGGTGTTAATGGTCTTCTCGAAATTTTAGTATCCTTATCCGAAATTTTGACCTTATTTTGGCCTGTTTTAAGCTGCTTTAGCCTGACCTGAGGTATGGGTTTTTCGTGTTTTGTTTGATTTTACAGTTAGAGGTAACACCGAGCGTCCTAAGGGAGCTCCCTCGATTGGTACTAGCGGCGAGGCTGCCGGGACGAGTTCACAGACTCCCCGTGGGATTCGTAGGAGACGACGAAGCATGTCATCCCAGCGTCGTGACCCCGAGGCCATAAATGAGGCTGATTTTAATAGGGTGAAGAAGCGCAGGCTTCCCGAGACAGTTGCTAAAAGGGCTCATGTTTCGGTTCCCGTAACGGAGAATGAAGAGATTGGCTACGAGGATCCCGAGTGGGCTCGGGATTGGGATGGTTATCAGTTGCTGTTTAATCTCGACCTACACGTTTCTCACCGCATCGTGCAAGGTCTGGTGAGTGTCCTATTCATGTTTATTAGTTATGTCCGGGGTTTTGGCTCGGGTTAGGTTAGGTTTGTTTTGTTTACACTTGTATTGTTTTGGTTTGCAGTCCCCAGGTCCGATGAGGACTTTCTCGGGCTTTACTACGTGTCTCGAGATTTATTCTCAGAAGTTGACCCCCGCGGTAAAGGGGATTATTGCGAGGACTGCTCTAGGTCCTGTGGTCGAGCAGCGGGTCGGGTTGGTGGGTTGCAAGACTAAGTGATACCTTATGGTGATTAGAGCGATGGTGGATCGCTTCCATGGCCTTTGGGGAGGTCGGGATGACTTTTAAGAATTTTGGGCTGATTACCGGTTTGCCCTGGGGGCCGGATAGGATTAGGTGGGCTGCCGAGGGCCCTAGGCTAGATAGTGATGAGGTGCAGGGCCTCATCGGGGATTGTTTGGAGCGTGAGGCGTATAGTGCACCTCATGCTCTTGTGAGCTCGTACATCATCGATCACTTCGAGGGGGTGGCGGTGTTAGAGGGTCGAAAACCCAACACGCCGGAGCAAGATCCCCGGTTGTGGTTGTGGTACTTCCTAGGGTCGACCCACTTCTCGGACAAAGGCGAGAGGTTTAGTACTAGGATTTTGCCTCTCCTGGCTGACCTGGCTCAACTAGGACGTTATCATTGGGTAACTGCGGCTTTCGCGGAGATGACTCGCTGCCTAAAAGTCATGGTGAGGCTGCTGGCGATAGAGTCGGCCTCGGCTTTCCCCATTGTGGGTCCGGGCCTTATACTGGAGGTTAGTTGCTATATTACATTTTAGGTTCTGCTTAGTTTTTGGCTTAGTTTTGCTAAAGATGTTTTGGGATTTTGCAGGCTTGGATCTACTCCTACTTTCCCTGTTTGGCACCTAAAACGGTGCGGGTTCACCCGAAGAGATTTCCGGCGGGGATCGAGTGGAGGCTGGCTCAGCCTAAGAGTATAATCAACCACTATCCGTCGAAGAATGATGCACTGGTTAACCAGCTACGCCTCGAGGATGTAAGTTTTCTTTTTATAGCCTATTTTATTTAGTAGCCCCCAAGGTTTAGGATTCATTGAGATGTTGGTTTTATTTGTGTAGTTTGTGGCCCGCCCTTGGGCCAATTATGAGGGCGTGCTGGAGTATGTGGTTGCGGAGCTGAGGCCTCGGAGTTATAGGAGGATACTCCTTCCTGTGTTGTTTCGCTCGGTTTGGAATCTGGGCAAGCGATTGGTACGTCAGTGCTTGTATGACGAATTCAGGGTGCCGGTTGATCCTCCCCGGACCATATTTAAACCACCGACCACCGCAGAGGTCCTCGAGGATAGGGATGGAGAAGGAGGCGATGCGCTCTTGGTGCCTGCTGCCTCCTATCTAACTCATGTCAGCTAGCGGCTAGCTTGCCACCGCCTTGTGGTAAGGTTATAACTTTTGGTTATAAGGTTTGTTTCATGGTTTAGCGTTTTCTTGCCCCATGACCGACCGATTTGTTGGTTTTTCAGCTGGCCTATCCGGCTGATGTTGTTCAGCCCCCAGATTTTCCCCTGACGTTGCTTAGGGTGGACGCGGCTGGGATACCTTTCACTGAGCCTCTCCCCCCGTGTTCTGCCGAGGAGATGGATGCTGGGATAGAGTGGCGTGACCGGGTACACCGGGTGAGTTTTATTTGGTTTTGGTTTTTTTTTGGTTTGGGTCTTAAGAGTTAGGGTCGGTTTGTCTAACTTCCGCGGTTTCACCTTTCAGGTTTCATCAGCTTGCCATCAGCGGTTGTGGCAAGCCGCCAACTGCTTCCGGGTCTATGCCTCGAGGGTTTCCCGTGACACTTCGGGACCTCGATCGATAAGTTTGCGTGACTAGGGCGGTTTTCTAGGCTGCTTGTGTGTTTCCTAATGTTTAGGTGTATTTGTAGGATGTCCCGGATATGGTGGGTCAGCTGGAGACTCGGGTGACCGAGCTCGAGGCGGAGGCGGCTGAGACGCAATGGCTCCTGTAATCCCGGGCCGACGAGATCACTCACCTTAAGGAGCAGCTGGCTCGGTCTCAGGGCGAGACCTCCGCGCAGGGTGAGGCTAGGCATCGGATTGAGAGGGAGGCTGAGGCTACGGGTGCTACCGAGGAGATTGGAGGAGCCCCCGAGACGGCTGCCCTAGATATGTTGTCGGGGATGGACGGTAGTGAGTCTCCTCTTCTGGATCTGGAGGATCTAGGTTTCGACGACAATATTTGTGGGGTCGTGATAGCCGTTGGCGCGGCTTCTAGGGGTCCTTCCTAGTCTCGATTTGTGTATGGATTTGCATGTTTGTATATTTTCTTGAGATTTTTAGTATTTGAATTAGTTGGATTAGTCTCGTGTTTTCGTTTGGTGAATTGTCTATATAGACTGACAAGTAATCACTTTTGCGTTCATTTATTTGCGATTTAATCGTAGTTTAAGATGCGTTGGAGTTGCATGCGAGTATGAAAACAGTTCTTTTTGGATGTTTCGAAATGCGTTAGCTTGAGCTGGGGATCGGATCAGATAGTACGTCGATTAAAATGTTTTGACTTGAGACGGGCGAGATGTAAAACATTAACGTAAAACATTAACGTGTTCTGACCGAGCATATTAGGAGACGAGTGTAGTTGTTTTAACATTAAGAACAAGGCCGAAGTTAAAATTCGGGCAACTTTAAAAAAAGTTAGACCACTTTTGCATACTCATAATATTGCCTTATTAATCTACAGACGCAACTTGACAATAACCGTTAAAAGGCTACGACACGCCTAAGTGGGGTAGCTTATCCCCCTAAAAAAAATGCCTAAGTCTCATGTGCTCCTGCGTAGGTATTTTGATTTCCGGAGCGGTTTTTTTTTAGTGACTTCGGGAGGTCGTTCCCGATGTCCGAGGTGTCATGTGGTAGCTATGGTGGTAACGCGGGATCGACGTCTTTATTCTTTGGGTTGCTCTCGATGCTGTCCGACTAGGTATAGGCGCCTGGGCTAAAGCTCTCGGGTTCTGGGTCGCCTGGGCTTGGGCGGTCGGAGGCTCGGGCGCCTGGGCCAGGGTGGTTCGAGTCCCGAATATGGGAGTTGTTGTTGTTTCCTAATTGTTGTGGGATTAGGGCTATATATACAGGTTGTGGGTGCTCGTT
Source organism: Agrostemma githago (assembly GCA_958450325.1). NCBI lineage: Eukaryota > Viridiplantae > Streptophyta > Magnoliopsida > Caryophyllales > Caryophyllaceae > Agrostemma > Agrostemma githago. The sequence goes on along the minus strand of OY288255.1, from coordinate 21,551,883 downwards.
TTAGACATACTAGAATATTCATAGGGTCTAGAGTGTCTATATTTGGAGTCATGTCGAGTTTTGAGGATATCCTAACCCAGTGGGCGGGTTCTTTTAAGAAATGCGACCCCGAGGTTTGTTCGAATGATGGTTTGTCAATAGTTGTTGCGCTGAGTCGAGTCAAGATACAAGATAACTTCTTATTGGCATGTTCTAAGTTTTGGGACCCAAAAGGCCATGTTTTTTATTTCCCCGGGGGTAAGATGTATCCTCTTCCCGAAGAGATAGATGCTATAGGTGGGTGAACTTCGGTTCGGCCTTGCGTTCCTTCAGAGGATGATGCTTATGTGGAGCGATTTTGTCACTTTTTAGACCTTTCTTCATTGGAGGAGGCTAACGTTTTCTTTGGGAGGGATGACATTGACTTAGGGTTGCTCGTTATGACATTCTCACAGGCTGGTTCCTATAATATTTCGGCCCTAGCATGTAGGCGTGCTTTCAACATTGCGGTGGCATGTTATTATCTTTTCGAGGATGCGAGGGCGTGCGAAGGTTGGGGTAACCATCGAGTTTTGGATGTGGTCATGGGAATGGAACATGAACGATCACCTTCTTTGCTTATTTTGGGTGAGCTTATTCTAGGTCTCGATGCTCGCGCCCGACTCTACAAGACATCTTTTCAGGGTTCCCGGATCATTTTACAGGTGTTTTTGGTGTCATGTTTCCTTGTAGCTTGGCTTTTTCTTCCCTTTTTTTTGTTTGTTTTTGTGGTTGTTTTGGTTTGAAGGTGTGACGTTTTGTCGTGGTTTGCGCAGGTTTGGTTACAGAAGCAGCTTGGTTTGGTCGACCCTCCCCGGGGCTTCAAAGATTATAACTACATGGGTTTCATGGGCCGGAAGACGGTGCAGGTGTGGAGCAAAGGTCACAAGGAAAAAGAGTGGCTTTCCTATTTGGCTAAAGGGCAGTTGGTCATTAGGTGGTCTATCCCATGGTGGAATATCAGTGGGCGCGCCGGGTTTCCATTTTCGTCTTCAACCGAGTCTTTGTTAATATTATCCATGAGAGATCAAGTTTATATTTATCCAGGCGTGTTGTCGAAAAAAATGGGTGTCAAACCTCCCACTTTGGAGGCTACTGAGGATATTTCTAGTTTCGACCCATGGACAGAGGATTCACTTAGGGAATTTAGGGCGTCTTGGGAACAGAGTTTTTCATGTCCCGTCGTTATTGAGAGCGTCCGATCGACCGACACTGCTCCCGTCCGGCAGGGAGGTTTGTGGATACCCGTCAGGACAGAGCAACTCAAAAGTTAGGAAGAGAGCGCCACTAAGGGGCGAGGAGGTGACTCGAATAAATGTCACTAAGTGCCTGACCAAAGACAGCGTTACCGATCCTAGTACCGTCAGTTCATCTATGCGGGCCAAGACAAACGAGACCCATATTGAAAGTGTGAGTGAGGAAGGGATGCGGGACTGGCTGGGCTCGCCTTTGGCTAGGGTGGTGGAAGCTCGCGTTCAGAAGATCGATGATGAGAAACACAAGCAGATACACCCGAATGGCAAGGGAAAGAGAAAGTTTGTAATCCCCTAGAAAATCTAACGCAATACAGTGGCGGAAACACTGTAGATTTGAGATTAAAACACACTGACACACTATATCTTATTAAAAGAAATGGTAAGTCAATACAAAGGCCACTTTTTACAAAAGGGCTAAAAAGAAAATTCTTCAAACGGGTTACACAAATCCATAATTTACATAAATGAAGAAAGAGTAGGATCCACGCTACTCGCTAGATCACACCCAAAACCCAGCAGCAAATACCTGTCATGTTATAAACATAACAGCCACGTCAGGGGGGAGTAACTCGGACGTTCTCTCAGCCAAATTATATCATATGGAAAAATAATAGTATTATTATATCAAAATATTTAAAATGAGAAAACATTAAAAACGATATAATAAAAATAAGTTTTCAGAGAAAACTTAAAACACTTGCCAACCTGCAAGTCAAAATCAATCGATAATAATAATATTCAAAAGTGGCGTTATGGAAATTTGGTCAGTGTGCACAAGGCTAGACTTTCACTAGGATAATACTGGAAACTAGCTTCGAGAACTGTAGACTTAACTCATAACAGAATTCAGCTTCTAACTAGGCAACTCAACTATAACAGGACTGCGTGCAGCGAGGTCCTGGTTTAAGTAGTGCATACCCTTCATAGACAACAAATATGTCTAGTTCAGCTGACGGCGACTAACACGATGCGATATCTAGCTTAAGGTCAAAACATACACTCTCCTGGGCGAAACTACGCCCAGTTCAACGACCGAATGTGCCCCAAATAGGCACACCGGCTTTATAGCTGATGGCAAAAACGTACATCCCAGACTATATTACTCTAACCCCACACTTGTCTTTATTCCATAACTCCAAAACAGCCATTATTGATATATAAACAAAAGATATAATCATTATAAATAATAGGGAAAATTGATACTTTATACCCCTAATAACTTTGATTTTCAAACTTTATACCTTATATAATTTTCTTTCAAAATTTATACCTACTTATTCTATTAATTCCATAATCAATATCTAAACTTATTTCCGTCAAAAAATTAACAGAATGAGTTTGAAATGTCTCATTTACCCTTGTGAAAAATTCAATTCACTCATCCCATACACTTTCATTCCCCCAAATTTCTTTTGAAACGCCCTTTTTTTTCCAGAAAATTTAAAACATAATTAAACCTAAATTATCATAATCTAATTCATCAACCCAAATCTTCTACTCCCTTCACCAATCCCTGAATTACAGTATCAATTTTGACTGAACTTCTTCCTCCAATACACTACATGTTCGATTTTGTATTGATTTTTTTTTTGTTTTTTTTTTTTTGCAATTTCGTAATTAATTTATCACAATTTTGATTAAATTGTTGTTGCAATCTCTTATGCTGAAATCTGGAAAACCCAAATCTGAAAAACCCTAATATTTTTTTATTAAAATTTGTAATAAAACAAATTTACAATTAAAAATAGAAAATCAATAATGATTAGAACACTAAGTAGATAAAAATTGATGCGTTAATTTGTGATTTACATACTAAAATGAGAACATGAAAAAAAAAATGAAGAGAAAAGTTAGATGAAGAAGATGAAGATGGAGTTTTTTTTTTTTTTGGGGGGGAAAGACAAGATGGAGTTTAATACAGAGTAAGAAACAAATTTGACTTTGATGAATGAGTCAATGGGGTGAATGGGGTGAGGGTATAATGGGGTGAGAAAATATGAAAATTATAACTAAAACATTTCGGGAGACGGTTTTCGTTAATTTTTTCACGAAAATAGAATTGAGGTATTAATTACGTAATTATTAGAATAAATAGGTATAAGTTTTGAAAGAAAATTATGTAAGGTATAAAATTTGAAAATCAAAGTTATTGAAGGTATAAAGTATGAATTTCCCTAAATAATATGAAGATAAAAGAAATAAACATTATTTATAAAAAGTGAAACTTTCTATAAATAGAAACTTGCTAATTTTAGAAACTTACTTAAGATAGAAAGTCTTATAAAAATACGTAAGTTATTAAAATAAGTGAAATGTATAGAAAATAGCATTTCTAACAAAATTAACATTTTATTATTATCGTTGTTATCGTAACTTTAATATATTTCTAAATTCCTTACTCAAAATATAAATAAAATATAATAAGTCAATATATAGCATTTTATAAATAATTAGAAAATCGAGTTAAAACTATAAATTTTAGATAAGAGATGTTTTAAGAAAAACAATATCAAAATCAATTGAGTTTACTAGTTTTATAAATAAAATGAGAGTTACAAAGATTTTAAATTATTTTTAATAAATAGCTTTTATTAATAAATAAAACGGATTTTACTAGAAATAGTCAATTGTAAACACATAAGAAATTATTAGTGAAAATAGTCTCGACTAAAAATATAATTAAAACAAAATCGACTATTTTCTCATTTATTAGGATAAATCGTAAAACGAAAATTGATTTATTAAACAAGTATACAAACCTCATTTATAATATAAGAATATGATTTTGAGTTAAAATTATAAATTAACGAAATATGAAGAAAATATGAAATCGTTATTATTTAGTTACTAGTGTCACGATAACCAACAAAATATTATAAACGATCGAATGTAATTAAATTACTAACGATTTAAAAAACGATATCGAAAGTTGTAAAAATATTGATAGGGCATACGATTTAAAAATAATATAATTAGCAATAATATATAGCTAAAATTAGAAAATCGAAGATAAAATATTTACTACATACTACTACTCAAAAAAACGATATAAAATCGAGTAACGTCCTAAAGTTACCTTGTGAGAAATCGTCAATGCACTCCCCTCAATCCATCTGTCCAAGCTCCGGAACTTTGACAGTAACGTCTCTAAGCTCCACGTTGTAGAATCGTTAGTCTTCTAAGCATGCTCTTCACGTGAATCAAGTAGATAAAACAAAAGAAAGAGAAAAGTGTTGGATTCAGGTACCAATAAACTAAAATAGCGAGGAATGCTAAAACATATAGGAACGGGTCGGAATAAAACGAAGCTCATGCTTGAGACAAGGGAGTAATTTAGACGGGTATTCGATGCAGGACGCAAAGGGAATAGGTGTGACAACTTAAACCCGAAGACTGGACTAAAAGGAGTCGAATATGACGAACAAATCAGTAGCCTACAACAACAACAACCAAGACGAACTGCACCGGGTGAAACATGTTGGTTTTAAGGAACAGAAACAGAACAGAAAACGATGAGAAGAATAATGGACTTATCAACCGTGGCAGGCAGCAAGGTAACAATGAAATGGACGGTGGCAGAATCCGAAGGCAGCGAGCGAAAGTTGGAAATCCAAAGGCAATAGAAGCAGAACCGTAACAGCAGCAAACGGACCAGAAACGGAGAGGCAGTGTCGTGGTATGGAGACCACTGACTTGAAAACTATATCGGCGCGACTCCGGTGGTTATCGCCTACAAGCCGCTAGTTTCCCAAGGTTAACACTGCAGCACCGAGATTCGACCACTCGAGACTTGGTGCTTTGGAACGATTATAACAGTACCCAGAATTATGAGAGGAAGAGAAGAATGAAGGAGAAGGAAGAAGCTGTGTATGTTTTTCTGTGTGTTGAAGAGGTGAAAGCAGTGTGGTATTTAAAGGGAGGGGGAGCCTCATACAGCTCCAAAAAAACAGCAATTAAGGGCCATAATATCACAAAATTAAGGCCCCTAATTAAGGCTTTAAATACCCGTAACAGTCATGTTGACTGTCAAACACCGAACCTGGACAGCTGCACCTAGACACACACACACAACAACGGAGGCCCAAAAAAGTGTAGAAGTCGGGCACAGCCCGCACCGCAGGTGCTCTACCCAAACCCCAACCCGAGCCCGAGACCGAGCCGGGCCGGGCGCGCGCGCGTGCGTGTGTGTTTGCCCAAACCCAACCCTCACAACTCTCACCATAAAAGGCCCACTTCCTCACAACTTGAAGACCAAATGAAAGGAAAGGTTTAAAAAGAACAAAAGAGTTCCTTCCCTCACCAATGTGGGATAACCAAAACAAAGGAGGAAAACACAAAACCACTTCTTGCCATTAACCAACAATCCCCCACTGATGGCACAGAAGGGAGAGAGAAAGGGGAAAAGAAATCCTGGGTAAGGAAGGACTGGATACTTAAACGTTCAATGTCTTACGACTTGAATTGACGTTTTAGTGAGATGAGGCAACAACTTACTTACAACTAGTGAATATCTTTCGATTTGAATTCCTAATTGAGTTTCGGTTGAGACCCTCACAACACATATCATACCTTCAAAAATAATCGTTCCGCAATTTCAAAGTGCAACGCTTTCATAACCATGCGTTTACCTTGGTTCTAGTGAGTGCTCCAGTGAAATTCACACTTTCCACTAGATGGTGGCGAAACCATCACACTCACATAGGTGGCTTAGTGCTTCTCAACAGCACATCTCATGTAAGCCATTAAGGACATAGGTCCAACCTTTATTTGTTCACACAATCCATCAAGTGCGTCTCAAAGCACCACCAGAAACTGGCTATGGATTATGTATCGCCATAGGAATGTAAGCTTTAAGTCCATCAAGATTCATCCTCTAATCTTGACTTAAGGACCTTAGCCCCATTCCCCTCGACGAGTCGAGAACTACTCTTCTCGGTAATCCTTTTGTGAAAGGATCTGCAAGATTGCGTTCAGACCTCACAAAGTCTATTGCAATCACTCCATTTTTCAGGAATTGTTTTACCACAGCATGCCTGATCCGAATATGTCTTTTCTTACCATTGTAGACATCATTCTTAGCAACGTCGATGGCTGCTTGACAATAACAGTGTAAGGAGACTGGTGCAACCTGTCCCCCCCACACTGGTATGTCAGCTAGTAAGTTTCTCAACCAATCTGCTTCTTGACTTGCCAGCTCAAGAGCAATGAACTCGGACTCCATGGTGGAGGTTGCTATACAAGTCTGTTTTGAAGACTTCCACGATATAGCTCCTCCCCCCAAGGTGAACACATAACCACTAGTGGAATTGGTTTCATCATTACCTTTAATCCAGTTCGCATCAGTAAATCCCTCTAACACAGCAGGAAATTTACCAAAATGTAGACATGAATTAACAGTTCCTTTCAAGTATCTTAGTAAACGATGAAGGGCATTCCAATGTTCATTATCAGGGTTATGTGTATACCGACTTAGCCTACTAACCGCATAAGCAATGTCAGGTCGAGTACAGTTCATAAGAAACATCACACTTCCTATAATTTTAGCATACTCTTTTTGGGATACACTCTCACCCAGATTCTTACACAGAGGTACACTAGCATCATAAGGAGTTCTAGCAGGTGTAACATCAAAACTATCAAATTTCTTCAACACTTTCTCAACAAAATGAGATTGACTTAAGGATATTCCAGATGAGTTTCTGATCAGTTTGACTCCAAGAATAACATCAGCTTCTCCTAAGTCTTTCATCTCAAAACGTGACGACAGAAATTGTTTGGTTTTATTTACAACAAATAAATTACTACCAATAATTAACATGTCATCAACATATAGGCAGATAATCACACAGTCTGATCCAAACATCTTAGAGTACACACATGAATCAGAATTGTTAGTTATGTAGCCATCCTCAATCAAAGTGTTGTGAAATTTCTCATACCACTTTTTAGGTGCTTGTTTTAGACCATATAGCGATTTTCTCAATTTACACACCTTACTCTCTTGACCCTTCACCACAAACCCCTCGGGTTGAGTCATATAGATCTCTTCTTTTAGGTCACCATTCAAGAAAGCAGTTTTAACATCCATTTGATGAACAACAAGATCATGAATAGCAGCCAAAGCAATAAGAGTTCTAATGGTGGAAATCTTAGTCACAGGTGAATAGGTATCGAAATAATCAATATCTTTCTTTTGTGTAAATCCTCTCACTACAAGTCTAGCTTTGAACCTTTCTATTGTACCATCAGGTCTCAGTTTCCTTTTGAAAATCCATTTACTACTAATGGGTTTACTACCCTTAGGTAAATCTGTCAATTCCCAGGTCTGATTAAATGCAATAGAATCTAACTCATTTTTAATAGCTTCCTCCCAAAAAATAGCATCTATGGATCTCATAGCTTCATCATACGTTTTTGGGTCGTCTTCTATCAAAAAAGCAGAAACGAATTCAAAACAAGCACAATCATCACTAGCATTTTCAGTTAAGAACGTTGTGATAAAATCATCTCCAAAATTCTTTTCAATTCTAGGCCTTTTACTCCTTCTAGGTTCACTAGCATGATCATCAATAGTACTACTACTAGCATGCATAGAATTATCAACAGGATTAATAGGCATATCAAGCAATTCAGGAGATGAATCAACAACTTTCTTTAAAGGGAAAACATGCTCAAAAAATTCGGCATCTCTTGCTTCAGAAATAGAACGATCATTCAATGACATGAATCTATAAGCAGCACTGTTTTGAGCATAACCAATGAAAATGCAATCATATGTTTTAGATCCTATAGTAGGCCTCTTAAAACTTGGTAAACCAACTTTAGCCAAACACCCCCACACTTTAAGAAAGCTTAAGTTAGGGGCATAACCCTTCCAAAATTCATAGGGTGTCTTGTCTAATTTCTTATGAGGTACCCTGTTAAGAATGTGACAAGCTGAAAGCACCGCTTCCCCCCACATATCATCAGAAAGGCCAGAACTTAAGAGCATAGCATTCATCATTTCTTTTAAAGTTCTGTTTTTACGTTCAGCTACTCCATTGGACTGAGGTTGGTAAGGTGGGCTAGACTCATGTATTAATCCATTTTTCTCGCAAAAATCTATTAAGTAATTAGAGCTATATTCACCACCTCTATCAGACCTGACTCTTTTAATCTTTCTGTCAAGTTGATTTTCTACCTCAGTTTTGTATTTAATAAACATCTCTTCAGCTTCACTTTTATTCTTAAGTAAATATACTTTAGTATATCTTGAGAAATCATCAATAAAAGTGACATAATAAAATTTACCTCCTCTAATCATAGTACTCTTGAAGTCAGCTAGGTCGGTGTGAATTAACTCGAGAAGACTTGTATGTCTAGTTTTAACAGGTTTACTAGGCTTCTTAGTAAACTTAGCTTCTACACAACTAGGACATTTAGTGAAGACTTCGGTGGTTAAAGAAGGAATAAGCGACATTGCTTTCAATTTTTTAACCGATTCATAATTCACGTGACCTAATCTAGCATGCCAAACATCAATAGACTCAGCGATATAAGCAGAAGCAGAAGAATTATTATTAATAGCAGAAGAGTCAATGTTCAAAATAAATAGTCCCCCACTGAGATAACCCTTGCCCACAAAATCCCCGTTGCGAGACATTACTACCTTGTCAGCCTCAAAAACAAGTTTCACACCAACTTTGTTTAACAAGGCACCAGACACTAGGTTTCTACGCAAAGTAGGGACATACAAAACATTATGAAGAGCAAGAGTTTTCCCAAAGGTAAGTTTAAGAAAGACCTTGCCTTTTCCTGTGATCAGCGCAGAGGAAGAATTACCCATGTAGACCTTCTCACCATCAGCCACATCTTCAAATTCAGCGAACAGGTCCTTGTTGGCACAGAGATGTCTTGATGCTCCTGTGTCCAAAATCCAGTCACTCGCGTTCGCCACAAGATTGGCCTCTACCACCACTGCAGCAATAACATCATCATCTGATTCAGCAATGTTGGCTTGAGCGGCATGACCAGCTTTCTTTTGAGGACACTGGAATGCTTTATGACCCGTCTGCCCACACACATAGCACACCACATTTGGATTCGGCTTGAAGATCTTGAGAACTGGTTTGGTGGAGTTTCCTTGATTCTTTCCCTTGGCACCTTGACCTTTCCCTTTTTGACCTCTGCCCTGACCCTGACTCTGACCCATCTTATTCTTGCCCTTATTATTGCCATGAGATGGACCCCCGGCTTCAACAAGGTTAGCTTTGGTAGAGACAGATGACAAAAGGACCGACCTATCTTTTAAGCGATTTGCTTCCTCAGTTCTCATGTGACTTATAAGCTCTTGAAGTGAAAGATCTTTTTTCTTATGTTTTAAATGATTCCTATAATCACTCCATGACGCAGGAAACTTCTCTAACAAAACATTGGCTAAAAAGACCTCGTCAAGTTTCATACCCTCATTTGTGACATCAGCACACAGATTTTCATAAACATGAACTTGTTCCATTATCGGTTTGTCATCTACAATATGGAACCCAAGCCACTGACCCACGACATATTTCTTTTTCCCCGCATCATCGGCCCCATATTTTTTCTCTAAAGCTTCCCAAATAGTTTTAGCAGATTTATGGACCATGAATAAATCAAAAAGCGTGTTGGTCATATGATTAAGAAGATGATATCTAACTGCCTTATTACCTTTATCATATTTCTTAACTTTTTCCTCATTGGACTTAACTGTGGCTACGGGAGGAGGTGTGGCCTCGGCCGCGGTGGACGCAACAATTAAAACGGGTTCGTCTTCAAACAAAACATAATCGATTTCCAGTTGTTCGAAAAACATTAAGAGTTTTTGAGACCACCTTTTATAATTAAGACCATCCAGCGGTTCCAATTTCGACAAATCGGCAGCAAACTTGGTTGACACAACAGCCATTAAAACGTTTTCGGTTTTGCAACACAAATTATAATATAGTTTTCAAATTGTTGGTTTTAAGGAACAGAAACAGAACAGAAAACGATGAGAAGAATAATGGACTTATCAACCGTGGCAGGCAGCAAGGTAACAATGAAATGGACGGTGGCAGAATCCGAAGGCAGCGAGCGAAAGTTGGAAATCCAAAGGCAACAGAAGCAGAACCGTAACAGCAGCAAACGGACCAGAAACGGAGAGGCAGTGTCGTGGTATGGAGACCACTGACTTGAAAACTATATCGGCGCGACTCCGGTGGTTATCGCCTACAAGCCGCTAGTTTCCCAAGGTTAACACTGCAGCACCGAGATTCGACCACTCGAGACTTGGTGCTTTGGAACGATTATAACAGTACCCAGAATTATGAGAGGAAGAGAAGAATGAAGGAGAAGGAAGAAGCTGTGTATGTTTTTCTGTGTGTTGAAGAGGTGAAAGCAGTGTGGTATTTAAAGGGAGGGGGAGCCTCAAACAGCTCCAAAAAAACAGCAATTAAGGGCCATAATATCACGAAATTAAGGCCCCTAATTAAGGCTTTAAATACCCGTAACAGTCATGTTGACTGTCAAACACCGAACCTGGACAGCTGCACCTAGACACACACACACAACAACGGAGGCCCAAAAAAGTGTAGAAGTCGGGCACAGCCCGCACCGCAGGTGCTCTACCCCAACCCGAGCCCGAGACCGGGCCGGGCCGGGCGCGCGTGCGTGCGTGTTTGCCCAAACCCAACCCTCACAACTCTCACCATAAAAGGCCCACTTCCTCACAACTTGAAGACCAAATGAAAGGAAAGGTTTAAAAAGAACAAAAGAGTTCCTTCCCTCACCAATGTGGGATAACCAAAACAAAGGAGGAAAACACAAAACCACTTCTTGCCATTAACCAACAAAACACACTGAAACAAGGAGAATGAAGGGGAGTTCTACTGCAGATTCAGAAGCTGAGGCAAAGAATGAACGGAAGACGACAGCAGAAGAGATAAGGAAGAAGGTAAATGGGCAACAATGGTACATAAACAACATCAACAACGATGCACAACAACCAGTACACGAATGACGCGATAACGAAAATGAAAGTAGTAGCAACAAGCAACAGGCCACGAACGACAGAAGCAAAAGGGGCGACAAAAACAAAAGGCAACAAGAACCGTATCAGGCAAGAGGAAGAAGAAAACAAGGCACGAGGTTTGGCATAACAGATGCACAAACAGTAGGAAGAAGGAGAAGAATGAGAGCAGTAATGAACAGATGACAAAACCGAAACAGGACGGAAAGACGAACCGCAATCGAAGAACAAACGAGTATAAAAATTGGGTAAGACACGAAACAGCAACGAAAAGAGGAGGAAGAAGAATAATAACGAGGGCAGCAATTAACATAAACACAACAGCAGCGACATCAACAAAAGCAGCAGCGAAAACAGGCGAAGACGGAGAAGGATCGAGGAGGAGATTACCTTGACGAAAAGTAGCAACTAACAGCGAACTACAGCAGCAACTCACGCAGGAGCAGCAACATCGGCAGAAAATGAAGGAGAAAGGGGAAGAAAATGGAGGAAAACGGACATAGCAGCAGCAGCAAACGCAGCAACAACAGCAGCAGCGATGCAATGACGACATGGAACAGAACAGGGGTACGAACTGAACTAAACGGAAACAGACCACGAAAACCAGGGAACAAAATATGTCGATCTGGGTGGCTGAGACCGAGGGGTATGCGACGAGGACGATGAAGCAAGAGAAGGATGAAGGTGAGGCGGTGAAAGGACATGAAGATGAATAAAGAGGGGGAGTACGTAGTACAACAGAACAAGGAAAAGGGGGATTTTAAATAAATAAAAAGAAAAACGAGAGGGTGAGTGGAATTAAGGGAAGCGGTGAAACGGTGGAGACAAGAAAAGCACAAAGGAAGGGAATGAATCAGCACACTTAATTAAGTGACATGAATGTACTCACAAAGTGGAAAAGACACGGATTAAATAAATGAATTGGGTAATTGACGAATTCCGAAACGATAGTTGACTGACCCATAAATTAAATTAAAACGAGTTAATAAAAAAAATTAAAAATAAACGGGCCGCCAAACAAAATGAGTAAATAAAATATTCGAGACGAAAAATGAAATTTATAGAAATAAATAATTAGACGATGAAATAGTATTTCCCGATAAATAATAAATCTTCGATAAAGTGAATTAAATTGATTTCTCGAGGAAAATAATAAATGTTTTGACGAAAATTAAAATAAATGAGTTTCGAGCCGAAAAATAGGAAATTCGAGCTTAAATATAAACAAATATTAGAATTTAGAATTTAAATCATCGAAATAGACTTTCGAAAAGAATTAAATTAAATGTATAAAATGAATCGAAACCGAAATAAAAATACGTTTAAAATATAAGAAGAGTTTCCGAGTTAAATAGAATTTTAGGAGTTTGAATCGATTAAACGATAAATTCGTTGTATAATAATTTTAAGAATTACGAGTTAAATCGTAAAAATAAAAATACGAATATAATTTTAAATTAATTTAATTTATAAAATCAGGGGTGTTACAAAGTTGGACCGGTAGAGTCCATCCATTTTGTATTATGTATTATTAGTTGATATTATGTGCGTATTAGTACTAATTTTTTTGTGGAGTTCCGACACGTTGCTTCTTTCCGGGATATCCCGATTTCGGATGCTTGATGTAAATGCCTCGACAAAGGCTCGAATTAACCAAATTTTATTATTAATGAGAAGCACATTGTTATTATTTTTTTTTTGTGGTGGCTCGCAACTCGATTCTTCATTTTACCCGGAGCGCCCTTTCGGGTTTTCACTCCGTCCTCGGCTCACCTTTGTTGTTTTTTTTTCTTTTTGTTTTTTTTTTTGCTCTTTTTTTTTTACGTCTCGCAAGTCGTTTCTTCATTTTGCCCGGGGCGCCCTTTCGTGTTTTCACCTCGTCCTCGGCTCGTCATTTTTTTTTTCTTTTTCTTTTTTTTTAATGACGGCTCGCAACTCGTTTCTTCATTTTGCCCGGGGCGCCCTTTCGGGTTTTCACCCCGCCCTCGGCTCGTCTTTTGTGCTTCGTCACTTAAAATCACTCGTTAGCCGAGACGTGGAAGGAGTCCCGGTTTGTACATGAATCGAGTAATCGATTTTTTTTATTTGTCTGTTTGGTTGGTTGTACCCGAAGGAGGGTTGCCTACGTATCCGCTTTTAAACGGAATCAAACCAAGTTCGTAGTTCTTTCGAAAAATGTGAGTGATTTTGCTTTAGACTCGTTATGCCAATTATCGATGCGAAATTTTTTGTTGTTGTTTTTCATGGCTTCCCCTTAAGTCGAAGGTCGGGATAGGGTTGTCGGGATGTCTACGGGTAGTACCGTTTCAGTTGGTCCATGTTGGTTGGAGTTAAGAACTCTTGACCATCTAGGTCGGTGAGGATCGCGGCGCCCCACGAGAGTATTTTCTTAACGAGGTAGGGGCCCGCCCAGTTTGGTTTGAATTTCCCTCTACGATCAACGGGAAGGGGTGCTCCAATGGACTTGATTACTAAATCTCCCTCGTGTATGTTTCGGGATTTTACTCGTTTATTAAAGGCTCGTTTGATGCGTTGTTGGTAGGTTTGTACATTGGATAAGGCATGTAACCTACGCTCGTCTAAGAGTACTAGCTCGTCGTATCGTTTTTGGTTCCACTCTTCCTCGGGAGTACCGCTCTCAACTAATATCCTTAGTGATGGTACCTCTAGCTCTACAGGTTGTACGACTTCAGGACCATAGGTTAGGTAATATGGTGTGGCTCCGGTGGGTGTTCAATAGGATGTTCGGTACCCCCACAAGGCGAAGGGGATTTGGTTTGGCCAATCCCGATAAATGTCGATCATTTTCTTAAGGGTCGTGGTGATGGTTTTGTTGACTGCTTCTACGGCCCCGTTTATTATTTGAGGTCTATTTTGTGTCTTTGGATTTTGTATTTGTCTAGGAGTTTTTTGGGTGTCGGCCCTGAAGTGAACCCCCTGATCACTGATGATTTCGTGAGGTATACCGTAGCGGCAGATGATGTTGTTTTGTAGGAATTTGACTACTTGTATTGAGGTTAGTACGGTGTAAGAGGCGGCGGCTGCTACCCATTTGGTGAAGTAATCGACGGCCACTAATATAAAGCAGTATCTGCCAGTCCTGGATGGGTGTACTTTCCCTATGATGTCTATTCCCCAAGTAGAGAAAGGCCAGGGTGTGGCTATAGTGTGTAGAGGATATGGCGGTAGCTAGGTGTTGGATGTTGGCAAATATTTGGCAATTATGGCAGTGAGGAACGTGACGTCGACAGTCGGTCTCTAAGGTAATCCAGTAATAGTCCAGTCTCATTATTTTTCGGGCTAGTAGGTGTGCACTCATGTGGGGTCCGCACTCTCCGTCATGTATTTCTTCCATGACTCTCTCGGATTGGTTTTTGTTTATGAACCTAAGAAGGACTCCTTGTGGGGTTCGTTTGTATAATAGTCTTTGATTTAGGACGTAATAGGCGGCTTGTATTCGTAGGGCTCTTTTGTTCTTGGTGTTAGTGTTGGGTGGGTATGACCCGTGGGTTTTAAAGTCTAAGACGGCTTTGTACCAGGGTTCCTCGGGTGTATCGTCGGTTTCGAGGTTATGGATGTGGGCTGGTTGTTCGCTTCTCTCTACGCAGATAGGCATAGAGAAAAGGTGAGCGGGCATATTTATCGGTGAGGCTAGCTTGGATAACGCGTCGGCGAATTGGTTTTCCTCGCAGGGTATGTGTATGAAGTCGATTTCGGTAAATTCTCGGGATATCGTGTCCACTTTGGTTTGGTATGGGGTTAGGCTTTCGCTATAAACCTTCCAGGTACCTGTGACTTGGTTGGCTACTGAGGATGGATCTCCGTGTACTCTAAGGTTTTTAACTCCTAGAGATATGGCTGCTATTAGACCTATTAGGCAGGCTTCGTATTCGGCTGCGTTGTTGGTAACAGGGAATTCTAGTTTGATGGAGGTTCGTTCGTTGCGGGCTTATCGTCGTTTGGTTATGGGGGTCAGTGATGGGTTGAACCTAGGGATATTGTTTCCGATCTCTTTTTAGGGTGGAGTTAAGTGGGTCGTTTGTTGTAGCCCTTGTGTTTTAGTCAATTGTTATCGATAAATGGCATAGTGTCGAGTCTTTAAGCGTTAAAGTAAGTTACGGAAAGAAGTTAAGCGATTGTCGAGGCATGTTTGTAACAAAAGAGAGTTGTTTTATTGATAAATAGTAGACGGGCTAGATGCCCGTGATTTTGTTTGTTAGGGGAGGCGGAAGACATGTCCCTTCTCACCTCCCTGGACTCGATAAAAAAAAACATTTATTATTATTATTATTTAGTCTAGGCCCTAAGACGAACTAGACTCTACCTAAGACCGGCCACCCCCCTAAGCATCGAGGCTTCCTCCAGGGAATAGCACCTTGATGGTGTCGTTTGTCTTTACTATCACGGACGCGGTCGTCTCGTCGCCAGTTTTGCTAGCAACGGGTTGTGGCGCATGTGCCTTTACCAGAGGGAAAGTCCCGACATCCACTAGGTTCTGGATGTCATGCTTGAGGCGATCACAGTCTTCTGTATCGTGCCCTCTACCCTGATGATACAGGCAATAGGCACTGGAATCCCAACCCGCCCCCCGGGCCTCACGGGGTGGATCCAGAGTAGGGACGAGCTGAGATAATTGTCAGTCCTCGTTGGCAATTCTAAGGGCTTCAGAATAGGTCATGCCTAGGTCGGTAAGGCTTCTAAAGGGACGTCCCCAAGGGCTGGGACAAATCTAGCTGGCCCGAGCCTCATCCTGCCCTTAGGGATGAAAGGCTTCTCGTCCGCCTCCTCCTAAGGGAGGTTTCGTGTCCCATTGGCTGCGCCCTCAAGCTTGCCGAGCTGGAGTAGGATGTTGTCATGGGCGGCGGTTATTTGGGCCATGTTATTTTGAAGTTCCTTAACAAGCCCTATCATTACATTGAGTGGTTCGGTGTTGTCGTTGGAAGACATTTCTAGATCTGCGAAACAGGACTGAGGGTGAGCTAGGCTGAATCCATTAGACGATTTAAGGACTCGAGGAATGCTCGTGACTGAGCGACGCGGAGACGAGTCCCTTGACTTGCGTGTGTGTGCGGTCACTGGCTTGGGGGCTCAAGTGCTTTAGACTCTTGGTGAACTCGGTGAAATGCCTAATGAATTTTGTCTCTGTATCGAGACTATTTGACACAAACCTCGGATGTGAGGTTTAAAGAGGACTTCTCGGAACGAGACGACCCGTAATGTAAGACCTCGAGTAGAGGTGACCCTAGTAAGTAACACAGACAGTTAATCACACGGTTGTACGACGTAAGAAATTGATCGTGATCCCGGCTCAGGATTAAGGAATTTTGATATATGTTTTTCTTTTGAAAACGACCAATCGTTGCAATGAAAAACCTTTTGAAAAGGACGATTTGTAAAATTAGGGTGACGATGGTGTGCTGACATCGTTCGTGACGTAAAAGTGTGTTGCTATATGTATGTGTGCGTCGGGAATCCGGCGATAGCAAAATTGTAAATGTTTTTTTAAGGAGCATAGTTCTTAGGGGAAACCAGTTTTGAAAATGATAACGTGGTGCTTTTATCGAAACTATTATTAATTAGCCAATTCGATACTTATGGTGTATGTGGTGGTCCTGATAGAGCGTGATGTCCGTGACGGTGTTTTAAAGGTGCGACTAAATCCTTATTAAGGAATTTTGGTAATGAATAGTGTTTTTAGAAGAAAAAAAAAATTAAAATGAGTGACCCACGTTCATCGGCTGTATTAACTGGCATTTGACGGTGGGGAGTTATTATTGTGAAAAGTGTTTCGAGAGTGTAACCGTTTTGGATTCCTTGACTTCATTAATTGAAGCTTCGTTTGTGTTAACGGTATGTGTGCAAAAACACTTTTTTGAAATAAAATGTAACTGTTTAGGGTACCTTGATCCCATCAATTGGGAGTTTCGGTGGTATTAACGGTATTTATTGTTTTATTTTGGCCAAAGTGATGGTGCTTAAAAAGAATTTTGAAAAAAATTGTGAGTGTAAAATTTGCCATGATAACGGTATCTAAGATTTTTTTGAAAATTACGGTTTGACTGGAGTATCGGTGTTCAAAAGGTCGTCTTTGAAAATATGAGGTATTTTTCGAAAACGGAATTGGGTGCGGTGGAATATGTTGGCGTGGTTGAATCTAGATTTTTAATGTTGTATTTGGGTTGTTCAGACACGCTACACGTAACTAGGAATGCATATACGGGTAGGTTAGGGTAGGCTACCGCTCACGAATAGTCTTTACATAGGTATTTGACCAATCATCTGGGGAGACGAGTGTCATACCGTTCGTTCGGAACTATCCGCTTATTATTACCGCGGGGTACGCGTTAGGCGGTCGGAGCGTCAATCAAGGATCTCTCCGTGTGTCCCTAAAGATCTTACCGCGAAGAGGTCAATTGGTCCTGATATCGGTTAGGGTGGGCTTTTTAGGGCCAAAACCTGTAGTGACCACAACTAGGAACTAGCTAGGAAATGAGCTTCACCGACCTTGTTCAAGTTACACCACCGCTGGAAACTTGTTTCCAAATGCCCAGCGGAGTCGCCAAACTGTGGACGTCCGTCCGCACTGCCCACTGCGCGCCGGACTGACCCGGTTTTTCAACGTGTGGCGGCGGCCACCGATGCAGCCCCCTCCCGGTCGGGGGCCGGTCCGATCTCTCGTACAGGGCGATTTTTCGGACCTCGATTCGGATGACGATTCAGACTTGTACTAGACGGGTGCGGGCACCCATGTTTCCATTTGGAATCGATCGAGTCGTGGTTGTAAATGTTTAAAGGCCGATTCATTTGGTAAGGCGACCTTTTTAGTGAACTGAATTCGTTGCCGATTTGTGGAGTCGCCACCGAGTCAATTATGGGGACTCGGAAACCGTTCAAGTCAACTTTGATCCCTTGCCGGCCCAAAGTTGAGGGGCACGGGACCTAAAGATAAAGACTTGTACCCTTAAGCACTCCATGGCTGGAATGACTCTCATTGCCAATGGTTTCGGACATCCGGAACCGTCGATTCTGAGTAAGGGGTGAGGGTACGTATTGGGAAGCCAACATCCGATAGATGTCAACACCCAATCCCGCCCGCACTATAGCGGCCTCTACTAATCAATCGGTGGGCTGATATCCTAGTTCTTTTGTTATGGCGGAAATACTCTAACATCTGTTGTTTTCACCCTATACCTTTTTGCTACGTCGGTTGTTTAAGGACAAGTAAGTTTTGTCGTCAAAGTAGTTGTGTTACATTCTTTGCATAGGCCATGAAAAGATGCACGTAGGAGAGTAGAGAGTACTAGTATTATACGTATTAGCAAATCAGTTTTAAGGCGATAATACAGATATTAGTCATTCTCAAGGATACTTTACCTAGTATTCTGTTTAAGATGCGTTGTTTCGGTAATAATTGAGATGCGTCGAACCTAGTAAGGCGAGCACCCGGACTAATACAGAACCCGACCATCACTTTGTTCAGTTTTAGTTGTTTTACGTTTTGAATTCCGTGTTAGGTGATTTAGCATGTGATTATAAGGTCATAAAAGCAATAGATCATACAAAAAACTGTAAATCCGAATGTAAGTAAATCACATTGTGAGGAATTGCACCCTTAGAGTATACACTAAACGGGACACGATGCATAGGTAGTTGAGAACGGATATCGGAATTACTCGGGTCTATTTAGTGTATTTTAGTGATTTTGGTTGAAGTTGGGACGTTACGTGTTTTAGTTAGTGTGGTGGACCAAGTGTCCACATCTAGTGTTGTCGTAGTGCATAATAAATGAAAGTGCGAGAATGTAAAGTTTTGTTTAGATGACAACCTAGTGACGACTCGACTTCAAAGGCGGATCCTCCTAGCTGGCCTAGTGATTTCGGCAGAGCTCCGTTACCGTTGACCCTTCCTGCGGCTACTCCGGCAGAGCTTCGTTACTACGGGCTGATTCTGCGGCTAATTCGGCAGAACTTCGTTACTAGACTTGAGCTAGTCGAACACAGGCAGCTCGGTATCGAGTGGAATGCTCGAAGGTGAGGAGTAGCGTCGATGTCGCTTTTATTGGAACTACGATTGAGTGGATCGTTTGCCTCGGGTGTCGGTGTGCGAGCCCTTAGCGAGAATGTGGGGTGAGAAGAGATTTGAGAATTGTGTGTCGAATGAATGAGGTGAGAGGGGTATTTATGGGTGTTTTCGGCCCTCGTCACCCATATGGACGCCTGAGTTGTGGCACACCAAGACTCAGGCGCCTGGGTTCAGGCGTGGGGAGTCACAGACGCGTGGGGTGAGGTGGTTGGAGTTTTGAAGGTACGATTTTGATACTTTCCAAAACAGAGAGGGAGGAGTATAATTCGTATCTTGGGCCTTAAGGTTTCCTCGGTTTTAACCTAGCGCCGTGAGTTTAGTGGGCCTCGGGTGTGCATACCGAGGTTCGCTTGGCGCGGTGCTGACTTGGTTTGAGTTTCGGGACCGACTCGGGGTCCTGGTGTCAGAATTGACTCAAATTAGTGTCTATGCGACCATAACGACACGACTAAGGCTGCCATCATGTTAGTTTAATTTTTTCCAAGTAATTTATTTGATCCGTTCTACAGGAAAACTACCTAAAACATCGCGAACCCGCGTTGGGTTGCAGTCCTATCGTCATTGGGTTTTTGTTGGGCACTTCTGCAGCCACCAGGTCAATATTTGGGTGTCTACAGCCTGATGTAGTGTTATACCAATTTATTTGGGATAACTGGAGTACCCCCAAGCATGCTACTCTATCTTGGTTATTGGTAAATAATGGATTGAACACCAGGTTGAAACTTGCTAAGATAGGATGTTGCAAGAAGACTATGTGCTGCCTCTGTGCAGTACAGGAGAAGATTGTCCACCACATGATGCAAGAATGTGAGTACAGTAGACAGGTACGAAATGAGCTGACCTCATGGATTTGGTTTGATCTGCCTAAGCACCCCGACTATAGAATAGAGATTGGCCCTAGGGGGAGAATTCAAGTAATGGCTCTAAATGCATACCATCATACGATTTGGCTAAAGAGAAATGAAGCGTGGTTGGAGGGATATCTGCAATATCCAACTCAAGTGAACAAAAGTATACAGGAGGATGTCAGAAGTAGAAGTGGAAGCATTCTTCAAAGACCTTATAACACTTTGGAAGAGAATCAATTGCTAGAAGACTAATAGGGGCCTAAATCCTTGTTAGTTTTTGTTTTTGTCCGTTAGTAATCCCTTACATGTACATGAATTGTTTCCATTTTTTTTTTGAAATCGTTTCCATTTTTTTTGATTGTACATCTGTTATGAATGTTCTTCTCTTCTTAAGGGTGTTGTCTAGTGGTTAAAACTTGTGGTCATTGGCCCAAGGGTCTCAGGTTCAAGCACATGCATGTGCGAACTTGTGGGAGTTTTATGACTTGAGATTATGCCTTCTAGACTTCGAGTCTGTCACCCACAGGCGGTTTACCTTGGTGTGCGTGATTTGCAGGCTATGCGTACACCCGAGGATTTACCCAGAGCGCACCAAAATGGTAGTGGCTGCGGGTTCCCTCGTTCATCAAAAAAAGAAAAAATTTCTTCTCTCCTTACCTTCATTTTTGTTTATAAATCAAATGTAACATATCTATTGAGACGGAGGGAGTATAAGACAAGACTTCTACTTTTCCCAAAACCTTTTGTTTTTGCTCTTGATCTTGTTTGCGACGGATATATCTGTCATAACGTTAAAACGGGTCAAATATACCCAAGTGCGAAGGAAATGTCAAAAATGTTTTGCTACAACGAGTCAACGACCTAGGCACATGAGTTTGTCTTATATTACTCCCTCCGTTCCATTCATTTGGTTGTATTTCATTAATATACTCATCATAGAGAATATAAAAGGCAAGCATATGAATAGAACGGAGGGAGTACTAAATATTTGATCCGTCATAAGATTAAGATCCGTCATAAGTACTAAATATATATACCCATCTTAAACAAAAATTTACCTTATTTTTGTGTGATCTTTATCCCAACAATTGCTTGAGCCCCATACATATATCACAAATTCCGTCTTAAATAGGTACTCCCTCCTATCCACTCTTTTCCTCCCCAATTTTTTTTTGGGGGAAACCAAGGA
Source organism: Agrostemma githago (assembly GCA_958450325.1). Classification (NCBI taxonomy): domain Eukaryota; kingdom Viridiplantae; phylum Streptophyta; class Magnoliopsida; order Caryophyllales; family Caryophyllaceae; genus Agrostemma; species Agrostemma githago. The sequence continues at coordinate 21,530,466 of OY288255.1, read as the reverse complement.
GGGAGTATAATAATAATAAAGAGTGGAGATAAAGTAAGATAGATGAATAGAAAGTGGGGTATGAAGTGTAAAAGGTGGGGTATAAAGTGAAAAGGGGTTGGGTTTAGGTGTGGAGGAAAAGAATAAAGAATTGAAGGAAGAATAAAGAATGATTAAAATTATTTCCAAAAAAGAAAAGTGGGAAGAAAACCAAACTAAGCTCAAAAAGGAAAGTGGGAGGAAAAAAGTGAATAAGAGGGAGTATAATTTATGACATTATTGGATAATGCATAGTACGTACCACATTAAAGGAGGTGAGGGACTGATGGAAGTGAAGCTAACAAAATTAGTTGGGACACCAATCTAAAATATACTACAGCAATATAATAACAATAACTGCTCTTACTTAAGATGAAATATCCATTTTAAATTTTAAAACGAGTCAAATATTATAATATATTGATTGATGTTAATAAATAAATACCCGTATAAAATATTTAACATTTGGTATATATGTATTTGACTCGTACGTTTTTAAAGTTTACGACTGATAATAACATCACAAATGGCAATAATAAAGGCCATACTGCAACATGTATAAACATCAAATGTGCTGGAGTGTGCGTGGAGGATTTACAGCCTCTTCATAACTGCTTCACGTACCCTGCCACACTTTTCTTTCTCCCAATAAATAAGGGAAGGTAGTAGTCGTACAAGTCCAAGCAATTCATGTGCTACAACTAATAATAATAATCCCCATAATTTTTATCTCATACATACGGATAATGGAGTAAGAGTGTTATGATTATGAAATTGAAAATGGGGTGTAAGAATAAGATTACTAGTTTGGTAAAAGTGGAGGTAATTTTGAGATTATTGGCGTTTATAGCACTCTTCGTAGCCGCTCTTGTCATCGTCGTAGACTCACAAACTAACATCATCTTTGGTTATTATAAGCAAACGGCTAGCTACAAGTTGGTTACCATTGCAAGGTATCATCTACATTCTACACACATACATTCATAGCCTAGTCCTTTTTTATGCTTTCATTTCATTACTTTGAATACAACTCATATTATATTATCCAAATACTTGAGATTTACGACCCATTATTAGGCTATATATCAAGTATACTTTTTTGATAAAATAATTTCTCACAAACATAAACTTTATTATTGGACCAAAGATTCTTACTTTATTAGAAAACGGCCATTATAAATCACCCGTAATAATAAACCACTGACTAAAATTTTAATTATTGGAATAAACATCTTTGTTAAATGTCAAATAGTAATAACGGTTTTTTTCTAACATGTGCCCACTGGACACACGTTAATATATTAATTAAGAAATGAATCACCATTATGTTATCCAAGTATGGTAATTAAGAGCTAGTATTTCAATTTATCATGATAATATAATTTTAATTCATTCCTTAATTAGCATATTAATGTGTGCCCAGTGGACACACATTAGAAAATCCGTAGTAATAAATATTTCTTATACTTACGAAACCGTAAACACATAAAAGATTGAAAATAAACTAAAATAATAGAGATAACATTCAAGAATGAATATGCTTAGGAAATGAGTAAAAAAATTACAAGACACGCAATAACTCAAACTAAAAACGAAAAAGAATATACTCCTATATTCCTAGGAGTCGAACTCGTGACCTCTAGTCTAGCTCTAACCATTGAAAGATTTTAATGGATCATCGCTGCGCTAACATTTACGACACTATTCTAGCCGTATAATTATACGGAGTAATATGTACTTCCCCGTTCTGGTCACTTGTTTACCTTTAATTAAATCACCCCCTCACGAATAATATAAATGGAAAACAAATAACCGTGACGTAAAGAATCATAGCTTACTCAGCTAAGACCCAGACCTCGCACTACTACAAATCCCATGGTTTCTTGTCACTGGAAAGGTAGGTTTTCGACGCTTTAAAATGTTGCAAATTTAATTGTCGACGCTTTCCAAAAGCGTGGAGATTTTAGGCGTCGGGAATTCTCGACACATTAACGTGTCACCATTCTCGACGCGTTAAAACGTTGAATATTTTATTGACGACGCTTTTTTGCGTCACCACATCTATAAGAAAATAGATAACCTCGACGCTTTTCTATGTCGTGCTACTTTTCACCGCCAATTTTTTTCCTCTCAGCACCAAACTTTCTACTAATAATAGTGTCCAGTATAATAATGAAAAATTCACATATCAACACTTTGACGTAGAAAAAGCGTCGAGAATGACGACACAGAATATACTAATAATATATATCGATCCAACATATAACTGTTTACGATTGTAGATTTATGTCTCAGTGGCTCTACTTTTACTGAATTGGTATCAGTAATACACAAAGTTGGCCTTATATTTAATAATTATATAAGACTTGGCCTTATTTTTAATATACATACTCCGTACAATTATAGGATAATCTAAAATAAGGAAATCCCCAATTACAAACTCGTATCAAGATTTGAAATATTCAATAAAAACATAAAAGTCAGAAATACATCCATCTACATTGGACATTCCACCGACAAATTTAGAACATAGGTGATAAGTCCATCTAACTCATGAACTCTAATCCAAGCTCCCCACCTTATCTCTTCTTCCTGTCAAGTCACGAGATCCTCGCATCATTTAATAAGCCATTCTTTTGCTACTCTTCATAGAATACAAATAATTAATCACAAACCAATTAATCTTATATCCAACTAGTAACCATGGAGAACGAGCAAACAGTTAAATATATATTACGGTAGTCAACCTAACATTAGTCTTAGAAGGGATGTTTACGGAATTGAACCTTACCAGAAATCAAATAATACCAAATATTATCAAGTTTAACGAAGTTTTAAGATTAGAGATAGATATCACTTTATGAGAATTCATTTCCATCTAGGCTCTAATCAGTCTTTCCAACATTTTCTACAATGTTCATTGCTGGACTAGATTAGCTTTCAAACATAGAAACAAACGGAGTGGATGTATTATTGTTGCAACAGGTATATGGTAAATTAATACGATGTAAATTACGAAATGAACTAACATATATTATGATGCCTAAACGGTACAAGTAATTTAATTCCTATAAACAAGTGTGAACTAGAACATATTGGTAACCCAAGCATCCAATTTTCCCATTTAACTCCTAAAACAGTATTATACATTTTTATATCAATAGTTTGTGTCCAATCGTATATAGAGTATAAATTTCATCTAATTAATACTATAAGCATCTAACCCGAGTGGGAATACTGAAATAAATTTGTTCATAACATGTGTCAAATCCAAAACATGTAAAAAAACGAAAAGCAAGTACAACTGTGAAATCTCACTACAGGACAAGTTTAATACCTTGAAGGCGACATGGGACTTGCTCGTATTTTAATCTTTATGACAGCCATAACCTGTTTATAAGGCTCATCTGTATACCAGATTAATAATGGAATTGGGTCAAATAGCCAGCTGAAAATAAACTTATAACAAAAAAATGAACGAGCCCAAGAAAAGGAAACGACAATGTTAGTATCTATGATTCATCAAACATTATGCCATAAAACATCAAACACGAACATACTTTTCACGGAACTTAGTGTAAAGGAATGAATGCCCTCTTTACACGAATTTTGAAGAATATTGTAATTGATAATCCACCTGGTGCGCCATAAAACATCAAAAAAAGAGCAATGATAAAACATGTGTATGATGAACAATGGTGGGTTATTGCACTATCATTTACAAAATATGTCTTTCTTTAGGGTTGATGGAAGGCCAGAACACGAATATACATCAACATTATGTTAAATTCAATAAGAAAACGTCACCTTCAAAGACTCAAAGTCTATCAAGTAGATACATGGGCTTCTACAGTCCGCTAAAAAAAACAAGAATAGTAAAAAAGACAACAAATATGCAAAACTTGACAACAATATATCATTCACTATAGTCTGTAGGTCTACAGTCTATGAAGTTCTAAGAACAAAAAATGACAAAATAATATAATAAAATATAATATAGTAAGATATGGTTGATTCTAATTCAACATTTTCATCTTCTAGGACGGAAGGTGCAATATAATTTAAGGAACCTGTAATGCAGGCCTACAAATCAGGATAAGCAATAGCACCGAAATAACATGGGAAACAAAGCAGCAGCCCTATTGTACTAAAAATCACACCCCACAGCTTGAAAATTGCAGCCCATTTTACAGCCTTCAATGGTGATGCCTCATCCTACTAATTGACCTTGCTAACCTGTAGTTCAGATTCAATGTATTTCAACATGCATTCATGTCTTGCGACTGATGTAAAAGAGCAGCATGTATATTGGATTAAAAAAGTATTGATGCAGGTATCAATCTCCAAAAAGAAACCCCCTTTTATTTGTGCATCAATTGCTGATGAAACAACACAACAGCAGTTGAAGTTGGTTCAACTATGACTTGTGTAAAATCTTGGCCAGCACCTGTAAAACGCCTGCCTTTGAAATAAACTGGAAAGCAGACTAAATTTAGAATAAAACATAGCTGAACTCGACCATTATCAAAGGAACCTTGAATTGCATTAACAATCGGTCTCTTGCCTCACTCAAAATGTGGCCTGATACTGCCAACTTTCACCACCATTCTCTATTCTTAGGGAATAGAGACCAGTTCTTAGTCACAACTCACAACGGTTATTTATGACTTAGGTACAACGAAACTGCAGCAAACACCAACAAGGTACATAGACGACAGCAGCAAAAAACAACAATGCGTATCGATATACCAGCAAACATTAGTATCATGAACTGTGCGCAAGAACAATGAATATAGTATGAACAAAACACCAACAGATAATCAGCACCAAGTATACCAATATACGAAGTATATACCAGCAAACATTAGTATCATGAACATAATAATCACCAGCAAACCAAGCATACTAAAAATCAGCACCAACTAAAAACATAATAAACACCAGCAAACTTGATAAATCCCTACCTGACAAACAAAATAAACAAAAAAAATTGATCGATGAAAAATAGTACCATAAAATTCGTGACAATTTTCTGAATGAAAGTGAAAGGTTCCAATAATCGACCCACATGTATCATGGACAAGTCGATTAATGAAAAAAACAACCAACTAAAAATTCACAGAAAAATAATAAAAAATAAACAACTAGTATCATAATCACAATGAAGCTCGATTCAAACCAACAAAGTTGATAAATTGAACAACAAATTCAAGAAATTAATGGTACCTGATGTTAATCAGCGAGATAAGGTGAAGGACTATGATAAAATGAGCAACGATGATGAAGGTAGTAGGGATGATGAATAATCGACAGTGTATCAAGAAATTAGAGAAATGAAATCCTCGATGATAAAATTAGAAGATGTTCAACCCTTGATTTTTTCATTAGGTTGCGTTTGGATACTCGGAATTGATTTAAATTCCATGATTTCAATTCTTGTATTTGAAATTGTAGATTTCAAATCCAAATCCAAATCCAAATCCAAAATGGTGTTTGGGTGCCCTTGGAATTGGAATTCGGGCGGGTGAAGTCGAGTCAAGGTCACCAATTTTTATTTTTATTTTTGAAAATTTTTCATCAGAAAAGTGTAAATTTTCAAAAACGGAAAAAAAAAAATGTATTTTAACAAGATTATGCGCAAAAATAAAAAAAACGACAATTGACGGAATTGAAATGACTACCCATACCCTAGGAATTTGAGATAGCCAAATTTCAACTAGGTTGGATTTGGTCTCAATTTCAAATCGAAATCTCAAGATTGCCAAACGCCTGAAATATTTCAAATCCGGATTTTAAATCCAAATCCGAGTTCCCAAACATACCATAAAGTTATTAACTCCTCTATTATATTCTCGAGAACGGTGATGAAATCAGAAGAACAATGGTGATGAAATTATAAGAATTAGGTTTTAATCGATTAAGAATCCTTTCCTTAATACGAAAGGACAGATTGAAGGAGCAACACAATAATTAAGGAAAGGATTAAGGTTAAATTTTGGGAATTTCCAAATTAGAGGGCGGTTGTTTGATTTTTTTATTAAAAGCGGTATATTCAACTTTTATGTACCGCTGGTTTCATTATTTTGGAGGGTTGGTTTATGAAATATAATAAAATATAACTATTGAAACATTAAAGGGTCGAAAAGGAAACTAAGATAGAAAGAATGGTGGACACTTATAATAGCGTCCAGCTTAAAGCGTCAAGAAACTAAGGATTTTGTAGTAGTGTCGGGTCCAAGAACCGTTGAACGAACATGCTATATAACGAGCCTGACGAGATTAATGTACGGCTTGAGTCGAGCTAGTAAGCTTAAGAATAACTTTTCGATTGCGCTCACGTGAAAAGAAACAAAAACTTGAGGGTAATTTCTTACTCATGAAAGTTTGTGTAATTTTTTTTTAACATGGATTACTTCGTAAGAGATTGTGATATAACTGATATTATCTTTTTCGTATGAATATATATTGCAAAAGTTAATGATACGATGTATAAAATGTGTAGAATGTACGTGTATGTTCATTTTATTGGAGCCGGGTATAGCCTCATTCAATTGGTTAGATGCTTGGCTATGGAAAGCCACCAAGAAGATCAATTGCCTTTTTCACGCCATGTTCAGAAATGGAGTTATTTTTCTTGTGATCAGGTATTTAAGAAGTTACATCAATGAATTGGCTAAAGCCTAACATTAAAATATATACTTACCATAGTCCATAGTTAACAAAAGTTGGCAATAACTAAACTTTATTAAATGGGGTAAATAAAAATGGTACAGAGAAATTAAGGGGTCATTTGGTTCAACGCTTTAGGTATGGAATGGGATGGATTTGGAATCCATAGTGATTTGCTTAGAATCCAAGGGGGGAGAGGTGGGGATGAGATTCCAAGGATTTAGGATGAAGTTAGAATCTTTAAGTATCCAACTCCACTTCAAAACTCTCCAACCAAACATTGGAATGGAGAATCTCTTCCAATTCATTCCTAAGTAGCCAGCCAAACACCCCCTAACATCATTGTTATTTTTAGGTCATTTAGTTTGGCTTTAGACGGACTATCCATCTTAAATCTTAAAACAGATCAATTATTAACATAAGATGCTAATAAAGACAAAATGATTGACATTTCTTGGGCAATTTGTAATATGAATTGGTATGTATTTAACTCATCTTAAGATTTATGACAGATAATGCTGTCAAACAAGAATTTGTCTTCTTAGGGGAAAATTGTTATTAATCTTGAGCCGATTCTTATCTCAAGCTTCATGTGTCACTTATCCCAAGACCCAAAGTCTTGAAATAGTCTTTAAGTTGAGCCATTAAAATTTAAGACCCCACTCAACTTACGACTCTTGTGAGATACTGACATTCATTTCTAAACATATTACAGAATGACTCTCACTTTTGTTGGAGACTACTATAGATACTAGTAGGCAAAATGTGGGTGTCTACAACTTTGTATACATTTTTTCTTTTAAAAATCATATCGTATTAACTTCGTGTCAAGCTGGGGCATTTAATGTTGAAATATAACTCAACACTTAGTCAATTTCAGTTGCTACACAGTAGGAGGTAGTATAACGTTCTTAGTTTAGCTTCTTTGCTTTTGTGAGTGCCCCATGTTTGTAGGCATGACTCGAATCATGGACTACATGGGAAGAGGATGTCAGTTAGTGACATTCCTATCTTTATTTAAGCAATGTATTTCAGTTTGCATTATCATTCATTCAAAACACAAGTTTTTCCCTTTCATTAAGTGCATTACATCTTCACAAAAAATACAACATTGTGGTATCAGAGCTTAACCAGGTTCGTGTCCTACAATCTGGCAAGAATGAGCAATTGAAACAGCTCAAATGGTCTGTATCAGCTGCCCATATTCAAAGGGGTCAAGTACCAGTTTTGGGAGCTAAAGATGAAGACACTGTTTAAGTCTCAAGAGTTGTGGGAATATGTTGATGATGGGTTTGTAGACAGAAACCCTGCTGAACCTGATCAGCAGCTGAAGGAGAAGCGAAAGAAGGACTCGAAAGCCCTGTTCATTATCCAACAAGTGTTGGATGATGATATCTTTCCAAGGATAGCCTCTGCTACTACCTTGAAACAAGCGTGGGGTATTCTCAAGCAAGAATACCTTGGCGATAAGAAAGTAGTCACAGTTCGACTACATTTCTTGAGGAGAGAGTTTGAGACGTCTCTCATGGGTGACAAAGAGTCAACTCAAGACTATTTGTCAAGAGTTTCAGGGATAGTGCAGCAAATGAAGGCTTATGGAGAGAAGATGGCCAATGAACATGTGGTGGGGAAGGTATTGAGAAGCCTAACCAGTAAATATGATCATGTAGTCGCAGCCATAGAAGAATCAAAAGACATGGCAACCTATACCTTTGATGAACTGATGGGATCTCTTCAAGCACATGAGGAGAGACTCAACAGATCATTGGAGAAGAAGGAAGAAAAGGCTTTCAAAGTCCAAGATGAATCCTCCAAGGAGCGTGCCAACAAGTTTGCTGGAAGAGGTCGAGGAAGACGAGGAAACAGAGGTTGAGGAGGACGTGGAAGATCCTCAGGCCAAATATCCGAGAATCAAGAAACGTAGAATCAGTCATCAAAGGGTCCTGTAAAGTGTTACTACTACACTAAACCAGGACACAAAGTTGCAAACTGCTGGCAAAAGGAGAAGGATCAGGAGGATCAGAAAAGAAACTCAAGGGCTCACTTGGTTGAACAAGAAGAGAAACTCTTCATCACCAAGGGTGGAACTCAAGAAAAAGAAAGTGAGGCGTGGTACATTGACAGCGGTTGCTCCAACCACATGTCAAGTGCTAGGTCCATGTTTAAGGAGCTAGATGAGTCAATCAAGGGCAAAGTCAGGTTGGGAGATGACAAGCAGTTAGCAGTGAAGGGAACTGGAACTGTGGCTATCAAGACCAAGCAAGGTAACACCAAGTTGCTATACAATGTGCAGTATGTTCCACATCTGGCCTATAATTTGTTAACTGTAGGTCAATTATTGAGTTGTGGTCTTTCTCTATTGTTTGATGATGATTCCTGTGTTATTAAGGATAAAAGAAGTAATGAGGTTGTTGCTAGAGCATCTATGGGTAAAAATAGAATGTTTTGCTTAGACATAGTCCAAAATGTGGGGAGAGCCTTAACTGTGAAAGGGGATGAGAGTAAAAAACTCTGGCATCAACGTTATGGTCATCTAAACCTGCAGAGTCTTAAGCTTTTAAGCAACAAAGAGTTGGTAAATGGTCTGCCAAAACTAGGAGAATTGAGTGTGTGTGAAGGGTGTGTATATGGAAAGCATTCTAGAGGGTATTTTCCAAATGAAAGTCACTGGAGAGCAAGTGAATGTTTAGAGTTATTACATGCTGATATTTGTGGTCCAACCTGAGCAAAACGGGGTGGCAGAGAGAAAGAACAGGTCAGTGGTTGAAATGGGAAATAGTATTTTAGCTGCTAAGGGTATGCTAAAGGAGTTCTGGGGAGAAGCAATAGCCACAACAGTCTATCTGCTAAACATCTCACCCACCAGAGCACTACCAAATCAAACTCCCTATGAAGTATGGAGAGGGAGAAGACCAAGAGTAAGTCATCTCAGAATCTTTGGTTGTGTGGCTTATTCTTTGGTAAATCTGAGGAGCAAACTAGATGAGAAGTCAGTTAAGTGTGTCTTTATTGGGTATGCCACACAAGCAAAGGCATACAGGTTGTATAATCCTGAAGATGGGAAGGTTATAATAAGCAGGAATGTGATATTTAATGAGGAATTGGAGTGGGATTGGGCAAAGGAGTCCAGCAATCAAAGGAATTTCACCTTTGATCAAACTGGTGAAGAGAACGTTGAAGGCCCAAACACTCCAGATTCACCTCATGAAAGCAGCAGCTCCTCATCCTCTTCAAAATCTTCAGAACATGGCTCACCACCAAGGAGAGTAAGATCCTTGGCAGATATATATGAAAACTGTGGTTTTGCTCTTATGTCTGCAGAACCATCAGGATTCAATGAGGCAGTGCAGAAAGTAGAATAGCAGGAAGCTATGAAGGAGGAGATCAAGTCAATCAACAAGAACCATACTTGGGAACTTGTTGATCTACCACAAGAAAAGAAGGCTATAGGCCTCAAGTGGGTGTTCAGGACCAAGTATCACACAAATGAAAGCATACAAAAGCACAAGGCAAGACTTGTAGCAAAAGGCTATGCTCAACTAGAGGGGGTAGATTTTGGTGAGACTTTCTCACCAGTGGCGAGATTTGAGACTGTAAGAGTCATCTTGGCTCTAGCAGCTCAATTGAAATTGCCTGTACATCAATTTGATGTAAAGTCAGCCTTCTTGAATGGAGATCTTCAGGAGGAACTGTTTATAGAGCAACCAGACGGCTTTGTCAAAGAAGGAAAAGAAGCAAAGGTGTACAAGCTCAACAAAGCATTGTATTGGTTGAAACAGGCTCCAAGGGCCTGGTATAGTAGGATTGACACCTTCTTTCTGAATGACGGGTTCAAAAGAAGTGATAATGAACCTACTCTCTATGTCAAGAAAGGAACGAAGAGAGATTTTCTGGTAGTATGTCTCCATGTTGATGATATTATCTATTTCAGTTCATCTAACAGTTTGCTACTTGAGTTCAAGGATGCAATGATGAAGGAGTTCGAGATGACTGATCTGGGATTACTCCAATACTTTTTGGGGTTAGAGATAAAGCAAAGTAAGGAAGGCATATTCTTATGTCAAAAGAAGTATGCGCAAGACCTGCTGAAGAGGTTCAAGATGAAAGATTGCACGACTGTAATCACACCAATGAATGTCAATGAAAAGCTGCAGAGGGAAGATGGTACAGTACCAGCAAACGAGGAGAAATACAGAAGTATGATAGGTGGACTGAACTATCTTACCCACACCAGACCCGATTTATCTTACAGTGTAGGGGTGGTATCAAGATATCTTCATAATCCAACAAAGCAGCACTATGGAGCAACAATGAGGATTATGAGATATGTTGCAGGAACCATAGGATTCGGACTATGGTATTCAAAAGCTGAAGAGTTCCAGCTACTTGGATACACTGACAGTGACTGGGCAGGCAGTCTAGATGACAGAAGAAGTACATCAGGGTCAGTGTTCGGGTTTGGCTCAGGAGTAGTCACTTGGAGCTCAAAGAAATAGGAGACAGTAGCACTGTCATCCTCTGAGGCAGAGTATGTGGCTGCTTGTGCTGCAGCAAAGCAAGCAATCTGGCTAAGGAAACTAGTAACAGATTTGAGGTTTGCTAAAGAGGAAGCTACAGAATTGTGGTGTGACAACAAGTCAGCCATAGCAATGGCGAAAAATCCAGTATTTCATGCCCGAACTAAGCATATAGAAGTCCAGTACCACTACATCAGGAAGCTGGTAAATGAAGAAAAAATCCAGTTGAAGTTCTGCGGTACCAATGACCAGAAGGCAGACATGTTTACTAAGGCTCTAACTCAAGCAAAGCACCAATTCTTCATGGAACAGATTGGTATGACAGTGTTTGAGTTAAGGGGTGGTGTTGAAATATAACTCAACACTTAGTCAATTTCAGTTGCTACAAAGTAGGAGGTAGTGTAGCATTCTTAGTTCAGTTTCTTTGCTGTTGTGAGTGCCCCATGTTTGTAGGCATGACTCGAATCATGGACTACATGGGAAGAGGATGTCAGTTAGTGACATTCCTATCTTTATTTAAGCAATGTATTTCAGTTTCTATTATCATTCAATCAAAACACAAGTTTTTCCCTTTCATTAAGTGCATTACACCTTCACAAAAAATACAACATTTAAGGATCAGGTCATATTCTGGTTGTTGTTTTCAACTTTTTTAGGGATATCGGCCACTCCTTGACTATAATAACATTCGAGTCAGTTTCGGGTTAAGCCGGATCAATTCGGGTTACGGGTCAAACTCGGGTCTTCAATTCGGGTATCGATCAGGTTTGCGTCAGTCTGTTTTGCCAGGTTTGAGTTTGAGTGAGTCTTCTAATAAGATTCATGTGAGTCTTGGCTCAAGAGTTATGTGAATCTTGTGTTACGATCAAACTATATATATATTCAAAGTTATACAAATGTTTAAGTTGAGTCTTTAAATTAAATATTCAAGTTGAGTCTTGACACGATAGTCTATACATTTCGTCCAATACATTATTCATATATGTACATTTTTTATTTTTCATTTTTTCGTTATAAGTTCGAAAATAAGTAAATCAACCAAAAACTTAAGTTGATGATTAAAGGTTAGCAAAATCGGATATCGTTTTGAAAACCATATCGGGCATCTTTTTTTTGTAAACTTCATTTTTAGAAATCTTATCCGATGCGATTTTTCTGTATATCCGGTATCTGATTTTCATTTTTCACTTTCAATTTTCCACTTCTGTTAAAAAAAACATCAAATCTAGAAAGTAATATCAACTTTCTTATTACTATTTTAAAATTATGGTGAAATAAAATCAATGAACAAAACTTACATAGGTTACTTTTAAGCAAATGTAATAAATTGGCTGGATGAACTATTATTCAAGCATCAATTTGATGCGGGTTAATGATTTTGTTCTTACTAAAATTAGATCCGTATTGGATACCAAATATCCAGTTAAGAATTTTGTCAATATGTATCGGATACGGTTTTTAAAAAAAAAACGTATCGAATATATGGATTCTTCGTATCGTATATATATCCAGAAATTCGTATGATTAAAAACCATATACGATATCACATATGTAAAATAAAAATGCATTGTATTTTTTTGCTTAGTCCTATTGATGGTCTGGTTGGAGGCCCGGAAATGTTTATACTCGTATACCCTAAGTCTCTACCAAGTGGGATAAAAAGTAAAACATGAGGCATAACAGCATAATGGATAAGGTTTCAGGTGAATCTGAATAAATTATGAGAAATATAATACGGAGTACATACTATTGATAGTTTGAAAAAAACTTATACATTACAGAGTATGTGATAGAATCTTAAGACTAAAGTGAATCTTGCCGATAATCTTATCCTTACACTATTTACTTTGACCATAGGTATTACAGTAATGATTAGGTTCGCTGTAGTGTTTCTTTGGATAACTCGTGTTACTTTTGAAGTTTGTCCCTTTACATCAAATATGTATTTTTTCATTGCGAATTTTTTGAAGTGATCATAACTTGTATATATATTTATACGTTCAAAAAGCGATGCATTTTTAAACGTTCGTCTTTACAAGAACTATGATTTGAAAAAAGAATGTTGTGTTTGAAGCTCGTGAATCGTGAATAATAAATATATATGGTCACTTAGTTTAATTATTAAAAAAAAAATACTTTGACATGAAGTCTGATCAATGAGTTTCTATTGTAATAACTTTATTTTAAAAATCGTAATTCTCTTAATGAAGAGCACTATGAAAAAAAAATTGTTATTTTCTAAACTAGTAAATATGGTTATGGTCACCTAAAAATTTCCGATGCGGAAAAATGGATATTGGTACGAGGTGAGGAATATGGCGTATATTATATATCGGTGACGGTGATTTTGTTTTTACGATGAAGGTGATGATGTACCTAGTATTGGCTACCAATTGCGCGATGAGCGATACGGCTTTCATAGTGCTTACTGGGTCAGAAGTGTTCCAGTGGATGAAATTATGTGACAAATTTACAAGATTTTGTGTCCAAATTGGGGGTGGCATTCTTTGTGGATTAGTTGCTACCCTTTTACTTGCTGTCATTTCTGCCATTTCTACCTTCAATTTATTCAGATGGTATTCTCCTAACTCTTTCTGCCTTAAACCCAAGCGAATTGGTATTATTGCTCCTGTTATTTAGATCAAATAAAGGTGTACCCAACCAATTACGTACTGTGTATTTCCTACCCCACGTAGATTACTCTCTAATAAATTTGTAGAGATACAAAACGTGTTATGTACTTTAATGTATTGTACTCTTATATTACCAAGTATTGTATACACTAAGAACAAGATGTAAAGATACCTTGGAGGTTGGAAATCTGTATTTTCTAAGTTATGGAGTGTGATAATGTACATAATTACATCATCACAAAGCATTTGTTTATTGTCATCATTACATATTTTGTCTAAACTTCTCATGTGAAGTAACTCGATGTCAAGATATTATGCAATAAAAATTACGAAGTCGATGTCACTAGTAATTCATAATACGAAAATACGTATGGATGACAAAGAGAAAGATTTAAAAAGCTGAACTGAAATCCAATTATTCGGAAGTTTTATCGACTTGTATACCCAAACAGGCTTAGTCGCTTAGTATGCCAGCAACCATGTAGGGTTTGGGATGTTAAAAAAAAGGAACTAGGTAACCGATTTTAAACAATATACTATTTTAAACAATTTACTATTTGGAATTCCTACATTGATTAAAATACTATTCCCATATAATCAAATAATGTAAGAAAAAAAACAAAACACTAAGGTTGCGTTTGGGTACTCGGAATTGATTTGAATATCAAGAATTCAATTCCTGTATTTGAATTTCTAGAATTCAAATCCAAATCCAAATCCAAAATGGTGTTTGGGTACCCTTGGATTTGGATTTGGATTTCGGGCGGGTGGAGTCGGATCAAGGTCACCAATTTTATTTTTCTTAAAATTTTTATTAGAAAAATGCAAATGTTCAATTACGGGAAAAAAATAAAGAAAAACAAATACTACGAGAAGATTATGCGAAAAAACAAAGAAACGACAAGTAACGGAATTGAAATGACTACCAGAATTTGAGAAAACCAAATTTAAACTAGGTTGGATTTGATCAAAATTTCAAATCCAAATCCCAAGGTTTCCAAACGCTAAAAATATTTCAAATCCGGAATTCAAATCCAAATCCAAGTTTCCAAACATACCATAAGGGAATTAAAAAAATAACTGTCTCTTCTAGTTTTCTATGGAGGGTTTCGTCTAACTAATCTTCGTTTCAATCCTACGTATCTAGGCTTCGTTGTGCAAGGACATTCTTGCACGTCTTACGGTACGCTGTTCATTTCGTTTCCTGTAGTTTTCTGTTTTCTGGTGTTTGCGTTATGATGCTAGGGGAAGGGGAAGGGGAAGGGTCGTCTTTGAGAAAGGGGAAGGGTGTACTGGGAGGGGATGATGATGATAATGGAGAGACCTTTCTTTGGGATGTGGTAACGGCAGAACCACATTCGGTTGACAGTGATAAAGTTCTGGTGGGGAAAATATGGCCGTCGAGAACCATTAATGTGAAAGCGGCTATTAATACCATGACAACATTATGGAATCCTAAAGGCACAATTTCAGGCAATATTATTAGTGAAAAAGATAAGATATTTGTTTTTCGATATTCGGATGTGAAGGACAAAGACAAGTTTCTCGAGGGCCAACCATGACACTTCGATAAGTTTGTCTGGTGTTTTAACGAACTTAGTGATCAGGGTAAGATTATCAACACCCCTCTTTATCAATTGCCAATCTGGGCGAGGGTGTATAATTATTTACCCATTAAGGGAAGGTCGAATGTTGAAAATCTAAAGAAGTTTGGTTCGCTACTGGGTATCTTTGTGGCCGTCGATATCGCTTCAATTCCAGAACTGGAACGCTCTGTTCGTATTCACATTTTACATGACGTGCGTAAACCTCTTAAGGCATTGGCGAAAATCAACGTTGGAGAGGAAGGTTTGTCGAGTTTTGATGTAAAATATGAGCGATTACCAACCATCTGTTATGGGTGTGGGGTTTTAGGACATGAGGAAAAAGATTGCGATGACGGGCCTTTTGAGGAAGGTGAACTGATGTATAGCGCACATCTAAAGGCTTCACCATGGAGAATTACTAAACCTCCAGAGCAAAAAACAATGATGCCACTTCTTGTTGATAGGCTCGACTTGGAGGTGCGACGTAAAGAAGAGGAGAATGTGACTTGTATGGTGAAGAAATTGAAGGCTTTTGCTATCGGGTATAGGGAAAAGAGGAACAGGAAGGTTGATAATCCTATTTCGGGTATCGATGTGGGCTTACCAGGGGCTATGACAAAGGAGGGTCGAGATTGGGGCACCTGGATGGGAATATGGGATTGTACTTTGGAGGATGGAGATTCGACTCGGGGTGTGCAGATAGATGCCTCGGTTCCACCTCATTCACCCGGTAAGAAGTGGAAGAGGGTGGTTCGTGTAAGGGGTCGGGGAGAGGACGTACAACTTACGCTGCCTAATCTTTTGGAGAAAAGAAGTCGGGAGACAGAGGCTGAGGTGTTTGAGCCCAGTACGAAGAGAAGTTTATTAGAGCCGGGGGCTTTATACCTGAGGCGGAGGCTGATCAAGGTCATCTATGCCCGAACCAATGAAACTTTTGAGCCTTAACTGCAGGGGACTGGGCAACCCCGCTGCGGTAGGCGGTCTCCGGAGTCTAATCCGGAGGGAGGCCCCGGCGTTCGTGTTCCTTTGTGAAACTAAACTATCATGTGAGATGATGAGGAAAATTCGAGGTCGATTAGAGGATTATGAGGGTGTGGAGGTTGATAGTGCAGGACGGTCTGGTGGTTTAACATTGATGTGGTGTCCGGAGGTTACAGTATTGTTTCGTAGTTCATATGTTCATTATATTGACGTAGATGTAGAGTTTGAGGATCAGTGGTGGAGATGTACGAACTTCTATGGTTGACCGGCTATTCAAGACAGACATCTTTCGTGGAGTCTGTTACCATTACTTGCTAGCGAATCAAATGGGCCGTGGCTTTGCTTGGGTGACTTCAATGAAATATTGTTTTCGACGGAGATGAAGGGAGGGGAGCGTTTGCAATGGCAAATGAATAATTTTCGTGATGTGGTGGACGAGTGTTGCCTACGGGACTTACCTTTTGATGGAATCGAGTTTACCTGTGACAACGGCCAATCCCGAGATGGGAATAGACAGAGTCGAATCGACCGAGCTATAGTAAATGAAGAATGGTTAGAGTTATATCCACTTGCTAGAGTTCTGCACCAAGACCGAGAATGGTCCGATCACGGACCATATGTGTCCTGCCTCGTGGGAGAGTGGATGAGGAATGTATAAGTTGGCAACCATTCCGGTTTGAACAAATATGGGTTGGCGAAGAAGGCTGTGAAGAAACTATCCGGGGGCGTGGGAAGCCTCGGGTGGGGTGCTGGAGTCGATAAAGCATTGTGCAGATAAATTGCAGAAATGGAAGCGTATTACGTTAGGCAAAGTAACGAAAAATCTAGAATAGAAACGAAGGCGCCTGACGAAGCTCAATGAAGGAGGGCGGAGTGAAAGAGAAGTGGCGGAGCGGAAGAATATTACTCGAGATATTGCCCATTTACTTCAACAGAAGGAGATTTTTTGGAGGCAACGATCTAGGGTTTTGTGGCTACGTGATGGGGATAAAAATACAAAAAATTTAATCAAAAAGCTAGTCAACGGAGAGCGAAAAATCATATTAATAATGTGATTAATGATCATGGATGTGTTTTAGATAAAACTGATAATATAGCGAATTGTACTGTATGCTATTTCTCTGATTTATTTCATTCAACAAATCCTTCGAATTTTGATGGGGTCTTAGATGGGATTGAGGGTAGAATTACTGTAGATATGAATGCTCATCTGCAGGCAAATTACACGGGTGAGGAAGTTTTAGTAGCCCTCAAACAGATGCACCCTTTGAAGTCCCCTGGGCCAGATGGGCTAAATACGCTTTTTTACCAAACTTATTGGCATATTGTCGGCCAATCGGTGGTTCAACTAGTGTTGGAGTTTCTGAATGGTGGTCGGATTCCTGAAGGATTGAATCAAACTAAAATCGTTTTAATCACAAAGAAGAAAGCCCCGGATAAAATGTCAGATTTCCGTCCCATTAGCCTATGTAATGTCTTATATAAGCTCATTTCGAAGGTTCTTGCAAATCGCCTTAAGAGTTTCCTTGGTGATATAGTTTCGGAAAATCAAAGTGTTTTTACTCCAGGTCGACTAATTACGGATAATGTGCTTATTGCTTTTGAATTATTTCATCATATGATGCAATCGAGAAGTGCGGGAGGACATTTGGCTCTTAAACTCGATATGTCCAAAGCGTATGACCGGATATAATGGAATTTTCCAACATGTACTTTACGACGGATGGGGATGAACCACAGTTGGGTGAGTCGGGTGATGGAATGCGTTCGGTCTGTCTCGTTTGAAGTGGGCGTAAATGGAAGAAGTTCCCGTATTTTTGTCCCAGAACGCGGTTTAAAACAGGGAGATCCTCTCTCTCCATATCTTTTTATTTTGTGCGCTGAAGTGTTATCTTGCTTGGTGCATCGGGCAATGGAGGCAGGTTCGATACAAGGTGTCCGTATAGCGCCGATGGCGCCAATGGTGTCACATCTTCTTTTTGCATATGATTGCATCATTTTCGCTAGATCAAACAAAAAGAGGCAATTGTTGTTCGTGATTTGCTATAAAAGTATTAGTCAGCATCGAGCCAATTGGTAAGTTTTTAAAAAACTACTACTCCCTCCGAGTTCCTATTATTGTCTCACTTTCGTTTTTGGGCTAAGTTTGATTTTTGTCCCACTTTCCTTTTTAAGCCATCAATGTGTGGTTCACTAGAGTGGAATATCATGATCGTTACCTGGGGCTACCCACATATGTAGGGCACTCCAAACGGGGAATTACTAAAATTGTTCGGGATAAATTGAGTCTAAAACTTAAGGGATGGAGAGGAAGTCTTTTAAGTAAAGCGGGGAAGGAGATATTGATAATGGTTATCTAGGTTGCACCGATACGGACACGGACACGGGACACGGGTACGTATCGGACACGTGACACGGCATTTGAAATTTTGTAGGATACGGACACGGCAGGAAAAAAATCAATACATATTTAAACAAAGAGAATTTGAAGATTTTTATACCTAAGATATATGTTTGGTTACTTACTCTATCCCAATTATCATAAAATAATAAAACAAAAATTAAAGTCGGATAAATTTGAAGTTAAAAATGAAATCTTAAAAATTCAAACAATTGTACCAATATAATATACTCCCTCCAGACATAATTTTTCGCCCCGTTAACTTTTGCACAGAAAATAAGGTTTGCATATTATATGGTAAAAGAAATTATGGCGGGCCTTAATATGTAGTAAAAAAATGAATATAAAATGATAAAGAAATGAATGATTGGACTTAAAGTGTAAAAATCAATGGCATATATTGTAAATAAAAGATAGAAATAAGGATAATTTGGTAATTTGGATATGATATAAAAGGAAAGTGGAGAAGTGGGGCAATAAAAAATAACCTACCAAATAAGGAAAGCGGGGCAATAAATTGTGTCCGGAGGGAGTAATTATTAGTTAGTTATTTAGTTTTAGAATAAGTGTTTATAGCATCAAGTAACCACCATAAACCTACAATATTGTCATTTATTAAATTCGGAACCCAATAAAACAACGTAAGGTATGTCCGAGGAGTCTCTAAATATTACGAACCGGGTCGGACACGTCTCCAAATATGACGAACCGTGTCCGATACGTGTCCAAATAAATTAAAAAAACCGGACACGGTTTTACAGGTGTCCGACACGTATTGTCGTGTGTCCGACGTGTGTCGGTGTCCGACACGTGTGTCTGACACGACACGTTGGTTTGGAGGAGTGTCCGTGCAACCTAGATGGTTATAGGCCAAGCTATCCCTTCCTACACTATGAGTGTCTTTATGCTTCTGCCTTGCTTCTGTGATGAATTACGCTCTATAATCTCTAGATTTTGGTAGGGATCTGATAACGGAAAACGAAAAATTTCGTGGGTGACCTGGGAACGTATGTGTAAACCGAAAGGTAAAGGTGGGCTTTGGTTCCGAGATCTTCATAAATTTAATATAGCATTGCTCGGGAAACAAGCTTGGAGGCTTCTGACGCATTATGACTGCCTACTTACCCGGGTGTTGAAAGGTAAATATTTCCCGAATACCGACTTCATGGGGGCTCTGTTGGGTAGCCAGTCGAGCTATACCTGGTGAGGTATATGGGAGGCGAGACAAGTTTTGAACCTTGGAGTCCGAAAGTGCATAGGGACTGGGACAGAAACACAAGTCTGGGTCGACCCTTGGATACCAGCCACACAAACGCGTAAAGTGATTTCTAATAGAGGTGAGGTAAGTGTTAATATGAAGGTTGCCGAGTTGTTAACGGATGATGGTCTTCGGTGGAATGAGGCATTGGTACGACATATTTTCTTACCTTTTGAGGCAGAACGTATTTTAGCTATTAGGCTAAGAAACAGAGTTGGGCAGGATGAGTGGTGCTGGGAGTATGAAAAAGACAGCGAATTTTTGGTTCGATCTGCTTATCGTCTTTTGGTGGATGCTAATGATATGGAAGTGTGTCAATCGGATGGTAGCCGTAGTGATTGGTTGCGGAATAAAATTTGGAGTGCACCGATTTTACCTCGTATAAAGGTTTTTATGTGGCAACTCTGTCATGATGCAATCGCTAGGAAGGCTAATATTGCAACTCGTACAGGTTTGAGGGATGTTATTTGCCCCCGTTGTCTGTGTACTACAGAGACGAGTCTACATATGGTACGAGACTGCGGTCGGGTCAGTGGGGTTTGGGAGGGTTTAGGAATCGATGTGGAAGAAGAAAATAGTTACGGTGGTGTGCGGGAATGGGTAGAAAGGATGGTGAAGGCGCTAGGTGATGCGTCAACTCCATCATTCTTTGCCTGTTGTTGGTTATTGTGGGTTGGCCGTAATAGGCTGCTATTTGATGATGATGAGTGGGTGGAAGAAAGGGTGATTAAAAGGGTTAGGGAGGTGATGATAGAAATGGCAGATGCGACAGCCATGTCACAAAAAACAGAGAGGAAAATCACGGGTGTAGGAGATACAGACGTGTGGGTCAGACCGAGGAAGGGCGTTTTGAAGATTAATGTCGATGCTAGCGTGAAGGAAGGTGTGGGTGTGGGTTGGGGAGTGGTGTGCAGAAATGATATTGGGATGGTGGAGTGGTGCGTGGTTATCCAACAAGAAGCGGAATTGAAAGTGGATATGGCTGAAGCATTGGCTATTCTACAAGGCGTGACGAAAGCAACTAGTCTTGGAGTGCGGGCCATTGAAGTGGAGGGTGATTCATTGTCTGTCATCAATGCTCTAAATGCTAAGCGGCAAGGACAGTGATATTTACTCAATTTATCGAGACATTCACTTTGTTTGCGCCTCTTTTTCTTCAGTTTCTTTTTGTCATGTTCGTAGACATCAAAATGTTGTGGCTCATTCTCTTGCTAACTTTGAGCCTAGAATAGTTGGTAGACGGTTCTGGGAAGATTCGGTCCCGACAGAAATGAACAATTTGAACTCCGCTGAGGCTGCATTAATATAATACCCGATTTGGGTTCTCAAAAAGAAAATGTAAGAATTTCACGCAATAGAAGGGAGTTTAGGTACTCTCTCCCCCACTAATATTTTCACACTTAATTATTATATTACTCACATTTGAAGAAAAGTAGGATTTTCTAAGTTAAAAAAAACAATACGCATAAATATTCGTCCTCCTACCCATTGCCGGTTCTTTCATGCTTTCCCTAACCCAACACTACCAAAAACACGGAGGAGCATGGCGCACTTTTCACAGCGGATAAAAACTCCGCCAGAAAAAAAATCGCAGCAGACAATCGGACAATTACACGATTGCGGCGGAATAACTGTTAAGATTTATCACAACAAAATTAAATGCGCCACCCTAATTTCATTGGGGTCAAAATGTCGCGGCGGACTTTCCACTGCAAAAAAAAACATAGAGGTTTGCGGTGGCTAATCCAACGCAAAAGGTGTCTCAGCGTCGGGTTATTTGGCGGCTAATTTGCCGCAGAGCAAAGTAATCTAAATGTTATTATATTTTGGTAAAACTAAATAACCTAGCTTAGCAGCGAATTTGTCGCTACGAACTGTATGTATGCGACACCTTTGTGGTGGATAGCCCGCCACAATACTTTGGCGTCAATGAGACTTCAGTGGCGCATCTATTTGGCGACAAAACACGACGGGTAGTCCGCCACAAACGCCTAAGGGCAGAATTAACGCCGAAACGTTTTATTATGTGGGGGATTTTCGCCCGCCGCGAGAATTCCGCAGTATTTCTCTGTGGTTTTAGTAGTTTTAAACCGCTAAGGAATCCGCATATATGCTTACTCTTCGCGGAGGATAGTCCATCGCAAGTTTTTTTTGGGTTTGACCATAGTTAACTAATACTCATAAAAATATGCAGCGGCTAATCTGCCGCAAATTCCCCCTTCCCCATTCCCCCCCATCCCTTATTCCCTTTCCTCTTTCTCTTAGTCTATCGTCGTAGCCTTCGTGTGCCACCTCCTAGCTTCGCCTCTCCCCTTCCAAAACTTTGATGTTATTGTTGTTATTTTTAATTCTATTGTTGTTTAATTGTTATTGGTGTTGGTATTGTTGTTGTTGTTGTTGTTGTTAAAATTGTTGTTTATTTGTTGTTATTGTTATTGCTATTGTTTATGTTTTTTTGGTAAAGGGTAAATAAATTTATTAATGGGTGACTAATATGTTTACAAATACAAAAGATCAAGTAGACTAAAATTACAAAGTTTATAGCCAATTTTGTTATATAGGTGTAAGTCTTCCCTTGGATGCTTGTTTGATCTTGAGCCTTAGCTCCTTTTGTATCTCCTGAAAAATCTTATCAGATGCATGTGAGTAGTACTGATTCCAACCTTGCTATTGTTTATGTTAGTTGTTATTGTTGTTGTTGTGTGGTAGTGGATTTGGTGTAGCAGCAGCATTGGTAGTATGTAGTAAGTATTACTCCCTCCTTCTTCTTGAATAATTTCATATTCCTCTTTAGGTCTTTTTTTGGGTTAGTCCCATTTCCCAATAAGGTAAAATTCTATTTTTTATTTTTACTATTTTACCCTATGCGATTTCTCATATTCCTCTTATCTTCACTCATTTAACTACCCACATTTTTTTCTTCAAAAGACATCAAATGCCCCTACCTTTTTCCATTTCCTTGATATTCGTGCCCAAACCCAATGAGGATTATTCAAGAAAAAGGAGGGAGTAGTAAATATTACTAGTATTATTAGTAGTAGTTGTGGTAAGTAATAGCAGCAGTAGTTGTAGTAAGTAGTCGAAGTAGTAGTAGTTGGAGTAAGTAGTAGTAGTAACAGGTAGTAGTTTGCTTCCTCCTTATAAAGTTCATTATAATAGATGCTTGATATTGCTTTATTCATTTGTACTCCCCACTTCTTCTTGAATAAGCCCCATATTCTTTTTTGGTATTTTTTTGGTTAGTCCCATTTTTATCTCATAACATGCATCATATCATAACTATCCTTTTACTTTTTCACCTTTTTCTTAAACTCTGTGTGAAACCCCAATGGGGCTAACTCAAGAAAATGGATGAAGTAATTCAGAAGATCTGGGGAACGCAGCAAATGCTTGCATAACCCAATTAACTAACTAGGTGTTCCCCTTTGAAGAAGAGCATCAAATCATCGACAAAATAATACAGCTGACTGAGTTTGATAACCTTGCACAGAGGAAGGAATATGTAGTCAGTCTTCTCCTGAATAACGAGCAGGATACAGCTTAAGTACTTCATACCGAAGGTAAAGTGAAGTGGGGAAAGAGGGCCGCCTTGACGAAGGCCTCTTTTTGCCTTAAAAAAAACCCAAAATGATCTCCATTAAGGGTTAATGTATTACTAGGTTATCAACGGCATTCCATGATTAGCTTCACAAATATCCTAGGGAAATTGAGAGCCTGCAGCATATCTTCCCCAAAAGTTCATTCAATCGTGTCATATGCTTTTTGCATGTCCACCTTCCTTATCACTTTAGGAGAACATGTTTTCTATGATATCTCGACCTTTGATAAATGCACTTTAACTTGGACTGATTATGGTAGGGAGAACCTGATTTAATCTCGCGCAAATGACCTTTGAAAGGCACTTATAAGTCACATTGCAACATGCAATGAGTTTGAATTGGCTTACGCTTTGAGGGTTTCATACCTTGGGTGTGAGAGTGAGAACTGTATTGATTATCTTGTTTCAAGATATCCCCTTCTTCATTAGCATTCTTAATCGCTGCACCAACAGTCAAGCCAGCGATAACCCAAGCATCTTTGAAAAATTGACTTGTGTATTCATCTAGCCCTGGGGCCTAGTTCCCTGGTGTAGCAGGAACAAAAACAAGAGCCAATTTAAAAAATGAAACAGTCCAAGAAATTGCTGCATTGCAGTCTGACCAACCCATTTGGAAGGGTCCTAACCACTTCACCAGATCAAACCAACAGCTGCCACTTGGGTTAACTGAAAGTGTGCAACCTTAGCTCTAATTAAGTCCAAGACATCCAAGGTTAATTCAAAATTACTTAGCTCAAATTCGGTTGCAAAAAGAAGATTTCATAAAGTCCACTTTCCTCTTTAAGTGTAGACAAACTGTGACAGACTTAAAGCATTTTTGCATTGTCCCAAGCTTTGCTGAAACTAATTGAACAAGAAGCCAAAGAAGACAATTAATGCCTCGAGCCATGGGTTCACAAAGAACCAAACTCCATCAGGCCTGATTAGGTGACCAAGACCTGGAGCTTCATCACTTTAATTTCAGCTTTTTCTTAATTTCTTTTGTCTATTTGCCAGTAGCAGTACCAACCCTTGGATGTAATTTTGTAAGATCAAACTATCAGTTTTTAAGAGGCCTATATAAGGATCCTCCAATACATTGTATTATTACTTAGATTATGAATGAATTAAAAAAAACTAAGTTTAACACTACAACAAAATAGTCCAAGGGCGACCTCACACGCACGACCATAATTGTCGGTCGCTCCTGTAGCGACCGAAAAAAAATATGGGCGACCGATATCAGTTGCTAAGCGAAGAGACCAAGTGGGTATTAGTTTGTAAAAAATAGTCATAACCTAGCGACCGATATCGGTTGCTAAAGAAAAGGCGGGCGACAGATATCTGTCGCTAACTTTTTTAAAGTAATACATACAGCGACTGATATCGGTTGCTAATACAAAAGGCGGGCAACCGATATCGGTCGCTAGGTGACGAGTAAAAAAATTTTTAAACACGCTTAGCGACCGACAGAAAAAAACGTGCGACCGTTGTCGGTCGCTAAGCCCACAATTTAAAAAAAAAAAATTAAACCGAGCCCCCATTCCCCTCCTCATTTCCCATTTACTCTTTCTCTCTCTAAAACTCTCTTCCTTCTCTCTACTACCGACGCCCTCCCTTCCTTCATTTGCTTGATTCTTTCTTCACTTTTCGTTGATTAAGGTATACTCCCTCCGGTCATTATTTATTGCCCCGCTCACTTTTGCACGTAAAATAAGGAAGAAATTTAAAATGGTAAAAAATGATGGTAGAGTAGTGAAAAATGAATATAAAATGGTAAAGAAATGAATGGTGGACCTTAAAGTTAAAATTCAATGGCATTTCTGGTAAATAAAGGTTAGAAAGAGGGATAATATGGTAAAAGTGTAAGATAGAAAAGGAAAGTGGAGAAGTGGGACAAAAAATAAAAACCTTCCAAATAAGGAAAGCGGGACGATAAATTGTGTCCGGAGGGAGTATTTTTTTGTCTATAATTAGTTTAAATAGTTTCTTAATTTTTGTATTTATTGATTTTAATGGATTTTATCCAAATTATTATCGTTGGATTTATCATGGTGAGACGTCTCCTGTTGAGGAATCGGAAGTTGAACAAAATGGGGGGGGGGGGTTGAGAGGAATGACAGTTGATGCAGTTGAGTGCAATGTGTTTAATGATGAGGGCATGTATACTAATGATGATGACCAAGAAAACCCACAAGAGCCAAACCCACGAGCAAAAACATTTTTCGATATGTTAGACGCTTCGGAAAAACTGTTATATGGAGGGTGTGATATGACATTGTTAGAATTTGTATCTATGATAGTGACCCTTAAATGTGAATATAATCTACCATTTGGGTGTATAGACAGTTTCGCAGCCTTGCCTGAGAAGGTCATCCCAAAAGACTACATCATGACCAAAGCATTCTACACTACCAAAAAAGTAGTAAAAGGTCTTCAACCTCCACATCAAAAGATTGATGTTTGTTCCGATGGATGCATGCACTTTTGTAAGAGCGATGCCCTACTTGAGAAATGTAAGAAATGTGGTAAGGGTAGATACAACAATGTTGATGGGAATATTGTTTTGAGGGGTAGAAAGGGAAAGAGTGTTGCGAGGGATAAGAAACCTATACCACTTAGTCGACTACTTACTTTCCCATCGCCCCTAGACTTCAAAAATTACGTGCAACCGAAACCATTGTCGAGCAAATGAGGTTTCATAAAGAAGAAACTCATGTAGAGGAAAAGATGTGTCAACCTAGTGATGGCGAGGAGTAGAAGCGTTTTGATATACCCTAATTTTGCTAAGAGACCCCGCAATGTGAAACTTGGGTTGTGTACTGATGGGTTTGCTCCTTTCGATCGGTCAGTTCGGTAAGTCGTACTCCTGCTGGCCTGTCATGGTCACACCATACAACTTACCCCCGTGGTTGTGTCTGAAACCACCATTCGTCTTTATTTCTCTTATTGTTCCCGGCCCAAAAACCGTTTGGATGTTTACTTACAACCAGTGATAGAGGAATTGAAACACTTGTGGGAAGTTGGGGTGGAGACATATGATGTGTCCTTGAAACAAAATTTTTAGCTTAGAGCATCGCTTTTGTGGACTATAAATGATTTCCCTGCATATGGTATGTTGAGCGGTTGGTCTACGGCGGCCAAAAAGTATGCCCTTGTTGCATGAATGAAAGCAAAGCGTTCTACCTAAGAATATCCTAGAAAAATTAGTTGGTTTGACTGTCATAGACAGTTTCTACCCGAGGGTCACCCGTAAAAAAAGAACAATAGAGCTTTCAAAAAGGGTGAGGTGGTGCTAGATGAGGCACCTATTCGTCTCCGGGGAGATGAGATACGGGAGGTGATTTTAGAGTTCCATCTACTATTGATGGCACCAATCAAGAGTTCAAGGATCTAAAGAAGTTAAAAAATGGTTGGTTTAAACGAAACATTTTCTTTGACATTCCATAATATAATGGAGTACTTTATTACTCCGACATAATTTGGATGTGATGCATATTGAGAAGAACTTCTTTGAGCAATTGATTCACACCGTCCTGGATGTAGATGGTAAGACATGTGACATTACAGGCTCTCGAAAAGATTTGAAGAAAATCTGTGACCATCCGAAATTGCATATCAAGCGGGACGGGTCCAAGCCGAGGGCCTTGTTTAGCCTTGATAAGGCTCAGAGAAAAGCCGTGTTAGAGTGGGTAGGGAAATTAAAGTTCCCTGACAGGCACGCCTCCGATTTAAGTCGGTGCGTACTATTGACATTAAGAATATGAAGTTGCAAGGTTTAAAGAGTCACGACTGCCACGTTTTCAAGAAGCGATTATTACCTGTGTCGTTGAAGCAACTTCTACCACAAGGGGTTTAGAATCCTTTTACAGAGATATCTCAGTTTTTTCGAGATTTGTGTTCGTCGACAGTTTCAATTGACGACATGACTCGTATGGAGGATCAAATTCCTCAAATATTGTGGACACTTGAGATGATCTTCCCACCCTCCTTCTTCAACTCAATAGAGCATCTACCGGTCCACTTGCCCTACGAAGCTAAAGTTGGAGGATCGGTCCAATATAGGTGGATGTATCCGTTTGAGAGGTGATTACTTTAAAATACTTATTCTTAATATTATAATTCATTATTAATATAATTGTTTGATTGTTATAAATTTCTCAACCATTTGAAGAAAAAAATTGGTAACAAGGCCAGGGTTGAGGGCTTTATATGTAATGTAACAACTCGGATTTTCCAGACTTTATAAATAAGTCTATAATAGGAAACAGCGGAAGACATGATACATATCCGAGTCATTACTATTCTCAACTAATTAGATTACTTTACAATAATTATGAAAGTACTTAAATATTACATTTAATTTATAACAATTTATAAAGAATAAAAATACATTTGTGACCCATCTTGAGCTATCTCCAACCTTGCCCGTCTGAGGAATGGTCGGTCTCCCTTAATCTGACGATTATAATATTTTAAAAGAATTTCATAGAAAAACAAATCGTCAGGTGGGTAAATTATCAAAATTTAATATGAATAAAATATTAAATCAAACATAGATCAAATAACAGTACATAAATGCACAACCGATAACACATAACTTTTAGAAATCGCAAGAAATGTTTTAAGTGCCGTATTATTTTTAGAAAAGTTTTATCACGATATACCGGCCAATTATTGTACAAGTTCCGAATAAGTTTCGTATTTGATACTTGTACAATAATAATATTTCGCCAATCACACCGATACCAGGGGGCTTACATTATTACCCCTGTTTACCGTGGTGACATAAACACGTTTAATGTAACACCCCTGATTTTATAAAATAAATTAAATTAAAGTTATATTCCTAGTTCTATTTTATTTACGATTTAACTCGTAATTCTTAAAATTATTATAAAATGAGTTTATCGTTTAATCGTTTCAAACTCATAAAATTCTATTTGACTCGGAAACTCTTCTTATTAAAACATATTTCTATTTCTGTTTCGATTCATATTATACATTTAATTTAATTCTTATCGAAAGTCTATTTCGACGATTTAAATTCTAAATTCTTTTTATTTATTTATATTTAAGCTCGAATTTTCTATTTTTCGGCTCGAGACTCATTTATTTTAAGTTTCGTCAAAACATTTATTACATTTCCTCGAGAAATAAATTTAATTCACTTTATCGAAAATTTATTACTTATCGGGAAATACTATTTGATCGTCTAATTATTTATTTCTATCAGCTTCATTTTCGTCTCGTGTACTTTATTTACTCACTTTATTTGACGGACTGATTATTTATTAATTTTATTAACTCGTTATAACCCGATTCGTGGGACAGTCAACTTATCGATCGAAATTTGATTAATCCGTACTTCTATTTGGCTGATTCACTTCCCTTAACCACCTTTTGTTTTCTCATTTGTTTAATGCTCATTACACCCCCCTTTCTTCACCTTCCACCGCTTCATTTTTTGTCTTCCTCTCATTCATCCCCTTTCCTCTTCTTTTTCTTTGTTTTTCAACACCCTCAAACACACTCCTTTTCCTGACTTTTTCATCGTCCATCACCCATCTTCTTCATCAATCTCCTTTTTTTCTCTTCTGATTCCTTTTGCTGCTACTGCATACGTTTTCTGCTGCTGCTGTTACGCTGCTGCCGTCGTTGTTTGTTCGTGGCTGCTGCTTCGTTTCCCTGATTCATCGGTTTGGTATTGATTCCATCTCGTTCTCTGTTTTTCTTCTCCTTCCTCTGCTCTTTTGGTCCGTGTTTATTGATCCTGGTACTGCTGTTGTCGGTTGTAGTTTGCTGCTGCGGTTTGTTGTTGTTTTCGTGTTCCTCTGCTGCTGTCGTTTTGCTTGTCATCGATGCTGCCATGGTTGCCTAATAGTTCTTATTCTTTTTCCTCTTCGTATGATGTTTCGGCTGCTGCTTATGTTGTGCGTACTACTGTGCTAATCGATTTCCTGCTGCTTTATACTGCTGATGGTCGTCGATTTCGATCCGTCCTCTGTTTTCTTCTTCTTCTTCTTCTTCTTCTGTTTTCCCGTCGTCGTTGCTGCCTTGCTGCCGCTGTTGTGTCTCTTTTACTGGTTTTGTCAATTTCGCTATTTTCCATGGTCTTCTCGATTCCTGCCATGTTTCTACTTGCTTTTCCGCTTCCTTCTCTTCTTAATCCGGTGCATAAGTTCTTAATTGGCTGTATTAGCTACTGTTTTCTTTGTTCGTATCGGTTTTCGAGCCATGTCCTTCGTTCCTCTATTTATTCATTTAAATTTCAATTTCTCATCTTGTGTCGTCCATGGTACAAGTAGATTACTTGTTCTTGCTCGGTCTGTTGCCTTCCTGTCCATCCTTGTCTTAGCTTCTTCTTCTATCTTCCTTGTTTCCATTTCGGTTTTGCTTTGGTTGCCGTATGGGCTGTCGTTTTGATGCCACTACTTCCTTTCTGTCCTTCGTTCTTCTTGTCGTTTCGTCACACACTCTCCCCTGCTACTGCTGTCTGTCGTCATCATTCTTTTTCTTTCTCCTCACTCTTTCTATTTGGTCTATGTGTTTGCCTGGTGGTGTTAGCCTTAACTGCTGCTGTACCAGCGGTCCTACAACTTGGAGCTTAAAGATGACATTTCTACTGATTTGAAGCTTGAGTTGATCAAGAAGGACGAGTACGAGTTCGTTTCAGAGGTCGACTTAAGGTAACTTTAGGACGTTACTCGATTTTATATCGTATGTTTGAGTAGTAGTATGTAGTAAATATTTTAATTTCGGTTTTCTAATTTTAGCTATATATATTTGCTAATTATATTCTTTTAAATCGTATTTATAAATATTTTACAAGTTTTCGATATCGTTTTACAAATCGTTACTAATTTAATTATTTACGATCGTTATAATATTTTGTTGGTTATCGTGACACTAGTAACTAAATAATATCGATTTCATATTTTCGTCATATTTCGTTAATTTCTAATTTTTTTTAACTCAAAATCGTATTTTCATATTATAATCGAGATTTGTATACTTGTTTAATAAATTAATTTTCGTTTTACGATTTATACTAATAAATGAGAAAATTGTCGATTTAGTTTTCTAAACACATTTTAGTCGAGACTATTTTCACTAATAATTTCCTATTTGTTTCCGATTGACTATTTTTATTAAAATTTGTATTATTTATAAATCAAAACTATTTCTTAAAAATAATTTGAAATCTTTGTAAAATTCATTTCATTTATAAAACCCATTGATTCAATTAATTTTGATATCGTTTTTCTTAAAACATCTCTTTTCTAAAATCTATAGTTTTAACTCGATTTCCTAAATATTTATATAATACTATATATTGACTTATTATATTTTCTTTATATTTTGAGTAACGAATTTAGAAATATATTAAAGTTACGATAACGACGATAATAATAAAATGTTAATTTCGTTAGAAATGCTGTTTTTATATATTTCACTAATTTCAATGATTTACGTATTTCTATAAGAATATTTCTATTTTAAGTAAGTTTCTAAAATTAGCAAGTTTCTATTTATAGAAAGTTTCCCCTTTTAATATAAAATGTTTATTCCTTTTATCCTCATATTATTTATATTGATTATATCTTTTGTATATATCGATAATGGCTTGTTTTGGAGTTTTGGAACAAGGACGAGTGTGAGGTTAGAGTAATATATTCTGGGGTTTACGTTTTTGCTATCAACTATAAGGCTGGTGTGTCTTTATGGGGCACATTGGTTGTTGAACCGAGCATATATGGTGTTCGGGAGTGTGTGTATATTTTCTTAAGCTCGTGCCTCGCAGTGTAAGACGCCGTCGGGTTGAACTGAGTATTTATGGTGCTCGGGAGGGGTGTACATATCATCTTAAACTAGGGCCACGCATTTATAAGTCGCCGTCCTATTATGGTTGAGTAGCCTAGTTAGAGATCGAAGTTTGATTCGTTTGAACTAAATTCTCGAAGCTAGTTTTAGTATTCTCCTAGTGAAAGTCTAACCGTCGACACTAATCCTATCCGTAACACCATTTTGAATATTTTTATTATTATCGATACAATTTGGTTTGCAGGTTGGCAAACATTTGAAGTTTTCTTCTGAAAACTTGTTCTGATTTTATTGTTCCAATATTTTAAGTTTTCTCCGAAAGCTTATTTTCATTATATCACTTAATATTTTCCATTTTAATTATTTTGATATAGTAATACTATTATTTTTCCATATGATATAATATGGCTGGGAGAACGTCCGAGTTACTCCCCACTGACGTGGCTGTTATGTTTATATCATGACAGGTATTTGCTGCTGGGTTTTGGGTGTGAGCTAGCGAGTAGCGTGGATCCTACTCTTCCTTCATTCGTGTTTATTTATGGATTTGTATAAACCCGTTTGGAGATTTTGCTTTTAGCCCTTTTGTAAAAAGAGGCCTTTGTATTGACTTACCATTTCTTTTAATAAGATATAGTTTGTTAGTGTGTTTTAATCCCACTCTACAGTGTTTCCGCCACTGTATTGCGTTAGATTTTTCTAGGGGATTACATTTAAAACAAAATTCGTCCTCTCATCTCCAGGGTCGAATGCCGGTACGTGGGGTTGTTACCCGCACCATGGACTACTCACCACCCGGCTGGTTATCCCCGCAGCCACGCTCCAATCGTCGACTCACGGAAACCCGGGTGCGATCCACCTAACACGTACGGGACTGATCAGGTCCCCACCTAAAGTATGGCCACACTCCCGCCTACTCTCGAGTCAATGTCAGCACAGCCAAAGACCCTTCGTACGTTACGGACGGTTTTATACGGTTAAGCTAAGCGCTATTCTTCCAAGTTACCTCGTACACAATAGAGACAACCTGCTTTTCCGCTCAATGAGATTTCGAATAAAGTCCTAAAAATGCCCAATAAAATATACAATCTTTTGAAATACATTTTGAAAACATTATGTGTTATCCAACTCGAATTCAATAAATTTTCTTTTTCTTGAAATTAGATACGGAGTAACAATAACCAGGTAGCACATAGTCAAATAAAAGGTCTCCTTCCAGGGTTCTCCCTATTTGTAGGTCGGGATTTGGCTCACGAACTTAGTTGATAAGTTAAATGATTAGTATGACCATATACATAATTTAACTAAGTTTTGGTTTTTAGTCCCCTGAGTAGTCAATAGTCAATTGATTGAGAATCGCCCCCAATTCAATTTTTTTTGTCAATTGGAACTTATAACTCTCAAAATATTATAACAAAAATATGAGAAATGATTTATAAAAGTAGTCTTAAAATCCATCTTTACAAATGTTTTAACAAAGTTGTCTTAAAATCCATCTTTACAAGTGTTTTAACAAATGGGTGAGACGACATGGAAGTTTTCATTTTTAAATTATTATTCTTTTTTTTATTTTTTTATTTTTTTTTGAAAAGAAACCAAATTTTGATGTTTTACTTTTAATTACTCAATTTTGATAAATCGTTCCACTTTTAAATCATAATTATCAGTTTTGATAAAATCCTTAAAAAGTAAATTTTGGAAGACGTACTTTTATTTTTAGACTTATTAAAACTCGATCAGATTGTGTCTCATCAATGAAATTTGTTTTCAAATGTGTCAAAATATATAATAAAACATTTATTTAAAGAGGTCCCTAAAACTCTTTAGGTGGATCTAGCGATATTATCGTGAGTCAGACCTAAACGATTGTCAGGGTCTAAATTTCTAACATACTCGTGAGAAAGTAAGTTAGGCCTTTAATTTAATATTACTCCATATACTATTTGGATATTGTTGGTCAAGTCTCGCAATTAACAATTAAATTGCATTGTTTATAAGGTCGAGAAAACCCAATTAAATAACTTCTAAGTTACATACAATAACAATGTTTAGTAATATCAACTTGAGAGTCAAGTAACACTTTTGAGACGATACTAGTAAAAATAGTCTTATGAGTCATTTTTACAAAATTTCTTAGGACACCAAAATAGTCTCTAGGTCCATTAACTAACGCCATCACCACATTCGGAGTACGTATACATAGTTTTGACTTATGAGACGACTTTTACTACACTTGTCTCAAATAATAACGATCGACTAGTTGTGATGATAACATCAAAATTTATTGTCTTAAGATTTTAATCCACTCCATTTAAGATAAAATCATACGGAACACTCGGTTCTATTTCCAAATTTGATTAAAGACTCTTAAGATAAGAATACCCCGGAAAGTGACCAACATGCTATAAATTTGACGTCTAGGTGACAAAATAATCCTTATAATATTAGTACTAATACATGCAAACAACTTAACACACAAGTTCTCCACATGCAAATTGATCTACATTCAAATAAACATGTAAAAATAAAATTTTTATCAGGAAATATATATAAATTTCAATTTTATAAAAAAAATCATCTGTGAGAAGATAGTAGATTTTTTAAAAAGTTTGGACGATTTACCCACCAAAATAATTATGATATTCGGGTTTATGATGATTCGGACTTCTGAGTAGTCTTAAAATGTATCACCGAACTCGGAATCTGTCTCGCCTTGCTTGTCCGCTTCTCGGTAGAAGTTGGTACCACACAAGAAAATAAAAGAAATTCTTCATTAATTACATCACTCCTAACACTACAATAGATTTGTTTTAAGAATGATTTTAGAATGAAATTGTTTATACTATATAGGCTAACAACGGACATGCATGTACTATAACAAAAGATAAGTTTGAAATGTGATAAAAAGAAATTGTTAAGAAATTAAATTGACCATTATTTATGAAATCATAACAAAAATTAGGAAATATAAATTTGTTTAATTTTAGATCTAGAAAGGATATTGAATGCATGCAAATTATTATTATTATTATTATTATTATTATTATTATTTAACTTGATAGAATATAGGAAACAGGGGCGGCTCAGAGGGGGTGCAGGGCGAGCATGTGAACTGGGCCTCCAATTTTGTTGGGCCTCATAATTCTCTTTCTGAATAGTTACTCTATATATAAAATTATGAGATAATATCTACATATGTGGCTTGTGATAGGGTGGTTTGAGTCTACTCTTTTGCTTGAAAGATCATGGGTTCAAATCTTGCTGGATGTAGTTTTATTTTTTAATATTACATCCATATAAGGGTCTCAACCCGAGACTCGAACTGGGCCTCCAACTCTATTAAGACGCCCCTGATAGGAAATATGATAAGTTAATTTCACAAGGAAGAAACAGTACCAGAATCAAATGATGAATATATGATCTTTATTTGTAGAGTAGAGCAATGAATTTGGAATCATCTTCCTTATTTTGGTGATGAAGGTCGAAGGAGGTTGTTGTTTGGTTGTTAATTATTCCTCATGATATTCAACGAGGAAGGTAAGGAAATTGGAGTGTGGTTCATCATTGAGTTAAGGAAGAAGTGTGAGGATGATGGGTAACATGACATTGACAGAATGAATGAATTCAATGGAATTAGGCATAGCCACATAGAGGTTAATGGGGAGGGCGTGGATTGCCATGGAGATGACACAAACGAGGAGTCTAAATTCTACATGTACTGACTCGGTTGATTTTTTTGTTATAATACTCGCTTTTAGGTTATAGATAAATGAAAGTGGTCGTAAATTTATGAAATCGGAAAAATTTGAAGTTCGAATGGAATCTTGGGCTTTAATAATAACGGTTGTGTAATTGTATAGGTTGTCTCGACTACTCAATTAATTAAGTCAGGTCCTGAGTTATTATTAATCACGTGTTCACGTAATATTGTAGACACCCACATTTTGACCGCCAGGTGTCTATAGCAGTTTCCGACAAACACCCGATGATGATCGGACGCAAACGTGCTTTAAATACTCAGAAACGGGCTCAAAATCATTGGCATTTGGCTTGGGCTCATTATGGAGTACATATCTCACAAAACCAACCTCAAAATCAGGCCCAGTGGGTCGTTTCGAGTCAAATAAGACTAGTTTGGGTCGATTCCGACACCAGGGGTAAAACCGTCTTTTTAGCGACCGAGTCAAAACCCGGTCAAAGATTTTCCCGAGACACGTGAGTCAGCCGTGACACCTCACACGACTGATTCATACTCCAATCCTACAAAAAATCAGCTTCACAAAATATTAAACAAATCCGTTTAAGGATGGAATTCGATCTCAAGTAGGAATCCTATCCGAAAACCGATTCAGACACCCGACTGAGTGCAAACACTCGGCCGAACAGCATATTCCAGCCGTGTTCCCTTTCTTCCTTGACAAGAAAGCGGAATTCTCATGCCTTACAACTTCTACATTTCCTATCCCAAGCGGTAGTTCAAACTCTCCTAGCCAAGGTCGGGAATATCCCTATAAATAGCCCCTTGCACAACTCAGAAAATATTCATGAAAAAACATCAATTAGCATCTACAACATCCATTATTCTCATACACTCATAACATCAAATATAGAAATCGACATCCGTACACACACATTCATACAAGCATAAAAACTAGGCACCGAGGAACCGATATCTCGTCCAAAACCCGAAGGAAATCCGGCCCTATACCCGACACCCTTCACGACCAAACCGAACCACCATAACTCACCGACATCTACTCGACGCTCTTGTGCCCAAGCCACGTCCCGACGAGCCCCGATCCGAGTAAATAGAAGCATGTAGGTTGAGGGTGTAACAAAACCCGATTTCTCTTCTTCTTCCCTTCTCCTCCTCGTCGTTCGTTTTTTTTATTACGGGTCATTCGTCGTTTTTTTATTTTATTTTCTAATATCGATAATATCAAAAACTATTTTCATATAACAACATTCTTAAAAATATGATATCGATTTCCTATAATCGAATATTGTATCAAAAAGAATTATATTAAGATCTCGACGATATTAAAAATCGTTACATCTTTTTTCGTTCAAACTTCTTTTTACAAAACCCTTTTTTATTCATTCAGAATACTCGATATCGATTTCATAATCGAATATCGGGTACGACGAATATCGAAAACATAAATCAAGTATAAATTAATTCATATTTTGTACGCGATTTATCAAAATTAGCAATTTCGAACAAAAAATAAAAACCGGACAGACCCGCACGCGAGTCGCGCCATGCCCAGGCGACTCGCGCACGGGCCTGAAATCCGAGACGTTTTTTTAGCTTTTTCGTTCGTTTTATTTTATTCTTCTACGAAACGATTTTAAAACTTATATCTTTTCTAAAACTATTCGAAATATTTGATATTAATTTCGTAGTTAATTATCGAATATAACGAACATCGAAAATATTAGATCGAGTACGAATTATGCGATATTCGTACGCGATTTAATAAAAGCATCGAATTTTCAAAAAACCGCTTTCGAAATCAGTCCCGAAAACAGACCGGGACGCGAGTCGCGCGCGTCCCGAACGAGCCGCGCGGCCGACTGAAAACGCGGCTCGTTCCTCGTTTTTTTTTTTATTATTATTTTTCGAACTTCGTTTTTTATACAAAACATCGTTTTAAACAATATTTTCCAGATTTCGATTAATATTTATTTTTTTCGATCTCGTATATTTGTTTGCTATATTATTATTTACAAATCGATACTAACTCGTTTGTTCATCTTTTGTAGCAAATTCATTATTTTCATCTTTTGTTTTATTATACTAAAACGAACTTCACATGCTAAATTCAACTTTGACGTTAAATTTTTCATGCATTAAACCGACTTAGCAACCCATCATTCAATTCTTCGCATGCTTAGGAAAACAATGTTTGCATATCATTTATCGTATTACTAACGCGCATATTAAAAAATCATTCGATATCCTAGTAGAGGCCGCTAATGTGCGGGCGGGGTTGGGTGTTCTTAGTGAACTTCCCAACACGTACCCTCACCCCTTACTCAGAACCGTGGTTTCCGGATGTCCGAAACCATTGGCAACGAGAGTCATTCAATATACGATTAACCGCCCAAGTCGGCATCTATGTCGATATGCAAAGGGACGAGCCCAATAAACTCTGACATCGGAAATGGGCCGTATTTTGTATACGGCCCACTACGACATAGAGTGGGCTCGAACGGTTCCGAATAACCATAAAATTCGGTGGCGACTCCGACTTCGATTTAAATTTCCATTTGACCATCTCATGGAGATTCATTCGCCTCCCCAAACCCGCGTGTGGCCGCGTCGGGGTGGACCTATGTCATGTCCACAATTTGGCGACTCCGCTGGGGATTAGCTGATACGTTACTGACCTTCAGCATCCTCAGGGTGAGACTCGAATAGAAATTGTTTGACTAGTACAATACGCGTTTTAGTTTTACGGTTCATGCATAACCCCATATTTTCCAAGGCCGGTACTGGTGACCGACGTCCCACTATACTATCGATGTAGTCCAAATTGGATATGTCGAAGGTGTCCATTAGCTGATTCGTATGGGTTTTACGGCATGTTCTAAGCTCAACTCGACTTAGGAAGTCCGCCCCGATTCTCGATAGGCTGTGTACACTGGTATAGACCCTTTCAGACTGACCGAGACTTAGAATTAGAGCATACATGGCGTCGTTATACTGTTTCCATGACTACGTGCTACCTGATTTACAAGTCTTTTTCAAAAAACCATCTTTTTCAAAATTACATCCCTTTTCAAAATATCCAATTTCAAAACCCGGGACATATACCGAATTTAGGATCCACGATTTACTCAAAATAGCCTATTTTCAGCCGGTATTACGCCCATTTCAAAACTCGAAAATATTTTCGAACTTTCAAAACCCTCCCCGGTCCGCCTTTCCGTTTTCTTTTTCGGAAAAAAGGGCCGGGCTCCTCTCCCCGATTTTACTCGGGCTTTCAAAAATCAATTTCAAAACCTTCCTCTTCTTAGGACTTCCCGTATTTAGCAGTGTCGGGTCGTGTCTTAAGTCGTCAGGTTTCTAGCGTCGAAACTCCGTCGATCTTATATCACGGATTTCCTCCCTATCCCAGTCCGCCTTATTATACTAAGGCAAGGCCCACCTACGTAGGACATACTCCTACGAAGGTTGGCCCGTCTACACGATCGAGTCCAAAGTCTGGGGAATATCTCACGTGAACCTCCTTTCGAACAGGGCCCAGCCCACACAGTTGGATCCTAAAGGAGGCCCACCTTTCACGAGTCGCCCGTCTAGGAGTCTCTTCTGAGTCAACCTTTTACAAGGCATAGCCCTATAACAAAAGGTTCGTGACCCTTACGTCTAAGGGTCACTCGTCCGACACTCGAGTCTTAACAAAGTCTTTGATCCCGCTTAGGGGCTACCTTCTAGCAGGGCGATCAATCACGGTTGCTCTAAAGGTCCTGTCTTACACGTGTTGTCTGATGTACCCCGCTTTTGAGTTACTTAGATGTCACACCATCTGAGTCCTATCAGAGTCTTCAGTCTCAACAAAGTCTTAACAGAGTCTTAACAAAGTCTTTGATCCCGCTTAGGGGCTACCTTCTAGCAGGGCGATCAATCACGGTTGCTCTAAAGGTCCTGTCTTACACGTGTTGTCTGACGTACCCCACTTTTGAGTTACTTAGATGTCACACCATCTGAGTCCTATCAGAGTCTTTAGTCTCACTCGGGGGCTGTCCTCCACCTGAGCAATCGACCGCGGTCACCTTACGTCCATCCTGCACCGGCGTCCTTACGATGCCTTCTTCGAGTCGTACCTATGCTACGAATACTCGAGTCACCTAGGTTTAGGTCGTCATGATTGGTCCGAGCACGCAGTGCGGTCAAACACGGTCGCCCCATTTTTTGGACTCACCCTCATGATCGAGTCCAAGTCTTGGTCGTTACCTTGTCCAGGTCAACGTTCGAGTATCCCGATCCAAGAATCCTAGTCATTCTAGTCACCTCGGGTCGCGTCTAGTTTGACTCCCTCTCTTGCATTTGCGCAAAACCGAGTTTAGGCGAGTCGTGGCACCTGTCGAAGACCTTACCAAAAACAAAACAACCAACCGAGCATCCGAGTCCGGATCTGATTCGAGTCCGAGTCTGAGTCCGAGTCTAGGATATCCTACATCCTAATTTCCAAATCAGAGTCAGAGTCATTTGTATTCTGTCCTCTTTTCAAAATTCAATAAAATCAGCTTTTCTATTGCTCATATATACTTTCCTTATGTGTTTCCGAGAACATGATGAACACCATCATACACTGTGAGCACATGCACGTGACTATTACAGGCACATCTATAATGACTGCAGGAAATCGAGACCCGTGTTTTCCTTTACCTGTTCCATGTCTGACATAGAAAGCCACAAAACTACCCTTAGCAGGAGCGGTATCGAATCCTATGACAAATCTAGGTAGTCTCCTAGTTTGGGTTCAAGACGGGAGGCAAACCCATTTCCCACAATAAACACCCATCCAATAAGACTACCAATCCCTACCTTAGGTGTTAGTCTGACCAACAGAAAAAACAAAAAAAAAGCTGGACAAAAAAAAAAATCAAAAGTCCAAGGAAAAAAAAGCAAAAGGCCAAAACAAAAAAGCAGGCCATCATAAAAAAAGAGGATCCACGACCAGAACGATCAACACAAATGAAGATCCCATGACCGGGGCTAAGAGGTCAACCAACAAAATATTCAAATGCCCATAACCGTGGTCAACGGTCCACTCAAGATCAATACTCATACCATTCAATAAGGGAGAAACAATCAAGCTGGTCAGCTAACACCACGTTTAGCCTTCCCACATTACAACCCTCAAGACCTTCCCGAGACCTAGGCTAAAGACAGCCCGGAATTTTGAGGATTCAAGCTCCATAGGATACCCCTAACCATTAGGGCCAGACATGGAAACTAGATCCCGCATCATCAAACATATCCCGATCAAAGTTTGAGCCATTTTACTCGACTTCCCCTTTACATAACAGAATTCACAATCACCATATGCAAACCCGAGATCAAAACTCGTCAAAGACCCGAGATCAAAACTCGTCAAAGACCCGAGATCAAAACTCGTCAAATCCCTTACCTAATCATACACAACCCCGAGAGCAAAACTCGTTAAAATCCCCGAGAGCAAAACTCATCAAATCCCCGAGAGCAGAACTCGTTAAAATCTCATCCCAATTCTTCTCATTCAAACCAGTTACCAACCCCAAACACGGGAATTTAACTTGCATCGGCATAGAACATGCCCAAATAGTGCACACCACCTCTGGGGGCTATCCCGGAGAACGCTCACAGTCACAGGATCAATATCCTAACCATTCTAGCCCTTTGATCAAGACATCATTGGGAATGCACCTAGCCTACACCATTGCTATGGCTAGTTACACACAAAGTCCTATTAGACTAGGCACCATAATATATCTTTCAATCCACTGAACTACGGCTTGGTTTGATTTCACCACACGTGAATACGTAGGCAGCCTTTCAACAAAGGCACAACCACCCACACTGACACAAATTCAAAAAGCACCATCATTCCGGTCACGACACCGTCATGTTCTCAACAGCTAGCTTTGTCGTCCTGGGGGCTTCTCTTAGGCAGAAAACCTCCATCCACTCACAAAATCCAACAAAAAATCTAGCCTCCTTTCTATAGTGTGTCCTAGTACTCGGCTCAGTCGAAGACAAGAATCTGTCAGGACTCGAGGCAATACCCACTTTGGAAATGTACCCAAAAATCAAAAATCCAGAAGAGCACTAGACTACGGCATTGCTACTGCTAATAGTCCTGTCATGCCAAAAGAGTCTCATTACAGACTATTGCAATC
This sequence comes from Agrostemma githago, assembly GCA_958450325.1. NCBI lineage: Eukaryota > Viridiplantae > Streptophyta > Magnoliopsida > Caryophyllales > Caryophyllaceae > Agrostemma > Agrostemma githago. Next base: position 21,489,114 of record OY288255.1, on the reverse strand, counting down.
CCCGTATAGCATATCTATCCCACTTCGATGTTCGACCATATATGTTGCCACTCGCCTAGGCTACGGAATAGCGCAACTTAAGAGTCTTGTTAGGTGGCCCACCCCCCTACCGAGTCACGGTCCAACCCCTCGAGAGTCCAGTCGTGTCTGTCAACTCGTCCGGTCACGCCCAGCGTCGAGTCTGTCGATAGGTCTCTCCCTTCAAATTCTCATTTTTTAAAATCTGCAAAACTTAGCCATTTGAGAAAACCCTTTTTGACAAGGTCAAATTTCGGTCTATTTAAATTGCAAATTTCTTTTCTACCCATTTCAGTTTTGAAAACCTATTTCCTAGCACGTGAGCTGCTTTCAGGACTTCGATTTCAAAACTAAGCAAAAATCATTTCAAAACTAAGCAAAAATCATTTTTTCTTCCCAGTGCGAGTCATATTTGTTTCACCTACATGTTGCATGCAAAATTTTATGTAACTTATACAGGTACAATTCAAGACCGCGCAATTCACATAACTCCCCAGCGGCATAGTCTTATACGACAAGTCCGATTCCCCACGGAGTTATCATCGTCAACTCAGGTACATTTCTAGTCTCTGGCCGGCGGGCCCTCCACGCAGGTCTAATGGACCTTAAAAGACCCGACCGGAAGTCTGCCAGGTCTTAATCTTTGGGCCTGGTAGCTACTCCGACTTTCGCCTTGTCCAAGCCTCAGTCAGAGTGGGGGCTCTTTAGACACCCACATTTTGACCGCCAGGTGTCTATAGCAGTTTCCGACAAACACCCGATGATGATCGGACGCAAACGTGCTTTAAATACTCAGAAACGGGCTCAAAATCATTGGCATTTGGTTTGGGCTCATTATGGAGTACATATCTCACAAAACCAATCTCAAAATCAGGCCCAATGGGTCGTTTCGAGTCAAATAAGACTAGTTTGGGTCGATTCCGACACCAGGGGTAAAATCGTCTTTTTAGCGACCGAGTCAAAACCCGGTCAAAGATTTTTCCGAGACACGTGAGTCAGCCGTGACACCTCACACGGCTGATTCATACTCCAATCCTACAAAAAATCAGCTTCACAAAATATTAAACAAATCCGTTTAAGGATGGAATTCGATCTCAAGTAGGAATCCTATCCGAAAACCGATTCAGACACCCGACTGAGTGCAAACACTCGGCCGAACAGCATATTCCAGCCGTGTTCCCTTTCTTCCTTGACAAGAAAGCGGAATTCTCATGCCTTACAACTTCTACATTTCCTATCCCAAGCGGTAGTTCAAACTCTCCTAGCCAAGGTCGGGAATATCCCTATAAATAGCCCCTTGCACAACTCAGAAAATATTCATGAAAAAACATCAATTAGCATCTACAACATCCATTATTCTCATACACTCATAACATCAAATATAGAAATCGACATCCGTACACACACATTCATACAAGCATAAAAACTAGGCACCGAGGAACCGATATCTCGTCCAAAACCCGAAGGAAATCCGGCCCTATACCCGACACCCTTCACGACCAAACCGAACCACCATAACTCACCGACATCTACTCGACGCTCTTGTGCCCAAGCCACGTCCCGACGAGCCCCGATCCGAGTAAACAGAAGCATGTAGGTTGAGGGTGTAACAAAACCCGATTTCTCTTCTTCTTCTTCCCTTCTCCTCCTCGTCGTTCGTTTTTTTTATTACGAGTCATTCGTCGTTTTTTTATTTTATTTTCTAATATCGATAATATCAAAAACTATTTTCATATAACAACATTCTTAAAAATATGATATCGATTTCCTATAATCGAATATTGTATCAAAAAGAATTATATTAAGATCTCGACGATATTAAAAACCGTTACATCTTTTTTTCGTTCAAACTTCTTTTTACAAAACCCTTTTTTATTCATTCAGAATACTCGATATCGATTTCATAATCGAATATCGGGTACGACGAATATCGAAAACATAAATCGAGTATAAATTAATTCATATTTTGTACGCGATTTATCAAAATTAGCAATTTCGAACAAAAAATAAAAACCGGACAGACCCGCACGCGAGTCGCGCCATGCCCAGGCGACTCGCGCACGGGCCTGAAATCCGAGACGTTTTTTTAGCTTTTTCGTTCGTTTTATTTTATTCTTCTACGAAACGATTTTAAAACTTATATCTTTTCTAAAACTATTCGAAATATTTGATATTAATTTCGTAGTTAATTATCGAATATAACGAACATCGAAAATATTAGATCGAGTACGAATTATGCGATATTCGTACGCGATTTAATAAAACCATCGAATTTTCAAAAAACCGCTTTCGAAATCAGTCCCGAAAACAGACCGGGACGCGAGTCGCGCGCGTCCCGGGCGAGCCGCGCGGCCGACTGAAAACGCGGCTCGTTCCTCGTTTTTTTTATTTATTATTTTTCGAACTTCGTTTTTTATACAAAACATCGTTTTAAACAATATTTTCCAGATTTCGATTAATATTTATTTTTTTCGATCTCGTATATTTGTTTGCTATATTATTATTTACAAATCGATACTAACTCGTTTGTTCATCTTTTGTAGCAAATTCATTATTTTCATCTTTTGTTTTATTATACTAAAACGAACTTCACATGCTAAATTCAACTTTGACGTTAAATTTTTCATGCATTAAACCGACTTAGCAACCCATTCAATTCTTCGCATGCTTAGGAAAACAATGTTTGCATATCATTCATCGTATTACTAACGCGCGTATTAAAAAAATCATTCGATATCCTAGTAGAGGCCGCTAATGTGCGGGCGGGGTTGGGTGTTCTTAGTGAACTTCCCAACACGTACCCTCACCCCTTACTCAGAACCGTGGTTTCCGGATGTCCGAAACCATTGGTAACGAGAGTCATTCAATATACGATTAACCGCCCAAGTCGGCATCTATATCGATATGCAAAGGGACGAGCCCAATAAACTCTGACATCGGAAATGGGCCGTATTTTGTATACGGCCCACTACGACATAGAGTGGGCTCGAACGGTTCCGAATAACCATAAAATTCGGTGGCGACTCCGACTTCGATTTAAATTTCCATTTGTCATCTCATGGAGATTCATTCGCCTCCCCAAACCCGCGTGTGGCCGCGTCGGGGTGGACCTATGTCATGTCCACAAATATTAATGCGAAAATATATTGTTATTTTAAAATATGGAAAATATGAAGTGTCGTAGAACGGGTTTGGGTTAAGGCGGGAATATAGACGGTGAAGGACGGAAACTAACGTAGTATTCAACCCGTACTACTCATGATAATTTAATAATTTATTTATTTTATTTTAAAAAGAAGTGTTTAAAAATTTAAGAGAAATAAAAATATGAAAATTTTGACCATCCAACGAAAGGGAGTCTAGTAGTTTCCAAAATCCAACAAAATATAACGTAAAAATAGGAAAAATTTATAAGAGATTTCTAAAAATACGGGGTGTTACATGTAATGCTTATCTAACGGAGGAGATCCCCAACTTCTGTTCTTTGTAATTCGATAAAGAAGTCAACACCAAATCCAAGAATTTTAACCTAGAAACACCTGAGATGATTGATCCCAACATACCAGACTTTTTTCAAAGTAAGGTAGATGAAGGATCTTAATCAATTGAGGGATGGAGGATTTTAGATGAAAAGGAATACAATCATGCTCACCTTTACTTGTTATCAAATTGTGAGGTTTTGGAGCCTTATGAGAAGCAGTTTCTAACAGAATTTCTCGCTGCTAATCCAAATGTAAATGTTAATGATGTTTGGAATAAACATGACGAACAGTTTCCCAATTGGCTTAAGAATCATGTAATTTCTTCGAATATCCAGAATGATTTGGTTAGGAGTTTAGCATTAGGTCCTTTGCAGAAGCTTAGAACTTGGAACCGGTATTCGGTTAATGGTTACAATTTACTTACATTTAACCATGGCGGCAGTAAGGCTAGATGTAATTTTAGTGTGACTCTTTCATCTCTTGATGGTGACGACTACTACGGTTTACTGGAGGACATCTTTGAGTTGTGCTATGCTGAAAGTGACCGTGGGTATAGAGCTGTGATATTTAAATGCGAATGGAAGTACAACTCAGTGCATGTCACGACAAGAAAAGAGGAGATTAGCAACCGATATTTACCGACCACTAAAAAATTGGTCGGTAATAAAGAATACCGATCGAAATCAGTCGGTATTTTAAACTTCAGTCAGTAAATTACCGACCGATGATAGTCAGTCGGCATTATGGTTATCAGTAGGTATTCGCGTTAGTTACCGACCGATTTAGCAATAATACCGACCGATTTATGTCGGTCGGTGAGGTTTTTGAATTAAATGCCCCAGCTTCCTTCATTCATTATTTGCTGTTACTTTAAAAAAAACAAAAATGAACGACCCAACCCTCCCTCCCCTTCGCGACGAAACGCGATCCAACCCCCCGCCCTCGCCTTCGCTGTCGCCACCGTTGCCGGACCTTCCCCTGCGCCGCCGCCGATCTAGCCCTCACCGGTTCTCCTCCCTTTTCCTGAAAATCCACAATTTCAAGCTAGGGTATGAATTTTAATTGAGTTTGTTGTTTAATTTTGTTTAGATTTGCTTTATTATTGTTGTATGTTTGATGAATTCAACTAGGTTAGTATAATTTAGATTCAATTTGTTTGTTAGATTAGGGTTAAATTGGATTTAGGGTTAAATCAATTTTTAGTTTAGGGTCAAATTATATTTAGGGTTAAATTAGATTTAGGGTCAAATTAGATGAAAATTTGTTTCAGTTAGGTGAAATTGGTATTAGGTTGGATTTATTGCTGATTGTTGATTAATTATTGAGGAAGGGTTTAGTTTTCTAATTGTTGAAGTTGGTAAATTGATTTAATTAGATGTTAGGTTAGCTTACTTTGTTGGTTAGGATTAAATTAGATGAAATAATAATAGTCATTTGAAGCTTAGTCATTTTTGTTTAGTATGAAACTATAGCATATATGAGTTATTAAGCTTAGTATGAATTTTTGAATTTTTTTATGAGTTATAAGCTTAGTATGAATAACTATTATGAGTTGGTTAGGGTTTAAAGTATGAATTAGTATTATTTAAGTATGAATTATTGTGGGTTTAAGTATGAAATTTGGCAAAGGAGATTGATGAATTAATATTATTTAAAGGGGGTGGGAGTGGGGGTGGTAGGAAGGAGGATGCAAAAGAGCTTAGTAAGCAAGGGAGTTTGTTGGGAATTAAGATGAATTTGGGTGTAAGAAGAAGAAGGTGGAGGAATAATACTAGTTCTAATATTCCCATTATTTTGTTGAATGGGAGGAGGAGGAGGAATATTGCAATTATTATTATTATAATACTAGTAATAAGCATTGCAAGCTTATTACTTCATCAATCATCAAGTTTAATGCACCAATTAAGTTAATTAATAAGCTACTACAATAGTTGTAGCTTAGTATAGTTGTAGCTTGGTTGGGATGTATGAGTTTTTTTCTCTCTTTAGCCTATTAGTTGTAGCTTAGTATAGTTTAGTGTTCTAGAATATTAGTGAAATATTCTAAGTTTAGTTCTACTTGGACCACTCCATTCAAAGTTTTTAGTCAAGAACCTCTTATTTGTCAAATATTTTTAGGCCAACTATATACAATTTGTTGTAATATGACTCAATCAAATTCAATAAAGAATACCAAGAATTTGAGGGTATATATTAAACTAAGGTTAGATGTGAAAACTTAATTAAATAATGAAGGGGTAAGAATGAGATGGGATCATGGGAGTTAAAATTGTCTAATTAGAGTAAACGTATCAACCCCCACTCTAATTATATTCGATTATCGTTTCTGAACTAACTAGATTAAACTCATGGTTATTTATGTGTTATTTACTCCATTTTTATATGTTATTTAAATAAGTTTTTGTTCCTTTTATAGAAAATCTAATAATGACGAATATCGAAAGAAAATGGATGTACGAAAGGGTAGACGATAGAAACAAAGTTAAGTATGAGTTTATACTTGGGGTGGATGATTTTATTCTATATGCTAAGGAACAAGAAGAATACAAGACACATCATATTCTTAGATGTCCATGTGTGAAGTGCCAAAATTTGAAGTACTTGAACGAGTTTACGGTGAAGGACCATCTCATTTGGAAAGGGTTTACGCCTGGTTACACTAATTGGGTGTGCGATGGAGAACCCTTTTGTTTTAAGTAATCCTACTACTTCAACAAACACTAATGCTTTCATCGATCAACCTTATCGAGAGATGGTAGTAGATGCATTTGGAGACATAATGTTCGGCCGTGTTGAGGATTCTCCCTTGGGTGAAGAAGAAAGCCCCCACCCTGATCTGAAAGAATTTTTTGAAATGTTAGAGGCCGCCGAGAAACCTCTGTATCGTAGATGTGAGTAGTCATTGCTAGAAGTAGCTTCTAGGATGATTAACCTTAAATGTGAGGACAACATACCGGAAAGAAGTTTAGATAAGTTTGCTGCTTTGATTGAGGATATCATTCCACGAGATAATGTGATTACTCGCTCATTTTATGACATTAAAAAATTGCTCATTTTATGCCCCATCATAGGATTCATTCATGTCAGGACGGATGTATGCTATTTTGGAAAGAAGACTCTATGCTTGATAAATGTAAAAAGTGTGGAAAAGATAGGTACAATAAGAAAACTTTTAGTGGGGCAAACATACCTTTCAAAGTCTTAACCTATCTCCCAGTAGCACCAAGGTTGCAACGCTTATACGCAACCGAGAACATTGCAAAAGAAATGAGATGACATATTGAAAATCCACGTGTACTAGGGACCATGGCCTATCCAAGTGACAGTGAGGCTTGGAAGCATCTAGATTATATGTTTCCGGAGTTTGCTACTGAGCCTCGTAATGTTAGATTTGGACTTTGCACAGATGGTTTTACACCATATGGTCAATTTGGTAAGTCTTATTCATGTTGGCCGGTGATTCTCACTCCTTATAATCTACCCTCTGGATTATGCATGAAAAAACAATTTATATATCTATCCTTGATCGTTCCTGGGCCAAAAAATCCTAAGAAAAACTTGGACATACACATACAACAAAATTTGAAAGAATTGTGGGACACGAGAGTGCTCACCTATGATGTGTCCAAGAAACAAAATTTCGGCTGAAAGCATGTATCCTATGGACCATCAACGATTTTTCGGCGCATGGGATGCTCTCTGGGTGGGCTACTGCTGGCAAACTTGCATGTCCATATTGTATGAAAGACACCAAGGCGTTTTGGTTCCACATGGAGGTAAAATGTGTTGGTTCGATTGTCACAGACAATTCTTACCCCTACATCATGCATTCCGTTACAACAAAACCGCCTTTAGGAAGGGTAAGTGCGAGAATGATGAACCATCTCCGACATTGTCAGGTTGTGAAATCTGGGAGACGATTTCGGACTACCCTACGATACTTGATGGTACTGATCGGGAACTCAAAGAACTTAAAAAGTTGAAAACAGGATGGTTCAAAAAGATCTTGTTATGGGAGCTGCCTTATTGGAAGCATTTGTTGATTCGACACAATTTGGATGTCATGCATATTGAAAAAAACTTCTTCGAGCATTTAATTCATACAGTACTGAATAATAAAAATAAAACAGCTGACACCCATAACACAAGGAAGGACTTGCCCAAATTATGTAGTAGAGGCCACCTACACATCAAGGACGGCCGCAAACCAAAAGCTCCCTACACTCTTGATAAATTGCAAAGAAAGTTACTATGTGAATGGATTTGCAATTTGAGGTTTCCAGATGGATACGCATCAGATTTAGGTCGATGTGTCGACCTACACAGTCTCACACTTCATGGTATGAAGAGCCACGATTGCCATGTGTTCATGGAACGGTTATTACCCGTTGCTTTGAAACACTTGTTGCCAACTAATGTGTGGAATGCAATTACCGAGATCAGCCAATTTTTTCGAGATTTGTGTGTGTCAAGCCTTACAACTCAGAATATAGATCGGCTGGAGAACGATATTGCGGAGATCCACTGCAAGTTTTAGAAAGTGTTTCCACCATCGTTCTTCAATTCAATGGAGCACTTACCTATACATTTGCCTTATGAAGCAAGGGTTGGTGGCCCAGTACAATATAGGTGGATGTACCCTTTTGAGAGGTAAAATTATGAAAATATTCAATTTATTATTGTGACCACGTACTCTCAATAATTTTTAAATCCCGTATTAATACTATATCAAAATGTAGGTTTCTTAATCATTTGAAAAAAAAAAGTGGGTAATAAAGCACGTGTGGAAGGTTCTATTTGCAATGCTTTCTTAACTGAAGAAATATCAAATTTTTGTTCTCTATACTTTGAAGAACACATAGATACCAAGGCTAAGGATTTGGATGTGGGCACAACAGATGAAAATGATTCATCTTTACCCGAGCTCTTTCGACAACACAAAGGCAGAACATTTGCTAAACCAAAACACAGATACTTGGACGAACAAGAGTTCGATCGTGCCCATCTTTATGCCTTATCAAATTGTGAACTACTAGAAGAATATGAATGGTACGTAAACAGTAACAAATTACTTATTTATTTTAAAAATAATAAATGTAGATGTCACAACTAAACTGGGAAATTACAGCTTATTTGAACAGTTCATTATGGAACAACATCCACGAGCTAAAATGGATGAAGTTTGGAGTACATATGAGAAGTTGTTTCCAAATTGGTTTAAAGGATATGTAAGTTTCAGTATTAATATATTAGAATGAAATAAACATTGAGCACGTCACACATGCACTAACACTACTACGCAATTAGGTATCTGAGATGAATGTCAAAGATGATGTGATTCAAGCCTTAGCATTTGGTCCTTCTAAAGAGGTAAACACTTGGCAAAGATATTCGATTAATGGGTTTAATTTCCACACACAGAAATATGGGAAAAACGGAGGTACCATGAATTACGCGGTTTGCGTAAGTAATGTTGAAGGAAACGATTATTACGACACTTTAGAGGAAATTATTGAGTTGAGGTATTGTGGGGAGAAGAGAATTTATAATGCAATCGTGTTCAAGTGTTAATGGATGGATAATTCCACAAACGGTAAAAGTGTTCATGGCCTTTATAAACTTGTAGAAGTTAATAGTAGGAGGAAATATGGTAAATATGATCATTTTGTACTTGCCCATCAACCTAGTTAAGTTTATTAAGCTCCATACCCAAACCCAAAGAAGGATAGAGATCATTGGTGGGCGATTTTTAAGGGTTGGGCAAAGTCACAATTTAATGCACCAGTGGATGTCACGGTATTTCAAGAAGATGTGACATGTAATCCATTATTATCTAGCCTTGTCAACAATGATGTCTTAGAAAGTTTTAGTGAAGGGGAGGACATCGAAGAGATGAATGAGACGGGTGATGACGTGGTTGTCGAAGATGATCACATTGAGGAGGAGGAGGAATTTGAAGATGAATTTGAGGATGAAGAGTTGGATGAATGTGAAGAAGAAGAAGAAGAAGAAGAGGAAGAAGAACAAGAAGATGATGACGATGATGATGATGACGACGATTGCCGACTTGTATTTTTTTAGTCAATGAAATAGTTCTCAATCAACACTCATGGATAATTCTATTTATTTGTATATGTTTGTTTGGTTTTAGGCAGGGTGATTTTATTTGTTGAATGTTTTCTTGGATTGCATTTGGTAAGTGTTATGTGCATATGTTTGTTTGTTTTGCCATTCAACAAATCATATCTGAAAGATGGTCGGACGTGGACGTGGACGCGGACAAGCAGGAGCAGGAGGAGCAACAACAACAACAACAACAACAACCACCTCGAGTGCCCATAATTAACATGGAACCCAAAGGGAGATGGTATTGCTTATTCTATCCTTATCGAAGTAGATGTAGTATATAATATATTTTTATACAAAAATATAATTTGTTCTTTTTTTGTTGCTTAAGGTTTGATTACTCCGACGTGGTAAGAAGAATAACAAAGTCAATGAAGGGTTTCTACCATGAACCTCATATGAACTACCGGGAGATGGTTCAGCAATTTTAGGGTATACTTTCACTTTATTTTATATGTGTAGTTTGATATATATATATATATATATATATATATATATATATATATATATATATATATATATATATATATATATATATATATATATATATATATATTTGTACGTTGCAAATTGGAGGACAACGAACACACTAGACCCCATAACCTTTTCATTTTACCGACCGAATAACGTCCTTACCGACCGCATACACATCGTTACCGACCGCCTTTTATTAACCACGACTATTGTCACAAGTCGATCGTTACGGATTACCGACCGCTGCTTTCGGTCGGCAAAAAGCACGTTTACCGACCGAATTACCGACCGCACGAAGCTTTTTCCCGACAAAAAAACTTCCAGGAGCTTCTGGTCTGGGTATGGTCGGCAAGGGTTACCGACCGAAAATATCAGTCGGTATACCTATTTACCAACCGACTATTCTATTTTCCGACCGGCGATTTCGGTCGATATTCGTAATTTACCGACCGATAGTCAATATTACCGACCGCCGCTTTCAGTCGAAGAATTGAACTTACCGACTGATACTCTTTTTTGCCGACTGCAATTCGGTCGGTGATTTAGCGACCGGAATTTTCGGTCGGTGAATTGTGTTTCCGACTATAGTTTTCGACTAAATTTTGTCGGTCGGAAACGTTTGGAATTCGGTCGGTAATTTCATTTACCGACTGATATTTAGTGTTACCGACCGATTTTGTCGGTTGCAAACTGTCGTCTTCCTTGTAGTGTGTTACAGGAGTAGATGAACGGTACAAACTAGTTGAAGTTAATCATACCAGAAAATACTCTAAGTATGATCCACTTATACTTTCACATCAAACGCCCGAAGTTTATTTTGATCCTTATCCAACCACAAAGAACGATAGAAATCAAAATCAGTGGTGGTTGGTGTTTAAAACTAAGCCAGGGAGGCAAATTGACACTAACCTCTTTCAAGAAGAGGTCATTTCTAGTGGTACAAGATTGTCTCCAATGGATGACACTCTTTTTGCAAGTGAGGATGATAATGAGGTGGTTATGGGGGAGGATTCAGAAGATGATGATGGTGGTGAGGACGATGGGGACGGTGCAATGGGTGTTGGGGATATGGTTGAGGAGGCGGAAGAGGGCTACGAGGAGGACGAAGATGGCTACGAGGAGGTGGATATAGGTGGTTCGAGTAGGCAGGAGGGAGAGGACAACGATAGCGACGATGATTACTAGATGGGTATAGTTTTAATTTATTTTATTTAAATATTTAAATCATTGTTAATTGTTTTGCTTAGTTGATTATGTTGTTAATTGTTTTGATTAGTTGATTGTATTATTGTTTATTTTTTTGATTTCTAACTTTCTATCATTGACAAAAGATATGACGTTTGGTCGTCAACTTAGGGCTGGTAGCGGGAGCACGAGGAGGCAGGGGCAGGAGCAGGAGCAAGACCAAGACCAAGAGCAGGTGCAGCAGTAGGACGAGAACGAGGAGGTTGCTGAACAACAACAACAACAAGAAGAAGGTCCACGCCACCTCATGTGATCAGGCGTAGGCTGGAGGACGGGCGCATAATTTTAAGTCTCAATAACACATGGTGAGACATCATATTAGCAACTTTATTATTGATTAAGGTTTTTAAATTTTTTGTTTCGAATGTTACATACATTTTTGTAAATGGTGTAACGCAGAGCTACAAGAGTAACATGACAAATTATTACACCAGTTAGACTCAGGTGCCTGCATGGCAGCAGGAATAGTGGTTCAACGCTTTTAAAGTATGCCGCTTTTTTGGTTTATTAGTTACATTACCTTATGTATTTATTGTTTATTGATTAATAAACTACTAACAACAAACGTTCTTGTAGCTTAAATTCAGGTGGGATCCGAGCCTCGAGGTGGCTGCACGGGAACGCTACATGTCAATCGCTAAGACACATTTCAAAGACAATATGTGGAAGATCGCGAAAGAGGGAAGAAGGCGGAGAAAGTGCTTCAACGTTTGATTACTCAATTAATGTCCGTACTTGAATAGAAAGTTAGTTTTTTGCTAAATGCATCTCTCTGTATGAATTGTAGGTGCCGCACTTGAGCAGTTCTATAAAGTCCAATCCGACCCACATTTCCTCAAGAGATCTGCCCAAGCAAAAAAAAGCAAGAGGCGGGGAAATCTTGAGAACGAAGTGGGGCCTACGCGTTACGGTGGGTCAAAATCGGACTACCAGAGAGCTTTGGATGTATGTATTTCAAACCTTTCGTTTTTTTGGATTCTTTATTTTATGTTTTCATTAAAATTATTAACAAGAAATCTATATTTACTCTTAACAGATTTGATGCGTGTATTTTTATACACTTATTATGCTTTTTATACGCGTATTTCCGGATTTATCAAGTAGTATAAGCTACCATTTCGCGCCGAATTGGCTACTTTGTGGTGTACCTTGTCTTTTTTGTAGGAACAGAAGCCACAAGAGCTGTAACGAATCAAAACTGAGCCAAAACGAAGCTAAAAAGAGCTGAATGCAGAAGTGGGTCAACAATAGTCGATGGACTATTAAAATAGTCGGCAGACCATGAGCATAGTCGACCAACTATCACATTTGTCGGCCGACTATTTGGTAAGCCACAGAAGTCAAGTGAGTCAATATTAGTCAACCGACTATTAAAATAGTAGACCGACTATTAAAATGGTCGATAATGCACGTATTTTATATACACTTTTTCTGCTTTTATTACGCGCATTCCCGTCGAGTAGTGTATGCTATCATTTTGCCCCGAATTGGCTACTTTGTGGTGTATTTTGTCTTTTTGCAGGAACGGAAGCCATCGCAGAAATAGGTTAAGTATAGTCACCCGACTATCAGAATAGTCGGCCGACGATGACAATAGTCGACAGACTACTTGGAAATCTGTAGAAGATCAAATGTGTCAATGTTTGTCGACCAATTATTTTCTGGGCCGAGGACAAATTTCGTGTTAAGGAAGCAGTTTCCTTAATTAGTTATAACTCTTCCTAATTGTATAAATAGGGAGTTTCAGCAACATTAGAAACTACTTCTCTCTTTAGACTTTTACTCCTAATCTCTCTTAGAATTACTTTTGCTTCTAGTTTAATTTCTCTCTCAAAAACTCGGTTTATGTATGATTGCGACACTCGATTCACCTTCATTCCTTTTGTTAATTTAATCTCATCTTTCTTCCTTCGATCTTGTTCGAGCTTAATCGTTCTTGATCTTTGTTTATGCTTACTTGTCACAATTTTATTATCGTTCATCATGTTTAATCTAGCAAAATCGTTTATTAGTATTGTTGTTCTTGATTTAATTATAAGTAGCTAATTTCCTTCGCTAGGATTTAGGGGATCTGCGAATTGAATGTGGTCGCTAAATAAGTTATAGATCTGTCAATGATATTGCGTCTGAATTGTCAATTGTAGCATATAATCGCGATTAGTCAGTCAATGCGCATAATTGATTAATTGAATTCGGTAAACTTGAACCTAAGATTGAAAGACTGGTAAAAGTTAGACCTGCTACAACACATTGATTTGTCCTAATAAGATCAGAAGCCTTCAGACGCATGCTAGGGTGAATAGCGGGCCGAAAGGTCCTTTTCACTACCCCTTAGACCAATATCTGCGACAGACCTGTGACCTAGACCGTTACCATATTAGATTCGTGGTGAAACGACAATCCTAGTTTCCTCTCCATATATCTATGTTACCTAGATAAACTTTAATACGAGTAGGAGTTATTGTCCCCCTGAGAAATCGGTCCCGACTTCCCTAACTATATTTTTTGTTCGACCGTAGTTGGTTATTTTTGATAGGTACACGACTAGCTTATCAAATTTTGGCACCGTTGCCGGGGAGACGGTTAATTTTACTTGTCGTTTTAGTTTATCTTTTGTCTCAGGGAACTTTCGTTCCTTGAGACGGTTCTCATATTTTCCTTCTTAGTTCTGTTTATGCCCAGGTCCAACAGGTCCGAGATTTATTCATTAGATCCCGAACCCGGGAAGACTTTACGAGGTAGAAGGAGTTTTTGGAGGGAAATTCGTTGAGCAGAAAATCTAATTCGCTTGACCCAGTTTTCACTAATCTAGAAGCTAAGTGGAATATTCGTCCCACGAAGAGGACGACTCTAGCACCAAATCAGACGCCGAGTCAGATATCTCAATTCCGATCATGCCGCCAAAGCTTTCCACTCACTCTGAGCCGGCTCAGGCTAATATCTCGAAAGGATGGAAGCTACCGACTCCTACCACCGGCTCTTTCGAGATTCGTCCCGCTTATATCAATTTAGTGGAGTGGAATACTTTCTCCGACAAGAAAGACGAAGACCTCGGACAACATATGGAAATATTCACTGATTATTGCTGTTCGATTTCAGTTACTCCCGGGGTAACACAGGAACAAGTAATGTAGTCCTTATTTCCATTTTCTCTTGCAGGTCCAGCCCGTAGATGGTATCAAGACCTAGATAAAGAAGCTGCCGGTATTAATGACTGGAACTCGTTGGCGCTTGCTTTTTACAAGCATTACTACTCTCCTCAGCGCACCGATCAGATACGGAGCCAAATAACCAGTTTCAAGCAAGGACCTTTGGAAGATCTAAACGAAACATGGAATAGATTTAAGGATCTAGTCCGTCATATTCCTCATTACGGATTCCAGCCATGGTTCTTATGTAATCAATTTAATAGCGGGTTATTCGATGGTAATCGAGCTATTCTTGATGGTGCAACTAATAGACGTTTCCAAAACAATGTTGATGATGACAAGGGTTAGAAATTGATCGAGGAGATGGCCACACATCGGGCCAAGTATGGAAATCCGAGGGGTAGTGTTCGGGTAGCCCCAGCTGAAACTAGTGAGATTATGGCTTAATTTGATCATCTTCATGCTCGTCTTGATAAAATTCAGAATCTGCCTGATAGAAACGAGTCGAATCAGCAAACTGTTCATGTTATGATCAAACAGGAGGCCATGTGTGAGCGATGTGGTACCGAAGGCCATAGCGCGGGGGAATGTATAACCGGGATGGAGCAAGTTTTAGCTTTCCAACATTACAAGCAAGGTAATCCCTATTCCAATTACTATAATGAGCGGACTATGGAACATTCGAACTTCAGTTGGACGAGTCAGGATGTATTAAACCCCATTCCTCAGCCGAAGCAACAACCGTATGTCCCGCCTCATCACGGACAACAACAACAAGGCTTCCAAAAGCCTCTAGCTCTTCCACCGCCGACTCAACCTCTTGCTATTCTTCCTCCACCACCTGTGACTTCGGCTTCGGTTCCTAGCGAATAACAAGAATTGAAGAGTATGATTCAATCTCTTATGATTCAGACGCAGAGAAGTGACCAATCTAAAGATGCATAGATAAAGATGTTGGAGACACAGGTGGTGCAGCTTGCCACAAATCAGTCTACTAGGCAACCGGGCACACTACCAGCGTAGCCGGAAAAACCGCATGACACGGCCAACGCGATTCAACTTCGTAGCGGCCTTACTTATGACGAGCCAAAGATGCCCAGTTACGATGATTCTGTTATTGTGGAGGATGTAATTGATAATGTATTGCTGAAAACTGCTGAAACTGTTATGAATGACGAATGGGTTAATAATAGTCGACCGACTATTCCGGATAGTCGACCGACTATCATTGATGCATTATCAGAAAATGCAGGGAAGGAGAAAAATAGTCGACCGACTATTGATAATGGTCGACCGACTATTCCAGTTAGTCCATCGACTATTCCAGAGACGAAATCCAGATCCGAGACAGTCGCTGCTGAAAAGACGTCTGCTTCTGAAGTGGAAAGAGGTGTTGAAGTACAAGGTAAAGCTGCTAAACAGGTCAAAATTCAAGTTCCTTTTCCTAGCCGGTTGAGGAATAAGAAGATCAAGAATCAGTTCAGTAAATTTATGGAGGTCGTTAAAAACCTCTAGGTAACCGTTCCCTTCACAGAATTAATTACCCAGGTACCCTCTTATGCAAAATTTATGAAACATATTTTGACCCGTAAGAGGAACTTTAATGAACATGAGACCATTGCTTTTACTGCTGAGTGTAGTGCTCTAATTCAAAGTAAGTATCCACCCAAACTAAAAGACCCGGGTTGTTTTTGCATACCATGCACCATAGGCACCCATGTGATCAATAAAGCTCTATGCGATTTGGGTGCAAGTGTTAGTGCCATGCCCTATTCAGTTTGCGAGAAACTGAATATGGGTCAGCTTAAAGTCACAAGTGTGACTCTTCAGATGGCTGACAGGTCAGTCAAATGTTCCCTACGAGTCTTAGAGAATGTCCCCGTTA
This sequence comes from Agrostemma githago, assembly GCA_958450325.1. Taxonomy (NCBI): domain Eukaryota; kingdom Viridiplantae; phylum Streptophyta; class Magnoliopsida; order Caryophyllales; family Caryophyllaceae; genus Agrostemma; species Agrostemma githago. The sequence goes on along the minus strand of OY288255.1, from coordinate 21,472,735 downwards.
GGATATGTAAATTCTTTATACCTGTCGATTTTATTGCTCTATATATGGCTGAGGATACCCAGATTCCTATAATTTTGGGTGGGCCGTTTCTACATACTTCAGGGGCCATTATAGATGTCAAGCACGGACGCTTGACTCTAGAGGTGGGGGACGATAAGGTGACCTTTAACTTGGCTAACATATTAGCTAAGCCTAGGGGTGTAAATGAGCCGAGACAGCTCGCGAGCAGCTCAAGATTGGCTCGGTCAAAGCTCGACTCGTATGAGCTCGGCTCGGGCTCGAGCTCGGCTTGGATCATTTACGAGTCGAGCCGAGCAAGATCTGGCTCGGCTCGAATAGCTCGCGAGCGGCTGGATATTACTTTATAGCTACACTTTTCTTTTCGCTACCTAAATCAAATATACCAATTAATCATAAAAAAAAGGAAGTAAATCCTGATTTAATCATATTATCTTAAATATTTTGGTGAATAATTGTTAGTCCATATATTATTTAGTCTTATTAATTATTAGTTTATTACCTTAGGGCTTATCCGCTAAGAATAGCCTAAGATCAACCAAATTAAGCGGCTTCCTTAATCACGTAAACCAAATTAACCCTAAAAAATTAAAATCCCTCAAAAGTCAAAATTCAAGACTACGAAGAGTCATACGAGTATACGACTCCTATTGAAATCCCGTCAAAACTGAAGCCTGAAGGGCGTGAATGCTTGATTCTTGAAGCGGTGAAGGGCTGAAGGCAGACCGCAGACGACTCCTATTCTCTTTTTTTCATTCCTCCATTGTTCTTCAGTCTCCATTAATTACTAGATTCACTAGAACCTACACATCAAGGTAAGAGTCTACGAGACTTACTAGTTAGTACTAAATTAAGAATGTTGATTTGTTGAATTTCTTAGTGGAACTTCAGATCCTCGTCAATTTGAGAGAGAATATGTTGATTATTTTCGAATTTTGATATGTTAACAAGCATTATAGTAATGTAATTTCGCAATTTTATCTGTTTCGCAACATAGTACTCTGTTTGTAGGTCCTTCGAGGAATTTCCGATTACTCTGTTCTGTCTACACTTTGAAAATACTCTGTGGCTCTGTGCGGGTTGTTGTCGGTGTAGTATTCTTGTTGTTGTTTGATGTTGTTGTGGACTTGTGGTGCTGCCATGTCGTCAGACTCGTCACTACTGCTGTTGCTCTTCGTTACTGCTGTTGCTGCTGATTATTTTGTATTCTTTGTTGTTCTTGTCGTATCATCGTGGATGTGGTGCGTCATTTGTGTTGATTTTGTCTCGTGTTGCTACTACGGTTTTTGCTGTGATCATCTTCGCTGCTGTGATGCTACTGCAGTTTTGCTGTTCTTCAGTTGTTCTTGTCGTATCATCTTTGCTGCTGTGACTATGTGAGCCTGTGATGTTACACGTATATGTTTAGTTTTTTACTGCTTTAATGCTGCTGTACTGTAATGTCACCAGTCGGATTCTCGGAATCTCGGATGCTATCTTATATTCTTAATTTTTTATATGGTAATATTTTATTATTGCTCAATTTTACTGATTTATGAGTTATGACAATGAATCACAGATTGTTTGCTTGGATACAACATATTAACCATGACGGGTGATTTTTTGTCATTTAAGTTAATTACATATGACTATACGAGTATTATTTAACCATGAATATATATTCTGCTCATATTTTTTTACAAGTATAATATTTGTCCTTTACAGAATCCTCGCAACCTAACTCTCCGGTCACTTCTCCTTCAAATAATAGAGTGGAGAAGTTTTTTGTGAATCCAAATGATGAGATGGAAGTTGAGGAAGAAATTGAGATACATGACATTGATGATCATGAACCCCATGCTGATTCAAATGTAGAGGTGATTACGGAGGAAAATCCTCCTCATCCTTTTAAACGAGGAAGAAACGCTGAAGTATGGAAGAATTTTGCTGATCTTGAAATGGTTAAGGGAGTATGGAGATCTAAGTGTAAGCATTGTAGTCAAGCTATATCTCACATAAAGTCCGTGTCAACAAGTCATTTTAATAGACACGCACAAAAATGTTTGAAAAAGGCAGAGCTTTCTAATGTTTGAAAAATGTTTGAAAAATCTGAACCTTTTACCATCCAACTCGAGTACGGGTGCATCGCAATATTCTTTCGTTAGTGCTTTACATGATGGTGAACATGACATGTCAATAATGAGGGAAGGAATTGCACACTGGCTACTTATGCACGAGCATCCGTTTTCAATCGTTGAGGAAGAGGGTTTCAATTTGATGTTAAAACGTGGAATGCCACAATATAAAAGTGTGTCACGTCAGACCATACGAAGCGACTGTTTTAAAGTGTATGAGAGTGAGAAGAAGCTGCAGACACTTCTGAAAGGTGTAAATAGAATTTCTTTGACCACAGATCTATGGAAATCGAAACCTCAAAATATTGAGTATATGGTTCTAACGGGCCACTTTGTTGATTGTGAGTGGAAGCTCCAGAAGCGGGTCTTGAGTTTTGTTCACTTGCCTCCCCCTGGAAAGGAAGAGATATAGCCAACTGCATATTCAAATGCCTAAAGGAGTGGGACATAGAGAGCAAAGTAAGTGGAACTTTGCCATGTTTTCATGTTTAAATAAATTTGAACAATGTTTTTTATGGTTTGAGTATTAAATTCTATTTTTTGTGTTTTAGGTATTCACTATCTCCATTGACAATGACAATGCCAATGCTAATGATACTTGCATTGAAGGACACTTTCTCACTGACTAAGAGGTTGGTCTGCGATGGTAAATTGTTTCATGTTCGTTGCTGTGCTCATATTCTGAATATCATGGTACAACATGGTCTTAAAAGTGTGAAACACATTATAAGTGACGTTCATGATAGTGTTGATTACATCAACCAGAGTGATCTAAGCCGTCAAACTTTTACTGACATTGTACAACAATTTAACATTCAAGATAGAAAATTGGTTTTAGAGTGCAAGACTCGCTGGAATTCTACCAATGAAATGTTAGCTTGTGCAATCAAGTTTAAAAAGGTATTTGTGAGACTAGCACAAGAAGACAAGAACTATACGCATTCTCCTAGTGATGAAGATTGGGATAAAATCGAAAAGTTACTTGTGATATTAGAAGTTTTCGGTGATACAACTGAGATTATATCTAGATATGAATACCCGACTTCTAACTTATTTCTTGCCGAGGTCTACAGAATTAAAGTGTTGTTGGATGAGTAGTCTAAGTCTTCCGATGACTTTGTTAAGATGTTGGTTAAGAAGATGGAAGAAAGGTTTGATAAGTATTGGGGTGAATGCAACTTGCTTATGGCGGTTGGAGCTATTTTATATCCTCGGTTGAAAATGAAGGTGGTAGAGATTACTTTTCCAAAGATATTCCCATCGGAAGTAGTTAATGAAAATGTCCGTAAAGTCAAAGATGTATTGCACGAGTTATATGACGAATATGTCAGCATTTATGTTGATAATCTGGGACAAAGCAATGAAGGTAGAGGAAGTACTTCTCATAATGAAACTAACACTCCAGGATTGTCCGCCCTTCTAAGGGCAGTGAGAAGTACAGATACAGTTGAGTGTAGGAAATCTGAAGTTGATGAATATCTTGATTAAGGATGTTATGTTCCTCTAGAGGATGAGTGCTTTGATGTCTTGCAATGGTGGAAAGATAAGTCAATGAAGTTTCGTATTTTGTCCAAGTTAGCATCTGACATCTTAGCCGTTCCCATTACCACTGTTGCCTCTGAAGCCACATTTAGTGCTGGTAGTAGAGTTATTGATCCTTATCGTGCTTCATTAAGCCCGGATACAGTTCAAATGTTGTTATGCACAAGCGATTGGTGTCGATCATTCCATGGATTGAAACAGAAGAATAAGGTAATGTTACAAAATACATTTTCATTACTTATTTAAGTTTTATTCAACTTCTACTCATCTATTAAATATTCTTTATATTTTTTTAGAACAAAAGCGATGATCAACCGAAAGAAATTTGCCTTCAACTTCCATAAAGAAAATGACGGTATTTTATTTAAACTTTTTATACTAGCAATTTAAGTTGTATACTACTATACTCAACTTGTTCCGTTCTTAATGGTTTTTTTTGTTGTGTAATGATTTTATTTAAATGATTTTTATGTAATGTACAAAGTATATGTCTTTGTTGTAGGTACTCCAAATAATCTCGTGACATATACCATTCAGAAGATAAGGCGAGGAGATTGAAGAAGCGAAATATTCATCCTATTATTTTGTCTTCCGTAGTTAATTTAGTTTCGGAATGTTTGGTACTTTGGTATATCATGTACGCCTCTTATTAAGGCGATTTTTGCAATATTCAAGATATCGATTTTATCTTCCATCATTACAATAGTAGTTTTATTTCTCTTTTCCTTGTAAGTCAATAATGTCTTCATTTAATTTCCGTTTCATTAGTCAAAAACTCAAATAAGTTAAGCACTTAAGCTGAGCCCAACTCGAGCCCGCGAGTTGAGCTCAAATCGAGCCCGCGAGTCGAGCTCAACTCGAGCCCGCGAGTCGAGCCTTATCCCGAGCCATGAATCGAGCTCGAGCCAAAGATTCGTTATCGAGCTCGAGCTCGAGCCATTGTATCTGAGGCTCGACGAGCTCGAGCTCGAGCTGAGACTCTCAATTTTCTTTTCGAGCTCGAGCCGAGTGATAAGCTAGTCGTATACCTATCAAAGATAACCAACTTAGGTCTAACTAAAAATATAGCTAGGGAAGTCAGGATCGTATCCACAAGGAGACCAATAAAATCTACTCGCAATTAAAGTCTATCTAAGTAACCAAATCGGGGTTTTTTTGTTGTTGTTTTAAACTAATCTAAAAGTAATGAAGGAAGAAAGGTAAAAAGATTAATAACTAAAATAAATAAGATGAATAAGAATTAATAGATATAGAGAGAAAACTAGGATCATCGGTTCACCATGAATTTCCTACAATCACAGTCTAGGTCACAAATCTATCACATATATTGGTCTAAGGGGTAGTGAAAAGGTTCTTCCGGTCCGCTATTCACCCTAGAATGCTTCTAACGGCTTCCGATCTTATTAGGGCAAACTAATGTGTTGTAGCAGCTCTAACTCTTACCAGGCTTCCGATCTTAGGTTTGAGTTCACCAATTCAATTAATCAATTACGTAGACTTAATCAATTAATCTCAATTAAATGCTACAATTAACAACATAGACGCAATATCGTAGGCAGATCTATAAACTAATTAGCAATCGTATTCAATTCATGGATCCCCTAAATCCTAGCAAGGGAAATTAGCTACTCATGGAAGAATTTATGATAACAATAATAAAGATGATAAATAAATTAAGCATAGCGAATAATTGATCTAAAGAGAAATTAAGAATAAAAGAATTAATAAGATTAAGAGAGAAAGAATTAAGAACAAAGAGAATAAGAAAGAGCAAAGAAAGAATTAGATTACCGAGTTTAAAGGAAGAGTAGAAAAGAATTCATAAATCTAGATCTAAAAGTTGAGGGTAGAGAGAAATCTAAAGGGAGTAGTCTAAAGAGAATTAAATCATAAAAGAAGAGGTAGAAGAGGTTCTTGGATTCTAATCTAATAGTTTCTTAAATACTACTCCGTAAGTTAAAACAAAAGCCCAAAAGTCTTATTAAGACTAAACATTAAATTAGGAAAGGCTCGGTCTTCGTCCAGTCTCGAGAATAGTCGGTCGACTATTCTGAATAGTCGGTCGACTATTCTGAATAGTCGTTCGACTATCTGGACCCGTTCTCAGCACTGCGCGCTCAACTTCAAACGCTTGCCATTTATTCGTTACTTCTTCAAATCGGGCGTGTAATATACCGTTGGAAAGCTAAGAGAAAGATATTTCCAACGCAACTGGAATCAGCTCAATTGAAGTTGTAGAACTCAAGATATTCACGTTTTAATTTGACCTGTTTGAAAACGATCATTCTCTTTTCTTATTTCGCATTAGATTTCATCTTTAAGCACGATTTTTGCCTTGTTTATGCGTCCACGGGTTCAAACCTGGATAAGATGCAACATGACCACAAAGTATCAAATTCGGGGAAAAATAGTAGCTTTCACTACTCGATAAGCACGGGAATGCGCGTATAAAAGGCATAAAAAGTGTATATAAAATACACGCATCAAATCTCCCCAAACCAAACCCTTGCTTGTCCTCAAGCAAGCACAAAACAAAAAAAATATCCTACTGGAATGGTATACAACTCATAGCGGAATATGCTCCAAAGTTACTCACACCAATGCGCAACGATTGAAGTCAATGTAAACAATCACATACAACAAGCTTGATCAATGACAACAATACTGAACCTTCAACCTTGCAAGACTCGTCTATGTCGGACTCTCGCGGATCGCTCATCACACAAAACGGGTGATATTGTGAGTTTATGTAAAAACGGAAAGACAAAGCACCCACCTAAACTGCGACCTAAAAAAACATGCATGCAGTCTAACATGAAATTAATCTCTACTAACCGTACACACGCATTCTTATCGGGTAAAGACAAGTGCCAAGGACTTATATATAGTATAAAGTGAGGTTAGTCGGGTAAGAATGGGCAAAATGATATGGATATGAGGAGGTAAAAGCCAAGCTAGTATTCCTTACACCCATCAATAATAAACATCCCGTTCTCACCAAACTCCAGTCGAAGAAATTAGGCATAGCAACAAGCGCCTTATAAAAACCGCTTCTCACCAATAATACTATGAAATTAGAGAGATCAATTCTTTTCTCATAGCAAAAACACATTCTTCTTCTAGTTTCACTTCATTTTTTTTCTTCTTCTTACTTCATTTTTTTTCTTTTCATACAATTTTTTCATTGATTTTTTTTGTTTTCATTTTTTTCAATTCCCCTTTTTTTTTTCAATCATCATGGTACCAAAATCAACCTGAAAAAAAAAGCAGTTCCGTCCAACCAATCTACTAGCTTGACTAGGGTAGGCAATATATGGTATGTAGTTGAAAAACGGGTCAAACAGGTCAATTTGGCCATGTGAGGCTCATGAGAATTAATTAAAAGAAAGGATTTGCCTTTTTCGCACATGTCAAAACCACGAGTCAAAAACGTACAGGTACCTAAGAGACGAATGTCATGCTTATGCAGTTTGATATTACATGCCTCATAAGGAGTACTACTCTCAACCTAAAGGAAACTGATCATGAATGTCATCAGTTTAAGGCTCTAATTCCTTACAAATCTGAGTAGTTTACCAACAATGAGTCAAGTTTATTCGTTCAGTACCGTTAATCAAAGATGCAAGAATGTCATATGTAATTATATACAAAAATTCTAACGGCGCACTAGCATAAGCAACTAAATGAAGACATATAAGCATTATCATCATCGCTACATAGCATTCCGACTCGACTAAATGCAAAAACATATTTTTGATATTTTTGATTTTTTTATGAATGCGGAAATGCAAGAAATATGCAGATGGATGAAAACAACTGATGCATATCCTCCCCAAACCAAATCACACAATGCCCTCATTGTGTACAATAATAAACAATAAGAGGCACAAAAAAAAATAAACGGGGAAAGATATGAAAGACGATGAAAGTGCAAAAATAATTGAAATAAAGAAAAATGAAACTACTTACAAAATACATATAAAGGAGACATCCTCAAACCTAATCGAAGCATCCTCTTCATAATCGAAATTGTTGATGTCTCCGTCGCAAAATGGTACCTACACCAAAAAAAACAAAACAAAAAAAATACAAGAGAAGCAAAGAAAATATATAGAACACATCCTAGTAACTTACGTGAATCGCCTAAAAAATAGGTCAATGATCGCATTAGCTTGTCAAACAAGCTAGACCAATCAGCAGCAAAGTGGTATAAGGAATCAACATTAACAAGCATGACCAATAATAAGTATGATAAATAAGAAGAGTAGTGAGCAGTTTATGAGAAAAGACATAAATACCAAATATCTCAAAATTATCCCAAGTCTTATCATTTAACTCAAATTGCACAAGAGGAGAGTCAAATAACTCAAAACTACTCAAAGCATCAAACTTATATTTTTCACCTTCTTCGAAAAAGTTGTTATGATCGTCATCTTCAATGTTCTTAAGCAAACAACCATCAAACGAGAGACCAAGAGCCAAAACAATCTCTTCTAAAAGAGTCTCACAATCCTCTTCCATAATCATAGGTTCAAGCAAAGGTGTAAAGGAATCTAGATCAAAATAATCAATGGATGAAGGAGATTCATCTTCAAAATAAGGGGAAAACTCAAATTTCTCTAAAATAGGTTTCTCAAAGAAACCAAATTCGCAATCCCAAGTATCCTCAATAATGAAACTCTCTTCACTCAAAGTATCCTTCAAAAGTGTACTCTTTTCCCAACTCTCGTCCATTTGATCTTTTCTCTCACGATCACGGGCTTTTCCTTTGTTCAACTCTCTTTCCAAAACCTCAAAGTTGATATCAAATGACACACTCTCAAATTCACATGAACCAAAATCCTCAATGTTATCCTCACAATAAATATCATTCAAAGCATCAATACACACATTTTCCTCAAATATAACACTTTCCATCTCACAATCGTTGTTTGTCACAACAACATTCACAAAATGAGAAGTGGGTTTAACTAAAAGGTGTGAAAATTGCTCTGTAGGAGGGTAAGGTGGTTCACAAGTATCCAAGGAATGCAAGTCATCTTCCTGCATCAAGTTAGAAATCATGGGGATTTAGGGAACGAGGTTAGATTGAACATTATACACATCATCATCATCTTCCTCAAATGAGCATATGTCCTGTCTAATAGATGCAACAGATTCAGTCATAACATAATCAGTGGAATGTGAGAAATTAACTTTAGTATCACAACTAGAATAACCTCAAAAGAAATCATTAATAAGAAACCATTGAAGTATAATCAATGATTTCTTTGGTTAAAGAAATCAATTATGCTAAATAGGTGGTTTCTTATCTAAGAACAAAGACACCATTTTTTAGACAAATAATTTTTTATCTCATGCAAGTTAATATCAAAGATACCATTTTTTAAAAAATGACTTGTTTATAATATAATCTTATGTCAAAGACATCATTTTTCAAATAAATGGTTTCTAACCATTTTTTTTTACTTTTCTTTTTCTTCTAATATCTTTCTATTTTTCGTACTGTAACACTTCATCACATCACACCCATTTTTAATTTCATTAAATTCATTTGTGCTTTTCGTTTCTCTCTTCACCACTCATTCGCAAAACCCAATTAAACCCTAGACTTGATATTTCATCCCTATTCCCCCAAATTTCTGCCATTTTTCCTAACAAAATTCGTCGCATCGTTTCACTGTAAGTTAGTTTATTGATTGATGTGCTCTTCAATTTGTTTTGATGGTCGATTATGTGTTTTTGATTGATTGATTTTAACTTGGCGATTCTGTAATCCGTTGCCTTTTTTCGAATTTCATCCAAAAAATTATTTGCATCGTTTCACTGTAAATTAGTGTACTGATTGTTGTGTTCTTCAATTTATTTTGATGGTCGATTATACGTTTTTCGAATTTTCCTAGAAAACTTTCATAACGTTATCAGTTAGTGTTTCTTTTGTTTATTGACTGAGATTCAGATTGACATTGATTGTTGAGTTCATCAGTTTGTTTTGAAGGTAGATTATATGTTTTTGATCGATCGATTGAATGAGTTAGGGTTGGTGAATACTCTGTGGTATGTAATTTAGTGATGCACGCACGTATATTTGAGATTTCACTTACGAGTATTATGTTTTCCGCAGTTGTTGATTAGACACAGGTTATTAGCTCTTCCTCTTTTGCTTCGAATATATTTCTATATTAGTGTTGATGCTCGATACTGGAATACTTTTGTATTAGAATCAATTAGTGTTGATGCTCGATACTTGTTCACGTAATCGCGTTTCTTTAAGTGCCGACATTTGCATTTTTGAGGTAGGGATTTGAATTCAAATTTTGTGAAAGTGATGAAGCTACATCATCCAGATGAAAGTAGGTTACACTTAATCTGAATTACTGCTAACTGTGCTTACTGAAACGACTTGCTTCCTAATACAATAGTCTACTTATCGGGCGACTGGCTGATGTGATTGTTACTTTTCACAGGCTGATTCGATAGAAACTCATTCTGAGAAGGGTAGATCAAAGGATGTTAAACTCTTGTCCACAAGTTATGTTGTCTTAGAAACATATGGAGTGTGTTATCTTCAAAGAACTCGTCCGAGGTAACTATGAACCAGCTTTTGTATAGTTCGTTTGTTATCATATCTACTTTTATCGAGTTTTACACGACCTATTAATATTTTGCAGGGTTCCACTACTAAAGTAAACTTTCCTATGGAAGAAATTATATTGTTGAAAATGGGCAGGTAGGTTAGTTTGTCTTGTACTCCACTACTCCGTAGGATGTTTTGTGTGGTGTATTTTGTGAGTTGGTGATTTCTAGTAGAGGTGGGTCTTGATGACCGAACGCAACTGAACCATCCTAACATTCATTACCCATCTGTATTTGAGCTACAATTGTGTGGTGCTCACCACATCTTTGTATCTTTTTTTGAAACTGAAATAGTGTAATAACTTGTCTTTACTCTAATTATCCAATTCACATGAATTAGAGTTGTAATGTATAAGAATAATACAAATAATATAGAATCAGTTGAGTAAGAGGTACTACTTGAGCTTGGTGGTATTGAAATTCACAATTTTATTTTTTTGAGAGATATTCGTCGAAATTTTATAACGAATCAAATAACATGAATCAGATAACAGCATAATGTATTTCGATTAGTGTATCAGCATAAAAGCATAACATTTTGATGGATTAAGCTACCTATTTGATTTAGGTTAAAGACATTGTCGATAATTCCTCTTATTTGCAAGTTTTGAGCCATATAACGACAACAAGGTTGATCTTCTTTCCCCTAAATTGGTCTACATTACTCTCAAATTGGTGGTCTTTGCCTTGGCGTCTAGAAGGTAAATTTATTGGTTGCCAATAGTCTTAAGGGTGTGTATTCTTTGTTGTATTTTGGGTTCTAAATCTGATATTTCTGGCTTTTTAGTTGAACACTTTGGGTCTTCTTCCCACGCACGCTTCGGATTGGGTTTCATCCTTACCTTCTCCTCAGGTCTTTTCTCCACCTCAACTTTAATTTCAATGTCTAGATTATCTCATTGGACGGTGCCAATGAAAGTTCATCGTCTATATTCCTTAATCTGGATGGGGTTTTAATTAATTGATTTTACAAATTTGCCCAGTTTTTGCTAGTATTCGAGAAACTGGATATTGGATGTTGTTGAAAGGAATGAACAGTAGGCCACAAAACCAAATGTGCAACCAAAGCATTACCGGAAATTCCCTGATATGGTTAATGATACTATATTGTACTGCTGGTTGAACCCGAACCCCCCTACATCACCTACTGTATCAAACTTTTGATTATTTTTGTTGTTTTGAGATAATTTTGTGGGCGGTGGTTTGACATTGCATTACATATTCAACTAGTTTCAACTCCTAGGAAGGTTGATTATCAAAAATGTAGATCTATGGGACAATCCAGTAGCATTGAATAAAGCCAAAAATTAGGGAACCTTCCTCCCTCATTTTTTAATAAAAAAGGACTTGGGTTGTTTAAAAATAGTAGTAATGCACAATGAAAGAGTAAGTGCTTTGCTTCTTATTGGAAATGATGAGGAAATGAGTTAAGGTGCGCTTAGGCCTCTTCAGTAATGTCATGAATCTACCAACACGCCCTAACTCAGATTATTGCATGATAATGGGCCTAATAGGAATATTGTTCTCCAATCTCAATTACTTACCTTCTATTTTTTTTTACTGTCGTCTTCTTTCAGACATTTAGCAGATATTATTGTTATCCTTCTGTATTGGCGGAACTCTTCTCGTTAAGGGTGCGTATAAAACCCGTCAATTGTGAATTTATGGTCATCTGAGGTTTGGATTACTGCAATTAAGTTCGATCAGTACAATACATTTCAGAGATTTGTCTGCAAATTGGTTCTTTTGTTCTACTTAGAATTTTCCATGGTTCCTTCACATAGAAATAAATATACTCGGAGATAAAAAAACACCTTTTATTATGTAAAGGTATCTGATATTTGTTTTCTGGGCTTGGATTCATCAAGGAGTTTGTTCTCGAGCAGAAAGAAGAAGTAGAAGATGAAGAAAATTGATTTCAAAGTGTAATTAGATCCATTGTAGAGTGCATCCTCATTTTGGGAAAACATACTCTCTTTTTTGGATTTACGTTGTACGAGTAGTACACTATTTTGTGATTCTAATGTAATTTGACATATTTTGGTATCATTATATATATATGATATATTTTATGGAAATTTGTATCTATTTTAGTTGATATTTGAAAATGCGTATATTGTATTTTATTGTTTGGGCTATCATGCATATTAAAAGATTTTTTTTAAAAAAAAAAATCAAGGTGGCAAAGAAACCATTTAAGTGTGTTACATGATTTATTAAGGGTAAACAAAGAAATCATTTAAGTACATTACATGGTTTATAAAGTTTAGATAAGAAACCATTTATCTCTTTAAAAAGGTGTTTTTCTCATGGACCAAAGAAACCATTTATCTTTTAAAAATGGTTTCTAAAGCATAAGCAAAGAAATCATTTTTCTCACATGATTTCTTACCCTAAGACACCTTTGACCTGGAGATCATCTCCAAAATGGTGTCTTAGGGTATTTTGGAATGATTTCTTTGCCCTTTATTGTAGTAGTGTATCTAACTCACATGGAGTATCATGCTCGTTTTTCTTGAAAGTTACCATATCTATAAGTTGTTGCATCATCGCCTTAAGCTCCGATATCTCAGCCTTCCTCTTTATCTCTGACTCCAAACTGTTTCGGATTAAATATTGGAGTAGCGCCCATCGTTTCACATAAGACATGTATTTAAACATGCCTTCACAGTTTCCTTCAATATAAGCCCGTGTCGCGTCATCGACACCTTCGTAAATCATATGACTCACCTCCCACATACTCACATGATAACCATTTTGAGTAATAAAATAGTCAAGTCTATCAAAATAATTATGCAGTGGTTCATGTGTAAACTGAGGGAAGTAGAAAATAGTCATAATGATGAAAAAAAAAATAAAAAAAATAACGAGTAAAAAAAATAAACTAAGAAAAATAAAACTAAAAAAAATTTAGAAATAATAATAATAATAATAATAATAATAATAATAATAATAATAATAATAATAATAATAAAAATAAAAATAAAAATAAAAAATAATAATAATAATCGTCCCAAGAAACTGAAAGTTCCCTGAGACAAAAGATAAACTAAAAACAACAAGTACAATTAACCAAAATTATGAAAACTGTCTCAAGGAACTGGAGTTCCCTGGGAGAAAAGACAAACCAAAATAAACAAGTAGAAAAATACCGTCTCCCCGGCAACGGCGCCAAAATTTGATAAGTTAGTCGTATACCTATCAAAGATAACCAACTAAGGTCTAACTAAAAATATAGCTAAGGAAGTCAGGATCGTACCCACAAGGAGACTAATAAATTCTACTCGCAATTAAAGTCTATCTAAGTAACCAAATCGGGATTTTTTGTTGTTTTAAACTAATCTAAAAGTAATGAAGGAAGAAAGGTAAAAAGATTAATAATTAAAATAAATAAGATGAATAAGAATTAATAGATATAGAGAGAAAACTAGGATCGTCGGTTCACCATGAATTTCCTGCAATCACAGTCTAGGTCACAAATCTATCACAGATATTGGTCTAAGGGGTAGTGAAAAGGTTCTTCCGGTCCGCTATTCACCCTAGAATGCTTCTAACGGCTTCCGATCTTATTAGGGCAAACTAATGTGTTGTAGCAGCTCTAACTCTTACCAGGCTTCCGATCTTAGGTTTGAGTTCACCAGTTCAATTAATCAATTACGTCGACTTAATCAATTAATCTCAATTAAATGCTACAATTAACAACATAGACGCAATATCGTAGGCAGATCTATAAACTAATTAGCAATCGTATTCAATTCATGGATCCCCTAAATCCTAGCAAGGGAAATTAGCTACTCATGGAAGAATTTATGATAACAATAATAAAGATGATAAATAAATTAATCATAGCGAATAATAGATCTAAAGAGAAATTAAGAATAAAAGAATTAATAAGATTAAGAGAGAAAGAATTAAGAACAAAGAGAATAAGAAAGAGCAAAGAAAGAATTAGATTACCGAGTTTAAAGGAAGAGTAGAAAAGAATTCATAAATCTAGATCTAAAAGTTGAGGGTAGAGAGAAATCTAAAGGGAGTAGTCTAAAGAGAATTAAATCACAAAAGAAGAGGTAGAAGAGGTTCTTGGATTCTAGTCTAATGGTTTCCTAAATACTACTCCGTAAGTTAAAACAAGAGCCCAAAAGTCTTATTAAGAATAAACATCAAATTAGGAAAGTCTCGGTCTTCGTCCAGTCTCGAGAATAGTCGGTCGACTATTCTGAATAGTCGTTCGACTATCTGGACCCGTTCTCAGCACTGTGCGCTCAACTTCAAACGCTTGCCATTTATTCGTTACTTCTTCAAATCGGGCGTGTAATATACCGTTGGAAAGATAAGAGAAAGAGCTTTCCAACGCAACTAAAATAAGCTCAATTGAAGTTGTAGAACTCAAGATATTCACGTTTTAATTTGACCTGTTTGAAAACGATCATTCTCTTTTCTTATTTCGCATAAGATTTCATCTTTAAGCACGATTTTTGCCTTGTTTATGCGTCCACGGGTTCAAACCTGGATAAGATGCAACATGACCACAAAGTATCAAATTCGGGGGAAAATAGTAGCTTTCAGTACTCGATAAGCACGGGAATGTGCGTATAAAAGGCATAAAAAGTGTATATAAAATACGCGCATCACCGAGCAGCCCCAGGCTCGCGCTCAGATCGGCTCGTTTAGAGTCCTAGCTAATCCTATGATCAAAGATACTTGTTTTGCACTTGATATTATTGATGATATTATTCTTGATGTTTGTACGGGTTCCCTTAGTAGGGACCCGCTCGAGGCTTTGACGTGTTTAGACACTTGTGCAGGTAATGAGACTAACGATGATGCTTTGTTGGATATTTTAGGAGATACACAAAAATTGACAAACATCGACGGAGAAGTGGTAAACAGGTTAGTAGACACTTCTGATGCTGTAGAGGTTACCAAACCTGACCTGAAACCTCTTCCGTCTCATTTCCAGTATGTATTTCTAGACGATTCTGAGTTTTATCCCGTCATCATGAGTAATAAATTAGATGAGAACCAACTTTCTGATTTGTTGGTCGTTCTTAAGAAGAACAAGAAGGCATTAGGATATAGTCTAGATGACCTTAAGGGAATTAGTCCCGATATTTACATGCATCGAATTGAACTTGAGGAGGATCGCCGACCTGTTAGACAGGGTCAACGTAAGTTGAACCCGAAAATACAGGAAGTGGTAACGAAAAAAGTGATGAAGTTGTTAAATGCAGGTATAATTTATTCTGTCGGTCATTCTAAATGGGTGACTCATTTTCAGGTCGTCCCAAAGAAAGGCGGGACTACCGTGGTCAAAAATGAAAAAAAAATGAATTAATACCTACTAGAATTGTAACGGGTTGGCGGATGTGCATTGATTACAGACAATTAAATGCCGCCATAAAAAAAGATCACTTCCCTCGTCCATTTATCGATCAAATGGTAGAAAGGTTAGCCTCACATAAGTTTTTCTGTTATTTAGATGGATAGGGTTCTTTCAGATCCCAATCCATCCAATGATCAGGAAAAGACGACCTTTACTTGTCCCCGTGGTGTTTTTGCTTATCGCAGGATACCTTTCGGGTTATGTAATGCCCCTGCCATCTTTCAAAGATGTATGATGGGGATATTCTCCGAGTTTATCGAGTCTATTAGTGAGGTATTCATGGATGATTTCAGTGTCTACGGTAGTAGTTTCACTGATTGTTTAACTAACCTTGATAAAGTGATGCAGTGATGTATTGAGGTCAATCTAGTGCTGAACTGGGAGAAGTGCCATTTTATGGTCAAAGAGGGAGTTATCCTTGGGCACTTAGTATATGATCGAGGCATCCAAGTAGACAAAGCAAAGGTGCAAGTGGTCGAGCAATTGCCTCCTCCCGTTAACGTGAAGGGGGTTAGGAGTTTTCTTGGACACACTGGATTTTATCGCCGGTTTATCAAAGATTTATGTAAAATTGCTAAATCACTTACACAATTGCTTCTTAAGGATGCCCCATTCATTTTTTCCGATGAATGTTTATCTGCCTTTAACAGGTTGATGCAGGCTTTGGTAACAACACCTATTATTCAGGCCTCGGATTGGAAGTTGCCGTTTGAAGTTTTGTGCGACGTTAGTGACTATGCGGTCGGTGCGGTGCTGGGTCAAAGAAAGGAAAAGGCAGTTAATGCCATCTATTATGCGAACCGAACTCTAGATGAGGCTAAGATGAAGTATACTACGAAGGAAAAAGAGCTTCTAGCCGTGGTCTATGCATTAGAAAAATTTCGATCCTATTTGACAGGGTCGAAAGTGACAATTTATATCGACCATGCGGCTTTGAAGTATCTTCTCGCGAAGCAGGAAGCCAAATTGATATTACTGCGATGGATCCTCCCACTTCAGGAGTTCGACCTGGAAATAAAAGACAAGAAGGGCGTTGAAAATTCTATAGCGGACCACCTTTCTCGATTTCCATTGCAGGACGGAGGCGATACTTTACCCATAGATGATTATTTTCCTAATGACATATTGATGGCTATTGGTACAATGGATACTCTGTGGTATGCTGACTATTCTAATTTTCTTGTAGGTAACATAATGCCGCCTGATTTGTCGTATCAATAGAAGAAGTGGTTCCTACATGATGTTCGGCAATACTTCTGGGATGATCCATATCTTTTCAAAAAGTGTGCCGATGGACTTTTCAGGCGATGCATACCGCAATGAGAAACCAATGCCATCTTGGAAGCCTGTCACTCCTCGTCTTATGGTGGTCACCACGGTCCCGCTAGGACCGTGGCTAAGGTACTTCAATCGGGTTTTTATTGGCCATCTTTGTTTTCTGATGCTAAGTCATTTGTTTCAGGATGTGATGCTTGTCAGAGGACGAGAAATATCTCTCAGAGGCATGAAATGCCTCAGGTTGGTATTTTGGAGGTAGAGATTTTCGATGTTTGAGGCATCGACTATCAAGGTCCCTTCCCGACAAGTCGAGGTAATAGGTACATTTTAGTATGTAACACCCCTGATTTTATAAATTAAAATTATGTTCATATTTTTATTTTTACGATTTAACTCGTAATTCTTAAAATTATTATAAAACAAATTTATCGTTTAAATCGTTTCAAACTCCTAAAATTATTTTTGACTCGGAAACTCTTCTTATATTTAAAACATATTTTTATTTCTATTTCAATTTATTTTATACATTTAATTTAAGTCTTAACGAAAATCTATTTCGACGATTTAAATTCTAAATTCTTTTGATTTAAGCTCGAATTTCTATTTTTGGCTCGAAGTTCACATATTTTAAATTTCATTAAAACATTTATTTCCTTTCCTCGAGAAATCAATTTAATTCACTTTATCGAAAATTTATTATTATTTATCGGGAAATATATTTTCATCGTCTAATTATTTATTTCTATCAACTTCGTTTTCTTCTCGAGTACTTTATTTACTCATTTTCTTTGTCGGTCCGATTATTCATTTACTTTATTAACTCGTTTTAATTTGATTTTGGGTCAATCGACTTATCGTTACGGAATTTGTTTAATCTGTATTCCTACTCACTTTAATGTATTGATTCATTTCCCTTGGTTTATCCACACTCAGCGCACCATTTATCCTTTCCCACTAATTAAGTACACCTCACTTGCCCACCCCTTCATTACGTTTCATCCCCCCTTCTTTTTAATCCACCGCTTCATTCCCTCATCTTTTCTTTTGTTGTCTACCGTCATTTCCCCTACCTCCTCTTTCATCTTCGTTTACCCTCGCTGCAGCCCCATCATCCTCGATCGACAACTGCGTTTCATCAAACCCGCCTGTTTGTCCCATGCTGCTGCGTTTTTCATGCCCGTGTTTGCTGCTGCTGCTGTGCTTCGTTGCTGTTGCATTCTTGCTGTCATCGAACCCGTTCTTCCTTCCGTTTTGTCCCTCTTTCAGCATGAGGTAGTCCCTCTCCTCTGTTTTCTTCTCCTTTTGCTCTCCTCCGCATCAATGTCGATTTTATGCGTGTTGATGCTGCCGTGATTCTCGTTCTTATTCTTCTCTTCTTCGTCTCCTGTTTTCGTCCTCTGTTGATGCGTGTTGATGCTGTTCTTGTTCCGCTGTTGCTGTCGTTTTGTTGTCGGTTGCTGCTGTGTCGTTGATTCGTTGTTTTTTCCTGCTGCTGCGATTTATGCTGCTGCTGTCCTGTTTCTCCTCTTCTCTTCTCTCTTTCTTTTTTTCCCTTCTTCGTTCTGTCCTTTGATGCTGCTGTTGTTGCGTCTTTTGTTGTTCGATCGAGTACTGAATCAAATCTGATCTTCCGTCGCTGATTCTTTTTCCCGTTGCCATTGTTATGCGCTGATATCGTTGTTCGGTCCGTGTCCTGCTCTGTCTCTATGTTACGCTACTTCTACTACTTCTATTAGTGTCAGTGTGTGGCTGCGTGTTTGGGGTTTTGATGCTGCTCTTCGTCGTGTTTCGTGATGTCTTTTCTCGTTCCTGTTTCTTTTCCTCTCTCTCTTCCATTTTATTTACTACGGTTGCTGCGTTCTGCTGCTGTCACGTGTGTTGAGCTGTTACCCGTGTCTCTTCTTCTTCGTCCTGACTTCGCTGCTGTATCGATATTTGCTACTGCTGCTTATTCTCGTTTACCCATTCTCCCTCTTTCGTTCTACTCGTTTTATATGGTACGTTATGCCGTATATTTTATATTTCGTAGGAATGCGTGAGGACCCGTCAAGGATAAGCATGATCGATTCGCCGTCGTCTTAAGGTAACTTTAGGACGTTACTCGGTGTTATATCGTATGTTTGAGTAGTAGTATGTAGCAAGTATTTTAACTTCGGTTTTCTAAATTTTAGCTATTTATTATTTGCTAATAATATTATTTCTTAATTGTATCCCTTCTAAGTTTTCGATATCGTTTTACAAATCGTTAGTAATTTGATTATTTGCGATCGTTATAATATTTTGTTGGTTATCGTGACACTAGTAACTAAATAATATCGATTTCATATTTTCGTCATAATTTGTTAACTTATAATAATTTTCACTCAAAATCATATTTTTATATTTTAATCGAAATTCGTATACTTGTTTAATAAATTAATTTCATTTTACGACTTATATTAATAAATGAGAAAATAGTCGATTTTATTTTAAATACATTTTTAGTTGAGACCATTTTTCCTAATAATTTCTCATTTATCTACGATTGATTATTTTTTAGTAAAATCAGTATTATTTATTGATAAAATCTATTTTCTGAAAATAATTTGAAAGCTTTATAAAATCTCGTTTAATTTATAAAACTCATCGACTCAATTAATTTTGATATCGTTTTTCTTAAAACATTTATTTTCTAAAATTTATAGTTTTAACTCAATTTTTTAATTATTGATAAAATACTATATATTGACTTATTATATTTTATTTATATTTTGAGAACGAATATAGAAATATATTAAAGTTATGATAACGACGATAATAATAAAATGTTAATTTTGTTAGAAATGCTATTTTTATTCATTTCACTTATTTTAATCAGTTACGTATTTTCTATAATAATATTTCTATTTTAAGCAAGTTTCTAAAATTAGTAAGTTTTCATTTATAGAAAGTTTTCCTTTTTATATAAATGTTTATTCCTTTCATCTCCATATTATTTATAATGATTATATCTCTTGAATATCGATAATGGCTGTTTTGGAGTTATGGAATAAAGTCAAGTGTGGGGTTAGAGTAATATAATCTGAGGTTTACGGTTTTTCCATCAACTATAAGGCTGGTGTGTCTTTATGGGGCACATTGGTTGTTGAACCGAGCATATATGGTGTTCGGGAGTGTGTGTACATTTTGACCTTAAACTCGTGCCTCGCAGTGTAAGACGCCATCGGGTTGTACTGAGTATTTATGGTGCTCGGGAGGGGTGTGCATATTATCTTAAACTAGGGCCACGCATTTATAAGTCGCCATCCTATTATGGTTGAGTAGCCTAGTTAGAGACCGAAGTTTGATTTGTTTGAACTAGGTTCTCGAAGCTAGTTTTTAGTATTCTCCTAGTGAAAGTCTAACCGTCGACACTAATCCTATCCATAACGCCATTTTTGAATATGATTATTATTATCGATTGGTTTGATTTGCAGGTTGGCAAATGTTTTAATTTTCCTCTGAGAACTTATTTTATTATATCGTTTTTAATGTTTTCTCATTTTTAGTATTTTGATATAATAATACTATTATTTTTCCATATGATATAATATGGCTGGGAGAACGTCCGAGTTACTCTCCACTGACGTGGCTGTTATGTTTATAACATGACAGGTATTTGCTGCTGGGTTTTGGGTGTGAGCTAGCGAGTAGCGTGGATCCTACTCTTCCTTCCTTCGTGTTTATTTATGGATTTGTATAAACCCGTTTGGAGATTTTACTTTTAGCCCTTTTGTAAAAAGAGGCCTTTGTATTGACTTACCATTTCTTTTAATAAGATATAGTTTGTCAGTGTGTTTTAATCCCACTCTACAGTGTTTCTGCCACTGTATTGCGTTAGAATTTCTAGGGGATTACAAGTAGCTGTGGACTACGTATCTAAGTGGGTAGAAGCCGTTGTCTCGGTTCATTGTGACGCTAAAACCATCATCCAACTTTTCAAGAAGGTTATATTTCCAAATTTTGGCATCCTCTGAGTCGTCATTAGTGATGGAGGTACGCACTTCAAAAAAAAAAAACAACTTTTTGCCTTATTGTCTAAATATGGTGTTATGCATCGCAGAGGTTTGAGGTATAAATAGTGGACAGGCCAAAGTTTTCAACCGGGAGCTTAAGGACATTTTGGCGAAAGTTGTCTCAAAGTCGAGAAAAGATTGGAGCCTGAAACTGGATGACACTTTATGGGCATATACGACCGCCTATACGATACTAATTGGTACATTGCCTTATCGGTTGGTTTATGGGAAGTCATGTCACTTACCCGTAGATTTGGAGCATAAAGCTTGGTGGGCCGTTAAAGAGTTGAATTTCGACCCAAAATTGTGTGGCAAAAATCGTCTTTTACAGCTAGATGAACTCGAGGAGTTCTGGATGAATGCCTACAATAGTGCCCGTATCTACAAAGAGAAGATAAAAAGGTGGCACGATAACGTATCATTCCAGGGAGTTCAAAGTAGGCGAAAAGGTATTATTGTTTAATTGTCGTCTTCGTCTTCTTCCTGAAAAATTAAAATCCAGATGGTCCAGCCCCTATACGGTGATTTCGGTCTCTAAATTTGGGTCGGTCGAGCTTGAAAACTCTACCATGGGAAATCGCTTTCAGGTAAATGGACACCAAATAAAGCACTACCACGAGAATGGTGAGACAGGAGGAGAAGTCGAGGTTTTGTACCTCGACACCGTCACCAACTGAGCAAGGTGACTACGGCCGTGCGGGACCTCAAACCAGCACTGAACGGGAGGCAACTCGGGTTGTAAAACATTTGTACCTGCATTTTGTTAGTTAGAGCATATTTAATTTTCTGCATTGTAAATTTTGTGCGGGTGAGAACGAGGGTCTAAAGGCTGGACTTGAGTTTGTGCAGAGAAACAGGCTGCTGATTACGGAAAACTGGAATGGGTCAACAATAGTCGACCGACTATTATAACTGTCGGGCGACTATTTTTAATAGTCTGTCGACAATCCGCGCACCTTGGCTGATATTTTCGTCACATAAGGCTATTTCTCTCTCCCTTACTTTATTATTTCAGTTAGTTTTTTTAAAGTATTAACCATTAAACCCTTATACTTTCTCTCACTCCTCCCACGTACCTCCATTCTTAAACTTCATCTTCTACCATCCAATCTTCATCTTCAACCTTCTTACCCACCTTCTTTTCTAAATCACTCTTCTTTAATCCTTTCACCTTTGCTATTTTCTTGTCTCTATTTGAATTTGTCACTACTTTCCTGCCAAATCAGTAAGTTTCCACATGTTCCCTTTTTCCGTATGCACTGTCTGCTGCCCGCCTGTGGAGTCGCCGACCATCGGAATAGTCGGGCGACTATTCTGATTGTCGGACGACCGTTCTGATTGTCGGGCGACTATCGCCGTAGTCGCGCGTTTTTTCTGGATTTTTTTTTTCTGTTTGTGATTTCAGATTACGGCTTAATTTTGTTTCAGATTTCTGTTATTGCTCATTTCTCTACCCAAATTAATTGATTTCTTCCACATTTTGATGTTTTTACCCAAAAATTTTGTAATGAAATTAGGTTTTTGATTTCAATTGATTTGGGGGATTTTATTTGAGTAATACACTAGTCTGATTTTTGCTATCTCAGTTCAAAATGGATGCACGCACAAGACAACGTCGGGAAAGCACGAGGCGTCGGGTCGACCACAGTCGGGAGTCCACACCAACTCAGGTTGTCGTTCCCTATTCTGAGCAGAATGTACTGGAGTACCCTGACGTTTGGTTCACATCAGAAAATCAAAATCAGAGGGAGCGATTCGTACGCTTGGCAGCTACTAAGGTAGTCCCGACACGGTTTCTAGACCGAAAGGTCTTGAACATGTTGGGTATTTACTCAGATGTAGTTGACTTACTAAATGGCACTGGTATGAGCGGACTAATTTACATGCTTGAATTTACATATAAGAGTCCGACCTTAGAGTTTTTTTTTGTAGTTTCAACTTCTTTAATGACATGGATTGGGACACACCATGTATTTTTTTTCAGACTCTTTAATTAGAGTTTTGCTAGGATCATTCGCGAGTTCGGTCAGCTTTTTGGTGTCACTAGCGAAGGGGACTCGATACATCTCCCTCGCCACCTAGGCAACGAAATCCCGCCTTGAATTTCTAAACGTAACACGGGTCGGAAGCGGGGTAACGAAGTCCACCACCCGGCCATACGATACTGGCTTCGTCTGTTAAGGTGCACCATTTACGGACGTACAGAGCCGAATAATGTTAATACCGATGAGTTGGAAAGTCTAGCGGGCTATCTTAACATCGAAAGCGAACGACCATTCGTCATGAATGTGGCCGCCCTTGTTGCCCACCATTTCCAGCATATCGGAAATGGGCTTCTAGCTGTTATTCATTGTGGGGGTCTCGTTTCCCACATTGGTCGTCAGCTATTTCAGGACTTCCCGCGCGGGAAAGACCTATAGGTCATGACCTACAACCTGTCGCGCGACTTGATAGTCCCCTTTTGAACTTTTCTGTCCTTAGGGGTCTTCTTTGGATAGGTCAAAATTTGCGTTGGCGCATAGCGAAGGATGACTCGGTCATCCTTCCTTATAATCTACCACCTCTCACTCCTCTCCCCCAGCTCCCTTTTGATCCTGACTCGGACCCTCTACGGTATCCCTCCTATTCGCTACCACTTAGAAGGGATCTTCAGACCGTCACACGCTTCACACCCGAAACGGGCGGACCGTCTCGACCTCCTCGACAATCTCGAGGGACTGGTGGCCGATCGACCAGCCGTGCATTACATACACTGTCTTTTGCGACTGGATCTACGGCCCCACCACGGCCTCTTTATGCATTTCCATACACTAATTATTCTAACGTGCCTGCATTTACGGCCCACTTCGTGCCTCCTCCACCATATGTTCAACCTACGATCATCGACCACGCGGCGGTCCCTGCAATGCTTAATGGGTTGTGCCGCCGGGTAGCCACGGTACAGCTTAATCAGGCCCTTTACGACTTTTCACCTTACGATAATTCAGTGGAACTTGGCCAGACCCCTCCTGCAGCTTCGCACCCGACTTACTACACCTATCCCACGGGAGGTTATGCTAACAATGACAGTAACGAGGATATTGTCGACGAGGAGGGAGATGACGACGAGGAAAATGACGATGATGAGGATGACGATAGTGGAAGTGGTGACGGTCTCGATGTGGATTTCAAGGGCTCTGATTAGGACGGTTTGGGGAGGTCTCCGCTTATATCCACATCTTGTAAGTAGTTCTTCATTTTCTTTTTGCACTTCCATTGTTTTGTATTTCTTCCCCATTTTTATTGTTGCCTCTTATTGTTTGTTGTACACAATGAGGGCATTGTGTGATTTGATTTGGGGAGGGTATGTGTCTGTCTGTTTTCATCCATCTGCATATTTCTTGCATTTCCATCTGCATATTCCTTGCATTTCCGCATGCATAAAAAAAACCCAAAAATACGTTTTTGCATTTTGTCGAGTCTTAGTTGAGTCGGAATGCTATGTAGCAATGATGATAATGCTTCTATGTCTTCATTTAGTTGCTTAAGCTCGTGCACCGTTAGAGTTTTTGTCCACAATCACATGCGATATTCTTACATTTTTTGGTAACTGTACTGAACGAATAAACTTGACTCATTGTTGGCAAACTACTTAGATTTAATTTGTAAGGAATTAGAGCCTTAAATTGATGACATTCATGATCAGTTTCATTTAGGTTGAGAGTAGTACTCCTTATGAGACATGTAACATCAAACTGCATAAGCATGATATTCGTCTCTTAAGTACTTGTACGTTTTTGACTTGTGGTTTTGACATGTGCGAAAAAGGCAAATCCTTTCTTTTATCTAATTCCCATAAGCCTCACATAGCCAAATTGACCTGTTTGACCCGTTTATCAACTACATGCCATAATTTGCCTACTCTAGTCAAGCTAGTAGATTAGTTGGTGATGGGAGGGATTTGTCGTGGATCCCTACCAACAAATAAAAACCAACTAACCCTAACACGTAGATAGGGCAAGTCCGTTCGAGTCCACGGGGACGATAAGAGGTGTCTAGACTAAGGTCTACCCAAATACAAGCACTGTGTCACAAGGCTAGGCTACGACTAAGAATAAACTAAGACTAAAGGAAACAATAACAAGAATGATGGAGAAATATAATAAGGAAAGAATAGGGTTAGGTCGGGTTCATAAGTGTAGTAGGATAGTTCGGAGATCGATGGTGCAAGGTTCACTTAGTTACTAAGGTTGGTCCGCGCTCTCGCGTCAAAGCCTATGTCCGCACTCTCATGTCAAAGACAAAACCCGAATACTTATGCAAGATGTTACCCAATACACAAGGATTCAACAACAAATCAATCACACAATGAGAAGAGGAAGACAAGCAAGAGAAGTATTTGCAACTACTACTCTAACAAGCATTTCAACAAACACATAGTGTGCATAATATGTGACTAGTAACAAACAATCCACCTTTACCCACAATCAAACCCTAATCATCCATAATCAACACTTAACCCCCCTACCAACCCCACAAAAAGTCTACTCACACATAATGAAACTAATACTAACCATAACAAGAGAAATCAACACAAACAACAAAACATCCATAATGAAACTAGTGAAAACAATGAACAATGAACAATACAATGAACAAAGATTAAAACTTGAATGATAAAAGAAGATTAAGAGAAGGGAAAAGAGAGATTATACCATACTAGAAGATGAATGGAAGAAGGAAAACTTGCATAAAAGAGAAAATCCAAATACATCAACCAAGGTTGTCAATTTTTGTAGACATCTTCAAGAATTCAATTAATACAAGGATTAAACTAGGATTAAGGATTAACTAAAGACTAATCTACACTAATCTAGGCTAATCTAACCTAAAGTAGTCTAGGGTTTAGTGGGTAATGTCTAACATGCCAAAGATTACAAGAGGGGGGTATTTATAGGGTTACAAGAGTGAAGGAGAAGAAAAGAAGAGTCACGCGACTACAGCACTTCTTCCCGGTCGGGAAGGAATGGTCCCGGTCGGGATGGGCCATCCTTCCTGGTCGGGAAGCTCTCTTCCCGGTCGGGATCAAGCATAACACTGGGCTGTGTTATCCATAACACCAGGCGGTGTTATTGCTATTCCCGGTCGGGATGGCCAGATCAGTAACCTCTTCATTCATTCACTCCTTCCCGACCGGGAAGGCTACTCTTCCCGCCCGGGAAGGGTCTTGTAGGCCTCCAATATGATCATAAAGGTCCCTCCTTGCTTCTCATGGGCTTCTCATTGACTCTCGGTGCTCGGGATTGAGTCTAAGGGGCTCGGGAGTGGATCCCAAGGTCTCGGGATCGAATCTAAGGCACCGAGTGATCGTTCCTTCTCTTCGTTGGCTCCAAATGTGTAGGAAACGAGTCAGAATCGTTCCAGTTCTCCATGAATGGTCTTGGGAACCTAAAACGAACTAGAAGAAGCATAAGTACCCCAGAAACCGCTCCCAAAGAGCGATTTCACAAGAGAAACCGGGACCAAACACAATAAATAGGCGCTACAAACTACACTTATCAGTTGGACGGGATTGTGTTTTTTCCTGGTTGATTTTGGTACCGTGACAATTGAGAAGGGAATGAAAAAATATATGAGAAAAAAATTATTTGAAAGAGAAAAAAAAGGAAAAGGAAAATAAATTAGAAAGGAAAGAAAAGAAATGAAAATAATGAAGTTAAACTAGAAGAAGAATGTGTTTTTGTTATGAGAAAAGAGTTGATCTCTCTGATTTCATAGTTATTAGTGAGAAGCGATTTTGATAAGGCGCTTGTTGCTATGCCTACTTTCTTCAAATGGAGTTTGGTGGGAACGGAATGTTTATTATCGATGGGTGTAAGGAATACTGGCTTGGCTTTTACCTCCTCATGTCCATATCGTTGTGCCCCTCTTACCTGACTAACCTCACTTTATACCATATGTAACTCCTTGGCACGTGTCTTTTCCCGATAGCTAGCGTATGTACGATTATTAGATATTGATTTCATGTTAGATTGCATGCATGTTCGTGTAGGTCGCAGTTTAGGTGAGTGCTTTGTCTTTTTGTTTTTACATAAACTCACAATATCACCCCTTTTGTGTGATGGGCGATCCGTGAGAGTCCGACATAGACGAGTCTTGCAAGGTTGAAGGTTCAGTATTGTTGTCATTGGTCAAGCTTGTTGTATGTGCTCGTTTACATTAACTTTAATCGTTGCGCATTGGTTTGGGTAACTTTGGGAGCATACTCCGCTATGAGTTATATACATTCCATTAGGTTTGAGTCAATAGTTTTGTGCTTGCTTGAGGACAAGCAAGGGTTTGGTTGGGGAGATTTGATGCACGAATTTTATACACTTTTTATGCTTTTATTACGCGCATTCTCATGTTTATCGAGTAGTGTATGCTATCATTTTGCCCCGAATTGGCTACTTTGTGGTGTATTTTGTCTTTTTGCAGAAACGGAAGCCATAGGAGCTAAAACGAACCAAAACCGAGCCAAAACGAAGCTGGAAAGAGAAATCGCAGAAATAGGTCAAGTATACTCGACCGACTATCAGAATAGTTGGCCGACCATGACGATAATCGATAGACAGTAATAATAGTCGACAGACTATTTGGGAGTCTGCAGAAGATCAAATGCGTCAATGTTAGTCGACCGACTATTAAAATAGTCGGCCGACTATTTTCTAGGCCACGGACAGATTTCGTGTTAAGGAAGCAGTTTCCTTAATTAGTTATAACTTTTCCTAATTGTATAAATAGGGAGTTTCAGCCACATTAGAAACTATTTCTCTCTTCAGACTTTTACTCCTAATTCTCTTAGAATTACTTTTGCTTCTAGTTTAATTTCTCTCTCAAAAACTCGGTTTATATAAGATTGCAACACTCGAATCGCATTCATTCCTTTTGGTAATTTAACCTCATCTTTCTTCCTTCTTGTTCGTGCTTAATCGTTCTTGATCTTTGTTTATGCTTGCTTGTCACAATTTTATTATCGTTCATCATGTTTAATCTAGCAAAATCGTTTATTAGTATTGTTGTTCTTGATTTAATTATAAGTAGCTAATTTCCTTCGCTACGATTTAGGGGATTTGCGAATTGAATGTGGTCGCCAAATAAGTTATAGATCTGTCAATGATATTGCGTCCGAGTTTTCAATTGTAGCATATAATCGCGATTAGTCAGTTAATGCGCATAATTGATTAATTGAATTCAATAAACTTGAACCTAAGATCGGAAGCCTGGTAAAAGTTAGACCTGATACAACACAATGGTATGCCCTAATAAGATCGGAAGCCTTTAGACGCATGCTAGGGTGAATAGCGGACCGGAAGGACCTTTTCACTACCCCTTAGACCAATATCTGCGACAGACTTGTGACGTTGACCGTGACCATATTAGATTCGTGGTGAACCGACAATCCTAGTTTCCTTTCCATATATCTATTTGCCTTTATTAATCTTATTTATTCTAGTTATTTCTTCTCCTTTAGTTCTCTTCCTTCACTACTTTTTGATTAGTTAAACACAACAAAAAAAACCCCGATTTGTTACCTAGATAAACTTTAATACGAGTAGGATTTATTGTCACCCTGAGAAATCGATCCTGACTTCCCTTACTATATTTTTAGTTGGACCGTAGTTGGTTATTTTTGTACACGACTATTTTCTAGGCCGCGGACAATTCTCGTGTTGATGAAGCTGTTTCCTTAATTAGTTCAAAATTTGATACGTGTCGTTACCGCACTCAAATTAATAATTTATAACCTTACTCTTATCACACTAACGATCTTAAAATTACGTAGTATAGTACAAGTAAGGTTTGATCCCACGGAGAGATGATTTATTCATTGACTAGTCCAGTACATATTTACCATTATGAATAACATATTAACAATATTAACAAGGATATATACGGAATGGGGGGTTTAATAAATCGTCTCGAATAATCTAAACTAATGAACTACTCCAAAATAAACTATACTAATATCCTAATATATACAAGTGAAACAAGCATAATAATTCGGTTCATATATCTTTCTTAGATTCAATTACTCATTCAGTTACTAAATCGACTAGTCGTAACCATATTATTTTATTATTAGATTAATTGTAGAGAATTTAGCCGCTAAATCTCCCTATCCTTCCTTACTTTTAACCGGTGTCGAGCCGCTCGACCACCAATACTAACTAATTAATTATTACGTAAGTTTCGACGCTCCGTAAGTTAACTAGCCGCATTAAGGACAAGAAAGACATCATTAATCCTAGTCAATTAAAATTAACTAGATCAAATTATACTCCTAGATTAATCTAGTGACAATTCGCAGTCCTAAATTAATATAGTTGCCACTCGGTTGTATAATTTAACGCCGCGCCAAATAATACAACTAGCTATTGAATAATAAGGACGAGTATAAAATTGAATACTAATAAAATAATATTGGTAAAACTAATTGATTTCATAACTGAACGATTAACGTTATATAAGATCAAAGACAAAATTAATAACTGAAATTAACAAGTATTAAGGAGTAGAGAACTTAATATCTAGAACCAAAAGACTCCTCCTTGATTCGGTTTCGACACCTCCACAAGTAGTGCTTCCGTCTTCCCTCGAGTTGAAGCCGCTTCACCCGACGGACTGCTCCGAACTCCCGGAAACCGTCAATCTCAATCACTAATAGGGTTTGGTATTTTTGTGTTTGCTTGCTTGGTTTATTCATGATTGGGAACCGGGTATTTATAGTTTCCTTGGGTCGAATTTTTGGAAATATTTGGAGTATAATTTCTGGGTAGAAATATGGAAAGTTGATGAGGTTTGGAAGTATGGAGATATTGAGTTCCTCTGCCGTGAATTATTTGCCTGAGTTTCCATCTTGCTCAATATTGTTTCCCCTTCTTGTCTTAAGATTTCCTGCCTTTCTTTTGTTCTTGGTTTCCTTCTCGCAAGTTTCAATTGTATACCGAATCAAATCGTACCTATAATACATAATTAATACAATTTAGCCAGTTTTATTCTAAAATAATATTTACTTGAATAATTAACCGACTTACTAAAAAGTATACTACATAGCCCAAATAATATTATAAATAATATTAACGACACATAAAACGGGGTGAAAATATGAGTAAATAGCGAGTTATCAATTAGTTTTAGAATTTCCTAAGTGTTTAAGGAGAGCTTAAGCCACTTTATAAAACACTTTTACTCACTCTCACACAATTACTCTCTTAGGGGACGTTTGGTTGAGGGGTTACAGGAAAGAGTAAGTGAATAAATTATTTCATTTCCTTTATAGTTGTTTGTTTTCACTTTTTTGCATTCCCTTTCCCCCTTTGTATTCTCTCTCAAACCCCCATACTCCTCTAATTTCAATCCCCCACCCCCTAAGGTTTGGATTTTGTTTCTCTCACCCACCACAACTCATCACCAACCACCCTAAAACCACCACCACTCCGGCACCACCATCAATGTCACCACCACCGTCACCACTCCAACACCACCACCAATGTCACCACCACCACCGATGTCGTTACTACTGTCACCCTGACACCGTCGCCACCTCGTCATTTCTATTCCCAATAATTTCTAAACAAACAATAAGGAAAATCTAAGGGGATACATTTCTTTTACCCTTGCTCCCCATGTTTATTCTCTTTCTCTTTCTCATGTTCTAACCAAACGCCCCCTTAATGCTTTTGATTTCTAGGTTTTAGTTTTCCTCTTAAACTCGATTTATGCATGCCCGTCGGAAAGGGTGTTCACCCGGTTCAAAGAATCGGGGCCCGAAGCCAAGAGGGCCTCATAATATAGACTATTTATGCAAAGTTAGTAGCTGTAATTGATGTCTCTTGGTCCAGTGGTAAAAAGCTTGCTTAACATCTAGGAGGTCGTAGGTCAAATCCCAACTCCACCAGTTTTTTTTTCCAGTTATTAAATATGTACAATTAATGATCCTTGGAAACATTTTTTTTTTAACCAATCATAGTGCTTGAATTGTCTTTTCTCTTGTTATTAACTCATTAGTGTTATTGAGAATGTGAAATCATAATAAATGATTAAAAGACTTATAAAAAAAGTTATCCATAAAGCGACTTATATTATACTACTCCGTATGAAATGGAGATAGGACCAAATTAGTATTTGAAAATACTATGTCTCGTTACTTGTAGTTTATATAGTTAATGTTTGAAAAACGAGTGCAATATATAGGTTAAATATCTAAGTAGAAGGTATTTGCGTCGGTAAAAAATTAACACAAAATATTTTTAAAATAATAGAGAGAGAGAGAGAGAGAGAGAGAGAGATCAAATAAGTCACCATGTGTCAGTAAGTCTATATTAAAGTTACATATGACATACGATAAAGTTGCATTTGTTTAAAATTGATATGTAACTATAACATTCAGCTCTTTTAGCACTTCAAGTGATAAAGTGCAACTGTATCACTCATCTCGTGTAATATTAAACACTTTTTGTGTAACTTTAACACTGGAACTTATTAACTTAAAATAGTTGTTGACCTTATGAGAACCTACCTCTCTCTCTCTCTCTCTCTCTCTAAGAGAGAGAGAGAGAGAGAGAGAGAGAGAGAGAAGATTAAGTAAGGCTTGGTATACTCTATAAGTCCATAAGTATTGTTGTTAGCCCTTTGATCAATTTGAGATGGATGGTTGAGCTTCTACTATGTTTATTTATTTTTCTTAAAAAACTCAATTCTCTCTCCTACCTTATCACCCAACACCATCAACCAACACCACTCAACACTACCGCTACCACCACCACCTATGCGCCGACCGTCACTCTAGTGTCACCACGTCACCGGCGACCACTACTCTGGTGCCATCACGTCACCGGCAACTACCACAACGACCACCACCATGTCACCGACGACCACTATGTTGCCGACAACCACCACGACTCCGGCAACCACCACGACTCCGGCAACCACCACTATCACCACCAAGTCGCCGACGACAACTTTTAAATTTCTGAGTTTTAGTATAAAGTTACATAGTAAAGGATTGAAGTTACCAAATTATGGGTTAAAGTTACATAAATTTAATTTTCAGATGGTTGGTGGTGAAGTGAAAAAGTGTAACTTTAGACCCATTCCATGTAGCTTTAATCACTTTTTGTGTAACTTTAAGCTTGTGTTGTAATCCCCTAGAAATTCTAACGCAATACAGTGGCGGAAACACTGTAGAAGTGAGATTATAACACACTGTAGCTATGTCTTGATTAAATAAAAATGGTAAGTCAATACATAAGCCATAAAATAAAAAATGGCTACAAAAATAAATAAATAAATAAAATCCATAAAAAGGGTTTTAACAATCCATAATACAGTGATCTGATTAAAACAAGCAGGATCCATAACTGCTCGCTAGCCCACCCGAAGGAAAACACATATACCTGCCATGTTAAAAACATAACAGCCACAATCAGTGGGGAGCAACGCCAACGTTCTCCCGGCCGTATAACATGATTTTAAAACTGTAATTACTATTATAGAAAAATAGTAAAAATGGAAAACAGTAAAACAACATATTAAAAATAAGCTTTCAGTGAAAAACTTCACGTAACGAAACAATATAAATAAAATGAGTTTTCCGAAGAAAACATAAAACATTTGCCAACCTGCAAATGAAAATATATCGATAATAATGTAAATATTCAAAATGACGTTATGGATAGGAGTAATGTAGACGGCTAGACTTTCACTTGGAGAATACTAAAAACTAGCTTCGAGAACTCAGTTCAAACAAATCAAACTTCGGTCTCTAACTAGGCTACTAAACTATAATAGAGCGGCGACTTATAAATGCGTGGCCCTAGTATAAGACAATGCACACCCCTCCTGGGATTACCTGTCACCCAGTTCAACTTATGACGGCGACTTACTGCTAGGCCTAAGCTTAAGGTCAAAATGTACACAACTCCCGGGATACCTGTCACCCGGTTCAACAACCAATGTACCGATTCCTGATACACTAGCCCTATAGTTGATGGCAAAACCGTAAACCCTAGAATATATTACTCTAACCTCACACTTGTTCTTATTCCATAACTCCAAAACAAAGCCATTATCGATATTCAAAAGATATAATCAATATAAATAATATGAGGATAAAAGAAGTAAACATTTATATTCTAAAAGAGGAAACTTTCTATTTTAGGAAACTTTCTATTTTTAGAAACTTTACTAAAAATAGCATTATATCAAAATAGTGAAAATATTAGTTTATACTAATTTGACATTTTAGTAAACGAAAAAGATTTATAAAAACTAGTACTTTCGGCGTTAACGATATTACTTATCAAAGTGAGAGTATTTAGATTTATGAAATTATTGAAAAACCATACAAGTGTTTACAAAATAATTAAAAATGTCTTAAACACTATAGTACTACTAATTATGGTGTTTCGAAAATTTATAAAACTAAAATTCCCTAATTATTATTAGTTACGACAATACGATTATAAATAGGATTTTACGGCAAACGTCCAATTAAATCTTTTAACGTCTTTTATTTAATTAAACCATTGAATATATTTAGAATATGTTAAGGGATGATTTAACTCTTAAAGTATCAGATTTAATATTTTCAAAAATGGCTGGAAAAATAATTCTTTTAGGTAAGACGAAGCATTTTAACGATAAATCTCAATTTGTCCAAATGTCAATACTTATTAATTAAAGACTTTAATAAATAGTAGAAAAATTACATAAAATAGTTAAAATATATTTATGGACATTCTGTCCAGAAAATAAAAATTTCCAGAATCCTAAAACTCGGTTTTTAAAGCGTTTTCTCGTTAATCGTCTAATCTTGACAATAACGATTAATAAAAATAGTGATTACAAAATGATTTACGTATTAATATCCAAAAATTATTATTAAACTTTAAAATCATGATTTTACAGAATATACCAATTTTTCATATTTTCCAAAATTTCAGATTTAACAAATTCCAACTAAACCGTCATTTAAAACCCGTTTTCACAATTAACGATTTCATTAATAAAACTTATTGTTCCTAACATTTAGTTAAAGTACTAAAAATCATAAAATTAAATTTTATTATGAAATAATCAGAATCATATTTTTTTTCCTGATTTAATCAAAAGACCAGAAATCGAGAATTTAAACGACAAACGCGGTTTTAACGATAAACGATGATTTAAAGTGATTAATTAATTCATCCGCTTAAAAATTCCGAAAAAATTATGAAAAAATTTAGAAAATTCTATTTCATCAGAAGGTTTCACCATGTCAAAAATTAGATTAAAATAAAATGTTTAAGTACTAGAACTAAAAATCGGCTTTTAATCGTTTTTGTCCGTAAACGGTAATAATTCAATAATCGATAACTAAAATATCATAAAAATACTTGATTATTAAAAATCATCAAAAACATCATTTTTACAGAATATAAACATATATTACATGTTTAGGCCGAATATTACGATTTTACAAATTAATATGACGATTTAATCGTTAATCTCGTAAAAGCGATAAAAATATCGAAACATGCAAATTTTCAACTTTTAAAAATTTTCCAGATTATATGACATACATATATTGTCAAAAATGAAATATAAAAATTATACATGCAAATACACAATTAAAATCATGCAATACCGAGTATCATCGACGTTACCTCTAATCCAAATCCGAGTCGATTATAAATTCGTCGGATTCGTGATCATTCACAAATCCTTCAAAACACGAAAAGCATGGTAGAAAAATACCATGAGAAAACTAAGAAAAATAAGGCAAATAGCGATCGAAAACAACATCGATTATTACCTTAACGAAGGGATCGGAATGACGATTAATTTGGAGATGAAAATGAGACGATCAAGACTCACTTTGAGACAAAATTTGGCTAGAAAAGTTGCTGGAAAATCTCAGCCAAGAGAGACAAAGGGAGGAAATGTTTAATTTTTTGTAAAATGAATGATAAGAAAGTGGATGATTTTCTAAAGCATAAATGATAAGTAAATTTTGATGAAAACTATATCATAATACATGCACAATTCAGCCAAAATAAGAGAGGAAGGGAGTGTGAAGAGTTTGTGTTTAAGGCCAAAAATAAATGGGTGAGAAAAAAAAAATATCTAAGGCTTAAACATCATAAAATGAAATGTATAATAAAATGTGTAGTAAGGGGTGTGACAAAGGTTGTCACGGTCCAACATGTGAGAAAAGGTTCCAAAATAATTGTAAGTTGATAAAAAGAAGAATCGTAAAGTTATTAAAGGTATTTCAAAGCAATTCGAGTAAACCACGCGTATGCAAATAATTATTTACGAAACTTCGCAATAAAATCATAAATGGCTTAATTTTTGTAAATAAAAATATTTACTAGTTGAAAATATTATATAAATGCATTCAAACATTTTTAGGAAAAAGAATAACTTAAATCCGAGTTTCAAAACGTCAATTCGAAGAGAAATAGAATTCCTCGCTGAAAAATTAGTTAGTTTACGAAGAAAACCAAATAAATGGATTTAAAAAGAATTAAAATCTTTAAAATTAAAAATAAAAATTATTAAACTCAAAAATGAAAATGGAGTTTAGTAAAATGATGAAATACGAGGTCGAAAAGTGACAAAGTTAAGATGGAGTCCTAACGGAAAGAATAAATATGCTAGGAAAAATACCGGGTGTTACAATCCTCCCCACCAAAAGAAAGTTTCGTCCTCGAAACTAAGAATAAGCAGAAAGGAAATCGAGGTTTACCATACTCGAAGAGATGAGGATATAAATTTCGCATAAAAAAAAAATTTGTTCTAAAAGAAGAATTTTACAACATTTAAAGTAATATGAAATCAAATGCAATTATTTATCCCATGAGAAATTGGGCTAAGCTACCTGGAATTTGAAATCTTTTAATTAGTGAAATCGTAAAGTAAAGTTATTTGATAAAATAATGACGCTAAATAGCATTTGTAACGAGCTTGAAGGAAATAGGGTAATTAAAACATTTTCAAAACAAAAGTAAAACAATTTGATTAAGAAATTTGATAATATTTCTTTTCCTGATGAAACAAATTTAGTTTTGAGAAATCAAATTTGTATTTAGTAAAAATCAAACCAGTCGTCAAACATTTTCAATAACATATTCAAAAGTCCACCAACAATAAAGTGAAACTAATTTCAAAACGTTAAAATTTCGAAAATGTTATCAAAGTAATTATGAAAGTTTTCAAAAATGTTATCAAACTTGAACATTCAAAATAATTTCGATAATGTTAAAACGCTTTACAAAATAATCCTATAGAAGTTGAAGTATTTGGAAATATGAAAGTCTTCATAAAATTCCAATCGTTTGAAAATAAAAAATTGAAATATTTTCAAAATAATTTAAAATAAATTATTAAGGCATTTTGAAACAGGACTAAATATAAATATCAACCAAAGATAAAACAAAAGTGAAGTATAAAGTTCTTAAATTATAATTCAAAAATGTTAAATTTCACGATATCCGAAAAGTTTAAATTAGTCAAATTTTTACAAAACGGGGAGTTTCATAAATAGAAATCATAACTCAAAATGTTAAAATTTCACGATAACCCAAAATGTTAAATTGCTCAATGTTTCTACAAAATAGGGAGTTTTAAAATTTGAAATTATGCTTCAAAATGTTAAAATTTCATGAAAATCAAAAATTTTAAATTACTTTTCATAAGTTTGGGGAAATGATGAACGGATAAATAGACTCAAGGTCAACGACAAATCGAAACAAAAGTTTCAAACCCGAAAAAGAAGTTGAAGGGATTAGTAGTAGATGCGGTAACAGAATTCAATAAAAGTAGAAAGGAAGACGGAGTTGAGAGTCAGAAAGAGCTTTCAAGGATTATAGAAGAAATTAACCATCTCGAGATTCCTAGCACGACTCTCAAAAACACGGGTTCCTAATTCCCATCAAATAACGCTAAGTCCAATATCAGTACAGGGTGGTCCTACTCAATCTACAACCTCCAAAATTAAGTCTTACATACTTATATAATCTTTCAACTAGTATAGTAAGAATCCACAAATGATTTAGACTAATCCTTTAATTAAGATTCCAACGGTTCTCAAAACATATCCAAACTCGTAATCACTAAGGTTCATAAATCTAAAGCTCATAAGGTCTGAACTCGAGGTATACTTCAAATTTCTCAAGTAAGGAAGACTAAATAAAATCCACCAATTAACAATGTTCGGACACGAAATCCTCAAAAATGATCACCAACATATTTATAATACCACTAGTATAGAAGTAGGGGAAGTACAATAAATCCTCAAGCACGCTCAAACCTATAGGTAATGGTGCAAACACTCACATCTTCAAACACGTCATTCGATTAATGTTTCTGAGAAGTCCATCAAATTTCTAATCGTAATGGTGCAACCAAAAAATATTTAATGACTCAACGAAGTCACAATCTCGTTGGTCTAAAGTTCTGAACTGTAAATCCATCAAGATGATTGACATCAAAGTATTCCTCAAAACAACGCGATAAATCCAACCTCTAATGGCAATATGTTTCTCCTTTTCAAGGTTAACAACAATTTACCCAATTTTAGATCACTCAACTCCAAAGTTCATAGGTTACAACCTTAAATAACGATCAACGATCTAATCCTTAAGAAACATGGGTAATCTATGTTAACCAAATTTTCTAACGGTATTAATGAAAACCTTTGATGGTACCACAACACACAGGTTAACACTTTAACCAACACTCTATGATCCCAAATATTCACGACGCATCCATCAAATAAGCATTAGGCATGAATCCCAAAATACTATTATTAGCTACACTTGGTTCGGTTCTAGGTTAAATTAGGTACTAGGTATCCATCAAATACGATATACTCTTACTACCCTAAAATGTATTCAACTCTA
The DNA here is from genome assembly GCA_958450325.1 of Agrostemma githago. Lineage (NCBI taxonomy): Eukaryota > Viridiplantae > Streptophyta > Magnoliopsida > Caryophyllales > Caryophyllaceae > Agrostemma > Agrostemma githago. Next base: position 21,434,823 of record OY288255.1, on the reverse strand, counting down.
AGTCCTCCAAATAATCAAGTAACCTATAACCCAAGGTTCAAAATCTTAAGTACCAACCTAATTCCAATAATTGACAATTTATCATTCAAATCGATCTTCAAAAGCTTACTAAGATAGATAACAGAGTATAACTCACAATTCTCAAACCATGTATCAGAGGTTTACTAAACCTCAAACATCTATGACTTTTCACGGGGTTCACTGAGACGGAATTCGATCAAACCAAGAATCTCAATAGGAAAGATGGTAAAGTAAGAGAATTAATCGAAGATGTATCACAAGAATGAAGACGAAAATTTATAAGAGAAGTATTAGAAAAAGTAGGGGCAGGAAGAAAAGAATCAAAGATCCTAAATAAGATTTAAAAAGAGAGGACGATCTTCGGACCTCTAAGGTTCACAAAGGAATTCGCGGGGTATCTTCATCATCTCGTAGGGAACGAGCACACAAGTCTTGGGTCGCTCCATCTGGATCTACTGCAACATCATGGAACAGGAATCTACTCTTGATCATCTGGCCTGTAGCTGGAGCGAACTAAATCTGAGCTGAAAGGTCACCATGTTGTAGCACAAAGTTGTCCACTCAAATCAATAGGCGTTGAGAGTTCTAAGCAGGTCTTGTCCCGATCTGAAGCAGCATCCTATCAACATCTTGTTCATTCATCTTCTTTCATACAAAAGTAACAAATATTCAATGCTAATCATTGAGTTTCAGGAACATGAAGGCTAATCACATAAGTTCTTACTTGTTTCTACCCATCTCTAATAATATTTTTATTTACTGTTTAAATAATTTACTGGTATTTTCCTTAATTTCAGGTGTAAGCGTTGGGAGCAGTGATGCTCTGATACCAACTGTAATCCCCTAGAAATTCTAACGCAATACAGTGGCGGAAACACTGTAGAAGTGAGATTATAACACACTGTAGCTATGTCTTGATTAAATAAAAATGGTAAGTCAATACATAAGGCATAAAATAAAAAATGGCTACAAAAATAAATAAATAAATAAAATCCATAAAAAGGGTTTTAACAATCCATAATACAATGATCTGATTAAAACAAGCAGGATCCATAACTGCTCGCTAGCCCACCCGAAGGAAAACACATATACCTGCCATGTTAAAAACATAACAGCCACAATCAGTGGGGAGCAACGCCAACGTTCTCCTAGCCGTATAACAGGATTTTAAAACTGTAATTACTATTATAGAAAAATAGTAAAAATGGAAAACAGTAAAACAACATATTAAAAATAAGCTTTCAGTGAAAAACTTCACGTAACGAAACAATATAAATAAAATGAGTTTTCCGAAGAAAACATAAAACATTTGCCAACCTGCAAATGAAAATATATTGATAATAATGTAAATATTCAAAATGGCGTTATGGATAGGAGTAATGTAGACGGCTAGACTTTCACTAGGAGAATACTAAAAACTAGCTTCGAGAACTCAGTTCAAACAAATCAAACTTCGGTCTCTAACTAGGCTACTAAACTATAATAGAGCGGCGACTTATAAATGCGTGGCCCTAGTTTAAGACAATGCACACCCCTCCTGGGATTACCTGTCACCCAGTTCAACTTATGACGGCGACTTACTGCGAGGCCAAAGCTTAAGGTCAAAATGTACACAACTCCCGGGATACCTGTCACCCGGTTCAACAACCAATGTACCGATTCCTGATACACTAGCCTTATAGTTGATGGCAAAACCGTAAACCCTAGAATATATTACTCTAACCTCACACTTGTCCTTATTCCATAACTCCAAAACAAAGCCATTATCGATATTCAAAAGATATAATCAATATAAATAATATGAGGATAGAAGAAGTAAACATTTATATTCTAAAAGAGGAAACTTTCTATTTTAGGAAACTTTCTATTTTTAGAAACTTTACTAAAAATAGCATTTTATCAAAATAGTGAAAATATTAGTTTATACTAATTTGACATTTTTGTAAACGAAATAGATTTATAAAAGCTAGTACTTTCGGCCTTAACGATATTACTTATCAAAGTGAAAGTATTTAGATTTATGAAATTATTGAAAAACCATACAAGTGTTTACAAAATAATTAAAAATGTCTTAAACACTTTAGTACTACTAATTAGGGTGTTTCCAAAATTTATAAAACTAAAATTCCCTAATTATTATTAGTTACGACAATACGATTATAAATAGGATTTTACGGCAAACGTCCAATTAAATCTTTTAACGTCTTTTATTTAATTAAACCATTGAATATATTTAGAATATGTTAAGGGATGATTTAACTCTTAAAGTATCAGATTTAATATTTTCAAAAATGGCTGGAAAAATAATTCTTTTAGGTAAGACGAAGCATTTTAACGATAAATCTCAATTTGTCCAAAAGTCAATACTTATTAATTAAAGACTTTAATAAATAGTAGAAAAATTACATAAAATAGTTAAAATATATTTATGGACATTCTGTCCAGAAAATAAAAATTTCCAGAATCCTAAAACTCGGTTTTTAAAGCGTTTTCTCGTTAATCGTCTAATCTTGACAATAACGATTAATAAAAATAGTGATTACAAAATGATTTACGTATTAATATCCAAAAATTATTATTAAACTTAAAAATCATGATTTTCCAGAATATACCAATTTTTCATATTTTCCAAAATTCCAGATTTAACAAATTCCAACTAAACCGTCATTTAAAACCCGTTTTCACAATTAACGATTTCATTAATAAAACTTATCGTTCCTAACATTTAGTTAAAGTACTAAAAATCATAAAATTAAATTTTATTATGAAATAATCAGAATCATATTTTTTTCCAGATTTAATCAAAAGACCAGAAATCGAGAATTTAAACGACAAACGCGGTTTTAACGATAAACGATGATTTAAAGTGATTAATTAATTCATCCGCTTAAAAATTCCGAAAAAATTATGAAAAAATTTATAAAATTCTATTTCATCAGAAAGTTTCACCACGTCAAAAATCAGATTAAAATAAAATGTTTAAGTACTAGAACTAAAAATCGGCTTTTAATTGTTTTTGTCCGTAAACGGTAATAATTCAATAATCGATAACTAAAATATCATAAAAATACTTGATTATTAAAAATCATCAAAAACATCATTTTTACAGAATATAAACATATATTACATGTTTAGGCCGAATATTACGATTTTACAAATTAATATGACGATTTAATCGTTAATCTCGT